>OX345683.1:2532500-4932500 GCA_947044415.1 Eupithecia dodoneata | reverse complement strand
TAATTCTCAGAGCTATGTTGGTAACTATGGTTCTCTGTCGGATGTATTCGTTACGAATCCTATCCTTCAGAGAAACTCCGAGCATAGCTCTTTCCATAGCTCGCTGAGCGACTTTGAACTGGTGGACCAGCCCTACCGTGAGTGTCCACGTCTCAGCTCCGTAGGTCGTAATATTTTGTTCAACGAACTATTTTTATAAAAGGTGCAACTTATGTTAGCAATTTAATTGTTTAATTGTTTTTGCAACCTTAACAACCACTTAATAATTCGCTTCGGTTATTATTAGACTAGACGAGTGTATTTACTACTAGCGGACCGTCCCGGCTTCGCACGGGTATTTATTATTTTTATTATTCATAATTTTAAGGGCCGTTTATTTCTTAACACTTTGACTGCGATTTTTTTTCGACGACTGCGTTCTTTTTTTAACCTAAAAAATTCGTGCTGCCGCTCTACACAGCGGTTGTGTTGCGGCGCACATGCGTTTCGTTCGAAAAATATTACGGCTGTGCTGAGTCACACAGATCTGTATTTTCACAGCCGCTGCGCTAGTGTGGATTTACGCATATTAGTCACTTGTAGAAAACACATACCGTGTGATTTTTGAAATAAGATTACTTATATTAATTTTATGCTGTTCGTATATGTACTTAATGGTTTCCCATAAAGTACGCTTTCTTTCTTGTCACAATGTTGTTAGTTCACACATAATTTAGCTTATTTAGATTCTATCAGTGAATACCTATTATTAGCTCTCTGTTGTCATTTTGAAGTCTATAGATAATTATAGTAGCACCCACGATACCTTCGCTCGTCCGATACCCTTCTCTTAAAAATCCCATCACACTTCCCAGTTCTATGGTGATTCCTTCACGTTGCAGGCCGCCAGACTCTGGAACGCCCTTCCCGTTTCTATCCGTCAAGCGAAATCCCTTCCTATCTCCAAAAGTATGGTTCATCAACACTATCTGACCACACTTGATAAGTTTTCTTGACTTTTATTTTTATTTTCTATGTTAATTGTTCCTGCTTTATGTATATTTGTGCTCTATTTTTATATATGTACGTTCTTAATAAATATTAATTACTTTATAATTATAATTATCCTAAATAATTACGCCACCGTCAGCTTTAATACGTACCGATCCTATCCATCCAAAGGTTGCCTGGAAGAGATCGCTTTTAGCGATAAGGCCGCCGATTGTGCCACTAGATTTAGTTAGTATTAAGATCCTATTTTTATTATTTTCTTTATATTTGATGGTGCAATAAAGGTATATTGTATTGTATTGTAGTAGCTGATGGTGTTCCGAAATGAATAAATATGTATTATTAATACTTTTCACTTAATGTTTTTATCCATATCCATCATACATTGAAAAGTAGTTTCTTTCAGTAACAAGTAGAACGCTGCAAGGCGCTAAATAAAAGAAGTTTACGAAAACCTTTATAGATTTCGTTATCGTAACTATATGTATATACGTTTATACGTTTGACGACCGATGTGGCGCGGTGGGCGAAGGCCCGCCTGCGACGCGGGAGGTTGCGGGTTCGATTCCCGCCTCGGAACAATTGTGTGTACGATCTGCAGATATTTGTTTCGGGTGTTCTGGTTGTTATCTATGTATAATAAAAAATATCTATCTATGTAATATATTGTATTATCTATATCAGTTATCTAGTACCCATAACACAAGCTCTGCTTACCATGGGGCTAGATAATGCTGTGTGTATTGTCCAGCATTATTTATTTATTTTATAAATTTTTATATGTTTTTCCTCGGTCCCACAGGCCCCAGCAGAAAACCAGCGCAGGTGTTTTTACTAACACCTGCATAAGCTGAGTTGGGACCATTTTGTATTTAAAACTAAGTTTAATAATATTATATTTCCGTTGTATGTCGTATTTTCTGTATGTAGTAACGGTTTTTTCTGATCGTACAATGTTTAACTACAAATAAACGATTTGGTTTGATCCAAAACTGATACTAAGGTCTCTAGTCATTAACACCACTATGACCACTTTACAGGTAGCTTCAATCAAGTGTTTCTATAACGGTGAATCTTCAATTCACTTCATATCTTAACATCTATTCATTTGAGTGAAAGTCGATATATAAAAAAAATATTGTTTGTTTTGATGTAAGCTACGTCTGGAGCTTTCTAAATGTCACTGTCATTTTTTTTTATTTACGACGTCTCGCTCGGTGTTGAACATTCTATTTAAGAAGTTTAGGACTCTTTGAAACAGACACTGGCAGAGGCGTAGCGAAAAGCAAGCGGCGCCAAAACAAAAAAGAAGTTGAAGTTGAAGTCATCCACTATCAATCACACATCATTATTATAACAAACTAGCGAACCTTCCCGGCTTC
Source organism: Eupithecia dodoneata (assembly GCA_947044415.1). Lineage (NCBI taxonomy): Eukaryota > Metazoa > Arthropoda > Insecta > Lepidoptera > Geometridae > Eupithecia > Eupithecia dodoneata. Next base: position 4,930,128 of record OX345683.1, on the reverse strand, counting down.
ACACGGTTTTAGTACGGATCCCTAAATTTTTTGAAAATATAATATAGCTTATGTTCACCGGGGATAGTGTAGCTTCCCAATACTGGACAATCCACACTGCATCATCTAGCCCCAAGCTAAGCAGAGCCTGTGTTATGGTACTAGGTGACTGATATCTATACTAATATTATAAAGAGGAAAGGTTTGATTGAACAAACAAACAAAATTGTTTGTAATTAATACGCTCCGAAACTACTGGACCGATTGGGTTCGGAAGCTACACTATCCCCGGTGAACAAAGGCTATATTATTTTCAAAAAAGTTAGGGATCCGTACTAAAATCGTGCGAAGCCGGGAAGGTCCGCTAGTTAATGATATATAGATGCTGTGGGGATTGTCCAGCATTATTTATTTCCCCAGCAGTGGGACGTGGGATACGCAAGGCTAAGAGCACATTCTAAACCAGTAGCTATGTACTACCACAAATATACCGATTAACCTCTTAGTCGAGTAAATAGGCATGGTTATATCGACCGCGCTGTTGCAAGAACGGGTTGCCCAACGGAGAACGGCGTACAGGTGTTGGCAACATTCTTAGTTCTAAGGGTTTTGGTATTTGTTAAATAAGACCTGTTTTTTTTTTTGTTTGTCTGTATAAGTGTTATCTACTAGCAGCGCCCTGCGGCTTCGCACGCGTGGAAATCGATGTGTCAAATGGTTTACAAACCTTCAGCCTGATACGTTCGGTAGTTTAAGCGTGAAGAAGCAACAGACATCCAAACTTTCGTATTTAAATAAATAAATAATCCTGGACAATTCACACAGCATTATCTAGCCCCATGGTAAACAGAGCTTGTGTTATGGGTACTAGATAAATGATATACTTAATTCAATACATTACATAGATAGATATTTTTTATTATACATAGAAATAGAAATAGAAAACGACCAGAACACCCGGAACAAATATCTGCAGATCGTACACGCAATTGTTCCGAGGTGGGAATCGAACCCGCAACCTCCTGCGTCGCAGGCGGACCTTCGTCCACCGCGCCACATCGGTCGTCAAAGTATCATAAATTCCTATCAACCTAATTGTCAAAAAGTGCTGATCATCTAGAAAATACACGTAACAGCATAATAATTTCACAATAATATTTTTTGTCTGTATGCCATATCGCAACCAGCCTTCGTATATATTTGCTGACCTTATATACTGGCACGTATATGTTTCTGCAATGTCATATCTTTTGTTAGGTCAATATACAATATGTCGTCATGTCAAGACTTGGTTAACAATTTGACTGCGATTTTTTTTCGACGACAGTGATCTTTTTTTTAACCTAAAAAATTCGTGCTGCCGCTCTACACAGCGGTTGTGTTGCGCCGCACATGCGTTTCGTTCGAAAAATATTACGGCTGTGCTGAGTCACAAAGATCTGTATTTTCTCAGCCGCTGCGCTAGTGTGGATTTACGCATTCACTTGTAGAAAACACATAACGTGTTTTTTTTCAGCTGTCAAAGTGTTAAGGCTTTCGCACTTGGTTATCATGGTCCGGGAGCTAGGTGCAAATTTGGTCAATTATTTCCTCCCGAGCGAAAATTCGTAAAATGCATTAGAGGGATTAATATTATGAATACTCGTGACCGTCAGCTGCGAATCCGTGGGTGGGTTGGGCAGGGGCAGCGATGACGACATTATTCTCGTGGAATAAGGTTCAAATCAAAATTCTGGAATATGCGAATTTAATTTCTTCGGTCACGTTTATTCATAATATTAATCCCTAATGCATATTACGAAGTTTTGCTTGGGAGGGACTAGGTCATGAAAATCTGTCACTGGCTCCCGGACCATTTTATACTAGGTGCACCCCGCGGCTTCGTTGGCGTCGAAATTTGTGTGTATAATACTACTTAATATAAAACAAAGTCGCTTCCCGCTATCTGTCTGTCCCTATGTACATACTGTATGCTTAGATCTTTAAAACTACGCAACGGATTTTGATGCGGTTTTTTTTAATAGATAGAGTGATTCAAGAGGAAGCTTTATAAACCTAGTAATGCAATACAATACAATACAAAAATACTTTATTGTACACCAGTTACAGATCATTACAAAAGACCCCCTACTTGAAAAATATAGCGTCCACTCGTAGAATAGAATAGAGAGGTATAATAGCCGCCCATTGTACTTGTCGCATGTAATAGGCGACAAGTACAATGGGCGGCCTTATCGCTTAGAAGTGATCTCTTCCAGGCAACCGAAAGTTATGATTCTGGTTATAAATAAATGTCCCTCTATTCTATTCTACGAGTGGACGGTATATATAATTAAGTAAGGGTGATAATACAAAGGCAGATTGTAGGATCACTTCATGTAGTAGATAGATAATGCCCTGTTGCACATTTACTTATATATATATATGTAGGTAACGACCTCTGTGGCGCGGTGGGCGAAGGTCCGTCTGCGACGCAGGAGGTTGCGGGGTCGATTCCTGCCTCGGGAATTTTTTTTAGTATGATCTGCAGATATTTCATGCGAAATTTCCAAATGCAAAGCCGTGAACCGCAGCTAGTGATAAAAAAATGATGACATCAGTGATCTATCATAAATAAATAAATAATAAATAATGCTGGACAATCCGCACAGCATTATCTAGCCCCATGGTAAGCAGAGCTTGTGTTATGGGTACTAGATAACTGATATACATAATACTATACATTACATAGATAGATATTTTTTTTATTATACATAGATAATGACCAGAACACCCGGAACAAATATCTGCAGATCGTACACACAATTGTTCCGAGGTGGGAATCGAACCCGCAACCTCCTGCGTCGCAGGCGGACCTTCGCCCACCGCGCCACATCGGTCGTCATAAATTTATCATAATATCTAAATCATCCACAGCATCATTCATGATAGCCATTAATGCACGAGCATGTATCGATTTGCAAAAATTTGCATTTTAATTGCAAATAAATTAATGTACAGATTTTTATCACTTTTTAATAGGAACAATTGATGCTTTATTGTGCTTTACTAAAATCCGGTCTTAGCAATATCTGTGCAAAATTTCATTTTGATCCGTTCAGTAGTTGTGGCGTTAGGAGTTCAAATATATTCATTGTAACATCCAACACCTAATATGTTTTTCTTCCGACAGAGAATCAAAATTATAGACATAGTTCTAAGAATTAGCAAGCTGAAGTGGCAGTGGGCCGCCCATATCTCGCGAAGAACCGACAACCGCTGGGGCATGGCTGGGGCAAACGTGTTCTTAGTTGGAGACCGCGAGTCTACAAACGTAGTTTATATTTTACCCAGAAACCGAGAATTTGATCTAGGTAATTCAGATAACAATTGACAAAGATCACATAACCGAAATTATTCATCATCAGCCTATAGCAGTCCACTGCTGGACATAGGCCTCCCCCAATGAGCGCCATAGCGCCCTGTCTTCAGCTTGCCGCATCCAGCATCTACCTGCAGTCTTTCGCAGGTCGTCATCCCACCTGGTCGGAGGGCGTCCTACACTACATTTACCGAGTCGTGGTCTCCACTCAAGAACACGTTTGCCCCAGCGGCCGTCGGTTCTTAGCGAGATATGGCCGGCCCACTGCCACTTCAGCTTGCTAATTCTTTGAGCTATGTCGATAACCTTGGTTCTCTGTCGGATGTATTCGTAACCAAAATAAACGTTACCAAAATTATTACAACATAAAAATACAATATTTGAGAACCTAGGCCTTTTCAGGGTTCCGTATATAGCACACGGATCCCCTGGTACTGTCCACGATCCATCCATGGTTGTCTGGTAGAGATCGCTCTTGAGCGATAAGACCGCCAACTGTATCTAGTTTCTTAAGTTTTTATTTTACATTGTTCTAGTATCCAAGTGTGCATAAAGAAATATCCATCTGTCTATATTGTAGTCAAAAACACATTCAAATATGTCAGTAACTACGATTAGTATTCATATGTCGTGCTCGCAAGAAAATAATTGAGTAGACAATTATATATGCAAAAACGGACAAAAACTGTTTACCTTTGTGACATAATATGTTAATTTATATAATGATATTCATTTATTCATAACATAGACCTACTTTTTATTTAGTATTATTCATCTTTGTGAGATTTCGTGGTTTAAAAAGTCTTAGATTCCAACGTGTTCTTGAGACCATGACTCGGTAAACGTAAAGTAGGACGACCACCGGCCAGGTGGGATGACGACCTGCGAAGGACTGCAGGCAGATGCTGGATGCCGCAAGCTGAAGACAGGAAACTGTGGCGCTTATTGGGGGAGGCCTATGTCTATGTTATGTATTCTAGTAGGTACCCATAACACAAGCCTGAAGACAGGGCACTGTGGCGCTCATTGGGGGAGGCCTATGTCTATGTTATGTATTCTAGTAGGTACCCATAACACAAGCCTGAAGACAGGGCACTGTGGCGCTCCTTGGGGGAGGCCTATGTCTATGTTATGTATTCTAGTAGATACCCATAATACAAGCCTGAAGACAGGGCACTGTGGCGCTCATTGGGGGAGGCCTATGTCTATGTTATGTATTCTAGTAGGTACCCATAACACAAGCCTGAAGACAGGGCACTGTGGCGCTCCTTGGGGGAGGCCTATGTCTATGTTATGTATTCTAGTAGATACCCATAATACAAGCCTGAAGACAGGGCACTGTGGCGCTCATTGGGGGAGGCCTATGTCTATGTTATGTATTCTAGTAGGTACCCATAACACAAGCCTGAAGACAGGGCACTGTGGCGCTCCTTGGGGGAGGCCTATGTCTATGTTATGTATTCTAGTAGGTACCCATAACACAAGCCTGAAGACAGGGCACTGTGGCGCTCATTGGGGGAGGCCTATGTCTATTTTATGTATTCTAGTAGGTATCCATAACACAAGCCTGAAGACAGGGCACTGTGGCGCTCCTTGGGGGAGGCCTATGTCTATCTTATGTATTCTAGTAGGTACCCATAACACAAGCCTGAAGACAGGGCACTGTGGCGCTCCTTGGGGGAGGCCTATGTCTATATTATGTATTCTAGTAGGTACCCATAACACAAGCTCTGCTTAGCTTGAGGCTGAGCATTTTTCAAATGCTTCTAGGTCATATTTATGTTCATAAAGCTATTATAACATATTTATGTTCATAAAGCTACTATAACATATTTATGTTCATAAAGCTACTATAACATATTTATGTTCATAAAGCTACTATAACATATTTATGTTCATGAAGCTACTATAACATATTTATGTTCATAAAGCTACTATAACATATTTATGTTCATGAAGCTACTATAACATATTTATGTTCATAAAGCTACTATAACATATTTATGTTCATGAAGCTACTATAACATATTTATGTTCATAAAGCTACTATAACATATTTATGTTCATGAAGCTACTATAACATATTTATGTTCATGAAGCTACTATAACATATTTATGTTCATGAAGCTACTATAACATATTTATGTTCATGAAGCTACTATAACATATTTATGTTCATGAAGCTACTATAACATATTTATGTTCATAAAGCTACTATAACATATTTATGTTCATAAAGCTACTATAACATATTTATGTTCATAAAGCTACTATAACATATTTATGTTCATGAAGCTACTATAACATATTTATGTTCATAAAGCTACTATAACATATTTATGTTCATGAAGCTACTATAACATATTTATGTTCATAAAGCTACTATAACATATTTATGTTCATGAAGCTACTATAACATATTTATGTTCATAAAGCTACTATAACATATTTATGTTCATAAAGCTACTATAACATATTTATGTTCATAAAGCTACTATAACATATTTATGTTCATAAAGCTACTATAACATATTTATGTTCATAAAGCTACTATAACATATTTATGTTCATGAAGCTACTATAACATATTTATGTTCATAAAGCTACTATAACATATTTATGTTCATAAAGCTACTATAACATATTTATGTTCATAAAGCTACTATAACATATTTATGTTCATAAAGCTACTATAACATATTTATGTTCATAAAGCTACTATAACATATTTATGTTCATAAAGCTACTATAACATATTTATGTTCATAAAGCTACTATAACATATTTATGTTCATAAAGCTACTATAACATATTTATGTTCATGAAGCTACTATAACATATTTATGTTCATGAAGCTACTATAACATATTTATGTTCATAAAGCTACTATAACATATTTATGTTCATGAAGCTACTATAACATATTTATGTTCATGAAGCTACTATAACATATTTATGTTCATAAAGCTACTATAACATATTTATGTTCATAAAGCTACTATAACATATTTATGTTCATGAAGCTACTATAACATATTTATGTTCATGAAGCTACTACAACATATTTATGTTCATGAAGCTACTACAACATATTTATGTTCATAAAGCTACTATAACATATTTATGTTCATAAAGCTACTATAACATATTTATGTTCATGAAGCTACTATAACATATTTATGTTCATAAAGCTACTATAACATATTTATGTTCATGAAGCTACTATAACATATTTATGTTCATAAAGCTACTATAACATATTTATGTTCATAAAGCTACTATAACATATTTATGTTCATGAAGCTACTATAACATATTTATGTTCATAAAGCTACTATAACATATTTATGTTCATGAAGCTACTATAACATATTTATGTTCATGAAGCTACTATAACATATTTATGTTCATAAAGCTACTATAACATATTTATGTTCATAAAGCTACTATAACATATTTATGTTCATAAAGCTACTATAACATATTTATGTTCATGAAGCTACTATAACATATTTATGTTCATAAAGCTACTATAACATATTTATGTTCATGAAGCTACTATAACATATTTATGTTCATGAAGCTACTATAACATATTTATGTTCATAAAGCTACTATAACATATTTATGTTCATGAAGCTACTATAACATATTTATGTTCATAAAGCTACTATAACATATTTATGTTCATGAAGCTACTATAACATATTTATGTTCATAAAGCTACTATAACATATTTATGTTCATGAAGCTACTATAACATATTTATGTTCATGAAGCTACTATAACATATTTATGTTCATAAAGCTACTATAACATATTTATGTTCATGAAGCTACTATAACATATTTATGTTCATAAAGCTACTATAACATATTTATGTTCATAAAGCTACTATAACATATTTATGTTCATAAAGCTACTATAACATATTTTGTAAGATTAAATTTATCATCATCGTCATCATCAGCCTATTTTATGATGGTGCGCGGCGGGCGAAATTCCGACTGCGACGCAGGAGGTTGTGCGTTCGATTCCCGCCGTGGGACGAATATTTGTACAATCTGCTAGTATTTGTTCCGGGTGCTCTGGGTATTTTCCGTGTATAAAAAAAAAAATATCACACAGCATTATCTAGCCCCATGGTAAGCAGAGCTTGTGTTATGGGTACTAGATAACTGATATACATAATACAATACATTACATAGATTATATATTTTTTATTATACATAGAAAACGACCAGAACACCCGGAACAAATATCTGCAGATCGTACACACAATTGTTCTGAGGCGGGAATCAAACCCGCAACCACCTGCGTCGCTGGCGGACCTTCGCCCACCGCGCCACATCGGTCGTCATTGACTGCGGTCTTCCAAAAATTCAATTTTTGTTAAGTCATTTGCCTAAGTAGGTTATTAAAAAGTTTTTGGTTTTAGTAAATATAGTACTTAGCGTTAAAAAATAAAGTAATTAAGATACCTATTGTTAAAGAGGTAGAATTCACTCATTAGTAAAAATATAACTATACGAATTTAAATGCGTAAGTTTAGACGTACATGTTTATGTTTACGTACACGTTAGACGTACGTGTATGTATGGATGTTTGTTTTGTACTTCTTCACGTCTAAACTATATTTAAAGACAGAAAATACATTTATTGATTCACTGAAGTGGGTACAACTTGTTACTACATATCTGAATGATGAAGCCGCGGGCAAAAACTAGTCACTTCATAAAGAACTCTTTTTAAACCGTCAATATTTGTTTTTGTTACCATTTAAGTCGTTTCTCATGTAAATAAAAATAAATCGTTTTGTAATGTCCCACAAAACTTAGGTGATTTAGATATATATTTGAAGATTAAAAAGAAAAATGTAAATATAAATATTTTAATATATTAAAATAAAAAAATCTATTTTCCAATTTTGTACCTTATTTGACTTAACCTTAATCATAAATAACAATAACATTTTCGTTTAAAAAAAATCCAAAATACCTACCAACAAAATAATCGTGACATAAAACTATAATTTAAGATAAAAAAAAAGAATTTTAAAATTTTGGTTAGTACCTTATTTGACTAAATCTTAAATTAAAATAATATTTACCTTCAAAAAATCCAAAATACCAGCAAAATAATCGAGACATCAAACTATATTTAAAGATTTAAAAAATATTTTCCAATTTTGTTACATAATTTGACTAAATCTTAAATTAAAATAATATATCCGTTTAAAAAACAACGATATCCAAAACACCAACAAAACCGCAAAACATTAAAACCATAATTTCAGATATAAAAAATACTTTTTTCCAGTTTTTGATAGGTACCATATTTGATGTTCCAATTTTCGTACCTTATTTGACCAAATCTTAAATAAAAATAATAGATAGATAAATAGAAAATAAATAAATAATAAATAAATAAAAAGAAGGCCCAGGATGAGATGGCGCGACGAGCTCGAGGTACATCTTCCATCGTGGCCTGTTGCAGCGTTGGATCGCGAGGAGTGGAAGGAGAAAAGGGAGGCCTTTGCCCAGCAGTGGGACAATAATGGCTTAAAATAAATAAATAAATAATAAATAGAAAATACCTTATTATGCCACACAAAACAGAAAACAATATAGGAACAAACAATAGAATAAAGGAAGTATAAAGGGCGGCCTTATCACTGAGAGCGATCTCTTCAAGGCAACCTTAGGATGGACTGGACACGAAGGAACAAAATAGACGGTGGTACTTAATAAATATAAATAATAATTATAATAATATTTCCGTTTAAAAAACAACAATATCCAAAATACCACAAACCATAAGCTGCAATGAGCTTTAAAGTACAATAAGAGACAAGTGCAAGCGACAGTCGACCACTTTCCATCGACATAGTGACCTATTTCCCCTTCTCTCAGTGAAAGCGAAATTTTGCAAACTGACATAATAAGTAATAACACATAAGCATATATACTTAACGTACCTCAGAACTGCAAGATGAAAATCCGTTTTTGTCTCACTGTATCACAAAACACACACTTTATGTTACGACCTTCTTCACTTTAACTACGTTTTTGCTTATTTTTGAATGATTAACTGTTAAAATCACTTATTATCAATTTAGATTAAGATACCGTTAATTATTATCGCTTTCCTATATTTTATCTTTACCACTCCTAATCATTATCTAATAATAAAAAATATAATCTGAAATTAAATGGTTAATTTAAAAAAAATACCGGCAATTTTTTATCCCATTCAGAAATAATCAAATACCCGAAACAATTTTTTTTTTCCGCGCGGGGCCAGGCGTTGTATTACGCCGGCTTCATCTCCTCGACTGCAAGTGAGCCTCGGTAGTCTCTTGCAACAACACGCCTTGACAGTCCACTGAAAAATTAACAACAGATTTTGGGGTTTTCCTTCATTCTGAGAATAATTTGGTTTTAAAAAACTATAAGCCCACTTCAATACCAATCAAATTATTCCTAAACAATGAAAATAGGTTTAAAACTTAGTTTAACTCAAAATTAATTTAGAAATGCAACAAATTTGTAATTTGTATTTTATCAAGAATTGTTTAAAGGTTACGAAGCTGAACAACTTAACTATAAAAATGCGCGCTTTACAAAGTGCTCATTCGACGTAATTATTTTATGTAACTTTTGTTTAAAATTTGTATAATTTTAGTAGTAAATGATTTAATAAGTGTTATTTATTATAAATAGTATTTTATCAACAAACTTTTAAAGGCTTTCAGCCTGTCGAGTTATTAATTAATTGATTTTGTATCTAGTTAGGTTAGAAAAGTAACTAAACAGTGTTTAGTTAAACTACGATTGTAAAAATTTGTGTTAAATAAAGAACAGTAACTTTGAAAAACAAAAACAATTAAGAAATGTCAGTTTTGTTTAAATCAATGTATTATTATTAATTATTTACATTTGTCTTTTTAAGTCAAAAAAACTATAGTTGGATAATTAAGTCTTATTTCTATCAGTATAAATATTGATGACCGATGTGGAGCGGTGGGCGAAGGTCCGTCTGCGACGCAGAAGGTTGCGGGTTCGATTCCCGCCTCGGAACAATTCTGTGTACGATCTTCAGATATTTGTTCCGGGTGTTCTGGTCGTTTTCTATGTATAGTAAAAAAATATCTATCTATGTAGATAGATAGATAACACTTTATTACACCACACAAAACAGAAAATAATACAGAGATAAAACTAAGAATAAAGGTATGAAGGGCGGCCTTATCGCTGAGAGCGATCTCTTCCAGGCAACCTTTGGATGGACATGAACGAACAATATAGACGGTGACACTTTAATAAATAATTGGTAACAAATACACTAAATACCTATGTAATGTATTGTATTATGTATATCAGTTATCTAGTACCGATAACACAAGCTTTGCTTACCATGGGGCTAGATAATGCTGTGTGGATTGTCCAGCATTATTTATTTTTTGATTTGATTTCATAAAAAAGAATCATAGAAATCGGTTGCGTTATATTGAGTTATTCGTCCATTTGTCGCGCAAATAGCATATTTAAGACTTGTATAGTTTTCTCACGGATGCCATTTTCAGGGACTAAATTTAAATGTGACCACACGGGAAGCACCAGCTTTCACATAACTAATCATCAAAATCGGTTCACCCAGTCGAAAGTTCTGAGGTAACCAAAAATTTAAAAAAGTATAGTTGATTTGAGAACTCCTCCTTTTTTGAATTCGGTTAAAAATAAGATGTTTCGATCATTTCTATAGAACTTTATGCTAATAAAAAATCGTTAAGAATTGACTTTTGTACTCTAAAGGTAGCGTAAAGAAAAATAGAATGATTTTAGAATTTATGTGTGATGAATTAGGAGGTAAAAAAAATTAGCTGTTAAGGTATTTTCGCGTCTCAGCGTATGTTGAGGTATTTATGGCGGTTAGATTAATGATATTCAATCATCATCATCATCAGCCTATAGCAGTCTATTACTGGACATAGGCCTCCCCCAATGAGCGCCATAGCGCCTTGTCTTCAGCTTGCCGCATCCAGCATCTGCCTGCAGTCTTTCGCAGGTCGTCATCCCACCTGGTCGGAGGGCGTCCTACACTACATTTACCGAGTCGTGGTCTCCACTCAAGAACACGTTTGCCCCAGCGGCCGTCGGATATTCAATCAATATTTTGTTTAATTAGCATGGTTGTTAGGTAAATTGCTGTAGGTACTGTTAAGATATTCAACAAGTCAATAGGCCGGCCTATTTACTTTAAAACCCAAAGTATTGATATAGGCCTGATATTTTCAAATCCAAATTAAAAAGCTTTTGTTGGAAAAGTGTTTTTACTTAGTGTTTTTCTATGTAAGTACTATAAGTATTTTATTTATAATATCCCACAACTTACCAGCACACAGATCCCCTGGTACTGTCCACGATCCTATCCATCCATGGTTGTCTGGTAGAGATCGCTCTTGAGCGATAAGACCGCCAATTGTACTTAATTTTTAAGTTTTTACTGTACATAGTTTATAGTTAAAGTGCAATAAAGAATTTTCTATCTATCTATCTTATTAGTTTACTTTGAGTTTTGGCTATGTAAGCGACTTCTAATTTTGATAGTAGTTATAGGTAAGTATCCTTTAGATTTTTTAATATCTTTAATGTTCAATATAATGAAATTGATGTTTCAATCGTTTAATCAAGTCTATTTTAACACTTTGACTGCGATTTTGTTTCGACGACTGCGATCTTTTTGCTGCCGCTCTACACAGCGGTTGTGTTGCGCCGCACATGCGTTTCGTTCGAAAAATATTACGGCTGTGCTGAGTCACAAAGATCTGTATTTTCTCAGCCGCTGCGTTAGTGTGGATTTACGCATATAAGTCACTTGTAGAAAACACATACCGTGTGATTTCAGCACTCAAAGTGTTAAGATCTTAATATTATGCAATAATTACTGAGATTTTTGTGTGACACGAAATAATTATCAATTGGCAATAGGCTAACATAAACGCGTGCGAAGCCGCAGGCAGACACCAGTTCATAAATAATTGTGAAATGTCAATAATGAGATAATATTTTCGGAAACCACCGAAAGCTTAGTCATTTTTTTTTTTCGTAATTTTTTCTCAGTTTCACCACGAAGTTTGCCTTCAAATGACTCAAATCTTTCAATGCTGTATGGAAATTTTCAATGCAAAGTGGTAAAGATGATAAAGCCATTATTCTATGTAAACCGTAGATCCCAGTTTGCTCGATGCGTCACTATAGGCGTTACTAGCGGACCGTCCCGGCTTCGCATGGGTATTTATTATTCATAAAGGTGGCACTTCACATGGCTATTTGTGTACGCTATTGGGTGTATTGCCATCGTAAAAATAGCAGGGAAGACATGGAGTAGAGTAGCGATCGAGGAAGATGGAAGGAGCTGGAGGAGGCTTTCACCGCTGAAAGCGGTATACTCGCATATGTAAATAGAGATAATAATTAGTATTTAAGTTAAGTGTGAAAAATAAAAGCTGTTTTATTTTATTTATTGGGTGTTTGTTGTATTTGACAAAATATATGACTTTCAGACGAACATGCAAAAAGAGGCAAATACGACCATCCACACATGGCACACAAATAACAAACACACAAACATTTGGCAGCAGACTGAGCAGAGCGCAAGGTGCCAATACGGCCATTGTGTGGACGGCTTATTGCGTATTTGCCTATTTGAATGCTTTGATGTGCCTCGAGAAACCGACAAGCGCACGGTAACGCGTATTTGGTATTGGCATTATTTGTCGAATAGGCAAATAAGGCGAACACTTTGTCAAATAAACTGTCCGCACATGGTAATTGTTTGCCAAATATGCCATATACACAAATACAAATAGCCATGTGAAGTGCCACCATAATATAATTTGCGGCCGTTTATTTCTCGTACCCGTACCCCAGAGACGCCTATTTCGCATAGTTATAGTTAGCCGAGTGGAGTGAGCCGCGCGACTATTTTCTAATACTTACATTTTTGAACTTTATCTTTCGGAAGAAGATATCTTTCGAATGGAATGTCCGAATTAAATAATTCAAAAAGTTTATTAGATAATTGAAGCAGTCTTTATTATAAAGTAAAGGATTAATACCACGGTACAAATAAAGAGGTTTTTCTAGCGGCGGCATATTAATTAAAATTTTAAAATAAAAAATTACTTATTGTGACGTAACTATAATAGTTAGATATATGCTGTTGCGACATTTTTTGTAGACAATGATGTGTTCTGCAATGTTGTAGTACATCACTTTGTTCTATCATGAATACTTTTCGCAGCGCACGCAATGTAAGGAATTTCTAAGGTCATTTTTATACACCTTGGGTTATATTATTGGAGTTTTAGTAAGGATCCCTAATTTTTTTGAAAATATAATATAGCCTATGTTCACCGGGGATAGTGTAGCTTCCCAACGGTACCGTAGTTTCGAACACACAAACCTTTCCTCTTTATAATATTAGTATACATAGATACCTATAGACGTGCGTATCGACCTCTGTGGCACAGTGGTTCGCCGCCGGCTTGGAGAATGTGTGTTCGGGACAAAAAATATTTCAGTAGGTAACAACCTAGTTTAAATTCCTCTTTGCTTTTAACGACATCAACGCAGGAGGTTGTCGATTCGATTCCCGCCCCGGGAAAATTGTGTGTACGATCTGCAGATATTTGTTCCGGGTGTTCTGGTCATTATCTATGTATATTTAAAAAAATATCTAGGTAATCTATTGTATGATGACTGCAGGTAGATGCTGGATGCGGCAAGCTGAAGACAGGGCGCTATGGCGCTCATTGGGGGAGGCCTATGTCCAACAGTGGACTAACATATATTGATGATGATGAATCTATTGTATTAAGTATATCAGTCATCTAGTACAAATAACAAAAGCTCTGCTCAGCTTGTGGCTAGATAATGCTGTGTGGATTGTCCAGCATTATTTATTTATTTTATTTATATCGGATAAAGTGTTATGATGAAACCGATTTAATAGACCCAAGACCCCTCCCCCTTCATGTATTAATCTTTTATATTTAAGTATTATATTTACCTCAAGAAATAACTGTTTGTTTTGTCTACTATAATAAACATTATTGCTCAATAAATAGGACAATAGCATGAATAATAAAAAATAATTTACGCTTTTATTTTTAAGATAACGTTTATCTTAATTTTAAAATAAATCCTAAATGGCCCATTTAGACTTTATTTTAATATGATTTAATTAGACTCGCACAATAATAAGAAATTCTCTGTGAATATTTCAAGCGTCTAAATGTTGCCGTTGTCAATATCAAGTTAAAAAAAATCCCGTTTGTTGCATTAAATATTGTATTTTTTAGTATTTTTTCTTATAGGGGCCCACAGAAATACATCATCTGTGTACATTTTTTTTCACTCACGGTAGGGCTGGTTCACCAGTTCAAAGTCGCTCAGGAAAGAGCTATGCTCGGAGTTTCTCTGAAGGATAGGATTCGCAACGAATACATCCGACAGAGAACCAAGGTTATCGACTCGACATATCTCAAAGAATTAGCAAGCTGAAGTGGCAGTGGGCCGGCCATATCTCGCGAAGAACCGACGGCCGCTGAGGCAAACGTGTTCTTGAGTGGAGACCGCGACTCGGTAAACGTGTAGGACGCCCTCCGACCAGATGGGATGACGACCTGCGAAAGACTGCAGGTAGATGCTGGATGCGACAAGCTGAAGACAGGGCGCTATGGCGCTCATTGGGGGGGGTGGCTATGTCCAGCAGTGGACTTATATAGGCTGATGATGATGATGATGTAAATTTCAACTGTCTAACTATCACGGTTCATGAGATTATAACCTGGTGACAGAAGGACGGACAGCCAGCGGAGTCTTCGTTAGTAATAGGGTCCCGCTTTACCCTTTGAGTACGGAACCCTAAAAAAAGAAAGAAAACCTTAGTTTTACCTAATTTTAATAAATAGAGTGATTCAATAGGAAGGTTTATATGTAGGTACATATACAATACATGCATTTACACCCGTGCGAAGCCAGGGCGGGACGCTAGTAGTATCTAAATCTATACTAATATTATAAATAGGAAAGGTTTGAATTTTTGTTTGTTTGTTGATTCTTTCACGCCGTTGGTAAGCTACACTATCCCCGGTGAACATAGGCTATATTATATTTTCAAAAAAGTTAGGGATTCGTACTAAAACCGTGCGAAGCCGGGAAGGTCAAAATGGAAGGATGAAAACAAATAACAATAATATATAACATGACAAATTACAAATAAGATGAGGTTGGCTTATATTATTTTACTAACCTTACAATGAACAATAATCAAAACATACTATAAGTGCTTTTTTTCTTTAGCGCCATCTATAAATAGGCATCAAAGCGACATAAAACGACTGACGAGACAAGAGTTATTTTGGTTCATCTACTCGTCGGTAGGTGTCAATGTAGAGTTAAGCTATACCATACTAGATGGCGCTTGAGTAGCATAATAATATAATTTTCCTTTGATCCAGATAAAATATGTATGACCGCAATATCCGAACGCGTCTGACGTATAATGAAACAGCTGGTCGTAGGAAACTTGCCTAGAGTTAGGGAAAATCTAGTCTGAACAATATACACACCGAAGAAGCATTATGTATGCTTGCAATTGAAAAAAATTGTAGACCCCGCAAATTCTTTTTGAATTAACACTTTGACTGCTGAAATCTCACGGTATGTGTTTAATTGTATTTTTGTATGTGTTTGATATAATATTTCCAAAGGAAATGAAAATGAAATGAAATTAATGATTGATGATGATTATTAAGATATTAAAAATGTATCATTAGATAGATCTCTCGAATTTTTGTTAATCGTTCTGCAATAATAATAGATCTATTTATATTATACATATAATATATTATTATAGTTTGTATTATTTGATGTAAAGGTATAAATCGTCAGGGAGCAACACACTTATACCTACCTGTCTATTTTCCTTCCTGTAGGATTTTCAATTTCACTTTTATCCTGTTGTTTAGTATTTCATAGTAATGTAATGAGTGTAAGGTATTTATTACGTGGAGGTGTATATAAATAGCCTGCTTATTTTTTATACTAAGAAGAAAATAAAATTAGTAATAAGGTATCATTATAATATAATAAAAAATATCTCTATTGATTCTGTAGAATTCGCTAATTCAATGCAAATTTGAGAAGACCAGCTGTGCTGATCTAATGTAAAGATAAAATAATGATAAACAATGTATACATATAACAGTAACAATCAAACAGAAGATATAATACGCCACTAACCTCAGTCTGTATTGAAGACGTCCACCGTTGATGTGGTGATGATGGATGCAGATTGATGTGGTAATTGGAACAGGATACGGTATACTGAAAATATGGATCCTTCCACGATTAGGTACATAATATACAAATGATTGATTGCAATGTGTTTAACAAAATTCGTTAATATTTTCGTTTCCGAAACGATTTAGTACGCGCGCGATCGCTGCATGCATCGTAATAAGTGACGCACCGTATGTTGCCAGGTGATATAACACTCTGAGCTTTGAATATTAGTGTCACATCTACCAACCTAACATTCCTACTGATTATCAATCAGTAACTTCAATGGGACATGCAAAATTAGAATGAATGATTGTTGTGATTTGGAATAATTTCGAAACAGATTAAAAGACAGAATGGTGTACAATGTGTACATACGTATAATAAAACCAAAAGCAGATTGTGAAAGAAGACTTCTATCAAACACTCCTGCTCACGATCTGTAGTCTAACGGAGTCCTCACCTCTGACTGCCCTGGTCCGGGCGTGCCCTTGTTTAAAACTTCTGCCAGCTTGTTTGAAGTTTATTTGTAGGTAACAGTGCCTCCTCTACATTTTGTAGGTCCTTACAAAGATTAAGCGTTGGTTTTTCTTGTTTCATTTCAAGTCCTACAAAATCTTGCAGGATCAAGATCTTAATAAAGTAACTATCTTATGTGCCATTTTTCTAAGGTATCTACCCAATATAATCTTCAGCTATTTTATCACAAAAAAAAATCCTACTCATTTTAATCATTCATTGTGGGCAGTTTCTTTTTAGCCAGCTGGCATCTCTATAATTTGACGTCTTGATGTTTTCTCTGGTTTGCTTTTGACAGTAGACTGACTGAAGGTCTTGTGCTCGCCTCTTCGTATCGTAAGTTCGTACTTTTTGTTGTCGCGCCCGCGAAGGAAAAAAACTTGTGTTGTGTAAACTTTTCTCGTGGTTTGGTGTTATAATTGAGTTCAGAAGCCTAAACATTCGATTTACCGTGTAAATCAATTATTCAATTACCTAATAATACCTAAAATCAATTGAAAACAAACAGTTCTGTGTGTTATGTGCAAAAATAAACAACCGTTGTTCTCTCTCTCCAGTTGAGTTTCTCAACATTCAAAACATGATCAGTACGCGTCTGAATGCGATTGTTTGATAACAAACCGGAGTTTATCGTTCAAAAATGTCTCAAGATACGGAGAAATAATGTTATCTCAACCTAAAAACAGAGTGCAAGCGATAAAGAGTAAATTCGAGAACCTTAGCGTCGCCGAGACGAAATCAGTTGAGCCAAAACCAGTACAAACACAGTCATCGTATTTGTACCGACAAAAAAATGAGTGCGACGCTAACAAGGAAAAAGTCAGACCGAAGCAACAGTCGAATTTCAGCAGTGAGCCGTATTCGAGCGACGAAACGAGCGCTCCTGAACCGAATTTCAGTTATTTGTACAAAAGTGACGTGAAACGAACCTCTTGGGCGCCGAAACCTCTTTCTCGACAGCTGTCGGACCCTGGCAAGAAACTACACCGCAGCCACGCCTTCCGATGTGACCGGGCACAGAAAGTGACAAGTCCCAAACGCGCAGGTAGCGTGAACAGCCGACCCGAACCCAAAATGGACCGAAAACTCAGCAAGGACAAACTCAAACGTCTCGGCGATGTCCTCGACGAGCAAATGAGGAAAGAAAATTTCCAATTAAAGCCTCAAGTCGTCGGAGAAGTAAGACACGTTGGTTTCGACTCTATTCCGGACGAAAATGTCCCTCCACATATTCTGGCCCAGTACGCTAAAGTTGTTAAACCTAAAAAGCAGGACGATAAAAGTGAAGCAATGACCGACAGTGGAGTCAGCTCTGAAACTGAAAACCTTGAAGAGGAGAAAGGTAGAGTGAAAAAAATCAGTAGTCAGTTTGAGAACCCTCAATTAGAGAGCAAGGAGAGGAAATATCCACTTATAGAAAGTGGTAACACCCAGTATGAAGGACAGAAAATTAGGCTAGATAGTTCAAATAAATTCGATGTTCCTAGTCATAAATTTGACGATAAAAGCACAAAAGTTGACAGTGTTACCCCTATATTTGACAATGTTAACACTGTTGACTCTAAAACAATCAAATTTAATTGTGCCGACAATATATTGGCTAACATGGTTTCCGAAAAATGTGCCAACATAGAGAATGTAAAGACTGAGTATGTAGAAATTCAATCAAACCTAAACACAATGAATCATCTAGCGTCCTCCTATGAAACAGTGAAGTTGGAGCGCAAGAATCCACATTTAGTTTTAACAGATACCTTGAAAAAAGCTTTAAAGCAACCCCTTCCAGCCGGACCACCACCTAAAAAACCCCCAAGAACATTCAATGTGCCAGCAATACCTGAAAATGAAAAGAAAGACACAAAACGTAAACTCGAAAAGCTAGAACAAGTTTTTAAGCAAAGAGAAGCTGCTAAAAAAGATATACACATTGCAGAAGAAATAACACCTAAAGCCATCTGTGATGTTCTAGAGAAAACATCAAAAATACCTGCCGCAATCTATGATGTTGCAGCAGAAAGTTCATCGAAAAAGTCTGACAATATCTATGACATCGCAGAGGATGATTTAAGCTTAAAACAACCGAAAGAAGTTCACTACCTATGCACTGAACTACTTGATATCGCTCAAAGAACACTACTTCCCAATCAGAACAGATCACCTTTGAAAAACTGCTTCAAACTCAATTGCGCCACTACCACCTATTCAATGCTAAGCTTGCCATACACCAGACTCTCTACCGAATCAGATTTCAGTCGAAATCCCATTAAAAACTGCTGCTCATGCAGCACAGACAGTTTAAACCAGCGGTTAGTGAACGAGAAATGTGTTAAATGTCTTGTAAATGACGATAAAACTAAAGGTTTTAAATGCCATTTGAATTGTAAGTGTCGGGTACGAAACAGTGAGTTCTATACGGATGAACATATTTATGATGAACCGTGTGTCGGTGATGAAGTGAAAGTGAAAAGCCAGTACGGGACATTGAATAATGTGGGTGCCTGTAGTAAAAGTTATGAGGATTTGCGCGAAAAGGAGAGAAAGCAGGTGAGTACTTATTTTAATAAACTGCTACGTCTCTGTTTAAGACTGCAGGCAGATGCTGGATGCGTCAAGCTGATAGGGCGCTATGGCGCTCATTAGGGGAGGCCTTTGTCCAGTAGTAGACTACTCTAGGCTGATGCCTGTGCCTGTATTGGTCTCTGTTTAAGACTGCAGGTAGATGCTGGATGCGTCAAGCTGATAGGGCGCTATGGCGCTCATTAGGGGAGGCCTTTGTCCAGTAGTAGACTAATCTAGGCTGATGCCTGTGCCTGTATTGGTCTCTGTTTAAGACTGCAGGTAGATGCTGGATGCGTCAAGCTGATAGGGTGCTATGGCGCTCATTAGGGGAGGCCTTTGTCCAGTAGTAGACTACTCTAGGCTGATGCCTGTGCCTGTATTCAGGCGAGATATGCAGCTCTACTGTGTTATTGCACAAATGTTTTATGTACCATCTCTTATGTAAATAAATATTAAATAAATAAATAAAATAAAATAAAATTTATTTCTGTAATAGTTTTACAACAATTTTTACACCGTAGTGGAGACCTTCATTTAAGTATAAGTACTTGTGTTAGAAGGTCTCGCTCTTCTATAACAGACATTACATAATACATTACAGACTTTTTTGCTTATAGCTTAGAATCTAATTAAATCTAGTTTTAACAAATAATTTCTTTTATAATGATATATATGTATGTGTGTAATATTACAATATTAGTAATTATATGTATTTCGATGTCATGGAGCCCATGAGAACACCAGTATCATGAGATTCTGGGCAACATGGGACCCCAATATTACAACATAGTGTAGTACCTATAAGTAATGTTTTGATAATATTATTTGTTATTAAATATTACTGATTACTGAAGAAGATGATGAGGTTCTGCTTATACTTTGTCCCGAGAGCTAGCCTATGTTTATGAAATGTATTTACTTAACACATTGACTGCGATTTTTTTTCGACGACTGCGATCTTTTTTTTAACCTAAAAAATTCGTGCTGCCGCTCTACACAGCGGTTGTGTTGCGCCGCACATGCGTTTCGTTCGAAAAATATTACTATATTATTGTGCTGAGTCACAAAGATCTGTATTTTCTCAGCCGCTGCGCTAGTGTGGATTTACGCATATTAGTCACTTGTAGGAAACACATACCGTGTGATTTCAGCAATCAAAGTGTTAAATTTTATACAATGTTTATTATTTATTAATTCAGAAAATCTCCACTTATGATTAATTACCTCACTGCCTGCTAAAGTTTTCCCAGTCAGTTAAAACTTGGGTCTCTTTAAGACAGGAGTGAATAGGTGTCCTAAACCATGATACACCATCATTACTTGACACTTTCCATCATGTGAGATTGTGGTGCAACGAAGGTCTATAGTGAATAAAAAAACTGTTAATAACATAATATGGTTAGGACCTACCTATTTTAAATTGGTTTAGACAAATGCTGGAATGTGTATGTCATTGGTGAAAATTGTCCTGACCACATAGAAGAAGAAAGCTTAGAATGACGGTAGACTCCAACGAGGTGTTGCCAAAAAAGTTCGACAAATTAGTCTCAATTTGCGTATATGTGTACCTGTGAGTGTGTGTCAAAGCACTGAAGTTATATGCTTGCCAACTCACACATATATTCGTTTTGGGTTCAAAATCAGGAAATGGTTGGATGATATTAAGTAATTCAACATTTATGAAGTACTTAAGTACTAAGGTTAAAAAAAACTACAAACTTTACCTCGTTTAGTAATAACTAGCTGGGCTCCGCGGCTTCGCCCGCGAGGAAATTATTTGTCAAATGGGTTATAAACCTTCCTCTTGACTCACTCCATCTATTAAAAAAACCGCATCAAAATCCGTTGCGTAGTTTTAAAGATACATACAGTACAGGGAGACAACCTGAAGCGACTTTGTTATATACTATGTAGTGTAGTGATATTACATACAATTTTAACTAATTGTACTCACAAATGTTTCATTCAATGAAATATTTTTCCATTTACCGTAACTGGGCACGACGAAAATGATTCATTATGTTCTAAGCACGTCATGAAAATATATGTATTACTTTGGTATATTTCTTTACCTGTTAACTTGTCTATAAATAAAATAAATTTAGTGACATTATTTAGACTGCAAAAGCATAATAAAGCGTTTCTCTGAAGGATAGGATTCGTAACGAATACATCCGACAGATAACCCAAATTATCGACTTAGCTTTAAAAGTTAGCAAGCTAACGTCGCAGTGGGCCGGCCATATCTCGTGAAGAACCGACAACCGCCGGGTTGAACGTGGTATTGAGTGGAGACCACAACTCAGTAAGCGTAGGACGCCCTCCGGCCAGGTGGGATGACGACCTGCGAAAAACTGCAAGGAGATGCTAGATCCGTCAAGCTGAAGACAGAGCGCTATGGCGCTCATTAGGGGAGGCCTATATCCAGCAGTGGACTAACATGGCTGATGATTATGGTACCATCCCAGCAGTAGAACACTATCTCGTGAAGTTGCGTAAGATTAGGTAGATAATAATGAGTCATTACGGTCCACTACCCTGATGAGTCAGTTTTGTAAATATTCTTATTCATTGGGATTATTTGAACCGTTGCTATTGTGTGAAACCTTGGACAATGGTGTATTTATCTGTTTACTAGTGCCTCTGCCTGTCTCTGCTTCTCTATAAGTATGTAAGGCTCTAGACAGACGGACCGCATTTCAACTGCAATCCAACCGCAAATTGCAGTTTGAATGCAGTTGGCACGACTGCAATAGAACTGCAAACCAAACGCGCTGTTCGATTGCAGTTCAATTGCAGTCGGCGTGCAGTTGTGTGAACTGCACACCGCATTCAAACTGCACACCTTGGGGGGCGGAGCGTTAAAGTAGTGCGGGCGGGTGGGTATGGTGCAGTTCGGATGCAGTTTGAATGCAGTCGGTGTGCAGTTCACACGACTGCACGCCGACTGCAATTGATCCAAATTAGGCCGCACCTGCCGCCCGGCATGATATTCAGCTCCTTAAAAAAGTCTCTGCACGACACATCGTCATCCACGCCGACGATCGCGCGCACTGCTCTTTTCTGCATGACGAAGGCCCGCTCGACATCCGCAGCCCGCGCCCACAGCTCCACACCGTAAGTGAGGATGCTGTGGACAGTCGCAAAGTAGCACGACAGAACTACGCTACGAGACGCGGTGCCAGCGAGCCGCCGCAGTGCGAAGCAGGTGCGGCCTAATTTGGATCAATTGCAGTCGGCGTGCAGTCGTGTGAACTGCACACCGACTGCATTCAAACTGCATCCGAACTGCACCATACCCACCCGCCTAGAGTCTGTCTAGAGCCTTAGTGTACCTTTATTATATTATTTAAAAATAATGTTTTATAGGTATAATTGTAAATACCTTAGTTTAACTACGAGATGCCTCACAAACAACACAATACGATAATACAGAAAGGGGATTATTTTGTTATAAAAAGTATAATCCAAGGCCGTCTATGTTTTTTCTTTATCTGGCGTACAATACAAAGTGTTTATCGGGAACCTGACGACCGATGTGGCGCGGTGGGCGAAGGTCCGCCTGCGACGCAGGAGGTTGCGGGTTCGATCCCCGCCTTGGAACAATTGTGTGTACGATCTGCAGATATTTGTTTCGGGTGTTCTGGTCGTTTTCTATGTATAATAAAAAATATCTATCTATGTAATGTATTGTATTATGTATATCAGTTATCGAGTACCCATAACACAAGCTTTGCTTACCATGGGGCTAGATAATGCTGTGTGAATTGTCCAGCATTATTTATTTATTTTACCTGGAACCCAGTTGTGAGAATGTGCAAAAACGGGAGAAGTGATGTACCAACCGCGTCGCGTTCTGATACCGTCAGTGTTGTGTGTCGTGATCGAGCTGCGTTCGATAATAGTGAAACCGGTGGTAGTGGCAACGTTCGTAGCAAAAGACAAAAAATGAGGGTAGATCGGTATATCTGCCCATAAAAACTCGTAGTGCCTTCAGTTGCTCCGTGATCATGGCGCATGCAACTGTGCCGAAATATTGAATAACTCAAAAATCAAATCATGGTATATATCCCGTTTTAAATGGCTTTAATACAAATTGTTTTTGTATTTTATTGTATTGTAACCCCGTAATTTTTGAGACCCCTCAATATAATAGGAACATTACCTACTGAACATTTTACACAGCATCCATTACGGTGAAATGAGCCCCACGTTTTGACTTAACGGAAAATCAATTTTAAGGGAACAAAACACCTATTTTTCGAATATATTTTGATGAGGATCAAAAGTTTAGGATATTAGTTAGTAAGTTATGGGAGTCGAAAAACGATTGACTAAACCTGACTCGATAGAAAAAAATGGTAAAGTTACCTCTAAATCTTCATTTTAACAGAGATATCTCTATGGAAAAACCAGTTTTATTTGCTAGTTATTTAATATTATTGTAATGACATTTCTTCTACGTGTTCCCTAATAAATACTTTAGATAATTATGGTTTTAGTTTTTTGAGAAACAGTATTATTTTAGAGCAATAACAAATTAAAATATAAAAAGCAGTGAAATTGCGCACGGGCCGATCATTGTGCCGCTCTTGCCTCCCTTTCTCGCCTTCCCCGCGAGGCGTTCGTTCGTCCTTGTCTCGAAAAGACGAACTCATTTCGCCTTAAGCCTCAAAATTTTACCTCGTTCAGTCATTTAATTGGTTTGTTTCTTGTAAGTACCATCCTTTTACTTTTATCAATGCATTACAAGAAGCGACCTTGTTCATCCTTATCACTACATAAAATGTCAATGTCATTTTCAAAATGGGTATTATACCTTTTAAAACGTACTCTTTTCTGAATACCACCTTGGAGGTCTCAGTTTAAGGTGAAATACGTCCCAAAACCCACGTTTTGACTTAACGGAAAGACTTATTAAATTATGAAGATTGTTTAATATTTTCACCAGAGCCTAGTTATCTAGCAGGGTGTACCACGTGCAGGTTAGGTTGGCTTGGGAGACGAGAGGTTGGAGTCCCCCTTACCCCCCAACAAATAAACTACCTACGTTTTTGCCAGCCGCAGCCGCAAAGTTATTTGACGTGACCGTTCGTCGTGACGTGACATCCACACTGGAATCACTGGGGTGGAACGTGAAACGAAGGACCCGCCATGCTTGGATGGGTGAGAACTGTCGCGGCAGGGATTTCTAACAGCCCTATAACTTTCGTGGTTTGGTATTAATTTTTATCATCTTCAGCCTATAGCAGTCCACTGCTGGACATAGGCCTCCCCAATGAGCGCCATAGCGCCCTGTCTTCAGCTTGCCGCATCCAGCATCTACCTGCAGTCTTTCGCAGGTCGTCATCCCACCTGGTCGGAGGGCGTCCTACACTACGTTTACCGAGTCGTGGTCTCCACTCAAGAACATGTTCGCCCCAGCGGCCGTCGGTTCTTCGCGAGATATGGCCGGCCCACTGCCACTTCAGCTTGCTAATTCTTAGAGCTATGTCGATAACTTTGGTTCATTTTTATATTACCAAAGAATACACCTCATCCACGCGCGCTTATCAGAAAAACTTGATTGCTATTGCCAGCGGCAGTCTGTGATAAATATCTTATTCTTTCCATCCAAAGGTTGCCTGGAAGAGATCGCTATTAAGCGATAAGGTAGCCCATTGTACTCGTCACATGTAATGTCGTTTTGTAATGATCTGCATGGTGTACAATAAAGCAGTTTTTGTATTTTATTGTAATATCTTTTAATTTATCTACGTAAAAAAATAAGACACTTATAAAAAAAAATACTGTCACACTGCAAGAATAGTGAGACTAAACATTTTTTTTATTTTGAACCCAAATACAAATATAGTCTAGGTAGGTCCTACCTAGTGCTCAAATGCACACATAAAATAAATAAATAAAAAGCCATTTATTTCTCGCTTTACAAAAATAAATAAATAATGCTGGACAATCCACACAGCATTATCTAGCCCCATGGTAAGCAGAGCTTGTGTTATGGGTACTAGATAACTGATATACATAATACAATACATTACATAGATAGATATTTTTTTATTATACATAGAAAACGACCAGAACACCCGGAACAAATATCTGCAAATCGTACACACAATTGTTCCGAGGCGGGAAGTACGACAGAGTAATAGCTGGTTTACACTTTGTTTAGTGCAAGTGCGAGTAATAAGTGATTAGTTAACGTGTTTATTTGGTATCAAGTGTTAAGTGTATTCAGAACGTTCACACAGTGTTGATTCTGCAGGTTCAAAGTGGCTCTGTCGGTGCGATATGGAGGACGAACAGCGGTCAGAAATAAGAGAAATTTTAATAGTTGGCGTCTAGTTGGCGTTATCGCATCGGAAATTGAACATGAATTTTCGGTTGATATTGAAAGACCTAAGAGGTTATGGCAAAGAAAATGGATAAGCAGAAGACCTGAGTGTGGAGTTACTTTTTACTTTTACTTTTACTTTACATAAGTTATGAACATACTAGTGGTTTCTTCTCACTTCTTCCACTGGTGGACAAAAAATTTAAGTGAACTATAAAATAATTTAATAGTATAAAATATGACCTGTCTAAGTGCTTATTTGAAAGCTTAAAGAAATAAAAACTTTTCATTTTCATTTTCATTTTCGTTAAACTAATCACTTATTACTCGCACTTGCACTAAACAAAGTGTAAACCAGCTATAAGACAAAGTTTAAGTACATTGTGAAAGTATATACATATATCTATATATGTATGTACATTTATATAAGTTAAATTATTTATTCTTATCTTCTTATATATATAAAAGAAAGTCGTGTTTGTTACAACACTTATAACTCGAGAACGGCTGAACCGATTTAGCTGAAAATTGGTGGAGAGGTAGCTTAGAACCAGGAGTCTAACATAGGATACTTTTTATAATTTAAATCATTTGACACATAGATTTGGACGGGGGCGAAGCCACGGGGCGCAGCTAGTTGTAAATAGATATCAGTCAGCAAGAACCCCCGGATTGGGTAGAGGCAAGAATGCACACATATGAATATGTTATTTAGGTATTTACTATGTATATTTCTGTGGCTTTACCCCACTATGATTATGTTTTCAATAATTCTAAACCTTCTTCTAAGCATTGGATATTGGCTGAATTGCAAACGCGCATTTGTAGCTAACGTTGCAATATCAATAACTCTTCTGTAATGTCCAAATTAATTCTCGTATTCAAACCGTGAGAACTACCAAGCCATCAAGCATCAAATCATCATTAGATTGACAGATGAGACTGCAATTATTCTGTCATTTGTCAGTTGACACCTGTCACTTTCTCTAGGTCGTTTTGTATGCCAATTAGGAACTGTCATGTACAAAAAACACACTAACAATTCACATAAAATATGCTTAAGTCATGCTTCGAAATGCTACTTCTTCACTAGCGTAAGCGAGTTTTGGCCGGCAGTATTTACTAACACTGTTTGAAGCATTTTACTGTACTTTATAATGGACTAGATGCGCCCCGCGATTTCACCCGCGTTGTGATAGATATTTCAGATATTATATAATATATCTTTATGAATTGTAGCCTATGTGTTATTCTGATATGTAAGCTATATTATTGTCAAGTTTCATCAAAATCCATTCAGTAGATTTTGCGTGAAAGAGTAACAAACATCCATCCATACTTACAAACTTTCGAGTTTATAATATTAGTAGGATACATAGGTGATAGGAGTGTGACGAACGAACAAACGGGAAAGCTTTGTATGGAACCTTTAAAAAGGGAACCCAAAAAAATAATATATGTACGTACGAATCTTTAAAACTTTCGCGAGTGTTTATAAAAGACTAGCGGTCCTTCCCGGCTTCGCACGGTTTTAGTACGGATCCCTAACTTTTTTGAAAATATAATATAACCTATGTTCACCGGGGATAGTGAAGCTTCCCAACGATGAAATAATTTTTCATATCGGGCCAGTCGTTTCGTAGCCTATTCATTACAAACAAACAAACAATCAAACCTTTCCTTTTTATAATATTAGTATAGATACGTGATAAATACCCGATAAATAATCATTAGCTTATTCATATATATATATTAAACAAATATATAAGGTAGAAAATGCCTCGGCATTAAGGGGCCTCCGGAGGGACGAATTCTTCATACAAACGTAATACCAAAATTATTTCCAATTCAAGCATATTTCCACTATAATATTGTATTATTTGTATTTGAATAGTATTTATCTAGGTTCCTAAGAGTAAATAGATTTTTTTTTTCAAAATACTTACCTAAAATTAAATGAAAGCCAATCGCATTTTGCACATTTTTATGCGAAAATGGACAAGTTTTCTTGCTATTTGTTTCGTATTAAAAACATCAATATCTTACGTTTTATTTATTAGGGAACATAGCTTATAGTGCCTAGTTACAGAATAACAATACTTGGTGAAGAATACAAAAAGTTTTCAGTCATAATTTTTGGTATTACGGAACAAACCAAATGTTGAAAGGCTAATATTGCTATCGCGCGCGCATGGGGCGCGGTACAAGGGTTAAACAGGGACTGCGATCTTTTTTTTAACCTAAAAAATTCGTGCTGCCGCTCTACACAGCGGTTGTGTTGCGCCGCACATGCGTTTCGTTCGAAAAATATTACGGCTGTGCTGAGTCACAAAGATCTGTATTTTCTCAGCCGCTGCGCTAGTGTGGATTTACGCATATTAGTCACTTGTAGAAAACACATACCGTATGATTTCAGCACTCAAAGTGTTAAGTAAATAGTTAGAACATTACAGCCGTGCCAAGCCGGGGCGGGTCGCTAGTTAGAATATATCATTTTATTCATCTGCATTTGTCATAATTAAGTATATGCGCTTTCCAAATAAAATTCGATTTGTGTCTGCGAGTATTTATTAATAAAATACATTGCTGCGAAAGCTGTATCAATATCGAACCAACTGCTGCGTTCAGGTTATTAAAACAAATAGGTATGACCTTGAATCGATTACTATTATTATTTGAACGATCCTGTTTTCCCTATCGGCTGTTAATAGCGAGGAGGCTAAGAGTGAGTAAGTCTAGTGCGTAGGGTTCTGTATGATTTACAAATACACACACACAAACACAAATCCGCCTGGGTCCGGAATCGGATAGTACAAATATTTTGAGACACCTTGTTGATTTTTTGAAACTTTGTCGTTTAGTTAACACTAGCTTCTTCCCGCGGCTTCGCACGCGTTGTTTCTATAGAAACGTTATAGAGGTTATTTCTACCCCATGGGAACTGATCTATACTAATATTATAAAGAGGAAAGGTTTGACTTTTTGTTTGTATTGAATAGGCTCGGAAACTACTGGACCGATTTGAAAAATTATTTCACCGTTGCTGGGAAGCTACACTATCCGCGGTGAACATAGGCTATATTATATTTTAGACATGTAAAATTCGGATTTAACGCGGATGAAACCGCGGGAAACAGCTAGTCTGATAAAAAAGCAAATTTTGTGGACCCCTAATATGTATTCTAGTTGTTATAAACAACAGGTCTAACAAGTCTAGTTGTATAAGTTCAGAAAAGTCATAAAAAACGTAACACCTTTTGTAATAGAGTCTATGTTGCGTGGACCATGAGAAATGAAGTTGAGTAAGTAATTATCTCCTCCTCGCGATCCAACACTGCAACAGGTGGACGGACCACGATGGAAGATGTGCCTCGAGCTCGTCACGCCATCTAATCCTGGGCCTTCCACGTCACCTCTTAGCGTTGGGTGGGCTCCACTCTGTGGTGGTCTTTGCCCACTGGACATACGGCAGACGTGTCCGGCCCAGTTCCACTTCAGACTTCCGGCTGTCTGACCAACGTCTACGATGCGTGTTTTGGAGCGTAGTAAGTTATAATAAATAATAATACTTAAAATCTTTATTTAGAACTTTTTTACTTAGTGGATAATAGAAACATATGAAACGATGACACTACCGAAGCTTTACAAACTGTTGGGCAATGTCAACGCCCAACTCCTAGGTCACTACATAGTATAAAGCAAAGTCGCTTCCCGCTGTCTGTCTGTCCCTATGTATGCTTAGATCTTTAAAACCTCAGAGTACTAAGACATAGAGTGATAATTTCACAAAACATTCCGCTCTAAGTTGAAGCCAAAAATCAAGCAATGTGTGCGTAAGCGGCACGTCATTACAAGAGCCGACACGCACACAAGTGCACAAATAATGTTGCAAGCTATTAACATTGTCCCCATAAGGTAGGGAAATTGTAACATTTTGTAAGGAGTAAATGATTATCATATTTATCACTTTTCTGTTAGATGATATTTCATTAACAGAAAAATTCCTGTAAATATTATATACTCTATGGGTGTTTACATACAGGGGAGTGTTGAGTTAGCGAATTAGTTAAATAGATAGAAATAAATATTATGGCCGAAACATTTTCATACCTTTGTTGGGATAGCACCCTCTCGTAATTTGCATAAACCACCTATCGTGATATGCTTGTCATTTTCTTAAAAATGTATAGAACATAATCAGTGTAGTGTATTTCTTTTTTAGTGTATACACTTAGTGTATTTAGTTGGCTTGCAAAACTTTTCTTTGCAATTCCGTCTAAGTTTTTTAAACAATCGGGAAGCAACAGTCTATATTATTTTTCGTGTTATTTCGTTATGTTTTTTTTTGTTACCCTACATATGTATGTATTATTTTGTTTGACATAATGTCAAAACAACATGAATATTCTTATTAATAAAGAACTGAACTGAAGTTGGATCAGAAGGAAATCTAAGAACGAACGACATTAATAAAACTAGGGTTCATCGTCTAATGAAACCAATGAAATTTTTATATTTAACGCTCCGACTACATCAACATCCGGACAGTCTGTAACAATCTATTTCCTTGCCCGTGAAAATAAAACAAAAGTTTTTGATTATTTATACCAAGCTTAATAGAACATAGGTACATATTTCACTTAAAAATCCGGGTAAGTTAGTAGGTAACCCTAATTATATCTGGCAAATAAAAGTCCTACAAGTGTAAAGTAGAGCTATGTTTGTCAAGAATAATCCAGAGCTGTTTAATAAACCTTCGGATTTCGTTATCCGCAACAGGCGTGACAACCATAAAGTCTGTTTACCAAATAGAAATACCACAATGATGAGCAATAGTATCTTTGGTATGGCCCCGTCTATATATAACAAACTACCAAAGTGCATAAGACTATTGCCGAGATTGGAGTTCCAAAGAAAACTTAAAACTATACTTTCTAGCAAATGTTACTATACCATTAATGAATTTATTACTGACAAAGATTTAACCACTCCATGACATTCGTTATTTTTAAGTCTGACTTTTGTTTTAAAATCAATTCTTATTATCTGTTTTATTCCTATCTACACTTTTTTTTTTTTTAATTTTAATTATATCTATACAATTTAATTTAAATTCATTATACACAAATTGTAAATCTGACTTGGTTGCACACTTAACGGTAGAAATACATTGAATCACATTTATGCCTCAACACCTGTATGCACTACACATGTATTTCATGCAATAAAATATACTTTACTTTACTTTTTTACTTTACTAGAAATAGATTAAACAAATAAGTATCTATGGGGGAAAATAATTTTTCTAATAGCTAGCAACATTTTTATGTAATGGCGTCTGTCATGTTTACGATTTATTTTTGTGCTTATACCAATGTTTTACTCAAGAATATAAGATGCCAGGTTGTATTTACCCGTGAAATGGAATCTTCTATTGTTTCTGATTATTATGAGAAGAGTTGTTACACCCTTTTACTGCACAATAAGTCATTATTATTAAAAAATTACGGAGCTCTTCCCAGTAGGTCTTGACCTTGAGCACTGACGTGTCGAGCGATGTACGTAGCCTTTAAAGGCTAACTTGAAATTGCGTCACTTCGCGTGCGCCTACTGCGGTTCTAAGCCTAGTTATTCTAAGTTTAAAACTACCCAACGGATTTTAATGCGGTTTTTTTAACAGATAGATTGATTCAAGAGGAACGTGTTATAATCTATGTGAAACAGATTTCTACGAGGGCGAAGTCGCGGGGCGCAGCTAGTTTATAAATAAATTAAACATTACATAAATTACTAATTTTTAAAAGTTAACTTTATTATAATTGACGATAAGGAGGTTGCTGGTTCGATTCCCGAGGCGGCAATCAAATCCGCATTCTCCTGCGTTGTAGGTGGACCTTCACCCACCGCGCCACAGAGGTCGTCCATATTATTACATTATGTTCATCATCACATCATCATCAACTTATGTTAGTCCACGGCTGGACATAGGCCTCCCCTAATGAGCGCCATAGCGCCCTGTCTTCACCTTGCCGCATCCAGCATCTTCCTGCAGTCTTTCTCAGGTCGTTACAACGTACGTCAAATGGACTTGGGTATTGAATCAATTGACTTTGTTTGTAATACAATTGATTACCAATTAAGGGGAGTGGGCCACAGCCACGTGTGGTCTCGACTTGAGAATGTCATTGTGCCCTCTTCAAAGTCTATCCATTCGTTACAGGCGTCTTGCGTCCATTGTCTCGATGCGATTTTCTACAAATGCTTTGATTCTGTTGTAAATAGTAGATCGCCAAGATGACCTACGAGAAGCAAGCTTCTCCCACCCGTCTTGCATCCATAATGGACGCAAGAAGCCAGATACGATAACAGAGACCTAAGCCCTCCTACACGTAGACATATAACTCATCGGGCCAACTCTACTGCCATACGTGCCGTAGGGTATTCAAGACCAAGTTCGGTCTAGCGAGCCATATTAGAGCTCATGATAGGAAAAATCCGTGATATCTAGGGTCGCGGTCATCGAAATCGATGAGGAGGCCTATATATATGTATATACATATATTCGTTACGATCTGGTCATTATCCATCAAAGAAATTTGGGTTCCTTATGAAAAAAACGGACTCCCCAAACTGTGATGTTTGCGGAGTCCTAGATGATGTGCAGCACATCTTGATGGATTGCGTCAAATTCAAAGATCGAAGGGAGGCGCTGATGATTGAACTTAATTTAAATAGATTTGATTTAGGTACATTCATTAATATTTTAGCGGAACCAGATTCAGCAGCGGCTGTCTCATTATTCAAAATTTTTATGCATCAGTGACTCCCTTTAAAATAGCGTCAATTTATATGTTTTTATTTTGATGTTTATTTTGTTGTGTTTGTTAGTTATAAGTTTAGGTTATGATAGGACTGGCATACTTTTGCGAAGTAAAAGTCCTTAACAATAAATATGATAAAAAAAAAATGTATATTCGTTACAGGAATATAATAAAACTATAATATTAAAAAAAAACATTCCTTACAGTTACCCCTATAGACATACTAGCGCCACCTATTTTATCTCGTTAAGAAAAGTCATTTGAACAAAGCTCAAAAATTTCATTGGGCATTTTGTGATAGAAATACAGAAATACATTTTATTGATAAAACCACTTTAATCGTCGATTTTTTAGACAATTGCAACATTTTGCTGAATGTTAGAAGAAAGATGACCTATATTTTAAGCTTTTTTTAGCCTCTGTAGTTAAAAGCTTTATTTTGTAAAGTAAGATAGAGATGCAAAAATAGAGTTTGGTGGCCACCTAGGGCAACTTCTTATCTCTGCGTAAACTATACAAAAAAAAAACTATTTAAAAAAAAGCTTTAGGAATCACAAACTGCCCAAATTTTTATTTTGGAATTTGCTTTGTTCTATGTTGCCTTTAAAAACTGTACTTTTGAAAGAAGAAAGAAAATATTTTTATTGATTCACTGTAGTAGGTACAACTTGTTACTACATAGGCAATTAAAAATAAATAAGAACATAAAACTATAAAAATTAACTACGTATCTATAAAAGCAGCAACAAGCAACTCTACAAAGCGAACAAATTTTGGAGGCAAAGATATTAGAATATTATATAAATGATTACTAAAAGTCATTTATTTTGTTACTAATTAGTTACTTAACACTTCGATTGCTGAAATCACACCGTATGTGTTTTTTGAATGCAACACAACCGCTGTGTAGAGGGGCAGCACGAATGGCTTAGGTTAAAAAAAAGATCGCAGTCGTCGAAAAAAGATCGCAGTCAAAGTGTTAATATATAGCCATTTGATTCTCCCCACTTTAATATTTTGTTAAGCTATAGCACGCTATAGTAACCATTAACCAAGTAAAGAGACCTCTAGTCTAGCTTTATAGAAGCACAAATGAACACCTGCTGTCTAGCTGTCGTAAACCACAAAGTCACAAGTTCATGTTTGTATGTTATCATATAAATCTGCAGTATTATGTAAAGTGGAGCGTGTATAATTCTTTATGTTTCGTATGTCGGACAGATAGCGTAAAAGATATGGTAACCGAGTTAGACTGCGTTTTCACTAGAGATGCGTATAGTCATGTGTTTTTAACAAGCAATAGAATCACTTCATTTACCTAGCCTCGCTCAGCGATCTCTGCGACTCAGCTCTTGTCTATCTGTCTGTTTGCACCTGTTCAGTACCGTAAGATAAAATGATGAGTATGGAATGGAATGCCTATTAGTAATTCTTCATCATCATCATCATCATCATCCTATGTTAGTCCACTGCTGGATATGTGCCTCCCCCAATGAGCGCCATAGCGCCCTGTCTTCAGCTTCTGCCTGCAGTCTTTCGCAGGTCGTCATCCCACCTGGCCGGAGGGCGTCCTAAACTAACGTTTACCGAGTCGTGGTCTCCACTCAAGCACAGTAATTCTTAGTCTTACGGGATCGCTGTGAGAAGTTCACAGAGAATGAGTCGTAGTATTGTTTTGTTGATATAGATCTTTGTGCGTGAACTGATTCTGTTAGCTTATTAACCATATGGAGTGGTTATAAATAATGCAAGCGATTTATAATAACTCGTTACATGCATACTTGAACAAAAACATGCGAGGCAGTCTTTCCCCCATATCTTTAGTCATTACCTCGACTTCGATTCAAACTCTACTCAACCTCCAAATGCATTTCGGTATGCTTGATCGTAAAAAAATCCTTCACTCGAAACAGCCTTCGAGAATTTTTTCATACGAGTGGAATAACGAACTGTCATCTCAAGGTACCTCGCTACCTACCTTGAATGCTCCTCGAAATAGTTTGTTGTTATTTACAATGGATTTTGGAGACTATCTCAATTACATTTACGACGATGAAACCTACAATTACCCATCGCGAAGGTATATAAGAGAGGTTGATATATAACCAAATTAACGACTAAGCATACCAAACTCGAGCATGTTTTGGAGGGATGCTCGAAACGCCCTTGAACAAGTTTGAGTGGAGAATTATTTGAGGTAATGACTAAAGATATGGGGGTTTGACTGTCGATAGAAGTGAAAACTAAGAACCTTATTAGCCGCGCACATAGGGAAAGACCAGTTATTCATGTACTTGGGACTCTACTACCACGCTATATTATGTAAAGTTTAAATCCCTACTACGTTACGTTTTCCTTTTTTTTTGTAATTGTTAATTATTGTGTGTGGCTATAAATAAATTATTATATTCTTTTTTTTATTCTAAGAAATTATTTTATATTTTACTAGCTACTCCGCTGTTTCACCGGCCGTGGTGATAGATATTTTAGATAATATACAATATATTTTTATGAATTACCTATGTGTTATTCTGATATGTAAGCTTGATGAAACTAGATAAAATCAATTCAGTAGTTTTTGCGTGAAAGAGCAACAAACATATTATAATGCTGGACAATCCACACAGCATTATCTAGCCCCATGGTAAGCAGAGCTTGTGTTATGGGAACTAGATAACTGACATACATACTAACACTTTGATTGCGATTTTTTTTCGACGACTGCGATCTTTTTTTTAACCTAAAAAATTCGTGCTGCCGCTCTACACAGCGGTTGTGTTGCGCCGCACATGCGTTTCGTTCGAAAAATATTACGGCTGTGCTGAGTCACACAGATCTGTATTTTCTCAGCCGCTGCGCTAGTGTGGATTTATGCATATTAGTCACTTGTAGAAAACACATACCGTGTGATTTCAGCAGTCAAAGTGTTAAGTAGGTTAGTTAATATCAGTTATCTAGTTCCCATAACACAAGCTCTGCTTAGCTTGAGGATAGATGATGTGTGAATTGTCCAGCATTATTTATTTATGCATATGTTATTTTATTCCACGGAAAGGTCCTAAGGGCAAAAGAAGAATTGGTAGACCCCTAGCAAGATCAGATGAAATAAAAAAATATGTGAAAACACAAAATTGGACAAGCGTCGCAGAAGACCGCAAACACTGGACAGAACTGGAGGAGGCCTTTACCCGAGAGGGGTCCTAACTAAGTACCTACTTATTAAATATATGAATTAAATTCAATCGAAACAAACAACTTTTCAAATACATTATTAAATAAAGAAATAAACTAATAAACATTAATCATGAAATCTACATACTGACATTTTCTATAATATTTGACTTACATTAATAGAATAAGGAATAAGGCTTTTTTATTTTATTTTTATTTTATTAAGTAAATCAGTTACCTAGTACCCATAACTCGAGCTCTGCTTAGCTTGGGACTAGATGATGCTGTGTGAATTATCCAGCATTATTTATTTTATATCTGCAGGCTGTTCACTGAACGCGTTAACCAAGCTAACATAATTGTATATACACAGTTAGTAAAAACTGTTCCGCCTACTTATTGACTTTCCCCTGGCACCTACACGCAATCAATAGTCGTTTCACTTTGTTCGTTGGCGACGAGTCAAAAACTTTGAATATGTTCTTTTGGTCCGGGAGCCAGCGACAGGTTTTCATGACCAAGTCCCTCCCAAGCAAAACTTCGTAATATGCATTAGGGATTAACACTTTGACTGCTGAAATCACACGGTATGTGTTTTCTACAAGTGACTAATATGCGTAAATCCACACTAGCGCAGCGGCTGAGAAAATACAGATCTTTGTGACTCAGCAGAGCTGTAATATTTTTCGAACGAAACGCATGTGCGGCGCAACACAACCGCTGTGTAGAGCGGCAGCACGAATTTTTTATGTTAAAAAAAGATCGCAGTCGTCGAAAAAAAAAATCGCAGTCAAAGTGTAGTATTATGAATACCACGAGTATTCATAATATTAACACTTTGACTACCGTCAGCTGCGACGCCGTGGGTGGGTTGGGCAGTGGCAGCGATGCCGACATTATTACCATGGAATAAGGTTCAAAACATAATTCTGGAATATGTGGTCGCAGCACTTGGAATCAATTCCATAGAGATGCATCGAAACAAGAATTGTCACTTGCAGACCGCAGCTGCAGTCTGCGGCCTGCGGTCCATCTTGGAATTGCACCTTTATGAACTGGTTTCGACGTTGACACGTGTCCCTCCATCTTTCTGATCAAATCAAATCGTTTATAAGAATACAAAATAATACAATGTCAGATCTTATAACTAATTTAGTAAATGTATTCAGCCTGCATGCAGGCGTGCAAATGTTATTCTTGCCTATATATCTGTCTAATAAATATATAGGTATATATTTATCATAAACTTTTTATTTTGGTACCTTGTCTATATATCTGTCTATATTTTAGACAGATATGATAGACATATATCATAGATATATATCTGTCATATCTGTCTAATAAATATATAGGTATATATTTATTAGACAGATATATAGACAAGGTACCAAAATAAAAAAATTATGATCTAGTTTCGCCCCCTTTTGATGTTCCACTTTATCCAGGGACACGCTGTATATCTAAATACCTACAAACTTCTTGATTTTATTTTTTTGTTATTTATACTAATATAATAAAGAGGAAAGGTTTGATCTTTTGTTTGTTTGTTTGTAATGAATAGGCTCCGAAACTACTGGACCGATTTGAAAAATTCTTTCACCGTTGGGAAGCTACACTATCCCTGGTGAACATAGGCAAAACCGTGCGAAGCCGGGAAGGTCCGCTAGTTTTGTCAATATAAACCTAATTTAGGTGACCACATTTTGATTTCCGAGGCTATGATCAAAGAAACTATCTCCTAAACGCTTCGTGGGCACTGATTGCGTTAATAATCAGCTCCTATGACACTGAATTCTACCCAATCCCAACACGATAAAGTCTAGTTTACTTCCAAAGTTTTCGCAAGTGGTATAACGAAGAGACTATAACTTTCCCTCTCGCACCTACGCTATTGGAAGACCAATTTGGTGATGTAAGGCGGTAGAGATCGCCTTCATTCTTAACGACTCACAGTGTAAACTAAACTCCAATTTTGTAATATCTCAATGGTTTTATGAAAACCAATAGTTTTTTATCATTTTAAGTATAATAAAAACTATTTGACACATAGATTGTAACGTGGGCGAAGCCGCGGACACGACGAAAGTTACCGACATATGTAGCTCTAAAAATTAGCAAGCTGAAGTGGCAGTGGGCCGGCCATATCTCGTGAAGAACCGACAACTGCGCTGGGGTAAACGTGTTGATGAGTGGAGACCACGACTCGGCAACGTAGTGTAGGACGTCCTCTGGCCAGGTGGGATGACGACCTGCGTAGGACTGCAGGCAGATGCTGGATGCGTCAAGCTAAGGCGCTGTGGCACTCATTGGGGGAGGCCTATGTCCAGCAGTGATTTAGTATAGGCTGATGATGAGGATGATGAAGCCGCGGGCGCAGCTAGTCTTTACTAATTATTATAAAGAGGAAAGGTTTGATTTTTTGTTTGTTTGTACTTAATAGGCTCCGAAACTACTGGACCGATTTGAAAAATTATTTCACCGTTGGGAAGCTACACTGTCCCCGGTGAACATAGGCTAAAATAAATTTTCAAAAAGTTAGGGATCCGTACTAAAACCGTGCGAAGCCGGAAAGGTCCGCTAGTAATTCATAAAACACCTCGATTCCTGTCCGTCTACCCGTTATTGCCCAAGAGCCAATCCGCTATCGTGTTCGTTTACTATCTGCAACAAAAACCGGAAGTCATAACCTCGATTGAATTCAGAATTGCAACAGATCTACTGCGGCGACTGGCTAAGTGTTAACCGTTATATCACTTGGGAAAATAATCAGAAAAAACACAAATATGTCATATTCATCATCAGCCTATAGCAGTCCACTGCTGGACATAGGCCTCCCCCAATGAGCGCCATAGCGCCCTGTCTTCAGCTTGACGCATCCAGCATCTACCTGCAGTCTTTCGCAGGTCGTCATCCCACCTGGTCGGAGGGCGTCCTTCACGTTGACCGAGTCGCGGTTTCCACTCAAGAACACATTTACCCCAGCGGTTGTTGGTTCTTCGCGAGATATGGCCGGCCCACTGCCACTTCAGCTTGCTAATTCTTAGAGCTATGTCAATAACTTTGGTTCTCTGTCGGATGTATTCCTATCCTATCCTTCAGAGAAACTCCGAGCATAGATCTTTCCATAGCTCGCTGAGCGACCTAATGTACTGTAATGCCTGTACATCACAAATAAGTAGATGAACTATGTAATAGACTGGCGCAGTCAAACGGCGTATATCCAATGCACTTTATATCTAAGGTCTTTGAGGTCATTTTCACTTATCTGTTTCATATGATTACTAGGGTTTTCACAAAACTGCAATTTTCTAATTGATTTATATTCTATGTCGT
Source organism: Eupithecia dodoneata (assembly GCA_947044415.1). NCBI lineage: Eukaryota > Metazoa > Arthropoda > Insecta > Lepidoptera > Geometridae > Eupithecia > Eupithecia dodoneata. Next base: position 4,890,702 of record OX345683.1, on the reverse strand, counting down.
ATCGTCTTATCGCTTTTTCTGTCATGACCCCTAAGATAAAATAAATAAATAAATAATGCTGGACAATCCACACAGCATCGTCTAGCCCCAAGCTAATTAGAGCTTGTGTTATGGGTACTAGATGACTGATATACTTAATACAATAGATTACATAGATATTTTTTATTCGGTTTAAATAGATAACGACCAGAACACCCGGAACAAATATCTGCAGATCGTACACACAAATTGTTCCGAGGTTTGTATAAAAGCGAATAGAGCGCTATTGAGGTAGATGCCTGCGTCCAGCAGTGGACTGCTATAGGCTGATGATGATGATGTATATAAATAAAGGATGTATGAAGGGAGGTTTGTTGCTTTTTCACGCAAAAACTACTGAATGGATTTTGATGAAACTCCACAAAAATATAGCCTACATATCAGAATAACACATAGGCTATAATTCATAGGCCTCCCCCAATGAGCGTGAATTATTTATATTAATTTATTGTAATTTTGTCTCTGTGTACCTACATAATATGTATAATTCTCGTTTTATGGACTATCTATGTTAACTGTGCTATGTCTATAATAATAAATAAGTTTTGATTAGATTTGTAGCCGCATAATGAAACTAGTCTATACTAATATTATAAAGAGGAAATGTTTGATTTTTGTTTGTTTGTATTGAATAGGCTCCGAAACTACTGGACCGATTTGAAAAATTCTTTCACCGTTGGGAAGCTACACTATCTCACAGGGATAATGTAGCTTCCCAACCACAGAACAGAGAATACATAGAAATAGTAAGTAGGCGTGGCCCGCGTCTCACCTAGTAGGCGCAGTACTGCGCACTTCAAGCTCCGCTTACATCAGTCGTGTTTTAATTTAGCTAGAGTAAACATACTTCAAAAAAAAAACAAATAAAATATAAAAATACCGTATTGTGCCGTTTTAGAGTGTAAAAACGAAAGCCGAACCAAATATTTAACGAAAGGGGGCATATCATATCAACTGTCAGCATTATTTTATTGTTTTTTTGTTAGTTTTGTTCAATATGCAAAACCGTCAAACAAAAATAGAAAACAGACATAGAAAAATAGACTGTGAGTCATAACACTTAAGGTCGATTTTTCTTAAACCGCAACTTTCGCTACTCAATTAGGGATGTGCCGTAATAAACACAAATGTGCTATCGATAACTTTAATGGTTATGATTTCGTAAACATTACCCATTTAAGTATGTTTTAGGGCGTTAATTTTTGTTTTGTTTTTGTGATGATTTAATCTGGATGTATTTTATACTATGGAAGGGTAATAAAAAAATAATTTATAATAATGAAAATATTACGTAAGTATGTTGGAGAAAAACTGTTCGAAAATATAAACTTTCATCAAGTCGGACAGTTTCCCGTATCAAACCATGTCAGTGATTTGATAAAAGCCATAAATGTGCGTATCCATCATTTATTAAAATTAAACGTAAAACTTACGAAAAGACAGTTATTTAACAAGTACGTCCTATTTCAAGGACAATAAATTTTCATTAATTTCATTAAAGAATAAAAGAAAAGATGAGCTTTTTATTTCGACCACCACAAATATAACCTGACCTGACGTACCTATTTCGTTATTCATCAGTAGGTAATAATCGATATCGATAGATTCGTCTCGTATTTTCATTGGTACATCACTAAGGCAGTAGCTGTGTTTTCTGGGTAATCGATAAACAGCCATTGTATTATCGATCTTATGGCCCGTTGTTAGAGACTATAATAAAAGTCGATAGCAATAGCGCCAGCGCCATCTCTTGTTAAGTAGCTTTGTGTTGTGTATAATCAAGAAAGGCAGCCATTGTATTAGTAATCTTATTTGCTGGGAATAGAGACTATAAAAATATTTGGCAAAAGCGCCATCTTTTGCTAAGTAGACAAAGTAGATATCCATTTTTTATCGCTGTTTATTTTATTGAGTTTTGAACCATGTGTTTACCGAAATAAGGTTTAATATCAATAAAATTAGTTTTATGGTTTTACGCCCTTTTAACGTACTCTTTCAACCAATAAGAATTTTTATTTCTATGTGTGTTAGTTTATAAATGTGTGAGTTTAGCGACACTAGTTCTCTTAGTAAAAAGGCATCATGCTAATTCTATGTATTCTCTGTTCTGTGTTCCCAACGGTGAAAGATCCTATAGTGCTTGGGGTACCTATATTACTTTTATCCGACTTCAAATTCACAAAAAACTACAGAACGGGGAAAAATACCTTTTATCCCCCTAGAAATGTGAAATTCGAATTTAAAGCAGTTGAAACCATGGGGAACAGCTAGTGATTAATCGTTTAAAATTTCGTCGGTTCTTCGCGAGATATGGCCGGCCCACTGCCACTTCAGCTTGCTAATTCTCAGAGCTATGTCGATAACTTTAGTTCTCTGTCGGATGTATTCGTTACGAATCCTATCCTTCAGAGAAACTCCGAGCATAGCTCTTTCCATAGCTCGCTGAGCGACTTTGAACTGGTGGACCAGTCCTACCGTGAGTGTCCACGTCTCAGCTCAATCATCATGATCGTGTAGAAACAAAGTATTGTTGATCTATTCTAACCAACGCTACTTTACCTATGTGTGCAAGTGATGGAGGCATTCACCTTGTTATCTATACTAATATTATAAAGAGGAAAGGTTTGATTTTTTGTTTGTTTGTTTGTAACGAATAGGCTCCGAAACTACTGGACCGATTTGAAAAATTCTTTCACCGTTGGGAAGCCTAAATATCCGTGGTGAACATATGCTATATTATATTTTCAAAAAAGCCAGGGATCCTTACTAAAACTCCAATAATGTAACCCAATGTGTAATAAATCACCTAATACAGTGAAATTCGCGTTTAACGCGGGTGAAACCGCGGGGAACAGCATCCAGTAAATAATAAACCTAAGCGTCATATGCTTCAACGGAACCATGCTAAAACACATCTACGTCAATCAGTCATGTGAAACTATACATGAACCGCTTTCCAAAATAATACGCGGGACAAAGCAAAACAGGCGGAAGCTGAACCAAAATAGATAACCCGACTCAAAACACGTTAATTATAACATGTGGGGCGTGAGGTAAATATAGACTGACCTGGCCTTATTATAGACTTGCTAAACGTAGTGTAGGACGCCCTCCGAACAGGTGGGATGACGACCTGCGAAAGACTGCAGGGAGATGCTGGATGCGTCAAGCTAAAGGCAGGGTGCTATGCGCTCATTAGAGGAGGTCTTTGTCTAGCTGTGGACTAACATAGACTGATGTGATGATGAATTCCAAAATAATACGCGGGACAAAGCAAAACAGCCGGAAGCTAAGCCAAAATAGATACCCCGACTCAAAACATGGTAGATATAACATGTGGGGCGCGAGGTAAGTATAGACTGACCTGGCCTTGTTCTAGCTAGCGAAAACTAAATAAATAAAAATAAAAAAATGCTGGACAATTCACACAGCATCATCTAGCTCCAAGTTAAGCAGAGCTTGTGTTATGGGTAGTAACAAGATATATTAGAAAACCAAAAAATCAAATCATGGTTAATATCCCTCTATAAATGGACTTTTCTAAGTTATACTGTAGTTTTTTTGACGACCGATGTGGCGCGGTGGGCGAAGGTCCGCCTGCGAATCAGGAGGTTGCGGGTTCGATTCCCGCCTCGAAACAATTGTGTGTACGATCTGCAGATATTTTTTCCGGGTGTTCTGGTCGTTTTCTATGTATACTAAAAAAATATCTATCTATGTAATGTATTGTATTATGTATATCAGTTATCTAGTACCCATAACACAAGCTCTGCTTACCATGGAGCTAGATAATGCTGTATGAATTGTCCAGGATTATTTATTTATTTATTTATATAACTTATGTGTCTAATACATTTGATTTGCTTATCTTAATCTAAATATAGTTCGATTTTGTCAATATTTATTTAAAGCTAAGCATAACATTGAATTCTTTACATACTACCTATTGTCGGTGCAGAACTGAGCGGTATCTGGCCAAGCATTAACATCATTGATGTCTATGGAGTGGAAAGCGTTCATGAGATACAGCCTGGTGACAGACGGACAGCGGAGTCTTAGTAATAGGGTCCCGTTCTACCCTTTGGGTAAGGAACCCTATAAATATATATACATATACACGCTAGTTTTATTGCATTTCGTTCATCTATACATGATATTCAACGTGTACTATGCTTTTCCGTTACTTTGTTTTATTTGTAAAATCGACTTTGCATTGTCCAGTGGTCATAAGTAAGTCCTATATATTATCTAGATCGTAAATAGTTTAAGACCTTCCAGTTACAATAAGTTTTTTGTTTTTGTTGTCATTACGAGCGAAACCATTTTTATGTACATTAGATTTAATTTTGTTTTTTTTTAAATACTTGTACGTTACGAGTCTTTTTGTTTGCTTACAGACTATAATAGGTGTGTAGCAGGGACTGCTCCCAATATAACTAACTAACTATAACTATAAAAGGGCTAGGGACTATAAAGTACCGTAGCAGCTTCTCCTTCTATTTTAGGGAACTTGTGTATATTCTTTCCTAAAATAACTGTTATTCCTGCTACCGACAAATAATACAAATAACGCATACGGCGTGCGATGGCTAAATTTAGACTGACCAGACTTAATTAGAACTTGACAGACGTTTGAACTTTGAAGACGTAGTCGATAGAGCGACATTTGAGACATCATCAGCATCATCAACCTATGTTAGTCCACTGCTGGACATAGGCCTTGAGACATAATTAATGCAATTTTATTGTGTGCTAGCCCACCCATCCCGGCTTCGCACGGTTTTATAAAGTAAAGTAAAAGTAAAAAATCATTTATTTCTTTAGGCTTACAAAATAAGCACGTAGACAAGTCATATTTTATACATAAAATAATTATCAAAAAAAAAAAAATTTTTACTGTTCACTTCAATTTTTTGTCCACTAGTGGAAGAAGTGAAGAACATATAAAAAAGTGAGTGTACATATAAACCTTCCTCTTGAATCACTCTATCTAATTAAAAGAAACCGCATCAAAATCCATTGCGTAGTTTTAAAGATCGCATACATATAGGAACAGACAGAAAGATACATAGATAGAAAACACTTTATTACACCACACAAAAACAGAAAACTATACAGAAGTAAACAATAGAATAAAGGAAGTATAAAGGGCGGCCTTATCGCTGGGAGCGATCTCTTCCAGGCAATCTTTGGATGGACTGGACGTGAAGGAACTACATAGACGGTGGTATTAAATGTAAAGAGATGTCTCTAAAGCGGGCTTTTTACTATGGGATGTAATCTATACTCTACATATATCTATATTATAAAGAGAAAAGGGTTGATTTGTATGTTTGTTTGTATAGAATAGGCTCCGAAACTACTGGACCGATTTGAAAAATTCTTTCACCGTTGGGAAGCTACACTATCCCCGGTGAACATAGGCTATATTATATTTTCAAAAAAGTTAGGTATCCGTAGTAAAACCGTGCGAAGCCGGGAAGGTCCGCTAGTCATACATACATGTGTGTTGCTCAGTGGTCGGTAAATGTTACTTTACGCACTTTTCGTTGGAAATGTTCTTTGTTCTAAAAAACCTCAGTCGTCACTTAATGTTTGTTCCAGTTTTAAATAACTGCTCACAGCTGTTTAACCGTTTTATGTCAAAAAAACACAAAAAAAAGAAAAAAAAAATACAAACCAAATGCAGCCAAAAAAAAAGAAAATATGGAGAAGGGGGAAAAAAAAGATATTCCCACAAAACCCAAGGACCGAGGGGTCGTCACCCCTCGAGTTGACGCCGGGGTAATGAGGCCAAGCCTCGAGGCCCCTCTCTGTACCCCCACCAGGGCCGGAAAGAAATTTATTGATTTGAGTAAAACCGTGCGAAGCCGGGAAGGCCCGCTAGTCATACATACATGTGTGTTGATCAGTGGTCGGTAAATGTTACTTTACGCACTTTTCGTTGGAAATGTTCTTTGTTCTAAAACCTCAGTCGTCACTTAATGTTTGTTCCAGTTTAAAATAACTGCTCACAGCTGTTGAACCGTTTTAATGTCAATGTTTGACTGTTCATGACTCATCTTCACCATATGGTTGGAATCTGTGGTATAGTAAAATCTTTTACCTTACCTTGTTTTTAGCTTTTACCACATGAAAAAAAAGTTTTTTTTTTAAAAATGACTTGTTCCGTCTGCAATTCGAACCGACTCAAATAAACCAGCCGTATTTTTATGATGACAATTGAATTCTAGGTTGCCTGGGAGAAATCGCTGTCAGCGATAAGGCCGCCTATTGTACTTTTAATATGTAATGTTTAGATATAAGGTATTCTTTTATACTTTTAAGTGCAATAAAGATTCATTCATTCATTCTTTCATTGAAAGAGTTGTCAAAAAATAATAATTCATTAAAGTAACATATGTATATAGTATCCTAAAACAAGGAAATAACCTAAAATGTTTGATTAAAATTTCGGTTAGGATATTACTTAACTTGAATTATTAGAGATAATTCATCATCGTCATCAGCCTATGTCAGGACAGCAGTGAGCCATCCAGCATCTACCTGCAGTCTTTCGCAGGTCGTCATCCCACCTGGTCGGTAGGCGTCCTACACCCCATATCTTTAGTCATTACCTCAAATAATTCTCCACTCAAACTTGTTCAAGGGCGTTTCGAGCATTCCTCCAAAACATGCTCGAGTTTGGTATGCTTAGTCGTTAATTTGGTTATATATCAACCTCTCTTATATACCTTCGCGATGGGTAATTGTAGGTTTCATCGTCGTAAATGTAATTGAGATAGTCTCCAAAATCCATTGTAAATAACAACAAACTATTTCGAGGAGCATTCAAGGTAGGTAGCGAGGTACCTTGAGATGACAGTTCGTTATTCCACTCGTATGAAAAAAATCTCGAAGGCTGTTTCGAGTGAAGGTTTTTTTTACGATCAAGCATACCGAAACGCATTTGGAGGTTGAGTAGAGTTTGAATCGAAGTCGAGGTAATGACTAAAGATATGGGGGTACGTTTACCGAGTCGTGGCCTCCACTCAAGAGCAGAATTAATTCCTAATAATTCTTAATTCATTACATAATTCATTCTTAATAATGTCATTCATATAATAGAGTCCATTGACTTGATCTTACTGTCATACCTTGCGGTCACTTTGCGGTTTATCTTGGCTTACCGCGATACGTTGAGGAAACTTTGGCGCCACTTGCTACTCAGGCTAGAAAGGGACATATTTAATACTAGCTGCGCCCCGCGGCTTCGCTCGGAAATCTATGTGTCATATGGTTTACAAAACCTTCCTCTTGAATCACTCTATCTATTAAAACAAACCGCATTAAAATCTGTTGCGTAGTTTTAAAGATATAGGTAAACATACATAGGGACGGACAGACAGCGGGCAGTGATTTTGTTTTATACCTACTATGTAGTGATTAATATATAGGCACACCAACAAAACTTCAAGTTAAAAAAAATATTATGAATTTATTTATTGATAACTAGCTGCGCCCCGCGGCTTCGCCCCCGTGGAAATCTATGTGTCAAATAGTTTAAATGATAAAAAGTATCCTATGTTAGACTCCTGGTTCTAAGCTACCTCTCCACCAATTTTCAGCTAAATCTGTTCAGCCGCTCTCGAGTTATAAGTGTTGTAACAAACACGACTTTCTTTTATATATATATAAGATAAGATGCGAGAATTGTCAATAAATAAATTCAAACAATTCTCAAACGCATCCGTTGTCGAAAGCCTTATTACACAATATCGTAATATCTGTAGACCAATGATCAAGACAGTGAAAAAATCTTGGGACGAGCTTTGCTCCAACTCGAAAACTAACTAGGGCCCATACAACCTCAACTTTGTGTGAAAAGGCTAGACATATGATTTTGCGTTCATAAGAGCGGGACAGGGCATTGCAACGCAAGTTCAAAAATCAAGTTTTAGCTTATGACCTATTAATTAGGACATTATTTGAAAAAACCGAAACATATAACATTTTTATTTATACTTAATTCTATTACCACGCTTATTGTCAAGATCTGAACTTCTGTATTTATTGAGAAATTTAGGTTTTAGTAAAAATTTAAGAGGTAACTTTGCGATTTTTTCTATAGAGAAAATTTTATGGAATCGTGTTTTAGAAACATATGATCGATAGATTAAGTCCTGAACTTTACCATATATCAATTTCAAAGTTAAATATTCAGTAGTTTAGACGATATGGACATCCGGCGGAGTTGAAAATTAGCAGTTTGAGGTATTATACACTCTTAAGAGTCTATCAGAAAAGCAGTGTCCTTCCTTAACAGTTTTTAAAGCTCGCGTTAAGGAATTTTACCTGTCAGAAAAGTGAATATTGGTACTTATTATTTATTTATAAACTAAGTATTACTAAGAAGTATATTAGGTATACATATTATATATATATATATAAGTATATATTTATTTATCTTTAAATATTCGCGTTATGTTCATATTTATTCTAGCTTATCTTTGGTACACCCCCTGCCTTTCTTAAATACACATAATTATTTCCATCCAAAGGTTGCCTGGAAGAGATCGCTTCTAAGCGATAAGGCCACCCATTGTACTTGTATCAAGTGATGTGTTTTATAATGATCTGTAACTGGTGTACAATAAAGTATTTTTACTAACAAGGTAAAGGTTTTCATGTTCGCCTCTTTACAAATCAAAGTGGTCACGATATTTCCTAGGTTTACTTAAGTAATTTGAATTAAATAGAATAGAGTAGGTACCTACCTAGATTAAATATAGAGTAAGGTAGAAGTTTTGTCAACAATTTTGTTCGAACGTTAGATGGAAACAAAGCAACCAAACTTTTGTACGGTTTTTAAAAAATAATGAAAGATGGTTGGAATATCATATAGCGTGGCTTTATCTTGGTACACCTGGAAGTAAACAATTGGATGATGAGGAAAATGTGCGCACAGCCCCAAACAACATTCAATCTTATATCAAAAACTATCACAAAGAAGACGTTTTGAAGATTTGACACCCAGATTTAATAAATACATCGGTTGCTTTTGTTTCTACGGATCCACGAGTAGCGAAAACTTTAAGTGACGTGTCCAATAGTCCTGCAAGGTATAAAGGAAATAAAGCACTTGGATGTATGATACTAAGATGTGCCAGTGTGTGGAGGGCGCAGTTGTGTCGGATGGTCTAGTTATAATATGATCGAATCATAATTATCATCATCATCAGCCTATAGCAGTCCACAGCTGGACATAGACCTCCCCCAATGAGCGCTACAGCGCCCTGTCTTCAGCTTGCCGCATCCAGCATCTACCTGCAGTCTTTCGCAGGCCGTCATCCCACCTGGTCGGAGGGCGTCCTATACTACGTTTACCGAGTCGTGGTCTCCACTCAAGAACACGTTTGCCCCAGCGGCCGTCGGTTCTTTGCGAGATATGGCCGGCCGACTGCCACTTCAGCTTGCTAATTCTTTGAGCTATGTCGATAACCTTGTTTCTCTGTCGGATGTATTCGTTACGAATCCTATCCTTCAGAGAAACTCCGAGCATAGCTCTTTACATAGCTCGCTGAGCGACTTTGAACTGATGGACCAGCTCTATCGTCATCATAGTTATATTTTTAAATAGGCAAATAACCATGTATTAGACACATAAGAGATATGAACATTCTAGTGGTTTCTTTTTCACTTCTTCCACTAGTGGACAAAAAATTCAAGTGAACAGTAAAATAATATTACCTTTTTGATAATAATTTATAGTATAAAGTATGACTTGTCTAAGTGCTTATTTTGTAAGTCTAAAGAAATAAAATAACAAAAAAGAAGTTGAAGAAATAAAATATTTTGACTATGTCTTATGGCGCGACGCGACAGAATAGCGATGGGATGGCCACGGTGTCGGTTTTTCATCCGCACATCAAAGGTAGTGGGGCCAGCGATGGCAGTACGCAACTACACGTGGTCTATCCATTCCATAAAATGACTTACTTAGTTCTATTGCGATGGATAGCAAAACATCCCCCAATGATGAATGTTGATCGGATATGCCTAATGTCTCATTACTTATATTTAATTGCCTCAGCATCGATACTTCTTAAGGGTTACGTGTGAAATACTCAGCATAATTTATTCTGGTTAACATCCGCCGAAACACCGGAAGTGTAACTGGTTTGAGCCGGTTGCAACTGGTTTTAACCAGCGGCTGCCCAGAGCTTGATTCACTTGAAAGTGAAACGTCAACCTGTTCGGGCTAGCGGTTATCGGTTGAATGACACAACAGCTGCAATGTGCATATAATCATTATAATCACATCATCATCAGCCTATAGCAGTCCACTGCTGGACATAGGCCTTCCCTAATCGCCATAGCGCCCTGTCTTCAGCTTGACGCATCCAGCATCTACCTGCAGTCCTTCGCAGGTCGTCATCCCTTCTGGCCGGAGGTCGTCCGTTTGCCGAGTCGCGGCAAATTACACATACAAAATACAAACATAATTATAAAAGAATAAAAAAAGAATAAAATAATTTATTGATAGCCACACACAATGTTACAATAAAAATGAAAACACACAAAAATACAGAACATACATAAGTCGTAGGGATTCAAACATATAGTAGAGTCCCAAGAGTAAGAAAAACTGGTCTTTCCCTATGACAGTAGATGGAATATTATGTTAAATCAATATTTTCCATCTTTTCAGGAAAACATCTACGAGATCCTCACAGACTTCCGGCCTTCTACCCCGGACCCCACATCGCCGAGACTACAGAAATCTGACTTCCAAAAGCTCCTGCAGAACTTCGAAAACCGCCAGCCAGAGCCAACCAAGAAACCAAAGAGCAAAAGATCACTAGAACAGCTGAAACTCTCGAACGTTCCAGAAGACTTTGCTTGCGATGGGAAATCCTACCCAATAACACCCGAGGTCACTACAAACTTGACGTCCAGGCCAGACCTCCTACCCAAATTCGAGGGCAAAATCTCGCCGAAGAGCGACGGGAAAATCTCCCCAAAATTCGAGGGTAAAAACTTCCCGAAATTAGAGGGTAAAATCTCCCCGAAATTCGAAGGTATAGTTTCCAAAATCGAAACGGGAAAGCTATCGTTGGACGCGAAGTTATCGAAGGATGAGTTCGAAGTCGGGAAGGCAGAAGTCAAGTTTTCGAAGAAGGATAAGAAGTTTTCCACGGAGGTGCGAAGGTACAAACCTGAGAGGAATCTGGGGTACAGTCTGCCGCGGAAGAACCCACAGTTGGACGTGGATAGAGAAAATGTGAGTACTTCTATTTTTTTTATTTATTTCAGATTGATTTAGTGCTTTGCATACAAATAGAGAGACATTCGTCCTACCTTGTTATAGTGTTATAATGTTATAGTGGGTCCTACCCGTTATGACCTACGGAGCTGAGACGTGGACACTCACGATAGGGCTGGTCCACCTGTTCAAAGTCGCTCAGCGAGCTATGGAAAGAGCTATGCTCGTTTCTCTGAAGGATAGGATTCGTAACGAATACATCCGACAGAGAACCAAGTTATTGACATAGCTCTAAGAATTAGCAAACTGAAGTGGCAGTGGGCCGGCCATATCTAGAAAATAACCGACATACGCTGGGGTAAACGTGTTCTTGAGTGGAGACCACGGTAAACGTAGTGCAGGACGCCCTCCTACCAGGTGGGATGACGACCTGCGAGAGACTGCAGTCAGATGCTGGATGCGTCAAGCTGAAGACAGGGCGCTGTGGTGCTCATTGGGGGAGGCCTATGTCTGTATGGACTAGTATAGGCTGATGATGATGATGAATTGTAAAATGATTAGGATTTTTTATAATATTACAGATAGTAATATCAGACGGTTACGCAAATACCTTATAAATAATTTCTTAAACAAGTATCTCGTCTATTGTTTTATAGAATCGTGTTTATCATGCCATTATGTCCGTAAATAAATAATGCTGGACAATCCAAAGCTAAATAAATAAATAAATAAATAATGCTGGACAATTCACACAGCATTATCTAGCCCCATGGTAAGCAGAGCTTGTGTTATGGGTACTAGATAACTGATATAAATAATACAATACATTACATAGATAGATATTTTTTATTATATATAGAAAACGACCACAACACCCGGAACAAATATATGCAGATCGTACACACAATTGTTCCGAGGCGGGAATCGAACCCGCAACCTCCTGCGTCGCAAGCGGACCTTCGCCCACCGCGCCACATCGGTCGTCGAGCTAAACAGAGATTATTGATATCGTGCAAAACAGAAAACAATCATAAGATCAATTTTAAAAATTATTTCTATGGTTCTTAGACTAAATTATGATCCAGAACATGTATCATCATCAGCCTATATTAGTCCACTGCTAGACATAGGCCTATCCAATGAGCGCCATAGCGCCCTGTCTTCGGCTTGACGCATCCAGCATCTACCTGCAGTCTTTCGTAGGTCGCCATCCCACCTGGTCGGAGGGCGCTCTAACACGATCTTTTGTTTTGTATAAGTGAAAACTTCTTTAGGCGCGTTGAGCAGTTTTTGGATCAACAACAGTAATACAAATAAATAGCACCCCTCTTACATCGGGTAGGCACCTTCAGCAGTGGACGTATGTGTGGGATACAGTTCATATTGTTTAACCCCTAAATATTCAAGGGCACAGGAAAAACATTGTTGCTAAAATTATATGCGCCATCGGAAATCTATGTGTCAAATGTTTAATAAACCTTCATCTTGAATCGCTCTATCTATAAAAAAAAACCGCATCAAAATCCGATGCGTAGTTTTAAAGATCTAAGCATACATAGGGACAGACAGACAGCGGGAAGCGACTTTGCTTCATACTATGTCGTGAAGACAACTTCTGTGTCAAACCAGGAACTAAAGTTATTCAATGCAATATGCGAATAATTACATTTACAATGACACCATAACAATCGCGTTTCCCTATTATGGCAAAGAAGTACGGTAGGTACGTAAAGAAAATTATTCAAGAGTTGAAGTGCAGTATGGTGTAGGTAGTGACATCTGTTGGCTTGGTTTCTTAAAGGTTAGTTCGGCCGCTTGATGATAGATGGCGGTAAATAAAGTTTATACGTGGTTTATACACTGATAGATAAAAAAAACTGACACTACACAAAACGGAAATATATTAGAGCAGAGGAAGTATAAATTAATAGCTTTCTTATCGCTGAGAGTGATCTTTTCCAGGCAACCTTAGGATGTACTGGACATTTAGGAACATTATAGACCATATTATATACGTTGGTGCGCTTGAATAGATATTAAGAGGAAAAGAAATCAAATACATTAATATACCATAATATGCTACATTACAAACATTATAATAAACTAACACATACATATATAAAATAAGACTATATCAAACATTTTGCAAAGATAAAATTAAATAATGTTGATGCAGCAGTCATTAGGCTGTAAACTATGATTTTATCTAATATCGTTAAAGATTTATGTTATTTGTGTTGGTTTTTTTATGAATATGCATCGGTTTTTCCATTTTATTTAATATCGAAGTTAAATAAATTTTATTATTAATATTTCGTGTAGCTGAAGTGTAGCTGCTACGAACAGCGTATCCGAATTTTTGAAGAGTACTCTAGCGACATCTAGTGTAACTTTAGGGTAGCTTAAAGTTCCGCTCTTCGTTTACAGATGGCGCTGTGGACGTTTAATTATTTCCTTCGTTCGTTCTTTCATCCGAATATTAATAAAAACAAATGAAACTCGTACGTAGTTTGTGTTTCACAAAATTTTAATTTAAAAAAAAATCACTACATCCTCGTAGTATAAAACAAAGTCGCTTCCTGCTGTCTATCTGTCCCTATGTATGCTTAGATCTTTAAAACTACGCAACGGATTTTGACGCGGTTTTGTTTAATGGATGGATAGTGATTCAAGAGGAAGGTTTATGAACCATTTGACACAGATTTCGACGTGGGCGAAACCGCAGCTATAAAATATCAACTTAACACTACCCTGTCCAAAAAGGGGGTCAACATGGGATGACATTGTCAGCTATGATTGTAGTAATGAGAAATTTAAAAAGTTTTAATATAATTATCTCGCGAAGAACCGACTAAGACTAAGAATTACTAAACTGGGGCAAACGTGTTCTTGAGTGGAGACCACGACTCGGTAAACGTTGTGTAGGACGCCCTCCGATCAGGTGGGATGACGACCTGCGAAAGACTGCAGGTAGATGCTGTATGCAGCAAGCTGAAGACAGGGCGCTTTGGCGCTCATTGGGGGAGGCCTATGTCCAGCAGTGGACTAACATAGGCTGATGGTTATAATGCTGAATATAATTATTAGCATTAACATAAAATGTTCTTAAACTCTACCTTGGCCGACTTTTAGATAATAGTCAGTAAAAATCCTTGGTAAAGGATATTACGATTAAACCAATTATTATTATGCAAATTGTATGAGTCAAAGCAAATTATATGAGTTAGTTGTAAATGGGTTTAACGCGATTTTCCTTACGGTAATGATAATACAGTACTTATCTGTTCTAAAATCCAAGATATTTTTTGTTAAAAAAGGAATTGAGTACAAAATCAGAGACAGTATACATTAAGAATATTTATGACACTACTTAAATAGTATCAACACTTTCACGGCCCATGCACGCCCGGAACAAATATTTGCAGATCGTACAAACATGTCCCCAAGGCGGAATATTTACATGGATGGTGTTAAAACAAACAATTTCAACTGAGATTGCAATTTCATTTCGTTGTTATAACTATAACTGTTTGGACTGCTGACTGTTTGCATCATCATATTTTTTTTTAATTTTTTTTTTATTTTTTTATAAGCATTAAGATATTCATCTTCATAAGCATATTATTGTCCTTGTATACTACGTTTGCCTACACGTGCTGCCCTAACCTAACCTAACCTACATGTTTGTTTGAGTAAGAACATATACGCTACGCAATGCTCTTGTGAGTCACGTAGTAGAGAAGTCTGTCTTGGCCATGTTTCCCGGGATATTTGGCATGAGCACAGTAAATCCCGGTATCGCGGGATTTTAATATTTTTATGTATTATTTAAAGAGAGTATAATTTGTATATCCATGAAAAACTTCTATAAGCTTTTTAGTATTAATGAACTATGCTCGGAGTTTCTCTGAAGGATAGGATTCGTAACGAATACATCCGACAGAGAACCAAGGTTATCGACATAGCTCAAAGAATTAGCAAGCTGAAGTGGCAGTGGGCCGGCCATATCTCGCGAAGAACCGACGGCCGATGGGGCAAACGTGTTCTTTAGTGGAGACCACGACTCGGCAAACGTAGTTTAGGACGCCCTCCGACCAGGTGGGATGTCGACCTGCAAAAGACTGCAGGTAGATGCTGGATGCGGCAAGCTGAAAACAGGGCGCTATGGCGCTCATTGGGGGAGGCCTATGTCCAGCAGTGGACTGCTATAGGCTGACGATGATTAATGAACTAGTGTGTGATTTATATATAGGCGTCTGGTTTTCCTTTAAATAAATATAATTATAAACAACACTGATATAATTAGATGGATGTTTGTTTCTTCTTCACGCCAAAACACAATTGATAAAGAATGAATCGGGATTATATTTTGCATATAGGTATTTCTAGGCCTGTTATATGTACAGTTCTCATGGGATATAAATATTTAAAACGTTTCTATAGAACACGTGCGAAGCCGCGGGCAGAAACTAGTCACACTATTATAAATTCGAAAGTATTTACGTTTTTTACCACTTCGCGTCAAAACTATTTACTGTACGGATCGGGCTGAAATTGCATACATGTAGTTTCCATCATCATCAGCCTATAGCAGTCCACTGCTGGACATAGGCCTCCCCCAATGAGCGCCATAGCGCCCTGTCTTCAGCTTGCGGCATCCAGCATCTACCTGCAGTCTTTCGCAGGTCGTCACATCACCTGGTCGGAGGTAGTTGGTAGCTGGTAACAGGTAATTTTAGACCTGAAATAAAATATAGGTTGGTAACGTTCAAGTACTTCCAGGGTTATTTTATCTTTCGATTTTTTTCCTGTTTTTAAAATCTCTAAATTCCCGGGACTGAGAATTTAGAGATTTCTTGAAATGGGCCGGCCCGGGCATGACGCTATGTGACTCACAACGGAAAGAAATCGCGATAAGTAGATGTACTCATCACTATAAGCCTTGGTTACATGGAGGAAACAATATAAAGGCGTGTATTTATTTAATTGCAAAACGTTGCCTTATTTTTAACATACATCAAAAGGTTCACGTTCAATTCGACTGTATTTTTTATTGTTATCTCAGAACTTTGGACTGGGTGAACTGAATTTGATCATTCTTTTTGAAAGCTGGAAGTTCCTAACTAACGAAATCGGGCTTAAAACTTAGTTTTAAAAAAGAAACATCGAAATCGGTTAGCGAGATATTGCGTTATTCGTTCATTTGTCGTGTACATAATGCAAATTTAGGAGTTATATAGTTTTCTCGTGGATGCCATAGTCAGAACTGGACCAAATTGTAATGGGGCCACACCGGAAGCACCAGCTTTCAAATAAAAAAAGAATCATCAAAAATCGGTTAACCCAGTCGAAAGTTATATGGTAAATACAGTCGACTTAAGAACTTCCTTAGGGCCTCCCCCAATGAGCACCATAGCGCCCTGTAAGCTTGCCGCATCCAGCATCTACCTGCAGTCTTTCACAGGTCGTCATCCCACCTGGTCGGAGGGCGTCCTACACTACAATTATTACACACTACATTTATTTCTATAGGATTACTAAATAAGCTCTTAACAAGTCTTATTTTATACTATAAATTATGCATCATCATTATCAGCTATAGCAGTCCACAAAAATAAATACAGTCGACTTAAGGGTCCGCGACCCTCGCTTTCAAAAATAGCTCCGAATATCGCTGTCCCTGTTAAACCCCTGCGCCGCCCCCCATGCGTGCGCGATAGCAATATCAAAATTTGGTTTGTTCCGTAATACCAAAAATTATGACTGAAAACTGTTTGTATTCTTCACAAAGTATTGTTATTCTGTAACTGGACAATATAAGCTATGTTCCTTAATAAATAAAACTTAAGATATTGTTCTTTTAATACGAAACTAATAGCAAGAAAACTTGTCCATTTTCGCATAAAAAAAAATGTGCAAAATGCGATTGGCTTTCATTTCATTTTAGGTAAGTATTTTGAAAAAAAAAACTATTTAGGAACCTAGATAAATACTATTCTAATACAAATAATACAATATTATAGTGGAAATATGCTTGAATTGGAAATATGACGACCAATGTGGTGCGGTGGGCGAAGGTCCGCCTGCGACGCAGAAGGTTGCGGGTTCGATTCCCGCCTCGGAACAATTGTGTGTACGATCTGCAGATATTTGTTCCGGGTGTTCTGGTCGTTTTCTATGTATAATAAAAAAATATCTATCTATGTAATGTATTGTATTATGTATATCAGTTATCTGGCACCCATAACACAAGCTCTGCTTACCATGGGGCTAGATAATGCTCTGTGAATTGTCCAGCATTATATATATATATTACGTTTGTATGAAGAATTCGTCCCTCCGGAGAGGCCTCTTAAGAGCTTCCTTCTATTTTGAAGTCTAAGTATTTGATTTTGATTTCGACACATTGTTAACTCAGTGAGGCGCGCATGCGCTATGTAAGCCAACCATTATGATCCAAGGATCTTCATAACATTCCGTTAGTGTAATTGCAGCTGTTCTATTGTGTTGTGGTTAAATTTGGCCGCTAAAAATAACCTCCATTTTTGTTAAAAAGTTCGATAAAAATTATTTGATGTGCTAACATTTAATGAAAAATATCTCTTAGTTACGAAAGCTCGTAAAGTGAACCGTGGTTTGTAAAATCCGCCATATTTTAATATATTGTTAAAGTGAAGGAGAAATTTCATAAAAAACATAAACGCTCTGTTTGTTTTACAAGTGCCAATTCGTTGCCATTGAAGAAAGTGCTATCTTTATACTGTGTTCTTAAAATATGACATTCTTGACAAAATATATCAGTGAAATAAGATTTTGAGCCAATATCAAGATACATAAACTCTTGTACTTTTGAAGTGCCTTATCATATCAGTAGGAAGAAAATTGATTAACTCATCAAATTGCTTAAAAATCCGTGGTATATGTGAGTGATTAACTCAAGATTAAATATTTGGTCTTTTTAATCATCAGGGTTTGAACAAAATCATAGTGATATTAATTTGTTGGCAGTGTTGCTATTATGACCGCAGTGGAAACTTCTAACAGTGAGTGTTATGAAAATATTTAATGCACCTCAGTTTGTTTAAGCTGGACATTCCTCATATCTCGCAACTTAGGGCTCTAGACACACAGGCTGCATTTCACATGCCTTAAGTTTTATTTCAGTCGTACTAACTGCATAGGTCAAGAATTAGCAAGCTAAAGTGGTAGTGGGCCGGCCATATCACGAAGAACCGAAAACCGATGGGGTAAACGCTACGAATAAACGTGTTTTGAGTGGAGACCGCGACCGAACGTAGTGACCCGGCCAGGTCCCACCTGGCGGGAGGGCGACACTACGTTGTACGTACGGTGACGACCTGCGAAAGACTGCAGGTAGATGCTGGATGCGTCAAGCTGAAGACAGGGCGCGCTGTGGCGCTCATTGGGAAGGCCTATGTCCAGCAGTGGTTAATTTATTATAGATTGATGATAACTGCATTCAAACTACAAATCATCGCGCTACGGAGCATTTTCGTATTATATCAATAAAATAATGTATCTTTTTGCGTAGTAAATGTAGTTCTATATTGAATTACTATCTATAGTATAGTTAAGAGCCGATTATTATGGGAAATTCCCGCAGTCGGCTATAACGATATCCAGCTTCCTTCTGTGTATTGTAACTGAGATAAAAAAAATCTGTCTCCCAAGCGTTTAACAGCAACACCATCTTTGTTTGGAGAGCCACGCTCAGCAGTGCAAATATAGTCAAGTTATTTATTTGTGAATTGTATAGTAAACATTTTTTATTACATGGTTTTTGACATATTTTAGTAATTCAGTGTTAGGTTTTTGTCTTCGTTTAATTGGTATTTTATTGTAAAATTTTATAGAATTACATTTGAAGCTTTTCAAAATTTAATTACTCTGGATCAAAGAACTACACTTGCCTTATTCCTAGTGTTATGATAATAAAGCTACATTTGTTACAACATCTTCAATATTTTCCAGCATATAGACTATTTTGATGAATTAACTCACTAGCCATGGTCATAATATTATGTTCTTTGATTATACCTATACAGGAGCCTCTATATTTTAGGCCTATTATGTTATGTATCGAATGCATTGCTTTTGCAGAACAAATATTCGATTGCAAACACACACTATTTCATTTCACTAACTTTTAAGTTGTACATATAAAAACACGTCTCGTTTTAACTCGCCAATACACATTATTTTGTTTTCGAAAGTCACCTAAATGTAGGGAAATATATGCACAATTCAGAAACTCTATGTGCTGTGCAGTAGAATCTAGTAAAACATAACGCCTACTGAATGAAGTTGCGGGTTCGATTTCCGCATTTAGCCACCACGTGCTAGGCAGTACGTTACATACGCTTATCAACTCTATAGGCAGTAGCAGAATTACGTCATTCTCTTGTTCTTTGTTATACAATTCATCTAATTATCCTAACTTCACAAGTTGTTATTTGTCTTACAGTTATCAAGAAAGTGCCGAGGTCAAAGATTATTAAGTAGTTATCACTACATATACTACGTAGTATAAAACAAAGTCGCTTCCCGCTGTCTTTCTGTCCCTATGTATGCTTAGATCTTTAAATCTACGCAACGGATTTTGATGCGGTTTTTTTTTAAATAGATCGAGTGATTCAAGAGGAAGGTTTATAAACCATTTGATACATAGATTTCCACGCGGTAGAAGCCACGGGGCGCAGCTAGATAATAATTTAACTGACGATGTAGTCTTTGCGTAGGCTTCCGTCCGTTGTTTGAGGTGTGTTAATTTGGGGTGTTTTAAAAAACTATAAATTGACTTCGAATTCCCAAAATAATGAAAATGGTTTAAAACTTAATAAAAAAAAAGAAATATCGTTAGGTTGGCGTGGTTGAGTTATTCGTCCATTTGTCGCGCACATACTTAATGCAAATTTAAGACTTAATGTTTTTATCATGGATGCTATTGTCAGAACTGGACCAAATTGAAATGCACTATTCGGGATGCACCAGCCACCAAATAAAAAATAATTATCAAAATCAGTTCGCCCAGTCGAAAGTTCTGAGGTAACAAACATTATAAAAAATTACAGTTGCATTGAGAACCTCCCCTATTTGAAGTCGGTTAAAAACGACGACGAAACACATTTTTTTTGCTTCAAAGAATATTATCCAATGTGAACATAGGTTAATACTATGATTGTGTTTTCACCAATTTGCTAAAAGCCTGGGGGTGGCTTTGACCTTTGGCCATAACTTCTGATGCCATGGCGTCATGCCACAGCTGACTCATGGGTTTTTGCGTGTTTGCGTGAGGTGTGGTGTTTATTTTTAGATTAATTTTGCGGAGCATTATACCACACAATGTACAGTTTCCATAGCGATAATTCGTAATAGATAGAAAACACTTTATTATAGGTACCACACAATGTACGGTTTCCATAGCGATAATTCGTAATAGATAGAAAACACTTTATTATAGGTACCACACAATGTACGGTTTCCATAGCGATAATTCGTAATAGATAGAAAACAATTTATTATAGGTACCACACAATGTACGGTTTCCATAGCGATAATTCGTAATAGATAGAAAACACTTTATTATAGGTACAACACAATGTACGGTTTCCATAGCGATAATTCGTAATAGATAGAAAACACTTTATTATAGGTACCACACAATGTACGGTTTCCATAGCGATAATTCGTAATAGATAGAAAACACTTTATTATAGGTACCACACAATGTACGGTTTCCATAGCGATAATTCGTAATAGATAGAAAACACTTTATTATAGGTACCACACAATGTACGGTTTCCATAGCGATAATTCGTAATAGATAGAAAACACTTTATTATAGGTACCACACAATGTACGGTTTCCATAGCGATAATTCGTAATAGATAGAAAACACTTTATTATAGGTACCACACAATGTACGGTTTCCATAGCGATAATTCGTAATAGATAGAAAACACTTTATTATAGGTACCACACAATGTACGGTTTCCATAGCGATAATTCGTAATAGATAGAAAACACTTTATTATAGGTACCACACAATGTACGGTTTCCATAGCGATAATTCGTAATAGATAGAAAACACTTTATTATAGGTACCACACAATGTACGGTTTCCATAGCGATAATTCGTAATAGATAGAAAACACTTTATTATAGGTACCACACAATGTACGGTTTCCATAGCGATAATTCGTAATAGATAGAAAACACTTTATTATAGGTACCACACAATGTACGGTTTCCATAGCGATAATTCGTAATAGATAGAAAACACTTTATTATACCACACAAAACAGAAAACAATACAGAAATAAAAACTTAGAATAAAGGTATATAATAATATGTGATCTAGGTTAAGCCTCAGACCCCAGGAGTTATACCTACTTAACCTATATTTAGTACACATATTACTGTTTAAGTTTATCTCATTTTAAGTGAACTGTAATGTTAAAAACATTACAGTTCATTTAAAATGAGATGAGACAATAAAGTTCTTTAAACCTATGTGAGTGATCCATGCAATATTCAGAAGACATAATTATAAGAAAGAAAGCAGAAATATAATACATTTATTTGACACCATACATAACTATGTGTTATGTATCCATAACCTTATACAATAAGAAAATAATAGTACATAATAAATTAATTGAAAAGTAAAAATAACAATTGATTCTATATGTAATGTTCCTAATTTATGTCAAAGTAAGTAAATAGGTAAAATAATTGATAGGTAATTATATAAAATTAAAAATACAGGGGTACTCGAAAGGGGTCCTAACCAAGAAATATCTAATAAGTTTTTAATTAATGGAAATCTATCTATATGTATACAAAATCTAAATGCATGCAATTTTATTTCTAAATCTATATGGATTTAGAAATGTGGATTTCTAAATGCATGCAATTTTATTTCTAAATCTATATGGATTTAGAAATAAAATTGCATGCATTTAGATTTGGTATACATATAGATAGATTTCCATTAATTAAAAACTTATTAGATATTTCTTGGTTAGGACCCCTTTCGAGTACAGGCCTCTGCCGATACATTACATACTAAGAAATAATACAAAGAAGATAAAATTATAAGGAAATAGATAAAACACGTGCGTAGTCACGCGCGATCTCCCCAATATCTGAGGAAGGCGTAAGGTCGTCTCGCCAGCGCTTTCTTGGCCGACCTCGCCCGCGGCTTCCTTTTAATAAAAAAAAAAACAACGCGTTAGCAACGTAGTGTCTGTCTGAAGCCTGAACAATATAGATAGATAGATACAGATAATTATGACTGTGGAATCTGTTTGTTACGTGAAAATGTCCGTGAAAATGTCTAACAAAGGACTCTTAAGTGATATATGAATGTACTAAATGTTTATTTTTTACAAAAAAATAAAGTGAATAGTAAAAAATCTTATTTGATAATAATTTATAGTATAAAATTTGACTTGTCTAAGAGCTTATTTTGTAAGCCTAAAGAAATAAAACATTGAATGTGGCCTTAAATGTTTTTAAAGCTAATTATAACAAATTATTAAAACATGTGCTAATCGCTTAGCTGACTAATTGCAGTAGGCTATAGGTTATCATTTATAATTATCGTTCCGGAAGACGAGATGACCTGAAGCAGTGACAATAAAGCTAGAAGGTCTGCCTAACCTAGATTACTAGATCATCACCTATCACTTCTTCACTTCAACATACGTGTGTACGATCTGCAGATATTTGTTCCGGGTGTTCCGGTCGTTTTCTATGTATAATAAAAAATATCTATCTATGTAATGTATTGTATTATGTATATCAGTTATCTAGTACCCATAACACAAGCTCTGCTTACCATGGGGCTAGATAATGCTGTGTGGATTGTCCAGCATTATTTATTTATTTATTTTATTTACATCCTATATTGGTTCACTGCTGGACGCTAGCCTCCGCCCTGATAAGCGCCAATTTGGCTTTTACCTCATGAGGCAGCACCACGACCATTCATGATCATCATCGGCCTATATCAGTCCACTGCTGGACATAGGCCTCAATTAATGTCCGCCAAAGCGCCCTGTCACGTTGTTTCTAAAATCTTTCTCAAAATAGATAAAACCCCTATCACCTAAATCAGTCCACTGCTGGACAAAGGCTTCCCTTAATGAGCGGCAAAGCGCCAGCGTTGTTCCTAAAATCTTTCCCTCTGGACATCAGACGTGCAAAATCACTCCCTATCTTCAAAAAACTGCTGCATCAGCATAATTTATCCATACGAAAACATTGATATCTCTATCTTATGTCTATGTAAGTTTATTAAAAAGTTTGTATTGTAGGTATTATGGTATGTAGTGTAAGTATTTGTTTTATTTTTTTAAATCTATATATTTACTAAAGTACCACCGTCTATTTTGATCTTTCATGTCAAGTCCATCCAAAGGTTGCCTGGAAGAGATCGCTCTCAGCGATAAGGCCGCCCTTTTATACTTCCTTTATTCTATTGTTTATTCCTGTATTGTTTTCTGTTTTGTGTGTGGTATAATTAAGTGTTATCTATCTATCTATCTTTCTCAAAATAGATAAAACCCTAAACAGGAAATTTTCCGACCGAGTAACCTAATAAGAAACTGGATAAAAAACAAATGTTTTGAAGTGGAATATTAAGTTTTTGAACGTGGTTAATTTCCACTCTCCATATTTTTATTAAGTCGTAAAATCTAAGTAATCAGTACAGTTTGGCGGCGGCAAGTCTGTACAGAGCAAAGCTATCTTCGCCAATTAGCTTGAAGAATAGTGTTGGGGCGGCTCAGTTTTATATTATCATCGACTGTGTGTCTTCGTTCGCGTGGAAATCTATGTGTCAAATAAATCCTCCGACCAGGTGGGATGACGACCTGCGAAAGACTGCAGGTAGATGCTGGATGCGGCAAGCTGAATACAGGACGCTATGGCGCTCATTGGGGGTGGCCTATGTCCAGCCGTGGACTAAAGTAGGCTGATGATGATGTGTATTTTGTACCTGTGTCCAAATAAATATATATTTTTATAATTCTATTATATTCTCGCACTAAATCTATACCTTTTCGACGATTGTTATTTACCTTGTATTGTATGTGCTATCCGCGCAGGACTTTCCTGTTTGTTATCGGAAGGAATGGAATAATTCCATATTGGAAGGAATCGAATATTCCTTCCAAATATATCGATAAAGTATAATCATAACGCCCATCCCTAGATACACTATCGGACTACGTCATGTTGAAGTGACCTAGCCTCATTTGTAGCTTATTTGCAAGGACGGCACAATGCAATATGCAGTCAACAAATACCTCCAGTAAGTAAGTACCATCATCATTATCATCAGCTTATGATAGTCCACTGCTGGACATAGGTCTCCCGCAATGAGCGCCATAGCGCCCTGTCTTCAGTAAGTTTAACAATTTGACTGCTGAAATCGCACGGTATGAGTTTTCTACAAGTGACTTATATGCGTAAATCCACGTAAATACAGATCTTTGTGACTCAGCACAGCCGTAATATTTTTCGAATGAAACGCATGTGCGGCGCAACACAACCGCTGCGCTGTGTAGAGCGGCAGCACGAATTTTTTAGGTTAAAAAAAAGATCGCAGTCGTCAAAAAAAACCGCAGTCAAAGTGTTAATGGTAGGAGTTAATGCCCGCGGTTTAATTGACTAGATTGCTGGAAGATGTTTGGCAATTTGATAGTTATCTGTCAAAATCAAAAATTCGTCATTTTCACATTCGACATAAATATTCATCAAAAAGGTCAAATTATTAATTATTTCTGTGGTTCCCCTACTGGGAAAATAAGTTGTGAGAAACAAAGGTACTTAGGTACCTACGATAAAAAAACATGAAAGTGAACTGTTTCGCTTATAATTTGGTCGAGATCTCAGGAAGCTTTCTATTAAATGAATTACCTATGTTTTGATTCGTAGACTAAATAATGTTGGTGGTATAATGGTTTATTAAAGCCACTTTCTTAATAAGTTGTGTAGTTTTCTTGTAAACAACAATAATACTACTTTTTATGTATGTCTAAGCTGTCTTCGACTTATATACACGTACATATTGTCATTGTCCCGCTCCTATGAACGTGAAATAATATTCCTATCCTATTCGCACAAATAGCTGCAATGAGTCCTTTTTTATTTAGCCTGATTCGTCCCACTGCAGGGCAAAGGCCTCCCCCAAATCTTTCTACTCAGTGCGGTCACGCGCGATCTCCCCAATCTTTGAGGAAGGCGTTAAGATCGTCTCGCCAGCGCTTTCTTGGCCGACCTCGCCCGCGGCTTTCTTTTAATAAAAAAAAACAACGCAAAAGCAACGTAGTGTCGTTTCTGAAGCCTGAAAAATATTGAGTATATTAATGCGTTGATTCACTTATTATTTAATATATAATCTATACAATTAAACCCTGAAACTTATCGCAAAAATTACGTAACCTTTTCATAATTGATAAAACTTAGTTTGCATAATAACGTGGTTGGGTAAACACGTGATTTTATTAATTAACTACGAGTATATGAAATTATCGCATTAATAATATTTGCTATTATTATTTGAATTGCGTCATCTTGCATAACGTCGGTTTTTTGACGGTCGAGGTGTTATCAAGAAACTCTGTTGTAGACAATACCGACTGTTTGTATATTGACGTTTGCTCTCGTATTAATATAACGGAACATATTAATAGGAAAAGTGATGAGGAAAAAATACTAATAGTAGTGTAGTGAATACAAAGACTTCAATACTGTATTTCTAGTTGAGTTAAAAACTAAGTAAACATTAAAACTTTATAAAAACCTGTATAATAAATACTGTGATAGTAATTTTAGACGAGAATAGCGGTGTAATACTATGTGTGGTCGTTATTTCTAGACGAAAATAGTGGTGTAATACTGTGTGTGTTCGTTATTTCTAGACGAAAATAGTGGTGTAATACTGTGTGTGGTCGTTATTTCTAGACGAAAATAGTGGTGTAATACTGTGTGTGGTCGTTATTTCTAGACGAAAATAGTGGTGTAATACTGTGTGTGGTCGTTATTTCTAGACGAAAACGTCACAATAGTCAAGATAACGCAAATAATAAGGAAAATAATTCTCTATAGCTCAGTGGACAATACGTTTGTTTGTGACAATGTAACACATAAAAACTATTTAGTTTTAGAATTCAGTGTGTGGTTGTTTCATTATAACTTCAGTGGGAGTGAATACCATCCAAAATGGAGTCTAATCAGAGATATGGTATGTATCCTACTAATATCACCATCAGCCTATGTTAGTCAATGAGCGCCATAGCGCCCTGTCTTCAGCTTGATGCATCTAGCGTCTCCCTGCTTTCGCAGGTCGTCATTCCACCTGTTTACAGGGACGTTTACCGAGGCCTGCATTCAAGAACACGTTTGCCCCAGCGGCCGTCGTCGGTTCTTCGCGAGATATGGCCGGCCCACTGCCACTTCAGCTTGCTAATTATTAGAGCTATGTCAATAACTTTGGTTCTCTGTCAGATGTTTCCTTGCGAATCCTATCCTTCAGAGAAACTCCGAGCATAGCTCTGTGTACATAGATTGTCAAGTATTATTTATATTATTGATTTTAACACAGATTATTTTGGTATCTTTCGCTATCGTCTCTTTGGTTCGGGAACTTAAAAAAATTCCGAATTTTATCAGTGGAAAACGTTTTTACAGATTAGTTATGTTTATATCATGTGTAGGTACACGTGATCTGGCTATCTTTCACACGTGAGGTACATTCAGATGCTGTGCATCATCAGCCTATAAATAGATGGATAATATCTTAATCGCGTTAAGGAATTCTACCTGTCAGAATCGTGAATATTGGTACTTATTATTTATTTATTAACTAAGTATTACTAAGTAGTATATTATACATATTTTATATATATATGTATATATATATTTAACATTTATTTATCTTTAAATATTCATGTTATGTTAATATTTATTCTAGCTCTATCCTTGGTGCACCCCCTGCCTTTCTTTAATTCACACAATTCTTTCCATCTTCTTTCCAAATGTTGTCTGGAAGAGATCGCTTCTAAGCGATAAGGCCGCCCATTGTACTTGTCACATTTAATATCTTTCATTCTGTTCTGTATCTGGTATACAATAAAGTGTTTTTGTATTGTATTGTATTGTATATATTTTTTTTATTAGCCATAATTGTCCCAAATTGGGCAAAGGCCTCCCTTTGAAGATTATTAAAAATAAATAATAATAAATAAAATAATCATTTATTTTCTCTTCACAAAAAGGTTATCATACAGGTACTTAATTGTTATGCAAGGTGTGCAGTAGAAACAGATACCTGTTTGTAAGAGACTGAGCCCATCAGTACCCGCCTCCTCCGCCTCCTTATCCACCTGTTTTGAATTGAAATATTATGATAAAGAAATCTGAATCATTTCTCCTTCCACTCCTCGCGATCCAACGCTGCAACAGGCCATGATGGAAGATGTGCCTCGAGCTCGTCACGCCATCTCATCCTGGGCCTTCCACGTCGCCTCTTAGAAGAAACGGTAGAAATTGTAGACAATACCGTATTCTTAAGAATAACCTTAGATAGTAAACTTCAATGGGGCCCACACATAGATAAGCTATCGAAGAGACTTAGTTCTGCAGCATATGCAGTTAAAAAAATCCGTCACCTTACAGACGTTGATACTTCTAGACTAGTCTATTTCAGCTACTTCCATAGTATTATGTCTTATGGCATACTATTGTGGGGGAACGCTGCAGATATAAACACCGTTTTTGTGTTGCAGAAGAGGGCTGTTCGTGCAATCTATAATATGGGTCCCAGAGAATCCCTACGTAATAAATTCAAAGAAATAAACATAATGACAGTACCATGTCAATATATTTATGAAAACTTGTTGTACACTCATAAAATCGATCGATTCAATAAAAAAAGCGATATACATAATGTAAATACTAGAAATAAGAATAAACTCGCTGTTCCCACAACTAGACTACATAAGATAAGTGCATCTTTTAAAGGGCAATGTATACGCTTCTACAACAAAACTCCAAGTGAGTTGCAAAAATTATCAATAAATAAATTTAAAAAAATTGTGAAGCATATTCTTTGTAAAAAAGCTTATTACAAAATATCAGATTATCTAGAAGATAAAAAAGCTTGGAACGAGTTTTGCTCCAACTCAAAATCTAACAACTTACAGATAAGCAAATCATATGTACTAGATACATAAGTTATGAACATACTAGTGGTTTCTTCTCACTTCTTCCACTGGTGGACAAAAAATTGAAGTGAACATCAATATAATAATGAATAGTATAAAATATGACTTGTCTAAGTGCTTATTTGTAAGCCTAAGGAAATAAACTTTCATTTCATTTCATTTCTTAGCGTTGGGTGTACTCCACTCTGGTGCCCACAATAAGGTGCAATATCTTTATTGCACCTTATAAAATTTTGCAAGCACACAGTACTGTCCACGATCCTATCCATCCATGGTTGTCTGGTAGAGATCGCTCTTGAGCGATAAGACCGCCAATTGTATCTAGTTTTTTTAAAGTTTTTATTTTACATTGTCATTTTATACTTAGTGTGCAATAAAGAATTATCTATCTATCTATAAAATTATTTGACAAACATCATCATCATCGTCAGCCTATGTTAGTCCACTGCTGGACATAGGCCTACCCCAACGCCAGCAACCATCTGCCTGCAGTCCTTCACAGGTCGTCATCTGGTCGGAGAACAAACATTAATTACTAATTGAATCTAGTGTGGCATAATATCGTATATCGCTGAAACCAATTTTTTTTTTCGTTTTTTATGTTTCACAATAAGTAAATCTTAATCTAAAAGCTAAATAACAAATATGTATCTACCTAGTTAAGTAGGTAGATACCTAAGTAGACTCGTACAATTACTAAGTTAAAACAATGTTATTCCTTCGCGTCACTAACCGAATGTATGAAGGTAGGTAGCATCTGAGAGTCAAGCAGGCCACACACTGCAAGTAAAAGCGGGGTACAATGATCGACTGTCCGGCGCGCGAGCAAAATTACAATTCCTACCTACGCTTGGTTACCAGCTAATGGAGCGAACTCTTGAAAAAAATCGCAAAATCTTGAGTCAAGATACAAACATTCTTACTTGGTTTGATTTCCTCTGCGGCTGTACTAAAATAAGCTACACTTTGACTGCGGTTTTTTTTCGACGACTGCGATCTTTTTTTTTACCTAAAAAATTCGTGCTGCCGCTCTACACAGCGGTTGTGTTGCGCCGCACATGCGTTTCGTTCGAAAAATATTACAGCTCTGCTGAGTCACAAAGATCTGTATTTTCTCAGCCGCTGCGCTAGTGTGGATTTACGCATATTAGTCACTTGTAGAAAACTCATACCGTGCGTTTTCAGCACTCAAAGTATTAAACACATTTTATTATTTAAGAATTTGATGTCTGTTTATTGTTTTTTTAACACGCCTAATTATTTATTATCTTGTTCACAGCTCAATGCCCTGATGAACGAGATATACGAGACCGTGACGGCTGCGTGCAATATGGAGAACAAGCCGGGCAGCTTTCCGACGGACCAAGCCGAGGGCAGCGCTAGTGAAGGTGAGAATGAAGGGTCTTCCTTCATCAAATACAAATCATCACTACATAGTATAAAACAAAGTCGCTTCCCGCTTTCTGTCTGTCCCTATGTATTCTTAGATCTTTAAAACTACGCAACGGATTTTGATGCAGTGATTTTTAATAAATAGAGTGATTCATGGTTTGTATGTATAAAGGAAGGCTTGTAAACTATTTGATACAGATTTCCACGTGGGCGAAACCGCGGGGCGCAGCTAGTGTAGAATAAATGCAATATTATTTTAGTTTAAAAAAAAGACACCGAGAACAACATGAATAAATTATTTGCAGATCGTACAAACATTTGTCTCGAATCTGCAAATATGTGTTCCGAGTATTCTGGGTATTTCTAGGTACATATAATATAAAATATAATTATGTTATGTATTGTATTATGTCATCGACTACGTACCCTAGACACCTAATACAGGGCGAACGATTTAAGACATCACATAAGATAAAGAGATCTTATAAAAATCCACGCCCACTAACGTTCGATCAGTAGCGACCAGACCAGTGACCCGTGACAATCTCTGCGCTCGCTTACTCAATGGCTCCTGACGGAGCTCAACTTAATTTGGTTGACCAGTTGAGGTCAACTGTCGAGGTCAACTGTGCATCTCTTTCTTTCATAACCCATTCTGTATTTGCTTTCCTTTTTTCTCTGAGAAGGCGGGGTAAATAGTGCTGTGCCGTAGGCGACATTAAGATGTCGATGGCCGTAGGAAAGATTATGATGAATTATGTAAAAGTAGATTAAAATAATATTTAACGTTACATTGCTACATGGTATTATCTAAAGGTACCTAAATGTTAACTCTAATATTTATTTATTTTTCATATAATATTATTCTATCGTCGGGGGGTCGTCGGGGGTCACAGCACGGCGAGCGAAGCGAGCCGTGCTGTGACCCCCGACGACCAAGACCCCCAAGACCCCCTTACCTAGAACTCGGAGGAGCATTGCGGTGAGCGAAGCGACCTTGCCGCCACCCCCCAATGACCCCCTAAGACCCCCCCTCCTACATAGAGCCATATTGCTGAAATTTTTTATGGTTACTAGATGACTGATCAACTTAATACAATACAACACATTAGTTACATAGATAGATATTTTTTATTATAAATACATAGAAAATACCCAAAACACCCGAAACAAATAGGTACTTTCAGATCGTAGAAATATTTGACCCCAGGCGGGAATCGAACCCACAACCTCCTGCGTCGCAGACAGCCCTCGCCCGCCGCGCCACATTGGTCGTCAAATCGTCAAAGTAAATATACCTTGTTGCAAGTATCGATTGCTTTCATAGTACTTACCCCATCACTAATAATGGTCATGATTTGTCGTAACCTTGAACGGACCAATGAGCACTCACTTCCCCGCGCCCGCTCACCTCAGTTGGTTGACAGACTTGTTTGCACAGTGAATAAATAGGTATTAGGCGTCTAGGGTACGTAGTCGATGTATTATGTATATCGGTCATCTAGTACCTATACAAAGCTCTGCTTAGCTTGGGGCGAGATGATGCTGTGTGGATTGTCCTGAATTATTTATATATTTAACGACTTTAGATGATTTCTGTGGCCGGGCCTGGGGGTTGCGGGTTCGATTCCCGTCTCGGGACAAATATAAATAATGCTGGACAATCCACATAACACAAACGAAGATAACTTAAGCTTGCCATGGCAACAAATAATTATGTTTAATGACTCACATTGTTTAATAGTAAGTCTAGGTGCGTACATATTTTTTAACCGGCTTCGATGCTCCGCTGTTTGTTTGTTTTTATTTATTTTCTTTGATTATTCGCGTATATTTTTTACGATTTAGACGATTATTTTGCTATTGTGTCCAATAATATAAAAAGAAATATTCCAGTTGCCTGCTGCACCATGTACTTTATATTTTATAAACATTTATTTCATCATATTAAACATTAAAAAAAAAAAAAAAAATTTTTTTTTTTTTTTTTATTTTTTTTTTATTTATTTCATCATATTAAACATAAACCTATTCCATTCCAGAATCAGTAAAGCTAACCCGCAGCCTGACCGAGAAGCGCAAGAACTACGTACGTCGAGTCTCCTCCCGCCTCGCCTACATCGAGCCTAAGAACATCGGTCGCTACCGCCACCAGACGTCCATCTGCTCCTACAAATCTGACGTCCTAAACCTGACTGACGCTACAGATAATAAATACTCGACGTTCCGGTCGTGGAAGAGCTTTAGAGAGTCGCAGAGTAACTTGAAGATGGATTCCGACTCGAAATTTAACTTGACCGGTGAGTAGTGTATCTGAGAATTAGCAAGCTGAATTGGCAGTGGGCCGGCCATATCTCGCGAAGAACTGACAACCGCTGGGGCAAACGTGTTCTTGAGTGGAGACCACGAATCGGTAAATGTAGTGTAGGACGCCCTCCGACCAGGTGGGATGACGACCTGCGAAAGACTGCAGGTAGATGCTGGATGCGGCAAGCTGAAGATAGGGCGCTATGGCGCTCGTTGGGGGAGGCCTATGTCCAGCAGTGGAGTATTCTACGATCCATAGTAATATATACCTTAAAACTATCATACATAAAATATAAATTACTCCCACCTGGTCGAAGGGCGTCCTACACTACGTTTACCGAGTCGTGATAACTCAAGAACGTTTACCCCACCGGTTGTCGGTTTTTCGCGAGATATGGCCGGCCCACTGCCACTTCAGCTTGCTAATTCTTTGAGCTATGTCGATAACCTTGGTTCTCTGTCGGATGTATTCGTTACGAATCCTATCCTGGTAACAATGCGTTTTTACTGTTCCAGACTCAACTGGCAACATCCTAACCCTAAAGAACGACTTCGCCAGCACGCCGAGCATAGACTTAGACACCGAGAGCATAGACGAGCGGGCGGGCTGCGTGCACATAGAAGTGCCGTTTTCAAGAGAACGGCAACTGTTCTCTGTCTGTCTGCTGGTCGCTATAGATGGAGAGCAAGAAGCCACCAGGAAGATGACGTTTCCTAGCGAGGTGCGTGGTTAAACTGAAGGGATGACTCACTAAGATAGATGATGAACAATGCTCGAAAGGGCATCACGTCCACAGGAACTATTAACACTTTGAGTGCTGAAATCACACGGTATGTGTTTTCTACAAGTGACTAATATGCGTAAATCCACACTAGCGCAGCGGCTGAGAAAATACAGATCTTTGTGACTCAGCACAGCCGTAATATTTTTCGAACGAAACGCATGTGCGGCGCAACACAACCGATGTGTAGAGCGGCAGCACGAATTTTTTAGGTTAAAAATACAAAAAAAAAAATTCGTGCTGCACATGCGTTTCTTTCGCAAAATATTACGGCTGTGCTGAGTCACAAAGATCTGTATTTTCTCAGCCGCTGCGCTAGTGTGGAATTACACATATTAGTCACTTGTAGAAAACACATACCGTGTGATTTCAGCACTCGAAGTGTTAAAAAAAAGATCGCAGTCGTCGAAAAAAAATCGCAGTCAAAGTGTTAATAAGTAGAAATTAGACAATAACCTACACACGGGTAGTTGATTAATTGTTATTAATAAATATGTATTTAAGTTATTTTGTCTCGATCATTGTTCATCAAATAAATAATGCTGACACAGCATCATCTAGCCCCATGGTAAGCAGAGCTGTTAACGGAATTGTAATTAGTGTTATTTTTTTGTTGTAGGTGCAAGTACCTCAGCATATCGAGAACCTGATCTTCCCAGAAACTCTGACAGAAGAAATAGGTACGTCTCTATGTTATTGTTACAACGAAATATTTCCATAATAAGTTAGGAAATCGTTTTAAGTAGGTATAGATGTATAAGTATTTAAGAGGCCTGCGGAGGACGAATTCTCCATAAATAAATAAATATAAATAATGCTGGACAATCCACACTGCATTATCTAGCCCCATGGTAAGCAAAGCTTGTGTTATGGGTACTAGATAACTGATATACATAATACAATACATTACATAGATATTTTTTACCAGAACACCCGGAACAAATATCTGCAGATCGTACACACAATTGTTCCGAGGCGGGAATCGAACCCGCAACCTCCTGCGTCGCAGGCGGACCTTCGCCCACCGCGCCACATCGGTCGTCATAATATTAGTATAGATATGGAAAACCTGACTGGTCATACTCTCACTTGACAACTTCTCTTTCAGAATCGTCATGGTCTGTTGATGCTGCGTCTACCCAATGCTACTCCTTCATACTCACCGACGAGAGGGGTGAAAGGTCTTACGGGTGAGCAAATATATAAATAAACAAACAAACAAATAAATAAATTAATAATGTTGGACAATCCACACAGCATCATCGAGCCGTAAGCTAATCAGAGCTTGTGTTATGGGTACTAGGTGACTGGTATACATAATACATTACATAGGTAGATATTTTTTATTACACATACATAGTAAAACGTCCAGCAAGCAAGGGACCGTTCAAATATTACGTAAGCAGATTTATTACAATAATTTACCCCCCCTCCCCCTTGTCAGCAAAAGTAAGCAAAGCTCTTACCCCCTTCCCCCATGCTTACGTAAACATTTTTCAATTATAAATGTATTTTTTTGATATTATAAATAATGTTATAATTATAATACACAAGTAAACAATACACTGACAGAGGAAATTTAGACAAGTGAATAGCGCGCGGTAATTCCCCTAATCGGTTCTAAAGCGAGTGTCTAAACGTATGCATTATTTGAGGGAATCCCCGAAAATACGTTTCGTTTTCAAGCATAGACAATGTAAGGGTTGTCATTCGTGTAAAAAAGTAAATAACTACCGATGACGTGTCGTACCGATGTGGGGTAGGGTAGTCTAGATGAATCATCATCTAGACTACCTACCCTACCCTACCCCCATGTCATCCAAAATAAGCAAAACAAAGACCCCCCCTCTCCCCCATAGTGCTTACGTAATACTTGAACGGCCCCCAAGGTGTTTTCTATCGATCTATATTTTTCCAGATACTGCCGCAGGGTTTTACCAGAGGGCGCTACTGAGTGTCTTCCACTCTGTTACTGCCTTATTGGCAAGTTCAGGGCACCTGGCTTCTATTATAAGGTAAAACTATTTAAATATATTTTCAGAAAATCAATTAGAAAAAAAATGGAATTCTAACAAATCAAGGGTGTAGGTTCAACGTCGCTCAGCGAGCTATGGAAAGAGCTATGCTCGGAGTTTCTCTGAAGGATAGGATTTGTAACGAATACATCCGACAGAGAACCAAGGTTATCGACATAGCTAAATAAATAAATAATGCTGGACAATTCACACAGCACTATCTAGCCCCATGGTAAGCAGAGCTTGTGTTATGGGTACTAGATAACTGGTATACATAATACAATATTACATAGATAGATATTTTTTATTATACAGAGAAAACGACCAGAACACCCGGAACAAATATCTGCAGATCGTACACACAATTGTTCCGAGGCGGGAATCGAACCCGCAACCTCCTGCGTCGCAGGCTGACCTTCGCCCACCGCGCCACATTGAAAATGAAAATGAAAAATGAAAATGAAAAGTTTTATTTCTTTAAGCTTACAAATAAGCACTTAGACAGGTCATATTTATACTATTCATTATTATCAATTAAATTATTTTATAGTTCACTTCAATTTTTTGTCCACCAGTGGAAGAAGTGAGAAGAAACCACTAGTATGTTCATAACTTATGTGTCTAGTACATTTGATTTGCTTATCTGTAAGTTGGTAGATTTTGAGTTGGAGCAAAACTCGTTCCAAGCTTTTTTATCTTCTAGGTAATCTGATATTTTGTAATAAGCTTTTTTACAAAGAATATGTTTCACAATTTTTTTAAATTTATTTATTGATAATTTTTGCACCTCATTTGGAGTTTTGTTGTAGAAGCGTATACATTGCCCTTTAAAAGATACATTTATCTTGTAGTCCAGTTGTGGGCACAGCGAGTTTATTCTTATTTCTAATATTTACATTATGTATATCACTTTTTTTAGTGAACCGATTGATATTTTTATGAGTGTACAACAAGTTTTCATAAACACGGTACTGTCATTATATTTATTTCTTTGAATTTTTCACGTAGGGATTCTCTGGGACCCATATTATAGATCGCACGAACAGCCCTTTTCTGCAGTGGTCGTCAAGCTCTAAGAATTAGCAAGCTGAAGTGGCAGTGAGCCGGCCATATCTCGCGTAGAATCGACGGCCGCTGGGGCAAACGGGTTCTTGAGTGGAGACCACGACTACCACTCGGTAAACGTAGTGTAAGACGCCCTCCGGTGGGATGACGACCTGCGAAAGACTTCAGGTAGATGCTGGATGCGTCAAGCCGAAGACAAGGCACTATGGCGCTCATTGGGGGAGGCCTCGGTCATTAATTTTGTAAAAGCACTTACTTACTAATAGTTATTTTAATATAATTATGTGAATGAATATAAGTACCAATATTACTAACCTGAAACATATTTCAGGTTCTACAACTAATAGAGTCTCACCATGGCGTGTCTCAAACAACCCTGGACAACATACTGCAACAGCTGTGGGACTGCGAGCTGCCTGGTCCCGGAGAGAGCCTGCAGCTCACGCTCGATGATGCTGACACTGACATCATCATTACTGACCACTGTATACACAGGTAACACTCACATCATACATAGGTTCTACAACTAATAGTCTCACCATGGCGTGTCTCAAACAACCCTGGACAACATACTGCAACAGCTGTGGGACTGCGAACTGCCTGGTCCCGGAGAGAGCCTGCAGCTCACGCTCGATGATGCTGACACTGACATCATCATTACTGACCACTGTATACACAGGTAACACTCACATCATACATAGGTTCTACAACTAATAGTCTCACCATGGCGTGTCCCAAACAACCCTGGACAACATTTTTTTTTTATTTGCTTTGGGGTGGCTTTCGTATCACGGCGGCCATGATAGGCCTATTGTGATGGCCACTTTTACGTTTTCAGTCCCGAAGCCGTGGCGTTCATAGTTCGATTTTCTTCGGGGTGATGTCTTGCAGCTCGTCTGGGCTATGCAAATGCTTGCCCAGGTGGATGCTGCGTTTGTGCATCAGTGCTCCACACTCACTTAGCAGATGGAGGGGCGTTTCATCCGCCTCCTCACAAAATTTGCAGGATTGTGTGTCGCTTAGCCCTAGTTTTAA
The DNA here is from genome assembly GCA_947044415.1 of Eupithecia dodoneata. Classification (NCBI taxonomy): domain Eukaryota; kingdom Metazoa; phylum Arthropoda; class Insecta; order Lepidoptera; family Geometridae; genus Eupithecia; species Eupithecia dodoneata. Next base: position 4,853,567 of record OX345683.1, on the reverse strand, counting down.
CATGTGCTTGTTAAGGCGACAGTGTCCAGTTAGGGCTCTTGTCATGATGCGAAGGTTACCTCTGCTTAGCGCTAGGATTCGGTTGGTATACCGACTATCGAAGGCTTTTATCAGAGATTTTGAATGATCCATGCCCGAGGAGATTCTCCAGAGCTTGTGCGATTCCTCGAGACAGGATCCCAGGAGTGTTCTGAAACCCTGGACAACATACTGCAACATATAATTACAAGTACTATTTTAACAGGTATTTATCGTGTTTATTTACCTATTTTTCCCGACGTAAAAACTACTGAATGGATTTTAATGAAACTTTACAATAATATAGCTTATACATCAGAATAACACAAAGGCTACAATTTATACAGATATATTTTATATTATCCAAAATATCTATCACTACGCGGGTGAAACCGCGGGGCGCAGCTAGTATTATATACTTACGGTATTATTAGTCGTTCACTCATTCATTCATTCATTCATAACTACATAAAGGTTTGTTAAATGGATAAATCCAAAACATGCGGAACGAAATTCCGATCATGTTACTAGTTATTGTCGCAAAATCGATTAAAACGCATGGTTTTTATTTATGAATAACAACTAGCATTAAATCACGCGGCTTCGCACGCGTTTACCGAGTAAAAAAGTAATTGTAATGTGAGCTCCTATTTTGTTTAGTTCGAAACGCAGCCAACGTAACCACGTGTCACAATGCCGCAATGTGTATTCAAAAGTTACAAAAATAAAACTAAAATATAATTTGTTAGTTTAAAGCTAAAAATACAACTTATTCTACATTTACTTACCCTAAAGTGCGCTCTTATTTACGGAGACGGCTTTTAGCTTTGATCTCGTATGTGACCCGAAATCTAGATAGTATTTGTGATCGCAGCTGCAAACGAAAGACCCACCACTACAATCAAGAAACGTAACGCCACGGTCAAGAGTACAGCCACCAAAACACTGCTCGCTACGCCCCTACGAGCAATAGCTAGGCAACCAAGACTTACTAGCTAGAAAAGATATATAGATAAAATTCTTTATTTACGACTTCAAACACACACATACGACAATTATACAGTACACAGGCCGCTGGGGCAAACGTGTTCTTGAGTGGAGACCATGACTCGGTAAACGTGGTGTAGGACGCCCTCCGACCAGGTGGGATGACGACCTGCGAAATACTGCAGGTAGATGCTGGATGCGGCAAGCTGAAGACAGGGCGCTATGGCTCTCATTTGGGGAGGCCTATGTCCAGCAGTGGACTGCTATAGGCTGATGATGATGATATACAGTACACAGGAAAACAAAAAACATGAAACACAGTTGATTAAAATAAAAAGCAAACAAAGATCAAATTAAAATATGGCTAAGATGTCTGTGTGCGCTGCAGTATGTCCAAAAGGCCTGAGCTCAGCGTAATATTTTGCTAAAGAAGCAAACACACTGATTTTCAGCCAACTACGCCAGCAAGAGTACCAGATACTCCACACCAATTACCTTTAGAAAAAGCGGACCGGCAAATAGTTAAAACAAACCGAATTACGGGCGTATATAGAAAACTAAAGCAACAAAATAAGCATTTTAGAATATGAAAAATTAAAGGAAAGATATCAAAGACGAATTGACAGTGAAACTACGGTAACTGAAAATCAGAGGTACAAAGTCATGTAATCTTGTTGATTTTTATCATTTCTTAGTTTCATTTCATGATTAAGTAATTTAAAAAAAGTAACGCAACGGATATTTATTAGGCTCATTAATTTCTATACAAAAACTCGTTTAATTAGGTTTTGGAACGTGGCACGACATCTAACTATAGTTTGACCGAAACCGCTGTACCGCTCCTTAGGAAAGTGCGGCGAGGTGGGGGGCGAGGAAAAAAAAGCAAGAGTACGCGTTGACGGCAGACTGATGGATCGGAGCGGCCGATATTTCCCCCCCGTCTCGCCGCTCGCATACCTCAGGCGCGGTACAGCGGTTTCGATCAAACTATAGCTTAGATGTCGTGCCACGTTCTAAAACCTAAAAATATGATAAATAGGGCATTATGTAAACACTGAATTTTCATAACATTTCGATAATATATTTTTATTTGCTCATAATGTTGTCAAAGGAGTGCCTTAAAAGTTGATTCACCCAATGAAACTATAAGTATATATATATATATATATATTTATTATAATATTCACTCATTTATTTAAAATTCTCGTATCAAATTTATTTTTACTATAGAAAATACAATAAAATATTATAAAACTATTCTACAGTAAAAAATATATCAAAACGGTAGATCACCGACCGCGAAGCTAGGCTCAAGCGGCCGGTGACTAGGGCTGCAGAGAGAGGAACTTCCTGACGATACGTGCCGAGTCCAAGAGTGAGAGTGGATCTGGCCCTTGATCCAACTTCCTAGCGAGAGTCTCTTCAGGTGTTGATCGAGGCTCTTCGCTATTACGCCGTTAACCGAAACGACTATCGGGACTATAGTCGCTGAATCTACATCCCACATGCTGACAACCTCGTTAGCCAAGACAAGATATTTGGTTGGAAGTTTATCTTTCTCAGCTCTAACGAGGTTAGCATCATGCGGTATGGTGACATCAGCGAGCACCGCCCTCCGTTCTAACCGATCTATCAGTACAATATCAGGCTTATTCGCAAGAATAGTCCTGTCCGTAATGATAGATCGGTCCCAATAGAGCGTGTTACGGCCATGTTCGAGAACTGGCGCCGCGCCGGTGTGTACTTATAGTACGGAATAAATATTAATCATGATAATAATTATTATAATAATTATGGGTATTATGATTATAATGATTATTACAATGATTATTCTCATTATTATGATTATTACAATGATTACTAGGATTACTAGGATTATTAGGATTATTGGGATTATTAGGATTATTCGGATTATTCGGATTATTAGGATTATTAGGATTATTCGGATTATTCGGATTATTAGGATTATTGGGATTATTAGGATTATTGGGATTATTAGGATTATTAGGATTAGTAGGATTATTGGGATTATTGGGATTATTAGGATTATTGGTATTATAAGGATTATTGGAATTATTCGGATTATTAGGATTATTGGGATTATTCGGATTATTCGGATTATTCGGATTATTCGGATTATTCGGATTATTCGGATTATTGGGATTATTGGGATTATTGGGATTATTAGGATTATTAGGATTGTTGGGATTATTGGGATTATTGGGATTATTAGGATTGTTGGGATTATTGGGATTATTGGGATTATTAGGATTATTAGGATTATTGGGATTATTAGGATTATTGGGATTATAAGGATTATAAGGATTATTGGGATAATTATGATTATTATAATGATTATTAAATGAATTGTGATATAAGTTGTTATTAATCAATTGATTATTATGATTATTCTGATTAGAAGAACAATGTGGAAAAATGCAGAAGAGCTTATCTCTTTTTTTTGTCTGTTTCCCGAAATTTTTGTGAATTGATCCCTGTACCCACGAGTTTTCAGCTGGCCAGACAGGGACTATAGCCGCTCTTCTGTACTTCAGACCGTTGAATACCTTCTTCAAACCGTTTTGTTCATTCATATTATTCATATTAATATTATCTTCGATGTTCTGGTTTGTGTTCCTTATTCGTAGTAGTGCGTGCGCACTTGTCATACCGTGAGCTCCATCCATACGCGAATAGTCTTGATATTGAAGTTTTATTTCATTTTCTTTTGCTTGACTTCGAGCTGAGACCCGCGATAGGTATTCGCTTGAAGTGAAAATCACTGAAATAGAAATGTTGGTATTTATTGTGCGTATATTAGAATATATAGAAAGACGTTTATTTATAACAACATAAATTAAGAAAAGATACACTTATAGAGTAGGTACATGTATAGCGTTGATATAAAATGGCTCTAACTCAGCATAATGCTGGCTAAGCTCCGTAAGAGACTTAGCCAGCGCTGGTCTTCCGTTAGAGCCCGTACAGGTGACTTTACGAACTGGCCTACGCAGTACGCAATGAGATAAAAAAACTAAATCAAAACACATCACACACAAGTGAACGGCTTTTTTAAGCCGTTCACAATATACAGAGACATACTATATACGTATATTATTTACTTGTGCGTGACATGATCTTCTGATGACCTCTGGCGCAGTGAACGAAGGTCCGCCTACGACGTAGGAGGTTGCGGGTTCGCCGGCCGCCTGCTAACTTTGAGGTCAGGTTGATGTACTTTAAACATAATCAATATATTTTAAATATAATATGTACTCAATTTCTTTGTACAAACTTACGCAAGAAAAATGCCAAAACCGGACGTTTCATCGCAGCTTCTAAGTGCAAGTGTGGGTTTTACGGAAAAATATTAACAAAGAATTTCAAGTGAAGATAAAAGTGTGAAAATCGAATCGATTATAAAAACACTTACGAAAATCACATCAATTTATAATGAGATAAACGATTTAAGAAAGCGTTTTAATGATGGTAGGTAATTAAACCATAAAATGTATGGTTATATAAGTTTTAATAGGGTAGTGTCCTGGGTAAAAAATACATTTTTCTATTTAATCCGTCAGTTAGATTATCAGAAGATATTGGACACGCATTTCTTTTGTCATTCAAACAAATACTTACAAAAATAAGCGCGTCAAAGTTTAGGAGCTCGTGACATCACGACACGTGCTAAAAAGTGTAGCAAGACGTGACGTCACGCGGAACTTTAACTGGCTATTTCTTCATAATGAAACTTCTGAAACTATCGTGCTTATCAACACTAGAGTGCACGCGCGGGCTACATGATGTGTCACCCAGCGTGTAATAGTGTTGTATATTTTCTTAACTAGGCGTCATATAGTGCTGTCCTGTATTGTATTCCTCAATTATAAACCCTCGCTACTTCCAGTAGCGTGCCGACACTAGCGGCAAACGGACGTTTTCAAAAATCGTCTTTGAAGTTGCTGGGCTACGACTGTACCCCGCGGGAGCGTTCGTGGAAATTTAGTGTTCAGTGGTAAATTTATGGTAAATATGATCTATTTTGCTTAGTGTTACTATTTTAAATACTGTAAGTTCATATTGTCTGTATTTGTTGTTTGTAGTTATGGATATTTCATGTAGTTTTGTTCACTTTTTAGATGGCGAGTAACTCGTTACCCGCAGCAGTCGCTGATGGCCTCTCACGTTGTTTTACAATTTTGTAAACATGGCAAGCATTAATGGTCTTGTTTTAATATCCGATGAACAGATCAACCCCCGCCACATAATATGCCTATTCGGGGAGGAGTTGGCCGGTTTGCTTTTTGCAGCAGGGCTCGCGATTGCGCGCAAGCAATGCAACAAATGTATGAGGCGTATTTGTAGCGAACATCAGGCAGTCGTGTGTCCTGAATGTATGCCACATTCAGGACACACGACTTGTTACCAACAGAATGATTTGTTACCATTATCCTGATAATTGGTTCAGTGAGATGATTAGAAACCAATTCGAGAATGAATTTTATGTTCCTGGGTGAAATAAGACTTATAGATCTAACATTCAAATTATAGTTGATTTTTTTGAAGTTTTTGTTTCAAATTATAAAAAAAATAAAGATGTTGCATTATTCTAAACTGTTTTTGAATCATTTGATGTCTGATTTAGGGAATTATTTGAACCATAAGTGGGGTACGCCTGTAGCACGCTCGTGCGCTTAAGGAGTATTAATGGGCGCGTGAACTCTAGTGCTAACAGTAAAGTCATTTAAAACGTTCTTATGTTGTTATATTGTTATAATCATTTACCATGATTTGATTTTTGAGTTTACCAATATTTCGGCACAGTTTCATGTGCCATGATCACGGAACGGGTAGTGGTAATGTTCGTAGCAAAAGACAGAAAATGAGAGTAGATGGGTATTTCTGCCAATAAAAACTAACTCGCAATGCCTTCAGTTATTCCGTGATCATGGTGCATGAAACTGTGCCGAAATATTGGAAAACTCAAATCAAATCATGGTAAATATCCCGTTTTAAATGACTTCAAATCTTCTATTTTTCTCCACTATTTCTATTTATCTCTATTTTTTGTCAAAAGAAAAAATACGTATCCAATATCTTCTGATAATCTAACTGACGGACTTATTATTTTAGGACCATACATACATACTTACAAATGTAATTTTTTTAATTCCGCATAGAAGGTAAAGGTGTGATACTGATACTTTTTTAAAATAGGATAAATAGGGCATTATGTTAACACTGTATTTTCTTATCATTTCGTTAATATATTTTATATTTTCAGCTGCTCATAATGTTGTCAAAGTAGTGCCTTAAAAGTTGATTCACCCAAGAAATTAATAACACATAAAATTATTACAAACTGATGAAATGCAGAAAACGAGCTTAATTTTTTTTTTCTGTTTCACGAAGTTTTTGCGAAATGCTCCCTCTATCCATGAGTTTTCAGCTGGCCAGACAGGGACTATAGCCGCTCTTCTGTACATCAGACCGTTGAATACCCCCTTCAAACCGTTTTGTTCATTCATGCGCATATTATCTTCGATGTTGATGTGTCTTCTATTTTTTTATTATTACATAAATAACGGCCAGAACACCCGGAAAAAATATCTGCAGATCGTACACACAATTACCCGAGGCGGGAATCGAACCCGCAACCTCCTGCGTCGCAGGCGGACCTTCGCCCACCGCGCCACAGAGGTCAACCATGATACTTTCAAAAGATTTGAAATAATAATTCGAGGACTTACTACTAGAACTAGCAATCGAACCTGGTGGAACAACCACCTTACTATTGCATAACCATATTTCAGCACTTGTGTACGTCCTTACTTTTTCATGTTTCTGATCTACGTAAAACAGTTGTCATAATCTAGGTTATTGGGACATTTGGCGACCGACGTCCTACAACCAGGTGGGATGACGACCTGCGAAAGACTGCAGGTAGATTCTTGATGCAGCAAGCTGAAGACAGGGCGCTATGCCTATGAGTAAATAGTTATCATGTTGATAATTCATTTCTTAGTTTTATTTAATGTTTTGGTATTTTTAAATAAGTAAACAACGCTAAGAGGCGACGTGGAAGGCCCAGGATGAGATGGCGCGACGAGCTCGAGGTACATCTTCCATCGTGGCCTGTTGCAGCGTTGGATCGCGAGGAGTGGAAGGAGAAAAGGGAGGCCTTTGCCCAGCAGTGGGACAATAATGGCTTAAAATAAATAATAATAAATAAATAAAATAAAATAAAGCAACGGATATTTGTTAGGCTCATCAGGTTTGCTACAAAAACTCGAACCCAATGAGACTATAAGTATTATTATATAATAAGTATTACTTTATAATTAAGTATTATTACGTAGAAAAAATAAATTTATTATATTATTCACTCATTATTTAAAATTATGGTACCAATACATTTTTTACTATAGAAAATACAATAAAATTTTATAAAACTATTCCACACAAAAAAATATATCAAAACGGTAGATCACCGACCGTGAAGCTAGGCTCAAGCGGCCGGTGACTAGGGCTGCAGAGAAAGGAACTTCCTGACGATACCTGCCGAGTCAAAGAGTACCGCCTTTTGGATCTGGCCCTTGATCCAACTTCAGAGCGAGAGTCTCTTCAGGTGTTGATCGAGGCTCTTCGCTATTACGCCGTTAACCGAAACGACTATCGGGACGATGATGGTCGCTGAATCTACATCCCACATGCTGACAACCTCGTTAGCCAAGTCAAGATATTTGCTAAGTTTATCTTTCAGCTCTAACGAGGTTAGCATCATGCGGTATGGTGACATCAGCGAGCACCGCCCTCCGTTCTAACCGATCTATCAGTACAGTATCAGGCTTATTCGCAAGAATAGTCCTGTCCGTAATGATAGATCGGTCCCAATAGAGCGTGGAACGGCCATTTTCGAGAACTGGCGCCGGTGTGTACTTATAGTACGGAATATATATCAATCATGATAATAATTATTATAATAATAGGCCCGCAGGGCAGCTTGTGGCGAGCTGTTGGTGAGTAGCGACACCACGGGTACCGAGTGCTCCCGGGGAAGTTCCTGGTTCTCGTCTCCGCTTGCGGAGTGGCATCCCAAGAGAACCAGATCCCCACCTCTTGCTTGCCTTCATTGGCCGGTCTGAGTGGAGTCGCGAGAGATGCATCTTAGGATGTAGATTCGGGGGTGGTCTAATGGCGTAATAGCGAAGAAACCCGCTCACGAGCAGTCATCGTGATGGTGAAATCGGGGCCGCATCTCTCGACACCCCTCAGTCGTTTGCGCCGATGTTGTTCCTCTCCGGTAATTTACTCCGGCTTTTTAAGGAACCCATCCAGCATTCGGCAAGCCACCGTCTGCCACTCTTCTTAACATTATGATTGACTTGTTATGGCAGACGTCCGCAATCTCCCCTATAGCCCGATTACCCAGTCCATCCATCCATCACAATAGCCTGGTTTTATTTCTTTCATTTTTCTTTGCTCTATAGTCTCAATAGTCTCTACACCTGGCGGATACCATCTTTGGGTATATCATATTGTGCACCCGAGGATGATACCCGCTATGTGTAGCCATCGCCTTTAGATTTACTTCTCAAAGGGCCTCTGTGCTGTTGGCTTCGGCCCCACGCAAGCCTTCCAAAGGACCGGGTCACTTTATGGCCCGAGACCATGGTAAATGAGAATTATAATAATTATGGGTATTATGATTATTACAATGATTATCATGATTATTATGATTATTACAATGATTACTAGGATTACTAAGATTACTAGGATTACTGGGATTACTGGGATTACTAGGATTACTAGGATTACTAGGATTACTAGGATTATTAGGATTATTGGGATTATTGGGATTATTTGGATTATTAGGATTATAAGGATTACTAGGATTACTAGGATCACTAGGATCACTAGGATCACTAGGATCACTAGGATTATTGGGATTATTGGGATTATTGGGATTATTGGGATTATTTGGATTATTAGGATTACTAGGATTACTAGGATTACTAGGATTATTCGGATTATTAGGATTATTGGGATTATTAGGGTTATTGGGATTATTAGGATTATTAGGATTATAAGGAATATTGGGATTCATATGATTTTTAGGATTATAAGGAATATTGGGATTCATATGATTTTTAGGATTATAAGGATTATTATGATTTTTAGGATTATAAGGATTATTATGATTATTAAATGAATTGTGATATACGTTGTTATTGGGATTATTGGGATTATTAGGATTATTGTGATTTTGAGGATTATAAGGATTATTATGATTATTATAATGATTATTAAATGAATTGTGATATACGTTGTTACTAATCACTTGATTATTCTGATTATTCTGATTAAAAAAACAACCTGAAAAAATGCAGAAGAGCTTGTTTCTTTGTTTTTTCTGTTTCCTGAATTTTTTGTGAATTGATCCCTGTACCCACGAGATTTCAGCTGGCCAGACAGGGACTGTAGCCGCTCTTCTGTACTTCAGACCGTTGAATACCCCCTTCAAACCGTTTTGTTCATTCATATTAATATTATCTTCGATGTTCTGGTTTCTGTTCCTTATTCGTAGTAGTGCGTGCGCACTTGTCATACCGTGAGCTGCATCCATACGCGAATAGTCTTGATATTGATGTTTTCTTTCATTTTCTTTTGCTTGACTTCCAGCTGAGACCCGCGATAGGTATTCGCTTGAAGTGAAAATCACTGAAACAGAAATGTTGGTATTTATTGTGCGTATATTACAATATAATAGAAAGATGTTTATTTATAACAACATAAATTAATAAAAGATACACTTATAGAGTAGGTACATGTATAGCGTTGATATTAAGAGCCTTTATTCCTAAAATGCGCAGAAACAGTACTTTTCAAACACGTTTATATCATGAACCACTTATCTTATAGTATATGTTATTTACTAATAATTTTAGGAAATTTTAGTGTCCAAATAGTTTGACTATAAAATATTTCGATTAATATAGTATGTACGCGTTCTATCAAGATAACTTGTGAGAGGTTTTCATAATTTCCCTTTCAGCATCAGTTTCGAAGCTCAAAATAATAGAAAATACTGACATATCTAATTAAGAAAAAAATATAACCTACTGATGAGATCCTTGGCTAAAAATCTAATTAGATAGATGTTTGGTTTTGGTATCCTACTATGAGAAATTAAAATTAAAAAAATGTGAAATATTACGAATATTTCACATTTTTAAATGTTGTTTTTACCGATATACCTTATTTAATTTAATATAATAATAGCCTACCAATAAAGTGGAGCATCTTTTTTAAAATCATACATTTAAATTTTTTATGATTTTGTTGCTATTATTTTTCTATAAATATTTAATGAGCGACGTGACCACACTCTAGAAAGCCTCGCGGCGGACTGATTTTCGCGCAGCGTTTTATAGTAGTTTTAAAATATTTATAGAAAAATAATAGCAACAAAATCATAAAAATTTTAAATGTATGATTTTAAAAAAAGATGCTCCACTTTATTGGTAGGCTATTATTATATTAAATTAAATAAGGTATATCGGTAAAAACATCATTTAAAAATGTGAAATATTCGTAATATTTCACATTTTTTTAATTTTAATTTCTCATAGTAGGATACCAAAACCAAACATCTTTCTAATTAGATTTTTAGCCAAGGATCTCATCAGTAGGTTATATTTTTTTCTTAATTAGATATGTCAGTATTTTCAATTATTTTGAGCTTCGAAACTGATGCTGAAAGGGAAATTATGAAAACCTCTCACAAGTTATCTTGATAGAACGCGTACATACTATATTAATCGAAATATTTTATAGTCAAACTATTTGGACACTAAAATTTCCTAAAATTATTAGTAAATAACATATACTATAAGATAAGTGATTCATGATATAAACGGGTTTGAAAAGTACTGTTTCTGCGCATTTTAGGAATAAAGGCTCTTAAATGGCTCTAACTATGCTGGCTAAGCTCCGTAAGAGACTTAGCCAGCGCTGGTCTTCCGTTAGAGCCCGTGCAGGTGACGTCACGAACTGGCCTACGCAGTAAGCAATAAGAAAAAAAATATATAATAATAAAAAAAACTAAATATAAACACTTCACACACAAATGAACGGCTTTTTTAAGCCGTTCACAATATACAGAGACATACTATATACGTATATTATTTACTTGTGCGTGACATGATCTTCTGACGACCTCTGGCGCAGCGAACTAAGGTCCGCCTACGACGCAGGAGGTTGCGGGTTCGCCGGCCGCCTGCTAACTTTGAGGTCAGGTTGATGTACTTTAAACATAATCAATATATTTTAAATATAATATGTACTCAATTTCTTTGTACAAACTTACGCAAGAAAAATGCCAAAACCGGACGTTTCATCGCAGCTTCTAAGTGCAAGTGTGGGTTTTACGGGAAAATATTAACAAAGAATTTCAAGTGAAGATAAAAGTGTGAAAATCGAATCGATTATAAAAACACTTACGAAAATCACATCAATTTATAATGAGATAAACGATTTAAGAAAGCGTTTTAATGATGGTAGGTAATTAAACCATAAAATGTATGGTTATATAAGTTTTAATAGGGTAGTGTCCTGGGTAAAAAATACATTTTTCTATTTAATCCGTCAGTTAGATTATCAGAAGATATTGGACACGCATTTTTTCTTTTGTCATTCAAACAATTACTTACAAATATAAAGCGCGTCAAAGTTTAGGAGCTCGTGACATCACGACGACGTGCTAAAAAGTGTAGCAAGACGTGACGTCACGCGGAACTTTAACTGGCTATTTCTTCATAATGAAACTTCTGAAACTATCGTGCTTATCAACACTAGAGTGCACGCGCGGGCTACATGATGTGTCACCCAGCGTGTAATAGTGTTGTATATTTTCTTAACTAGGCGTCATATAGTGCTGTCCTGTAGTGTATTCCTCTATTATAAACCCTCGCTACTTCCAGTAGCGTGCCGACACTAGCGGCACACGGACGTTTTCAAAAATCGTCTTTGAAGTTGCTGGGCTACGCCTGTACCCCGCGCGAGCGTTCGAGGAAATTTAATGTTCAGTGAACAAGTGGTAAATTTATGGTAAATATGATCTAGTTTCCTTAGTGTTACTATTTTAAATACTGTAAGTTCATATTGTCTGTATTTGTTGTTTGTAGAACAGATCAACCCCCGCCCCATAATATGCCTATTCGGGGAGGAGTTGGCCGGTGTGCTTTTTGCAACAGGGCTCGCTATTGCGCGCAAGCAATGCAACAAATGTATGAGGCGTATTTGTAGCGAACATCAGGCAGTCGTGTGTCCTGAATGTGGCATACATTCAGGACACACGACTTGTTACCATTTTCCTAATAATTGGTTCAGTGAGATGATTAGAAACCAATTCGAGAATGAATTTAAAAATAGGGAATTATGTTAACACTGTATTTTGTTGTCTTATCATTTCGTTAATATATTTTTTATTTTCAGCTGCTTATAATGTTGTCAAAATAGTGCCTTAAAAGTTGATTCACCCAATGAAACTATAAGTATTATTTTATAATTAAGTATTATTACGTAGAAGTAATAAATTCATTACATATACATTATTTACTATAGAAAATACAATAAAATTGTATAAAACTATTCTACACAAAAAAAAAATATCAAAACGGTAGATCACCGACCGCGAAGCTAGGCTCAAGCGGCCGGTGACTAGGGTTGCAGAGAAAGGAACTTCCTGACGATACGTGCCGAGTCCAAGAGTACCGCCTTTTGAATCTGGCTCTTGATCCAACTTCCTAGCGAGAGTCTCTTCAGGTGTTGATCGAGGCTCTTCGCTATTATGCCGTAAACGAAACAACTATCGGGACGATGATGGTCGTTGAATCTACATCCCACATGTTGATAACCTCGTTAGCCAAGTACAGATATTTGGTAAGTTTATCTTTCTCAGCTCTAACGAGGTAAGCATCATGCGGTATGGTGACATCAGCGAGCACCGCCCTCCGTTCTAACCGATCTATCGGTACAGTATCAGGCTTATTCGCAAGAATAGTCCTGTCCGTAATGATAGATCGGTCCCAATAGAGCGTGGCACGGCCATTTTCGAGAACCTGCGCCGGTGTGTACTTATAGTACGGAACTTCAGGACCAGTAAGGCCGTATCAGAGAGCAAATTGCTGGTGTATAATTTTGGCTACTTGGTTGTGACTGTGCAAGTACTGAGAGTTAGCAAGGTGCGAACAACCCGAAAGTATGTATATGACGGAGGGTCTCCCCAGGAAGATGACACTCTCGACAAATATCGATCGTGCCATCTTTCATGATATACTTTCGGTAATTGTTCGTCTTTACCACCTCGTCCATAATTGCACAGACAAAACCTTCGGTTTCCCCAAAGAGGTCACCGAAGCGTAGCCAGCCACTGAGCTTAGGAGATCTACATCAGGTCCTGTGAGAACCTTGTAGAATCTCCCATGCAGTGCATACAATCTCCCATCTTTGCTCTCCCATATAGCCTTCCGGTCCTGGATGCTCATCACCACAGGTTTGCGTCCTCGTTACCAAGGATTATAATTATTAAATGAATTGTGATATACGTTGGTATTAATAACTTGATTATTCTGAGTATTCTGATAATTAAAACAATTTGTAAAAAGGCCGAAAAGGAGCTTATCTCTTTTTTTTGTCTGTTTCCCGAATTTTTTGTGAATTGATCCCTGTATCCACGAGTTTTCAGCTGGCCAGACAGGGACTATAGCCGCTCTTCTGTACTTCAGACCGTTGAATACCTCCTTCAAACCGTTTTGTTCATTCATGCGCATATTATCTTCGATGTTCTTGTTTCTGTTCCTTAATGCATGCGCACTTGTCATACCGTGAGCTCCATCCATACGCGAATAGTCTTGATATTGATGTTTTCTTTCATTTTCTTTTGCTTGACTTCGAGCTGAGACCCGCGATAGGTATTCGCTTGAAGTGAAAATCACTGAAATAGTAATGTTGGTATTTATTGTGCGTATATTACAATATAATAGAAAGACGTTTATTTATAACATAAATTAACAAAAGATACACTTATAGAGTAGTTACATGTATAGCGTTGATATAAAATGGCTCTAACTAAGCATAATGCTGGCATAAGCGCTGGTCTTCCGTTAGAGCCCGTACAGGTGACGTTACGAACTGGCCTACGCAGTACGCAATGAGATAAAAAAAATATAATAATAGAAAAATACTAAATCAAAATACATCACACACAAGTGAACGGCTTTTTTAAGCCGTTCACAATATACAGAGACATACTATATAAGTTTATTATTTACTTGTGCTTGACATGATCTTCTGGCGACCTCTGTGGCGCAGCGAACGAAGGTCCGCCTGCGACGCAGGAGGTTGCGGGTTCGCCGGCCGCCTGCTAACTTTGAGGCCAGGTTGATGTACTTTAAACATAATATATTTAAAATATAATATGTACTCAATTTCTTTGTACAAACTTACGCAAGAAAAATGCCAAAATCGGACGTTTCATCCCAGCTTCTAAGTGCAAGTGTGGGGTTTACGGAAAAATATTAACAAAGAATTTCAAGTGAAGATAAAAGTGTGAAAATCGAATCGATTATAAATACACTTACGAAAATCACATCAATTTATAATGAGATAAAGTATTTTAGAAAGTGTTTTAATGATTGTAGTTAATTAAATCATACTCAAATTATTTAATAATACTCAAATCAAATCATGGTAAATATCCCGTTTTAAATGACTTCATATCTTCATATTTTTTGTCAAAAGAAAAAATACGTGTCCAATATCTTCTGATAATCTAACTGACTGACTTATTATTTTAGGACCATACATACAAAATGTAATTTTTTAAATTCCGTATAGAAGGTAAAGGTGTGAAACTGATACTTCTTATAAATAGGATAAACAGGGAATTATGTTAACGCTGTATTTTGTTATCTTATCATTTCGTTAATATATTTTTTATTTTCAGCTGCTTATAATGTTGTCAAAGGAGTGCCTTAAAAGTTGATTCATCCAAGAAATTAATAACACATAAAATTATTACAAACTGATGAAATGCAGAAAACGAGCTTAATTTTTTTTGTCTGTTTCCCGAAATTTTTGCGAAATGCTCCCTCTATCCATGAGTTTTCAGCTGGCCAGTCAGGGACTATAGCCGCTCTTCTGTACATCAGACCGTTGAATACCCTCTTCAAACCGTTTTGTTCATTCATGCGCATATTATCTTCGATGTTGATGTATTGTCTTCGATTTTTTTATTATTACATAAATAAAGGCCAAAACACCCGGAAAAAATATCTGCAGATCGTACACACAATTACCCGAGGCGGGAATCGAACCCGCAACCTCCTGCGTCGCAGGCGGACCTTCGCCCACCGCGCCACAGAGGTCAACCATGATACTTTCAAAAGATTTGAAATAATAATTCGAGGACTTACTACTAGAACTAGCAATCGAACCTGGTGGAACAACCACCTTATTATTGCATAGCCATATTTCAGCACTTGTGTACGTACTTACTTTTTCATATTTCTGATCTACATAAAACAGTTGTCATAATCTAGGTTATTGAGACATTTGGCGACCGACGTCCTACAACCAGGTGGGATGACGACCTGTGAAAGACTGCAGGTAGATTCTTGATGCAGCAAGCTGAAGACAGGGCACTATGCCTATGAGTAAATAGTTATCATGTTGATAATTCTCATTTCTTAGTTTTATTTAATGTTTTGGTATTTTTAAATAACTAAAGCAACGGATATTTGTTAGGCTCATCAGGTTTGCTACAAAAACTCGCTTAATCTAACTTAGATGTCGTGCCACGTTCCAAAACCTAAAAATAGGATAAATAGGGCATATATGTTAACACTGTATTTTCATATCATTTCGATAATATATTTTAATTTGCTCATAATGTTGTGAAAGGAGTGCCTTAAAAGTTGATTTACCCAATGAAACTATAAGTATTATTTTATAATTAAGTATTATTACGTAGAATTAATAAATTTATTATAATATTCACTCATTTCTTTAAAATTATCGTATCAAATACATTATTTACTATAGGAAATACAATAAAATGTTATAAAACTATTCTACACAAAAAATATGTCAAAACGGTAGATCACCGACCGCTCGCTAGAGTCAAGCGGCCGGTGACTAGGGTTGCAGAGAAAGGAACTTCCTGACGATACGTGCAGAGTCCAAGAGTACCGCCTTTTGAATCTGGCCCTTGATCCAACTTAAGGTTGACCAGTAAGACCGTATCGGAGAGCAAGTTGCTGGTGTATAATATTGGCTACTTGGTTGTGTCTGTGCAAGTACTGGGAGTTAGCAAGGTGCGAACAACCCGAAAGTATATGACGGAGGGTCTCCCCAGGAAGATGACACGCTCGACAAATATCGACCGTGCCATCTTTCATGATATACTTTCGGTAATTGTTCGTCTTTACTACCTCTTCCATAAATGCACAGACAAAACCTTCGGTTTCCCCAAAGTGGTCACCGAAGCGTAGCCAGTTCGCTGAGCTTAGGAGAACTAAATCAGGTCCTGTGAGAACCTTGTAGAATCTCCCATGCAGCTCTTTGCTCTCCCATATAGCCTTCCGGTCCTGGATGCTCATCACCACAGGTTTGCGCCAGTTCTCGTTACCAATGATAATAATTATTAAATGAATTGTAATATTCGTTGTTATTAATAATTTGATTATTCTGAGTATTCTGATAATTAAAACAATTTGTAAAAAGGCAGAAAAAGAGCTTATCTCTTTTTTTTTTCTGTTTCCCGAATTTTTTGTGAATTGATCCCTGTATCCACGAGTTATCAGCTGGCCAGACAGGGACTGTAGCCGTTCTTCTGTACTTCAGACCGTTGAATACCCCCTTCAAACCCTTTTGTTCATTCATATTATTCATATTAATATTATCTTCGATGTTCTGGTTTCTGTTCCTTATTCGGAGTAGTGCGTGCGCACTTGTCATACTGTGAGCTGCATCCATACGCGAATAGTCTTGATATTGATGTTTTCTTTCATTTTCTTTTGCTTGACTTCGAGCTGAGACCCGCGATAGGTATTCGCTTGAAGTGAAAATCACTGAAATAGAAATGTTGGTATTTATTGTGTGTATATTAGAATATAATAGAAAGACGTTTATTTATAACAAAATAAATTAACAAAAGATACACTTATAGAGTAGGTACATGTATAGCGTTGTTATAAAATGGCTCTAACTAAGCATAATGCTGGCTAAGCTCCGTAAGAGACTTAGCCAGCGCTGGTCTTTCGTTAGCGCCCGTACAGGTGACTTTACGAACTGGCCTACGCAGTACGCAATGATATGAAAAAAATATAATAATAGAAAAAAACTAAATCAAAACACGTCACACACAAGCGAACGGCTTTTTTAAGCCGTTCACAATATACAGAGACATACTATATACGTATATTATTTACTTGTGCGTGACATGATCTTCCGACAACCTCTGTGGCGCAGCGAACGAAGGTCCGCCTGCGACGCCTTAGGATGCGGGTTCGCCTGCCGCCTGCTAACTTTGGGGCCAGGTTGACATCAACCTGGCCCCAAAGTTAGCAGGTCAAGCAAAAGAAAATGAAAGAAAACATCAATATCAAGACTATTCGCGTATGGATGCAGCTCACGGTATGACAAGTGCGCACGCACTACTCCGAATAAGGAACTGAAACCAGAACATCGAAGATAATATTAATATGAATAATATGAATGAACAAAAGGGTTTGAAGGGGGTATTCAACGGTCTGAAGTACAGAAAAGCGGCTACAGTCCCTGTCTGGCCAGCTGATAACTCGTGGATACAGGGATCAATTCACAAAAACTTCGGGAAACAGAAAAAAAAAGAGATAAGCTCTTTTTCTGCCTTTTTACAAATTGTTTTAATTATCAGAATACTCGGAATAATCAAATTATTAATAACAACGAATATTACAATTCATTTAATAATTATTATCATTGGTAACGAGAACTGGCGCAAACCTGTGGTGATGAGCATCCAGGACCGGAAGGCTATATGGGAGAGCAAAGAGCTGCATGGGAGATTCTACAAGGTTCTCACAGGACCTGATTTAGTTCTCCTAAGCTCAGCGAACTGGCTACGCTTCGGTGACCACTTTGGGGAAACCGAAGGTTTTGTCTGTGCATTTATGGACGAGGTGGTAAAGACGAACAATTACCGAAAGTATATCATGAAAGATGGCACGGTCGTTATTTGTCGAGCGTGTCATCTTCCTGGGTAGACCCTCCGTCATATACTTTCGGGTTGTTCGCACCTTGCTAACTCTCAGTACTTACACAGACACAACCAAGTAGCCAATATTATACACCAGCAACTTGCTCTCCAATACGGCCTTACTGGTCAACCTTAAGTTGGATCAAGGGCCAGATTCAAAAGGCGGTACTCTTGGACTCGGCACGTATCGTCAGGAAGTTCCTTACTCTGCAACCCTAGTCACCGGCCGCTTGACTCTAGCGAGCAGTCGGTGATCTACCGTTTTGACATTTAAACATAATAATCAATATATTTTAATATACTATGTACTCAATTTCTTTGTACAAACTTACGCAAGAAAAATGCCAAAACCGGACGTTCCATCGCAGCTTCTAAGTGCAAGTGTGGGTTTTACGGAAAAATATGAACAAAGAATTTCAAATGAAGATAAAAGTGTGAAAATCGAATCGATTATAAATACACTTACGAAAATCACATCAATTTATAATGAGATAAATGGTTTTAGAAAGTGTTTTATTGATGGTAGGTAATTAAACCATAAAACGCATGGTTATATACGTTTTAATAGGGTAGTGTCCTTGGTAAAAAAACATTATTATATTAAGTCTGTCAGTTAGATTATCAGAAGATATTGGACACGTATATATTTACAAAAATAAAGCGCGTCAAAGTTTAGGATATCAACATTTTCTGACATTACGACGTGCTAAAAAGTGTAGTAAGACGTGACGTGACGCGGAACTTAACTGGCTATATCTTTATATTTTTTTTGTTTAATTGACAAAAGAATAAATACGTGTCCAATATCTTCTGATAATCTAACTGAAGGACTTATTATCTTAGGATCTATTACGAGTACATACATTATTGAGTTCCGAATAGAAGGTAAAGGTGTGAAACTGTTTACACTTATTAGTTCTCTTTCATAAATAAATAAATGAAAATGCTGGACAATCCACACAGCATCATCTAGCCCCAAGCTAAGCAAAGCTTGTTTTATGGTTACTAGATGATTGATATGCTTAATGCAATACATTCATTACCTACCTAGTTAGTTATTTTTTTATTATAACATAAATAACGGCCAGAACACCCGGTACAAATATCTGCCGATCGTACACACAAATCTCCCGAGGCGGGAATCGAACCCGCAACCTCCTGCGTCGCAGGCGGACCTTCGTCCACCGCGCCACAGAGGTCAACCATGATACTTTTAAAAGTTTTGAAATAATAATTCGAGGGCTTACTACTAGAACTAGCAATCGAACCTGGTAGAACAACCACCTCATTGTTGCATAACCATATTTCAGCACTTGTGTACGTACTTACTTTTTCATGTTTCATATCTACGTAAAACAGTTGTCATAATCTAGTCTTACAAAACCTATTCCTAAAGTTTTTAAAATGAAAGGATACAATCCAGCTTACAACACCCTTGATCGCACTAACTTCACATTTACATCAACCATACCTACTAACTTTAGCACAACTTCTACGAACCACCTGCGAGTCTGACCAATAGTGACTAAGGGAACATAAAGAATTACAAGTCGTACAAGAGACGTCCATTCCGTCTGAATGTCTGGAGCGAAGTCAAGTGAAACAGAGCGCGGCGGTTTTTTTTTTGAATGGACATAGATGCTGTTGACCTCAGATGGCCATGACAGCGTTACCGGACTTAAAGAGCGCGGCGGCGTGTCCAGCGCGCCTATTTATGAAGCGCATGGGTGGGGTTGCCCGCTTGGATTGCAAAAATATTTCTAATACTATGTTATTGGGACATTTGGCGGCTGACGCCCTCCGACCAGGTGGGATGACGACCTGCGAAAGACTGCAGGTAGATTCTTGATGCAGCAAGCTGAAGATAGGGCGCTGTGGCGCTCATTGGTGGAGGCCTGTCTGTATGTCCAGCAGTGGACTAACATAGGCTGATGATGATGAGTAAAAAACTATCATGTTGATAAATCTCATTTCTTAGTTTTATTTAATATTTTGGTATTATTAAATAAGTAAAGCAACGGATATTTGTTAGGCTCATCAAGTTTGCTACAAATACATACAAATTGATAAAATGCAGACATTGAGCTTAATTATTATTTTTGTCTGGTTCCCGAATTTTTTGCGCAGTGATCCCTGTACCCACGTGTTTTCAGCTAGCCAGACAGCGACTGTAGCCGCTCTTCTGTACTTCAGACCGTTGAATACCCCCTTCAAATCGTTTTGTTCATTCATGCGCATATTATCTTCGATGTTCTTGTTTCTGTTCCTTATTGCGTGCGCACTTGTCATACCGTGAGCTCCATCCATACGCGAATAGTCTTGATATTGATGTTTTCTTTCATTTTCTTTTGCTTGACTTCGAGCTGAGACCCGCGATAGGTATTCGCTTGAAGTGAAAATCACTAAAATAGAAATGTTGGTATTTATTGTGCGTATATTAGAATATACTAGAAAGACGTTTATTTATAACAAAATAAATTAACAAAAGATACACTTATAGAGTAGGTACATGTATAGCGTTGTTATAAAATGGCTCTAACTAAGCATAATGCTGGCTAAGCTCCGTAAGAGACTTAGTCAGTGCTGGTCTTCCGTTAGAGCCCGTACAGGTGACGTCATGAACTGGCCTACGCAATGAGGGTGTAATTTTTACAGATTTTAGTCGGTTCGATTCCCGGGTATGGCAAGCGAATTTTCGAAAATCTTTAAAAGCAGTTTTCTTTCTTTTAAAAATTAAAGGAATGTTTTCTTTTAGTACAATTTTCTATAAACAGTATTAAGAGTACTTTCCCTCCAGGTGGCATTACAAAATTCCACCCTGTATACGTATTTTATTTACTTGTGCGTGACATGATCTTCTGACAACCTCTATGGCGCAGCGAACGAAGGTTCGCCTGCCGCCTGCTAACTTTGAGGCCAGGTACATAGTATTATGTAAAATATATTGAGTATGTTTTAAGCACATCAATACTTTAAACATAATCAATATATCTTAAATATACTATATAATCAATTTCTCTGTACAAACTTACGCAAAAAAAATGCCAAAACCGGACGTTTCATCGCAGCTTCTAAGTGCAAGTGTGGGTTTTACGGAAAAATATTAACATAGTAATTTCAAGTGAAGATAAAAGTGTGAAAATCGAATCGATTATAAATACACTTACGAAAATCACATCAATTTATAATGAGATAAACGATTTTAGAAAGCGTTTTAAAGATGGTAGGTAATTAAAAAAAAAAATTAACCATAAAATGTATGTTTATATACGTTTAATAGGGTAGTGTCCTGGGTAAAAAAAACATTATTCTAATTAATGCGTCAGTTAGAATATCAGAAGATATTAGACACGTATTTCTTTTGTCAATCAAACAAATACTTACAAAAATAAAGCGCGTCAAAGTTTAGGAGCTCGTGACATCACAACGTGCTAAAAAGTGTAGCAAGACGTGACGTCACGCGGAACTTAAGAGGCCTCCGGAGGGACGAATTCTTCATACAAGCGTAATACCAAAATGAGTTTCAATTCAAGCGTATTTCCACTATAATATTGTATTATTTGTATTTGAATAGTATTTATCTAGGTTCCTAAATAGTTTTTTATTTTTCAAAATACTTACCTAAAATTAAATGAAAGTAAATCGCATTTTGCACATTTTAAAAAAATGAAATGAATGTTTATTTCTTTAGGCTCACAAATAAGCCCTTAGACAAGTCATATTTTATACTATTCATTATTATATTGATGTTCACTTAAATTTTTTGTCCACCAGTGGAAGAAGTGAGAAGAAACCACTAGTATGTTCATAACTTATGTGTCCAGTACATATGATTTGCTTATCTGTAAGTTGTTAGATTTTGAGTTGGAGCAAAACTCGTTCCAAGCTTTTTTATCTTCTAGATAATCTGATATTTTCTAATAAGCCTTTTTACAAAGAATATGCTTCACAATTTTTTTAAATTTATTTATTGATAATTTTTTGCAACTCACTTGGAGTTTTGTTGTAGAAGCGTATACATTTCCCTTTAAAAGATGCACTCATCTTATGTAGTCTAGTTGTGGGAACAGAGAGTTTATTCTTATTTCTAGTATTCACATTATGTATATCGCTTTTTTTAATGAATCGATTGATGTTTTTATGAGTGTACAACAAGTTTTCATAAATATATTGACATGGTACTGTCATTATGTTCATTTCTTTGAATTTATTACGTAGGGATTCTCTGGGACCCATATTATAGATCGCACGAACAGCCGTTTCTGCAACACAAAAAATATGCGAAAATTGACAAGTTTTCTTGCTATTTGTTTCGTATTAAAAAGATCACTATCTTACGTTTTATTTATTAAGGAACATAGCTTATATTGTCTAGTTACAGAATAACAATACTTTGTGAAGAATACTAAAAGTTTTCAGTCATAATTTTTGGTATTACGGAACAAACCAAATTTTGAACGGCTAATATTGCTATCGCGCACGCATGGGGCGCGGCGCAAGGGTTAAACAGGGACAGCGATATTCGGAGCGATTTTTGCAAGCGAGGGTCGCCGGACCCTTAACTGGCTATATCTTCATATTTTTTTGTTTAATTGACAAAATAATAAATACCTGTCCAATATCTTCTGATAATCTAACTGACGGACTTATTATTATTACGAGTACAAAAAAATTTTGAGTTCCGAATAGAAGGTAAAGGTGTGAAACTGACACTTATTAGTTCTCTTTCATAAATAAATAAATAATGCTGGACAATCCACACAGCATCATCTAGCCCCAAGCTAAGCAAAGCTTGTTTTATGGTTACTAGATGATTGATATACTTAATGCAATACATTCATTACCTACCTAGTTAGTTATTTTTTTATTATTACTTAAATAACGGCCAGAACACCCGGAACAAATGTCTGCCGATCGTACACACAATTATTCCGAGGCGGGAATCGAACCCACAACCTCCTGAGTTGCAGGCGGACCTTCGCCCACCGCGCCACAGAGGTCAACCATGATACTTTCAAAAGATTTGAAATAATAATTCGAGGACTTACTAGAACTAACAATCGAACCTGGTGGAACAACCACCTTATTATTGCGTAACCATATTTCAGCACTTGTGTACGTACTTACTTTTTCATGTTTCTGATCTACGTAAAACAGTTGTCATAATCTAGGTTATTGGGACATTTGGCGACCGACGCCCTCCGACCAGGTGGAATGACGACCTGCGAAAGACTGCAGGTAGATGCTGTATGCAGCAAGCTGAAGACAGGGCGCTCATTGGCGGATGGCTGTCTGCATGTCCAGCAGTGGACTAACATAGGCTGATGATGATGAGTAAATAACTATCATCTTGATAATTCTCATTTCTTAGTTATATTTTAATGTTTTGGTATTTTTAAATAAGTAAAGCAACGGATATTTGCTTAGCTCATCAGGTTTGCTACAAAAGCTCGCTTAATCTAGCTTAGATGTCGTGCCACGTTCCAAAACCTAAAAATAGGATAAATAGGGCATATGTTAACACTGTATTTTCATAACATTTTGATAATATATTTTTATTTGCTCATAATGTTGTCAAAAGAGTGCCTTAAAAGTTGATTCACCCAATGAAACTATAAGTATTATTATATATAAGTATTATTTCATAATTAAGTATTATTACTAAGTAATAATCAATTTATTATAATATTGACTCATTTATTTAAAATTCTCGTATCTAATACATTTTTTACTATAGAAAATACAATAAAATATTATAAAACTATTCTACAGTAAAAAATATATCAAAACGGTAGATCACCGACCGCGAAGCTAAGCTCAAGCGGCCGGTGACTAGGGCTGCAGAGAAAGGAACTTCCTGACGATACCTGCCGAGTCAAAGAGTACCGCCTTTTGGATCTGGCCCTTGATCCAACTTCAGAGCGAGAGTCTCTTCAGGTGTTGATCGAGGCTCTTCGCTATTACACCGTTAACCGTTAAAACAAAAAAAAATGCAGAAATTGAGCTTATTTCTTTTTTTTCCCCCCAATTTTTTGTCCATTGATCTCGATACCCACGTGTTTTCAGCTGGCCAGACAGGGACTATAGCTGCTCTTCTGTACTTCAGACCGTTGAATACCCCCTTCAAACCGTTTTGTTCATTCATGCGCATATTATCTTCGATGTTCTTGTTTCTGTTCCTTATTGCGTGCGCACTCGTCATACCGGGAGCTCCATCCATACGCGAATAGTCTTGATATTGAGGTTTTCTTTCATTTTCTTTTGCTTGACTTCGAGCTGAGACCCGCGATAGGTATTCACTTGAAGTGAAAATCACTAAAATATAAATGTTGGTATTTATTGTGCGTATATTAGAATAGAATGACATTTATTTATAACAACAAATTAACAAAAGATACACTTATAGAGTAGGTGGAGGTGTATACATGTGTATAGCGTTGTTATAAAATGGCTCTAACTCAGCATAATGCTGGCTAAGCTCCGTAAGAGACTTAGCCAGTGCTCTTCCGTTAGAGCCCGTACAGGTGACGTCACGAACTGGTCTACGCAGTACGCAATGAGATAAAAAAATTATAATAATAGAAAAAACGAAATCAAAATACATCACACACAAGTGAACGGCTTTTTAAGCCGTTCACAATGTACAGAGACATACTATATACGTATATTATTTACTTGTGCGTGACATGATCTTCTGACAACCTCTGTGGCGCAGCGAACGAAGGTCCGCCTGCGACGCATGAGGTTGCGGGTTCGCCGGCCGCCTGCTTACTTTGAGGCCAGGTTGATGTACTTTAAACATAATCAATATATTTTAAATATACTATACAATCAATTTCTTTGTACAAACTTACGCAAGAAAAATGCCAAAACAGGACGTTTCATCGCAGCTTCTAAGTGCAAGTGTGGGTTTTACGGAAAAATATTATCATAGTAATTTCAAGTGAAGATAAAAGTGTGAAAATCGAATCGATTATAAATACACTTACGAAAATCACATCAATTTATAATGAGATAAAGTATTTTAGAAAGTGTTTTAATGATTGTAGTTAATTAAATCATACTCAAATTATTTAATAATACTCAAATCAAATCATGGTAAATATCCCGTTTTAAATGACTTCATATCTTCATATTTTTTGACAAAAGAAAAAATACGTGTCCAATATCTTCTGATAATCTAACTGACTGACTTATTATTTTAGGACCATACATACAAATGTAATTTTTTAAATTCCGTATAGAAGGTAAAGGTGTGAAACTGATACTTCTTATAAATAGTATAAACAGGGAATTATGTTAACGCTGTATTTTGTTATCTTATCATTTCGTTAATATATTTTTTTATTTTCCGCTGCTTATAATGTTGTCAAAGGAGTGCCTTAAAAGTTGATTCATCCAAGAAATTAATAACACATAAAATTATTACAAACTGATGAAATGCAGAAAACGAGCTTAATTTTTTTTGTCTGTTTCCCGAAATTTTGGCGAAATGCTCCCTCTATCCATGAGTTTTCAGCTGGCCAGTCAGGGACTATAGCCGCTCTTCTGTACATCAGACCGTTGAATACCCTCTTCAAACCGTTTTGTTCATTCATGCGCATATTATCTTCGATGTTGATGTATTGTCTTCGATTTTTTTATTATTACATAAATAAAGGCCAAAACACCCGGAAAAAATATCTGCAGATCGTACACACAATTACCCGAGGCGGGAATCGAACCCGCAACCTCCTGCGTCGCAGGCGGACCTTCGCCCACCGCGCCACAGAGGTCAACCATGATACTTTCAAAAGATTTGAAATAATAATTCGAGGACTTACTACTAGAACTAGCAATCGAACCTGGTGGAACAACCACCTTATTATTGCATAGCCATATTTCAGCACTTGTGTACGTACTTACTTTTTCATATTTCTGATCTACATAAAACAGTTGTCATAATCTAGGTTATTGAGACATTTGGCGACCGACGTCCTACAACCAGGTGGGATGACGACCTGCGAAAGACTGCAGGTAGATTCTTGATGCAGCAAGCTGAAGACAGGGCACTATGCATATGAGTAAATAGTTATCATGTTGATAATTCTCATTTCTTAGTTTTATTTAATGTTTTGGTATTTTTAAATAACTAAAGCAACGGATATTTGTTAGGCTCATCAGGTTTGCTACAAAAACTCGCTTAATCTAACTTAGATGTCGTGCCACGTTCCAAAACCTAAAAATAGGATAAATAGGGCATATATGTTAACACTGTATTTTCATATCATTTCGATAATATATTTTAATTTGCTCATAATGTTGTGAAAGGAGTGCCTTAAAAGTTGATTTACCCAATGAAACTATAAGTATTATTTTATAATTAAGTATTATTACGTAGAATTAATAAATTTATTATAATATTCACTCATTTCTTTAAAATTATCGTATCAAATACATTATTTACTATAGGAAATACAATAGAATGTTATAAAACTATTCTACACAAAAAATATGTCAAAACGGTAGATCACCGACCGCTCGCTAGAGTCAAGCGGCCGGTGACTAGGGTTGCAGAGAAAGGAACTTCCTGACGATACGTGCAGAGTCCAAGAGTACCGCCTTTTGAATCTGGCCCTTGATCCAACTTAAGGTTGACCAGTAAGACCGTATCGGAGAGCAAGTTGCTGGTGTATAATATTGGCTACTTGGTTGTGTCTGTGCAAGTACTGGGAGTTAGCAAGGTGCGAACAACCCGAAAGTATATGACGGAGGGTCTCCCCAGGAAGATGACACGCTTGACAAATATCGACCGTGCCATCTTTCATGATATACTTTCGGTAATTGTTCGTCTTTACTACCTCTTCCATAAATGCACAGACAAAACCTTCGGTTTCCCCAAAGTGGTCACCGAAGCGTAGCCAGTTCGCTGAGCTTAGGAGAACTAAATCAGGTCCTGTGAGAACCTTGTAGAATCTCCCATGCAGCTCTTTGCTCTCCCATATAGCCTTCCGGTCCTGGATGCTCATCACCACAGGTTTGCGCCAGTTCTCGTTACCAATGATAATAATTATTAAATGAATTGTAATATTCGTTGTTATTAATAATTTGATTATTCTGAGTATTCTGATAATTAAAACAATTTGTAAAAAGGCAGAAAAAGAGCTTATCTCTTTTTTTTTTTCTGTTTCCCGAATTTTTTGTGAATTGATCCCTGTATCCACGAGTTATCAGCTGGCCAGACAGGGACTGTAGCCGTTCTTCTGTACTTCAGACCGTTGAATACCCCCTTCAAACCCTTTTGTTCATTCATATTATTATTGCGGGTTCGCCTGCCGCCTGCTAACTTTGGGGCCAGGTTGACATCAACCTGGCCCCAAAGTTAGCAGGTCAAGCAAAAGAAAATGAAAGAAAACATCAATATCAAGACTATTCGCGTATGGATGCAGCTCACGGTATGACAAGTGCGCACGCACTACTCCGAATAAGGAACAGAAACCAGAACATCGAAGATAATATTAATATGAATAATATGAATGAACAAAAGGGTTTGAAGGGGGTATTCAACGGTCTGAAGTACAGAAAAGCGGCTACAGTCCCTGTCTGGCCAGCTGATAACTCGTGGATCAATTCACAAAAACTTCGGGAAACAGAAAAAAAAAGAGATAAGCTCTTTTTCTGCCTTTTTACAAATTGTTTTAATTATCAGAATACTTGGAATAATCAAATTATTAATAACAACGAATATTACAATTCATTTAATAATTATTATCATTGGTAACGAGAACTGGCGCAAACCTGTGGTGATGAGCATCCAGGACCGGAAGGCTATATGGGAGAGCAAAGAGCTGCATGGGAGATTCTACAAGGTTCTCACAGGACCTGATCTAGTTCTCCTAAGCTCAGCGAACTGGCTACGCTTCGGTGACCACTTTGGGGAAACCGAAGGTTTTGTCTGTGCATTTATGGACGAGGTGGTAAAGACGAACAATTACCGAAAGTATATCATGAAAGATGGCACGGTCGTTATTTGTCGAGCGTGTCATCTTCCTGGGGAGACCCTCCGTCATATACTTTCGGGTTGTTCGCACCTTGCTAGCTCTCAGTACTTACACAGACACAACCAAGTAGCCAATATTATACACCAGCAACTTGCTCTCCGATACGGCCTTACTGGTCAACCTTAAGTTGGATCAAGGGCCAGATTCAAAAGGCGGTACTCTTGGACTCGGCACGTATCGTCAGGAAGTTCCTTACTCTGCAACCCTAGTCACCGGCCGCTTGACTCTAGCGAGCAGTCGGTGATCTACCGTTTTGACATTTAAACATAATAATCAATATATTTTAATATACTATGTACTCAATTTCTTTGTACAAACTTACGCAAGAAAAATGCCAAAACCGGACGTTCCATCGCAGCTTCTAAGTGCAAGTGTGGGTTTTACGGAAAAATATGAACAAAGAATTTCAAATGAAGATAAAAGTGTGAAAATCGAATCGATTATAAATACACTTACGAAAATCACATCAATTTATAATGAGATAAATGGTTTTAGAAAGTGTTTTATTGATGGTAGGTAATTAAACCATAAAACGCATGGTTATATACGTTTTAATAGGGTAGTGTCCTTGGTAAAAAAACATTATTATATTAAGTCTGTCAGTTAGATTATCAGAAGATATTGGACACGTATATATTTACAAAAATAAAGCGCGTCAAAGTTTAGGATATCAACATTTTCTGACATTACGACGTGCTAAAAAGTGTAGTAAGACGTGACGTGACGCGGAACTTAACTGGCTATATCTTTATATTTTTTTTGTTTAATTGACAAAAGAATAAATACGTGTCCAATATCTTCTGATAATCTAACTGAAGGACTTATTATCTTAGGATCTATTACGAGTACATACATTATTGAGTTCCGAATAGAAGGTAAAGGTGTGAAACTGTTTACACTTATTAGTTCTCTTTCATAAATAAATAAATGAAAATGCTGGACAATCCACACAGCATCATCTAGCCCCAAGCTAAGCAAAGCTTGTTTTATGGTTACTAGATGATTGATATGCTTAATGCAATACATTCATTACCTACCTAGTTAGTTATTTTTTTATTATAACATAAATAACGGCCAGAACACCCGGTACAAATATCTGCCGATCGTACACACAAATCTCCCGAGGCGGGAATCGAACCCGCAACCTCCTGCGTCGCAGGCGGACCTTCGTCCACCGCGGCACAGAGGTCAACCATGATACTTTTAAAAGTTTTGAAATAATAATTCGAGGGCTTACTACTAGAACTAGCAATCGAACCTGGTAGAACAACCACCTCATTGTTGCATAACCATATTTCAGCACTTGTGTACGTACTTACTTTTTCATGTTTCATATCTACGTAAAACAGTTGTCATAATCCAGTCTTACAAAACCTATTCCTAAAGTTTTTAAAATGAAAGGATACAATCCAGCTTACAACACCCTTGATCGCACTAACTTCACATTTACATCAACCATACCTACTAACTTTAGCACAACTTCTACGAACCACCTGCGAGTCTGACCAATAGTGACTAAGGGAACATAAAGAATTACAAGTCGTACAAGAGACGTCCATTCCGTCTGAATGTCTGGAGCGAAGTCAAGTGAAACAGAGCGCGGCGGTTTTTTTTTTGAATGGACATAGATGCTGTTGACCTCAGATGGCCATGACAGCGTTACCGGACTTAAAGAGCGCGGCGGCGTGTCCAGCGCGCCTATTTATGAAGCGCATGGGTGGGGTTGCCCGCTTGGATTGCAAAAATATTTCTAATACTATGTTATTGGGACATTTGGCGGCTGACGCCCTCCGACCAGGTGGGATGACGACCTGCGAAAGACTGCAGGTAGATTCTTGATGCAGCAAGCTGAAGATAGGGCGCTGTGGCGCTCATTGGTGGAGGCCTGTCTGTATGTCCAGCAGTGGACTAACATAGGCTGATGATGATGAGTAAAAAACTATCATGTTGATAAATCTCATTTCTTAGTTTTATTTAATATTTTGGTATTATTAAATAAGTAAAGCAACGGATATTTGTTAGGCTCATCAAGTTTGCTACAAATATATACAAATTGATAAAATGCAGACATTGAGCTTAATTATTATTTTTGTCTGGTTCCCGAATTTTTTGCGCAGTGATCCCTGTACCCACGTGTTTTCAGCTAGCCAGACAGCGACTGTAGCCGCTCTTCTGTACTTCAGACCGTTGAATACCCCCTTCAAATCGTTTTGTTCATTCATGCGCATATTATCTTCGATGTTCTTGTTTCTGTTCCTTATTGCGTGCGCACTTGTCATACCGTGAGCTCCATCCATACGCGAATAGTCTTGATATTGATGTTTTCTTTCATTTTCTTTTGCTTGACTTCGAGCTGAGACCCGCGATAGGTATTCGCTTGAAGTGAAAATCACTAAAATAGAAATGTTGGTATTTATTGTGCGTATATTAGAATATACTAGAAAGACGTTTATTTATAACAAAATAAATTAACAAAAGATACACTTATAGAGTAGGTACATGTATAGCGTTGTTATAAAATGGCTCTAACTAAGCATAATGCTGGCTAAGCTCCGTAAGAGACTTAGTCAGTGCTGGTCTTCCGTTAGAGCCCGTACAGGTGACGTCATGAACTGGCCTACGCAATGAGGGTGTAATTTTTACAGATTTTAGTCGGTTCGATTCCCGGGTATGGCAAGCGAATTTTCGAAAATCTTTAAAAGCAGTTTTCTTTCTTTTAAAAATTAAAGGAATGTTTTCTTTTAGTACAATTTTCTATAAACAGTATTAAGAGTACTTTCCCTCCAGGTGGCATTACAAAATTCCACCCTGTATACGTATTTTATTTACTTGTGCGTGACATGATCTTCTGACAACCTCTATGGCGCAGCGAACGAAGGTTCGCCTGCCGCCTGCTGACTTTGAGGCCAGGTACATAGTATTATGTAAAATATATTGAGTATGTTTTAAGCACATCAATACTTTAAACATAATCAATATATCTTAAATATACTATATAATCAATTTCTCTGTACAAACTTACGCAAAAAAAATGCCAAAACCGGACGTTTCATCGCAGCTTCTAAGTGCAAGTGTGGGTTTTACGGAAAAATATTAACATAGTAATTTCAAGTGAAGATAAAAGTGTGAAAATCGAATCGATTATAAATACACTTACGAAAATCACATCAATTTATAATGAGATAAACGATTTTAGAAAGCGTTTTAAAGATGGTAGGTAATTAAAAAAAAAAATTAACCATAAAATGTATGTTTATATACGTTTAATAGGGTAGTGTCCTGGGTAAAAAAAACATTATTCTAATTAATGCGTCAGTTAGAATATCAGAAGATATTAGACACGTATTTCTTTTGTCAATCAAACAAATACTTACAAAAATAAAGCGCGTCAAAGTTTAGGAGCTCGTGACATCACAACGTGCTAAAAAGTGTAGCAAGACGTGTCGTCACGCGGAACTTAAGAGGCCTCCGGAGGGACGAATTCTTCATACAAGCGTAATACCAAAATGAGTTTCAATTCAAGCGTATTTCCACTATAATATTGTATTATTTGTATTTGAATAGTATTTATCTAGGTTCCTAAATAGTTTTTTATTTTTCAAAATACTTACCTAAAATTAAATGAAAGTAAATCGCATTTTGCACATTTTTAAAAAATGAAATGAATGTTTATTTCTTTAGGCTTACAAATAAGCCCTTAGACAAGTCATATTTTATACTATTCATTATTATATTGATGTTCACTTAAATTTTTTGTCCACCAGTGGAAGAAGTGAGAAGAAACCACTAGTATGTTCATAACTTATGTGTCCAGTACATATGATTTGCTTATCTGTAAGTTGTTAGATTTTGAGTTGGAGCAAAACTCGTTCCAAGCTTTTTTATCTTCTAGATAATCTGATATTTTCTAATAAGCCTTTTTACAAAGAATATGCTTCACAATTTTTTAAAATTTATTTATTGATAATTTTTTGCAACTCACTTGGAGTTTTGTTGTAGAAGCGTATACATTTCCCTTTAAAAGATGCACTCATCTTATGTAGTCTAGTTGTGGGAACAGAGAGTTTATTCTTATTTCTAGTATTCACATTATGTATATCGCTTTTTTTAATGAATCGATTGATGTTTTTATGAGTGTACAACAAGTTTTCATAAATATATTGACATGGTACTGTCATTATGTTCATTTCTTTGAATTTATTACGTAGGGATTCTCTGGGACCCATATTATAGATCGCACGAACAGCCGTTTCTGCAACACAAAAAATATGCGAAAATTGACAAGTTTTCTTGCTATTTGTTTCGTATTAAAAAGATCACTATCTTACGTTTTATTTATTAAGGAACATAGCTTATATTGTCTAGTTACAGAATAACAATACTTTGTGAAGAATACTAAAAGTTTTCAGTCATAATTTTTGGTATTACGGAACAAACCAAATTTTGAACGGCTAATATTGCTATCGCGCACGCATGGGGCGCGGCGCAAGGGTTAAACAGGGACAGCGATATTCGGAGCGATTTTTGCAAGCGAGGGTCGCCGGACCCTTAACTGGCTATATCTTCATATTTTTTTGTTTAATTGACAAAATAATAAATACGTGTCCAATATCTTCTGATAATCTAACTGACGGACTTATTATTATTACGAGTACAAAAAAATTTTGAGTTCCGAATAGAAGGTAAAGGTGTGAAACTGACACTTATTAGTTCTCTTTGATAAATAAACAAATAAATAATGCTGGACGACCCACACAGCATCATCTAGCCCCAAGCTAAACAAAGCTTGTGTTATGGTTACTAGATGATTGATATACTTAATGCAATACATTCATTACCTACCTAGTAAGTTATATTTTTATTATTACTTAAATAACGGCCAGAACACCCGGAACAAATGTCTGCCGATCGTACACACAATTATTCCGAGGCGGGAATCGAACCCACAACCTCCTGAGTTGCAGGCGGACCTTCGCCCACCGCGCCACAGAGGTCAACCATGATACTTTCAAAAGATTTAAAATAATAATTCGAGGACTTACTACTAGAACTAACAATCGAACCTGGTGGAACAACCACCTTATTATTGCATAACCATATTTCAGCACTTGTGTACGTACTTACTTTTTCATGTTTCTGATCTACGTAAAACAGTTGTCATAATCTAGGTTATTGGGACAGACCGACGCCCTCCGACCAGGTGGAATGACGACCTGCGAAAGACTGCAGGTAGATGCTGTATGCAGCAAGCTGAAGACAGGGTGCTATGGCGCTCATTGGCGGATGGCTGTCTGCATGTCCAGCAGTGGACAACATAGGCTGATGATGATGAGTAAATAACTATTATGTTGATAATTCTCATTTCTTAGTTATATTTTAATGTTTTGGTATTTTTAAATAAGTAAAGCAACGGATATTTGCTTAGCTCATTAGGTTTGCTACAAAAGCTCGCTAAATCTACCTCTAGCTTAGATGTCGTGCCACGTTCCAAAACCTAAAAATAGGATAAATAGGGCATATGTTAACACTGTATTTTCATAACATTTTGATAATATATTTTTATTTGCTCATAATGTTGTCAAAAGAGTGCCTTAAAAGTTGATTCACCCAATGAAACTATAAGTATTATTATATTTCATAATCAATTTATTATAATATTGACTCATTTATTTAAAATTCTCGTATCTAATACATTTTTTACTATAGAAAATACAATAAAATATTATAAAACTATTCTACAGTAAAAAATATATCAAAACGGTAGATCACCGACCGCGAAGCTAAGCTCAAGCGGCCGGTGACTAGGGCTGCAGAGAAAGGAACTTCCTGACGATACCTGCCGAGTCAAAGAGTACCGCCTTTTGGATCTGGCCCTTGATCCAACTTCAGAGCGAGAGTCTCTTCAGGTGTTGATCGAGGCTCTTCGCTATTACACCGTTAACCGTTAAAACAAAAAAAAATGCAGAAATTGAGGTTATTTCTTTTTTTTCCCCCCAATTTTTTGTCCATTGATCTCGGTACCCACGTGTTTTCAGCTGGCCAGACAGGGACTATAGCCGCTCTTCTGTACTTCAGACCGTTGAATACCCCCTTCAAACCGTTTTGTTCATTCATGCGCATATTATCTTCGATGTTCTTGTTTCTGTTCCTTATTGCGTGCGCACTCGTCATACCGGGAGCTCCATCCATACGCGAATAGTCTTGATATTGAGGTTTTCTTTCATTTTCTTTTGCTTGACTTCGAGCTGAGACCCGCGATAGGTATTCACTTGAAGTGAAAATCACTAAAATATAAATGTTGGTATTTATTGTGCGTATATTAGAATAGAATGACATTTATTTATAACAACAAATTAACAAAAGATACACTTATAGAGTAGGTGGAGGTGTATACATGTGTATAGCGTTGTTATAAAATGGCTCTAACTCAGCATAATGCTGGCTAAGCTCCGTAAGAGACTTAGCCAGTGCTCTTCCGTTAGAGCCCGTACAGGTGACGTCACGAACTGGCCTACGCAGTACGCAATGAGATAAAAAAATTATAATAATAGAAAAAACGAAATCAAAATACATCACACACAAGTGAACGGCTTTTTAAGCCGTTCACAATATACAGAGACATACTATATACGTATATTATTTACTTGTGCGTGACATGATCTTCTGACAACCTCTGTGGCGCAGCGAACGAAGGTCCGCCTGCGACGCATGAGGTTGCGGGTTCGCCGGCCGCCTGCTAACTTTGAGGCCAGGTTGATGGACTTTAAACATAATCAATATATTTTAAATATACTATGTACTCAATTTCTTTGTACAAACTTACGCAAGAAAAATGCCAAAACCGGACGTTTCATCGCAGCTTCTAAGTGCAAGTGTGGGTTTTACGGAAAAATATTATCATAGTAATTTCAAGTGAAGATAAAAGTGTGAAAATCGAATCGATTATAAATACACTTACGAAAATCACATCAATTTATAATGAGATAAACGATTTTAGAAAGCGTTTTAAAGATGGAAGGTAATTAAAGAAAAAATTAACCATAAAATGTATGGTTATATGTATGTTTAATAGGGTAGTGGCCTGGGTAAAAAATAAATTATTCTAATTAATGCGTCAGTTAGAATATCAGAAGATATAAGACACGTATTTTTTCTTTTGTCAATCAAACAAATACTTACAAAAATAAAGCGCGTCAAAGTTTAGGAGCTCGTGACATCACGACGTGCTAAAAAGTGTAGTAAGACGTGACGTCACGCGGAACTTAACTGGCTATATCTTCATATTTTTTTGTTTAATTGACAAAATAATAAATACGTGTCCAATATCTTCTGATAATCTAACTGACGGACTTATTATTATTACGAGTACATACATTATTGAGTTCCGAATAGAAGGTAAAGGTGTAAAACTGACACTTATTAGTTCTCTTTGATAAATAAACAAATAAATAATGCTGGACGATCCACACAGCATCATCTAGCCCCAAGCTAAACAAAGCTTGTGTTATGGTTACTAGATGATTGATATACTTAATGCAATACATTCATTACCTACCTAGTTAGTTATATTTTTATTATTACTTAAATAACGGCCAGAACACCCGGAACAAATGTCTGCCGATCGTACACACAATTATTCCGAGGCGGGAATCGAACCCACAACCTCCTGAGTTGCAGGCGGACCTTCGCCCACCGCGCCACAGAGGTCAACCATGATACTTTCAAAAGATTTCAAATAATAATTCGAGGACTTACTACTAGAACTAACAATCGAACCTGGTGGAACAACCACCTTATTATTGCATAACCATATTTCAGCACTTGTGTACGTACTTACTTTTTCATGTTTCTGATCTACGTAAAACAGTTGTCATAATCTAGGTTATTGGGACAGACCGACGCCCTCCGACCAGGTGGAATGACGACCTGCGAAAGACTGCAGGTAGATGCTGTATGCAGCAAGCTGAAGACAGGGTGCTATGGCGCTCATTGGCGGATGGCTGTCTGCATGTCCAGCAGTGGACAACATAGGCTGATGATGATGAGTAAATACGAGTAACTATTATGTTGATAATTCTCATTTCTTAGTTATATTTTAATGTTTTGGTATTTTTAAATAAGTAAAGCAACGGATATTTGCTTAGCTCATTAGGTTTGCTACAAAAGCTCGCTAAATCTAGCTTAGATGTCGTGCCACGTTCCAAAACCTAAAAATAGGATAAATAGGGCATATATATGTTAACACTGTATTTTCATAACATTTTGATAATATATTTTTATTTGCTCATAATCTTGTCAAAAGAGTGCCTTAAAAGTTGATTCACCCAATGAAACTATAAGTTTTATTTTATAATTAAGTATTATTACTAAGTAATAATCAATTTCTTATAATATTCACTCATTTATTTAAAATTCTCGTATCAAATACATTTTTTACTATAGAAAATACAATAAAATATTATAAAACTATTCTACAGTAAAATATATATCAAAACGATAGATCACCGACCGCGAAGCTAGGCTCAAGCGGCCGTTGACTAGGGCTGCAGAGAAAGGAACTTCCTGACGATACGTGCCGAGTCAAAGAGTACCGCCTTTTGGATCTGGCCCTTGATCCAACTTCAGAGCGAGTCTCTTCAGGTGTTGATCGAGGCTCTTCGCTATTACGCCGTTAACCGAAACGACTATCGGGACGATGATGGTCGCTGAATCTACATCCCACATGCTGACAACCTCGTTAGCCAAGTCAAGATATTTGCTAAGTTTATCTTTCTCAGCTCTAACGAGGTTAGCATCATGCGGTATGGTGACATCAGCGAGCACCGCCCTCTGTTCTAACTGATCTATCAGTACAGTATCAGGCTTATTCGCAAGAATAGTCCGTAATATCCGTAATGATAGATCGGTCCCAATAGAGCGTGGCACGGCCATTTTCGAGAACTGGCGCCGGTGTGTACTTATAGTACGGAACTTCAGGACCAGTAAGGCCGTATCGGAGAGCAAGTTGCTGGTGTATAATTTTGGCTACTTGGTTGTGTCTGTGCAAGTACTGAGAGTTAGCAAGGTGCGAACAACCCGAAAGTATTTATATAGAGACGAAGGGTCTCCCCAGGAAGATAACACTCTCGACAAATATCGATCGTGCCATCTTTCATGATATACTTTCGGTAATTGTTCGTCTTTACCACCTCGTCCATAATTGCACAGACAAAACCTTCGGTTTCCGCAAAAAGGTCACCGAAGCGTAGCCAGTTCACTGAGCTTAGGAGATCTACATCAGGTCCTGTGAGAACCTTGTAGAATCTCCCATGCAGCTCTTTGCTCTCCCATATAGCCTTCCGGGCCAGGATGCTCATCACCACAGGTTTGCACCAGTTCTCGTTACCAAGGATAATAATTATTATGTGAGTTGTAAAATGAATTCTCAGTAATAAATTGATTATTCTGATTAGTCTCACTATAAAAACACAAAAAAATGCAGAAATGGAGCTTATATCTTTTTTTTTTCCCGAATTTTTTGTGCATTGATCCCTGTACCCACGTGTTTTCAGCTGGCCAGACAGGGACTATAGCCGCTCTTCTGTACTTCAAACCGTTGAATACCCCCTTCAAACCGTTTTGTTCATTCATGCGCATATTATCTTCGATGTTCTTGTTTCTGTTCCTTATTGCGTGCGCACTTGTCATACCGTGAGCTCCATCCATACGCGAATAGTCTTGATATTGATGATTTTTTTCATTTTCTTTTGCTTGACTTCGAGCTGAGACCCGCGATAGGTATTCGCTTGAAGTGAAAATCACTAAAATAGAAATGTTGGTTTTTATTGTGCGTATATTAGAATATACTAGAAAGACGTTTATTTATAACAACATAAATTAATAAAAGATACACTTATAGAGTAGGTACATGTATAGCGTTGTTATAAAATGGCTCTAACTAAGCATAATGCTGGCTAAGCTCCGTAAGAGACTTAGTCAGTGCTGGTCTTCCGTAAGAGCCCGTACAGGTGACGTCACGAACTGGCCTACGCAGTACGCAATGAGATAAAAAAAAATATAATAATAGAAAAAACTAAATCAAAACATATCACACACAAAGGAACGGCTTTTTTAAGCCGTTCACAATATACAGAGACATACTATATACGTATATTATTTACTTGTGCGTGACATGATCTTCTGACAACCTCTGTGGCGCAGCGAACGAAGGTCCGCCTGCGACGCATGAGGTTGCGGGTTCGCCGGCCGCCTGCTAACTTTGAGGCCAGGTTGATGTACTTTAAACATAATCAATATATTTTAAATATACTATATAATCAATTTCTTTGTACAAACTTACGCAAGAAAAATGCCAAAACCGGACGTTTCATCGCAGCTTCTAAGTGCAAGTGTGGGTTTTACGGAAAAATATTATCATAGTAATTTCAAGTGAAGATAAAAGTGTGAAAATCGAATCGATTATAAATACACTTACGAAAATCACATCAATTTATAATGAGATAAACGATTTTAGAAAGCGTTTTAAAGATAGTAGGTAATAAAAAAAAAATAACCATAAAATGTATGGGTTTATTTTTGAGATAGGTAACATATAATATTTTATTTTTTGTTTTTTATCGATAAATATATGTCGTGTATCCGCACATCTCGTTTGATCAAGGTTCGACAATACACATTGTATATGTTTAATAGGGTAGTGTCCTGGGTAAAAAATAAATTATTCTATTCAATGCGTCAGTTAGAATATCAGAATATATTAGACACGTATTTTTTCTTTTGTCAATCTAACAAATACTTACAAAAATAAAGCGCGTCAAAGTTTAGGAGCTCGTGACATCACGACGTGCTAAAAAGTGTAGCAAGACGTGTCGTCACGCGGAACTTAAGAGGCCTCCGGAGGGACGAATTCTTCATACAAACGTAATACCAAAATGAGTTTCAATTCAAGCGTATTTCCACTATAATATTGTATTATTTGTATTTGAATATTATTTATCTAGGTTCCTAAATAGTTTTTTATTTTTCAAAATACTTACCTAAAATTAAATAAAAGCAAATCGCATTTTGCACATTTTTCTGAAATGAAATGAATGTTTATTTCTTTAGGCTTACAAATAAGCACTTAGACAAGTCATATTTTGTATTATTCATTATTATATTGATGTTCACTTCAATTTTTTGTCCACCAGTGGAAGAAGTGAGAAGAAACCACTAGTATGTTCATAACTTATGTATCCAGTACTATATGATTTGCTTATCTGTAAGTTGTTAGATTTTGAGTTAAAGCAAAACTCGTTCCAAGCTTTTTTATCTTCTAGATAATCTGATATTTTGTAATAAGCCTTTTTACAAAGAATATGCTTCACAATTTTTTTAAATTTATTTATTGATAATTTTTTGCAACTCACTTGGAGTTTTGTTGTAGAAGCGTATACATTGCCCTTTAAAAGATGCACTTATCTTATGTAGTCTAGTTGTGGGAACATCGAGTTTATTCTTATTTCTAGTATTTACATTATGTATATCGCTTTTTTTAATGAATCGATTTATGTTTTTATGAGTGTACAACAAATTTTCATAAATATATTGACATGGTACTGTCATTATGTTTATTTCTTTGAATTTATTACATAGGGATTCTCTGGGACCCATATTATAGATCGCACGAACATCTGTCTTCTGCAAAAAAAAATATGCGAAAATTGCAAATTTTCTTGCTATTTGTTTCGTATTAAAAAGATCAATATCTTACGTTTTATTTATTAAGGAACATAGCTTATATTGTCTAGTTACAGAATAACAATACTTTGTGAAGAATACAAAAAGTTTTCAACAAAAAGTTTCGGAACAAACCAAATTTTGAACGGCTAATATTGCTATCGCGCACGCATGGGGCGCGGCGCAAGGGTTAAACAGGGACAGCGATATTTGGAGCGATTTTTGCAAGCGAGGGTCGCCGGACCCTTAACTGGCTATATCTTCATATTTTTTTGTTTAATTGACAAAATAATAAATACGTGTCCAATATCAATTGACAAAATAATAAATACGTGTCCAATATCTTCTGATAATCTAACTGACGGACTTATTATTATTAGGAGTACAAAAAATTTTTGAGTTCCGAATATAAGGTAAAGGTGTGAAACTGACACTTATTAGTTCTCTTTCATAAATAATCATATAATGCTGGACAATCCACACAGCATCATCTAGCCCCAAGCTAAGCAAAGTTTGTGTTATGGTTACTAGATGATTGATATACTTAATGCAATACATTCATTACCTACCTAGTTCGTTATATTTTTATTATTACTTAAATAACGGCCAGAACACCCGGAACAAATGTCTGCCGATCGTACACACAATTATTCCGAGGCGGGAATCGAACCCACAACCTCCTGAGTCGCAGGCGGACCTTCGCC
The DNA here is from genome assembly GCA_947044415.1 of Eupithecia dodoneata. Lineage (NCBI taxonomy): Eukaryota > Metazoa > Arthropoda > Insecta > Lepidoptera > Geometridae > Eupithecia > Eupithecia dodoneata. The sequence goes on along the minus strand of OX345683.1, from coordinate 4,812,798 downwards.
CACCGCGCCACAGAGGTCAACCATGATACTTTCAAAAGATTTGAAATAATTATTCGAGGACTTACTACTAGAAGTCCGTATTTATGCAAAAAGGAACCACCCGACAAATTTCATTTTTTACTTTTTTTAAAGAATACTGTATTAAAGTGGTCTAAAATTCTTATACAAAACAGAACCACGTGATTTTCCCTTTGGAACCAAGGTATATAAAAAGCAGAACAGAACCAACAGCATTAACAAACGTTACATATAAAGCAAAACAGAACCACAGCTTGATGGAACTCTATCGTTCAAACAAATACACGATATCAATACAAAGTCATTTTATACAAAACTGATCCACACATACTTGGTACTATTATACAAGACACATAATATCTATTATTAATGATTATTTTAATACACCAAATGGAACCAAGTTTATGTGGTTTCGTTATACATAAAATATTGTTTTGAATTTAATTGCTAATATTTTTTTGCATAAAAGAATCACAAGCATTCGGTTCTATCATGCATTAATAAATATTGTAAAACAGTAAAACGAATAGCTTGTGGTTCCATTATGCGTATTATGTTATGAAATCTATCATAGCTCAAAGGTACCACAAAGTTTGAATTAACAACGAAATTTTTACTTTATTGACTTTATTACATTACTTTAAGGCTCAAAGTGCAATAAGTCGAATTTCGGAGTAAACGTTGAACAACTGTCAAAATAGGTGACATTCGACGAGAGAGATGCGTGACGACCGTTTTTTTTCACCGCGAAGAAAGTTTCATTGTTTTTGTTAATTTCTTTCAAAATTAAGTGTAAAAATGCTAAGAAGAGGCAAGCTATTAGGAAATAAAGCATTGGGGATAAACACTTAGGACAATAATGAGGATACAACAGGTAAATAGTTTCATTTAATATATTTAATTACATAAAAATTACTGTGAGATGTACCTTTTATCTATATTTGATTAGTTTCCGACTGTGGAGTAATTTTAAAAGATTTTGCAAACATTCTATACATGAACTTGGAGCGATACATATAATTAAATACTCGTCTTTTAACGAAACTATAGTTCATTTATGTGTCACCAGGCTGTATCTCCTGAACCGTGATAATTAGACTTGAAATTTTCACAAATGATGTATTTCTGTTGACTTGAAAATAACAATACGCAAAATATGCTTATTGCAGCGAACTTTAAAGAAAACGACGTAAAAAGAAGGATGACTAATAGTAAAATGAAGAAGAAGTTCTCTCGTAAGTATTTGTTGAACAAAGTCGAAGTGTGCCGGGATTTATTTGTCAAAACACTTGGCGTTTCTACAAAGAGAGTTAATACTGCTTTGATTAAAATGAGGGCACAGGATTGTATGGATAAAAGAGGATTGAAAACTGGAGGTAAAATTAAATGCAACGATGAAATAGTTTCACAAGTGAAATGCCACATAAACTCTATTCCTAAGTACAAATCACATTATAGAAGAAGTGAGCGCGAGACCGAGTATCTTCTGCCAGACATGACTTTAGACAAGATGTACGATTTATACTGCGAATATGTAGGTGACGCTGAGAAGGTCAGTAAGGCAATGTATACAAAGATATTTTATAAATACTTCAATCTTAAACGAGTGCCTCTAAAAAAAGATACTTGTAACAAGTGTGACACATTACAAGCGAAGTTAACTCATTGCAAAACTGCTGAGGAGAAAATAGTCATAGATACAGAACACAAAGAACATTGCCGAAAATGGGAAGAGGCTCGAAATAAAATGAAGTCTGACTTTGTTCTGGCTACTCAATGTAAGGAGGTAGAATGTCTCACTTTTGATATGCAGAAGACGCTGCCAATGCCGAAGATTCCTACCGGAATTATTTTTTACAAACGACAGCTTTGGCTGTACAATATGGAAATTTATTCTGCAAAGACTAACTTGAGTGAGTGGAAGAAAAGAAGAAATGGCTGGTAAAGGTGCTCAGGAAGTCGGTTCTTGTCTATTAAAATACTTAAGCGGGCATATTTCTGAAGATGTCGAGGAACTAATTTTATGGAGCGATTCGTGTGGAGGACAAAATCGCAACATCAAAATAGTTTTGATGTTAAAAGCGTTTCTGCATTCTCATCCCACCTTGAAAAAAATATCACAAAAATTTTTGATACCCGGACATAGTTACCTACCGAATGACAGAGATTTTTCCCACATTGAAACAGCCCTTAAGAAATATCCGAGGCTATACACTCCCGCTGATTATATGCAAGTTATCAAAGACTGTAAGAAAAAAAGACCCGCTAACAGTAACTTTAATGGAAAAATCTGATTTTTCGGGCACTTCTACGTTAGTGCGCCTCGATTCCCCATTAGGCAGTCTCATTCTCTTGCCACCAGCAACTATGATAGAATCATTTTCTGATGAATCTGATATAATAGCGAAGAGTTAGTAAGTTTGAGGTAGTTCTTGAGGTACTGGAACAATTAACAGATTCATCTCAAACTTCCGAAACAAGATCGGGAGCCAGTCTTCTCCTGACATCCATGCAGTCATTTAACTTCCTAACTTTTCTTGGCTTTTGGGCTGCAGTGCTACCTGAAGTAGATGACGCACAGATTTACCTGCAGCAACGAGGACTAAGTGTGGATAAGTGTGCTCAGAAACTCTGATTCCCTTTCCACTAAGAGGGTTGGGCTCTGAACCCTCTTAGTGGAAAGTAGAGACCGTTTCGTGCAAGAAGCAATTGACTTTGCTAAGACTCTCTGCGAAAAACTCGGAATCGAACTCAAAACGAGAAGAATTCGCAGGAAAAAACGCATGCATGGCGATGAATCTTCTGAAGATGCAGCTTTGTCTCACGAACAGGAAATCCGTCGAGAGGTGATCGCATCATTCGACAAGATCATTCAAGAGATGACGACTCGATTCCAGCAAATTCAAGAAATATCGGACAAGTTCGGATTTTTGATGCCAGCGAAACTTTTGGACAGCAAGTTCGAGTGTGATCTTTCCCATGTATTAGAAGACATCGACAAGGACGAGTTTCAGATGGAGCGGAAGCGTCTTCAGCAGTTTGTTGTTGTTGCCTGAAGATATAAGTGGTAAAGGACCACTGGAGCTCCTCCAGTTCATTCAAAAACTGAATCTCGGAATTTCGGTTACAAATATAGTCATCTTGATTCGTATATATTTGACTATGGCGATTAGTGTTACAAGTTGTGAGAGAAGTTTTTCGAAGTTGAAGCTAATAAAAAATAACCTGAGATCTACTATGAGCTCCGCTAGACTATCAAACTTGGCTATATTGTCGATTGAACAAGAATTGGCTGCTAATATTGATTTTGACAAAGTTATTTCTGACTTCGCTGCTCATAAGGCCCGTAGAATCCGCTTGTAAAACCGCTCATCCTATTTTAACTTCAATAAAAGGTACCTCATTGCATGTGAAATTTAATTTTAATTAAGCACCTATAGAATGGGGGCGGCAAAATGGGTCTCCCGCCCCAGGCGCCGAGATGGCACGCTTGATACACAAAAAATGCAGAAATGGAGTGTCTGGTTCCCGAATTTTTTGCGCAGTGATCCCTGTACCCACGTGTTTTCAGCTGGCCAGACAGGGACTATAGCCGCTCTTCTGTACTTCAGACCGTTGAATACCTCCTTCAAACCGTTTTGTTCATTCATGCGCATATTATCTTCGATATTCTTGTTTCTGTTCCTTATTGCGTGCGCACTCGTCATACCGTGAGCTCCATCCATACGCGAATAGTCTTGATATTGAGGTTTTCTTTCATTTACTTTTGCTTGACTTCGAGCTGCGACCCGCGATAGGTATTCACTTGAAGTCAAAATCACTGAAATAGAAATGTTGGTATTTATTGTGCGTATATTAGAATATATTAGAAAGATGTTTATTTATAACAACATAAATTAATAAAAGATACACTTATAAAGTAGGTGGAGGTGTTTACATGTATAGCGTTGTTATAAAATGGCTCTAACTAAGCATAATGCTGGCTAAGCTCCGTAAGAGACTTAGCCAGTGCTGGTCTTCCGTTAGAGCCCGTACTGGTGACGTCACGAACTGGCCTATGCAATGAGATAAAAAAATTATAATAATAGAAAAAACGAAATCAAAACACATCACACACAAGTGAACGGCTTTTTTAAGCCGTTCACAATATACAGAGACATACTATATACGTATATTATTTACTTGTGCGTGACATGATCTTCTGACGACCTCTGTGGCGCAGCGAACGAAGGTCCGCCTGCGACGCAGGAGGTTGCGGGTTCGCCGGCCGCCTGCTAACTTTGAGGCCAGGTTGATGGACTTTAAACATAATCAATATATTTTAAATATACTATGTACTCAATTTCTTTGTACAAACTTACGCAAGAAAAATGCCAAAACCGGACGTTTCATCGCAGCTTCTAAGTGCAAGTGTGGGTTTTACGGGAAAATATTGACAAAGTAATTTCAAGTGAAGATAAAAGTGTGAAAATCGAATCGATTATAAATACAATTAAAAAAATAAATCACATCAATTGACAATCCACACGGCGTCATCTAGCTCCAATCTAAGCAAAGCTTGTGTTATGGGTACTAGATGACTTTTTACATTTTTATTTATTTATTTATTTTAAGCCATTATTGTCCCACTGCTGGGCAAAGGCCTCCCTTTTCTCCTTCCACTCCTCGCGATCCAACGCTGCAACAGGCCACGATGGAAGATGTATCTCGAGCTCGTCGCGCCATCTCATCCTGGGCCTTCCACGTCGCCTCTTAGCGTTTTACATAGATATGTATTTTTTTATCATAAACTAGAGGACCGTCCCGGCTTCGCACGGGTATTAGAACCTTTGGCTACATTATTGGAGTTTTAGTAAAGATCCCTAATTTTTTTGAAAATATAATATAGCCTTTGTTCACCGGGGATATTTAGGCTTGCTAACGGTGATAGAATTTTTCAAATCGGCCCAGTAGTTTCGGAGCCTATTTGTTACAAACAAAAAATCAAACCTTTCCTCTATATAATATTAGTATAGAAGTATAGATAAATAACGATCAGAACACCCGGAACAAATGTCTGCAGATCGGACACACAATAGGGTATATGCGTGTAGTTTTGGTTCAAATATGTTTTTTTCGAAATATCGAATGGTTATTATATCTTAAACATAATCATTTCATGAATTCCTTATTATTAGCATAAAATAATAAATGAAAAGTGAAAAATATGCGAGGGAAATTCAGAATTGCCAAACGCATCGCCAGTGGTCGAAGCGAATCATTCAATAGATTTCTTTCCGGCCCTGGTGGGGGCACAGAGGCTTGGCCTCATTACCCCGGCGTCAACTCGAGGGGTGACGACCCCTAGGTCCTTGCGTTAGTGGGTTTTTTACTAATTTGTTTATTCCTCTTCTCATCTCTTTTTTGTGGCTGTATATATATATATATATATATATTTTTTTAAGCTTACTAGAACAAAGCCAGTCATCCTCGTAGATGATTCTAATTCTAATCTCACTAGGATGCTAAAATATGAACTGGTATATCTTTCAACCATTGTTTTCCTACATTCGCATCTCTCGGGACAGGAAAAACACATCAGGTGCACTTCTAATAGTATTTTTGCACATACGCCATATGCCTACCTAGGCACTAGACAATACTTACTTATATAAGTAGCCTTATGGTCTAACTCTCACTGGACTTCGTTTTTGACATTTCAAGCTAAGCCAGACTTCGACTGTCTCTTTCATATTCTGTAAGTAGCTGCCACATGCCACAATACCATTACTGGCGAGATTTATTTACATTCAGCCCCTGCCGCTGCCCCTCGCGCTGCCGGCGATAATTCCCTAAATACTGCTGCAGCAGGATCGAGAGGAGTGTGTGTTTACATACTGCCCTACCACTCACTTCGCTTTCAAGTTTCGGTCCTTTGACTTCCGCACAAAAAACCGCCATTTTGGGGAGCGCCGGGCAGCGCGAGTGGCAATGGCAGTGGCATGAGAAGTATCGCGTTTACACACTCGTCCTGCCCACTTCCCTGCCCACTTCCCTGCTCACTACGGCTGAATGTAAATGAGGTATTAGTCCAGTGAATGAATGGAACCTCGTGTTTTGACAGATTTTGGTATTGTGTAACGCCGAAATGAATTTCAGTAGCCATCTCAAGCCAATCATTGATTCCGAAGCCCATGACCAGTTCAATACCTTAGACAATACCGAAAACATTCTGACTGGTTCCACAACTGTTCGCTGCCCAGCCTAGCTGGATCATTCTTTTGGCCTCCTTCTCAAAATATATACCTTAGTGAACTGGTAACCGGCTTGAAGTTCACTGGTAATGGATGGACTTCGAGTTAGACAATAAGGCTGCTTAGGAGCTTCTTCCATGGCCTAAACGGCTATTAAACTGAAAATCTGTTTAAAGTATTTAGAAAACCTACAGTAAACAAACGCCGAGCATAGCTTGCGACGTCGTCATACAAAACGCGCGAAAATGGCAGCGTTCAAACAGCTCAAATATTAACTCTGTTTAAACTTATTTTTTTAAACTTTATTACATCATTTCCAATAGCATTTACATTTTTTATTATGCTATGACGATGTGACCAGTAAATAATATAAACACATGCATATACCCCCCTACTATCCCGAGGCGGGAATTAATTTATTTGTAATTTATTATCATAAAATAATAGTTTATTCTATTAATTTAGCTATGATATTATTAATTTGAATGTTAATTAATTAATTAAATACTCTTAGGTACCTATAAAAACGTGACATGTAATTATTATTATAAATAAATGACTATTATTATGTCTCTCATTTACTATGATCTCGGGCCATAAAGTGACCCGGTCCTTTGGAAGACTTGCGTGGGGCCGAAGCCAACAGCACAGAGGCCCTTTGAGAAGTTAATTATGTAACTATTTATTTATTATGTAACCCGCAACCTACTGCGTCGCAGGCGGACCTTCGCCCACCGCGCCAAAGAAGTCATCCATGATACTTTTCAAAGTTTTTTAATAATAATAATTGTTTATTTTATTTTCAGATGTATAACCGAAGACACCGACGACAATGAGAATAACAATGAAAAGTGTACAAGTGTCAAGTGTAAAAGAGATAAAAAGACTGACCTGCGGATCTCTGAGCGGTTCTATGACCCGGAGAACAATAACAGCCTACAAGAGCTGATGCTCAGCTTGGATGGAGTCAGGTGAGATACACAAAAAAAAAATACAAAATTCATTTGACGACCGATGTGGCGCGGTGGGCGAAGGTCCGCCTGAGACGCAGGAGGTTGCAGGTTCGATTCCCGCCTCGGAACAATTGTGTGTACGATCTGCAGATATTTGTTCCGGGTGTTCTGGTCGTTTTCTATGTATAATAAAAAATTATCTATCTATGTAATGTATTGTATTATGTATATCAGTTATCTAGTACCCATAACACAAGCTCTGCTTGCTTACCATGGGGCTAGATAATGTTGTGTGAATTATCCAGCATTATTTATTATATTTATTTATTTACCAAAATACAAAGCATGCTTACATTTTACTGGTGGTCCCCCCGCACTAGGTTTAGAACCTGTATCGGGGATGCCGAATCACAAAAATCATCATCATCATCATCAGCCTATATCAGTCCACTGCTGGACATAGGCCTCCCCCAATGAGCGCCATTACAAAAAATAATTACCAATAATCAAGACTTTAGTAAACAGGGCAGCAGTTCACATTGCATTAATATTTTAGGAAATAAAAAGAAGAAAGCAAATACTAAGAAAAACAAAAATTAAAAATGAATTGGAAAAACATGTAGGTACGTAATTTTTTAAAACTTAACTAGAAGGTCTAATGAAAAAACTAGATGATATAAAAATGTATCACAACAAGTACACAACAAACTCAAGGGTGGGACAGGAAAAGACAGGTTTATCAAATGAAATGAAATCAAAGTTTATTTCTTTAGGCATACAAATAAGCACTTAGACAGGTCATATTTTATATTATGCATTATTATAATAACATTATTTTGATGTTCACTTCAATTTTTTGTCCACTAGTGGAAGAAGTGAGAAAAAACCTAGTGGTTTCTTCTCACTTCTTCCATACTACATACTAGACACATAAATTATGAATATACACTAGTATATTCATAACTTATGTGTCTAGTACATATGATTTGCTTATTTGTTAGTTGTTAGATTTTGAGTTGGAGCAAAACTCGTTCCAAGCTTTTTTATCTTCTAGATAATCTGATATTTTGTAATAAGCTTTTTTACAAAGAATATGTTTCAAATTTTTTTTAAATTTATTTATTGATAATTTTTGCATCTCACTTGGAGTTTTGTTGTAGAAGAAATCATTCATTGTTCGATACATCGACCACGGAGGTATATTAGCAGCATCAGCAGTTCGACCTAAGTAGGTTACCCGTGCCGCGAGCGCGGGCTGGGCGCCTACAGAGGTCAGTGCTTCGCCGCAGCCATATTAGTCGTAATTTTATATACAACAAGCGGACCCGACAGACGTTGTCCTGTCTTAACTATGAATATTGATTTCGAATTGGTTACATCCTCTTTGATGATATTTGCAGCACGCATTCTGTCAATGTTATGTCAAACGCCATAAGGTTACCTACATCAAAAAAGTTTGAATTGCAAAAACATTAGAAATAATTTAATATATGGTGGTTAAGTATTCATAAATTTTTCCGCGAAATTTTCTTAATTTTTTCCTTCATAAGATCCTTCTCCTGACAATACCAACACAACAAAAAAGAATTAGCGAAATCGGTCCAGCAGTTCACGCGTGATGCCGTGACCAAGGGAAATAGGGATTCATTTTTATATATATAGATATAGCTATTGTCCCTATACTCTACTATTAGTACAGAAATACATTTTATTGGTAAAACCACTTTACATGTCACATTTTAATGTAAATTATTTGAGAATAAATGAATTAAATTGTAGTTTCCCAGCGGTGAATGAATTTTTCAAATCGGTCCAGTATGGGTTCAGTAGTTTCGGAGCCTATTCAATACTAATATTTTAAAGAGGAAAGGTTTGATTTTTGTTTGTTTATTTGTTTGTATTGAATAGGCTCCGAAACTACTGGACCGATTTGAAAAATTCTTTCACCGTTGGGAATCTACACTATCCCCGGTGAACCTAGGCTATATTATATTTTCATAAAAGTTAGGGATCCGTACTAAAACCGTGCGAAGCCGGGAAGGTCAGCTAGTATATTATATTTTATTAATTCATTGTATCTTGATAATTTTTAGGGTAAAAACAATATCCCGTCCCCTGGAACCGCGTGCGGAAGAGACTAGTGCTTGCACGCTGCTGGACTCGCTAGGCGCCGGACTACTCGTCAAGGTGTTTGGCTCTCTGCTGCTAGAGAGAAAGCTCATCGTAAGGGCTGATAAACTGAGGTGGGCCCCCCATCATCATCATCATCAACCTACGTTAGTCCACAGCTGGACATAGGGTTCCCCCAATGAGCGCCATAGCGCCCTGTCTTCAGCTTGACGCATCCAGCATCTACCTGCAGTCTTTCGCAGGTCGTCATCCCACCTGGTCGGATTCAAATCATGTTAAATATCCCGTATTAAATGACTTTAGTATTAAACTTGAGTTTATCTTTTCCACAGCGTCCTATCATCTCTTCTCGAAGGTCTTCAATCAGCGCTCTACCCATTTGTCTGGCAGCAGCCTCTCATCTCCTGTGTCCCGAGTGAGATACAACGTGCAGTGCTGGACGCTCCGCTGCCCGTGCTGGCGGGAGTGCTGGCCCGGACCGTGCTCACTGACACTATGGAGGAGGTAATACCCTGGACTCTTCATCATCAGCCTATGTTAATCCACTGCTAGTCATAGGCCTCCCCTAATGAGCGCCACAGCGCCACGCATCCAGCATCTGCCAGCAGTCTCTCGCAGGTCGTCATCACTAATCGTATAAATTCATAGGTACACTTCATTTTATAAAGGGAAACAAGGGTGTGGTTGGTGACATAAGGACCACAGAAAGAAAGAAAAGAAGAAAGAAAATATATTTATTGATTCACTGTACGTACAACTTGTTACTACATAGTACTTAACTATAAAGAACAAGCGACTCTAAAAAGCGAACCAATAGGTCCTGTCTCAGCATAATGTTGCTCTACTTCTCCACAAGAAGTAGAGCAACGCTGGTTTTCTGACAGAACCATTAGCGCGTGCCAACACGGGTGGCAGACCACAGAAACAACAAATATATATATATATATATACGTATACAATAAATTGACATCTTACAACCTAAGATTAACTCTAATTTAACACTAAGCACATTATCAGAATACAAAGAAAAAAAGAATAGAATAAAAATAAGTTCGTCCAAGCAGCTATTTGGATGACAACTGACCACAGGAGGACAAGAGGAAAGTTTTATCAGCTTTACAGATTCTGTACAAAACATTCAAATATAAACATTATCCGATCTTGGGTGGTGTGCGTCATTCTGGAGGAGTCTGAGTCGCTCAGGTAGTATACTTAGGGCTATCTCTGACACTGTATACAAAAATACAATTTTCCAGCATTGGATATCCGTCCACCTGGGCGGCAACAAGAAATGACGGCCCTGTAGCATTTTGCTCAGGGTACTGACTATAAAGTGGCCCGGTCCTTTGGAAGGCTTGCGTGGGGCAGAAGCCAACAGCACAGAGGCCCTTTGAGAAGTTAATCTAAAGGCGATGGCTACACATAGCGGGTATCATCCTCGGGTGCACAATATGACACACCCGAAGATGGTATCCGCCAGGTGTAGAGACTATTGCAAAGAAAAATGAAAGAAATAAAACCAGGCTATTGTGATGGATGGATGGACTGGGTAATCGGGCTATAGGGGAGATTGCGGACGTCTGCCATAAACAAGTCAATCATAATGTAACGAAGAGTGGCAGACGGTGGCTTGCCGAATGCTGGATGGGTTCCTTAAAAAGCCGGAGTAAATTACCGGAGAGGAACAACATCGGCGCAAACGACTGAGTGTCGAGAGGTGCGGCCCCGATTTCACCATCACGAAGACTGCCGTCAGCGGGTTTTCTCGCTATTACGCCATTAGACACTTCCACCCCCGAGTCTACATCCTAATGTGTATCTCTCGACTCCACTCAGACCGGCCAATGAAGGCAAACAAGAGGGAACCAGGAACTTCCCCGGGAGCACTCGGTACCCGTGGTGTCGCTACTCACCAACAGCTCGCCACAAGCTGCCCTGCGGGCTTATTATTATTATTAGTATAAACTATTTTTGTTTGCAGGGCATGTTCATAGACCTGAGCTTCCCATCTCTGGTGCGTTGCTACCAGGGCGACGAGTCTTCTATCTTACCCACGGACAGCTACAAGACGTTGAAAACAGCGCTCAATATGGACTCTGCCAAGAACAAGGTATGTTTATGAATATACACTAGAGAGCATAGAAATCGCACACCCCGTACATTTTAATTTCGACCGTATTTTTTTTTAATTATTATTCCATACAAGGCCTTTCTGACTGCGAGTTGGTATGCAAATGATGTCTTTTCTATCATCTCTTAACCTTTTATACCTGCTCCTACTAACCGAGCTACCTTAAACGAGCTAATTAGGGTCATTCTATTGATAACAATAGAACACACACACGCACGTTAACACACTGGTTTACAGTAGCAACAAAAGAGCTAACAGTGTGTACTTTAATTAAATTTAAGTTATATTTAAAATAAAACTACAACTTAAAAAAAATTGGGTTGAAATGAAAATGTAGGGGGTGCGCGATTTCTAGGCTCTCAAGTGTAGCTGACCCATACGTATAAATTGACTCAAATGACTCATTAGTCCATTGTCACCTACAACCATATTGTTGAAGGAGCAACATTCAACAAGGCTGACCAGTACTTTATTTAATAATATGTACTTATTATTTAATAATAATAATAATAAGTGTCTTTTAACCATATTGATATAACATTAAAAGCCATTCTTTAAATGGGCGTCTTCTACGATCCGGCGGAGACATAATAATAATTATACAAGTATGTCAGGAAGTTCCTTTCTCTGCAGCCCTAGTCACCGGCCGCTTGACTCTAGCGAGCGGTCGGTGATCTACCGTTTTGATATATTTTTTACTGTAGAATAGTTTTATAATATTTTATTGTATATATTTTCTATAGTAAATTTTTTATTTTCTACGATAATTTTAAATAAATGAGTATATATAATTATACAAAACATATCTTCAATTCTATACCCGAATATGATGTCGTTGAGTTCGCGGAGTTTTACTTATTTACATGTTTATTTGTTTCAGGACCGAGACGACACTAAGACCCGAAATGTAATGATATCAGAAGCGTTTCTTCGCTTCTTTGTGGACATTCTGGGGGATTTCTGGCGATTCTTCAGCATTGGCGCGTTGAAGGAAGGCGATATGGGAAAGGAGGATGTCGTTTTTGATGTACGTTACAAATTACAATATGGCTCATCGTACAAACTGACTCATAATTTATCATACGCACTGACTCATCGTACAAACTGACTCATATCATACGCACTGACTCATCGTTTATGGATAAGTAGCCCCCTGTTAAGTTAGAAGTCAATTTCTATGAATACAGAAATAATAAATAACTCTAAATAGTCCCGCACGATTAAATGAATATAGCAAGCTGTACTATAAAACAACATGTTAAACCAAAACAAATGTAATTAAGAGAATTGAAACCTGATTTGGTTACCTATCGATTAATGCCACTGTATATAAAGTAAAGTAAAATTTATTGCATCAAATGCATGTTATTAAGGTATAGGCATAGGAGGTGTATGTTTAAATCCCACCAAAACATAAATGTAAAAAAGGAGAGCCAAGTTCAATACAAAAATTATGATTGGCTGTGGGCTTCGCGGCAAAAAGAATGGAGATATAAATGAGTGCCAAGTCCAATCTATGTAGGTTAGATTTGACTTTGCCAGTTTTCATTACATCAGTCATTTTATAAAGTTATTCAACGTTTTAATTCTGATATAAACTGGCCAAGTCAAATCTAACCTACATAGATTTGACTTGGCACTCATTTATATCTCCATTCTTTTTGCCGCGAAGCCCACAGCCAATCATAATTTTTGTATTGAACTTGGCTCTCCTTTTTTACATTTATGTTTTGGTGGGATATCATTACTTTTTGTAAAGAAAACTAGGCAGGTATTGAGATTTAATAACATTAAATCTCAATACCTGCCTAGTTTTCTTTCTTCATCTTATCTTAATCAAGTAAAACACCTCGGAACACTTAGTGTCGGTTTATTGTACCGAATACATACAACTACGCACTTATTACAAAGTCACTGCAATGCACCCTAACAATTACACTGTATTCTATGGCACAATCGGAGACGTTAGTACCTACTATTGCTTATTCTATGCAATGCTTCGACATAGGTTCATAGCTAGGTAGGTATTATACGGGCCGGTCCCTAAAAACTACACTGTATTCTATGGCGCAATCGGAGACGTAGTACTATTGCTTATTCTATGCAATGCGGATCTATTTTAATTTAAACCTTATTCCAATCATATAAGGTCGTCGTCGCTAACATTACTTATTTTTTGACTTTTTTTTATTTTTTGATTTTTTCCTACGTTTACTGACAATTACCGAGCTGGATTCCAAATTTCATCCTTCTAGGTCATCTGGAAGTAGGTTAGATTTATGTACTATATATATGTCAGTCAGTCAGTGTGAATTTTTACGACTTTTTGACCTTCATATCTTTATAACCGTTTGAGCTAGCTTCATGAAATTTGGGCTTCTATATGTCCTTATGGATATAATACACACGTAGTTTTATGTGTTTACGTTAAAGATGTTTTGAGTTATAGAAGGGTCAAAAGTGGCACCAAGTGGTTCGTGTAATGATACACTCGGCGCGTTCCTTTGCTTGAACTTGGCTTGAACTCGCTGCCGCGTGTTCTAATATGACACAATGTATTTTTTTGCGTGCAAAATTGGGGTACAGTTGTTACTTAATTTAAATGTAATATAATAATATTACTTCAATTATTTCTGACCACATTAAACTTTTTCTAAAATCAACAGTTTAGCTTATCGGCCTGTATACCGACAGGTCTACTGATACCTACAGGTAAACGGTAGTTCAGACTAACCCATCATATCGTAACACTGAATCATCGTACTCACTGACCTATCGTACAAACAGGACCCATCATATCATCATGAGCGCCATAGCGCCCTGTCTTCAGCTTGCCGCATCCAGCATCTACGCATCTGCAGTCTTTCGCAGGTCGTCATCCCACCTGGTCAGATGGCCATCAACAGGACCAATCTGACGAAAATTCTCTCTCGTATTTTCTTGTTTGTAGTTTTGTGTTACATTTTGTTGATTCACAGTTAATGTTTTTCATTATTGTAAATACTCTTTCTAAATGTTTACTATACTAGTACGCATAAAAAAGCTTGCGATGCTATTATGAGACGGACATTGGTAGAACTGCGTCAATACAGACGCAGAGCCATCTAACAAGAAGTTGAAGTTGACAAAATTTCTCATCATGGTTACAATAGTACCGATCTGCCTTTATTATTTTCATAGAATATCTATTATCTACCTACAAAATTACCATCTCTATATTATACCTGTTAGTATAGAGCTTAGCAAATCGAAACGATATTGCCTCAGTGGCGCAACGAGCAACCGACGGTATTCCTGCGACACAGAAGGTTGCGGGTTCGATTCCCGTATATTAGTCATCTGGTACCCATAACACAGGTTCTGCTTACTACAGGGCCAAGTAATTATGGATGAAACGTCCAGCATAACTAATTATTCAAGTTTTGTCTAAATAAAATACTAATTTTATTATAATTAATTGAATTTCCTTTTTTCTTTACAGAAAGAAGCCTTTATTAAGAACGCAACATCAAAACAAAACCAGTACTTTCTGGAATGGTTCACGGAAACTGCAATGTTCAACCATTTCATACAAAACATGGCGGTCAGGTACAAACAGACAGAACCAGATTCGTACAGACAAAACGACTCATCTAAAAGTGATTCATCACTTGTAGATGCGCCAACGCCTAACTTCTACCAATTGTTTGAAGAAAGGGTGAACTCTAGGCGCACCAGAGCAAATGTAGATAGAAGTGGTTATAAAAGCGCATTGAATAAGAGAGTAAAGCTTTTGAAAGCTAGGTTGAAAGACCTTATTGGGTGAAAATACAGAAGTCGACTCATTGGTACAAGTCGACTCATTGGTACTAGTTGACTCATTGGTACAAGTTGACTCGTATCCAACTAAAATTATAAAGACGAGAGTGTTGGAAGCAGACAACGCCATAACTACTGAACGGATTAAGCTGAAATTTTGCAGTTATTAAGTTCTAGATCTAGAAAAACATATATTTCATCCTGGTTAAAAGCGTGTGAAGCCACGGGCGGAAGCCTAGTAATATAATTCATAAGCGTTAGCTGTATTTATCTGATATTTTTCAAATGCTCTTCTAGACTTTGAATATATTAAAAGCTTTTCATCTAGATCTAATGTGTGCGATGCCGCGCGCATAAACTAGTTTTTAATAGTTTTTATATTGTATTGTGATAACCGTGTTATTAATAAATAATCTCATTTTGAGGCTTAGTAATCGTTTGTTAATAAAGACTGCTACAGGGTGCTTCTTTAAATTATCCTCCCAGTCTTATTTAAAAATATCTTTAAAGTATATATCTAAAAGATTAATCGGATAATCGATATGTATGTACATAATGTATTATGTATGTATTTATTCAAAGCATTACAACTATTTTTACAGGTATTACCTAATACAATAGTGTATTCAACTTAATGCTTATAGGCTTGACATAGACAATAATGGACACCATAGACAATGTCAAAAGTAGAATATACAAGCTAATTATTCAATTACGCGTTTACTTGATTTTGACGACCGATGTGGCGCGTTGGGCGAAGGTCCGCCTGCGACGCAGGAGGTTGCGGGTTCGATTCCCGCCTCGGAACAATTGTGTGTGTGATCTGCAGATATTTGTTCCGAGTTCTGGTTTTTTTCTATGTATAATAAAAAATATCTATCTATGTAATGTATTGTACTGTATATCAGTCATCTAGTACCCATAAAACAAGCTCTGCTTAGCTTGGGGCTAGATAATGCTGTGTGAATTGTCCAGCATTTTTTTATTATTATTTATTTATTATACTATTTTAAAATTTTTCGAGTCGACATATTCGCATCTCTCTCTGTCATTAGTAACTGCGTCTATGTAATACTTGATTCTATCATTCAGTCTCAATTCACTCATCTGTCAACATTTAGGGAACTACATAGTCGTGCATGTACCGGTGTAGAGTGGATTTTTTTTTTGTAAAAGAAATGTTGAAATATATATTCTCGTACGTGTCTAGTAGAAATAAATTGCTTCCGAAATACGGTTGTTATTAGATATTAAAATTTACCTAACTCATTAGGTTTTAGAAATTCGGCTTCGGCATCACAAAACATCCTGTATTAACTTGTAATATTTTTTTTGTCTTAATTTTAAGTTTTTTTTTGTTATTTCATTAACACATTCCTTTAATCGACTGCACCGAAAGGTTAAAGTTTTTTGTCCACATTAATATCACAAAGTGTTCGGCGTTTTAAGTTTTTGTAAAATCTTAGTTTTAAGTTAATTTTACACTTACTAAGTATGCTTTAAATTAAATTGTATTTTAAAATAGGGACTATTATTTTTAAGTTATTATCAAGTTAGTTCTCTATACCTCCTTAATAAGTCACTATATGGATCGTTTTACGTAATAAAAAAAAATACTACAATTTTCCTTTCATCATCATCATCAGCATATATCAGTCCACTGCTGGACATAGGCCTCCCCCAATGAGCGCCATAGCGCCTTGTCTTCAGCTTGCCGCAACCAGCATCTACCTGCAGTCTTTCGCAGGTCGTCACCCCACCTGGCCGGAGGGCGTCCTACAGTACGTTTACCGAGTCGTGCGCTTGACTATTTGTTGGTAGAAATACAAGTAGGCAGTTAACTCTTGCGAGTTGAACGGAGTCATTAATGGGTCCGTTCCGCTCGCGGTGGACACTAGGAACGTTATATATGTTAAGTTAACGTATTCCTGAGTGGAGACCACGACTCGGTAAACATAGTGTCGGCCCTCCAAGGGCCAGGTGGGATGGCGACCTGCGAAAGACTGCAGGTAGATGCTGGATGCAGCAAGCTGAAGACAGGGCGCTATGGCGTTCATCGGGGGAGGCCTATGTCTAGCAGTGGACTGCTATAGGCTGATGATGATGATGAAGCTTTAAACGTTGAAATCTCAGTTATTAGGTATCCCAGTATGTAAAGTTATAATTATTATAAGTATTATTACAATTATAACTATAAGTGCTATGAGAATGTGCCTTATTTAGTTGCAGTAGTTATTATTAGCACTGATGCTAATCAAATATTTTCAAATAAATGATTTTACTATTAAACAATTTTGTTTCTGTTTTAAAATACAACTTTATTTACTACACAAGACTGCTTCCATGTTTATGTTACCCCAGTAAGTGTTATATGATAGTTTGTATACTGAAAAGACGCTACGAGCGATTTCTTCCAGTCAACCTTTGGATGGACACATAATTAGCTATTCTATAGGTATATTATAGTCGGAGGCGTATTATAGACAATATCCTACTAATATTATAAACGCGAAAGTTTGTAAGTATGGATGGATGTTTGTTACTCTTTCACGTAAAAACTACTGAATGGATTTTAATGAAACTACAATAAGATAGATAGATAGATAGCTTATACATCAGAATAACACATAGGCTACAATCTATAAAGATTTATTGTATATTATCCAAAATTTAATCACCACGCGGGTAAAACCGCGGGGCGCAGCTAGTCTTATATATAAAAATATATTGGTTCGTTAGTCTCGCTAAAACTCGAGAACGGCTGGGCCTCTAGCTGATTTATTTTATTTTATTTTTTATTTTTCGTTTATTAAGGCACAAACAGTTTACAATATTCTTAAAATTAACAGTAATATATTTTTGTATAAACCAATCAAGATGCCACTAGTAGAAACATTATATTAAAAAAAACAACAACGTTACAGACGCTAATTTGGAAAACGAATAAAACAACAAATCAAAATAGACAAATCATGCATGAATTATACAAATATATATATACATATTATATAAAGCAAATTAACCTAAGAGAGAAACTTGTTTTTTAAAGTTATTCATAGAGAGCAAAAATATGTCACATTCAGAAAATTGTTCGTTGTGCAACCTACTTACTCTAGGAATAAAAGAATTGCCTGCATAATTAGTTTTATGACTATTTAACATAAATAGATTATTTGTTTTACGAGCATTCATACGTGGACATTTTATACCAAATTGACTAAGTAAATACGGTGAGTCGACCATGTTTCTTATGATTTTAAACAACATCATTTGATCTCTAATCGTGCGTCGGCTTTGAAGTGAATCAAAGTTAACGTCATCGGCTTCATTTGAGTTATTGATTTTAAATTTAAGATGTTTATTAAATTTTGACTGAATCCTTTCAAGGCTGTTAACATAAACTTGATAACAAGGGTTCCAGACACAAGAACCATATTCTAAGATAGGTCTTATCAGAGAATTAAATAGAACCACCATCGTTTTCCAACTACTAAAATCTTTACTGGTTCTAAGCACAAAGCCTAGTAATCGAAATGCGCGATCAATTATATTTTGAACGTGGTATTTAAAAGTCAGTTTACTGTCTATTAAAATTCCTAAGTCTCTAACTTCCGTTACTCTCTGAAGTGGGACATCATTTAAGCGATAACTAAAATTAATAATTGATTTTTTACGAGAAAAAGTGATGCAGCAACATTTTTTTACATTCAAAAATAATAAATTATCCTTGCAGTATTTACTTAATCTAAGCAAATCACTTTGTAGATCTTCGCAGTCCTTAGGATACCTTATTACCTTAAAAATCTTTTTATCATCGGCATAGAGCAAAACTTTAGAAAAATTAAAACAACTAATAACATCATTAATAATAATATTAAAAAGTAGCGGCCCAAGATGAGATCCTTGAGGCACGCCTGAAGTAACAGGGACAAATGAAGAACAGAATCCCTTGATTGCAACAGCCTGACTTCGATCACGTAAATATGATACAATCCATCGAAGCAAGTCACCGTGTACTCCGATTGATAACAGTTTTTGTATCAAAATATCATGAGATATTTTGTCAAAAGCTTTAGAATAGTCAGTGTACACAGCGTCTACCTGAAAACCTGAATCCATAGCCTGAAACAAGATATCAACATATTCACACAAGTTTGACTCAGTGGATTTTCTATCTACAAAACCATGCTGTTCCTGTATTATTTTGGTTTTGAAATATTTGTCGTAGTCCAGGGAAGGTTTAAACGGTGAGAAAACATGGTAAAATTGCGCAGAATTTCCACGCGAGTGAAGCCATGGGGCTCAGCTAGTTGACAATATATATTATACAGAACGGAAAAGATATGTGGAAATAATTAGTTTGAGACTTAGTAGCTTTATTCCTTCATACACAATATACAGGGTGTTTGGTGGAGGGTTAGACAAACTCGGTGGGTGTGTAGGTGGACCTATTTGTAAAATACAAATTGAAGTAGAAGATCCTAACTCTTTCCTGTTTTTTTTTAATGAATAATGCCTTCAATAGATGAACGATACATCTGGGACCAAAACTAAAAAAAAATAACAATCGAACACATGTTCCAAAAAACATTGTAGGGGAAAAGAGTTAAAATTTCGGAAAATTATTTAAAAATACAAAAAACAGAATTAAAAAAAATTGTAAAGAGTTAGGGTCTTCTACTTCAATTAGTATTTTACAAATAGGTCCACCTACACACCCACCGAGTTTGTCTAACCCTCCACCAAACACCCTGTATATATTATTGTTTTAAATAAACTGAAACAGAAACTCATCACTGGATACCAACTCACGGAAATCGAATCAATGTTATTATTCTTCTGTAATAAAACAACAATTGAAGTGTCGGAGATTAATTACCATGTCATTATTAAATCTGTAGGTAATAATTATAACCTAGGTATGACCGACATTTAGCTCGCTTTGCATAGACATTTCAATACCCATTGTGGTTGTTATTGATTGCCGATTATCACTACATAGTATAAAACACAGTGCGTCCTACCCGTTATGACCTACGGAGCTGAGACGTGGGCACTCACGGTAGGGCTGGTCCACCAGTTCAAAGTCGCTCAGCGAGCTATGGAAAGAGCCATGCTCGGAGTTTCTCTGAAGGATAGGATTCGTAACGAATACATCCGACAGAGAACCAAGGTTATCGACATAGCTCTGAGAATTAGCAAGCTGAAGTGGCAGTGGGCCGGCCATATCTCGCGCAGAACCGACGGCCGCTGGAGCAAACGTGTTCTTGAGTGGAGACCACGACTCGGTAAACGTAGTGTAGGACGCCCTCCGACCAGGTGGGATGACGACCTGCGAAAGACTGCAGGTAGATGCTGGATGCGTCAAGCTGAAGACAGGGCGCTATGGCGCTCATTGCGGGAGGCCTATGTCCAGCAATTGCTACTAACATAGGCTGATGATGATGATGAATTATCACTGCATAGTATAAAACAGTCGCTTCCCGGCGTCTGTCTGTCCCTATGTATGCTTAGATCTTTGAAACTACGCAACGGATTTTAATGCGGTTTTAATATATAGATAGAGTGATTCAAAAGTAAGGTTTAATACCATTTGAAACATAGATTTCCACGCGGGTGAAGCTAGTAATACATAATTGTGACACCAGTGACGCAGCAAGTGTCCACCTGTGGCATAGAAGATTGCGGGTTTCCTTCCCGCCTCGGGGTAAAGTGTGTAAACATAGTAAGGTTTTGTTATAGTGCGCAAGCACTCGCACTCGGGGTAATCCCGTTGTATGGTTTCACCCTACATTTGCTGTTTTGCGCACGCGGCGATTTAGGTACCTACTCTGTGTCGCACACGCGCGTAGCAATTAACTTACATAGTCGGTATACCAACCGAATAGCGCTAAGCAGGGGTAACCTTCGGATCATGACAAGAGCCTTAACTGGACACTCTCGCCTTAACAAGCACATGGTCAAACTAGGGCTAAGCGACACACAATCCTGAAGATTTTGTGATTGGGAAGGATGAAACGCCCCTCCATCTGCTAAGTGAGTGTGGAGCACTGATGCACAAACGCAGCATCCACCTGGGCAAGCATCTGCATAGCCCAGACGAGCTGCAAGATATCACCCCGAAGAAAATCCTACAGTTTCTAGCAGCTGCAAGGGTTAGTGGCGAACTACGAACGCTACGGCTTCGGGGCTGAACGTATAAGTGGCGATCACAATAGGCCTATCATGGCCGCCGTGATACCAAATCCACCCTAAGCTAATAAAAAATCAATACGTGACCTACTAACGCGAGAGTGACATTTAAGGGAAGATTTGCCATCTTTACCGAACTTTGATATAAAACTTGAATAAACTTTAACTTTGTGACTTGTGTGTAACAGTTTACGTGCTCAAACTAACTGTAGGTACCTACTTGTACTACATTACCAACG
Organism: Eupithecia dodoneata; assembly: GCA_947044415.1. Lineage (NCBI taxonomy): Eukaryota > Metazoa > Arthropoda > Insecta > Lepidoptera > Geometridae > Eupithecia > Eupithecia dodoneata. The sequence goes on along the minus strand of OX345683.1, from coordinate 4,791,104 downwards.
GTGACAATACAAAGTGAGGTGCTATAGGTAAACTGTCTGCAACAACCACCTCTATATGTAAGGGCCTTTACTTAGGTCCTTACACCCGTTTTACCCTTACGTACGGAACCCTAATATGAATCCTTCTCGCGTAGCTAAAGAATGCGAGCAATTTCATTATTAATGCCATTCTGTAGACTTGACCTTTTAACAATGGAATTTGAAGTGGTGGACAGGTGAGGCGAAAAGTGTTCAATATTTTTGATGTGAAAACTTCTTTATGCTCTTTGAGCACTTTATGGTGAATAAAATCATGGAACTCGCGTCATTTTCACTGCACGTGATGCACACGTGTCCCCATAATATTCCATTAAATATTTTATTTAGGTATGTTATTTATTTATTTACGCATTATATAATACCTCCGACCAGGTGGGATGACGACCTGCGAAAGACAAGAAAGCGATCAATCATTTTTGGAGACTTCAATCTCGACCTATTATGCGACAACAACAATAACAAACAGTATCTCGAAGTCTTGGCAGAAGAAACCTATGCAGTATTAAATAATATCGACAAGAACTACTCAACGCGACAAACCAGCACAACAAATACAATCCTGGACCACGTTATCTCAGACCTGAAGAATAATAAATTCCAGTTTGCCCTGTTGGAATCATCGTTATCGGACCATAAACAAATATTTATAGAGTTATCAAAATTTAAACAGAAAACCAAGCAACGAATACAATATGAAGCAATAGACTATGACAAGCTACAGAAAAGTATTGAAACAGGTACCTACTAGAATGAAGAACACGATTATAACAATTTAGAAAAATATATACAGATATGCATTAATGACAGTAAAATAAACAAAACTAAAATATTGAACTTACCAAAAGACGATTGGATCAACAAAGAAATAATAGAAATGATAAACTCAAGGAACAGCTTGTGGCAACAGATGAAAACAAACAAAGACAATGAAGATTTAAGAAATAAATTTATCGAAGAAAGAAATAAAGTGGTAAAGAGGATAAGGAAAGATAAAACAGGATTCTACCACAAGGAATTCAAAAGATGCGATCAAAGCCCAAAGAAAATGTGGAACCTAATAAATAAGCTATCAGTAAATAAAACTAAAGAAAACAAAATTCCACCAAAGATCATAGTCAATGCGCAAACTATAACAGATAGGGAAAATATATGTAACGCTTTTAATGATTTCTTTTCTTCGATCGGTACTGAATTGGCGGGTAAAATTCCCACTGTTTATCACAGCCTACCGGGGAACACTTTGATGTACGCTTCTAATTATATACACGAAACTAAACTTGCAGAACTAAAACCATGCTCAACAAAAGAAGTAATTAAAATCATAGAAAACTTAAAAGATAACACCAGTACTGGTGTTGATGGAATAAGCACCAAATCGATCAAGTGTATGAAACCATACATAGTACTTTCTCTGGTAGACTGTATAAACAAATGTCTTGACTGTGGCGTTTTTCCCGATAGTTTGAAGATAGCAAAAGTAACACCAATTTACAAACCTGGTACAAGAACCGACCCTAGTAATTATAGACCTATTTCGGTACTACCTGTGCTATCCAAAATATTCGAAAAAATAATTTACACACGACTTAATGACTACCTAACTGATAAAAACTTCTTGATCAAACAGCAGTATGGCTTTCGCCCAAAATCGAACACACTCTCAGCTACTGTGGATCTAATAACTAATATAAAAACAAACATCGACTCTAAAAACATATGTCTAGGAATTTTCATCGACCTCAAGAAAGCTTTTGACACCGTTAGTCACTTGAAACTGCTTGATAAACTTAAAAATCTAGGCATTACTGGAAAAGCTTATAACATACTAGCATCATATGTTAAAAATCGATCCCAAATAGTTAAAATAGGTGAATACTCGAGTACAGTTCGAAAAATAACATGTGGAATCCCACAGGGCTCCATCTTGGGTCCGTTGCTGTTTCTCATTTACATCAACAATATAAATCAGATCGGACTAACAGGTTACCTAACCGTGTACGCAGATGACACTTGTCTCTTTTATTTTGGTCAGTCTATGAAGAGTATAGTAAACGAAGCTCAAAAAGACCTTGACACTTTAAATGAGCGGTTTTTACACAACCTACTCACAATAAACGTTTCAAAAACTTCATACATGATTTTTGCTACCAAAAACAAAAAAATTACAAAATATAACCCACCAAAAGTTAACCACATCCCAATAAAACGTTCGAGTACAGAAAAGTATCTAGGTTTGCTATTAGATGATAAATTAGCATGGAAGCCGCATATAGACTTCATAAGATCCAAGCTTACATCCCTTGCTGGCGCCTTACGTAATATGAGCAACTGCGTGCCCCCAAAGATAAGAAATACTATCTATAATGCCCTTATTAAACCCCATTTGGAATACCTTGTTGAGATATGGGGATCAGCCCCAAAAACTACAATTAAACAGCTACAAATAGCACAAAATAAAGTTATTAAAAGATTATTTAATTATGACTATCTAACTCCAACAGCAACATTATATAACAAAACCAAATTACTAAATTTAACACAAATATTTAACATAAATACATGTATACTCATAAGAAAGATATTAACAAAAAAAATCCAGTCCAATATTACGCTCACAATCAAAAATACAAATATAACTTACGAAATACAAACAAACTGTATGTTCGCCCCCCCAGAACGGTTAACTACGGCAAAAAGAACGTATTATATGAAGGAGTACTGATATATAATAAACTACCGGGCGAAATTAAAGACTCCATGAGCACGCAGGTTTTTAAAAATAAATTAAAGCAACATTATTTAGCTAAAGAATAGATTTACTAATTTAATGAAATAGATTTTACTAATAAATAGTCAATAATTAAAATAAGAAATATCAAATTTATTAAATAAGCATAATCTAAAATATTACCTTCCAAAATGTATATAATATAGCTGCTGCCTTGCTCCCAGACTACAAACGCACGCGCAGTCAACGTGCACAAAAGTCTTTTGTTGGCAAAACAATAGCGTAAGCCTAAGTACCTATGAGCAGCTATCAGCCGGTAAAATGAAGGCAGACCGCTGAGTTACTACCTTCCTACTGTTACATTATTTTATTAGATTAGTTAGGTTGTTTTTTCTACTAAGTATAGTTATTTCTTTTGTTTTTGTTTGCAAGTACATTATACCAGGATTATACTAATATAGGTGTAAGCACACTTGGCTAATATAATCTTAAGCACATACTTAAGTACGTATTTTATAAGTAGGTACTAAGTAGAAACATTGTAAATACTTCTCATTAAGTGAACGTTATATACTATGTTCTTTGAGAAAAATAAAGATTCTTTAAACCGAAGACTGCAGGTAGATGCTGGATGCGGCAAGCTGAAGACAGGGCGCAATGGCGCTCATCGGGGTAGGCCTATGTCCAGCAGTGGACTGATAATAATCAATAATCAATAATCAATAATCATTTATTTCGTACCTTTCATGAAATACACGTCACATTAGTTTCGGCTACATATATATTGGCTGATGATGTGATATAATACCTATCTTAATTATATACACTGTTCTTGGTGGCACGCTACGCCACTGCGTACTGTATACACGAAAAAATGCAGAAATTGAGCTTAATTATTATTTTTGTCTGGTTCCCGAATTTTTTGCGCAGTGATCCCTGTACCCACGTGATTTCAGCTGGCCAGACAGGGACTATAGCCGCTCTTCCGTACTTCAGACCGTTGAATACCTCCTTCAAACCGTTTTGTTCATTCATGCGCATATTATCTTCGATGTTCTTGTTTCTGTTCCTTATTGCGTGCGCACTCGTCATACCGTGAGCTCCATCCATACGCGAATAGTCTTGATATTGAGGTTTTCTTTCATTTACTTTTGCTTGACTTCGAGCTGAGACCCGCGATAGGTATTCACTTGAAGTCAAAATCACTGAAATAGAAATGTTGGTATTTATTGTGCGTATATTAGAATATACTAGAAAGACGTTTATTTATAACAACATAAATTAATAAAAGATACACTTATAGAGTAGGTACATGTATAGCGTTGTTATAAAATGGCTCTAACTAAGCATCATAATGCTGGCGAAGCTCCGTAAGAGACTTAGCCAGTGCTCTTCCGTTAGAGCCCGTACTGGTGACGTCACGAACTGGCCTACGCAGTACGCAATGAGATAAAAAAATTATAATAATAGAAAAAACGAAATCAAAACACATCACACACAAGTGAACGGCTTTTTTAAGCCGTTCACAATATACAGAGACATACTATATACGTATATTATTTACTTGTGCGTGACATGATCTTCTGACGAGCTCTGTGGCGCAGCGAACGAAGGTCCGCCTGCGACGCAGGAGGTTGCGGGTTCGCCGGCCGCCTGCTAACTTTGAGGCCAGGTTGATGGACTTTAAACATAATCAATATATTTTAAATATACTATGTACTCAATTTCTTTGTACAAACTTACGCAAGAAAAATGCCAAAACCGGACGTTTCATCGCAGCTTCTAAGTGCAAGTGTGGGTTTTACGGGAAAATATTGACAAAGTAATTTCAAGTGAAGATAAAAGTGTGAAAATCGAATCGATTATAAATACAATTAAAAAACGAAATCACATCAATTGACAATCCACACGGCGTCATCCAGCTCCAATCTAAGCAAAGCTTGTGTTATGGGTACTAGATGACTTTTTACATAGATATGTATTTTTTTATCATAAACTAGCGGACCGTCCCGGCTTTGCACGGGTATTAGAACCTTTGGCTACATTATTGGAGTTTTAGTAAAGATCCCTAATTTTTTTGAAAATATAATATAGCCTATGTTCACCGGGGATATTTAGGCTTCCTAACGGTGATAGAATTTTTCAAATCGGCCCAGTAGTTTCGGAGCCTATTTGTTACAAACAAACAAACAAAAAATCAAACCTTTCCTCTATATAATATTAGTATAGAAGTATAGATAAATCACGATCAGAACACCCGGAACAAATGTCTGCAGATCGGACACACAATAGGGTATATGCGTGTTGTTTTGGTTCAAATATGTTTTTTTCGAAATATCGAATGGTTATTATATCTTAAACATAATCATTTCATGAATTCCTTATTATTAGCATAAAATAATAAATGAAAAGTGAAAAATATGCGAGGGAAATTCAGAATTGCCAAACGCATCGCCAGTGGTCGAAGCGAATCATTCAATAGATTTCTTTCCGGCCCTGGTGTGGGCACAGAGAGGGGCCTCGAGGCTTGGCCTCATTACCCCGGCGTCAACTCGAGGGGTGACGACCCTAGGTCCTTGGGTTAGTGGTTTTTTTTTAGTAATTTGTTTATTCCTCTTCTCATCTCTTTTTTGTGGCTGTATATAATTTTTTTTTTTTTTTTTTTTAAGCTTACTAGAAGAAAGCCAGTCATCCTCGTAGATGATTCTAATTCTAATCTCACTAGGATGCTAAAATATGAACTGGTATATCTTTCAACCATTGTTTTCCTACATTCGCATCTCTCGGGACAGGAAAAACACATCAGGTGCACTTCTAATAGTATTTTTGCACATACGCCATATGCCTACCTAGGCACTAGACAATACTTATATAAGTAGCCGTATGGTCTAACTCTCACTGGACTTCGTTTTTGACATTTCAAGCTAAGCCAGACTTCGACTGTCTCTTTCATATTCTGTAAGTAGCTGCCACATGCCACAATACCATTACTGGCGAGATTTATTTACATTCAGCCCCTGCCGCTGCCCCTCGCGCTGCCGGCGATAATTCCCTAAATACTGCTGCAGCAGGATCGAGAGGAGTGTGTGTTTACATACTGCCCTACCACTCACTTCGCTTTCAAGTTTCGGTCCTTTGACTTCCGCACAAAAAACCGCCACTTTGGGGAGCGCCGGGCAGCGCGAGTGGCAATGGCAGTGGCATGAGAAGTATCGCGTTTACACACTCGTCCTGCCCACTTCCCTACTCACTTCCCTACTCACTTCCCTGCCCACTTCCCTGCTCACTACGGCTGAATGTAAATGAATGGAACCTCGTGTTTTGACAGATTTTGGTATTGTGTAACGCCGAAATGAATTTCAGTAGCCATCTCAAGCCAATCATTGATTCCGAAGCCCATGACCAGTTCAATACCTTAGACAATACCGAAAACATTCTGACTGGTTCCACAACTGTTCGCTGCCCAGCCTAGCTGGATCATTCTTTTGGCCTCCTTCTCAAAATATATACCTTAGTGAACTGGTAACCGGCTTGAAGTTCACTGGTAATGGATGGACTTCGAGTTAGACAATAAGGCTGCTTAGGAGCTTCTTCCATGGCCTAAACGGCTATTAAACTGAAAATCTGTTTAAAGTATTTAGAAAACCTACAGTAAACAAACGCCGAGCATAGCTTGCGACGTCGTCATACAAAACGCGCGAAAATGGCAGCGTTCAAACAGCTCAAATATTAACTCTGTTTAAACTTATTTTTTTAAACTTTATTAAATCATTTCCAATAGCATTTACATTTTTTATTATGCTATGACGATGTGACCAGTAAATAATATAAACACATGCATATACCCCCCTACTATCCCGAGGCGGGAATTAATTTATTTGTAATTTATTATCATAAAATAATAGTTTATTCTATTAATTTAGCTATGATATTATTAATTTGAATGTTAATTAATTAATTAAATACTCTTAGGTACCTATAAAAACGTGACATGTAATTATTATTATAAATAAATGACTATTATTATGTCTCTCATTTACTATGATCTCGGGCCATAAAGTGACCCGGTCCTTTGGAAGACTTGCGTGGGGCCGAAGCCAACAGCACAGAGGCCCTTTGAGAAGTTAATTATGTAACTATTTATTTATTATGTAACCCGCAACCTACTGCGTCGCAGGCGGACCTTCGCCCACCGCGCCAAAGAAGTCATCCATGATACTTTTCAAAGTTTTTTAATAATAATAATTGTTTATTTTATTTTCAGATGTATAACCGAAGACACCGACGACAATGACAATAACAATGAAAAGTGTACAAGTGTCAAGTGTAAAAGAGATAAAAAGACTGACCTGCGGATCTCTGAGCGGTTCTATGACCCGGAGAACAATAACAGCCTACAAGAGCTGATGCTCAGCTTGGATGGAGTCAGGTGAGATACACAAAAAAAAATACAAAATTCATTTGACGACCGATGTGGCGCGGTAGGCGAAGGTCCGCCTGCGACGCAGGAGGTTGCGGGTTCGATTCCCGCCTCGGAACAATTGTATGTACGATCTGCAGATATTTGTTCCGGGTGTTCTGGTCGTTTTCTATGTATAATAAAAAATTATCTATCTATGTAATGTATTGTATTATGTATATCAGTTATCTAGTACCCATAACACAAGCTCTGCTTGCTTACCATGGGGCTAGATAATGTTGTGTGAATTATCCAGCATTATTCATTATATTTATTTATTTACCAAAATACAAAGCATGCTTACATTTTACTGGTGGTCCCCCCGCACTAGGTTTAGAACCTGTATCGGGGATGCCGAATCACAAAAATCATCATCATCATTATCAGCCTATATCAGTCCACTGCTGGACATAGGCCTCCCTCAATGAGCGCCATTACAAAAAATAATTACCAATAATCAAGACTTTAGTAAACAGGGCAGCAGTTCACATTGCATTAATATTTTAGGAAATAAAAAGAAGAAAGCAAATACTAAGAAAAACAAAAAATTAAAATGAATAGGAAAAACATGTAGGTACGTAATTTTTTAAAACTTAACTAGAAGGTCTAATGAAAAAACTAGATGATATAAAAATTTATCACAACAAGTACACAACAAACTCAAGGGTGGGACAGGAAAAGACAGGTTTATCAAATGAAATGAAATCAAAGTTTATTTCTTTAGACATACAAATAAGCACTTAGAAAGGTCATATTTCATATTATGCATTATTATAATAACATTATTTTGATGTTCACTTCAATTTTTTGTCCACAAGTGGAAGAAGTGAGAAAAAACCTAGTGGTTTCTTCTCACTTCTTCCATACTACATACTAGACACATAAATTATGAACATACACTAGTATATTCATAACTTATGTGTCTAGTACATATGATTTGCTTATTTGTTAGTTGTTAGATTTTGAGTTGGAGCAAAACTCGTTCCAAGCTTTTTTATCTTCTAGATAATCTGATATTTTGTAATAAGCTTTTTTACAAAGAATATGTTTCAAATTTTTTTGAAATTTATTTATTGATAATTTTTGCATCTCACTTGGAGTTTTGTTAGAAGAAATCATTCATTGTTCGATACATCGACCACGGAGGTATATTAGCAGCATCAGCAGTTCGACCTAAGTAGGTTACCCGTGCCGCGAGCGCGGACCGGGCGCCTACAGAGGTCAGTGCTTCACCAGCAGACATTCAAACCGCACTCATTACCATTCATATTAGTCGTAATTTTATATACAACAAGCGGACCCGACAGACGTTGTCCTGTCTTAACTATGAATATTGATTTCGAATTGGTTACATCCTCTTTGATGATATTTGCAGCACGCATTCTGTCAATGTTATGTCAAACACCATAAGGTTACCTACATCAAAAAAGTTTGAATTGCAAAAACATTAGAAATAATTTAATATATGGTGGTTAAGTATTCATAAATTTTTCCGCGAAATTTTCTTAATTTTTTCCTTCATAAGATCCTTCTCCTGACAATACCAACACAACAAAAAAGAATTAGCGAAATCGGTCCAGCAGTTCACGCGTGATGCCGTGACCAAGGGAAATAGGGATTCATTTTTATATATATAGATATAGCTATTGTCCCTATACTCTACTATTAGTACAGAAATACATTTTAATGTAAATTATTTGAGAATAAATGAAATAAATTGTAGTTTCCCAGCGGTGAATGAATTTTTCAAATCGGTCCAGTATGTGTTCAGTAGTTTCGGAGCCTATTCAATACTAATATTTTAAAGAGGAAAGGTTTGATTTTTGTTTGTTTATTTGTTTGTATTGAATAGGCTCCGAAACTACTGGACCGATTTGAAAAATTCTTTCACCGTTGGGAAGCTACACTATCCCCGGTGAACCTAGGCTATATTATATTTTCATAAAAGTTAGGGATCCGTACTAAAACCGTGCGAAGCCGGGAAGGTCCGCTAGTATATTATATTTTATTAATTCATTGTATCTTGATCATTTTCAGGGTAAAAACAATATCCCGTCCCCTGGAACCGCGTGCGGAAGAGACTAGTGCTTGCACGCTGCTGGACTCGCTAGGCGCCGGACTGCTCGTCAAGGTGTTTGGCTCTCTACTGCTAGAGAGAAAGCTCATCGTAAGGGCTGATAAACTGAGGTGGGCCCCCCATCATCATCATCATCAACCTACGTTAGTCCACAGCTGGACATAAGCCTCCCCCAATGAGCGCCATAGCGCCCTGTCTTCAGCTTGACGCATCCAGCATCTACCTGCAGTCTTTCGCAGGTCGTCATCCCACCTGGTCGGATTCAAATCATGGTAAATATCCCGTATTAAATGACTTTAGTATTAAACTTGACTTTATCTTTTCCACAGCGTCCTATCATCTCTTCTCGAAGGTCTTCAATCAGCGCTCTACCCATTTGTCTGGCAGCAGCCTCTCATCTCCTGTGTCCCGAGTGAGATACAACGTGCAGTGCTGGACGCTCCGCTGCCCGTGCTGGCGGGAGTGCTGGCCCGGACCGTGCTCACTGACACTATGGAGGAGGTAATACCCTGGACTCTTCATCATCAGCCTATGTTAATCCACTGCTAGTCCTAATGAGCGCCACAGCGCCACGCATCCAGCATCTACCAGCAGTCTCTCGCAGGTCGTCATCACTAATCGTATAAATTCATAGGTACACTTCATTTTATAAAGGGAAACAAGGGTGTGGTCGGTGACATAAGGACCACAGAAAGAAAGAAAAGAAGAAAGAAAATATATTTATTGATTCACTGTACGTACAACTTGTTACTATATAGTACTTAACTATAAAGAACAAGCGACTCTAAAAAGCGAACCAGTAGGTCCTGTCTCAGCATAATGTTGCTCTACTTCTCCACAAGAAGAAGAGCAACGCTGGTTTTCTGACAGAACCATTAGCGCGTGCCAACACGGGTGGCAGACCACAGAAACAACAAATATATATATATATATATATATACGTATACAATAAATTGGCATCTTACAACCTAAGATTAACTCTAATTTAACACTAAGCACATTATCAGAATACAAAGAAAAAAAGAATAGAATAAAAATAAGTTCGTCCAAGCAGCTATTTGGATGACAACTGACCACAGGAGGACAAGAGGAAAGTTTTATCAGCTTTACAGATTGTGTACAAAACATTCAAATATAAACATTATCCGATCTTGGGTGGTGTGCGTCATTCTGGAGGAGTCTGAGTCGCTCAGGTAGTATACTTAGGGCTATCTCTGACACTGTATACAAAAATACAATTTTCCAGCATTGGATATCCGTCCACCTGGGCGGCAACAAGAAATGACGGCCCTGTAGCATTTTGCTCAGGGTACTGACTATAAAGTGGCCCGGTCCTTTGGAAGGCTTGCGTGGGGCCGAAGCCAACAGCACAGAGGCCCTTTGAGAAGTTAATCTAAAGGCGATGGCTACACATAGCGGGTATCATCCTCGGGTGCACAATATGACACACCCGAAGATGGTATCCGCCAGGTGTAGAGACTATTGCAAAGAAAAATTAAAGAAATAAAACCAGGCTATTGTGATGGATGGATGGATGCACTGGGTAATCGGGCTATAGGGGAGATTGCGGACGTCTGCCATAAACAAGTCAATCATAATGTAACGAAGAGTGGCAGACGGTGGCTTGCCGAATGCTGGATGGGTTCCTTAAAAAGCCGGAGTAAATTACCGGAGAGGAAAAACATCGGCGCAAACGACTGAGTGTCGAGAGGTGCGGCCCCGATTTCACCATCACGAAGACTGCCGTGAGCGGGTTTTCTCGCTATTACGCCATTAGACACTTCCACCCCCGAGTCTACATCCTAATGTGTAACTCTCGACTCCACTCAGACCGGCCAATGAAGGCAAGCAAGAGGGAACCAGGAACTTCCCCGGGAGCACTCGGTAGCCATGGTGTCGCTACTCACCAACAGCTCGCCACAAGCTGCACTGCGGGCTTATTATTATTATTTATTATTATTAGTATAAACTATTTTTGTTTGCAGGGCATGTTCATAGACCTGAGCTTCCCATCTCTGGTGCGTTGCTACCAGGGCGACGAGTCTTCTATCTTACCCACGGACAGCTATAAGACGTTGAAAACAGCGCTCAATATGGACTCTGCCAAGAACAAGGTATGTTTATTGTTACGTATGTAGTAGTAGGCGCCTACGCATGTGTGCGTGCCTGCACAAGCCAGCGCCATCTCGGTACAATAAACAGTGTGTAACTAACCAGCGGTCGTTTCACTCACGTCTATGAGCTCCTCTATCCGAATATTGTACAGTGGCGACGATTTACCTACAAGTGCATAAAAATGGCGAATTCAGCGCAATTCGGCATTTTAAATACGTTTGACCACAATCTACAAACGTGGAAAACATATAAAGGCCGGATCACGCATTATTTTCTCGCTAATGATATTACTGCGTCGACGGATTCCACGGGGAGCAAACGGAAGGCGATCCTGCTGAGCGCACTCACAGAAGGAACCTACAAGTTAGCGACGGACTTGGTACTACCTAAGGGTATTGAAGACGTGCCGTATACGGATCTCCTGAATGTCCTTGATGCGCATTTCACCCCAAAGCGTATCGGATTTGCTGAACGTCATAGTTTCTACGCGGCAAGTCAACGAACGGGCGAAACGCATTCACAATGGGCGGCGCGTCTGCGAGGACTTACTGAAAAGTGTGGCTTTTTAAATGTCGAAGAGGCACTTCGCGACAGATTTCTCATGGGTATGTTGCCGGGACAAGAGAAGGAGAAGCTGTACACCAAAGATTTGGTTAGCTTCAGCATGGCAGAGGTCGTCAAGATGGCGGAGAACATGAGCTGTGCGCGCGCGGCCGCGGCCAGCGCCAGCGTGCTTGCCACCGACAACCAGCTATTCAAGATATCGAGGGACGTAAAAAATGCAACTGTAGGAAAAGTTAAATGTAGTGTATGTGGTTATTCGAATCACAAATCATCGGAGTGCCGGTTCACCAATTATGTTTGCAAAAAGTGTCACGAAAAAGGCCACTTGCGTAGAATGTGTACAAAGAAAGTGAATTACGTTGAGTTGGATCGCAGTGACAAAGGTGAAGATGATGCCGGTGACGATGGTAAGTTGTTTTACATCCGATCTTTCAGGGGACAACCTATGGTAGAAAGTGTTTTGATTAACAAATTGTCATTAAAATTTGAAATAGATAGTGGGTCGGCAGTTACTGTAATCCCGGAAAGTTTTTACAACAGTAAATTCATAGATGTACCATTATCAAGTACAAATAAACAGCTGATGACGTACAATGGAAAAAAGATAATCTGTTTAGGAACGCTTCGGTTACCGGTTTGTTACGCGGATCAAACGCACTATATAGACATATTTGTAGTGCGCGACGGAGGGCCACCGCTTCTAGGCAGGGATTTTATATCTTTATTTAATTTACAACTCATGCCGGTAAACTCCATAAATACCGAACTGTCTTGCGATTTTTTACAGCAGCGTTTTGGAGAATTGTTTTCTGATAAATTAGGGAATTTTAATAAATATAAAGTTAAACTCAAATTAAAAGAAAATGCTAAGCCCGTTTTCTGCAAAGCGAGACCAGTAGCGTTTGCTTTACGTGAGAAGGTTGATACAGAAATTAATAGATTGATTGAATTAGGTATTCTCGAACCCGTTGAGTATTCGGCCCACGCGTCCCCCATAGTCCCGGTCCTAAAACGGGACGGGTCAGTAAGATTGTGTGCTGACTACTCCGTTAGCATAAATAAACAGCTGTTAGTAGAACAATACCCGCTCCCAACTACAAACGAGCTATTTTCAAAAATTTCTGGTGGTCAACAGTTTACGAAGCTTGATCTATCCATGGCATATAACCAGTTTATGTTAGATGATGAATCAAAAAATCTTACGACCGTGAATACCAGCCGTGGGCTCCTAAGGTACAATAGGCTTGTGTTTGGATTAGCGTCTGGACCATCAATTTTTCAGCGGGCGATCGAAGGGGTTCTGTCAGGCATAGATGGAGTCTTGTGTCTGTTAGATGATATATTGATAACAGGGACTGATAAAAAAGAACACACGCAGAGGTTAATTACCGTGTTACAACGTTTACAGGATGCAGGTCTAACCTTACGGAAGGATAAGTGTAGTTTTTTCCAGAACGAAGTTTGTTATCTTGGATATATAATAACAAAAGATGGTCTCAAAAAATCTCCTGAAAAAATTAAAGCTATGGTCGGAGCTCCAGTCCCCACAAATATAACACAGCTACAGTCGTTTCTAGGGTTAATTAATTACTACAGGAACTTTGTACCTAGTGCATCAACTGTCCTTAGTCCGCTGTATGAACTATTAAAGAAAGGTAGTAAGTGGCTCTGGACAGATAAACATCAACAGGCTTTTATAGAAATAAAAAACTTGATGACGTCAGACCAAGTACTGGCTCATTTCGATCCGAACGCTAAAATAATATTGACAGTGGATGCGAGTCCTAGCGGCCTAGGCGCTATTCTTTCACAGGTGGAGGACGAAGGGACAGAAAGGCCTATTTCTTTTGTTTCACGGACACTGAACGCCGCTGAAACTCGTTACTCTCAGATACAAAAGGAAGCGACAGCTATCATTTACGGTGTTCGTCGTTTTCACCAGTATTTATATGGCCGGTCTATACCGTTTGTTTTACGAACGGACCATAAACCCTTATTGTCTATATTTGGCCCTAATAAAGGAATACCGGAGATGTCCGCAAATAGGCTTCAACGCTATGCATTATTTTTAAGTAGCTATAACTACAAAATAGAGTATATACGGAGTGCTGATAACAGCGCTGATTACCTGTCGCGCGCTAGCCTGGAGCGCGCGGTGCACGAGTGCGCTTGCACCGAACGATGTCAGTGCTGCGACTGTGAGGTAGCCTATGACCGGGCTACCTATGTATGTTTTGTGATGGACGGCACGCCGCCGTTAACATTAGACCAGTTACGCGCCGAAACTGATAATGATGAATTACTGAAATTAGTTAAAGGTTACGTCATTAAGGGATGGCCGCCGAAATTAACCGATGTAAGAATAAAAGCTTTTTATTTGTGTAGATCACAGTTATCAGTTGAGAATGGGTGCATTATGAGAGGGCACAAGGTTGTTATACCTACTTCTGTGTATAAAACTGTGTTATCGGAACTACATCGATCGCATTTAGGTATCGTTAAAACTAAGGCCGAGGCTCGCTCAAGATTCTGGTTCCCCGGTATCGATCAAGCGATAGAAGCGATGATCAGTTCATGTGATGTATGTATCCAGCTGCGCCCCTCGCCGCCGCGCGCCCCTCCCGCTCCTTGGCAATACCCTACTACTGCTTTCTACAGAATACATCTTGATTTTTTAGGACCGATTAAGAGTTGTATGTACTTAGTAGTGGTTGATGCGCACACTAAGTGGGTAGAGGTATATAATATGAATTCTACTACGTCGTCAGCTGCGGTAATTGGAAAACTTTGTGATTTTTTTTCAAGAATTGGCATTCCTAATACAATAGTAAGTGATAACGGTACATCTTTCTGTTCACGCGAGTTTGAAATATTTTGTTCAACTAATGGGATTAGTCATGTAACGTCGCCGGTGTACCACCCGCCTAGCAACGGCCAGGCCGAAAGTGTTGTTAAGATTGTAAAAAAGGGAATCAAGTCCTGTCTTTTGTCATGCGCTAAAATGGTGAAAAGTAGCACTGATTTAAAATTATTAAGATATCTTATGGACTATAGGAACTCAGTGCACACTACTACAGGTTTGTCTCCTGCTGAAATGGTATACGGTCACAAGTTAAGGTCACGATTAGACATTATTAATCCTAAATCATCATCATCATCATCACCTTCGTCACTTGTCTCTAACCGGGTACAACATCAACAGTGTTTGCAAACGAATCAGAAAGCGGAACATAAAATTCAAGATTTAAAGTTGAATGAAGTGGTATTATACAAAAAATTTGTAAACAAATCAAAGTATACATGGTGTAAAGGAATAATCACCAAGAAGATAGGTAAAGTTGTGTATTTAGTTAAGAATTTAGAAAACTCCGAGACTGTTAAAAGACATATAAATCAGCTAGTTAAATATAAAGGGACTACCATCGATCTAGAAGATACAATGAATGTAAATATACCTGTGTATAGGCCACTGCCATCCTCGTTTTCGGCGAGTTCATCACCGTCACCTCCAGCATCGCCTCCGCCCCCGCCCTCACCAGCGTCGCCGTCTCTGACATCGCCACCTTGTCCGCCACTGCCGACGCCGATTCAACAATCCGATCTCCCATCCACGTCTACTAATTCACCGGTTCAGACAGAAAAACAAGGAAGAGGAAGGAGAAAGGAATTGTACGAAGCGAATGATTCGCCAAGTGAGACTGTTCATTATGAGGTGAGCGCAGATAAGTCTGTAGGTGAGGAAGAGTTTTACGAAGCTGAAGAAGCTGGCCAGAACTCGGAAGAACCTGAACCAATGGAAGAAACAGGTTCAGCTCCTCAAGCAAGATCGATGCGTAATCATCCTACTATCTCATATAAAAAGTTTTTTTAGTACTTAAATAGTTAGTAAGTATTTATTGTACTAGGGGGAGGAATGTTACGTATGTAGTAGTAGGCGCCTACGCATGTGTGCGTGCCTGCACAAGCCAGCGCCATCTCGGTACAATAAACAGTGTGTAACTAACCAGCGGTCGTTTCACTCACGTCTATGAGCTCCTCTATCCGAATATTGTACATTTATGAATATACACTCGAGAGCATAGAAATCGCACACCCCCTACATTTTAATTTCGACCGTATTTTTTTTAAATTATTATTCCATACAAGGCCTTTCTGACTGCGAGTTGGTATGCAAATGATGTCTTTTCTATCATCTCTTAACCTTTTATACCTGCTCCTACTAACAGAGCTACGAGTACCTTAAACGAGCTAATTAGGGTCATTCTATTAATAACAGTAGAACACACACACGCACGTTAACACACTGGTTTACAGTAGCAACAAAAGAGCTAACAGTGTGTACTTTAATTAAATTTTAGTTATATTTAAAATAAAACTTTAACTTAAAAAAAAATTGGCTTGAAATGAAAATGTAGGGGGTGTGTGATTTCTAGGCTCTCAAGTGTAGCTGACCCATACGTATAAATTGACTCAAATGACTCATTAGTCCATTGTCACCTACAACCATATTGTTGAATGAGCAACATTCAACAAGGCTGACCAGTACTTTGCTTAATAATATGTACTTATTATTTAATAATAAGTGACTTTTAACCATATTGATATAATATTAAAAGCCATTCTTTAAATGGGCGTCTTCTACGATGCGGCGGAGACATAATAAGTAGGAAGTTCCTTTCTCTGCAGCCCTAGTCACCGGCCGCTTGACTCTAGCGAGCGGTCGGTGATCTACCGTTTTCTACGATAATTTTAAATAAAGTAATGTATAATTATACAAAACATATCTTAAATTCTATACGATGTGTTTATGCATGTTTATTTGTTTCAGGACCGAGACGACACTAAGACCCGAAATGTAATGATATCAGAAGCGTTTCTTCGCTTCTTTGTGGACATTCTGGGGGATTTCTGGCGATTCTTCAGCATTGGCGCGTTGAAGGAAGGCGATATGGGAAAGGAGGATGTCGTTTTTGATGTACGTTACAAATTACAATATGGCTCATCGTACAAACTGACTCATCATTTATAATACGCACTGACTCATCGTACAAACTGACTCATATCATACGCACTGACTCATCGTTTATGGATAAGTAGCCCCCTGTTAAGTTAGAAGTCAATTTCTATGAATACAGAAATAATAAATAAGTCTAAATAGTCCCGCACGATTAAATGAATATAGCAAGCTGTACTATAAAACAACATGTTAAACCAAAACAAATGTAATAAAGAGAATTGAAACCTGATTTGGTTACCTATCGATTAATGCCATTATATATAAAGTAAAGTAAAATTTATTGCATCAAATGCATGTTATTAAGGTATAGGCATAGGAGGTGTATGTTTAAATATGACACAATGTATTTTTTTGCGTGCAAAATTGGGGTACAGTTGTTACTTAATTTAAATGTAATATAATAATATTACTTCAATTATTTCTGACCACATTAAACTTTTTCTAAAATAAACAGTTTAGCTTATCGGCCTGTATACCGACAGGTCTACTGATACCTACAGGTAAACGGTAGTTCAGACTAACCCATCATATCGTACACACTGAATCATCGTACTCACTGACCTATCGTACAAACAGGACCCATCATCATCATCAGCCTATAGCAATGCACTGCTGGACATAGGCCTCCCCCAATGAGCGCCATAGCGCCCTGTCTTCAGCTTGCCGCATCCAGCATCTACGCATCTGCAGTCTTTCGCAGGTCGTCATCCCACCTGGTCAGATGGCCATCAACAGGACCAATCTGACGAAAATTATCTCTCGTATTTTCTTGTTTTTAGTTTTGTGTTACATTTTGTTGATTCACAGTTAATGTTTTTCATTATTGTAAATACTCTTTCTAAATGTTTACTATACTAGTACGCATAAAAAAGCTTGCGATGCTATTATGAGACGGACATTGGTAGAACTGCGTCAATACAGACGCAGAGCCATCTAACAAGAAGTTGAAGTTGACAAAATTTCTCATCATGGTTACAATAGTACCGATCTGCCTTTATTATTTTCATAGAATATCTATTATCAACCTACAAAATTACCATCTCTTTATTATACCTGTTAGTATAGAGCTTAGCAAATCGAAACGATATTGCCTCAGTGGCGCAACGAGCAACCGACGGTATTCCTGCGACACAGAAGGTTGCGGGTTCGATTCCCGTATATTAGTCATCTGGTACCCATAACACAGGTTCTGTTTACTACAGGGCCAGGTAATTATGGATGAAACGTCCAGCATAACTAATTATTCAAGTTTTATCTAAATAAAATAATGATTTTATTATAATTAATTGTTTTTCCTTTTTTCTTTACAGAAAGAAGCCTTTATTAAGAACGCAACATCAAAACAAAACCAGTACTTTCTGGAATGGTTCACGGAAACTGCAATGTTCAACCATTTCATACAAAACATGGCGGTCAGGTACAAACAGACAGAACCAGATTCGTACAGACAAAACGACTCATCTAAAAGTGATTCATCACTTGTAGATGCGCCAACGCCTAACTTCTACCAATTGTTTGAAGAAAGGGTGAACTCTAGGCGCACCAGAGCAAATGTAGATAGAAGTGGTTATAAAAGCGCATTGAATAAGAGAGTAAAGCTTTTGAAAGCTAGGTTGAAAGACCTTATTGGGTGAAAATACAGAAGTCGACTCATTGGTACAAGTCGACTCATTGGTACTAGTTGACTCATTGGTACAAGTTGACTCGTATCCAACTAAAATTATAAAGACGAGAGTGTTGGAAGCAGACAACGCCATAACTACTGAACGGATTAAGCTGAAATTTTGCAGTTATTAAGTTCTAGATCTAGAAAAACATATATTTCATCCTGGTTAAAAGCGTGTGAAGCCACGGGCGGAAGCCTAGTAATATAATTCATAAGCGTTAGCTGTATTTATCTGATATTTTTCAAATGCTCTTCTAGACTTTGAATATATTAAAAGCTTTTCATCTAGATCTAATGTGTGCGATGCCGCGCGCATAAACTAGTTTTTAATAGTTTTTATATTGTATTGTGATAACCGTGTTATTAATAAATAATCTCATTTTGAGGCTTAGTAATCGTTTGTTAATAAAGACTGCTACAGGGTGCTTCTTTAAATTATCCTCCCAGGGTTATTTAAAAATATCTTTAAAGTATATATATCTAAAAGATAAATCGGATAATCGATATTTATGTACATAATGTATTATGTATGTATTTATTCAAAGCATTACAACTATTTTTACAGGTATTACCTAATACAATAGTGTATTCAACTTAATGCTTATAGGCTTGACATAGACAATAATGGACACCATAGACAATGTCAAAAGTAGAATATACAAGCTAATTATTCAATTACGCGTTTACTTGATTTTGACGACCGATGTGGCGCGGTGGGCGAAGGTCCGCCTGCGACGCAGGAGGTTGCGGGTTCGATTACCGCCTCGGAACAATTGTGTGTGTGATCTGCAGATATTTGTTCCGAGTTCTGGTTGTTTTCTATGTATAATAAAAAATATCTATCTATGTAATGTATTGTATTATGTATATCAGTCATCTAGTACCCATAACACAAGCTCTGCTTAGCTTGGGGCTAGATAATGCTGTGTGAATTGTCCAGCATTTTTTTTTATTATTATTTATTTATTATACTATTTTCAAATTTTTCGAGTCGACATATTCGCATCTCTCTCTGTCATTAGTAACTGCGTCTATGTAATACTTGATTCTATCATTCAGTCTCAATTCACTCATCTGTCAACATTTAGGGAACTACATAGTCGTGCATGTACCGGTGTAGAGTGGATTTTTTTTTTGTAAAAGAAATGTTGAAATATATATTCTCGTACGTGTCTAGTAGAAATAAATTGCTTCCGAAATACGGTTGTTATTAGATATTAAAATTTACCTAACTCATTAGGTTTTAGAAATTCGGCTTCGGCATCACAAAACACCCTGTATTAACTTGTAATAATTTTTTAGTCTTAATTTTAAGTTTTTTTTTTGTTATTTCATTAACACATTCCTTGAATCGACTGCACCGAAAGGTTAAAGTTTTTTGTCCCGATTAATATCACAAAGTGTTCGGCGTTTTAAGTTTTTGTAAAATCTTAGTTTTAAGTTAATTTTACACTTACTAAGTATGCTTTAAATTAAATTGTATTTTAAAATAGGGACTATTATTTATAAGTTATTATCAAGTTAGTTCTCTATACCTCCTTAATAAGTCACTATATGGATCGTTTTACGTAATAAAAAAAATTACTACAATTTTCCTTTCATCATCATCATCAGCATATATCAGTCCACTGCTGGACATAGGCCTCACCCAATGAGCGCCATAGCGCCTTGTCTTCAGCTTGCCGCATCCAGCATCTACCTGCAGTCTTTCGCAGGTCGTCATCCCACCTGGCCGGAGGGCGTCCTACAGTACGTTTACCGAGTCGTGCGCTTGACTATTTGTTGGTAGAAATACAAGTAGGCAGTTAACTCTTGCGAGTTGAACGGAGTCATTAAAGGGTCCGTTCCGCTCGCGGTGGACACTAGGAACGTTAAATATGTTAATTTTTAAAACGTATTCCTGAGTGGAGACCACGGCTCGGTAAACATAGTGTCGGCCTTCCCAAGGGCCAGGTGAGATGACGACCTGCGAAAGACTGCAGGTAGATGCTGGATGCGGCAAGCTGAAGACAGGGCGCTATGGCGTTCATCGGGAGAGGCCTATGTCCAGCAGTGGACTGCTATAGGCTGATGATGATGATGAAGCTTTAAACGTTGAAATCTCAGTTATTAGGTATCCCAGTATGTAAAGTTATAATTATTATAAGTATTATTACAATTATAACTATAAGTGCTATGAGAATGTGCCTTATTTAGTTGCAGTAGTTATTATTAGCACTGATGCTAATCAAATATTTTCAAATAAATGATTTTACTATTAAACAATTTTGTTTCTGTTTTAAAATACAACTTTATTTACTACACAAGACTGCTTCCATGTTTATGTTACCCCAGTAAGTGTTATATGATAGTTTGTATACTGAAAAGACGCTACGAGCGATTTCTTCCAGTCAACCTTTGGATGGACACATAATTAGCTATTGTATAGGTATATTATAGTCGGAGGCGTATTATAGACAATATCCTACTAATATTATAAACGCGAAAGTTTGTAAGTATGGATGGATGTTTGTTACTCTTTCACGTAAAAACTACTGAATGGATTTTAATGAAACTACAATAAGATAGATAGATAGATAGCTTATACATCAGAATAACACATAGGCTACAATCTATAAAGATATATTGTATATTATCCAAAATTTAATCACCACGCGGGTAAAACCGCGGGGCGCAGCTAGTCTTATATATAAAAATATATTGGTTCGTTAGTCTCGCTAAAACTCGAGAACGGCTGGGCCTCTTTAGCTGATTTTGGTTTTGAAATATTTGTCGTAGTCCAGGGAAGGTTTAAACGGTGAGAAAACATGGTAAAATTGCGCAGAATTTCCACGCGAGTGAAGCCATGGGGCTCAGCTAGTTGACAATATATATTATACAGAACGGAAAAGATATGTGGAAATAATTAGTTTGAGACTTAGTAGCTTTATTCCTTCATACACAATATACAGGGTGTTTGGTGGAGGGTTAGACAAACTCGGTGGGTGTGTAGGTGGACCTATTTGTAAAATACAAATTGAAGTAGAAGATCCTAACTCTTTCCTGTTTTTTTTTAATGAATAATGCCTTCAATAGATGAACGATACATCTGGGACCAAAACTAAAAAAAAATAACAATCGAACACATGTTCCAAAAAACATTGTAGGGGAAAAGAGTTAAAATTTCGGAAAATTATTTAAAAATACAAAAAACAGAATTAAAAAAATTTGTAAAGAGTTAGGGTCTTCTACTTCAATTTGTATTTTACAAATAGGTCCACCTACACACCCACCGAGTTTGTCTAACCCTCCACCAAACACCCTGTATATATTATTGTTTTAAATAAACTGAAACAGAAACTCATCACTGGATACCAACTCACGGAAATCGAATCAATGTTATTATTCTTCTGTAATAAAACAACAATTGAAGTGTCGGAGATTAATTACCATGTCATTATTAAATCTGTAGGTAATAATTATAACCTAGGTATGACCGACATTTAGCTCGCTTTGCATAGACATTTCAATACCCATTGTGGTTGTTATTGATTGCCGATTATCACTACATAGTATAAAACACAGTGCGTCCTACCCGTTATGACCTACGGAGCTGAGACGTGGGCACTCACGGTAGGGCTGGTCCACCAGTTCAAAGTCGCTCAGCGAGCTATGGAAAGAGCCATGCTCGGAGTTTCTCTGAAGGATAGGATTCGTAACGAATACATCCGACAGAGAACCAAGGTTATCGACATAGCTCTGAGAATTAGCAAGCTGAAGTGGCAGTGGGCCGGCCATATCTCGCGCAGAACCGACGGCCGCTGGGGCAAACGTGTTCTTGAGTGGAGACCACGACTCGGTAAACGTAGTGTAGGACGCCCTCCGACCAGGTGGGATGACGACCTGCGAAAGACTGCAGGTAGATGCTGGATGCGTCAAGCTGAAGACAGGGCGCTATGGCGCTCATTGCGGGAGGCCTATGTCCAGCAATTGCTACTAACATAGGCTGATGATGATGATGAATTATCACTGCATAGTATAAAACAGTCGCTTCCCGGCGTCTGTCTGTCCCTATGTATGCTTAGATCTTTGAAACTACGCAACGGATTTTAATGCGGTTTTAATATATAGATAGAGTGATTCAAAAGTAAGGTTTATATACCATTTGAAACATAGATTTCCACGCGGGTGAAGCTAGTAATACATAATTGTGACACCAGTGACGCAGCAAGTGTCCACCTGTGGCATAGAAGATTGCGGGTTTCCTTCCCGCCTCGGGGTAAAGTGTGTAAACATAGTAAGGTTTTGTTATAGTGCGCAAGCACTCGCACTCGGGGTAATCCCGTTGTATGGTTTCACCCTACATTTGCTGTTTTGCGCACGCGGCGATTTAGGTACCTACTCTGTGTCGCACACGCGCGTTGCAATTTATTTACATAGTCGGTATACCAACCGAATCCTAGCGCTAAGCAGGGGTAACCTTCGGATCATGACAAGAGCCTTAACTGGACACTCTCGCCTTAACAAGCACATGGTCAAACTAGGGCTAAGCGACACACAATCCTGAAGATTTTGTGATTGGGAAGGATGAAACGCCCCTCCATCTGCTAAGTGAGTGTGGAGCACTGATGCACAAACGCAGCATCCACCTGGGCAAGCATCTGCATAGCCCAGACGAGCTGCAAGATATCACCCCGAAGAAAATCCTACAGTTTCTAGCAGCTGCAAGGGTTAGTGGCGAACTACGAACGCTACGGCTTCGGGGCTGAACGTATAAGTGGCGATCACAATAGGCCTATCATGGCCGCCGTGATACCAAATCCACCCTAAGCTAATAAAAAATCAATACGTGACCTACTAACGCGAGAGTTACATTTAAGGGAAGCCATCTTTACCGAACTTTGATATAAAACTTGAATAAACTTTAACTTTGTGACTTGTGTGTAACAGTTTACGTGCTCAAACTAACTGTAGGTACCTACTTGTACTACATTACCAACGGTGACAATACAAAGTGAGGTGCTATAGGTAAACTGTCTGCAACAACCACCTTACACCCGTTTTACCCTTACGTACGGAACCCTAATATGAATCCTTCTCGCGTAGCTAAAGAATGCGAGCAATTTCATTATTAATGCGTCAGTCAAACTTACATCTCCATGTTACCATAACGCCATTCTGTAGACTTGACCTTTTAACAATGGAATTTGAAGTGGTGGACAGGTGAGGCGAAAAGTGTTCAATATTTTTGATGTGAAAACTTCTTTATGCTCTTTGAGCACTTTATGGTGAATAAAATCATGGAACTCGCGTCATTTTCACTGCACGTGATGCACACGTGTCCCCATAATATTCCATTAAATATTTTATTTAGGTATGTTATTTATTTATTTACGCATTATATAATACCTCCGACCAGGTGGGATGACGACCTGCGAAAGACAAGAAAGCGATCAATAATTTTTGGAGACTTCAATCTCGACCTATTATGCGACAACAACAATAACAAACAGTATCTCGAAGTCTTGGCAGAAGAAGCCTATGCAGTATTAAATAATATCGACAAGAACTACTCAACGCGACAAACCAGCACAACAAATACAATCCTGGACCACGTTATCTCAGACCTGAAGAATAATAAATTCCAGTTTGCCCTGTTGGAATCATCGTTATCGGACCATAAACAAATATTTATAGAGTTATCAAAATTTAAACAGAAAACCAAGCAACGAATACAATATGAAGCAATAGACTATGACAAGCTACAGAAAAGTATTGAAACAGGTACCTACTAGAATGAAGAACACGATTAAAACAATTTAGAAAAATATATACAGATATGCATTAATGACAGTAAAATAAACAAAACTAAAATATTGAACTTACCAAAAGACGATTGGATCAACAAAGAAATAATAGAAATGATAAACTCAAGGAACAGCTTGTGGCAACAGATGAAAACAAACAAAGACAATGAAGATTTAAGAAATAAATTTATCGAAGAAAGAAATAAAGTGGTAAAGAGGATAAGGAAAGATAAAACAGGATTCTACCACAAGGAATTCAAAAGATGCGATCAAAGCCCAAAGAAAATGTGGAACCTAATAAATAAGCTATCAGTAAATAAAACTAAAGAAAACAAAATTCCACCAAAGATCATAGTCAATGCGCAAACTATAACAGATAGGGAAAATATATGTAACGCTTTTAATGATTTCTTTTCTTCGATCGGTACTGAATTGGCGGGTAAAATTCCCACTGTTTATCACAGCCTACCGGGGAACACTTTGATGTACGCTTCTAATTATATACACGAAACTAAACTTGCAGAACTAAAACCATGCTCAACAAAAGAAGTAATTAAAATCATAGAAAACTTAAAAGATAACACCAGTACTGGTGTTGATGGAATAAGCACCAAATCGATCAAGTGTATGAAACCATACATAGTACTTTCTCTGGTAGACTGTATAAACAAATGTCTTGACTGTGGCGTTTTTCCCGATAGTTTGAAGATAGCAAAAGTAACACCAATTTACAAACCTGGTACAAGAACCGACCCTAGTAATTATAGACCTATTTCGGTACTACCTGTGCTATCCAAAATATTCGAAAAAATAATTTACACACGACTTAATGACTACCTAACTGATAAAAACTTCTTGATCAAACAGCAGTATGGCTTTCGCCCAAAATCGAACACACTCTCAGCTACTGTGGATCTAATAACTAATATAAAAACAAACATCGACTCTAAAAACATATGTCTAGGAATTTTCATCGACCTCAAGAAAGCTTTTGACACCGTTAGTCACTTGAAACTGCTTGATAAACTTAAAAATCTAGGCATTACTGGAAAAGCTTATAACATACTAGCATCATATGTTAAAAATCGATCCCAAATAGTTAAAATAGGTGAATACTCGAGTACAGTTCGAAAAATAACATGTGGAATCCCACAGGGCTCCATCTTGGGTCCGTTGCTGTTTCTCATTTACATCAACAATATAAATCAGATCGGACTAACAGGTTACCTAACCGTGTACGCAGATGACACTTGTCTCTTTTATTTTGGTCAGTCTATGAAGAGTATAGTAAACGAAGCTCAAAAAGACCTTGACACTTTAAATGAGCGGTTTTTACACAACCTACTCACAATAAACGTTTCAAAAACTTCATACATGATTTTTGCTACCAAAAACAAAAAAATTACAAAATATAACCCACCAAAAGTTAACCACATCCCAATAAAACGTTCGAGTACAGAAAAGTATCTAGGTTTGCTATTAGATGATAAATTAGCATGGAAGCCGCATATAGACTTCATAAGATCCAAGCTTACATCCCTTGCTGGCGCCTTACGTAATATGAGCAACTGCGTGCCCCCAAAGATAAGAAATACTATCTATAATGCCCTTATTAAACCCCATTTGGAATACCTTGTTGAGATATGGGGATCAGCCCCAAAAACTACAATTAAACAGCTACAAATAGCACAAAATAAAGTTATTAAAAGATTATTTAATTATGACTATCTAACTCCAACAGCAACATTATATAACAAAACCAAATTACTAAATTTAACACAAATATTTAACATAAATACATGTATACTCATAAGAAAGATATTAACAAAAAAAATCCAGTCCAATATTACGCTCACAATCAAAAATACAAATATAACTTACGAAATACAAACAAACTGTATGTTCGCCCCCCCAGAACGGTTAACTACGGCAAAAAGAACGTATTATATGAAGGAGTACTGATATATAATAAACTACCGGGCGAAATTAAAGACTCCATGAGCACGCAGGTTTTTAAAAATAAATTAAAGCAACATTATTTAGCTAAAGAATAGATTTACTAATTTAATGAAATAGATTTTACTAATAAATAGTCAATAATTAAAATAAGAAATATCAAATTTATTAAATAAGCATAATCTAAAATATTACCTTCCAAAATGTATATAATATAGCTGCTGCCTTGCTCCCAGACTACAAACGCACGCGCAGTCAACGTGCACAAAAGTCTTTTGTTGGCAAAACAATAGCGTAAGCCTAAGTACCTATGAGCAGCTATCAGCCGGTAAAATGAAGGCAGACCGCTGAGTTACTACCTTCTTACTGTTACATTATTTTATTAGATTAGTTAGGTTGTTTTTTCTACTAAGTATAGTTATTTCTTTTGTTTTTGTTTGCAAGTACATTATACCAGGATTATACTAATATAGGTGTAAGCACACTTGGCTAATATAATCTTAAGCACATACTTAAGTACGTATTTTATAAGTAGGTACTAAGTAGAAACATTGTAAATACTTCTCATTAAGTGAACGTTATATACTATGTTCTTTGAGAAAAATAAAGATTCTTTAAACCGAAGACTGCAGGTAGATGCTGGATGCGGCAAGCTGAAGACAGGGCGCAATGGCGCTCATCGGGGTAGGCCTATGTCCAGCAGTGGACTGATAATAATCAATAATCAATAATCAATAATCATTTATTTCGTACCTTTCATGAAATACACGTCACATTAGTTTCGGCTACATATATATTGGCTGATGATGTGATATAATACCTATCTTAATTATATACACTGTTCTTGGTGGCACGCTACGCCACTGCGTACTGTATACACGAAAAAATGCAGAAATTGAGCTTAATTATTATTTTTGTCTGGTTCCCGAATTTTTTGCGCAGTGATCCCTGTACCCA
Source organism: Eupithecia dodoneata (assembly GCA_947044415.1). Classification (NCBI taxonomy): domain Eukaryota; kingdom Metazoa; phylum Arthropoda; class Insecta; order Lepidoptera; family Geometridae; genus Eupithecia; species Eupithecia dodoneata. The sequence continues at coordinate 4,763,740 of OX345683.1, read as the reverse complement.
CGTGATTTCAGCTGGCCAGACAGGGACTATAGCCGCTCTTCCGTACTTCAGACCGTTGAATACCTCCTTCAAACCGTTTTGTTCATTCATGCGCATATTATCTTCGATGTTCTTGTTTCTGTTCCTTATTGCGTGCGCACTCGTCATACCGTGAGCTCCATCCATACGCGAATAGTCTTGATATTGAGGTTTTCTTTCATTTACTTTTGCTTGACTTCGAGCTGAGACCCGCGATAGGTATTCACTTGAAGTCAAAATCACTGAAATAGAAATGTTGGTATTTATTGTGCGTATATTAGAATATACTAGAAAGACGTTTATTTATAACAACATAAATTAATAAAAGATACACTTATAGAGTAGGTACATGTATAGCGTTGTTATAAAATGGCTCTAACTAAGCATCATAATGCTGGCGAAGCTCCGTAAGAGACTTAGCCAGTGCTCTTCCGTTAGAGCCCGTACTGGTGACGTCACGAACTGGCCTACGCAGTACGCAATGAGATAAAAAAATTATAATAATAGAAAAAACGAAATCAAAACACATCACACACAAGTGAACGGCTTTTTTAAGCCGTTCACAATATACAGAGACATACTATATACGTATATTATTTACTTGTGCGTGACATGATCTTCTGACGAGCTCTGTGGCGCAGCGAACGAAGGTCCGCCTGCGACGCAGGAGGTTGCGGGTTCGCCGGCCGCCTGCTAACTTTGAGGCCAGGTTGATGGACTTTAAACATAATCAATATATTTTAAATATACTATGTACTCAATTTCTTTGTACAAACTTACGCAAGAAAAATGCCAAAACCGGACGTTTCATCGCAGCTTCTAAGTGCAAGTGTGGGTTTTACGGGAAAATATTGACAAAGTAATTTCAAGTGAAGATAAAAGTGTGAAAATCGAATCGATTATAAATACAATTAAAAAACGAAATCACATCAATTGACAATCCACACGGCGTCATCCAGCTCCAATCTAAGCAAAGCTTGTGTTATGGGTACTAGATGACTTTTTACATAGATATGTATTTTTTTATCATAAACTAGCGGACCGTCCCGGCTTTGCACGGGTATTAGAACCTTTGGCTACATTATTGGAGTTTTAGTAAAGATCCCTAATTTTTTTGAAAATATAATATAGCCTATGTTCACCGGGGATATTTAGGCTTCCTAACGGTGATAGAATTTTTCAAATCGGCCCAGTAGTTTCGGAGCCTATTTGTTACAAACAAACAAACAAAAAATCAAACCTTTCCTCTATATAATATTAGTATAGAAGTATAGATAAATCACGATCAGAACACCCGGAACAAATGTCTGCAGATCGGACACACAATAGGGTATATGCGTGTTGTTTTGGTTCAAATATGTTTTTTTCGAAATATCGAATGGTTATTATATCTTAAACATAATCATTTCATGAATTCCTTATTATTAGCATAAAATAATAAATGAAAAGTGAAAAATATGCGAGGGAAATTCAGAATTGCCAAACGCATCGCCAGTGGTCGAAGCGAATCATTCAATAGATTTCTTTCCGGCCCTGGTGTGGGCACAGAGAGGGGCCTCGAGGCTTGGCCTCATTACCCCGGCGTCAACTCGAGGGGTGACGACCCTAGGTCCTTGGGTTAGTGGTTTTTTTTTAGTAATTTGTTTATTCCTCTTCTCATCTCTTTTTTGTTGCTGTATATAATTTTTTTTTTTTTTTTTTTTAAGCTTACTAGAAGAAAGCCAGTCATCCTCGTAGATGATTCTAATTCTAATCTCACTAGGATGCTAAAATATGAACTGGTATATCTTTCAACCATTGTTTTCCTACATTCGCATCTCTCGGGACAGGAAAAACACATCAGGTGCACTTCTAATAGTATTTTTGCACATACGCCATATGCCTACCTAGGCACTAGACAATACTTATATAAGTAGCCGTATGGTCTAACTCTCACTGGACTTCGTTTTTGACATTTCAAGCTAAGCCAGACTTCGACTGTCTCTTTCATATTCTGTAAGTAGCTGCCACATGCCACAATACCATTACTGGCGAGATTTATTTACATTCAGCCCCTGCCGCTGCCCCTCGCGCTGCCGGCGATAATTCCCTAAATACTGCTGCAGCAGGATCGAGAGGAGTGTGTGTTTACATACTGCCCTACCACTCACTTCGCTTTCAAGTTTCGGTCCTTTGACTTCCGCACAAAAAACCGCCAGTTTGGGGAGCGCCGGGCAGCGCGAGTGGCAATGGCAGTGGCATGAGAAGTATCGCGTTTACACACTCGTCCTGCCCACTTCCCTACTCACTTCCCTACTCACTTCCCTGCCCACTTCCCTGCTCACTACGGCTGAATGTAAATGAATGGAACCTCGTGTTTTGACAGATTTTGGTATTGTGTAACGCCGAAATGAATTTCAGTAGCCATCTCAAGCCAATCATTGATTCCGAAGCCCATGACCAGTTCAATACCTTAGACAATACCGAAAACATTCTGACTGGTTCCACAACTGTTCGCTGCCCAGCCTAGCTGGATCATTCTTTTGGCCTCCTTCTCAAAATATATACCTTAGTGAACTGGTAACCGGCTTGAAGTTCACTGGTAATGGATGGACTTCGAGTTAGACAATAAGGCTGCTTAGGAGCTTCTTCCATGGCCTAAACGGCTATTAAACTGAAAATCTGTTTAAAGTATTTAGAAAACCTACAGTAAACAAACGCCGGGCATAGCTTGCGACGTCGTCATACAAAACGCGCGAAAATGGCAGCGTTCAAACAGCTCAAATATTAACTCTGTTTAAACTTATTTTTTTAAACTTTATTAAATCATTTCCAATAGCATTTACATTTTTTATTATGCTATGACGATGTGACCAGTAAATAATATAAACACATGCATATACCCCCCTACTATCCCGAGGCGGGAATTAATTTATTTGTAATTTATTATCATAAAATAATAGTTTATTCTATTAATTTAGCTATGATATTATTAATTTGAATGTTAATTAATTAATTAAATACTCTTAGGTACCTATAAAAACGTGACATGTAATTATTATTATAAATAAATGACTATTATTATGTCTCTCATTTACTATGATCTCGGGCCATAAAGTGACCCGGTCCTTTGGAAGACTTGCGTGGGGCCGAAGCCAACAGCACAGAGGCCCTTTGAGAAGTTAATTATGTAACTATTTATTTATTATGTAACCCGCAACCTACTGCGTCGCAGGCGGACCTTCGCCCACCGCGCCAAAGAAGTCATCCATGATACTTTTCAAAGTTTTTTAATAATAATAATTGTTTATTTTATTTTCAGATGTATAACCGAAGACACCGACGACAATGACAATAACAATGAAAAGTGTACAAGTGTCAAGTGTAAAAGAGATAAAAAGACTGACCTGCGGATCTCTGAGCGGTTCTATGACCCGGAGAACAATAACAGCCTACAAGAGCTGATGCTCAGCTTGGATGGAGTCAGGTGAGATACACAAAAAAAAATACAAAATTCATTTGACGACCGATGTGGCGCGGTAGGCGAAGGTCCGCCTGCGACGCAGGAGGTTGCGGGTTCGATTCCCGCCTCGGAACAATTGTATGTACGATCTGCAGATATTTGTTCCGGGTGTTCTGGTCGTTTTCTATGTATAATAAAAAATTATCTATCTATGTAATGTATTGTATTATGTATATCAGTTATCTAGTACCCATAACACAAGCTCTGCTTGCTTACCATGGGGCTAGATAATGTTGTGTGAATTATCCAGCATTATTCATTATATTTATTTATTTACCAAAATACAAAGCATGCTTACATTTTACTGGTGGTCCCCCCGCACTAGGTTTAGAACCTGTATCGGGGATGCCGAATCACAAAAATCATCATCATCATTATCAGCCTATATCAGTCCACTGCTGGACATAGGCCTCCCTCAATGAGCGCCATTACAAAAAATAATTACCAATAATCAAGACTTTAGTAAACAGGGCAGCAGTTCACATTGCATTAATATTTTAGGAAATAAAAAGAAGAAAGCAAATACTAAGAAAAACAAAAAATTAAAATGAATAGGAAAAACATGTAGGTACGTAATTTTTTAAAACTTAACTAGAAGGTCTAATGAAAAAACTAGATGATATAAAAATTTATCACAACAAGTACACAACAAACTCAAGGGTGGGACAGGAAAAGACAGGTTTATCAAATGAAATGAAATCAAAGTTTATTTCTTTAGACATACAAATAAGCACTTAGAAAGGTCATATTTCATATTATGCATTATTATAATAACATTATTTTGATGTTCACTTCAATTTTTTGTCCACAAGTGGAAGAAGTGAGAAAAAACCTAGTGGTTTCTTCTCACTTCTTCCATACTACATACTAGACACATAAATTATGAACATACACTAGTATATTCATAACTTATGTGTCTAGTACATATGATTTGCTTATTTGTTAGTTGTTAGATTTTGAGTTGGAGCAAAACTCGTTCCAAGCTTTTTTATCTTCTAGATAATCTGATATTTTGTAATAAGCTTTTTTACAAAGAATATGTTTCAAATTTTTTTGAAATTTATTTATTGATAATTTTTGCATCTCACTTGGAGTTTTGTTAGAAGAAATCATTCATTGTTCGATACATCGACCACGGAGGTATATTAGCAGCATCAGCAGTTCGACCTAAGTAGGTTACCCGTGCCGCGAGCGCGGACCGGGCGCCTACAGAGGTCAGTGCTTCACCAGCAGACATTCAAACCGCACTCATTACCATTCATATTAGTCGTAATTTTATATACAACAAGCGGACCCGACAGACGTTGTCCTGTCTTAACTATGAATATTGATTTCGAATTGGTTACATCCTCTTTGATGATATTTGCAGCACGCATTCTGTCAATGTTATGTCAAACACCATAAGGTTACCTACATCAAAAAAGTTTGAATTGCAAAAACATTAGAAATAATTTAATATATGGTGGTTAAGTATTCATAAATTTTTCCGCGAAATTTTCTTAATTTTTTCCTTCATAAGATCCTTCTCCTGACAATACCAACACAACAAAAAAGAATTAGCGAAATCGGTCCAGCAGTTCACGCGTGATGCCGTGACCAAGGGAAATAGGGATTCATTTTTATATATATAGATATAGCTATTGTCCCTATACTCTACTATTAGTACAGAAATACATTTTAATGTAAATTATTTGAGAATAAATGAAATAAATTGTAGTTTCCCAGCGGTGAATGAATTTTTCAAATCGGTCCAGTATGTGTTCAGTAGTTTCGGAGCCTATTCAATACTAATATTTTAAAGAGGAAAGGTTTGATTTTTGTTTGTTTATTTGTTTGTATTGAATAGGCTCCGAAACTACTGGACCGATTTGAAAAATTCTTTCACCGTTGGGAAGCTACACTATCCCCGGTGAACCTAGGCTATATTATATTTTCATAAAAGTTAGGGATCCGTACTAAAACCGTGCGAAGCCGGGAAGGTCCGCTAGTATATTATATTTTATTAATTCATTGTATCTTGATCATTTTCAGGGTAAAAACAATATCCCGTCCCCTGGAACCGCGTGCGGAAGAGACTAGTGCTTGCACGCTGCTGGACTCGCTAGGCGCCGGACTGCTCGTCAAGGTGTTTGGCTCTCTACTGCTAGAGAGAAAGCTCATCGTAAGGGCTGATAAACTGAGGTGGGCCCCCCATCATCATCATCATCAACCTACGTTAGTCCACAGCTGGACATAAGCCTCCCCCAATGAGCGCCATAGCGCCCTGTCTTCAGCTTGACGCATCCAGCATCTACCTGCAGTCTTTCGCAGGTCGTCATCCCACCTGGTCGGATTCAAATCATGGTAAATATCCCGTATTAAATGACTTTAGTATTAAACTTGACTTTATCTTTTCCACAGCGTCCTATCATCTCTTCTCGAAGGTCTTCAATCAGCGCTCTACCCATTTGTCTGGCAGCAGCCTCTCATCTCCTGTGTCCCGAGTGAGATACAACGTGCAGTGCTGGACGCTCCGCTGCCCGTGCTGGCGGGAGTGCTGGCCCGGACCGTGCTCACTGACACTATGGAGGAGGTAATACCCTGGACTCTTCATCATCAGCCTATGTTAATCCACTGCTAGTCCTAATGAGCGCCACAGCGCCACGCATCCAGCATCTACCAGCAGTCTCTCGCAGGTCGTCATCACTAATCGTATAAATTCATAGGTACACTTCATTTTATAAAGGGAAACAAGGGTGTGGTCGGTGACATAAGGACCACAGAAAGAAAGAAAAGAAGAAAGAAAATATATTTATTGATTCACTGTACGTACAACTTGTTACTATATAGTACTTAACTATAAAGAACAAGCGACTCTAAAAAGCGAACCAGTAGGTCCTGTCTCAGCATAATGTTGCTCTACTTCTCCACAAGAAGAAGAGCAACGCTGGTTTTCTGACAGAACCATTAGCGCGTGCCAACACGGGTGGCAGACCACAGAAACAACAAATATATATATATATATATATATACGTATACAATAAATTGGCATCTTACAACCTAAGATTAACTCTAATTTAACACTAAGCACATTATCAGAATACAAAGAAAAAAAGAATAGAATAAAAATAAGTTCGTCCAAGCAGCTATTTGGATGACAACTGACCACAGGAGGACAAGAGGAAAGTTTTATCAGCTTTACAGATTGTGTACAAAACATTCAAATATAAACATTATCCGATCTTGGGTGGTGTGCGTCATTCTGGAGGAGTCTGAGTCGCTCAGGTAGTATACTTAGGGCTATCTCTGACACTGTATACAAAAATACAATTTTCCAGCATTGGATATCCGTCCACCTGGGCGGCAACAAGAAATGACGGCCCTGTAGCATTTTGCTCAGGGTACTGACTATAAAGTGGCCCGGTCCTTTGGAAGGCTTGCGTGGGGCCGAAGCCAACAGCACAGAGGCCCTTTGAGAAGTTAATCTAAAGGCGATGGCTACACATAGCGGGTATCATCCTCGGGTGCACAATATGACACACCCGAAGATGGTATCCGCCAGGTGTAGAGACTATTGCAAAGAAAAATTAAAGAAATAAAACCAGGCTATTGTGATGGATGGATGGATGCACTGGGTAATCGGGCTATAGGGGAGATTGCGGACGTCTGCCATAAACAAGTCAATCATAATGTAACGAAGAGTGGCAGACGGTGGCTTGCCGAATGCTGGATGGGTTCCTTAAAAAGCCGGAGTAAATTACCGGAGAGGAAAAACATCGGCGCAAACGACTGAGTGTCGAGAGGTGCGGCCCCGATTTCACCATCACGAAGACTGCCGTGAGCGGGTTTTCTCGCTATTACGCCATTAGACACTTCCACCCCCGAGTCTACATCCTAATGTGTAACTCTCGACTCCACTCAGACCGGCCAATGAAGGCAAGCAAGAGGGAACCAGGAACTTCCCCGGGAGCACTCGGTAGCCATGGTGTCGCTACTCACCAACAGCTCGCCACAAGCTGCACTGCGGGCTTATTATTATTATTTATTATTATTAGTATAAACTATTTTTGTTTGCAGGGCATGTTCATAGACCTGAGCTTCCCATCTCTGGTGCGTTGCTACCAGGGCGACGAGTCTTCTATCTTACCCACGGACAGCTATAAGACGTTGAAAACAGCGCTCAATATGGACTCTGCCAAGAACAAGGTATGTTTATTGTTACGTATGTAGTAGTAGGCGCCTACGCATGTGTGCGTGCCTGCACAAGCCAGCGCCATCTCGGTACAATAAACAGTGTGTAACTAACCAGCGGTCGTTTCACTCACGTCTATGAGCTCCTCTATCCGAATATTGTACAGTGGCGACGATTTACCTACAAGTGCATAAAAATGGCGAATTCAGCGCAATTCGGCATTTTAAATACGTTTGACCACAATCTACAAACGTGGAAAACATATAAAGGCCGGATCACGCATTATTTTCTCGCTAATGATATTACTGCGTCGACGGATTCCACGGGGAGCAAACGGAAGGCGATCCTGCTGAGCGCACTCACAGAAGGAACCTACAAGTTAGCGACGGACTTGGTACTACCTAAGGGTATTGAAGACGTGCCGTATACGGATCTCCTGAATGTCCTTGATGCGCATTTCACCCCAAAGCGTATCGGATTTGCTGAACGTCATAGTTTCTACGCGGCAAGTCAACGAACGGGCGAAACGCATTCACAATGGGCGGCGCGTCTGCGAGGACTTACTGAAAAGTGTGGCTTTTTAAATGTCGAAGAGGCACTTCGCGACAGATTTCTCATGGGTATGTTGCCGGGACAAGAGAAGGAGAAGCTGTACACCAAAGATTTGGTTAGCTTCAGCATGGCAGAGGTCGTCAAGATGGCGGAGAACATGAGCTGTGCGCGCGCGGCCGCGGCCAGCGCCAGCGTGCTTGCCACCGACAACCAGCTATTCAAGATATCGAGGGACGTAAAAAATGCAACTGTAGGAAAAGTTAAATGTAGTGTATGTGGTTATTCGAATCACAAATCATCGGAGTGCCGGTTCACCAATTATGTTTGCAAAAAGTGTCACGAAAAAGGCCACTTGCGTAGAATGTGTACAAAGAAAGTGAATTACGTTGAGTTGGATCGCAGTGACAAAGGTGAAGATGATGCCGGTGACGATGGTAAGTTGTTTTACATCCGATCTTTCAGGGGACAACCTATGGTAGAAAGTGTTTTGATTAACAAATTGTCATTAAAATTTGAAATAGATAGTGGGTCGGCAGTTACTGTAATCCCGGAAAGTTTTTACAACAGTAAATTCATAGATGTACCATTATCAAGTACAAATAAACAGCTGATGACGTACAATGGAAAAAAGATAATCTGTTTAGGAACGCTTCGGTTACCGGTTTGTTACGCGGATCAAACGCACTATATAGACATATTTGTAGTGCGCGACGGAGGGCCACCGCTTCTAGGCAGGGATTTTATATCTTTATTTAATTTACAACTCATGCCGGTAAACTCCATAAATACCGAACTGTCTTGCGATTTTTTACAGCAGCGTTTTGGAGAATTGTTTTCTGATAAATTAGGGAATTTTAATAAATATAAAGTTAAACTCAAATTAAAAGAAAATGCTAAGCCCGTTTTCTGCAAAGCGAGACCAGTAGCGTTTGCTTTACGTGAGAAGGTTGATACAGAAATTAATAGATTGATTGAATTAGGTATTCTCGAACCCGTTGAGTATTCGGCCCACGCGTCCCCCATAGTCCCGGTCCTAAAACGGGACGGGTCAGTAAGATTGTGTGCTGACTACTCCGTTAGCATAAATAAACAGCTGTTAGTAGAACAATACCCGCTCCCAACTACAAACGAGCTATTTTCAAAAATTTCTGGTGGTCAACAGTTTACGAAGCTTGATCTATCCATGGCATATAACCAGTTTATGTTAGATGATGAATCAAAAAATCTTACGACCGTGAATACCAGCCGTGGGCTCCTAAGGTACAATAGGCTTGTGTTTGGATTAGCGTCTGGACCATCAATTTTTCAGCGGGCGATCGAAGGGGTTCTGTCAGGCATAGATGGAGTCTTGTGTCTGTTAGATGATATATTGATAACAGGGACTGATAAAAAAGAACACACGCAGAGGTTAATTACCGTGTTACAACGTTTACAGGATGCAGGTCTAACCTTACGGAAGGATAAGTGTAGTTTTTTCCAGAACGAAGTTTGTTATCTTGGATATATAATAACAAAAGATGGTCTCAAAAAATCTCCTGAAAAAATTAAAGCTATGGTCGGAGCTCCAGTCCCCACAAATATAACACAGCTACAGTCGTTTCTAGGGTTAATTAATTACTACAGGAACTTTGTACCTAGTGCATCAACTGTCCTTAGTCCGCTGTATGAACTATTAAAGAAAGGTAGTAAGTGGCTCTGGACAGATAAACATCAACAGGCTTTTATAGAAATAAAAAACTTGATGACGTCAGACCAAGTACTGGCTCATTTCGATCCGAACGCTAAAATAATATTGACAGTGGATGCGAGTCCTAGCGGCCTAGGCGCTATTCTTTCACAGGTGGAGGACGAAGGGACAGAAAGGCCTATTTCTTTTGTTTCACGGACACTGAACGCCGCTGAAACTCGTTACTCTCAGATACAAAAGGAAGCGACAGCTATCATTTACGGTGTTCGTCGTTTTCACCAGTATTTATATGGCCGGTCTATACCGTTTGTTTTACGAACGGACCATAAACCCTTATTGTCTATATTTGGCCCTAATAAAGGAATACCGGAGATGTCCGCAAATAGGCTTCAACGCTATGCATTATTTTTAAGTAGCTATAACTACAAAATAGAGTATATACGGAGTGCTGATAACAGCGCTGATTACCTGTCGCGCGCTAGCCTGGAGCGCGCGGTGCACGAGTGCGCTTGCACCGAACGATGTCAGTGCTGCGACTGTGAGGTAGCCTATGACCGGGCTACCTATGTATGTTTTGTGATGGACGGCACGCCGCCGTTAACATTAGACCAGTTACGCGCCGAAACTGATAATGATGAATTACTGAAATTAGTTAAAGGTTACGTCATTAAGGGATGGCCGCCGAAATTAACCGATGTAAGAATAAAAGCTTTTTATTTGTGTAGATCACAGTTATCAGTTGAGAATGGGTGCATTATGAGAGGGCACAAGGTTGTTATACCTACTTCTGTGTATAAAACTGTGTTATCGGAACTACATCGATCGCATTTAGGTATCGTTAAAACTAAGGCCGAGGCTCGCTCAAGATTCTGGTTCCCCGGTATCGATCAAGCGATAGAAGCGATGATCAGTTCATGTGATGTATGTATCCAGCTGCGCCCCTCGCCGCCGCGCGCCCCTCCCGCTCCTTGGCAATACCCTACTACTGCTTTCTACAGAATACATCTTGATTTTTTAGGACCGATTAAGAGTTGTATGTACTTAGTAGTGGTTGATGCGCACACTAAGTGGGTAGAGGTATATAATATGAATTCTACTACGTCGTCAGCTGCGGTAATTGGAAAACTTTGTGATTTTTTTTCAAGAATTGGCATTCCTAATACAATAGTAAGTGATAACGGTACATCTTTCTGTTCACGCGAGTTTGAAATATTTTGTTCAACTAATGGGATTAGTCATGTAACGTCGCCGGTGTACCACCCGCCTAGCAACGGCCAGGCCGAAAGTGTTGTTAAGATTGTAAAAAAGGGAATCAAGTCCTGTCTTTTGTCATGCGCTAAAATGGTGAAAAGTAGCACTGATTTAAAATTATTAAGATATCTTATGGACTATAGGAACTCAGTGCACACTACTACAGGTTTGTCTCCTGCTGAAATGGTATACGGTCACAAGTTAAGGTCACGATTAGACATTATTAATCCTAAATCATCATCATCATCATCACCTTCGTCACTTGTCTCTAACCGGGTACAACATCAACAGTGTTTGCAAACGAATCAGAAAGCGGAACATAAAATTCAAGATTTAAAGTTGAATGAAGTGGTATTATACAAAAAATTTGTAAACAAATCAAAGTATACATGGTGTAAAGGAATAATCACCAAGAAGATAGGTAAAGTTGTGTATTTAGTTAAGAATTTAGAAAACTCCGAGACTGTTAAAAGACATATAAATCAGCTAGTTAAATATAAAGGGACTACCATCGATCTAGAAGATACAATGAATGTAAATATACCTGTGTATAGGCCACTGCCATCCTCGTTTTCGGCGAGTTCATCACCGTCACCTCCAGCATCGCCTCCGCCCCCGCCCTCACCAGCGTCGCCGTCTCTGACATCGCCACCTTGTCCGCCACTGCCGACGCCGATTCAACAATCCGATCTCCCATCCACGTCTACTAATTCACCGGTTCAGACAGAAAAACAAGGAAGAGGAAGGAGAAAGGAATTGTACGAAGCGAATGATTCGCCAAGTGAGACTGTTCATTATGAGGTGAGCGCAGATAAGTCTGTAGGTGAGGAAGAGTTTTACGAAGCTGAAGAAGCTGGCCAGAACTCGGAAGAACCTGAACCAATGGAAGAAACAGGTTCAGCTCCTCAAGCAAGATCGATGCGTAATCATCCTACTATCTCATATAAAAAGTTTTTTTAGTACTTAAATAGTTAGTAAGTATTTATTGTACTAGGGGGAGGAATGTTACGTATGTAGTAGTAGGCGCCTACGCATGTGTGCGTGCCTGCACAAGCCAGCGCCATCTCGGTACAATAAACAGTGTGTAACTAACCAGCGGTCGTTTCACTCACGTCTATGAGCTCCTCTATCCGAATATTGTACATTTATGAATATACACTCGAGAGCATAGAAATCGCACACCCCCTACATTTTAATTTCGACCGTATTTTTTTTAAATTATTATTCCATACAAGGCCTTTCTGACTGCGAGTTGGTATGCAAATGATGTCTTTTCTATCATCTCTTAACCTTTTATACCTGCTCCTACTAACAGAGCTACGAGTACCTTAAACGAGCTAATTAGGGTCATTCTATTAATAACAGTAGAACACACACACGCACGTTAACACACTGGTTTACAGTAGCAACAAAAGAGCTAACAGTGTGTACTTTAATTAAATTTTAGTTATATTTAAAATAAAACTTTAACTTAAAAAAAAATTGGCTTGAAATGAAAATGTAGGGGGTGTGTGATTTCTAGGCTCTCAAGTGTAGCTGACCCATACGTATAAATTGACTCAAATGACTCATTAGTCCATTGTCACCTACAACCATATTGTTGAATGAGCAACATTCAACAAGGCTGACCAGTACTTTGCTTAATAATATGTACTTATTATTTAATAATAAGTGACTTTTAACCATATTGATATAATATTAAAAGCCATTCTTTAAATGGGCGTCTTCTACGATGCGGCGGAGACATAATAAGTAGGAAGTTCCTTTCTCTGCAGCCCTAGTCACCGGCCGCTTGACTCTAGCGAGCGGTCGGTGATCTACCGTTTTCTACGATAATTTTAAATAAAGTAATGTATAATTATACAAAACATATCTTAAATTCTATACGATGTGTTTATGCATGTTTATTTGTTTCAGGACCGAGACGACACTAAGACCCGAAATGTAATGATATCAGAAGCGTTTCTTCGCTTCTTTGTGGACATTCTGGGGGATTTCTGGCGATTCTTCAGCATTGGCGCGTTGAAGGAAGGCGATATGGGAAAGGAGGATGTCGTTTTTGATGTACGTTACAAATTACAATATGGCTCATCGTACAAACTGACTCATCATTTATAATACGCACTGACTCATCGTACAAACTGACTCATATCATACGCACTGACTCATCGTTTATGGATAAGTAGCCCCCTGTTAAGTTAGAAGTCAATTTCTATGAATACAGAAATAATAAATAAGTCTAAATAGTCCCGCACGATTAAATGAATATAGCAAGCTGTACTATAAAACAACATGTTAAACCAAAACAAATGTAATAAAGAGAATTGAAACCTGATTTGGTTACCTATCGATTAATGCCATTATATATAAAGTAAAGTAAAATTTATTGCATCAAATGCATGTTATTAAGGTATAGGCATAGGAGGTGTATGTTTAAATATGACACAATGTATTTTTTTGCGTGCAAAATTGGGGTACAGTTGTTACTTAATTTAAATGTAATATAATAATATTACTTCAATTATTTCTGACCACATTAAACTTTTTCTAAAATAAACAGTTTAGCTTATCGGCCTGTATACCGACAGGTCTACTGATACCTACAGGTAAACGGTAGTTCAGACTAACCCATCATATCGTACACACTGAATCATCGTACTCACTGACCTATCGTACAAACAGGACCCATCATCATCATCAGCCTATAGCAATGCACTGCTGGACATAGGCCTCCCCCAATGAGCGCCATAGCGCCCTGTCTTCAGCTTGCCGCATCCAGCATCTACGCATCTGCAGTCTTTCGCAGGTCGTCATCCCACCTGGTCAGATGGCCATCAACAGGACCAATCTGACGAAAATTATCTCTCGTATTTTCTTGTTTTTAGTTTTGTGTTACATTTTGTTGATTCACAGTTAATGTTTTTCATTATTGTAAATACTCTTTCTAAATGTTTACTATACTAGTACGCATAAAAAAGCTTGCGATGCTATTATGAGACGGACATTGGTAGAACTGCGTCAATACAGACGCAGAGCCATCTAACAAGAAGTTGAAGTTGACAAAATTTCTCATCATGGTTACAATAGTACCGATCTGCCTTTATTATTTTCATAGAATATCTATTATCAACCTACAAAATTACCATCTCTTTATTATACCTGTTAGTATAGAGCTTAGCAAATCGAAACGATATTGCCTCAGTGGCGCAACGAGCAACCGACGGTATTCCTGCGACACAGAAGGTTGCGGGTTCGATTCCCGTATATTAGTCATCTGGTACCCATAACACAGGTTCTGTTTACTACAGGGCCAGGTAATTATGGATGAAACGTCCAGCATAACTAATTATTCAAGTTTTATCTAAATAAAATAATGATTTTATTATAATTAATTGTTTTTCCTTTTTTCTTTACAGAAAGAAGCCTTTATTAAGAACGCAACATCAAAACAAAACCAGTACTTTCTGGAATGGTTCACGGAAACTGCAATGTTCAACCATTTCATACAAAACATGGCGGTCAGGTACAAACAGACAGAACCAGATTCGTACAGACAAAACGACTCATCTAAAAGTGATTCATCACTTGTAGATGCGCCAACGCCTAACTTCTACCAATTGTTTGAAGAAAGGGTGAACTCTAGGCGCACCAGAGCAAATGTAGATAGAAGTGGTTATAAAAGCGCATTGAATAAGAGAGTAAAGCTTTTGAAAGCTAGGTTGAAAGACCTTATTGGGTGAAAATACAGAAGTCGACTCATTGGTACAAGTCGACTCATTGGTACTAGTTGACTCATTGGTACAAGTTGACTCGTATCCAACTAAAATTATAAAGACGAGAGTGTTGGAAGCAGACAACGCCATAACTACTGAACGGATTAAGCTGAAATTTTGCAGTTATTAAGTTCTAGATCTAGAAAAACATATATTTCATCCTGGTTAAAAGCGTGTGAAGCCACGGGCGGAAGCCTAGTAATATAATTCATAAGCGTTAGCTGTATTTATCTGATATTTTTCAAATGCTCTTCTAGACTTTGAATATATTAAAAGCTTTTCATCTAGATCTAATGTGTGCGATGCCGCGCGCATAAACTAGTTTTTAATAGTTTTTATATTGTATTGTGATAACCGTGTTATTAATAAATAATCTCATTTTGAGGCTTAGTAATCGTTTGTTAATAAAGACTGCTACAGGGTGCTTCTTTAAATTATCCTCCCAGGGTTATTTAAAAATATCTTTAAAGTATATATATCTAAAAGATAAATCGGATAATCGATATTTATGTACATAATGTATTATGTATGTATTTATTCAAAGCATTACAACTATTTTTACAGGTATTACCTAATACAATAGTGTATTCAACTTAATGCTTATAGGCTTGACATAGACAATAATGGACACCATAGACAATGTCAAAAGTAGAATATACAAGCTAATTATTCAATTACGCGTTTACTTGATTTTGACGACCGATGTGGCGCGGTGGGCGAAGGTCCGCCTGCGACGCAGGAGGTTGCGGGTTCGATTACCGCCTCGGAACAATTGTGTGTGTGATCTGCAGATATTTGTTCCGAGTTCTGGTTGTTTTCTATGTATAATAAAAAATATCTATCTATGTAATGTATTGTATTATGTATATCAGTCATCTAGTACCCATAACACAAGCTCTGCTTAGCTTGGGGCTAGATAATGCTGTGTGAATTGTCCAGCATTTTTTTTTATTATTATTTATTTATTATACTATTTTCAAATTTTTCGAGTCGACATATTCGCATCTCTCTCTGTCATTAGTAACTGCGTCTATGTAATACTTGATTCTATCATTCAGTCTCAATTCACTCATCTGTCAACATTTAGGGAACTACATAGTCGTGCATGTACCGGTGTAGAGTGGATTTTTTTTTTGTAAAAGAAATGTTGAAATATATATTCTCGTACGTGTCTAGTAGAAATAAATTGCTTCCGAAATACGGTTGTTATTAGATATTAAAATTTACCTAACTCATTAGGTTTTAGAAATTCGGCTTCGGCATCACAAAACACCCTGTATTAACTTGTAATAATTTTTTAGTCTTAATTTTAAGTTTTTTTTTTGTTATTTCATTAACACATTCCTTGAATCGACTGCACCGAAAGGTTAAAGTTTTTTGTCCCGATTAATATCACAAAGTGTTCGGCGTTTTAAGTTTTTGTAAAATCTTAGTTTTAAGTTAATTTTACACTTACTAAGTATGCTTTAAATTAAATTGTATTTTAAAATAGGGACTATTATTTATAAGTTATTATCAAGTTAGTTCTCTATACCTCCTTAATAAGTCACTATATGGATCGTTTTACGTAATAAAAAAAATTACTACAATTTTCCTTTCATCATCATCATCAGCATATATCAGTCCACTGCTGGACATAGGCCTCACCCAATGAGCGCCATAGCGCCTTGTCTTCAGCTTGCCGCATCCAGCATCTACCTGCAGTCTTTCGCAGGTCGTCATCCCACCTGGCCGGAGGGCGTCCTACAGTACGTTTACCGAGTCGTGCGCTTGACTATTTGTTGGTAGAAATACAAGTAGGCAGTTAACTCTTGCGAGTTGAACGGAGTCATTAAAGGGTCCGTTCCGCTCGCGGTGGACACTAGGAACGTTAAATATGTTAATTTTTAAAACGTATTCCTGAGTGGAGACCACGGCTCGGTAAACATAGTGTCGGCCTTCCCAAGGGCCAGGTGAGATGACGACCTGCGAAAGACTGCAGGTAGATGCTGGATGCGGCAAGCTGAAGACAGGGCGCTATGGCGTTCATCGGGAGAGGCCTATGTCCAGCAGTGGACTGCTATAGGCTGATGATGATGATGAAGCTTTAAACGTTGAAATCTCAGTTATTAGGTATCCCAGTATGTAAAGTTATAATTATTATAAGTATTATTACAATTATAACTATAAGTGCTATGAGAATGTGCCTTATTTAGTTGCAGTAGTTATTATTAGCACTGATGCTAATCAAATATTTTCAAATAAATGATTTTACTATTAAACAATTTTGTTTCTGTTTTAAAATACAACTTTATTTACTACACAAGACTGCTTCCATGTTTATGTTACCCCAGTAAGTGTTATATGATAGTTTGTATACTGAAAAGACGCTACGAGCGATTTCTTCCAGTCAACCTTTGGATGGACACATAATTAGCTATTGTATAGGTATATTATAGTCGGAGGCGTATTATAGACAATATCCTACTAATATTATAAACGCGAAAGTTTGTAAGTATGGATGGATGTTTGTTACTCTTTCACGTAAAAACTACTGAATGGATTTTAATGAAACTACAATAAGATAGATAGATAGATAGCTTATACATCAGAATAACACATAGGCTACAATCTATAAAGATATATTGTATATTATCCAAAATTTAATCACCACGCGGGTAAAACCGCGGGGCGCAGCTAGTCTTATATATAAAAATATATTGGTTCGTTAGTCTCGCTAAAACTCGAGAACGGCTGGGCCTCTTTAGCTGATTTTGGTTTTGAAATATTTGTCGTAGTCCAGGGAAGGTTTAAACGGTGAGAAAACATGGTAAAATTGCGCAGAATTTCCACGCGAGTGAAGCCATGGGGCTCAGCTAGTTGACAATATATATTATACAGAACGGAAAAGATATGTGGAAATAATTAGTTTGAGACTTAGTAGCTTTATTCCTTCATACACAATATACAGGGTGTTTGGTGGAGGGTTAGACAAACTCGGTGGGTGTGTAGGTGGACCTATTTGTAAAATACAAATTGAAGTAGAAGATCCTAACTCTTTCCTGTTTTTTTTTAATGAATAATGCCTTCAATAGATGAACGATACATCTGGGACCAAAACTAAAAAAAAATAACAATCGAACACATGTTCCAAAAAACATTGTAGGGGAAAAGAGTTAAAATTTCGGAAAATTATTTAAAAATACAAAAAACAGAATTAAAAAAATTTGTAAAGAGTTAGGGTCTTCTACTTCAATTTGTATTTTACAAATAGGTCCACCTACACACCCACCGAGTTTGTCTAACCCTCCACCAAACACCCTGTATATATTATTGTTTTAAATAAACTGAAACAGAAACTCATCACTGGATACCAACTCACGGAAATCGAATCAATGTTATTATTCTTCTGTAATAAAACAACAATTGAAGTGTCGGAGATTAATTACCATGTCATTATTAAATCTGTAGGTAATAATTATAACCTAGGTATGACCGACATTTAGCTCGCTTTGCATAGACATTTCAATACCCATTGTGGTTGTTATTGATTGCCGATTATCACTACATAGTATAAAACACAGTGCGTCCTACCCGTTATGACCTACGGAGCTGAGACGTGGGCACTCACGGTAGGGCTGGTCCACCAGTTCAAAGTCGCTCAGCGAGCTATGGAAAGAGCCATGCTCGGAGTTTCTCTGAAGGATAGGATTCGTAACGAATACATCCGACAGAGAACCAAGGTTATCGACATAGCTCTGAGAATTAGCAAGCTGAAGTGGCAGTGGGCCGGCCATATCTCGCGCAGAACCGACGGCCGCTGGGGCAAACGTGTTCTTGAGTGGAGACCACGACTCGGTAAACGTAGTGTAGGACGCCCTCCGACCAGGTGGGATGACGACCTGCGAAAGACTGCAGGTAGATGCTGGATGCGTCAAGCTGAAGACAGGGCGCTATGGCGCTCATTGCGGGAGGCCTATGTCCAGCAATTGCTACTAACATAGGCTGATGATGATGATGAATTATCACTGCATAGTATAAAACAGTCGCTTCCCGGCGTCTGTCTGTCCCTATGTATGCTTAGATCTTTGAAACTACGCAACGGATTTTAATGCGGTTTTAATATATAGATAGAGTGATTCAAAAGTAAGGTTTATATACCATTTGAAACATAGATTTCCACGCGGGTGAAGCTAGTAATACATAATTGTGACACCAGTGACGCAGCAAGTGTCCACCTGTGGCATAGAAGATTGCGGGTTTCCTTCCCGCCTCGGGGTAAAGTGTGTAAACATAGTAAGGTTTTGTTATAGTGCGCAAGCACTCGCACTCGGGGTAATCCCGTTGTATGGTTTCACCCTACATTTGCTGTTTTGCGCACGCGGCGATTTAGGTACCTACTCTGTGTCGCACACGCGCGTTGCAATTTATTTACATAGTCGGTATACCAACCGAATCCTAGCGCTAAGCAGGGGTAACCTTCGGATCATGACAAGAGCCTTAACTGGACACTCTCGCCTTAACAAGCACATGGTCAAACTAGGGCTAAGCGACACACAATCCTGAAGATTTTGTGATTGGGAAGGATGAAACGCCCCTCCATCTGCTAAGTGAGTGTGGAGCACTGATGCACAAACGCAGCATCCACCTGGGCAAGCATCTGCATAGCCCAGACGAGCTGCAAGATATCACCCCGAAGAAAATCCTACAGTTTCTAGCAGCTGCAAGGGTTAGTGGCGAACTACGAACGCTACGGCTTCGGGGCTGAACGTATAAGTGGCGATCACAATAGGCCTATCATGGCCGCCGTGATACCAAATCCACCCTAAGCTAATAAAAAATCAATACGTGACCTACTAACGCGAGAGTTACATTTAAGGGAAGCCATCTTTACCGAACTTTGATATAAAACTTGAATAAACTTTAACTTTGTGACTTGTGTGTAACAGTTTACGTGCTCAAACTAACTGTAGGTACCTACTTGTACTACATTACCAACGGTGACAATACAAAGTGAGGTGCTATAGGTAAACTGTCTGCAACAACCACCTTACACCCGTTTTACCCTTACGTACGGAACCCTAATATGAATCCTTCTCGCGTAGCTAAAGAATGCGAGCAATTTCATTATTAATGCGTCAGTCAAACTTACATCTCCATGTTACCATAACGCCATTCTGTAGACTTGACCTTTTAACAATGGAATTTGAAGTGGTGGACAGGTGAGGCGAAAAGTGTTCAATATTTTTGATGTGAAAACTTCTTTATGCTCTTTGAGCACTTTATGGTGAATAAAATCATGGAACTCGCGTCATTTTCACTGCACGTGATGCACACGTGTCCCCATAATATTCCATTAAATATTTTATTTAGGTATGTTATTTATTTATTTACGCATTATATAATACCTCCGACCAGGTGGGATGACGACCTGCGAAAGACAAGAAAGCGATCAATAATTTTTGGAGACTTCAATCTCGACCTATTATGCGACAACAACAATAACAAACAGTATCTCGAAGTCTTGGCAGAAGAAGCCTATGCAGTATTAAATAATATCGACAAGAACTACTCAACGCGACAAACCAGCACAACAAATACAATCCTGGACCACGTTATCTCAGACCTGAAGAATAATAAATTCCAGTTTGCCCTGTTGGAATCATCGTTATCGGACCATAAACAAATATTTATAGAGTTATCAAAATTTAAACAGAAAACCAAGCAACGAATACAATATGAAGCAATAGACTATGACAAGCTACAGAAAAGTATTGAAACAGGTACCTACTAGAATGAAGAACACGATTAAAACAATTTAGAAAAATATATACAGATATGCATTAATGACAGTAAAATAAACAAAACTAAAATATTGAACTTACCAAAAGACGATTGGATCAACAAAGAAATAATAGAAATGATAAACTCAAGGAACAGCTTGTGGCAACAGATGAAAACAAACAAAGACAATGAAGATTTAAGAAATAAATTTATCGAAGAAAGAAATAAAGTGGTAAAGAGGATAAGGAAAGATAAAACAGGATTCTACCACAAGGAATTCAAAAGATGCGATCAAAGCCCAAAGAAAATGTGGAACCTAATAAATAAGCTATCAGTAAATAAAACTAAAGAAAACAAAATTCCACCAAAGATCATAGTCAATGCGCAAACTATAACAGATAGGGAAAATATATGTAACGCTTTTAATGATTTCTTTTCTTCGATCGGTACTGAATTGGCGGGTAAAATTCCCACTGTTTATCACAGCCTACCGGGGAACACTTTGATGTACGCTTCTAATTATATACACGAAACTAAACTTGCAGAACTAAAACCATGCTCAACAAAAGAAGTAATTAAAATCATAGAAAACTTAAAAGATAACACCAGTACTGGTGTTGATGGAATAAGCACCAAATCGATCAAGTGTATGAAACCATACATAGTACTTTCTCTGGTAGACTGTATAAACAAATGTCTTGACTGTGGCGTTTTTCCCGATAGTTTGAAGATAGCAAAAGTAACACCAATTTACAAACCTGGTACAAGAACCGACCCTAGTAATTATAGACCTATTTCGGTACTACCTGTGCTATCCAAAATATTCGAAAAAATAATTTACACACGACTTAATGACTACCTAACTGATAAAAACTTCTTGATCAAACAGCAGTATGGCTTTCGCCCAAAATCGAACACACTCTCAGCTACTGTGGATCTAATAACTAATATAAAAACAAACATCGACTCTAAAAACATATGTCTAGGAATTTTCATCGACCTCAAGAAAGCTTTTGACACCGTTAGTCACTTGAAACTGCTTGATAAACTTAAAAATCTAGGCATTACTGGAAAAGCTTATAACATACTAGCATCATATGTTAAAAATCGATCCCAAATAGTTAAAATAGGTGAATACTCGAGTACAGTTCGAAAAATAACATGTGGAATCCCACAGGGCTCCATCTTGGGTCCGTTGCTGTTTCTCATTTACATCAACAATATAAATCAGATCGGACTAACAGGTTACCTAACCGTGTACGCAGATGACACTTGTCTCTTTTATTTTGGTCAGTCTATGAAGAGTATAGTAAACGAAGCTCAAAAAGACCTTGACACTTTAAATGAGCGGTTTTTACACAACCTACTCACAATAAACGTTTCAAAAACTTCATACATGATTTTTGCTACCAAAAACAAAAAAATTACAAAATATAACCCACCAAAAGTTAACCACATCCCAATAAAACGTTCGAGTACAGAAAAGTATCTAGGTTTGCTATTAGATGATAAATTAGCATGGAAGCCGCATATAGACTTCATAAGATCCAAGCTTACATCCCTTGCTGGCGCCTTACGTAATATGAGCAACTGCGTGCCCCCAAAGATAAGAAATACTATCTATAATGCCCTTATTAAACCCCATTTGGAATACCTTGTTGAGATATGGGGATCAGCCCCAAAAACTACAATTAAACAGCTACAAATAGCACAAAATAAAGTTATTAAAAGATTATTTAATTATGACTATCTAACTCCAACAGCAACATTATATAACAAAACCAAATTACTAAATTTAACACAAATATTTAACATAAATACATGTATACTCATAAGAAAGATATTAACAAAAAAAATCCAGTCCAATATTACGCTCACAATCAAAAATACAAATATAACTTACGAAATACAAACAAACTGTATGTTCGCCCCCCCAGAACGGTTAACTACGGCAAAAAGAACGTATTATATGAAGGAGTACTGATATATAATAAACTACCGGGCGAAATTAAAGACTCCATGAGCACGCAGGTTTTTAAAAATAAATTAAAGCAACATTATTTAGCTAAAGAATAGATTTACTAATTTAATGAAATAGATTTTACTAATAAATAGTCAATAATTAAAATAAGAAATATCAAATTTATTAAATAAGCATAATCTAAAATATTACCTTCCAAAATGTATATAATATAGCTGCTGCCTTGCTCCCAGACTACAAACGCACGCGCAGTCAACGTGCACAAAAGTCTTTTGTTGGCAAAACAATAGCGTAAGCCTAAGTACCTATGAGCAGCTATCAGCCGGTAAAATGAAGGCAGACCGCTGAGTTACTACCTTCTTACTGTTACATTATTTTATTAGATTAGTTAGGTTGTTTTTTCTACTAAGTATAGTTATTTCTTTTGTTTTTGTTTGCAAGTACATTATACCAGGATTATACTAATATAGGTGTAAGCACACTTGGCTAATATAATCTTAAGCACATACTTAAGTACGTATTTTATAAGTAGGTACTAAGTAGAAACATTGTAAATACTTCTCATTAAGTGAACGTTATATACTATGTTCTTTGAGAAAAATAAAGATTCTTTAAACCGAAGACTGCAGGTAGATGCTGGATGCGGCAAGCTGAAGACAGGGCGCAATGGCGCTCATCGGGGTAGGCCTATGTCCAGCAGTGGACTGATAATAATCAATAATCAATAATCAATAATCATTTATTTCGTACCTTTCATGAAATACACGTCACATTAGTTTCGGCTACATATATATTGGCTGATGATGTGATATAATACCTATCTTAATTATATACACTGTTCTTGGTGGCACGCTACGCCACTGCGTACTGTATACACGAAAAAATGCAGAAATTGAGCTTAATTATTATTTTTGTCTGGTTCCCGAATTTTTTGCGCAGTGATCCCTGTACCCACGTGATTTCAGCTGGCCAGACAGGGACTATAGCCGCTCTTCCGTACTTCAGACCGTTGAATACCTCCTTCAAACCGTTTTGTTCATTCATGCGCATATTATCTTCGATGTTCTTGTTTCTGTTCCTTATTGCGTGCGCACTCGTCATACCGTGAGCTCCATCCATACGCGAATAGTCTTGATATTGAGGTTTTCTTTCATTTACTTTTGCTTGACTTCGAGCTGAGACCCGCGATAGGTATTCACTTGAAGTCAAAATCACTGAAATAGAAATGTTGGTATTTATTGTGCGTATATTAGAATATACTAGAAAGACGTTTATTTATAACAACATAAATTAATAAAAGATACACTTATAGAGTAGGTACATGTATAGCGTTGTTATAAAATGGCTCTAACTAAGCATCATAATGCTGGCGAAGCTCCGTAAGAGACTTAGCCAGTGCTCTTCCGTTAGAGCCCGTACTGGTGACGTCACGAACTGGCCTACGCAGTACGCAATGAGATAAAAAAATTATAATAATAGAAAAAACGAAATCAAAACACATCACACACAAGTGAACGGCTTTTTTAAGCCGTTCACAATATACAGAGACATACTATATACGTATATTATTTACTTGTGCGTGACATGATCTTCTGACGAGCTCTGTGGCGCAGCGAACGAAGGTCCGCCTGCGACGCAGGAGGTTGCGGGTTCGCCGGCCGCCTGCTAACTTTGAGGCCAGGTTGATGGACTTTAAACATAATCAATATATTTTAAATATACTATGTACTCAATTTCTTTGTACAAACTTACGCAAGAAAAATGCCAAAACCGGACGTTTCATCGCAGCTTCTAAGTGCAAGTGTGGGTTTTACGGGAAAATATTGACAAAGTAATTTCAAGTGAAGATAAAAGTGTGAAAATCGAATCGATTATAAATACAATTAAAAAACGAAATCACATCAATTGACAATCCACACGGCGTCATCCAGCTCCAATCTAAGCAAAGCTTGTGTTATGGGTACTAGATGACTTTTTACATAGATATGTATTTTTTTATCATAAACTAGCGGACCGTCCCGGCTTTGCACGGGTATTAGAACCTTTGGCTACATTATTGGAGTTTTAGTAAAGATCCCTAATTTTTTTGAAAATATAATATAGCCTATGTTCACCGGGGATATTTAGGCTTCCTAACGGTGATAGAATTTTTCAAATCGGCCCAGTAGTTTCGGAGCCTATTTGTTACAAACAAACAAACAAAAAATCAAACCTTTCCTCTATATAATATTAGTATAGAAGTATAGATAAATCACGATCAGAACACCCGGAACAAATGTCTGCAGATCGGACACACAATAGGGTATATGCGTGTTGTTTTGGTTCAAATATGTTTTTTTCGAAATATCGAATGGTTATTATATCTTAAACATAATCATTTCATGAATTCCTTATTATTAGCATAAAATAATAAATGAAAAGTGAAAAATATGCGAGGGAAATTCAGAATTGCCAAACGCATCGCCAGTGGTCGAAGCGAATCATTCAATAGATTTCTTTCCGGCCCTGGTGTGGGCACAGAGAGGGGCCTCGAGGCTTGGCCTCATTACCCCGGCGTCAACTCGAGGGGTGACGACCCTAGGTCCTTGGGTTAGTGGTTTTTTTTTAGTAATTTGTTTATTCCTCTTCTCATCTCTTTTTTGTTGCTGTATATAATTTTTTTTTTTTTTTTTTTTAAGCTTACTAGAAGAAAGCCAGTCATCCTCGTAGATGATTCTAATTCTAATCTCACTAGGATGCTAAAATATGAACTGGTATATCTTTCAACCATTGTTTTCCTACATTCGCATCTCTCGGGACAGGAAAAACACATCAGGTGCACTTCTAATAGTATTTTTGCACATACGCCATATGCCTACCTAGGCACTAGACAATACTTATATAAGTAGCCGTATGGTCTAACTCTCACTGGACTTCGTTTTTGACATTTCAAGCTAAGCCAGACTTCGACTGTCTCTTTCATATTCTGTAAGTAGCTGCCACATGCCACAATACCATTACTGGCGAGATTTATTTACATTCAGCCCCTGCCGCTGCCCCTCGCGCTGCCGGCGATAATTCCCTAAATACTGCTGCAGCAGGATCGAGAGGAGTGTGTGTTTACATACTGCCCTACCACTCACTTCGCTTTCAAGTTTCGGTCCTTTGACTTCCGCACAAAAAACCGCCAGTTTGGGGAGCGCCGGGCAGCGCGAGTGGCAATGGCAGTGGCATGAGAAGTATCGCGTTTACACACTCGTCCTGCCCACTTCCCTACTCACTTCCCTACTCACTTCCCTGCCCACTTCCCTGCTCACTACGGCTGAATGTAAATGAATGGAACCTCGTGTTTTGACAGATTTTGGTATTGTGTAACGCCGAAATGAATTTCAGTAGCCATCTCAAGCCAATCATTGATTCCGAAGCCCATGACCAGTTCAATACCTTAGACAATACCGAAAACATTCTGACTGGTTCCACAACTGTTCGCTGCCCAGCCTAGCTGGATCATTCTTTTGGCCTCCTTCTCAAAATATATACCTTAGTGAACTGGTAACCGGCTTGAAGTTCACTGGTAATGGATGGACTTCGAGTTAGACAATAAGGCTGCTTAGGAGCTTCTTCCATGGCCTAAACGGCTATTAAACTGAAAATCTGTTTAAAGTATTTAGAAAACCTACAGTAAACAAACGCCGGGCATAGCTTGCGACGTCGTCATACAAAACGCGCGAAAATGGCAGCGTTCAAACAGCTCAAATATTAACTCTGTTTAAACTTATTTTTTTAAACTTTATTAAATCATTTCCAATAGCATTTACATTTTTTATTATGCTATGACGATGTGACCAGTAAATAATATAAACACATGCATATACCCCCCTACTATCCCGAGGCGGGAATTAATTTATTTGTAATTTATTATCATAAAATAATAGTTTATTCTATTAATTTAGCTATGATATTATTAATTTGAATGTTAATTAATTAATTAAATACTCTTAGGTACCTATAAAAACGTGACATGTAATTATTATTATAAATAAATGACTATTATTATGTCTCTCATTTACTATGATCTCGGGCCATAAAGTGACCCGGTCCTTTGGAAGACTTGCGTGGGGCCGAAGCCAACAGCACAGAGGCCCTTTGAGAAGTTAATTATGTAACTATTTATTTATTATGTAACCCGCAACCTACTGCGTCGCAGGCGGACCTTCGCCCACCGCGCCAAAGAAGTCATCCATGATACTTTTCAAAGTTTTTTAATAATAATAATTGTTTATTTTATTTTCAGATGTATAACCGAAGACACCGACGACAATGACAATAACAATGAAAAGTGTACAAGTGTCAAGTGTAAAAGAGATAAAAAGACTGACCTGCGGATCTCTGAGCGGTTCTATGACCCGGAGAACAATAACAGCCTACAAGAGCTGATGCTCAGCTTGGATGGAGTCAGGTGAGATACACAAAAAAAAATACAAAATTCATTTGACGACCGATGTGGCGCGGTGGGCGAAGGTCCGCCTGCGACGCAGGAGGTTGCGGGTTCGATTCCCGCCTCGGAACAATTGTGTGTACGATCTGCAGATATTTGTTCCGGGTGTTCTGGTCGTTTTCTATGTATAATAAAAAATTATCTATCTATGTAATGTATTGTATTATGTATATCAGTTATCTAGTACCCATAACACAAGCTCTGCTTGCTTACCATGGGGCTAGATAATGTTGTGTGAATTATCCAGCATTATTCATTATATTTATTTATTTACCAAAATACAAAGCATGCTTACATTTTACTGGTGGTCCCCCCGCACTAGGTTTAGAACCTGTATCGGGGATGCCGAATCACAAAAATCATCATCATCATTATCAGCCTATATCAGTCCACTGCTGGACATAGGCCTCCCTCAATGAGCGCCATTACAAAAAATAATTACCAATAATCAAGACTTTAGTAAACAGGGCAGCAGTTCACATTGCATTAATATTTTAGGAAATAAAAAGAAGAAAGCAAATACTAAGAAAAACAAAAATTTAAAATGAATAGGAAAAACATGTAGGTACGTAATTTTTTAAAACTTAACTAGAAGGTCTAATGAAAAAACTAGATGATATAAAAATGTATCACAACAAGTACACAACAAACTCAAGGGTGGGACAGGAAAAGACAGGTTTATCAAATGAAATGAAATCAAAGTTTATTTCTTTAGACATACAAATAAGCACTTAGAAAGGTCATATTTCATATTATGCATTATTATAATAACATTATTTTGATGTTCACTTCAATTTTTTGTCCACAAGTGGAAGAAGTGAGAAAAAACCTAGTGGTTTCTTCTCACTTCTTCCATACTACATACTAGACACATAAATTATGAACATACACTAGTATATTCATAACTTATGTGTCTAGTACATAATGATTTGCTTATTTGTTAGTTGTTAGATTTTGAGTTGGAGCAAAACTCGTTCCAAGCTTTTTTATCTTCTAGATAATCTGATATTTTGTAATAAGCTTTTTTACAAAGAATATGTTTCAAATTTTTTTGAAATTTATTTATTGATAATTTTTGCATCTCACTTGGAGTTTTGTTAGAAGAAAACATTCATTGTTCGATACATCGACCACGGAGGTATATTAGCAGCATCAGCAGTTCGACCTAAGTAGGTTACCCGTGCCGCGAGCGCGGACCGGGCGCCTACAGAGGTCAGTGCTTCACCAGCAGACATTCAAACCGCACTCATTACCATTCATATTAGTCGTAATTTTATATACAACAAGCGGACCCGACAGACGTTGTCCTGTCTTAACTATGAATATTGATTTCGAATTGGTTACATCCTCTTTGATGATATTTGCAGCACGCATTCTGTCAATGTTATGTCAAACGCCATAAGGCTACCTACATCAAAAAAGTTTGAATTGCAAAAACATTAGAAATAATTTAATATATGGTGGTTAAGTATTCATACATTTTTCCGCGAAATTTTCTTAATTTTTTCCTTCATAAGATCCTTCTCCTGACAATACCAACACAACAAAAAAGAATTATCGAAATCGGTCCAGCAGTTCACGCGTGATGCCGTGACCAAGGGAAATAGGGATTCATTTTTATATATATAGATATAGCTATTGTCCCTATACTCTACTATTAGTACAGAAATACATTTTAATGTTAATTATTTGAGAATAAATGAAATAAATTGTAGTTTCCCAGCGGTGAATGAATTTTTCAAATCGGTCCAGTATGGGTTCAGTAGTTTCGGAGCCTATTCAATACTAATATTTTAAAGAGGAAAGGTTTGATTTTTGTTTGTTTATTTGTTTGTATTGAATAGGCTCCGAAACTACTGGACCGATTTGAAAAATTCTTTCACCGTTGGGAAGCTACACTATCCCCGGTGAACCTAGGCTATATTATATTTTCATAAAAGTTAGGGATCCGTACTAAAACCGTGCGAAGCCGGGAAGGTCCACTAGTATATTATATTTTATTAATTCATTGTATCTTGATCATTTTCAGGGTAAAAACAATATCCCGTCCCCTGGAACCGCGTGCGGAAGAGACTAGTGCTTGCACGCTGCTGGACTCGCTAGGCGCCGGACTGCTCGTCAAGGTGTTTGGCTCTCTACTGCTAGAGAGAAAGCTCATCGTAAGGGCTGATAAACTGAGGTGGGCCCCCCATCATCATCATCATCAACCTACGTTAGTCCACAGCTGGACATAAGCCTCCCCCAATGAGCGCCATAGCGCCCTGTCTTCAGCTTTACGCATCCAGCATCTACCTGCAGTCTTTCGCAGGTCGTCATCCCACCTGGTCGGATTCAAATCATGGTAAATATCCCGTATTAAATGACTTTAGTATTAAACTTGACTTTATCTTTTCCACAGCGTCCTATCATCTCTTCTCGAAGGTCTTCAATCAGCGCTCTACCCATTTGTCTGGCAGCAGCCTCTCATCTCCTGTGTCCCGAGTGAGATACAACGTGCAGTGCTGGACGCTCCGCTGCCCGTGCTGGCGGGAGTGCTGGCCCGGACCGTGCTCACTGACACTATGGAGGAGGTAATACCCTGGACTCTTCATCATCAGCCTATGTTAATCCACTGCTAGTCCTAATGAGCGCCACAGCGCCACGCATCCAGCATCTACCAGCAGTCTCTCGCAGGTCGTCATCACTAATCGTATAAATTCATAGGTACACTTCATTTTATAAAGGGAAACAAGGGTGTGGTCGGTGACATAAGGACCACAGAAAGAAAGAAAAGAAGAAAGAAAATATATTTATTGATTCACTGTACGTACAACTTGTTACTACATAGTACTTAACTATAAAGAACAAGCGACTCTAAAAAGCGAACCAGTAGGTCCTGTCTCAGCATAATGTTGCTCTACTTCTCCACAAGAAGTAGAGCAACGCTGGTTTTCTGACAGAACCATTAGCGCGTGCCAACACGGGTGGCAGACCACAGAAACAACAAATATATATATATATATATATATACGTATACAATAAATTGGCATCTTACAACCTAAGATTAACTCTAATTTAACACTAAGCACATTATCAGAATACAAAGAAAAAAAGAATAGAATAAAAATAAGTTCGTCCAAGCAGCTATTTGGATGACAACTGACCACAGGAGGACAAGAGGAAAGTTTTATCAGCTTTACAGATTCTGTACAAAACATTCAAATATAAACATTATCCGATCTTGGGTGGTGTGCGTCATTCTGGAGGAGTCTGAGTCGCTCAGGTAGTATACTTAGGGCTATCTCTGACACTGTATACAAAAATACAATTTTCCAGCATTGGATATCCGTCCACCTGGGCGGCAACAAGAAATGACGGCCCTGTAGCATTTTGCTCAGGGTACTGACTATAAAGTGGCCCGGTCCTTTGGAAGGCTTGCGTGGGGCCGAAGCCAACAGCACAGAGGCCCTTTGAGAAGTTAATCTAAAGGCGATGGCTACACATAGCGGGTATCATCCTCGGGTGCACAATATGACACACCCGAAGATGGTATCCGCCAGGTGTAGAGACTATTGCAAAGAAAAATGAAAGAAATAAAACCAGGCTATTGTGATGGATGGATGGACTGGGTAATCGGGCTATAGGGGAGATTGCGGACGTCTGCCATAAACAAGTCAATCATAATGTAACGAAGAGTGGCAGACGGTGGCTTGCCGAATGCTGGATGGGTTCCTTAAAAAGCCGGAGTAAATTACCGGAGAGGAACAACATCGGCGCAAACGACTGAGTGTCGAGAGGTGCGGCCCCGATTTCACCATCACGAAGACTGCCGTCAGCGGGTTTTCTCGCTATTACGCCATTAGACACTTCCACCCCCGAGTCTACATCCTAATGTGTATCTCTCGACTCCACTCAGACCGGCCAATGAAGGCAAGCAAGAGGGAACCAGGAACTTCCCCGGGAGCACTCGGTACCCGTGGTGTCGCTACTCACCAACAGCTCGCCACAAGCTGCCCTGCGGGCTTATTATTATTATTTATTATTATTAGTATAAACTATTTTTGTTTGCAGGGCATGTTCATAGACCTGAGCTTCCCATCTCTGGTGCGTTGCTACCAGGGCGACGAGTCTTCTATCTTACCCACGGACAGCTATAAGACGTTGAAAACAGCGCTCAATATGGACTCTGCCAAGAACAAGGTATGTTTATGAATATACACTAGAGAGCATAG
Source organism: Eupithecia dodoneata (assembly GCA_947044415.1). Lineage (NCBI taxonomy): Eukaryota > Metazoa > Arthropoda > Insecta > Lepidoptera > Geometridae > Eupithecia > Eupithecia dodoneata. Next base: position 4,732,354 of record OX345683.1, on the reverse strand, counting down.
AAATCGCACACCCCCTACATTTTAATTTCGACCGTATTTTTTTTTAATTATTATTCCATACAAGGCCTTTCTGACTGCGAGTTGGTATGCAAATGATGTCTTTTCTATCATCTCTTAACCTTTTATACCTGCTCCTACTAACCGAGCTACCTTAAACGAGCTAATTAGGGTCATTCTATTGATAACAATAGAACACACACACGCACGTTAACACACTGGTTTACAGTAGCAACAAAAGAGCTAACAGTGTGTACTTTAATTAAATTTAAGTTATATTTAAAATATAACTTTAACTTAAAAAAAATTGGGTTGAAATGAAAATGTAGGGGGTGCGCGATTTCTAGGCTCTCAAGTGTAGCTGACCCATACGTATAAATTGACTCAAATGACTCATTAGTCCATTGTCACCTACAACCATATTGTTGAAGGAGCAACATTCAACAAGGCTGACCAGTACTTTACTTAATAATATGTACTTATTATTTAATAATAATAATAATAAGTGTCTTTTAACCATATTGATATAACATTAAAAGCCATTCTTTAAATGGGCGTCTTCTACGATCCGGCGGAGACATAATAATAATTATACAAGTATGTCAGGAAGTTCCTTTCTCTGCAGCCCTAGTCACTGGCCGCTTAACTCTAGCGAGTGGTCGGTGATCTACCGTTTTGATATATTTTTTACTGTAGAATAGTTTTATAATATTTTATTGTATATATTTTCTATAGTAAATTTTTTATTTTCTACGATAATTTTAAATAAATGAGTATACAATGTGTATTGTCGAACCTTGATCAAACGAGATGTGCGAATACACGACATATATTTATCGATAAAAAACAAAAAATAAAAAATTATATGTTACCTATCTCAAAAATAAAGCCGATTTAATATTTTTTTTAACGAAAACTACTTCATCTGGTTTTTTCTTCGTTTCTTTTTGAGTAAACGGTGTATTTTATTCAAAGTAGCCTCATTTGAAAGCTAGATAGTCTACCTAGCTAAGAAAATAAGAAAAAAAAATATTCCGTACATAAGCCTAGTAAAATCAATATTATTTTAGAAATTTGCAAAAAAAAAACAAATTTTATTTTATTTTTGATCTGTAACTTTAAAACTGGGTTATTGAGGTGTACTTTTTTACATGTTTTATTAAACTTCATAATTGAATCTACAAATCCTCCAAAAAATATGGGTCTATCTCTTTTTTTTGTCATGTTATTCACCATTTAAAATAGGTACTTTCTGTCTTGTCAAGAGTAAAAAAACCAAAAACTTTATTTTAAACAGCCGTTTCTATCCCACTGCTGGGCAAAGACCTCATTCCATTTCTTCCTATCTTGCCTCGTTTTATTTTATAATTTATGTAGACTAAATCAGTTGATATTCCTGTTGATCTTTGTACAAAACAGAAAGTACCTATTTTCAATGGTGAATAACATAACAACGAAAAGAGATAGACCCATATTTTTTGGAGGATTTGTAGATTAAATTATGAAGTTTAATACAACATGTAAAAAAGTACACCTCAATAACCCAGTTTTAAAGTTACAGATCAAAAATAAAATAAAATTTGTTTTTTTTTGCAAATTTCTAAAAAAATATTGATTTTACTAGGCTTATGTACCGAAATTGTATTTGTTTCTTATTTTATTAGCTAGGTAGACTATCTAGCTTTCAAATGAGACTACTTTGAACAAAATACACCGTTTATTCAAAAAGAAACGAAGAAAAAACCAGATGAATTAGTTTTCATTAAAAAAAATATTAAATTGGCTTTATTTTTGAGATAGGTAACATATAATTTTTTTTTTTTTTTTTTATCGATAAATATTTGTCTTGTATTCGCACATCTCGTTTGATCAAGGTTCGACAATACACATTGTATATAATTATACAAAACATATCTTCAATTCTATACCCGAATATGATGTCGTTGAGTTCGCGGAGTTTTACTAATTTACATGTTTATTTGTTTCAGGACCGAGACGCCGGCCGCCTGCTAACTTTGAGGCCAGGTTGATGTACTTTAAACATAATCAATATATTTTAAATATACTATATAATCAATTTCTTTGTACAAACTTACGCAAGAAAAATGGCAAAACCGGACGTTTCATCCCAGCTTCTAAGTGCAAGTGTGGGTTTTACGGAAAAATATTAACAAAGAATTTCAAGTGAAGATAAAAGTGTGAAAATCGAATCGATTATAAATACACTTACGAAAATCACATCAATTTATAATGAGATAAACGATTTTAGAAAGCGTTTTAAAGATGGAAGGTAATTAAAGAAAAAATTAACAATAAAATGTATGGTTATATGTATGTTTAATAGGGTAGTGTCCTGGGTAAAAAATACAATATTCTAATTAATGCGTCAGTTAGAATATCAGAATATATTAGACACGTATTTTTTCTTTTGTCAATCTAACAAATACTTACAAAAATAAAGCGCGTCAAAGTTTAGGAGCTCGTGACATCACGACGTGCTAAAAAGTGTAGCAAGACGTGTCGTCACGCGGAACTTAAGAGGCCTCCGGAGGGACGAATTCTTCATACAAACGTAATACCAAAATGAGTTTCAATTCAAGCGTATTTCCACTATAATATTGTATTATTTGTATTTGAATAGTATTTATCTAGGTTCCTAAATAGTTTTTTTTTTTCAAAATACTTACCTAAAATTAAATGAAAGCAAATCGCATTTTGCACATTTTTCTGAAATGAAATGAATGTTTATTTCTTTAGGCTTACAAATAAGCACTTAGACAAGTCATATTTTATACTATTCATTATTATATTGCTGTTCACTTAAATTTTTTGTCCACCAGTGGAAGAAGTGAGAAGAAACCACTAGTATGTTCATAACTTATGTATCCAGTACATATGATTTGCTTATCTGTAAGTTGTTAGATTTTGAGTCAAAGCAAAACTCGTTTCAAGCTTTTTTATCTTCTAGCTAAGGTATTGAACTGGTCATGGGCTTCGGAATCAATGATTGGCTTGAGATGGCTACTGAAATTTATTTCGGCGTTACACAATACCAAAATCTGTCAAAACACGAGGTTCCATTCATTCACTGGACTAATACCTCATATACATTCAGCCGTAGTGAGCAGGGAAGTGGGCAGGGAAGTGGGCAGGGAAGTAGGCAGGACGAGTGTGTAAACGCGATACTTCTCATGCCACTGCCATTGCCACTCGCGCTGCCCGGCGCTCCCCAAAATGGCGGTTTTTTGTGCGGAAGTCAAAGGACCGAAACTTGAAAGCGAAGTGAGTGGTAGGGCAGTATGTAAACACACACTCCTCTCGATCCTGCTGCAGCAGTATTTAGGGAATTATCGCCGGCAGCGCGAGGGGCAGCGGCAGGGGCTGAATGTAAATAAATCTCGCCAGTAATGGTATTGTGGCATGTGGCAGCTACTTACAGAATATGAAAGAGACAGTCGAAGTCTGGCTTAGCTTGAAATGTCAAAAACGAAGTCCAGTGAGAGTTAGACCATAAGGCTACTTATATAAGTATTGTCTAGTGCCTAGGTAGGCATATGGCGTATGTGCAAAAATACTATTAGAAGTGCACCTGATGTGTTTTTCCTGTCCCGAGAGATGCGAATGTAGGAAAACAATGGTTGAAAGATATACCAGTGCATATTTTAGCATCCTAGTGAGATTAGAATTAGAATCATCTACGATGATGACTGGCTTTCTTCTAGTAACCTTAAAAAAAACAAAAAAAAATATACAGCCACAAAAAAGAGATGAGAAGAGGAATAAACAAATTACAAAAAAAAACCCACTAACCCAAGGACCTAGGGGTCGTCACCCCTCGAGTTGACGCCGGGGTAATGAGGCCAAGCCTCGAGGCCCCTCTCTGTGCCCTCACCAGGGCCGGAAAGAAATCTATTGATTGATTCGCTTCGACCACTGGCGATGCGTTTGGCAATTCTGAATTTCCCTCGCATATTTTTCACTTTTCATTTATTATTTTATGCTAATAATAAGGAATTCATGAAATGATTATGTTTAAGATATAATAACCATTCGATATTTAGAAAAAAACATATTTGAACCAAAACTACACGCATATACCCTATTGTGTGTCCGATCTGCAGACATTTGTTCCGGGTGTTCTGATCGTTATTTATCTATACTTCTATACTAATATTATAAAGAGGAAAGGTTTGATTTTTTGTTTGTTTGTTTGTAACAAATAGGCTCCGAAACTACTGGGCCGATTTGAAAAATTCTATCACCATTAGGAAGCCTAAATATCCCCGGTGAACATAGGCTATATTATATTTTCAAAAAAATTAGGGATCTTTACTAAAACTCCAATAATGTAGCCAAAGGTTTTAATACCCGTGCGAAGCCGGGACGGTCCGCTAGTTTATGACAAAAAATATCTATGTAAAAAGTCATCTAGTACCCATAACACAAGCTTTGCTTAGATTGGAGCTGGATGATGCCGTGTGGATTGTCAATTGATGTGATTTCGTTTTTTAATTGTATTTATAATCGATTCGATTTTCACACTTTTATCTTCACTTGAAATTACTTTGTCAATATTTTTCCGTAAAACCCACACTTGCACTTAGAAGCTGCGATGAAACGTCCGGTTTTGGCATTTTTCTTGCGTAAGTTTGTACTAAGAAATTGAGTACATAGTATATTTAAAATATATTGATTATGTTTAAAGTCCATCAACCTGGCCTCAAAGTTAGCAGGCGTCCGGCGAACCCGCAACCTCCTGCGTCGCAGGCGGACCTTCGTTCGCTGCGCCACAGAGGTCATCAGAAGATCATGTCACGCACAAGTAAATAATATACGTATATAGTATGTCTTTGTATATTGTGAACGGCTTAAAAAAGCCGTTCTCTTGTGTGTGATGTGTTTTGGTTTCGGTTTTTCTATTATTATAATTTTTTTTATCTCATTGCGTACTGCGTAGGCCAGTTCGTGACGTCACCTGTACGGGCTCTAACGGAAGAGCACTGGCTAAGTCTCTTACGGAGCTTAGCCAGCATTATGCTGAGTTAGAGCCATTTTATAACAACGCTATACACATGTATACACCTCCACCTACTCTATAAGTGTATCTTTTGTTAATTTATGTTGTTATAAATAAATGTCTTTCTATTCTATTCTAATATACATACAATAAATACCAACATTTCTATTTCAGTGATTTTGACTTCAAGTGAATACCTATCGCGGGTCTCAGCTCGAAGTCAAGCAAAAGAAAATGAAAGAAAACCTCAATATCAAGACTATTCGCGTATGGATGGAGCTCACGGTATGACAAGTGCGCACGCAATAAGGAACAGAACAAAGATAAGATAAATGAACAAAACGGTTTGAAGGGGGTATTCAACGGTTTGATGTACAGAAGAGCGGCTATAGTCCCTGTCTGGCCAGCTGAAAACTCGTGGGTACAGGGATCATTTCGCTAAACACTAGAAGGACAGACAAAAATAAGATATAAGCTCCATTCCTGCATTTTTTTGTGTTTTTTCAATCCCTAATCTATATAATGAATTGGCTTGATAATAATAATATAAAAATAAACTTTAAAAAAAAACGATGATAATGCATTTTAAATAATTAAACAAAAATACTGACATAAATTTAATAATTCAAAATAATAAAATAGATAACACTGACTCCATAAAATTTCTAGGTTTACAAATAGATGACAAAAGCTAAAGTGGAAAATCCATATTGAATGTATAAGCAAGAGGCTTAGTAGTTCGGCATATGCATTATTCAGATTATCCCTAACCGTCGATATTAACACTCTAATCGTAGCATATTACGGCTAAGTTGAATCGATAATAAGATACGGAATAATTTTTTGGGGGAATTCAACGGATAAAGACATTATTTTTAAAGCGCAAAAACGTTGCATGCGAGCCATGTTTCGAATACACGTGACTGAAAGCTGCAGACCTTTATTCACAAAGCACAAAATACACTTCCGTCTCTATATATAATCGAAGTAGCTCTATTTGTAAGAAATAACACCCACCTGTTTTCGCGCAAGTCAGACGAAACGCCAAGAAACAGACGTGAGGATAGGCTTTGTTTAGTACAACCCAAAACTGCATTACTACATAAGAGCATTGTATCAATGGCACCAAAAATCTATAACGAAATCCCTAAGAGCTACCAGCAACTTAATCAACGTGAATTTAAAACTAAATTTAAGAAATTTTAATTGACAAATGTTATAATAAGATTGACGACTTTTTAAATGATAAATTCTAACTTTTTAATGAAAATATATTATAGAACTATTGCATGAACTTGTAAATTGTAATAACGGATCTCTTATATTTTATGACATTACTTCTATTGATTTTTTTATAAGTAAAACAATTATTATTTGTAGGTAACAGAGACTTTGCATGCCATATCTCTCAATTTGTACACCTCTCTGTTTGTAACATCATAATAACACAATATGTTTATGCAAATAAATAATCTTTATCTTTATGAGCATCCAGGACCGGAAGGCTATATGGGAGAGCAAAGAGCTGCATGGGAGATTCTACAAGGTTCTCACAGGACCTGATGTAGATTTCCTAAGCTCAGTGAACTGGCTACGCTTCGGTGACCTCTTTGCGGAAACCGAAGGTTTTGTCTGTGCAATTATGGACGAGGTGGTAAAGACGAACAATTACCGAAAGTATATCATGAAAGATGGCACGATCGATATTTGTCGAGAGTGTAATCTTCCTGGGGAGACCCTTCGTCTCTATATACATACTTTCGGGTTGTTCACACCTTGCTAACTCTCAGTACTTGCACAGACACAACCAAGTAGCCAAAATTATACACCAGCAACTTGCTCTCCGATACGGTCTTACTGGTCCTGAAGTTCCGTACTATAAGTACACACCGGTGCCAGTTCTCGAAAATGGCCGTGCCACGCTCTATTGGGACCGATCTATCATTACGGACATTACGGACTATTCTTGCGAATAAGCCTGATACTGTACTGATAGATCGGTTAGAACGGAGGGCGGTGCTCGCTGATGTCACCATACCGCATGATACTAACCTCGTTAGAGCTGAGAAAGATAAACTTAGCAAATATCTTGACTTGGCTAAAGAGGTTATAAGCATGTGGGATGTAGATTCAGCGACCATCATCGTTCCGATAGTCGTTTCAGTTAACGGCGTAATAGCGAAGAGCCTCGATCAACACCTGAAGAGACTCTCGCTAGGAAGTTGGATCAAGGGCCAGATCCAAAAGGCGGTACTCTTGGACTCGGCACGTATCGTCAGGAAGTTCCTTTCTCTGCAGCCCTAGTCACCGGCCGCTTGAGCCACAGAACAGAGAATACATAGAATTAGCATGATGCCTTTTTACTAAGAGAACTAGTGTCGCTAAACTCACACATGTATAAACTAACACACATAGAAATAGAAATTCTTATTGGTTGAAAGAGTACGTTAAAAGGGCATAAAACCATAAAACTAATTTTATTGATATTAAACCTTATTTCGGTAGATACATGGTTCAAAACTCAATAAAATAAAAAGCGATAAAAATGAATATCTACTTTGTCTACTTAGCAAAAGATGGCGCTTTTGCCAAATATTTTTATAGTCTCTATTCCCAGGAAATAAGATTACTAATACAATGGCTGCCTTTCTTGATTATACACAACACAAAGCTACTTAACAAGAGATGGCGCTGGCGCTATTGCTATCGACTTTTATTATAGTCTCTAACAACGGGCCATAAGATCGATAATACAATGGCTGGTGTAATACAATCGATTACCCAGAAAACATAGCTACTGCCTTAGTGATGTACCAATGAGAATACGAGACGAATCTATCGATATCGATTATTACCTACTGATGAATAACGAAATAGGTACGTTAGGTTATATTTGTGGTGGTCGAAATAAAAAGCTTACCTTTTCTTTTATTCTTTAATGACAATTAATGAAAATGTATTGTCCTTGAAATAGGTCGTACTTGTTAAATAACTTCTCGTCTTTTCGTAAGTTTTACGTTTAATTTTAATAAATGATGGATACGCACATTTATGGCTTTTATCAAATCACTGACATGGTTTGATACGGGAAACTGTCCGACTTGATGAAAGTTTATATTTTCGAACAGTTTTTCTCCAACATACTTACGTAATATTTTCATTATTATAAATTCTTTTTTTATTACTCTTCCATAGTATAAAATACATCCAGATTAAAACATCACAAAAACAAAACAAAAATTAACGCCCTAAAACATACTTAAATAGGTAATGTTTACGAAATCATAACCATTAAAGTTATCGATAGCACATTTGTGTTTATTACGGCACATCCCTAATTGAGTAGCGAAAGTTGCGGTTTAAGAAAAATCCACCTTAAGTGTTATGACTCACAGTCTATTTTTCTATGTCTGTTTTCTATTTTTGTTTGACGGTTTTGCATTTTGAACAAAACTAACAAAAAAACAATGAAATAATGCTGACAGTTGATATGATATGCCCCCTTTCGTTAAATATTTGGTTCGGCTTTCGTTTTTACACTCTAAAACGGCACAATACGGTATTTTTATATTTTATTTGTTTTTTTTTTTTAAGTATGTTTACTCTGCTAAATTAAAACACGACTGATGTAAGCGGAGCTTGAAGTGCGCAGTACTGCGCCTACTAGGTGAGACGCGGGCCCCGCCTACTTACTATTTCTATGTATTCTCTGTTCTGTGGCTTGAGCTTAGCTTCGCGGTCGGTGATCTACCGTTTTGATATATTTTTTACTGTAGAATAGTTTTATAATATTTTATTGTATTTTCTATAGTAAAAAATGTATTTGATACGAGAATTTTAAATTAATGAGTGAATATTATAATATATAATATATATATATATATATATATAATTATAGTTTCATTGGGTGAATCAACTTTTAAGGCACTCCTTTGACAACATTATGAGCAAATAAAAATATATTATCTAAATGTTATTATGAAATTACAGTGTTAACATATATGCCCTATTTATCCTATTTTTAGGTTTTGGAACGTGGCACGACATCTAAGCTAGATTAAGCGAGCTTTTGTAGCAAACCTGATGAGCTAAGCAAATATCCGTTGCTTTACTTATTTAAAAATACCAAAACATTAAAATATAACTAAGAAATGAGAATTATCAACATGATAGTTATTTACTCATCATCATCAGCCTATGTTAGTCCACAGCTGGACATGCAGACAGGCATCCGCCATTGAGCGCCATAGCGTCCTGTCTTCAGCTTGCTGCATCAAGAATCTACCTGCAGTCTTTCGCAGGTCGTCATCCCACCTGGTCGGTGGGCGTCGGTCGCCAAATGTCCCAATAACCGAGATTATGACAACTGTTTTACGTAGATCAGAAGCATGAAATAGTAAGTAGGTACACAAGTGCTAAAATATGGTTATGCAATAGTAAGGTGGTTGTTCTACCAGGTTCGATTGCTTGTTCTAGTAGTAAGCCCTCGAATTATTATTTCAAAACTTTTAAAAGTATCATGGTTGACCTCTGTGGTGCGGTGGGCGAAGATCCGCCTGCGACGCAGGAGGTTGTGGGTTCGAATCCCGCCTCGGAATAATTGTGTGTACGATCGGCAGACATTTGTTCCGGGTGTTCTGGCCGTTATTTTAGTAATAATAAAAAATAACTAACTAGGTAGGTAATGAATGTATTGCATTAAGTATATCAATCATCTAGTAACCATAACACAAACTTTGCTTAGCTTGGGGCTAGATGATGCTGTGTGGATTGTCCAGCATTATATAATTATTTATGAAAGAGAACTAATAAGTGTCAGTTTCACACCTTTACCTTCTATTCGGAACTCAAAAATTGTATGTACTCGTAATAATAATAAGTCCGTCAGTTAGATTATCAGAAGATATTGGACACGTATTTATTATTTTGTCAATTAAACAAAAAAATATGAAGATATAGCCAGTTATGGGTCCGGCGACCCTCGCTTGCAAAAATCGATCCGAATATCGCTGTCCCTGTTTAACCCTTGCGCCGCGCCCCATGCGTGCGCGATAGCAATATTAGCCGTTCAAAATTTGGTTTGTTCCGTAATACCAAAAATTATGACTGAAAACTTTTTGTATTCTTCACAAAGTATTGTTATTCTGTAACTAGACAATATAAACTATGTTCCTTAATAAATAAAACGTAAGATAGTGATCTTTTTAATACGAAACAAATAGCAAGAAAATTTGCAATTTTTGCATATTTTTTGTGTTGCAGAAGACGGATGTTCGTGCGATCTATAATATGGGTCCCAGAGAATCCCTACGTAATAAATTCAAAGAAATAAACATAATGACAGTACCATGTGAATATATTTATGAAAACTTGTTGTACACTCATATACAAATCACAGAATGTAACGGTGCGAAATCAAACTATTGTGAAATTGAAATGGGAGTCCCTCAAGGCTCCATTTTAGGACCTCTCCTGTTTATTATATACATTAATGACCTTCTGACTTGTGTTGAAAACGAAACTGATATTGTCTTGTTTGCAGAGACACTACTGTCATTGTTAGCGACAAAAATAAAGAAAAGGTTACCTTAAAGCTCGATAAATTAGTTTTGTCAATAAATCACTGGTTTAAGGCAAATAATCTTATTTTGAATATGGACAAAACAAATATTATACGATTCTTCTTGGGTAATGTTCCAGGTGTAGACGATTCTATACAAAATACTATTATGAAATACTCAATTAATGCAATAAATAATGTGAAATTTTTAGGTATTAGAATTGACAGTAAACTGACTTGGCAATGCCATATAGATACTCTTGTGGGCAAACTGAAGTCGGCCGCATATGCAATTAAAACTATTAGGCAATTAAGCGATATACGATCTGCCAAGGTAGTGTACTATGCGTATTTTCACTCTTTGATGACGTATGGTATACTAGCTTGGGGAAATGCTTCACAATCAAATAGAGTGTTTTGTTGCAGAAACGGGCGATTAGGTTTATTTTACAAATGGATAAAATGGATTCATGTAGGTCTAAATTTAAAGAATTAGAAATAATGACATTTGCTGGTGAATTTATAAATCAAAATTTAATTTATGCTAAGTTACATATTGACAATTTTCAACTAAAATCTGGCATTCACAATTACAACACTCGCAACAAAAGTAGTTTTGCTATTCCAAGTCGAAGACTTGTTAAAGTAGGTAACAGTTTTGTATGCTTATGCATAAGTTTTTACAATAAACTGCCGGTCGACGTCCGAAACTTAAGTTTTCGAGAATTTAGCAGAAAAATTAGATTATTTTTACTGTATAAATCCTATTACGATATTGACGAAGCCCTGACTGATGAATTCTGTATATAAGTTACATACTTAATAGATGTATACACTTATTGTGAATTGTTTTTGATATTTAATATTTCTATTTTGTAATTTAATTTATAATTTATTTTATTGTTTATAATATATGTACCGCCATGACTTTTCCTAGTGTACAAAAATATGTATCTAAACGGAATAAATAAATGAATTGAATTGAATTGAATAAAAACATAAATCGATTCATTAAAAAAGCGATATACATAATGTAAATACTAGAAATAAGAATAAACTCGTTGTTCCCAAAACTAGACTACATAAGATAAGTGCATCTTTTAAAGGGCAATGTATACGCTTCTACAACAAAACTCCAAGTGAGTTGCAAAAAATTATCAATAAATAAATTTAAAAAAATTGTGAAGCATATTCTTTGTAAAAAGGCTTATTACAAAATATCAGATTATCTAGAAGATAAAAAAGCTTGGAACGAGTTTTGCTTTAACTCAAAATCTAACAACTTACAGATAAGCAAATCATATGTACTAGATACATAAGTTATGAACATACTAGTGGTTTCTTCTCACTTCTTCCACTGGTGGACAAAAAATTGAAGTGAACATCAATATAATAATGAATAGTATAAAATATGACTTGTCTAAGTGCTTCTTTGTAAGCCTAAAGAAATAAACATTCATTTCATTTCATAAAAATGTGCAAAATGCGATTTGCTTTCATTTAATTTTAGGTAAGTATTTTGAAAAAAAAAACTATTTATGAACCTAGATAAATACTATTCAAATACAAATAATACAATATTATAGCGGAAATACGCTTGAATTGAAACTCATTTTGGTATTACGTTTGTATGAAGAATTCGTCCTTCCGAAGGCCTCTTAAGTTCCGCGTGACGACACGTCTTGCTACACTTTTTAGCACGTCGTGATGTCACGAGCTCCTAAACTTTGACGCGATTTATTTTTGTAAGTATTTGTTAGATTGACAAAAGAAAAAATACGTGTCTAATATATTCTGATATTCTAACAGACGCATTAAGAGCGTTTATTCCTAAAATGCGCAGAAACAGTACTTTTCAAACCCGTTTATATCATGAACCACTTGTCTTATAGTATATGTTATTTACTAATAATTTTAGGAAATTTTAGTGTCCAAATAGTTTGGCTATAAAATATTTCGATTAATATAGTATGTACGCGTTCTATCAAGATAACTTGTGAGAGGTTTTCATAATTTCCCTCTCAGCATCAGTTTCGAAGCTCAAAATAATAGAAAATACTGACATATCTAATTAAGAAAAAAATATAACATACTGATGAGATCCTTGGCTAAAAATTTAATTAGATAGATGTTTGGTTTTGGTATCCTACTATGAGAAATTAAAATTATATATACCAAACTAAAAAAAAATTAAAATTATGGATACCAAAACCAAACATCTATCTAATTAAATTTTTAGCCAAGGATCTCATCAGTAGGTTATATTTTTTTCTTAATTAGATATGTCAGTATTTTCTATTATTTTGAGCTTCGAAACTGATGCTGAGAGGGAAATTATGAAAACCTCTCACAAGTTATCTTGATAGAACGCGTACATACTATATTAATCGAAATATTTTATAGCCAAACTATTTGGACACTAAAATTTCCTAAAATTATTAGTAAATAACATATACTATAAGACAAGTGGTTCATGATATAAACGGGTTTGAAAAGTACTGTTTCTGCGCATTTTAGGAATAAAGGCTCTTAATTAGAATAATGTATTTTTTACCCAGGACACTACCCTATTAAACATATATAACCATACATTTTATGGTTAATTTTTTTTTTAATTACCTACCATTTTTAAAACGCTTTCTAAAATCGTTTATCTCATTTAGCGGTGAGCGTTGAATCGACGAAACGTTTTTTAAACTGTTTTTCTACAGCAACGTGTCGACTGTTTTCTTATTGCGGCAAAACTAGTTATTTCTACGAACAGCCTGTTCGTAGAAATAACTAGTTTTTTTGTTCGGAACAGGTTTTTTCATTCAACGTCAACGATAAACGCAACGCAAACGAAAGAAACACAAAGACAGATTCTATTCAACTACATACACGACAACGACACGAACACCACCCGAAAATTAACGAACGAGCCGCGAGCGAAGCGCGAGGTAAAACGCGGTACGAGAGCGAGCGAGACGTCTCGCTCAGTTGTTTGAGAGTATAAGAGATGTATGTATGTTTGTTTATTCCGGGACTAAGCGCTCGAGCCAAACTGACCGAAAAAACAGGTTAATTGTGCATAGGTTTGTTTGTTTTCGTTTCAATTCGTTTGTCTATAGGTGACTTAACACGTGACGCTCAGCGAGCTATGGAAAGAGCTATGCTCGGAGTTTCTCTGAAGGATAGGATTCGTAACGAATACATCCGATAGAGAACCAAGGTTATCGACATAGCTCAAAGAACTAGCAAGCTGAAGTGGCAGTGGGCTGGCCATATTTCGCGAAGAACCGACGGCCACTGGGGCAAACGTGTTCTTGAGTGGAGACCACGACTCGGTAAACGTAGTAAGGACGCCCTCTGACCAGGTGGGATGACGACCTGCGAAAGACTGCAGGTAGATGCTGAATGCGGCAAGCTGAAGACAGGGCGCTATGGCACTCATTGGGGGAGGCCTATGTCGAGCAGTGGACTGCTATAGACTGATGATGATGATGATGATGACGTGACACGTGAGGTCAACGTTTTTTTGTATGGCGCCAAAGTATTACTTCTATTGTTATAGTGAAAGTTATTGGATATTTTCTTGTAAATAAAGACAGTTTTTAGTGTAATTAACACCAAATTAAACAAACAACGATAGACGAATAACTATATTCAGTCAGTTGGCGTGTTCGTTTTTCAATATAACTAGAAACTTAGTTTAACGCATAGTTCCTTCTACAACAGTTTACGAAAATCAGTCGACGATCAACTAGTTGAAAAAACGGTCGACGTTTAACTGGTTCATTCGTTGAACTACGAAGGAACCAGTTAAACGTCGACCGTTTATAAAAAACGGTTTCGTTTCGTTAACGCAAAAATAGCCAACGACCCACCACTAATCTCATTAAAAATTGATGTGATTTTCGTAAGTGTATTTATAATCGATTCGATTTTCACACTTTTATCTTCACTTGAAATTACTTTGTCAATATTTTCCCGTAAAACCCACACTTGCACTAAGAAGCTGCGATGAAACGTCCGGTTTTGGCATTTTTCTTGCGTAAGTTTGTACAAAGAAATTGATTATATAGTATATTTAAAATATATTGATTATGTTTAAAGTACATCACCCTGACCTCAAAGTTAGCAGGCGGCCGGCGAACCCGCAACCTCCTGCGTCGCAGGCGGACCTTCGTTCGCTGCGCCACAGAGGTCGTCAGAAGATCATGTCACGCACAAGTAAATAATATACGTATATAGTATGTCTCTGTATATTGTGAACTACAGGTGACGTCACGAACTGGCCTACGCAGGCCAGTTCGTGACGTCACCTGTACGGGCTCTAACGGAAGAGCACTGGCTAAGTCTCTTACGGAGCTTAGCCAGCATTATGCTGAGTTAGAGCCATTTTATAACAACGCTATACATGTACCTACTCTATAAGTGTATCTTTTATTAATTTATGTTGTTATAAATAAACGTCTTTCTAGTATATTCTAATATACGCACAATAAATACCAACATTTCTATTTCAGTGATTTTGACTTCAAGTGAATACCTATCGCGGGTCTCAGCTCGAAGTCAAGCAAAAGAAAATGAAAGAAAACCTCAATATCAAGACTATTCGCGTATGGATGGAGCTCACGTTATGACGAGTGCGCACGCAATAAGGAATAGAAACAAGAACATCGAGGATAATATGCGCATGAATGAACAAAACGGTTTGAAGGGGGTATTCAACGGTCTGGAGTACAGAAGAGCGGCTATGGCTGTCGGGCTCCATCATGTCTGCATTTTCATCTATTGTTTTGAATTTTATTTTTAAATTTTGAATGTTAAATAAATGAGTGAATATTGTATAGTGCACTGGTACTTACGTGGAAGGGCTGGAAATCTGGACACTAGGACTCACACCAATTGTTGATTTTGAATGGGTTTTAATTATTTTGCAATATATTGCGGCTGAGTCGTTTCGTGAACTTTTTCTGAGAGGGTGCGGTGAGAGAGAGTGGCGGGGGGTGGGGGGGGGGGGGGGGATGTCAAGGAATAGGGAGGCACCCGTGCAATCATAATGACAGCTTCGACCGATTTGACGTTGACATATACCAAATACAATACGAAACATGGCCCCCCACAAAAAGGTTACCCCTTTTTTAGAAACAAGACTTATGTAGAGTTCCTACAGATTAAGACAGTAAATCATTTGTACATTACTACCTTAGATTACATGCTCAGATAATAATACATAATAAGTGCTATAAATGGACTGTATAATTTGAAATTAACAAAATAATATTACTTTAACTATCTAAATATCTAACTTTTACTAGAACTTAATCTTGATTACTTGGCAAAGGAACAAGCTTAGCTAATGATCTTACAAAGTTTCCCCTAGCAGTCTTTAATTCGACAACACGAACGATTGAGTCTGGTCCGGGGAACAGCTTAATAACTCTACCTCGAGCCCAATGAAGTGACGGAAGGCCGTCTTCTTTGATTAAAACTAAATCTCCTAATTTGACGTTATACTGAGTAAGGTGCCATTTGGCCGAAGATAATCATGACTCCAACGCTTCCACACATTAGCAGTCATTTGTTTGACGAGCTGCCATCGAGCGAGCAAATATGTTTGCTTTCTACAGGTAACGGTTCGGGCAATGAAACTAAGGCGAACCAATTAAAAAATGGCCCGGAGTTAAGACTGATAAATCGTTAGGATCATTAGATAAAGGGCACAAAGGCCTCGAATTAAGAGCTGCTTCTATTTGTGCAAAAATGGTTGTAAGTTCCTCAAATGTCAAAGGTCGATCACCGATGACACGTTTCAAATGTGATTTACTAGATTTAACAGCGGCCTCTGCCAGACCATTGAATGATGGACTGAGGGGTGGCGAGAAGCGCCATTTTATAAAATTTTCAGCGAAAAAATGATCTACTCTGGGATCCTTTTGAAAACCCTTTAATAAATTGCAAGCATCTTTGAAATTAGAACCAGAGTCAGACCAAACTTCTTTGGGTAAACCGCGCCTAGACACGAATCGCTTGAAGGCGGCTAGAAAAGCGTCGGTGGTCAGATCGCTAGCGACCTCTAGATGGACAGCCTTAGTCGTAAAGCAAACGATGACGCACAAGTATGACTTAAGTATTTTCGCATTCCTTAAAGTGCTGGATTTCGAGTGAAAGTGTCCTGCATAGTCGATCGATATCGAAACAAACGCCCTCTGTGTCTTCACCGTGACGCGACCAGCAGGCAAATCTCCCATTAGGATTTGAGGTGGTTGACACTTTAACCGAAAACAGCGAATACATTTAAAAAATCTACTGCAAATAACGCGGCGAGCTGATAATATCCAAAAATGCTTGCGGAGGAACGACATTAACGCATTCGGACCCGCGTGTGATAGATTTTGATGGTTTTACTAATTAAAAGAAGCTCTAAGATACCATAATGAAAACTAATTTGAACTACCTTGGTATCTATTTTCATTAAAACGTTACTAGAAGTCCTAAAAGGGTTGATATTGTGGGTATTAAAGAAAAGAAGCATAACTTACAACATGAATACTGTTTTATTCAATAATACAATCTGGTTGGAACATAAATTATGACGTGAAAGCAATATAGTTACTAGATCTCCTAATAGGGTTCCATTGTGGTTATTAAAGAAAAGAAGCGTTACTTAGAACATGAATACTCTTATATTCAATAATACAATCTGGTTGGACATCAATTATTAACATTTTAAGGTTATGTTACACAAATTGCTAGTCACAAAATATAAACAATACTTAGCTTCTGTCTGGTTAGGCTGCCGATCCAAAAGTGGGTATTCTCCCCCTTTTGGGTCGTATATATAGGCTCTGACATCGTAAAATAATGCAGCCTGAGCGATGGCTCACACTGTCTTTGGCGCGAACAGTCGATACAACAATTGGCTGTGTGGTGTCGGCCGTGATAGAATAGCACCACCCCAACTCTTCCCGTGGGTGTCGTAGAAGGCGACTAAGGGACATACACCGGGGGGCGGGCAGCAGCGTCCCTTGCAGCACACTCCCTATACTGCGATCCCCAACCCGCATGCCCAGCGTGGGGATTATGGGCATCAACCCCCCATGGATAGACACGCCAAAAGAATGTGGCCCCCAGTTCCCGGCCGCCTCGCTATTCCTGGCCATGGTAGCGGCCACGGTAACGGCGGGGCAGGGGGTGCTAGGAATCCCCGGGCTACATCAGGCTACCAAACTCTACCTAAACTGACCCTGGCTACGTTTAACGGACGCACTCTGAGGCTTGACCATCATCTAGCGCAGTTGGAAGTGGAGTTAGAGAACATCAAATGGCATGTTCTGGGGTTATGTGAAGTCCGTAGAGAGGGGGAGGACACCGTAACCCTAGACTCGGGCCATCTTCTCTACTTTCGCGAGGGTGATAAAACATCCCAGGGTGGCGTAGGCTTCCTCGTCAATAAGGCCCTCTCTAGCAACGTCCAAGAAATCTCCAGTGTGTCGACCAGGGTAGCGTACCTGATCCTTCGGCTGTCCAAGCGGTACAGCATGAAGGTCATCCAGGTCTATGCACCGACCTCGGCACACTTGGATGATGAAGTGGAGGATATGTATGAAGACATATCCAAAGCCTTACATAACACCACTAAGGCCCACTTCAACGTTGTTATGGGGGACTTTAACGGCAAGGTGGGAACCCAGACTGGCAACGAATCCCGAATAGGCCCGCATGGTTATGGGGTCAGAAATCACAGGGGGCAAATGCTTGTCAACTTCCTTGAGAAGGAGGGGCTGTTCTTGATGAACTCTTTCTTTAAGAAACAGCCTCAAAGGAAGTGGACATGGCAAAGCCCCGACACTGTGACTAAAAATGAGATCGACTTCATCATGACGGATAGCAAGTACATATTCAGAGATGTCTCAGTGATCAACAGGTTCAATACCGGATCTGATCACCGACTCCTCCGAGGCTCTCTGAATATCAACTTGAAGCTTGAAAGAAACCGTCTGATGAAGTCCACGCTCCGACCTGACCCAATCCAAATCATGGCGGGCACCGAGAAGTTTCAGCAGCTTCTCGGGAATAGATTTGTTGCCTTGGAACCCACTGATGACGCTGACGAGACCCTACACAATCTGGTTGAAACGTTGAGGGATGAGGGCATCAAATTCTGTCAAAAGCAGCGTACTGGCAAGAAGTCCAAACTCTCGGATGAGACTCTTGGGTTGATGACAAAAAGACGGGAGACCACCCAAGCGACTTTGTCAGAGAGGTCAGACCTGAACAAGCGGATTGCAAAGATGGTACGGCACGACCTTCGGAGCTTCAACACGCGCCTCATTCAAGAGGCGATAGAGCGAAACCGAGGGTCCAAAGTATTCACTCAGCAGCTTGGCAGGAGCCACCTGACAAAGCTTAAAACGCACGACGGGAGGACCGTATTGTCAAAGCCGGAGATATCCGCCGAGATAGAAGATTTCTATGGCCGATTATACGCTGCACATGCCCCTCGTTACCGACAAGATGACCAAGATTCCAGAGCCACCCTGACACGCCACTATACCGACGAACTGCCTGAAATCAGTCAAGACGAGATCGTGTTAGCTCTAAGGCAGCTTAAAAATGGAAAAGCCCCCGGCGAGGACGGTATTACTTCAGAGCTTCTTAAAGCCGGAGGAGCCCCTGTAATACAGGAGCTACGGAACCTCTTTAATACCGTCCTTGACAGTGGGAGAACTCCAAAGGCGTGGAGCGGGAGTTTGGTGGTGCTCTTTTTTAAGAAGGGAGACAAAACCCTTCTTAAGAATTACAGACCCATCTCACTCTTGAGCCACGTCTATAAGCTGTTCACACGAGTGGTCACGAACCGTCTCGCCAGGAGACTCGACGAGTTCCAGCCACCGGAACAGGCTGGGTTCCGCGGAGGATATGGCACCATAGACCACATACA
This sequence comes from Eupithecia dodoneata, assembly GCA_947044415.1. Lineage (NCBI taxonomy): Eukaryota > Metazoa > Arthropoda > Insecta > Lepidoptera > Geometridae > Eupithecia > Eupithecia dodoneata. The sequence goes on along the minus strand of OX345683.1, from coordinate 4,712,851 downwards.
CACAGTGAGGCAGATTATACAGAAGTCCGAAGAGTATAATCAGCCCCTGTGTCTGGCTTTTGTGGACTATGAGAAGGCATTTGACTCCGTTGAAACCTGGGCTGTTCTGGATTCCTTACAGCGATGCCAAGTAGACTATCGTTATATCCAGGTGCTGAGTTGTCTCTACGAGGCCGCCACCATGAGTGTCCAAGTACAGGGTCAGCAGTCTAAACCCATCCAATTGCGCAGAGGAGTGAGGCAGGGGGATGTCATATCCCCGAAACTGTTCACGTGCGCATTGGAAGATATGTTTAGGTTGCTGGACTGGAAAGGAAAGGGCATTAATATAAACGGCGAGTACATCTCACACCTGCGATTCGCTGATGACATAGTCTTAATGGCGGAGTTGCTTGAGGAACTGAACCAGATGCTGGACGGCCTAGCTTCAGCCTCCCGATGTATCGGTCTTGGCATGAATTTGGATAAAACCAAAGTCATGATCAATGGTCACATTGATCCAAGGCCGGTGGTCGTACATGGTCACCTTCTCGAAACTGTTTCCGAGTACACTTACCTTGGGCAGATTCTGCAGTTGGGTAAAAACAGTTTCGAGAAGGAGGCCAAAAGGAGGATCCAGCTGGGCTGGGCAGCATTTGGGAAACTACGTCAAGTCTTCACGTCATCCATACCGCAATGCTTGAAAACGAAAGTTTTCAATCAGTGCGTCCTACCCGTTATGACCTACGGAGCTGAGACGTGGACACTCACGATAGGGCTGGTCCACCAGTTCAAAGTCGCTCAGCGAGCTATGGAAAGAGCTATGCTCGGAGTTTCTCTGAAGGATAGGATTCGTAACGAATACATCCGACAGAGAACCAAGGTTATCGACATAGCTCAAAGAATTAGCAAGCTGAAGTGGCAGTGGGCCGGCCATATCTCGCGAAGAACCGACGGCCGATGGGGCAAACGTGTTCTTGAGTGGAGACCACGACTCGGTAAACGTAGTGTAGGACGCCCTCCGACCAGGTGGGATGACGACCTGCGAAAGACTGCAGGTAGATGCTGGATGCGCCAAGCTGAAGACAGGGCGCTATGGCGCTCATTGGGGGAGGCCTATGTCCAGCAGTGGACTGCTATAGGCTGATGATGATGATGATGATGATGATGAAGTAACTCTTATATCTCTACATATAGATACTTAGCTTAGGTAGATAGTCTATTTTACATTTCGACTTACTAGATAGTACAATTTAAATAATATAATAATTGGTACATATATAAGTAACTTAGTAGGTATCCTATAAGTACTTCTAACGACTTTTTAATAAATTATACTATTTAGGTACTAAAAGTACATTGTTAGGTACTTACTTACTTTATAAGATAGATGTTTAACATGTACCAAAGGTATATTTTTATTTCACTTTATTAAATGACACAGAAACAAGATCATACACAAAAACTTTAACTGTGTCTAAATAAGTTACATAGGTATAATAAGTATGTATGTATTTATGTAGCATTTTGAAACCGTTTTAAACGTTTCTTATTATGTATTATATGATGTCTAATTATCTCATTTTGTTTCTCGCTGGTTTATTTTAATTATCTGGCCAATTACTCTGTATAGTACTGACGTTTACTCTCCACCTGCTGCCAATGGAGCGTCAGCACCCGGAATTGGAGGCTAGAGCAGCATGGGCAACGACTATTCCCACTTGACCCTAACCACCCGCTGCCGATGGCATAATCAAGCCGAGCCACGAAGCCCACAGCGTTAGCCAAGCCTAGTGTGCTTTCTCACCTCACATCCGCTGTCGATGGGCTGATCAGCACCCAGCAAGAGGCCACACAGCGATATATAAATATAAATAAAATGTATGTAGGTACTTTGTTTTTGCCATACACTGGCCCCGGGTCTTCTGCCCATTGAGATTTTAGAATCATTTATTACATTTACCAACTGTAGGAAAGTATACATTTTACATACATTACATACCTATTTACCTTTGTTTTAGTACTTATAACATTCAATAGGTTCTTATTCCTCAAAAACGCACATGCTCCCTCTTGAGAGAGCGCAAAGAGCTGTCCTTAAAGTAGCAAACTCATACCCATATAGATACCCTACATCTCAACTCTATACGGAATGTCAGGTTCTCACTGTTAGGAAACTTTTTGTTCAGCAGACCATTCTTAGACTTCGGGCAATAAAGGCAAAAGACTCTCTTTTGCAGGATAAAACACGGAGAATTATTAAATATCAAACGATATCGTGTAAAACTAGCTTTGCACAAAAGCACTCCTCCTTCCTTGGAAAATATCTACATAATAAAATAAACAAAACAATCACTTTACATGATACAACTCATTTTGAATTGAAAAGAAAGTTAAATTTATTTTTACTAAATTGTGACTACCTAGAAACAGAGAATTTGCTTAAAATAAGTACCTAAATAACTTTTTTATTTTATTTTTTTCTTCTCTTGTTCGTTTGCTCACAATGTTGTATACATGTTAAGCATAATGCTATTATAAATAATTTCTCTAACTCTATATTTTGTTTTATATACACACAACATATTTATTAGGTCATTTAATTTATTCAACATTTTTCGCACGCATACACATATTTATACTTACAAAACTCTACATACTTATACACTTTTGCTTAGGGCTTGATCTTAGTTTTAGTTTTTTTTTTTTTTTTTTTTTTTACTTATACTTTTTGTTTTAGTTTTTAGATAAGGTAACTGATTTTTGTTTAACCTCGAATTTCGTTTCGATTTGATGTTTTGGTTATACTTAGTTTCGCTTTTCTTCCAATTGTTAAACGTAATCTATGTTTAAACTATACCTACCATTGTACTTTAGTCGCACTCCCGGTGTCTGTGAGGCAGAGTAGCCCTCGCGTCTAAACACAAGTTTTACTTAGTTAGAGCGAGGAGTCGATGCATTTTCAGCACTAAGGTTTTAGGGTAGAGTACTTTACCGAAAGGTAAACTTAAATGTTATAGAGATAGTAATTAGTTTTAGATAAGTACTCTGTTAACCTTTAGAAACCATTTTTTTGAAAATAAATACTTTTTATTATTATTATTATTATTATTATTGATCTAAATGTAAACGTAAACAAATACAGTAATCACAAAATCGTAGCATTTTCAACAACAACGTTCTCTTCCTCCCATTCTCCCGGTTATTTTTATCAAATTATTAAACAGTTTTAGAGCATAGCGGTATTGGGAATAAATCAAAAACGCCTATGGTATAACTAACGATACTAGATCACCTACCTAACTAACTTGTTATTTCCTTTGCAGAATAAAACTTTCTACATCTGTATTGCAAGCTGTTTTCGTCTAAAACCTCAGACGGAATCACACAATTTTACAATAATATTATTTCCATTCGTTTGGCCAATCTGACGAAACATTACAACATATGTACTTTAATGTACAAGATTATCAATATAGTTAATTACTGTTGCATAAGAAAACATCAATTAGTAAATCAAAAACATCAGTATGTAAATCAAACAAAGAGAATATAACGCTACAGCCTACGCTATTTCTCCGGCCGCCGGAGCAAAACTCGTTTTGTGGCTAACTTCTCCCTAATAGCTTGTTTCTGTGGTTATGAATTGTCACTTTATTACCTGCTCTGTTGGTAGAATGACAAAAAGCAAGGTGCCAATACAAAAGTTTCATAGACGAATTTTTAAAAAAATAAAAATAGTTACTGCTGACACCGTTGTTCGGTTTTTATTACGAGCAGTGGATCTTTAATTATTTTAGTGTATTATTATTAGTGTCGTATATCAAATTAATCCTTATGAATAATGCTTTCTAACTATAATCTAAATATCGTAGAACATTAATTTTCGATGCGACGACTAATTGACCTCAAAGTTGAATGTAATTTTCCCGACAAGAAACTTTGTCAACTGGCTTGACAAAATAAACAACGAAGTGCTACCTAATTATTTTTATTTGTTTTGATGATCTTAGTTCCAAAAGTAAAGGGCACAAAGTTGAGACAAGAACTGGAAAACCCTAAAAATGTTGGGTGGGTAGGTAGGTACCACCAACAGAGTCAAATAAAGCTATAAAAGCAGAATCATTTTGGCCTCACACATACTCTCACATCGATGACTCGTAATATACTTAACCTTTAACTGGTGACGTGGGGCCTCACAGGCCCGAGAGCACTAACAAAACGTTTTTTCACCCCTTTCCCCTCGCGTCCCGGGTTTATGTGTCTCAGTAGCTTCGAGTTTGGTTGCACCCATACCGTGGATAGGGATAATAGTGTCGGCGGGGGCAAATTCGGTGAGTTATACGCATTTAAAGTTTTACTGAGGCCTCTCAGGCCCTACGTCACCACTTACGTTACTTTTTTTTTCAGAGTTGTTAAGTTGTTATTTGTGATTTAGTATGGGGTATATCTCAAAACATAAAGGATGAATTATACAGAACCACCTAGAAAAACACGTAGAGTACTGGAGCAGAGAAATACAGAATAAAGTACTAGTATACAAATTATACCGGGCACCAGTTCAAATGTTGATCAACAAATCGAAGAATGGCTGGGGTGTGAAAAATTTAGTGGTTCTGCAGCTGATGATTTAAAAGACAAATTTAATTAATCGAAAATGCTATAATTTTTTTTTTATATAATATATAATTGTATATAATTCCACCAAGGGAGGAATGAACGCATGTGAAAAACATGTGAAGTTTACCCAGTGTCAGTTTTGTGATTTAAATTTTGATAAGAGATTTATGTTATTTTATAAGATGATTCAAGTCTATACTAAGATTTCAAAATGTTATTATTTATAAGTATGTCGTTTTTTGTTTTTTATGACCAAATAATGATATCATATCGTTTTTTCGAATAATACGAGAGCTCATTTTGATATGTCTTGTTTTTAAATAATAGTGATAGTTAGAATACACATAATTGTTTTATTTCATACCTAAATATCCATATTAACACAAATAGGTAGGTTACAGTCATTCATTTGTGTACAGTTTGAATTATACGTATATTCATCCGAGGCCTGTCAGGCCTAACGTCACCACTTACGTTACACAAATGCCACGTCACCAATTAAAGGTTAATACAATACACAATTATAGATATTTTTCTGTATTATATCAATACATAGAAAATACTCAGAACACTAGGAAGAAATATTTGCAAACCGTACAAACATGTGTCCCAAGGCAGGAAGTGAATCCGCATTGGTCGTCAAAATTACCTATATTATATTGTTAGCATATGTCTATAAATTATTCAATGTTGTAACTTTTTGACTGGCTCGCCACTCCTGTCAGACTTTATGTCGCGACCTGTCAGAGGCCGGCATGACTGTCACCGATGATTGACGATGTGCGGAGTGGCTTGGCATTGCCGTCTCGACACTCAACCAGTGAGGTCGATCAAGGGAGGTGTTGGGTTTGTGGTGAATTTAGAGGTGTGAGTATTACCTTGTTAGTATTTAGGCTTTAAACCCTTTGCCATGAGAAGGTAACGTAATTTTGAGATGGACCGATAGTAGATAGGTGAGTCACTAACAGATCAGAAGTGGAACGTATCCATAACCACGTGATTTATTTTAATTTTTTTTATTTTATTCATTATTTTTCTGTTCGTTGTGCAATCATTTTCATATGACCGGCAAAAGGTTAGTCGGACATGTGAAACTGTTCAAACAAAGAAATGGGTTAAATCCATAAAACCACGAACCAAACCATCTTTGAACTTCAAAGGTTAGTCAGACTAGATTGTGGAACCGATCAAACAAAGAAATTGGTAGAATCCATAAAACCACGTATTATTTTGTATTTCGCATTCTCTGTCCGATCATGCAATATTTTTATTAATATATGGCCGGCAAAAGCCTACTTCAACATTTTATATTTTATTATATAACCTTCGATTCGACACTTTGTCCATAATTGGTTGGAAGAGATCGCTACTAGCGATAAGGCCGTCGTTTGTGACTCACAATTTAACAAACAAACTCTGTACCAAATCATGTTTTGCTTATCTACCCTAACTATAGACTAAAAGAGAGTTTTTTGCAATTATCTCGTAAACGGTAAGAGATACGTCAAAAATAACCAAATTTTTACCCCCTTTATAAAACCCCACTCATAGAATTACCAATTATTCTGAACCACTTTGGATGACGTCATCACCAAGTTTCTTGATGGTGCAATGTATAATTATCTATGTTATTGTTGTATTGTTACTGGGATTTGTTAACATGGGTTTGCAGCTAAATGTTGAATAGAACATAATAGGGACATCATTCCTTACAAAATGCGTTGCTTGGTTTAAATGTCATTCCAGCGGGAAGCACACGCGCGGGCTGCCGCGCCCGGAGCGCGAGGGCACTGTTGCTACGCTGTCCAAGGCAGGGTGTCCACACTGTCCGGGGTGCTGCTGCAACAGTCCAGGGCGCTGCTGCCACGTTGTTTGGGGCGCTGCTGCCACGCTGTTTAGGGTTGTGCTGCCGCAATGCCCAGGGTGCGGCTGCTGCGCTGTCCGGGTTGATCCTGCCACGCTTTCCACGGCACTGGTGCCACGCTGTCCAGGGTGCAGCTGTCTCAGTTATGATGGAGGACGCTATCCGTTTTGTATTATCGTTTATAGAAAACGGTAAAGAGGGATAACGGTTTGTAGGCGTTGTTGGCAGCGACCAGGTGCGGCTTAGATATTCCCATTGGACCCAGCCGGTGCCGAGCCTGTGCTGGAGCCGAATCGGAGGTGGCCACCCCAGCTGCTTGAGATTGGGTGTTTCAAAAGATGGCTACATGGTATTTCATGGGCAGGTACTTGGTACATACAACATATCAATGGTAAGATAAAAAAAAAAAGGGGATATTAGTAGGTAGGTACTATAACTCACAGTTCTCTAATTTATCTGTGTTATTTTATGATGTGCCTTTCCTATTGTGGCATGTGCTGCAGCTGTCACATAAATGTGTTACCTATCTATGTTGGACCAGACTGAAAATAATGAATTAAAGGAGCAAGAGGCTCTATAGATAAACGCATTCTGCCTATAATTGATCTTTGTTGTCTGGAAATAAAGAATTTGAATTGAATTAAATAATACAAACGTCTTTATCAGACATAGTGTGTTACCTCTTTTGAGCAAATGCTGGTCAAATAATTTTGGTAGAGATTTAGATTTTGTTTGTACAGAGCCGTTTTAAAATACACAAGGATGATACAGTGACTGGGTGCGGTCTGCATCCTTTTGTGGCATACTATTGTTTCCCTGTCTGCTGTTGCCCCAGATTTAAACAATATAGTACATTTAACGTAATTTTGATGAAACAAAGCTACGAGTATGATACATATTTTGAGAGCAGTGCTTCATTGCTAGGGGCTTTAAATATTACGTCGGCTCGAAAGCTGCAGTTTATATTTCGATATTCAAATAATTAATTACAATCTAAAGGTGTAGGTGTACAGAGGTATTTATAATTTGGCTAATTATTATCGCCGTAGAACTTGTTATACACACAATGAGAACAAAAAAATAAATAGCTATGTAAGTGCGTTAGCTGAAAGTATGATTCGGTATAACGTAAGAGGAATGTATTATTTGAGTTTTGGATTATTTCTATCTAGGCAGTCGATGACTTGGCCTTGAGAGTTGTTAATTCCTTTTTTGTAAGCCAAGGGATTGAAACATTTAGTTGGGGAAATGATGCCATCGCCAGAATGGTCATGTTTATTTGGTTTTGTTCTTGACATAATATTATGAGATCAATTCTGTTTGTCAGAGAGAGGTCCCAAATCCTGTGGAAGACCACATTCTTCTAATTTTGTCCAAATTGATCTCACAATGTAAAGTGTTTGCTAAGTGACTTGATAGTCCGCATAGTCAATGATGAACAGCGCTAACGGGCGTCTATCGAGAATGTTATGTTTTTCATGAAAGCGTAAATATTTTGTATAAATATGTTTTTTCAAATGTCTTTGTAAAAATTTGAACAACAGCGATGGCATATCACTATCTTGGCCTTTGTCTCTAAAGATGCGATGGTGATATATCTACCTATGGGATACCCACGCTGGTTGTTTACGATTAATTTAATTGATTTTTGACAGTCTGAAACTTTGCGTTTCATATTCTTATATTACCTATCATTTTGTACATAAAAAAATGGGGTGCTCTAGCGTCGCCTTTTGTACCTCCAAATATGTGATGATATCTGCCTATGAGATATTCACACTGGTTGTTGGGAGTCAATTATCCTTGATAGTCGAAAAGGTATGAGTTTTATATTCTTGTATATTATTTTGTATATTTGGGAAACAGAGGGTGCTCTAGTGTCGCCTTTTATACTTCCAAAGATGCCATGATAATATCATCGCCTAAAAGATATCAAAACTGGTTATTAACGAGTCATTGGTTTTTGACGGCCATACAAGTTGTAAAGGGGTCTTTGTAAAGTTGATCGTAGGTATATACCTCGGTTTCGAACCAAATTGTGAATCAGACATTCTATGCGAGCATTTAATTTAGATGATCTCTAAATTAAAATCTCATTGGTTACATTGGATCTCAAACTTATTCCAAACTTTATTCGAGAAATTCCAAAAACAGTTGGGGCAACTTTTTGAAATTGTCGCTGTTGGCAGTATCGTGCTGAAGCCAATTCACAAGAGGTTTAAAGAGAAGTCAAGTCGGAGTCTTCTAGAGACTATTAATTCGTGCTCCTCGGGAAAAGGAACATAGGCGAATGTCTTGATGCGATTCAAGAACTTTTAATTAAGTACAATGTTTTTGAGAATGCCATTCCTTGGTATAATAGTGGTATATTGGTATTGGTGTCACGGGCTGTGGCTGAGATGATTTAAGATAGCGGCAAGGGCCGTCGTAGCGTGGCCAGCGATGCAATTGTTGCAGGCTTGTATAGTGTTTTGCTCAAATAATGAGATTCTTTTGAATACATTAAGTTTTGTTTTGAATATCACGAAAATTTATGTAGAGTAATATGGAGCTCTATAATAATGTACGTTGCTGGTCCAGCATTGTCTACTTTGCCGGTGCCTGTTCGAATAAGGTGACGTCCCTGTGAGATGTTTGATAAGCCGGAAAGTTGTAATTTGCTCAGGAAAGGTTGTTCAAATGATAGACGGGTTAACAACGAAATGTAGTTGGAAAACCCCGGCCCTTGAATCAGAAATATATCTGCTGTTGTTATCTGATTCAAGATCAGAAATATAGAATGTTGTTATTGAAATTATAACTAAAGGATATCATTAATTCTTTTAGTCATACATTCAGGATATCCCGGGTCCTCGCAAGCATTACTATGGAATGTGTCTGGTGTATTTAGTAGTTTGTCAAGAATACCCCTGGTTCTTGTGAACATAACAGAGGATAGCCCTGGTCCCTGTAGTCATGTGTCAAAGATACCCATTGCTATTGCAATCATGACTAAAGGATACCTCTAGTTATCTTAGTCATAAATTCAGGATACCCTTGTAATCTAGTTAATTTAGTCGTATGTTAAGGATACCCCTGGTCCTTAAAGTTAGGCTAAGGATACCCCTGGTCCTTGTAATTGTATGTCAAGGATACCCCTGGTCCTTGGAGTCTTAAGCCAAGGATACCCCTGGTCCTTGGAGTCTTAAGCCAAGGATACCCCTGGTCCTTGGAGTCTTAAGCCAAGGATACCCCTGGTCCTTGGAGTCTTAAGCCAAGGATACCCCTGGTCCTTGGAGTCTTAAGCCAAGGATACCCCTGGTCCTTGTAATTGTAAGCCAAGGATACCCCTGGTCCTTGGAGTCTTAAGCCAAGGATACCCCTGGTCCTTGTAATTGTATGTCAAGGATACCCCTGGTCCTTGGAGTCTTAAGCCAAGGATACCCCTGGTGACGCTGATCTACCGCTGCAGGAAGAGTGAGTCCCGTTATTGCCTTAATTTCAGGCCAGCGGGTTGGTGACTGACTTATCAAGTAAATTTAAAAAAAAAAAAAAAAAAAAAAAACTTACATTTGAGAAATTTTGATTCGCAGAACATTTTATGAATAATACTATTGTACTGCTGATGCTATGCCCATTGTACTTGTATCATGTGAAGTCTTTTTAATGATCTGTAACTGGTGTATAATAAAGTATTTTTTGTGTTTTATTGTACTAATGCTTCATACTCTTATAATTTAATTGGTAGTACACATGTAAAGTAAGTTTGCAATGCCCGTACGAGGGCGTACGCTATAATTGGATGGCCGAGTGTTAGCATATGTCTATAAATTATTCAATGTTGTAACTTTTTGACTGGCTCGCCACTCCTGTCAGACTTTATGTCGCGACCTGTCAGAGGCCGGCATGACTGTCACCGATGATTGACGATGTGCGGAGTGGCTTGGCATTGCCGTCTCGACACTCAACCAGTGAGGTCGATCAAGGGAGGTGTTGGGTTTGTGGTGAATTTAGAGGTGTGAGTATTACCTTGTTAGTATTTAGGCTTTAAACCCTTTGCCATGAGAAGGTAACGTAATTTTGAGATGGACCGATAGTAGATAGGTGAGTCACTAACAATATCAATAAAACTTTTTTTTTTTTTTTTAGATTAAGTTTAAAATAAATTTTGTTTTCAAAATAGTCAAAATCTTTTCCAATAGTACCTATTCAATTGAATCAAAACATCGTGTACCTAGAGCTATATAAATTGGTGGTGAATTGTACGAGTCAGCTAAACACGTACCTATCTTTCTACTAACTAATACAAAAATAACTTATCTAAATTTTATGGTTTGATGAGCTAGTTATATGGCTAATCAACATAAAAGCAACATCATGAAACACATTTATTTTAGTATATTAAATCGCCTCGACTCTAATTACTTTGTCCGTACAGTAATAGTCGATGTAATAGTCAAAAAGTCCGTTTTCCTCTGACCAATGTAGGTAGGTACCTACCTCCTCATTGTGTACCTACTCGCTATAAATGCTGCAAATATCCCAAGTAAGTACAAAGTCTACTGTCGCTAGCGAAAGGTTTTTTTTTTCATTCTCGCTTTGTATTCGCAAGTATTATTGTCAGTTACAAGGTACCTACTAAACACAAGCCTTTTTTTTTTGTTTTACTTCAGATAAACAGAAACATTTTATTCGTAATATGTCAAATTATACGTCGCAATATATAAATCATTTCTAATATACAAATATAATATCAAATAATAGTGAAATTTAAAAAATGTGGTGTTTTTCGTTGCATAGAAAACAATCAAGAGAAAAAAAACTCAAGGTAGATAGATAAATTAAATTTAGAATGACTCACGAGATTAATCTTCTGAGAGAGAGACATAGCAGCTAACTACTAATATTATAAACGCGAAAGTTTGTAAGTATGGATGGATGTTTGTTACTCTTACCCCCATATCTTTAGTCATTACCTCAAATAATTCTCCACTCAAACTTGTTCAAGGGCGTTTCGAGCATTCCTCCAAAACATGCTCGAGTTTGGTATGCTTAGTCGTTAATTTGGTTATATATCAACCTCTCTTATATACCTTCGCGATGGGTAATTGTAGGTTTCATCGTCGTAAATGTAATTGAGATAGTCTCCAAAATCCATTGTAAATAACAACAAACTATTTCGAGGAGCATTCAAGGTAGGTAGCGAGGTACCTTGAGATGACAGTTCGTTATTCCACTCGTATGAAAAAATTCTCGAAGGCTGTTTCGAGTGAAGGATTTTTTTACGATCAAGCATACCGAAACGCATTTGGAGGTTGAGTAGAGTTTGAATCGAAGTCGAGGTAATGACTAAAGATATGGGGGTTAGCGTAAAAACTACGGAATGGATTTTAATGAAACTTTACAATAATATAGCTTATACATCAGAATATCACATAGGCTACAATTTAGAAAGATATATTGTATATTATCCAAAATATCTGTCACCACGCGGGTGAAACCGTGGGGCACAGCTAGTTATATATATTTTTAAGGCCCTATTATCGCATCGTTTTTGTCACGTACAAAACAATAAATAATGAGAGATAATTCCTACATACAACAATATTATGTAGCTCCCTACTTGCTTGAAGTTAGAAAGTACCTACAAACTACCTTCATATTTTTTTTTCAGACAACGACCTCTGGTCGTCATGTTCGGATGAGCTGTATGTGGGTAGGTTCTAAAACATCGACGATAAAAAAAACTTATGTCACTGATTAAACTATGTATCGATACCTACATGATTCGATTCAACCACTAACAATGTCAAGATACATAAACGAGACTATCGCTTCGATAAATCCGTTTATTTATAACTTCTAGTCAAATGTGTGGCTCCGCGCTGTGACCACTGACACCAGACAACCTTTTCTGGTTTCATAGTGTCTTTCAAATAAGAAAAGTACCAGTTTTTGGTGAATACAGAAATACAACAAAGAAATAGTGCGGAGTAAAGTTGCAACAGAGGAGTTTTGTTATAGACTACATACTTAGTAATTGTTTATACTATAATTTGGCCTCAGTGCCTATAAGTAAAGTAATATGTCCGTCGTTAATTTACACAGTAAGTTTGAGGTGATTGTAGTTCAGTGTTATTTTCTAATGTTTGTCTGTGAAAAAAGTGTTTTTTTTTTAGCACTTCTGCATTATAAAGGCACTTAAAGTCCCTACCGCTTTGCTCCAAATGACGTTATTTAATATTTACCTATGTAAAACATAAAAAGGCAAACATATTTCCAAGTGGTTTTACACTGCTATTGAAGGATGCCATTTGAATATAACATTAGGTACGTTATACTGCCACATACTAATTCGACTTAGTGCCGCTACTAAAAACAACTTTTGTTTTACCTACGTAAAAGAAAACGAATACTGCTTTTTTATTTAGAATGTTAATCGAGGGTACAAAGCTATGTTGTCTTGAAATACACTGTGCAGAATCCCATGTCTTGAATAAAGTGATCAGACCCTTTTCAGAGCCTTACCTGCCAGAGGATGCGTAAAATCTTGAGGTTATAGTTGAACCATATCCCTCGGCATCCAGGCCACACGTAGTCTAGTTGTAAATGCAGGTCGATATCATCATCTCTCCGGCAGCTGGTGGTGCAGATGGCTCGTAGGTTTTTGGCGCAGACACATCAGATGGATGACGATGGCCACACGTAGTCGAGTTGTAGATCGGCAGATCGATGTAATCATCTTTTCGACGGCTGGTTGAAAAGATGGCTCGAAGGTTTTTGGTGCAGACACATCCATCTGAAAATAAATTCGTATTAGTAAGGCACATGCTGTTCTATATCCCACTTCTGATGATAGATTTTGATGGTTTTACTAATTAAAAGAAGCTCTAAGATACCATAATGAAAACTAATTTGAACTACCTTGGTATCTATTTTTATTAAAACGTTACTAGAAGTCCTAAAAGGGTTGATATTGTGGGTATTAAAGAAAAGAAGCATAACTTACAACATGAATACTGTTTTATTCAATAATACAATCTAGTTGGAACATAAATTATGACGTGAAAGCAATATAGTTACTAGATCTCCTAATAGGGTTCCATTGTGGTTATTAAAGAAAAGAAGCGTTACTTAGAACATGAATACTCTTATATTCAATAATACAATCTGGTTGGACATCAATTATTAACATTTTAAGGTTATGTTACACAAATTGCTAGTCACAAAATATAAACAATACTTAGCTTCTGTCTGGTTAGGCTGCCGATCCAAAAGTGGGTATTCTCCCCCTTTTGGGTCGTATATATAGGCTCTGAAATCGTAAAATAATGCAGCCTGAGCGATGGCTCACACTGTCTTTGGCGCGAACAGTCGATACAACAATTTATTGTTTCTTAATACTGAATAATACTTTCAGACCAAATCAATGATATTTAAAATTGTACAATTAATATTCCACTTATTTTAAATATAATACATTTTAATAATTAATAAATTATCGGCGCCGCGCCACTTATGAAAGTTATATGCTAATGATTTTATATACATTAAAATACCAATGAAATAGGTAATCTAAAATCTGAAAACGATTTAAGAGATACATTTCATATTTCTTAACCACAATATTCTATTATTAATCTTTATTGTGAAAGTTATGTGCTAATGATTTTATTACATTAAAATACCAATGAAATTGGTAATCTAAAACCTGAAAACTATTTTAGACATACTTTTCATATTTCTTTATCACAATTTTCTATATTAATCTGATACGTGCAAGTATTTTACGTGATAATAATCTACTACATTCGTTAAAGTTCCGTTAATTTTATCTAGGTTCCCTTTTATTAATCTAACCTTTAAAGCATTGTGCGCGAAACGAAGACAGCATGAAATAGTGCGCACCAGCTTAGTAAACGAACTGAATTTGTCAATCACATTAGCATCTTTACTTTCATCATCAGTGGCCGCAGCGACTATAGGCATGGGTTTTTTAAGACCGGGAACCGAGCTACGCTCGAGCTGTTCGCATGGCAGCGGCCAAGACACTGGATCTAAAGTGAGCCAAGCGGGGCCCCACCACAGTTCATGATCTACTAGCTCTTGCGGCGCGATGCCTCTAGAGGCGGGGTCGGCCGGGTTCATGTGCGTGGGTACATATCGCCACTGATCGGGTGAGATTGAAGCTTGAATTTGACTAACACGGTTTGATTCAAACACCTTGAGGAGGTGAGGCTGCGTACGTAACCAGCACAATACAATAATCGAGTCACTCCACGCGTATGTTTTTTCATGCAAGTTCGTTCTTAGCTTAAGGCTATCGGACACGCGCATCAGCATATATGACTATAAAAACTAAAAAATTAAAATTTTGGCGACTAAAAAGTCTTTAGGAACTTAAGTTGAAGTAATTTCAGTACATATGATTATTAAAATATATTAACACTGAGCCCTACGTACCTATAAATGTTTATTTCCCATGATACAAAGTATCGCCATCTATTGTCAAGTAGAATTATATTTGGAAACGCCGAGTCGCAATGGAAATGTTCGAGAACTTTTAAAATATGATGCGGTATTCAGAAAAATCCAAAGAGAATTATATTGGTCAGTTGTGTAGTTGAACAAATTTCAGTACATTTGATTATTAAAATATATTATTACTGAGCCCTACGTAGGTTTATTTCCCATGATACAAAGTGTCGCCATCTATTGTCAAGTAGAATTATATTTGGAAACGCCGAGTCAATACATGCCTAGTTTTCTTTACAAAAAGTAATGATATCCCACCAAAAACATAAATGTAAAATAGGAGAGCCAAGTTCAATGCAAAAATTATGATTGGCTGTGGGCTTCGCGGCAAAAAGAATTGATATCTGAATGAGTGCCAAGTCAAATCTATGTAGGTTAGATTTGACTTGGCCAGTTTTTATCAGAATTAAAACGTTGAATAACTTTATAAAATGACTGATGTAATGAAAACTGGCCAAGTCCAATCTAACTTACATAGATTTGACTTGGCACTCATTCAGATATCAATTCTTTTTGCCGCGAAGCCCACAGCCAATCATAATTTTTGCATTGAACTTGGCTCTCCTATTTTACATTTATGTTTTTGGTGGGATAGTAATTACCGTCCCTAGAACACGATACCAAAATTATTGCCGTTGCGAGCAATGAATGACCCGCAATTACCACCTGCTCACTTGAACGCGGACTGCGCGAGTGGGAAAGAGACAAACAATATTCACTCGTGGAAGTCGCGCAGTGAGCTTGTTTATCATTGGGAGAATTTTGTTCCTTGCAACTACCTTCTTTTGATTCTGCTTGTTTATTCAAACAAAGCAGTGTGTTGTGTTTGCGTGAGCAATTTTGACACCGAAATCGCGAATGACAATACGCTACCGTATGCGAGCGAAAACAGTTGAAGTATAGGTTTTTGGCTCTCACTAATTCTTGTCGCGACGGTAAGTCCATCGCGACGAACTTTTCACATTTCATTATGAGGTGCGTTCCTCCACATACGGGACACGCGACCTGCTTCTGCTCCTCTGAACTCCTTTTTGACTCAGCCGATTCTACACTGGACGCATATGATTGTTTACTATTTTTATGATGCGCAGCGGTCTGCGACTTACTGCTACTCGAATTAATTATTAATGAATTTACTACGCCAGCTGTTTCTAATGTCTTACAATAACTGCCTAAAAACCACTAGGTTATCGAAGGTAGGTATTTTCTCCTGTTGGTAGGGTAATTCAAACCTAGCTCGTAACTCGTTATCAAGTTTTCTCGTGAAGATATGAAGTAAAAGTAATGACCACTCTTTTACCGGGGATCCTAGACTAAGTAGCCCACTTGTGTTTTCTTGTAAAACATTCACAAAATTTCGTAATTGCGACGCATTTTTTACGGAAACTGTAGGTAGTGCGAGAATAACTGCTATATGCGAATCCGCGATCATTCGTTTGTCGTCATACCTCTCGAAAAGTAAACTTCGGGCCACTTCGTAATTGTCCGGAATGCTCGAGAGATGTTTTATCAAGTTAGCAGGTTCGCCCGACAAACAACTCGTCAAATAATGCTTTTTCTGTACCAAACTCACTTGATCTTTTTAAAATCCTGATAATTACCCGTGAATCGAGGCAAACTAATATCGGGCAATTTGTAACTAATTTCATTAGATTTTTTGTTTGAAGAACAATAATCAGGTAGCTCTGAATGAATAGCTTGCGTGAAGGGGGGGGGGGGGGGGAATGTCAAGGAATAGGGAGGCACCCGTGCAATCATAATGACAGCTTCGACCGATTTGACGTTGACATATACCAAATACAATACGAAACAAATATTATAATAAATTGATTAACTTATATATAATAATACTTATAGTTTCATTGGGTGAATCAACTTTTAAGGCACTCCTTTGACAACATTATGAGCAAATAAATGTTAACATATGCCCTATTTATCCTATTTTTAGGTTTTGGAACGTGGCACGACATCTAAGCTAGATTAAGCGAGCTTTTGTAGCAAACCTGATGAGCTAAGCAAATATCCGTTGCTTTACTTATTTAAAAATACCAAAACAATAAAATATAACTAAGAAATGAGAATTATCAACATGATAGTTATTTACTCATCATCATCAGCCTATGTTAGTCCACTGCTGGACATGCAGACAGGCATCCGCCAATGAGCGCCATAGCGCCCTGTCTTCAGCTGCATACAGCATCTACCTGCAGTCTTTCGCAGGTCGTCATCCCACCTGGTCGGAGGGCGTCGGTCGCCAAATGTCCCAATAACCTAGATTATGACAACTGTTTTACGTAGATCAGAAACATGAAAAAGTAAGTACACAAGTGCTGAAATTATGGTTATGCAATAGTAAGGTGGTTGTTCCACCAGGTTCGATTGTTAGGTCCGTATTTATGCAAAAAGAAACCACCCAACAGAACACACTTCTGAATATATCAAAGGTTTTACAAAAATATGTGCAGGTCAGTTATGTGAAGCAAAAATTACTATTTATTTTATTTCTATTTATCGATTAATTACTAATTTAATTATGTAGATGTAATTTTGCTTTGGATACTCTTAAACTTTCTAAATAATTAAGAAAATGTGCATGTGGTTCCTTTTTACGTTTACTAGTCGACAGGTATTCTCATATACAAAAAAGAACCATAGGTCAAGGGTTAACGTATTATTTATTTATTTACGTATTTATTTACCATTTAATCATCTATCTCCAGTAACTGCCCTCTAGCTAAGCATTGCTTGTATTTGGAGTATCAGAACTAAATTGCTTTAACTGTACTGAATGATATAAAACTATGTATTTATAATTAATAACGTACTAAAGCTTTAATCCACATAAATCATAAAGTAAGAAAATTTAGAGAGAGTTTAATCAACGTTATCATCAAGTTGGATTTCGAAATCCACCGTGTCTAGTCCATTTATGTCGTCTTCTAATGCATCATCACAAACGAGACCATTATAAAATCTTTGTGCATCCTGTGGAATGAGATGTAATATGGACTGAATATCGGCTAGTTTCGCTGGTGATACTGGCTTCCCTGACGGCCATAGGGAAACTAAATGTTCCGGCAAGATTACAGCTGGTCTGCCGCGTACAGGTGCTCTTCCTATATTTACTTCCACAGAATCAGCAAGGAAATCTTCTTTAAAATAAATTGAGTTAGGTGAGTCTCTTTTTAGGTACATTTCCGCAAAGACAATAATGTAGCCAATCAATGCATTTTTTATTAATACCACGTTTTCTGTTAATGATCATTTTTTCGACTTTAGAAGTGCCCGAAAAATCTGATTTTTCCATTAAAGTTACTGTTAGCGGGTTTTTTTTTCTTACAGTCTTTGATAACTTGCATATAATCAGCGGGAGTGTATACCGCAGTCACCGCTCGGATGCGCAAGCATACGGTCGCGAAATCAAGATGTCAAACGAGACATTAAAGTGCACTCAGTGTAATATCGTTATAAACGAATTACTTTGTTTTGTGCAAAACAAAATTGACGTTCTGGACGAAGAAAGTATAGTGAGACTGTGTGCGACTGCTTTTTCTACGTTAGAAATAAGCACCGCCAAAGATTTATTGTTCGCGTCCATTTCAAATACCGTCAGACATGTTTCGCGACGCAAAAATAAGGAACAAAAGGATTTGGAAGATATAATTTGTGCTTTCAAGAATACTGAACCTGATAAAACTCCGATTTTTGTAGCGTGGCAAATTCACAAGCTGCCTCCCGTTACATTTAACAGCCTGGATGCGACTAGAATATTGAAGGATATTGTGTTATTGCAATCGGAAATAAGAAACATGAAAGATTCGTTTGCAACTACCGAACAGCTTGACTGCGTCAAATCCGAGCTGGATAATATGAAGTTTGCGTCTTTGGTAAACATTAATGAACATGTAAACAAAAGACGGGGAGCCTACTTGATGGATAGCGGACCGACCGGCATTCTAAATATAGATTGCAGCCCGCCGACGAGTACGCCAAATCACAAGTGTTTTAGCCCTCAACATGCTAATATTTCGCAGCTTTTCTCGCAGTTAACTAGTTCTGCGAGGGTATCTTTTGCACCGCGTCCTGTGTTGATAAATAGTCTGGATTCGCAACCTACCGCGCCACGCGCCAAGCCTACAAGCCCTATACCTACGAGCCCTATACCTACGTGCATACACCAGCCTGCTACTGAGAAAGTACCATCGGAGAGCTCGAAGCCGGCGACACCCTGCGAAATTACCACGGTTTCAAGTGTAAATAATGATAAATGTATGGCTGAGTTACTAAGGATGGAAGGGGAATGGAATCATGAAACTCCAAATCAGCAGTGGATTGAGGTTCAGAGAAAGAGGCATAGAAATAGAACCGAAGGTATCACAGGGAAAGCTTCTATACAACCTAATGACAAGTTTAGACCCGCCGATATTAAAATTCCCCTTTTCATATCTAATGTACATAGACATTAGAAGGAGACATAGAGGAATTTATTTTCTTAAAGACAAATGAAAAAGTTTCTCTTCAAAAAATAAAAATGAAAAATAAGCGTGATTACAATGCGTTCAAGGTGTTAGTAACACGGCATAGAATAGAAACTTTCCTCAATGATGAGGTATGGCCAGACGGTGTGACATGCCGACGCTTTTTGCCTAATAAAATTTCTGAGCAGAAGAGAAACCCTGACAATCAAAATGTATAACACAACAATGGTTACATTTAATTGTAAAAGCATTAAACGCTCAGTGGAAGGTATCCGGCAGCTATGCACCTTTGCGGATATCATTGCGCTCCAGGAGACATGGATACTACCTCATGACCTACCTCTCCTGTCAGCCATCCACGAAGACTTCGGAAAAATCTCTGTCATTCGGTAGGTAACTATGTCCGGGTATCAACAATTTTTGTGTTATTTGTTTCAAGGTGAGATGAGAATGCAGAAACGAATCGCTCCATAAAATTAGTTCCTCGACATCTTCAGAAATATGCCCGCTTAAGTATTTTAATAGACAAGAACCGACTTCCTGAGCACCTTTACCAGCCATTCCTTCTATCCAAACAAAACACTCACTCAAGTTAGTCTTTGCAGAATAAATTCCCATATTGTATAGCCAAAGCTGTCGTTTGTAAAAAATAATTCCGGTAGGAATCTTCGGCATTGGCAGCGTCTTCTGCATATCAAAAGTGAGACATTCTACCTCCTTACATTGAGTAGCCAGAACAAAGTCAGACTTCATTTTATTTCGAGCCTCTTCCCATTTTCGGCAATGTTCTTTGTGTTCTGTATCTATGACTATTTTCTACTCAGCAGTTTTGCAATGAGTTAACTTCGCTTGTAATGTATCACACTTGTTACAAGTGTCTTTTTTCAGAGGCGCTCGTTTAAGATTGAAGTATTTATAAAATATCTTTGTATACATTGCCTTACTGACCTTCTCAGCGTCACCTACATATTCGCAGTATAAATCGTACATCTTGTCTAAAGTCATGTCTGGCAGAAGATACTCGGTCTCGCGCTCACTTCTTCTATAATGTGATTTGTACTTAGGAATAGAGTTTATGTGGCATTTCACTTGTGAAACTATTTCATCGTTGCATTTGTTCTTACCTCCAGTTTTCAATCCTCATTTTAATCAAAGCAGTATTAACTCTCTTTGTAGAAACGCCAAGTGTTTTGACAAATAAATCCCGGCACACTTCGACTTTGTTCAACTAATACTTACGAGAGAACTTCTTCTTCATTTTACTATTAGTCATCCTTCTTTTTACGTCGTTTTCTTTAATGTTCGCTGCGATAAACATATTTTGCGTATTGTAATTTTCAAGTCTGTAAAATGTCTCAAATATTTTTTGTCGCCTGCTAGAATCTATTTTTTCCCAGCACTTTGTTTTACAATGACATTTAAAATCAACAAATGCTTTAGGTTGTATTTCGATGTTTTTGTAGTTGTGAAAAGGCTTGTTAGAATGTCTATTCTTCTTTCTTTCCATC
Organism: Eupithecia dodoneata; assembly: GCA_947044415.1. Taxonomy (NCBI): domain Eukaryota; kingdom Metazoa; phylum Arthropoda; class Insecta; order Lepidoptera; family Geometridae; genus Eupithecia; species Eupithecia dodoneata. The sequence goes on along the minus strand of OX345683.1, from coordinate 4,691,888 downwards.
CTAGTTAGACCACCATACTTACACTTTCGGCCTTTCTTTGGTCTTCCACCTAACAACTACTTCTTTTGTAACTACTTCTTCGTCATGAATACTCACTGTTTCATCATCAGAACACGGTACAAACACTGGTGATTTTACTGTACTTTCTTCTTCAGAAGCAGACTCTTCTACGATAGTGCGCCTCGATTCCCCATTAGGCAGTCTCATTCTCTTGCCACCAGCAACTATGATAGAATCATTTTCTGATGAATCTGATATATAGTCAGGGGTCTTTTAAATGGGGAAAAGTCGAGTAATTCTAATATCGGCGAGGAATATTCTTCTAAGCGATCTGGCGAAGTTGAGGGTGAAGAACGGTTTTCCAAAGGCTCCGACGTACTTGGTACTTCGTCACCTTCTGCTGTAACGAAATTTATTTTTAGTAATATATACATATATATTATATAGCAGCAACAGAAATACATCATTTGTGAAAATTTCAAGTCTAATTATCACGGTTCAGGAGATACAGCCTGGTGACACATAAATGAACTATAGTTTCGTTAAAAGACGAGTATTTAATTATATGTATCGCTCCAAGTTCATGTATAGAATGTTTGCAAAATCTTTTAAAATTACTCCACAGTCGGAAACTAATTAAATATAGATAAAAAGTACATCTCACAGTAATTTTTATGTAATTAAATATATTAAATGAAACTATTTACCTGTTGTATCCTCATAATTGTCCTCAGTGTTTATCCCCAATGCTTTATATACTAATTGCTTGCCTCTTCTTAGCATTTTTACACTTAATTTTGAAAGAAATTAACAAAAACAATGAAACTTTCTTCGCGGTGAAAAAAAAACGGTCGTCACGCATTCAAATCTCTCTCGTCGAATGTCACCTATTTTGACAGTTGTTCAACGTTTACTCCGAAATTCGATTTATTGCACTTTGAGCCTTAAAGTAAAGTAATAAATACAATACAATACAATACAATAATTCTTTATTGCACACCATAAAAACAGATACACTGGACAGGAAAAAGACAAAAAAAGAATGTGTTGTAATCGAGGCGTTCTGGCCGTTATTTAAGTAATAATAAAAATATAACTAACTAGGTAGGTAATGAATGTATTGCATTAAATATATCAATCATCTAGTAACCATAAAACAAGCTTTGCTTAGCTTGGGGCTAGATGATGCTATGTGGATTGTCCAGCATTATTTATTTATTTATGAAAGAGAACTAATGAGTGTCAGTTTCACACCTTTACCTTCTATTCGGAACTCAAAAATTGTATGTACTCGTAATAATAATAAGTCCGTCAGTTAGATTATCAGAAGATATTGGACACGTATTTATTATTTTGTCAATTAAACAAAAAAATATGAAGATATAGCCAGTTATGGGTCCGGCGACCCTCGCTTGCAAAAATCGATCTGAATATCGCTGTCCCTGTTTAACCCTTGCGCCGCGCCCCATGCGTGCGCGATAGCAATATTAGCCGTCCAAAATTTGGTTTGTTCCGTAATACCAAAAATTATGACTGAAAACTTTTTGTATTCTTCACAAAGTATTGTTATTCTGTAACTAGACAATATAAGCTATGTTCCTTAATAAATAAAACGTAAGATATTGATCTTTTTAATACGAAACAAATAGCAAGAAAATTTGCAATTTTCTCATATTTTTTGTGTTGCAGAAGACGGATGTTCGTGCGATCTATAATATGGGTCCCAGAGAATCCCTACGTAATAAATCAAAGAAATAAACATAATGACAGTACCATGTGAATATATTTATGAAAACTTGTTGTACACTCATAAAAACATCAATCGATTCATTAAAAAAAGCGATATACATAATGTGAATACTAGAAATAAGAATAAACTCGTTGTTCCCACAACTAGACTACATAAGATAAGTGCATCTTTTAAAGGGCAATGTATACGCTTCTACAACAAAACTCCAAGTGAGTTGCAAAAAATTATCAATAAATAAATTTAAAAAAATTGTGAAGCATATTCTTTGTAAAAAGGCTTATTACAAAATATCAGATTATCTAGAAGATAAAAAAGCTTGGAACGAGTTTTGCTTTAACTCAAAATCTAACAACTTACAGATAAGCAAATCATATGTACTGGATACATAAGTTATGAACATACTAGTGGTTTCTTCTCACTTCTTCCACTGGTGGACAAAAAATTGAAGTGAACATCAATATACTAATGAATAGTATAAAATATGACTTGTCTAAGTGCTTATTTGTAAGCCTAAAGAAATAAACATTCATTTCATTTCATAAAAATGTGCAAAATACGATTTGCTTTCATTGAATTTTAGGTAAGTATTTTGAAAAAAAAAATATTTAGGAACCTAGATAAATACTATTCAAATACAAATAATACAATATTATAGTGGAAATATGCTTGAATTGAAACTCATTTTGGTATTACGTTTGTATGAAGAATTCGTCCCTCCGGAGGCCTCTTAAGTTCCGCGTGACGACACGTCTTGCTACACTTTTTAGCACGTTGTGATGTCACGAGCTCCTAAACTTTGACGCGCTTTATTTTTGTAAGTATGTGTTTGATTGACAAAAGAAAAAATACGTGTCTAATATCTTCTGATATTCTAACTGACGCATTAATTAGAATAATGTATTTTTTACCCAGGGACTACCCTATTAAACATATATAACCATACATTTTATGGTTAATTTTTTTTTTAATTACCTACCATCTTTAGAACGCTTTCTAAAATCGTGAGCGTTGAATCGACGAACCGTTTTTTTAAACTGTTTTTCTACAGCCAACGTGTCGACTGTTTTCTTATTGCGGCAAAACTAGTTATTTCTACGAACAGGTTTTTTCATTCAACGTCAACGATAAACGCAACGCAAACTAACGAAACACAAAGACAGATTCTATTCAACTACATACACGACAACGACACGAACACCACCCGAAAATTAACGAACGAGCCGCGAGCGAAGCGCGAGGTAAAACGCGGTACGCGAGCGAGCGAGACGTCTCGCTCAGTTGTTTGAAAGTGTAAGAGATGTATGTATGTTTGTTTATTGCGGGGCTAAGCGCTCGAGCCAAACTGACCGAAAAAACAGGTTAATTGTGCATAGGTTTGTTTGTTTTCGTTTCAATTCGTTTGTCTATAGGTGACTTAACACGTGACGCTCAGCGAGCTATGGAAAGAGCTATGCTCGGAGTTTCTCTGAAGGATAGGATTCGTAACGAATACATCCGACAGAGAACCAAGGTTATCGACATAGCTCAAAGAACTAGCAAGAAGCTGAAGTGGCAGTGGGCCGGCCATATTTCGCGAAGAACCGACGGCCACTGGGGCAAACGTGTTCTTGAGTGGAGACCACGACTCGGTAAACGTAGTTAGGACGCCCTCCGACCAGGTGGGATGATGACCTGCGAAAGACTGCAGGTAGATGCTGAAAGCGGCAAGCTGAAGACAGGGCGCTATGGCACTCATTGGGGGAGGCCTATGTCCAGCAGTGGACTGCTATAGGCTGATGATGATGATGATGATGACGTGACACGTGAGGTCAACGTTTTTTTGTATGGCGCCAAAGTATTACTTCTATTGTTATAGTGAAAGTTATTGGATATTTTCTTGTAAATAAAGACAGTTTTTAGTGTAATTAACACCAAATTAAACAAACAACGATAGACGAATAACTATATTCAGTCAGTTGGCGTGTTCGTTTTTCAATATAACTAGAAACTTAGTTTAACGCATAGTTCCTTCTACAACAGTTTACGAAAATCAGTCGACGATCAAACAGTTGAAAAAACGGTCAACGTTTAACTGGTTCATTCGTTGAACTACGAACGAACCAGTTAAACGTCGACCGTTCGTTCGTAGTTCAACGAATGAACCAGTTAAATGTCGCGACCGTTTATAAAAAACGGTTTCGTTTCGTTAACGCAAAAATAGCCAACGACCCACCACTAATCTCATTAAAAATTGATGTGATTTTCGTAAGTGTATTTATAATCGATTCGATTTTCACACTTTTATCTTCACTTGAAATTACTTTGTCAATATTTTTCCGTAAAACCCACACTTGCACTTAGAAGCTGCGATGAAACGTCCGGTTTTGGCATTTTTCTTGCGTAAGTTTGTACAAAGAAATTGATTATATAGTATATTTAAAATATATTGATTATGTTTAAAGTACATCACCCTGACCTCAAAGTTAGCAGGCGGCCGGCGAACCCGCAACCTCCTGCGTCGCAGGCGGACCTTTGTTCGCTGCGCCACAGAGGTCGTCAGAAGATCATGTCACGCACAAGTAAATAATATACGTATATAGTATGTCTCTGTATATTGTGAACGGCTTAAAAAAGCCGTTACGTAGCCCGTACAGGTGACGTCACGAACTGGCCTACGCAGGCCAGTTCGTGACGTCACCTGTACGGGCTCTAACGGAAGAGCACTGGCTAGTCTCTTACGGAGCTTAGCCAGCATTATGCTGAGTTAGAGCCATTTTATAACAACGCTATACATGTACCTACTCTATAAGTGTATCTTTTATTAATTTATGTTGTTATAAATAAACGTCTTTCTAGTATATTCTAATATACGCACAATAAATACCAACATTTCTATTTCAGTGATTTTGACTTCAAGTGAATACCTATCGCGGGTCTCAGCTCGAAGTCAAGCAAAAGAAAATGAAAGAAAACCTCAATATCAAGACTATTCGCGTATGGATGGAGCTCACGGTATGACGAGTGCGCACGCAATAAGGAACAGCAACAAGAACATCGAAGATAATATGCGCATGAATGAACAAAACGGTTTGAAGAAGGTATTCAACGGTCTGAAGTACAGAAGAGCGGCTATAGTCCCATCTGGCCAGTTGAAAACTCGTGGGTACAGGGATCACTGCGCAAAACATTCTTCTTCTTTAAATTCGATAATTTCTGCGTTGGCATTTGCTATTTCGAAGAGCCTCGATCAACACCTGAAGAGACTCTCGCTCTGAAGTTGGATCAAGGGCCAGATCCAAAAGGCGGTACTCTTTGACTCGGCAGGTATCGTCAGGAAGTTCCTTTCTCTGCAGCCCTAGTCACCGGCCGCTTGAGCATAGCTTCGCGGTCGGTGATCTATCGTTTTGATATATTTTTTACTGTAGAATAGTTTTATAATATTTTATTGTATTTTCTATAGTTAAAAATAAATTTGATACGAGAATTTTAAATAAATGAGTGAATATTGTATAAGGGGGGGGGGGGGGAAATGTCAAGGAATAGGGAGGTACCCGTGCAATCATAATGACAGCTTCGACCGATTTGACGTTGACATATACCAAATACAATACGAAACATGGCCCCCCACAAAAAGGTTACCCCTTTTTTAGAAACAAGACTTATGTAGAGTTCCTACAGATTAAGACGGTAAATCATTTGTACATTACTACCTTAGATTACATGCTCAGATAATAATACATAATAAGTGCTATAAATGGACTGTATAATTTGAAATTAACAAAATAATATTACTTTAACTATCTAAATATCTAAGTTTTACTAGAACTTAATCTTGATTACTTGGCAAAGGAACAAGCTTAGCTAATGATCTTACAAAGTTTCCCCTAGCAGTCTTTAATTCGCCAATATAAACATATAAACAACACGAACGATTGAGTCTGGTCCGGGGAACAGCTTAATAACTCTACCTCGAGCCCAATGAAGTGACGGAAGGCCGTCTTCTTTGATTAAAACTAAATCTCCTAATTTTGACGTTATACTGAGTAAGGTGCCATTTGGCCCGTTGTTGTAACGTGTGAAGATAATCATGACTCCAACGCTTCCACACATTAGCAGTCATTTGTTTGACGAGCTGCCATCGAGCGAGCTGATAATATGTTTGCTTTCTACAGGTAACGGTTCGGGCAATGAAACTAAAGGCGAACCAATTAAAAAATGGCCCGGAGTTAAGACTGATAAATCGTTAGGATCATTAGATAAAGGGCACAAAGGCCTCGAATTAAGAACTGCTTCTATTTGTGCAAAAATGGTTGTAAGTTCCTCAAATGTCAAAGGTCGATCACCGATGACACGTTTCAAATGTGATTTACTAGATTTAACAGCGGCCTCTGCCAGACCATTGAATGATGGACTGAGGGGTGGCGAGAAGCGCCATTTTATAAAATTTTCAGCGAAAAAATGATCTACTCTGGGATCCTTTTGAAAACCCTTTAATAAATTGCAAGCTCCTTTGAAATTAGAACCCGATTCAGACCAAACTTCTTTGGGTAAACCGCGTCTAGACACGAATCGCTTGAAGGCGGCTAGGAAAGCGTCGGTGGTCAGATCGCTAGCGACCTCTAGATGGACAGCCTTAGTCGTAAAGCAAACGATGACGCACAAGTATGACTTAAGTATTTTCGCATTCCTTAAAGTGCTGGATTTCGAGTGAAAGTGTCCTGCATAGTCGATCGATATCGAAACAAACGCCCTCTGTGTCTTCACCGTGACGCGACCAGCAGGCAAATCTCCCATTAGGATTTGAGGTGGTTGACACTTTAACCGAAAACAGCGAATACATTTAAAAAATCTACTGCGAATAACGCGGCGAGCTGATAATATCCAAAAATGCTTGCGGAGGAACGACATTAACGCATTCGGACCCGCGTGCAAGTATTTTACGTGATAATAATCTACTACAAGATTCGTAAAGTGGTGTGAGTGAGGGAGCACCAAGGGATGCTTAGCAGAGTAGCTAAGCGATGAATGCACTAACCTGTCTCCCACTCGGATAAGGCCGTTTTCATCTAAAAATGGTTTTAATCGTATCATCCCGGTACTACAAGGTTTATTTTTCTCTAAATTAATAAAGTCGTTATTAAATGACTGTAATTGTACGCTTTTAACAAGTGCGTTAAGAGCACGCTGTAGCTCTTCATTCGTTAAAGTTCCGTTAATTTTATCTAGGTTCCCTTTTATTAATCTAGACTTTAAAGCATTGTGCGCGAAACGAAGACACCATGAAATAGTGCGCACCAGCTTAGTAAACGAACTGAATTTGTCAATCACATTAGCATCTTTACTTTCATCATCAGTGGCCGCAGCGACTATAGGCATGGGTTTTTTAAGACCGGGAACCGAGCTACGCTCGAGCTGTTCGCATGGCGGCGGCCAAGACACTGGATCTAAAGTGAGCCAAGCCCCACCACAGTTCATGATCTACTAGCTCTTGCGGCGCGATGCCTCTAGAGGCGGGATCGGCCGGGTTCATGTGCGTGGGTACATATCGCCACTGATCGGGTGAGATTGAAGCTTGAATTTGACTAACACGGTTTGATTCAAACACCTTGAGGAGGTGAGGCTGCGTACGTAACCAGCACAATACAATAATCGAGTCACTCCACGCGTATGTTTTTTCATGCAAGTTCGTTCTTAGCTTAAGGCTATCGGACACGCGCACCAGCAGGCGGGTAAGTAGATGAGCACCAGCGAGTTCCGCCTTGGGCACTGTTAGCCGTTGTTTGATTGGGGTAACACGTGTTTTCGAGAAGAGTAGGGGTACTGTTACGCTGCTATCAAAGTGAACGCATCGAATATAAACGCAAGCCGTATAAGCTGACTCTGACGCGTCGCTAAAACCGTGTAAGTCGAATGACTGAACCGTTTTTGATAAAATCTGTCTTTTTATAGAAATATGTTGCAGATGGTCTAACTCATTGCAGAAGCGCTGCCAATCATCAACTATATCGCGAGGGGGTATCTGATCCCAATCGAGGCCAAGCTTCCACAGACGTTGCATTAAAATTTTCGCAAAAATAATACATGGCGCCAACTACCCGTTAGGATCATAAATGGAACTAATTCTCGACAATATGATACGCTTCGTACACTCATTGCTGTCAGCTGTGTGAACCTAGCAACTGACTTTGAGATATTCATGTTTTTTTGATCCTATTCGATTGTACCCGGTTTGTACCCGATTGTACCGGCAAAATTTTCGTTTGTACCCTAAGGGTGTAAAAGTTATGGGGAGGTTTAGTTTCTTCAGAAAATGTAAGCTAATGTTCTATATAGGCACAGATCCTGATAGGTATTGAATTAATTAACATGATTTGAGTGAAATTTGGTGGGTACAAACGGGTACAAACTAAAAACATTGAACAACGAAATCGTTGAAAAGTTGCCGTTCTTTAGATATTGCAAAAGTTTCTTCAGTAAATCATAAGAAAAGTACAAGAAAAGCACAGATAATGATAGGTATTGAATCAAGTAACAAGATTTAAGCAAAATCTGGACGGTACAAACGGGTACAAACAAAACACATTGACTTGAAATATCGAAATCGTTAAAAAGTTGCCGATTTTTTGATATTGACATGGTTTCTTCAGAAAATTTAAGCCTAGATTCTACAAAGGCACATAAAATTATAGCGATTCAGTCAGCTAATACGATTTAAAAGAAATCTTGAGGTTACAAACGGGTACAAACGAAAAACACTGACTTAAATCTATGAATTTTTTTCAAAAGTTGCCGATTTTTGGAAATTGATATGTTTTCCTCAAATTCTTTAAGCTAAAGTTCTACAAAGGCTCATATAATGATAGCTATTGAATCAACTAACATGGTTTGATTCAAATCTGGAGGGTAAAAAACGGGTACAAACGGGTACAATCGAAAAACTTTGACTTGAAACAACGAAATCGTTGAAAAGTTGCCGTTCTCTAGATATTGCAAAAGTTTCTTAAGTAAACCATAAGTAAAGTACAAGAAAAACACAGATCCTGATAGGTATTGAATCAAGTAACAAGATTTAAGCAAAATCTGAACGGTAAAAACGGGTACAAACAAAACACATTGACTTGAAGAAAGTCAGTTGCTAGGTTCACACAGCTTGATAATTAGACTTGAAATTTTCACAAATGATGTATTTCTGTTGCTGCTATATAATATATATGTTTATATAACTAAAAATAAATTTTGTTACAGCAGAAGGTGACGAAGTACCAGGTACGTCGGAGCCTTTGGAAAACCGTTCTTCACCCTCAACTTCGCCAGATCGCTTAGAAGAATATTCCTCGTCGATATTAGAATTACTCGACTTGTCCCCATTTAAAAGCCCTGACTATAATATATCAGATTCATCAGAAAATGATTCTATCATAGTTGCTGGTGGCAAGAGAATGAGACTGCCTAATGGGGAATCGAGGCGCACTATCGTAGAAGAGTCTGCTTCTGAAGAAGAAAGTACAGTAAAATCACCAGTGTTTGTACCGTGTTCTGATGATGAAACAGTGAGTATTTATGACGAAGAAGTAGTTACAAAAGGAAGACCAAAGAAAGGCCGAAAGTGTAAGTATGGTGGTCTAACTAGGATGGAAAGAAAGAAGAATAGACATTCTAACAAGCCTTTTCACAACTACAAAGACATCGAAATACAACCTAAAGCATTTGTTGATTTTAAATGTCATTGTAAAACAAAGTGCTGGGAAAAAATAGATTCTAGCAGGCGACAAAAAATATTTGAGACATTTTACAGACTTGAAAATTACAATACGCAAAATATGTTTATCGCAGCGAACATTAAAGAAAACGACGTAAAAAGAAGGATGACTAATAGTAAAATGAAGAAGAAGTTCTCTCGTAAGTATTAGTTGAACAAAGTGTGCCGAGATTTATTTGTCAAAACACTTGGCGTTTCTACAAAGAGAGTTAATACTGCTTTGATTAAAATGAGGGCACAGGATTGTATGGATAAAAGAGGATTGAAAACTGGAGGTAAGAACAAATGCAACGATGAAATAGTTTCACAAGTGAAATGCCACATAAACTCTATTCCTAAGTACAAATCACATTATAGAAGAAGTGAGCGCGAGACCGAGTATCTTCTGCCAGACATGACTTTAGACAAGATGTACGATTTATACTGCGAATATGTAGGTGACGCTGAGAAGGTCAGTAAGGCAATGTATACAAAGATATTTTATAAATACTTCAATCTTAAACGAGCGCCTCTGAAAAAAGATACTTGTAACAAGTGTGATACATTACAAGCGAAGTTAACTCATTGCAAAACTGCTGAGGAGAAAATAGTCATAGATACAGAACACAAAGAACATTGTCGAAAATGGGAAGAGGCTCGAAATAAAATGAAGTCTGACTTTGTTCTGGCTACTCAATGTAAGGAGGTAGAATGTCTCACTTTTGATATGCAGAAGACGCTGCCAATGCCGAAGATTCCTACCGGAATTATTTTTTACAAACGACAGCTTTGGCTGTACAATATGGGAATTTATTCTGCAAAGACTACTTGAGTGAGTGTTTTGTTTGGATAAAAGGAATGACTGGTAAAGGTGCTCAGGAATTCGGTTCTTGTCTATTAAAATACTTAAGCGGGCATATTTCTGAAGATGTCGAGGAACTAATTTTATGGAGCGATTCGTGTGGAGGACAAAATCGCAACATAAAAATAGTTTTGATGTTAAAAGCGTTTCTGCATTCTCATCCCACCTTGAAAAAAATAACACAAACATTTTTGATACCCGGACATAGTTACCTACCGAATGACAGAGATTTTTCCCACATTGAAACAGCCCTTAAGAAATATCCGAGGCTATACACTCCCGATGATTATATGCAAGTTATCAAAGACTGTAAGAAAAAAACCCGCTAACAGTAACTTTAATGGAAAAATCTGATTTTTCGGGCACTTCTAAAGTCGAAAAAATGATCATTAACAGAAAACGTGGTATTAATAAAGAATGCATTGATTGGCTACATTATTGTCTTTGCGGAAATGTACCTAAAAAGAGACTCACCTAACTCAATTTATTTTAAAGAAGATTTCCTTGCTGATTCTGTGGAAGTAAATATAGGAAGAGCACCTGTACGCGGCAGACCAGCTGTAATCTTGCCGGAACATTTAGTTTCCCTATGGCCGTCAGGGAAGCCAGTATCACCAGCGAAACTAGCCGATATTCAGTCCATATTACATCTCATTCCACAGGATGCACAAAGATTTTATAATGGTCTCGTTTGTGATGATGCATTAGAAGACGACATAAATGGACTAGACACGGTGGATTTCGAAATCCAACTTGATGATAACGTTGATTAAACTCTCTCTAAATTTTCTTACTTTATGATTTATGTGGATTAAAGCTTTAGTACGTTATTAATTATAAATACATAGTTTTATATCATTCAGTACAGTTAAAGCAATTTAGTTCTGATACTCCAAATACAAGCAATGCTTAGCTAGAGGGCAGTTACTGGAGATAGATGATTAAATGGTAAATAAATACGTAAATAAATAAATAATACGTAAACCTTTGACCTATGGTTCTTTTTTGTATATGAGAATACCTGTCGACTAGTAAACGTAAAAAGGAACCACATGCACATTTTCTTAATTATTTAGAAAGTTTAAGAGTATCCAAAGCAAAATTACATCTACATAATTAAATTAGTAATTAATCGATAAATAGAAATAAAATAAATAGTAATTTTGCTTCACATAACTGACCTGCACATATTTTTGTAAAACCTTTGATATATTCAGAAGTGTGTTCTGTTGGGTGGTTTCTTTTTGCATAAATACGGACCTAACAATCGAACCTGGTGGAACAACCACCTTACTATTGCATAACCATATTTCAGCACTTGTGTACTTACTTACTTTTTCATGTTTCTGATCTACGTAAAACAGTTGTCATAATCTAGGTTATTGGGACATTTAGCGACCGACGCCCTCCGACCAGGTGGGATGACAACCTGCGAAAGACTGCAGGTAGATGCTGTATGCAGCTGAAGACAGGGCGCTATGGCGCTCATTGGCGGATGCCTGTCTGCATGTCCAGCAGTGGACTAACATAGGCTGATGATGATGAGTAAATAACTATCATATTGATAATTCTCATTTTAGTTAGGCCAGTTAGGCCAGTTTTCATTACATCAGACATTTTATAAAGTTATTCAACGTTTTAATTCTGATAAAAACTGGCCAAGTCAAATCTAACCTACATAGATTTGACTTGGCACTCATTCAGATATCAATTCTTTTTGCCGATCATAATTTTTGCATTGAACTTGGCTCTCCTATTTTACATTTATGTTTTTAGTGGGATATCATTACTTTTTGTAAAGAAAACTAGGCAGGTATTGACTCGGCGTTTCCAAATATAATTCTACTTGACAATAGATGGCGACACTTTGTATCATGGGAAATAAACCTAGGTAGGGCTCAGTAATAATATATTTTAATAATGAAATGTACTGAAATTTGTTCAACTACACAACTGACCAATATAATTCTTTTTGGATTTTTCTGAATACCGCATCATATTTTAAAAGTTCTCGAACGTTTCCATTGCGACTCGGCGTTTCCAAATATAATTCTACTTGACAATAGATGGCGATACTTTGTATCATGGGAAATAAACATTTATAGGTACGTAGGGCTCAGTGTTAATATATTTTAATAATCATATGTACTGAAATTACTTCAACTTACGTTCCTAAAGACTTTTTAGTCGCCAAAATTTTAATTTTTCATTTTTTATAGTCATTTTTAAACAAGCCGCCATCTATCGTCAACCATTAACTTATAAAGAAAAACAGGGCCAGGGCCGTATTTAGAATCCAATTATTTTACTGAATGTCCCACGGCTATGTTGAAACATAGCATGTATGGAATGCACCTATGGAATGTTTTATAATAAATATTCTATATTGAAAGTACTTTCCCTCCGTGAGACAACTTCTATAATAGTAGTTGTTTAGTAAATTTAATGAAATTGAAGCCCACCTATTAATGCAATTTTAAATTGTGTATGTTCTAGATTTCCATCTCAAGATAATGTAAGACAGCAATGGATCACAAAAATTAATAGACAAGACTGGACTCCGACGAAATATACGAATATTTGTTCTTGCTGATAATACTGATAATCATATTATTCTTCTGATTAAATCAATAGCTGAAAAATATATAGGTATTCGTTTTAAGCATTTTGCAACCATAGAAAATGATAGGGCAACCAACCGACAACAATTAACCAAAACAGTTATTTTTGCTGGAAAATGAATTTTGTGAATAAAATAATTCTTAGTACGTCCCCTACACTAGTGACATCTAGTGTGAGGTAGTAAAAATATGTAGTTACTTCGAAAACAGAATCTATTATTTGCCGGTCCCTAACAACTACACTGTATTCTATTGTTCAATCGGAGACGTTAGTACTATTGCTTATTCTATGCAATGCGGATTCTATTCGAATTTAAACCTTATTTCATTGACATAAGGTCGTCGTCGCTAACATCACTTATTTTTTGACTTTTTTTTATTTTTTGATTTTTTCCTACGCTTACATACAATTACCGAGCTGGATTCCAAATTTCATCCTTCTAGGTCATCTGGAAGTAGGTTAGAATTAGGTACTATATGTATGTCAGTCAGTCAGTGTGAATTTTTACGACTTTTTGACCTTCATATCTTTGTAACAGTTTGAGCTAGCTTCATGAAATTTGGGCTTCTACATGTCCTTATGGATATAATTAAACACACGTAGTTTTATGTGTTTACGTTAAAGAGGTTTTGAGTTATAGAAGGGTCAAAAGTGGCACCAAGTGGTTCGTGTAATGATACACTCGGCGCGTTCCTTTGCTTGAACTTGGCTTGGTCACGCTGCCGCGTGCCCTGATTAGATGTGCTCAATTAGACTCCATCCAAAAGGAAATAGAGGAATGTTTTCTTATTTCAAAATCAGGCAGTAAGGAAAAAGATGGAGATCAATCGGAATCCAATGAACAGAAGCTTAGTTTGTGAGGTACAGTGCATACATATAAAATAGGTACTTTCTACTATGACGTCATCGTCAAAAATCGACTTCACGCAAGCTATTCATTCAGAGCTACCTTTACGATTATTGTTCTTCAAACAAAAAATCGAATGAAATTAGTTACAAATTGCCCGATATTAGTTTGCCTCGATTCACGGGTAATTATCAGGATTTTAAAAAGATCAAGTGAGTTTGGTACAGAAAAAGCATTATTTGACGAGTTGTTTGTCGGGCGAACCTGCTAACTTGATAAAACATCTCCCGAGCATTCCGGACAATTACGAAGTGGCTCGAAGTTTACTTCTCGAGAGGTATGACGACAAACGAATGATCGCGGATTCGCATTCTCGCACTACCTACAGTTTCCGTAAAACATGCGTCGCAATTACGAAATTTTGTGAGAAAACACAAGTGGGCTACTTAGTCTAGGATTCCCGGTAAAAGAGTGGTCATTACTTTTACTTCATATGTTCACGAGAAAACTTGATAACGAGTTACGAGCTAGGTTTGAATTAGCCTACCAACAGGAGAAAATACCTACCTTCGATAACCTAGTGGCGTTTTTAGGCAGTTATTGTAAGACATTAGAAACAGCTGGCGTAGTAAATTCATCGAGTAGCAGTAAGTCGCAGACCGCTGCGCATCATAAAAATAGTAAACAATCATATGCGTCCAGTGTAGAATCGGCTGAGTCAAAAAGGAGTTCAGAGGAGCAGAAGCAGGTCGCGTGTGAAAATGAAAAAATGAAAATGAAAAAAAATTATTTCTTTAAGCTTACAAATAAGCACTTAGACACGTCATATATTAAAGTTCACTTCAATTTTTTGTCCACCAGTGGAAGAAGTGAGAAGAAACCACTAGTATGTTCATAACTTATGTGTCTAGTACATTTGATTTGCTTATCTGTAAGTTGGTAGATTTTGAGTTGGAGCAAAACTCGTTCCAAGCTTTTTATCTTGTAAGTAATCTGATATTTTGTAATATGCTTTTTTACAAAGAATATGTTTAACAATTTTTTTAAAGTTATTTATTGATAATTTTTGCAACTCACTTGGAGTTTTGTTGTAGAAGCGTATACATTGCCCTTTAAAAGATACATTTATCTTGTGTAGCCTAGTTGTGGGCACAGCGAGTTTATTCTTATTTCTAGTATTTACATTATGAATATCACTTTTTTTAGTGAACCGATTGATATTTTTATGAGTGTACAACAAGTTTTCATAAATATATTGACACGGTACTGTCATTATGTTTATTTCTTTGAATTTTTCACGTAGGGATTCTCTGGGACCCATATTATAGATCGCACGAACAGCCCTCTTCTGCAACACAAATACGGTGTTCATATCTGCAGCGTTCCCCCACAGTAGTATGCCATAAGACATAATACTATGGAAGTAGCTGAAATAGACTAGTCTAGAAGTATCAACGTCTGTAAGGTGACGGATTTTTTTAACTGCGTATGCTGCAGAACTAAGTCTCTTCGATAGCTTATCTATGTGTGGGCCCCATTGAAGCTTACTATCTAAGGTTATTCCCAAAAATACGGTATTCTCTACAATTTCTAACGTTTCTCCTTTTACGTTTATATCGGCCTTAACTTGTTTTACATTAGGTAGAATAAATCTTAAACATTTTGTTTTGGTTTCATTAAGCAAAAGATTATTAATACTAAACCAATGGACTACCTTTGAGATTGCAGTATTTACATCGTCGAAATTTGTGTTTTGTCGTTTCATTTTAAAAATTAATGAAGTATCATCAGCAAACAATACAATCTCATGATCATTCTTTACAAGATGAGGCAGGTCATTAATATAAACTAAAAATAGGAAAGGACCCAAGATAGAGCCCTGCGGTACACCCATTGTAACAACAGACCCTTTAGATCGTTTCCCATTAATGTCAACTCTTTGTATCCTATCACTCAAGTAAGATGTAAGAAGATCCAAAGAGCTGTCCCTAATTCCATAATGATGTAGTTTCCTGATTAATGTTTCGTGATGAACGCAATCGAATGCTTTTGACAAGTCGCAAAAAACGCCTAAAGCATCTTGCGACTTCTCCCAAGCATCAAAAATATGCGATACCAACTCTACACCGGCATCAGTAGTTGACCTGCCACGAGTAAACCCAAATTGCTTACGATGTAGCAGGTCATTGCCATTAAAATGTCTAAGCAATTGGTGTAAAATAAGTTTTTCAAAAACTTTACTGAATGTAGGCAGTACTGATATTGGTCTAAAGTTAGTGGGGTCAGACCTACTACCCGATTTAAACAATGGGATTATTTTACTATGTTTCATTAGATCAGGAAATACGCCACAATCAATGGATTCATTAAATATAAAAGCTAGATCTGGTGCAATGGTATTAATTAAAGGTTTAATAATTCTAACGGAAATGCCCCAGAGATCTGCAGTTTTTTTAATATTTAAAAGTTTAAAGGTTTTTTTTATATCGTGTTCATTAACATGGGTGAAATTAAATTTACTATCGCATTTAGGTACATTTTCTTTAAGTAATGATTCGGCTATTACTTGAGAAGAGTTCAGACACTTTGTAGTACAGATTGGAATGTCAGTAAAAAAAAATTCTAATGCTTGCGCTACCTCAACATCATTTTTGATGGAGCAATCATTAATCTTTAAATTGTAATCATTAATGTAGGTACTGACCTTTCCAGTCTCACTATTAATTATTTTCCAGGTTGATTTTATTACATTTTCACTATTTTTTATTTTCGAGCTAATATAATTTGATTTTGCTGTATTACAAACTTTTCTAAATATTTTTGAGTAATTTTTACTTTTTCTTTGAATTCCTGGCTAAAATTGTACTGCTTTTCACTATACAGTTCATACAGCTTTTGTCTACTCTTATGTATACCTACTGTTGCCCACTCACTAAAGCTAAGTTTTTCTGAGACCAAGATTGATTTGGGTATGAATATTGAATTGAACGCAGTAGTGAATTTATTAAAAAAACTACGATACGACTCATTTGGATTGTTAAGTGAGTAGTTAGGTGATGGTTTAAAATCCCAATCCAATTTCAACCGTTCAAATCGATCTGTGGTCACAGGTATGTACTTGATTTTTTTTTATAATTATTATTTTTATCTTGATGTTTTAATTTAATTAGTTGACCTAAGTGGTCTGATTTTAGATTGCTTATAATTTTCTGACTGACAATTTTTTCAGTTTGGAAAACAAATATATTATCTATACATTTTGCTGATGTTTCAGTTATTCTAGTAGGTTCCATAAATGTTGGCCTAAGATTATAAGAATTAAATAAATTTGTTAATCTACTACTGAGGAAGTAAACTTCTAAAATATCAATATTAAAGTCTCCACATACTATGAAGTTTTTATTTGATTTTGATAATTTAAATAAGATATCATCCATATTTTTTTCAAATATTTCAAAAGAAGCTGATGGTGGGCTGTATACGCTTGCTACAATAGTATGCTCCAACTCAACACATGCTACTTCAATGTGGCTTTCAACGGATAAGCATACTATGTCCTTACGTTCTTTGAATTTTATAAGTTTATTTAGTAATAATAAAGAGCCTCCACGAATAGCATGTGATCTGCAAAAAGAACTACCAACCTGGTGGTTGCTGAAGTTAAACATGAGCTCATAGCTTTTCAGCCAGTGTTCTGTTAAGCAGATGATGCCAATATCAAATGAGTTCATGTACAATTCCAATTCTAATAATTTACTTCTCAATCCTTGAATATTTTGATGCACCAAGTTGGTAAACTTTGCATTGATTTTACAATTTTGATTTCTTTGTTTTTTATTGTGATTAATAGTAATAATATTATTATTTGATTTTTTAGGGCTAGAGACTTCCTCTATTGTCGTTATTTCTAATTTAAATGACTTGGAATAACTTCCAAAGATTTGTTTTGTAAATCATTACAATACTCAAAAGGAGCATTTTTCATAGCCAAGTTTTTGGCTGTAGTTTTAAAATAATAGGATAGCGAAATTGCTATCTGTCTCTTATAAAAATTGGAAAGGTAGTAATTACCTTGAGTCAAATAGAACTTTTTACTAACAATATTGTTAGTATCAATCACATGTACATTGCTGTTGCATGAAATAGTGTGCAACGTCATATTAAGCTTATATCTAAGGTTGTTCTCTGATTGTGGCAAGCTGTCGCTGTAGGGGAATGTGAACATCACAATTTGTTTTAAATTTAATTTTAATAGTTTGTCTACATAACTAATCAAGTCAGATTTGTTCACATTACCCCTATTTCCAAGGCATATTATTAAATTTGAGTTACTATTAATTTTTTTATTCTGAATTATGTGCATAATATTATGCAGGTTAGAGTTAGGTAAACAATTATTTATTATAGGATGTTCCATACTCATATTTAAGAACTGACCCATATTTTTTCCAATTTCATCGCAGTACATTATTGTTTTTATACCTGAGCATGAAGTGCTGAGATCCGGAACGGATGCGGCTGACACAGTACTTTTCGGACCTGAGTGGTCACAGACTGGGCCTGGATCACAGCAGCCGCAGCCCTCCAGAACCCTGCCCTCCAGACTCATCTGGCTACTGATGAGTGCATCCATGGCCAGATTGAGTTCCCTTGTCTGTTCAGTAGTCCGTTCATAAAGGCTGATGTAGTGCCCCAGGGAGTGCTCGGCCTGGCCAAGTTTGCTTCTCAGCTCCTGCATTTCAGCCTCATATTGGATCTGATTATAATTTAGCTGCAATGTACAGAGCTCATATTTATCAACAATTTTTCTTTTTGATTTCAGTTTTGAAACTACATGTTTTTGGTTTTTTAATAAATTTTGGGTTCTTTTTATGAATTTACTTATTTTAACATATTTTTTTATCTTATTTTTACTAAAATTACTAATATTGTGTTTGTTGTTTTTGCTGCTGGCTTCCACATTACACACTGAGTCATCTTTAGTTAAGTCAATTGTTTGTAGAGTGTGTAAGAAACAGCCAGCAACAGAAACTTGGCCCGAAGACGATTCAGCTGATATTAACTCATCGAATAAGCTTTGTGTTTTCGCGGTGGCAGAGCTGTTTGCAGCTTCCTCCAGCTGGGTAATATGGTGGTGAGCGTCACAAAGTTGTTTCTCCAGGACTGAAGTTCTCTGCAGCACGGACTCAAACTCAATGCCACATTTTTCATCGAACCTATCTATTATCAGCTGAAGCCTATCCCGTTCCTCACTAATACAAGCATTTTGAGTATGTAACTCACTCATCTCGCTTTTAAGCTTTTTGTTATTATTAAGTGCTTCTATTAAGATATTTTCATTATCATATCTTTCCAATTCTAACTGTCCAATTTGCCTTTTAGCATCCTTTAATTCCAGTAAAACCTGGTTCAACTTCTCGCCTTTGCGAGTCATCATTGTGTATTACAGAAGGTAGTGACTGTATTTTATTGCAAAGCACAACTTGCTAGAGTATTATGAATTTATGAGACAATAACAAAGGCAGACTGTTCAGTGTCTAGGTTATGTTTTCAAAAGGTTGTATGTACTTACGTAGCTATAAAGATGAAAACTTTGTTGGAAATAGTATTCCTTTTTATAAGATTCACACAGAAGTAAGCACAAAACATTTATAAAACCATAAACCAGCAAAACTTATAACCGAAAACCGTTCCGAAAACGACGTTTTACCGGTGGCCAAAAAAACACACAAATAACAATCTTTTAGCCTTAATAACTATTTCTACACTTGTTTTATATTATAAATATGCGATGAAATCAAAAAGGGCTCTGTAGAATTACGTAAAACAATTATTTTTTAGTAAGTTCGTAGGGAACATTTGCGAACAGCTGTTGACGCTAATAGGGTTGCCAACAAAAAAAAAAAAAACAGTTATCTAGTACCCATAACACAAGCTCTGCTTACCATGGGGCTAGATGTCCCGTATGTGGAGGAACGCACCTCATAATGAAATGTGAAAAGTTCGTCGCGATGGAGTTACCGTCGCGACAAGAATTAGTGAGAGCCAAAAACCTATGCTTCAACTGTTTTCGCTCGCATAGGGTAGCGTATTGTCATTCGCGATTTCGGTGTCAAAATTGCTCACGCAAACACAACACACTGCTTTGTTCGAATGAACAAGCAAAACCAAAAGAACGTAGTTGCAAGGAACAAAATTCTCCCAATGATTAGAACACGCGGCAGCGTGTTCAAGCCAAGTTCAAGCAAAGGAACGCGCCGAGTGTATCATTACACGAACCACTTGGTGCCACTTTTGACCCTTCTATAACTCAAAACATCTTTAAAGTAAACACATAAAACTACGTCTGTTTAGTTATATCCATAAGGACATGTAGAAGCCCAAATTTCATGAAGCTAGCTCAAACGGTTATAAAGATATGAAGGTCAAAAAGTCGTAAAAATTCACACTGACTGACTGACATATATATAGTACCTAAATCTAACCTACTTCCAGATGCCCTAGAAGGATGAAATTTGGAATCCAGCTCGGTAATTGTGAGTATACGTAGGAAAAAATCAAAAAATAAAAAAAAGTCTAAAAATAAGTAATGTTAGCGACGACGACCTTATGTCAATGGGATAAGGTTTAAATTAAAATAGATCCGCATTGCATAGAATAAGCAATAGTACTACGTCTCCGATTGCGCCATAGAATACAGTGTAGTTTTTAGGGACCGGCCCGTATAATACCTACCTAGCTATGTAACTATGTCGAAGCATTGCATAGAATAAGCAATAGTAGGTACTAACGTCTCCGATTGCGCCATAGAATACAGTGTAGTTGTTAGGGTGCAGTGCAGTGACTTTGTAATAAGTGCGTAGTTGTATGTATTCGGTACAATAAACCAACACTAAGTGTTCTGAGGTGTTTTACTTGATTAAGATAAGATGGACATTAAATCTCAATACCTGCCTAGTTTTCTTTACAAAAAGTAATGATATCCCACCAAAACATAAATGTAAAAAAGGAGAGCCAAGTTCAATACAAAAATTATGATTGGCTGTGGGCTTCCCCGCAAAAAGAATGGAGATATAAATGAGTGCCAAGTCAAATATATGTAGGTTAGATTTGACTTGGCCAGTTTTTATCAGAATTAAAACGTTGAATAACTTTATAAAATGACTGATGTAATGAAAACTGGCAAAGTCAAATCTAACCTACATAGATTTGACTTGGCACTCATTTATATCTCCATTCTTTTTGCGGGGAAGCCCACAGCCAATCATAATTTTTGTATTGAACTTGGCTCTCCTTTTTTACATTTATGTTTTGGTGGGATAAACAAGCTCACTGCGCGACTTCCACGAGTGAATATTGTTTGTCTCTTTCCCACTCGCGCAGTCCGCGTTCAAGTGAGCAGGTGGTAATTGCGCGTCATTCATTGCTCGCAACGGCAATAATTTTGGTATCGTGTTCTAGGGACGGTGGTTACTATCCTATTCGAGCTTTATTAGACCCCGGGAGCATGACAAATTTTGTAACTTCATCGACATTACAGCGACTAGGGTTGCGCTACAGTAAGACGAATGTCATTATTTCCGGTGTTAGTGAATCCAACAAAGTACATCCGAAAGGTGAACTACACATGTACCTACAAAATAAACTAGGCGATCCTCTATGCGTAGAAATGTTTTACCGAAAATCACGGCGCCACTTTCTTCGTCAAATCTTGATCCCTCGATTTTGGACAAGTTCGGTCGCCTTCAATTGGCTGATCCGCGATTTTACGAATCCGCTAAGATCGACATGTTGTTGGGTTCGGGAGCGTGTGCCAAGATTTTTAGCGGACCGAAGAGAAGTAGGAGACGGGTTACCGGTTGCGTTCGAAACAATTTTCGGATGGGTTCTGATGGGTGACGTCACCACGGAACGTGAATCTAGTATTCGATCTTTTCATTGTGCGACATCTATTGATGAGACATTGAAAAAATTCTGGGCAATTGAAGAGGTTAGTAGGGAGAAGCAGCCCGTTCTGGGTGATGTTATGTGTGAGGATCAATTTAAGGAGGCGCATACGCGTACTCCAACGGGACGTTTCATCGTGCGTTTGCCCTTTCGCCAGGGTGACCACGATATTGGGAGGAATTTAGGGGATACCTTACATATAGCCATCCGTCGGCTTTTATCGTTAGAGAAAAAGTTTAAAAGAGACAAGGTTTTAGAAGCGCGGTATAAAGAATTCATGCGGGAGTACATTGAACTGGGCCACATGCAGCCAATCGAACTTTCGATTGCACAACGTTTTCCACAATATTTCATACCCCACCATGGGGTATACAAGAAGGGTACGGATAAGATTCGATGCATTTTCAATGCTTCATCCAAAGGCCCGGGTGGGAAGTCGTTAAATGATGAGTTATTAGCTGGACCCAAGTTGCAGAAGGATATAGTGGATATTATTCTCCATTTTAGATTGCACGAAATGAAATGAAATGAAATTCACCCTCTCGATCGTCAATATCAGCTGATCGTGTGGCGCGATCACATTAGGCAGGCGATTGACGATCAGGTTCAGCCTGAAATTCAGCAATTTCAGGCTGAACCTGAAATCTCACTAAGTTACGTAGTAACTACTGCAGCGTTTCTCGCGATGCGTTCTTTACACGAGTTGGCCTACCAAGGCAAAAATACGCATCCGCGCGCTTCGCGAATTTTGCTCAACGACATATTTGTCGACGACATCGTCACGGGTTGTTCGTCCATTGACGAAGCTCAAAGCACGAAGAGTGAACTTATAGATCTGTTAAAAAAAGGAGAATTCGAGCTTCGTAAATGGATGAGCAACGACCCTGCTTTGCTAACGGATCTTCCAACGGAGCATTGCGATCTTAAATTTAGCGAGGACGCTGATACGTCATTAAAAATATTAGGTTTCGAATATAGACCAAACACTGATACGTTTTCTTATCAGGTGTCACTGGACAGCAATGAGAGTACGAAGCGTATCATATTGTCGAGAATTAGTTCCATTTATGATCCTAACGGGTGGTTGGCGCCATGTGTTATTTTTGCGAAAATTTTAATGCAACGTCTGTGGACGCTTGGCCTCGATTGGGATCAGATACCCCCTCGCGATATAGTTGATGATTGGCAGCGCTTCTGCAATGAGTTACACCATCTGCAACATATTTCTATAAAAAGACAGATTTTATCAAAAACGGTTCAGTCATTCGACTTACACGGTTTTAGCGACGCGTCAGAGTCAGCTTATGCGGCTTGCGTTTATATTCGATGCGTTCACTTTGATAGCAGCGTAACAGTACACCTACTCATCTCGAAAACACGTGTTACCCCAATCAAACAACGGCTAACAGTGCCCAAGGCGGAACTCGCTGGTGCTCATCTACTAACCCGCCTGCTGGTGCGCGTGTCCGATAGCCTTAAGCTAAGAACGAACTTGCATGATAAAACATACGCGTGGAGTGACTCGATTATTGTATTGTGCTGGTTACGTACGCAGCCTCACCTCCTCAAGGTGTTTGAATCAAACCGTGTTAGTCAAATTCAAGCTTCAATCTCACCCGATCAGTGGCGATATGTACCCACGCACATGAACCCGGCCGACCCCGCCTCTAGAGGCATCGCGCCGCAAGAGCTAGTAGATCATGAACTGTGGTGGGGCCCTGCTTGGCTCACTTTAGATCCGGTGTCTTGGCCGCCGCCATGCGAACAGCTCGAGCGTAGCTCGGTTCCCGGTCTTAAAAAACCCATGCCTATAGTCGCTGCGGCCGCTGATGATGAAAGTAAAGATGCTAATGTGATTGACAAATTCAGTTCGTTTACTAAGCTGGTGCGCACTATTTCATGGTGTCTTCGTTTCGCGCACTATGCTTTAAAGTCTAGATTAATAAAAGGGAACCTAGATAAAATTAACGGAACTTTAACGAATGAAGAGCTACAGCGTGCTCTTAACGCACTTGTTAAAAGCGTACAATCACAGTCATTTAATAACGACTTGATTAATTTAGAGAAAAATAAACCTTGTAGTACCGGGATGATACGATTAAAACCATTTTTAGATGAAAACGGCCTTATCCGAGTGGGAGACAGGTTAGTGCATTCATCGCTTAGCTACTCTGCTAAGCATCCCTTGGTGCTCCCTCACTCACACCACTTTACGAATCTTGTAGTAGATTATTATCACGTAAAATACTTGCACGCGGGTCCGAATGCGTTAATGTCGTTCCTCCGCAAGCATTTTTGGATATTATCAGCTCGCCGCGTTATTCGCAGTAGATTTTTTAAATGTATTCGCTGTTTTCGGTTAAAGTGTCAACCACTTCAAATCCTAATGGGAGATTTGCCTGCTGGTCGCGTCACGGTGAAGACACAGAGGGCGTTTGTTTCGATATCGATCGACTATGCAGGACACTTTCACTCGAAATCCAGCACTTTAAGGAATGCGAAAATACTTAAGTCATACTTGTGCGTCATCGTTTGCTTTACGACTAAGGCTGTCCATCTAGAGGTCGCTAGCGATCTGACCACCGACGCTTTCCTAGCCGCCTTCAAGCGATTCGTGTCTAGGCGCGGTTTACCCAAAGAAGTTTGGTCTGACTCTGGTTCTAATTTCAAAGATGCTTGCAATTTATTAAAGGGTTTTCAAAAGGATCCCAGAGTAGATCATTTTTTCGCTGAAAATTTTATAAAATGGCGCTTCTCGCCACCCCTCAGTCCATCATTTTATGGTCTGGCAGAGGCCGCTGTTAAGTCTAGTAAATCACATTTGAAACGTGTCATCGGTGATCGACCTTTGACATTTGAGGAACTTACAACCATTTTTGCACAAATAGAAGCAGTTCTTAATTCGAGGCCTTTGTGCCCTTTATCTAATGATCCTAACGATTTATCAGTCTTAACTCCGGGCCATTTTTTAATTGGTTCGCCTTTAGTTTCATTGCCCGAACCGTTACCTGTAGAAAGCAAACATATTAATCAGCTCGCTCGATGGCAGCTCGTCAAACAAATGACTGCTAATGTGTGGAAGCGTTGGAGTCATGATTATCTTCGGCCAAATGGCACCTTACTCAGTATAACGTCAAATTAGGAGATTTAGTTTTAATCAAAGAAGACGGCCTTCCGTCACTTCATTGGGCTCGAGGTAGAGTTATTAAGCTGTTCCCCAGACCAGATTCAATCGTTCGTGTTGTCGAATTAAAGACTGCTAGGGGAAACTTTGTAAGATCATTAGCTAAGCTTGTTCCTTTGCCAAGTAATCAAGATTAAGTTCTAGTAAAAGTTAGATATTTAGATAGTTAAAGTAATATCATTTTGTTAATTTTTCTCCCTATTCAAATTATACAGTCCATTTATAGCGCTTATTATGTATTATTATCTGAGCATGCAATCTAAGGTAGTAATGTACAAATGATTTACTGTCTTAATCTGTAGGAACTCTACATAAGTCTTGTTTCTAAAAAAGGGGTAACCTTTTTGTGGGGGGCCATATTTCGTATTGTATTTGGTATATGTCAACGTCAAATCGGTCGAAGCTGTCATTATGATTGCACGGGTACCTCCCTATTCCTTGACATTCCCCCCCCCCACTCCCTCTCACCGCACCCTCTCAGAAAAAGTTCACGAAACGACTCAGCCGCAATATATTGCAAAATAAGAAAGTCCTAGTGTCCAGATTTCCAGCCCTTCCACGTAAGTACCAGTGCACTATACAATATTCACTCATTTATTTAAAATTCAAAATTTAAAAATAAAATTTAAAACAATAGATGAAAATGCAGACCTCATGGAGCTCGACTATGGTCCCCATAGCCGCTCTTCTGTACTCCAGACCGTTGAATACCCCCTTCAAACCGTTTTGTTCATTCATGCGCATATTATCTTCGATGTTTTTGTTTCTGTTCCTTATTGCGTGCGCACTTGTCATACCTTGAGCTCCATCCATACGCGAATAGTCTTGATATTGTGGTTTTCTTTCATTTTCTTTTGCTTGACTTCGAGCTGAGACCTGCGATAGGTATTCACTTGAAGTGAAAATCACTAAAATAGAAATGTTGGTATTTATTGTGTGTATATTAGAATAGAATAGAAAGACATTTATTTATAACAACATAAATTAACAAAAGATATACTTATAGAGTAGGTGTGTGGTGTCGGCCGTGAAAGAATAGCACCACCCCAACTCTTCCCGTGGGTGTCGTAGAAGGTGACTAAGGGACATACACCGGGGGGCGGGCAGCAGCGTCCCTTGCAGCACACTCCCTATACTGCGATCCCCAACCCGCATGCCCAGCGTGGGGATTATGGGCATCGACCCCCCCATGGATAGACACGCCAAAAGAATGTGGCCCCCAGTTCCCGGCCGCCTCGCTATTCCTGGCCATGGTAGCGGCCATGGTAACGGCGGGGCAGGGGGTGCTAGGAATCCCCGGGCTACATCAGGCTACCAAACTCTACCCAAACTGACCCTGGCTACGTTTAACGGACGCACTCTGAGGCTTGACCATCATCTAGCGCAGTTGGAAGTGGAGTTAGAGAACATCAAATGGCATGTTCTGGGGTTATGTGAAGTCCGTAGAGAGGGGGAGGACACCGTAACCCTAGACTCGGGCCATCTTCTCTACTTTCGCGAGGGTGATAAAACATCCCAGGGTGGCGTAGGCTTCCTCGTCAATAAGGCCCTCTCTAGCAACGTCCAAGAAATCTCCAGTGTGTCAACCAGGGTAGCGTACCTGATCCTTCGGCTGTCCAAGCGGTACAGCATGAAGGTCATCCAGGTCTATGCACCGACCTCGGCACACTTGGATGATGAAGTGGAGGATATGTATGAAGACGTATCCAAAGCCTTACATAACACCACTAAGGCCCACTTCAACGTTGTTATGGGGGACTTTAACGGCAAGGTGGGAACCCAGACTGGCAACGAATCCCGAATAGGCCCGCATGGTTATGGAATCAGGAATCACAGGGGGCAAATGCTTGTCAACTTCCTTGAGAAGGAGGGGCTGTTCTTGATGAACTCTTTCTTTAAGAAACAGCCTCAAAGGAAGTGGACATGGCAAAGCCCCGATACTGTGACCAAAAATGAGATCGACTTCATCATGACGGATAGCAAGCACATATTCAGAGATGTCTCAGTGATCAACAGGTTCAATACCGGATCTGATCACCGACTCCTCCGAGGCTCTCTGAATATCAACTTGAAGCTTGAAAGAAACCGTCTGATGAAGTCCACGCTCCGACCTGACCCAATCCAAATCATGGCGGGCACAGAGAAGTTTCAGCAGCTTCTCGGGAATAGATTTGTTGCCTTGGAACCCACTGATGACGCTGACGAGACCCTACACAATCTGGTTGAAACGTTGAGGGACGAAGGCATCAAATTCTGTCGAAAGCAGCGTACTGGCAAGAAGTCCAAACTCTCGGATGAGACTCTTGGGCTGATGACAAAAAGACGGCAGACCACCCAAGCGACTTTGTCAGAGAGGTCAGACCTGAACAAGCGGATTGCGAAGATGGTACGGCACGACCTTCGGAGCTTCAACACGCGCCTCATTCAAGAGGCGATAGAGCGAAACCGAGGGTCCAAAGTATTCACTCAGCAGCTTGGCAGGAGCCACCTGACAAAGCTTAAAACGCACGACGGGAGGACCGTATTGTCAAAGCCGGAGATATCCGCCGAGGTAGAGGATTTCTATGGCCGATTATACGCTGCACATGCCCCTCGTTACCGACGAGATGACCAAGATTCCAGAGCCACCCTGACACGCCACTATACCGACGAACTGCCTGAAATCAGTCAAGACGAGATCGTGTTAGCTCTAAGGCAGCTTAAAAATGGAAAAGCCCCCGGCGAGGATGGTATTACTTCAGAGCTTCTTAAAGCCGGAGGAGCCCCTGTAATACAGGAGCTACGGAACCTCTTTAATGCCGTCCTTGACAGTGGGAAAACTCCAAAGGCGTGGAGCGGGAGTTTGGTGGTGCTCTTTTTTAAGAAGGGAGATAAAACCCTTCTTAAGAATTACAGACCCATCTCACTCTTGAGCCACGTCTATAAGCTGTTCTCACGAGTGGTCACGAACCGTCTCGCCAGGAGACTCGACGAGTTCCAGTCACCGGAACAGGCTGGGTTCCGCGGAGGATATGGTACCATAGACCACATACACACAGTGAGGCAGATTATACAGAAGTC
The DNA here is from genome assembly GCA_947044415.1 of Eupithecia dodoneata. Lineage (NCBI taxonomy): Eukaryota > Metazoa > Arthropoda > Insecta > Lepidoptera > Geometridae > Eupithecia > Eupithecia dodoneata. The sequence continues at coordinate 4,663,899 of OX345683.1, read as the reverse complement.
CGAAGAGTATAATCAGCCCCTGTGTCTGGCTTTTGTGGACTATGAGAAGGCATTTGACTCCGTCGAAACCTGGGCTGTTCTGGATTCCTTACAGCGATGCCAAGTAGACTATCGTTATATCCAGATGCTGAGTTGTCTCTACGAGGCCGCCACTATGAGTGTCCAAGTACAGGGTCAGCAGTCTAAACCCATCCAATTGCGCAGAGGAGTGAGGCAGGGGGATGTCATATCCCCGAAACTGTTCACGTGCGCATTGGAAGATATGTTTAGGCTGCTGGACTGGAAAGGAAAGGGCATTAATATAAACGGCGAGTACATCTCACACCTGCGATTCGCTGATGACATAGTCTTAATGGCGGAGTCGCTTGAGGAACTGAACCGGATGCTGGACGGCCTAGCTTCAGCCTCCCGATGTATTGGTCTTGGCATGAATTTGGATAAAACCAAAGTCATGATCAATGGTCACATTGATCCAAGGCCGGTGGTCGTACGAGTACATGGTCAACTTCTCGAAACTGTTTCCGAGTACACTTACCTTGGGCAGATTCTGCAGTTGGGTAAAAACAGTTTCGAGAAGGAGGCCAAAAGGAGGATCCAGCTAGGCTGGGCAGCATTTGGGAAACTACGTCAAGTCTTCACGTCATCCATACCACAATGCTTGAAAACGAAAGTTTTCAATCAGTGCGTCCTACCCGTTATGACCTACGGAGCTGAGACGTGGACACTCACGATAGGGCTGGTCCACCAGTTCAAAGTCGCTCAGCGAGCTATGGAAAGAGCTATGCTCGGAGTTTCTCTGAAGGATAGGATTCGTAACGAATACATCCGACAGAGAACCAAGGTTATCGACATAGCTCAAAGAATTAGCAAGCTGAAGTGGCAGTGGGCCGGCCATATCTCGCGAAGAACCGACGGCCGATGGGGCAAACGTGTTCTTGAGTGGAGACCACGACTCGGTAAACGTAGTGTAGGACGCCCTCCGACCAGGTGGGATGACGACCTGCGAAAGACTGCAGGTAGATGCTGGATGCGGCAAGCTGAAGACAGGGCGCTATGGCGCTCATTGGGGGAGGCCTATGTCCAGCAGTGGACTGCTATAGGCTGATGATGATGATGATGATGATGATGATAGAGTAGGTGGAGGTGTATACATGTGTATAGCGTTGTTATAAAATGGCTCTAACTCAGCATAATGCTGGCTAAGCTCCGTAAGAGACTTAGCCAGTGCTCTTCCGTTAGAGCCCGTACTGGTGACGTCACGAACTGGCCTACGCAGTACGCAATGAGATAAAAAAATTATAATAATAGAAAAAACTAAATCAAAACACATCATAGACAAGTGAATGGCTTTTTTAAGCCGTTCACAATATACAGAGACATACTATATACGTATATTATTTACTTGTGCGTGACATGATCTTCTGACGACCTCTGTGGCGCAGCGAACGAAGGTCCGTGCGACGCAGGAGGTTGCGGGTTCGCCGGCCGCCTGCTAACTTTGAGGCCAGGTTGATGGACTTTAAACATAATCAATATATTTTAAATATACTATGTACTCAATTTCTTTGTACAAACTTACGCAAGAAAAATGCCAAAACCGGACGTTTCATCGCAGCTTCTAAGTGCAAGTGTGGGTTTTACGGGAAAATATTGACAAAGTAATTTCAAGTGAAGATAAAAGTGTGAAAATCGAATCGATTATAAATACAATTAAAAAACGAAATCACATCAATTGACAATCCACACGGCGTCATCCAGCTCCAATCTAAGCAAAGCTTGTGTTATGGGTACTAGATGACTTTTTACATAGATATTTTTTTATCATAAACTAGCGGACCATCCCGGCTTCGCACGGGTATTAGAACCTTTGGCTACATTATTGGAGTTTTAGTAAAGGTCCCTAATTTTTTTGAAAATATAATATAGCTTATGTTCACCGGGGATATTTAGGCTTCCTAACGGTGATAGAATTTTTCAAATCGGCCCAGTAGTTTCGGAGCCTATTTGTTACAAACAAACAAACAAAAAATCAAACCTTTCCTCTTTATAATATTAGTATAGAAGTATAGATAAATAACGATCAGAACACCCGGAACAAATGTCTGCAGATCGGACACACAATAGGGTATATGCGTGTAGTTTTGGTTCAAATATGTTTTTTTCGAAATATCGAATGGTTATTATATCTTAAACATAATCATTTCATGAATTCCTTATTATTAGCATAAAATAATAAATGAAAAGTGAAAAATATGCGAGGGAAATTCAGAATTGCCAAACGCATCGCCAGTGGTCGAAGCGAATCAATCAATAGATTTCTTTCCGGCCCTGGTGGGGGCACAGAGAGGGGCCTCGGGGCTTGGCCTCATTACCCCGGCGTCAACTCGAGGGGTGACGACCCCTAGGTCCTTGGGTTAGTGGTTTTTTTTTGTAATTTGTTTATTCCTCTTCTCATCTCTTTTTTGTGGCTGTATATAAAATATATTATATATATATTTTTTTTAAGGTTACTAGAAGAAAGCCAGTCATCATCGTAGATGATTCTAATTCTAATCTCACTAGGATGCTAAAATATGAACTGGTATATCTTTCAACCATTGTTTTCCTATATTCGCATCTCTCGGGACAGGAAAAACACATCAGGTGCACTTCTAATAGTATTTTTGCACATACGCCATATGCCTACCTAGGCACTAGACAATACTTACTTATATAAGTAGCCTTATAGTCTAACTCTCACTGGACTTCGTTTTTGACATTTCAAGCTAAGCCAGACTTCGACTGTCTCTTTCATATTCTGTAAGTAGCTGCCACATGCCACAATACCATTACTGGCGAGATTTATTTACATTCAGCCCCTGCCGCTGCCCCTCGCGCTGCCGGCGATAATTCCCTAAATACTGCTGCAGCAGGATCGAGAGGAGTGTGTGTTTACATACTGCCCTACCACTCACTTCGCTTTCAAGTTTCGGATCTTTGACTTCCGCACAAAAAACCGCCATTTTGGGGAGCGCCGGGCAGCGCGAGTGGCAATGGCAGTGGCATGAGAAGTATCGCGTTTACACACTCGTCCTGCCCACTTCCCTGCTCACTACGGCTGAATGTAAATGAGGTATTAGTCCAGTGAATGAATGGAACCTCGTGTTTTGATAGATTTTGGTATTGTGTAACGCCGAAATGAATTTCAGTAGCCATCTCAAGCCAATCATTGATTCCGAAGCCCATGACCAGTTCAATACCTTAGACAATACCGAAAACATTATTACTGGTTCCACAACTGTTCGCTGCCCAGCCTAGCTGGATCATTCTTTTGGCCTCCTTCTCAAAATATATACCTAATTTATTTTATTTTAATTTATATTAATTTAGCTATGATATTATTAATTTTATATATTAATAAATTTTTTTTTTTTTATATTAATTTAGCTATGATATTATTAATTTCAATGTTAATTAATTAATTAAATACTCTTAGGTACCTATAAAAACGTGACATGTAATTGTTATTATAAATAAATGACCATTATTATGTCTCTCATTTACTATGATCTCGGGCCATAAAGTGACCCGGTCCTTTGGAAGACTTGCGTGGGGCCGAAGCCAACAGCACAGAGGCCCTTTGAGAAGTTAATTATGTAACTATTTATTTATTATGTAACCCGCAACCTACTGCGTCGCAGGCGGACCTTCGCCCACCGCGCCAAAGAAGTCTGAAGAAGATTTTTTTTTACTATTATCTATTTATTATACTATTTTCAAATTTTTCGAGTCGACATATTCGCATCTCTCTCTTTCAATAGTAACTGCGTCTATGTAATACTTGATTCTATCATTCAGTCTCAATTCACTCATCTGTCAACATTTAGGGAACTACATAGTCGTGCATGTACCGGTGTAGAGTGGATTTTTTATTTTGTAAAATAAATGTTGAAATATATATTCTCGTACGTGTCTAGTAAAAAAAAATTGCTTTCAAAATACGGTTGTTATTAGATATTAAAATTTACCTAACTCATTAGGTTTTAGAAATTCGGCTTCGGCATCACAAAACACCCTGTATTAACTTGTAATAATTTTTTAGTCTTAATTTTAAGTTTTTTTTTTGATTTTTCATTAATCACATTCCTTTAAACGACTGCACCGAAAGGTTAAAGTTTTTTGTCCACATTAATATCACAAAGTGTGTGTAGCAGTGGACTGCTATAGGCTGATGATGATGAAGCTTTAAACGTTGAAATCTCAGTTATTAGGTATCCCAGTATGTAAAGTTATAATTAAAGATAAAGATAAAGATAAAAATCATTTATTACAGCAAAACTAATAAGTAAATACACTTCAATTTTATAATTAGCACTTACATACATGGTGAGAAGTTATATGAGAAAAATATTAATAATCATTGAATTTAGTGTAATACATTGTGTTATTGCCGAGATGTACCTATCTACAATGTTATGTAATTTCTGATGGCACCCTCACTAGGCTAGGCCTGTATCGAGGGAGCCTATACAAGTACGACAATTCAAAGTTTAGTATTGTTCAGGTTACGGATATTACTGATTATAAAAATACCTAAGGATGAATGATGTGATGATAAGTTTTATATATAAGTACCTATAAGTTTAGAGGTAGAGGTAAAAACCTATACAAATTAATTAAATTTATAAAACAAACATAAATAAATTTACAGTGCTTACGTTTAATATATAGTAAAGATTATGTAAAAAATAAAAAAGAGGTGTAAGAAGTAAAATAAAATTAGATAAACCATTGAGTACCTACATCTAGGATAAAGCCATTAGGAGTTCCTCTGTCTTGTCATATGACAAGGCAGCAAGCCACTTTTGTATGATATGTCTTGCTTCAGTAATACTTTTATCCTTGATGTTACAGTTTTTAGCTACATTATTGTAAACTCGAACTTTCATAAAACTGCCTGTGCGTTGTGCAAACTTTGTTTTAGTAGAGGGGGTAATCAATCTGTAAACTCTACGATTGGACACGAACTCAGAATCAGGGGAGGAAATATGGGATTTATGTACTGAAAGAGCAGTTTTCAGTACATAGAGTTGGCGAACAGTAAGTACACCAGCGTCTTCATAGAGGGCCGAGGTAGGATATCTGAATGGCTTACGGAGCATCACTTTTAAAACAGAGCGCTGCGCTCTCTCTGCTTGGATGATGAATGATTTAGCTGCACTACCCCAGCAGGGAATACAATAAGTTATTAGCGATTGACAAAAAGCTAAATATACCAACTTAAGGGTGTCGAAGCATGCTACATAACGAAGGTTTTTCATTATGCCTATAACCTTTCTAATACGGGTTGTCAGAAAACTAATGTGAGATTTGAATATGAGTTTTTGGTCAATATGAACTCCCAAATATTTTATGTCTTGTGTACGGGTAAGAGCTTCACAGGTGCAGGGGTTCAGGCGTAAGCATTTATTTTCATGTACTTGAATAGTTGCGCTTGGATCTGGAGCTGACACCGCACTTTTGTGGAAGCTCAGGAACGAGGTTTTTTTGGTGTTTAGGGTAAGGAGGTTTTCTTGAAGCCATTGACCTATGAGTTCTACACCACGCTCCACACGAGAATAAACATCGGGCCACGAAGGACCATGAAAGATTAATGCGGTGTCGTCAGCGTAACACAAGATGTCTGCATTCGGGATGGGAACGTCGTGGATATCGTTTATATAAAGGAGGAATAAGGTAGGCCCCAGAATGCTGCCCTGCGGTACTCCAAAACGAATTGAATGAGGAACACTTGTGACCTGTCCAACCCTCAGACATTGTCTCCGATTCGTTAGATAACTTTGGAACCAATCAAGTGCGATGCCTCGAATTCCAAGGAGGTCCAGTTTACGAAGAAGTATCGGAACGGACACCGTGTCAAAGGCCTTGGCCAGGTCAAGAAAAACTCCAACACAGCAACTTCCATTATCCAAGTGAGACGAAACCGCTGAAATTAGATAAGAAACTGCATCATCTGTGCTTTTGCCTCTTCGAAACCCATATTGTTTTGGGGAAAGGATGTTGTTGGCTTCTAGGAAGTTGACAAGGCGTCTGTTCACCAGCTTTTTCAAGAAGTTTCGAAAAGGTACCCAAGAGCGATATCGGTCTGTAGTTCTCTACGGAACTCTTTGTTCCACTCTTATGGATTGGAGTGATTACTGCCGTTTTCCAGTCGTCTGGGAATACTCCAGTAGATAGACTAAGGTTTAGAATGTGCGTGAGCGGGACAATAATAGAGTCCTTTATGTATTTGATGAGGGCATTGCCAATACCGTCCATCCCCTGGGCTTTATCAGTTTCTAGACCAGTAATCATAATGTTGATTTCGTCAAAGTCTGTCGGATTCATAAAAATTGAGTGAACGGGAGTGTTTTTCACTCGTACAGTCTTAGTAAGATCTTCCTCGCACTTATGCATTCTAGAGAGGATGCAATCAGCAAGGCTCTGACCAACCTTAGAAAAGTAATCGTTGGCCATTTCAATTGATTGGTGTTGGTCCTTACATCCTGGTAATGTTAACAGTTCGGTAGGGATGTTGCTATGATTGGTAACATTACAAATATTCTTAACTGAACGCCATCGTTTTTTTGGATTATTTTGGTTAGCAATTAGTTCCTTAGTTTCGTATTCATTCTTTAACCTTCGTAAAAGACTAACAAAGAAATTTTGATAACGCGTGTACGTTATTTTATGGATAAGATTATTTGGTTCTTTTTTAACTCGCAAATGAAGCCTGTCACGATTTCTCATGCATCTCATCAATCCTGGGGTTATCCAGGGCTTTAGGTGATACCGAGATCTACTTAGCTTTACCTCCTTTGAGTGGGAATTTACAATAGTACTTAGGATAGCAGTGAAAACTTTGTTTGCTTCATTAACTTCATTGATATCAGTCACCACAGTCCAGTCTATAATTTTAAGAGCGTTAGAGATAGCATCAAAATCTCTTTTTATGATGGTGCGATTTGGACGAATGGCTGCTTTTTTACAGAGATTTATTCCAATTAGAACTGGGTAATGATCAGTAATAGCTAATTGACATACTATCCCAATAGCCACGTCCTTACTACTTAGATTTCTGGCGAAAATATGATCTAGGCAAGCAGACTCTCTGGTAGGTTCTGTGATAGCTGGGAGAAGACCATGCTCTGCCATGAAGCATTGATAGTCAAGGCTTTGCGAGTTCCCCATCGTGTCCATTATATTATTGTTCATATCACCAGCAATAATAAGAGGCAGGGCGCTTCCTTTATTCAGAAACGTTTCTAGCGATATCAAAAATTTTTCTATATTTCTCACGGATGGCGAGCGATAAATTCCAAGAATAGTCATAACCCTAGGAATATTGATGCACAGACTATCAGCGTCTTCTATGAGAGGTTCCGACATTAGAGCATTCCATTTGTCTTTAACATAAATTACAACTCCGCTGTTTTGGTTGATTTGTTTAGTGGTCTTAAATGAGTTGTAGCCAGTTAGTTGTGGGATTATTACAGTATCAGATAGCCAGCATTCCGTTAGGACTATTATATCAATGGATACCTCTAGACGTTTTAAGGCTACTAGGAACGAGTCGGAGTTTTTCATTATACTTCGAATGTTTATGGACATCAATTTAAAGTTGTGTTTTCGTGAGAAAAAGTGTTTACAACTTTGCGAGTCACTAGCAATTTCACAGTTAATTTTATAAGAGTCTATTATAAGTATTAATACAATTATAATTATAAGTGCTATGAGAATGTGCCTTATTTAGTTGCAGTAGTTATTATTAGCACTGATGCTAATCAAATATTTTCAAATAAATTATTTTACTATTAAACAATTTTGTTTCTGTTTTAAAATACAACTTTATTTACTACACAAGACTGCTTCCATGTTTATGTTACCCCAGTAAGTGTTATATTTATTTATTTATTTACAAACGTACCTCTATTTTTACAGGAACACCCAATGCAATAGAGTACATATTTAAATTTAATATTAAAATTAGAAATAATTTTATAATACAGAAAAACAACACAAAAATCATAGTCAACCTTACTTTAACATTACATTACAAAATCATAAATTAAAAATCACAAATCATATTCATTTCCATATACAAAAGAATTAGATAGAATTACATTAAATAAGAATATTATCGATAATAAAAAATTAAAATTTCAGTCTAACTGTCATAATACGGATTTACACAACTAACGAATACATAAAATAAACAATGCAGCTTTTTGGAATGGAACTCGCTCTGGGAACAGGAGAAAAGATCTATTCTCTCGGCAATCAGATTCAGCGTGCGGATGCTGCGCGTTAGAGGGGATTTATGTACTTATTGTTATTGTATTTGTATTTGGTTAGTTCGCCCTTTTGGTACTGCGAATAGGGCTGGACGCCTTCGTCTGTGCACATAGTTCGCCGGCACATTCAGCCGCAGTTCCTTCAAAATGCTTGGATGGGTGATCATCCCTCTCAGCACCTTGAACAGGTGTAGAGCGAGCGCTGCATCCCTTCTTACTTCTAGCTTGTTGTATCCAACCATGCCTATAACAAACAAGGTTGGATACATCAAAGGGTAGAAGGGATATGTACCGTATTGCTTCAGATATAAATACCTTGTGAACTTATTTTGGATGCGTTCTACCATTTGGATGTACTTGGCCTCATGCGGAGCCCATATCGCGGAATTAAATTCCAAATGGCTTCTAACTAAAGCGCCATAGAGCGATTTTACTGCTTGCAGGTTTTTAAGGCTGTTTGTCTGACGGAGCAGAAATCCTAAAGTTTTAAAGGCCTTCTTACATATGTTAACAACCTGCTCCCTGAAGTGAAGATTGTCGTCGAGACGAACCCCTAAATCTCTTACTGATTCGACTCTCTTTAGCTGAGTATCCTTCAACTGGTAGTCGTAGTAGAGTGGAGTCTTAGCTCGACTAAAAGTTATTATAGAGCATTTGCTGGCATTAAACTGAAGTTTATTTACCCTACTCCATTCTACTACTCTATCCACGTCCCGTTGAAGGCGTACACAGTCTTCTTCGTCCTTGATGGGTAAGAGTAACTTGAGGTCGTCCGCGAACAACAAGCACTTGGCGTCTTTGACGACTGTGGGCAGGTCGTTAATCATTATGATAAACTCTAGCGGCCCTAAATTACTCCCTTGACTCACGCCTGTTAAGGTAGAGTAAGCCTGTGATCTGCATCCCGCGTAGTCGACATACTGCCGCCGGTCCTTCATATAGCTCGCGAAGAGCTTTTTTGTAGTCGAAGTAGGTGGCGTCGACTTGCACTCCTGCGTCGACTTGCGGTAGCACGAAGGCCATGGAGTCAAGGAGGTTCGTTGAAGTGCTATGAGCCGGCCGAAAACCGTGCTGCGCGTCGGACAGTCTTTCCGAGACCTGTTCCTGCACGCTGCGCTGCACGGCCGACTCAAACACCTTTGCCGCCGTTGACAGAATGGCCACAGGTCGGTATTCCGTCACATCTGATCCAGAGCCTTTAGGTATAGGAATAACCCTTGTTATCTTCCATCGTTCTGGAAAATGTGATTTCTCTAGACAAGCATTGTAAATGTGGGCGAGTGGTTCCGCAAGCGACATTCGACAGTCTCTCATAATAAAGACCGGTATGCCGTCCGGGCCTGCGGACCGCTTCGGTTTAAGCCTCGTCAGCGCCGCGCGTACTTCGGCCAGCGTCAGGTGCGGCACGTGCACGCGCGCGGCGCTGGCGGCGCTCGCCGCCTCAGCTGCTGCCACGTCTAGTTGAGCCGGTGAGGTGCCGTAAACTGAATGAAAAAACTTTGCAAATTCTTCCGCACATTGCGGTTCCGAGAGAGATTTTCCGTTCAATGTGATCTGTTTTCGGTTCACGGTCCCTCTTTTTGCTTTCACAAAATTCCAGAACGACTTCGGATCCTCCGTCAGACGGTGCTCCACTCGTTGCTGGTGCTGAGTTTGCGCCTCCTCTATCATTTTCTTCACCCTTGCTCTACTTTGAGAAAATGCCACATAACTCAATCTTCCTTGTTTGTATTGCCTATGTAGCCTTGCCTTCAGTTTAATCTCTCTTATGACGTCCACTGTGTACCATTTGGGATACTGGTACCTAGAGTCAATCCGCTGTTGTCGCCTAATGGGAACACATTTGTCAAAAATGTCTATTAAGATGTAATAGAGTAAGTCCAAGGCTTACTATGTGGGGGGATGTATACCACACTACAAAAAAACAGAAAATTATTATTTAAAAAAACGGTCGCCCCAATAATCTCAAAAACACAATTAGCGACATTTAGTACGCCGCTAGTACGTCCACTTTTCGCAGCTCTATGCGTGGCGCGGCCGCTAGGAACACCCCGCCGTGCTTTCTCCCGTCCGTGCGGTCGCACCTCAGCACTTGGAACCCCGGAGGTACTATTTCTGCATCGTCTATTGAGTCATTGCACCCCGTTTTTGTGATGGCGAAAAGATCGCTACCTGAACATTCTATGCTTGTAAAGAACGCTTTCTCAGCCCTCTAGTGTTCTGGTAATATATTTCAATATTACTAACTTGTTTAGTGCAGGTTCTGCGCGGCGCCGTCGTCACGAAAGGGCTGGTTTGGTTTGTGTGCATTATATCTAGCTGGATACACAATCCATGGCTTAATTTTGGCATTAACCGGCCATACTTCGGCGGACAGGCACATTTCCTCATACGGCACAGGAACTCCGATTTTATATGACTTGTAGTCACCCTTCGTCGAAAGCTCCGTCACCGAGCAGGTCCCGCCGGGGCACAGGCCCCGCAGGTAGGTACGGATCTCATCAGCACTTGACTCCATATTCCACAGATGTACAATTGTACATAGCTACGAGGCTCAACCGCCTTTAGTGTCGTTACAGTGGGGCCCGCCGTACCGGACTCAGTGAGGCCGGCCTACGGCTTCGCCTCACTTCAGTCCACTGCTGCCTGTCCTCTGTTCCCTGGTTCAGGCTGTGAGTTGGACCCGATGATTCACCGGTACTTGTACCTGTTTCACCTCCGCTGGGCCGTGTCGCCTTGGTATTAATGTCCTTGCCTGGACGTGGTGGCGCCACTGGAGCTGCGGTGTTTGGTTTCTTCGATACCGTCGACGATTTCATTGCGGGTTTGTAAGCAATCGCTGTCACGGGCTCCCGGGGGACCTCCTGGGACTGGGGTGGGTTTTTTGCTACCGGAACTGCCGCTGCCTGCTCGTACTTGATGTGAAGCGTCTGTACTTGTGACGAATAGCCGTCCAGTTTTGCGTCGTAGCTGGTAAGTATTGATATAGCTAGAGTAAGCTGGTCTCTCAGTATCGATACCTCCTGTCTTAAGCTGCGCACCTCTGCAGACAATTGCGATGGCGCATTTTCTACGCAACTTGCTGGCTCTGCGTCCGAAGGAATGGGTATCTTGATTTTCTGGGTAACATTACGATCGCTATCGGCACCGGTAGGGGTCAGACTTTTGTCTCCGTCTTTGCTTTTGATTCTTAAAGAGTGATCGGCAGGCTTATCACATTTAGATGATGAATCCACGTTGGTTGGGAGAGGTGTTCTCTTTCTATTCGTTACATTTGAGCTGTAATCTCGCTTTTTAGAACCAACAGGAGTAGAGCTGTTGTTGCCTCCTTTTTTGGCAGCGCAGCAGAATTCAGGACATTCCCAGGTGTTCTTCTCGTCGAGAGTCGAGTCTTTCCCACCAATGCATAGATGATGATACAGCTTGCTGCAACCTACTATCACACATTGTAGATAGTTTTCATCCGGAAGTATGCCACCGTCACATGCGGAGCAACTCATCGTGTAACTATGACAAAAGTCGCAGGCGCGTGTCGTAGGATTCCACTAGGTAGGCAGCGCGCGGTCAGTGAAGCGCGCGCGCGCGGTCCGTGTGTGACTCACCTGGTCAGTTACCGGGTTGACCCAGGTCAGTTACCGGAGGGTTGGCAAAAATTTTTGAAATGATTTTGCTTGTAACTTTGAAACCACTGGGTCAATTATAAAAAAAGTAACAGTTACCAGAAAGGTATTTCCGCTGGTCACAAATTGCGCTAACTTTTATCAGAGTCACGTCACTTTTTTCCACTTTTTAAAATTAAATTCTCAGAGCACACAATGAATGATGTTGCCTCAGCGAGTGTCGTACGGCGGAATATATGATAGTTTGTAAATATGATAGTTTTATAAATATGATAGTTTTATAAATATGATAGTTTGTATACTGAAAAGACGCTACGTGAAATTTCCTCCAGTCAACCTTTGGATGGACACATAATTAGCTATTGTATAGGTATATTATAGTCGGAGGCGTATTATAGACAATATCCTACTAATATTATAAACGTGAAAGTTTGTAAGTCTGGATGGATGTTTGTTACTCTTTCACGTAAAAACTACTGAATGGATTTACTTCAATTTGTATTTTACAAATAGGTCCACCTACACACCCACCGAGTTTGTCTAACCCTCCACCAAACACCCTGTATATATTATTGTTTTAAATAAACTGAAACAGAAACTCATCACTGGATACCAACTCACGGAAATCGAATCAATGTTTAGAGATTAATTACCATGTCATTATTAAATCTGTAGGTAATAATTATAACCTAGGTATGACCGACATTTAGCTCGCTTTGCATAGACATTTCAATACCCATTGTGGTTGTTATTGATTGCCGATTATCACTACATAGTATAAAACACAGTGCGTCCTACCCGTTATGACCTACGGAGCTGAGACGTGGACACTCACGGTAGGGCTGGTCCACCAGTTCAAAGTCGCTCAGCGAGCTATGGAAAGAGCCATGCTCGGAGTTTCTCTGAAGGATAGGATTCGTCACGAATACATCCGACAGAGAACCAAGGTTATCGACATAGTTCTGAGAATTAGCAAGCTGAAGTGGCAGTGGGCCGGCCATATCTCGCGCAGAACCGACGGCCGCTGGGGCAAACGTGTTCTTGAGTGGAGACCACGACTCGGTAAACATAGTGTAGGACGCCCTCCGACCAGGTGGGATGACGACCTGCGAAAGACTGCAGGTAGATGCTGGATGCGTCAAGCTGAAGACAGGGCGCTATGGCGCTCATTAGGGGAGGCCTATGTCCAGCAGTGGCTACTAACATAGGCTGATGATAATGATGAATTATCACTGCATAGTATAAAACAGTCGCTTCCCGGCGTCTGTCTGTCCCTATGTATGCTTAGATCTTTGAAACTACGCAACGGATTTTAATGCGGTTTTAATATATAGATAGAGTGATTCAAAAGTAAGGTTTATATACCATTTGAAACATAGATTTCCACGCGGGTGAAGCTAGTAATACATAATTGTGACACCAGTGACGCAGCAATTGTCCACCTGTGGCATAGAAGATTGCGGGTTTCCTTCCCGCCTCGGGACAAAAACTCGAAAACCATAGCGGATAGATACCTACTCATCCCCGCTGTGGGCATGTCTCGTTCGCAGGGTGATCCCGGCAAATATATCTTTCTTATAGGGATCACTCTGGGAAAGGGGCATGCCTATGTTATATTATAATTAATCTAGTTTTTCAATTGTTTATTTAAGTTTCTACAATCATTCAATAAATTTCTTTCCGGCCCTGGTGGGGGCATAGAGAGGGGCCTCGAGGCTTGGCCTCATTACCCCGGCGTCAACTCGAGGGGTCGACCCCTCGGTCCTTGGGTTTTGTGAGAATATCTTTTTTTTCCCTACTTCTCAATGATTTCTTACTATTAATTATTAACCCTCTATAATTATACATATTTTTGTGTGTTTACTTACCAACAATGGTACCATGGATATCCGAAATAAAGAGATTTTATTTTATTTAAAGTGTGTAAACATAGTAAGGTTTTGTTATTATAGTGTGTAAGCCCTAGCACCCGGGGTAATTCCGTTTTACCCTTACGTACGGAACCCTAATACGAATCCTTTTCGCGAGTAGCTAAAGAATGCGAGCAATTTCATTATTAATGCGTCCGTCAAACTTACATCTCCCTCCATGTTGCCATAACGCCATTCTGTAGACTTGACCTTTTAACAATGGAATTTGAAGTGGTGGACAGGTGAGGCGAAAAGTGTTCAATATTTTTGATGTGAAAACTTCTTTATGCTCTTTGAGCACTTTATGGTGAATAAAATCATGGAACTCGCGTCATTTTCACTGAATGTGTTCCATTAAGTCTTTTATTTAGATATATTATACTTTATATTCATTATTTATTTAAGTGCCACCGTCTATATTGTTCGTTCATGTCCAGTCCATCCCAAGGTTGCCTGGAAGAGATCGCTTTCAGCTATAAGGCCGCCCTTTATACCTTTATTCTAAGTTTTTATCTCTGTATTATTTTCTGTTTTGTGTGGTGTAATAAAGTGTTATCTATCTATATACTATTTACACATTCACACACTGTTCTTACTATGTTCATAGCCTGTCAATTACATTCTCTCGTTCATACTTGCTAAACGTTCACACTTATACACCTTGTTCGTACTCTCTAAAAGGAAACATTCAGATTAACGAATTCTATTTACTTAGAATTTAACTACCTAGGTAGATATTAGTAATGCATATTATATCATAGAGTCTAATGAGGCTGACGGACCATAGCGGAACATCTTCTCGAGTCTGGTTCAAACCACTGGACCTATAGTCTATCCATCCAGAATGTAGAATGTTTGTAAACATAAGAAATCAGCTGATTTTTAGGGTGCTCACCACGAAATGATGCAGGCCTAATAGAATTCTAATGATTTCACATATACATTCTATTAGATTTATTACTTTTTATAATCCTGACGTCAATTCTATGCAGAATCTAATTAGATTCTGCATAGAATTGACGTCAGGATTTGTAAATTGAAATAATTATTTCAATTTACAAATCGACATTATGTGGTCAAAAACAAAGTTTAAAATCACTAGAGATTTTTCGTCTTTGTAACAGTGCCATCCCTAACGAATCTCAGGTTTGACGTCCCGTGTTGCAAACAGTAATTGGTTACTTTTTAACTACGATTTCGAATCAAGGATAGCACTATGACCATACATATTTCTTACAGAGAGTATTATTTTAATTTAGCCGGATTATTTAACGTTTAATTTCACGCTGCATATTTGCTTAGCGACAATCAGTCCAAAAGTTATGAATTCTTCCAATTTCATCAATAATTTTTAGTGCTTCAAGAAAAATACTTTAATCAGGCACATTTACATTTAATTGAGTTGGCACAGGTGAAAAATCGTTTGATAGCACAAAATTTTTTAGTCTTATTTCATAATCCTTTAGCTTTTATTCCATTCTATGAGGATAGGTAATGAATGATGAGATAAAAGTAGGCTGATTTCACAGGGATGCTTTGTTTATGCCATTTAATTATTTACATCAAATATCACCAGCCCAGTAAGGCACCCCCATCAAAGCTCAAGATGTGACCTAAATAAAAACATGTTTTTCACCCCTACATCAGCTGATTGAACTGTCAGTGGCTCTGTTTACAAACATTCTACATTCTGGATGGATAGACTTATAGTTAGTACACAATCCACACGTAATCTCAACAGAGCGACACTACATACCAAGAATGGCACTGGAGACCTCAATGGTCTCCAGATTACGAAACACGGGAACTTCAACAAAGACGGTTTTCAATTATCGGGAGACTAACTCCTTTGAGAAATTTCGTTCAGCGTGGTGTACAGGAAATGAAATGAAATGAAAGTTTACTTATTTAATTATAATATGTAATACCTAATTTAATTAGTCACCATAATAATTGCATATAGTGAGACATGAGTGCATTATTTAGTATTAAACCTTTATACCATGTTTGAAGCAATAAATATATTTGAATCTTTGAACTTACAAATAGCACTAGCACTTAGATAGCACTGAGACGGGTCATATTTTAATTGGCGTCCCACAGCTCTGCCACATGGAGGGAAAGTACCCCACATGGAGGGAAAGTACCTTAAATATTGTAGATATAACATTTTACTGAAAGAAGACTTCGTTTTGTTTTTGAAAACAATTTTAACTGCATTTAAAGATTTTTGAATAATCGCCTGTCTGAAGTAGGAATTGAACCCGCCAAATTCTAAAAAAAATCACGCCTAAAAAGAGCATTATTTTTTCCAAGTAACATAACTAGCATCGTCTTATATAATAAAAATCAATTGCTGTTCGTTAGTCTCGCTAAAACTCGAGAACGGCTGGTTGGCAAATGTTTGTCGTAGTCCAGGGAAGGTTTAAACGTATGGTAAAATTGCTTTCCACGCGGGCGAAGACGCGGGGAGTCTTAAATAAAAGGAAGACCATGTATAATTAAATAGATAATTATAACACTTTTCGTCACAACTGTATCGAGCAAGTAAAATATTATCAGTCGTCTTATCGCATACTTTGTATTAACATAATGCGATTTAAGTATAATAATGTTTAATAATAATAATAATCGTAAGGCCGGGCTTGTATGAAATGGATTATCTTCGAGGCGAAGCGAATAAGCTTCGTTTTCACCAAGGCTTAGGGACCACCTACATGAGTAAAGGGTAAATGTGTTCTTGAGTGGAGATCGCGACTTCATAAACGTAGCGGTTGTCATCCCACCTGGTCAGAGGGCGTCCGGACGCCCTCTGACCAGGTGGGATGACAACCTGCGAAAGACTGCAGGTAGATGCTGGGTGCCTCAAGCTGAAGACAGGGCGCTATGGCGCTCATTGGGGAGGCCTATGTCCAGTAGTGGACTGCTATGGGCTGATGATGATGACGAACTGAATTATTAATTATTAATTTTCTACCAAAAGTTGTATCGTTGTAAGTAAGTAAAAGTTGTAAGTAATAAAAGTGGTAACGTTCGTAGCAAAAGACAAAAAATGAGGGTAGATCGGTATGTCTGCCCATAAAAACTTACTCGCAGTCGCAGTGCCTTCAGTTATTCCGTGATCATGGCGCATGAAACTGTGCCGAAATATTGGATAACTCAAAAATCAAATCATGGTAAATATCCCGTTTTAAATGACTTTAAGTAAAAGTTGTTAGTGTTTAGGTTAATGCATATCTTGAAAAACAACAACTTTGTATATTATCCAAACTAATATTGTTAAAACCTTGCGTAAGCTAAATGTTTTCCAGATTTTAATAAAAAGACCGTCCAATGTCGTATTACGAAATATTTTCTAAATTCCACGCCTGTGTATAACAATAGGTATATTCATGTTGCAGTCAAAGTTTGTTGAACATCATCAACCTATGTTAGTCCACAGCTGGACATAGGCCTCCCCCATTAGACGCCACATCGGTCGATGTGGCACGGTGGGCGAAGGTCCGCCTGCGACGCCGAAGGTTGCGGGTTCGATTACCGCCTCGGAACAATTGTGTGTACGATCTGCAGATATTTGTTCCGGGTGTTCTGGTCGTTTTCTATGTATAATAAAAAATATCTATCTATGTAATGTATTGTATTATGTATATCAGTTATCTAGTACCCATAACACAAGCTCTGCTTACCATGGGGCTAGATAATGCTGTGTGAATTGTCCAGCATTATTTATTTATTTATTATTTGTAATGAGCGCCATAGCGCTCTGTCTTCAGCTTGACGCATCCAGCTATCTACCTGCAGTCTTTCGCAGGTCGTCATCCCACCTGGTCGAAGGGCTTCCTATACTACGTTTACCGAGTCGTGGTCTCAACTCAATCAAGTGGTATAACAGTCATCTAGTACTTATCAACATAAGCTCCACTTAGCTTAGGGCTTGTGTGGATTGTCCAAAATTATTTATTTAAGTATCCACATAAAGAAAGCCGAAGACAGGGCGCTATGGCGCTCATTGGGGGAGGCCTATGTCCAGCAGTGGACTAATATAGGCTGATGATGATGATAAAGATAGACAAAACGTTTTTTGCCTAGTATTAAAACACGACTTACAACATCAAATCAATAATCAATGTAAATTGATGGCCTGAACAACATATATTTGCAATAAACGACAAATTCTATAATTTATTGGGTCGGCCTTGGCCGTTCACGTGTTTTTCGACCCTTGTAGGTCGTTGGAGCTGCGGCAGCGTAGTGGGCAGTGACCTTAAGCGAAGGCGGGTTCGATTCTCACACTAAAAGATGGCTTCGCGGCAATCATGCGAAAGCGAGTGGCATCTCTGATGGGTAGAGTGACAGGTAGTAACAACACCGAGAAGCTTATACATAATGTATAGTTTTTGACGACCGATGTGGGGCGGTGGGCGATGGTCCGCCTGCGACGCAAGAGGTTGCGGGTTCTTTTCCCACCTCGGGACAATTGTGTGCACAATCTGCAGATATTTATTCCAGGCAGTAGTCTATGTATAATAAAAAAACTGTCTATATAATGTATTGTATTAAGTATATCAGTCATCTAGTACTCATAACAGAAGCGTTGCTCAGCTTAAGGCTAGATGATGCTGTGTGGATTGTCCTGTATTTATTAATTTATTATTTACTAGCGGACCTTCCCGGCTTCGCGTGGTTTTAGTACAGATCGCTAAGTTTTTTGAAAATATAATATAGCCTATGTTCACCGCGGATAGTGTGGCTTCCCTCTTCCCAACTGTAAAATAATTTTTCAAATCGGTCCAGTAGTTTCGGAGCCATTACAAAAAAACAAACCTTTCCTCTTTATTATCTATTTATTACGACGACCGATGTGGCGCGGTGCGCGAAGGTCCGCCTGCGACGCAGGAGGTTGCGGGTTCGATTCCCGCCTCGGAACAATTGTGTGTGTGTACAATCTGCAGATATTTGTTCCGGGTGTTCTGGTCGTTTTCTATGTATAATAAAAAGTATCTATCTATGTAATGTATTGTATTATGTATATCAGTTATCTAGTACCCATAGCACAAGCTCTGCTTAGCTTGGGGCTAGATGATGCTGTGTGGATTGTCCTGTATTTATTAATTTATTATTATTTTTGGTAATATCTTGTGTAGGTAGCAAATAAATCAGATAAAATATCCTTCATGCTTGACGTGACGTCACAGTGTCCAAAAATGTCCAGCTTAAATAAATCACGACTAAGAAATGGATTATTCTTAAATGGTCAAGCGAGAGTTTTTGCAAATGGTTCGGTAATACACTTCTACGACTAAAATATATCTTGAGTGGAGACCGCGACTCGGTAATGACGACTTGCGAAAGACTGCAGGTAGATGCTGGATGCGGCAAGCTGAAGACAGGGCGCTATGGCGCTCATTGGGGAGGCCTATGTCCAGCAGTGGACTGATATAGGCTGATGATGATGATGACTAAAATATAATACAGGGTGGCACATTTAGATCAAACGTGGGGCAAACGTGTTCTTGAGAATTCGAGACGAATTAAATGAGAATGGAAGCTATCAAAATCAAGGATTTGGTTCAGTTTGATTGATGGGATACAAAGTATGTTTTATTTTGGGTCTAGAACTACCTGTATGCAAAATTTCAGCCCGTTTCGTTCAGTAGTTTTTGCGTGAAAGAGTAACAAACATCCATAAATACAAACGTTTATAATATTAGGATTTGTGTGATTCCATTCTATATCTCGCGAAGAACCGACGGCCGCTGGGGCAAATATGTTCTTGGGCGGAGACCACGACTTAGCAAACGTAGTGTAGGACGCCCTTCGACCAGGTGGGTTGCCGACATGCGAAAGACTGCAGGTAGATGCTGGATGCGGCAAGCTGAAGACAGGGCGCTATGGCGCTCATTGGGGGAGGCCTATGTCCAGCAGTGGACTGCTATAGACTGATGATGATGATTTTTTTCATTTACTAGTTTCTGTACGTGGCTTGACACACGTTGTTTCTTTGGAAATATTATAAGGCTATTTTTAACCTTTGTGTGCTGATCTATGAGAGGAATGAAGAATGTACACACTTTGACTGCGAACTTTTTTCGACGACTGCGATCTTTTTTTAACCTTAAAAATTCGTGCTGCCGCTCTACACAGCGGCTGTGTTGCGCCGCACATGCGTTTCGTTCGAAAAATATTACGGCTGTGCTGAGTCACAAAGATCTGTATTTTCTCAGCCGCTGCGCTAGTGTGGATTTACGCATATTAGTCATTTGTAGAAAACACATACCGTGTGATTTCAGCACTCAAAGTGTTTGAAAGAGTAAGTAACTAACATCCATCCGAACTTTCACATTCATGATATTAGTTATAAAGCGTTTTTCCTACTGCCTACAGATCTCCAAACCACAGACAATAGTCTATCTACATACTTACAACATGTCTAAAGCGTCCTGACCTTCGAAAAACTTACACCCACTGGGTTATTAGCTCTTTCTTTATGCGAATTCTTTTTTTTAATAGATTTAAGTTGTTGCTAGCCCAGTAGTATTCTTATTTGACGACCGATGTGGCGCGGTGGGCAAAGGTCCGCCTGCGACGCATGAGGTTGCGGTTTCGATTCCCGCCTCGGAACAAATGTGTGTACGATCTGCAGATATTTGTTTCGGGTGTTCTGGTCGTTTTCTATATTTCATAAAAAATATCTATCTATGTAATGTATTGTATTATGTATATCAGTTAGCGAGTACCCAAAACATAAGCTCTGCTTACCATGGGGCTAGATAATGCTGTGTGAATTGCCCAGCATTGTTTATTTTTATTTATTTATATATGTTTTTATGACTAAACGGTTCAGCGAATCCTGATAAATTAACTAAATAATGCTGGACAATGCACACAGCATGAGGATTGATGCTACGCGAACGTATCCAACGCGAACCATAATCGTAGGCAGTAAATAAACTAAGCCTGAATCATCATCATCATCAGCCTATATTAGTCCACTGCTGGACATAGGGCTCCCCCAATGAGCGCCATAGCGCTCTGTCTTCAGCTTGACGGACCCAGCATCTGCCTGCAGTCTTTCGCAGGGCGTCCTACAGTAACTACCGTTACCGAGTCGTCTTCACTCAAGAATACGTTTGCCCCAGCAGCAGCCGTCGGTTCTTCGCGAGCTATGGCTGGCCCACTGCCACTTCAGCTTGCTAATTCTCAGAGCTATGTCGATAACTTTGGTTCTCTGTCGGGTGTATTCGTTGCGAATCCTATCCTCCAGAGAAACTCCGAGCATAGCTCTTTACACATTTATTAGTTATAAAACCTTCTACATAAGGTTCCATTTTACAAAGTAAGTTAAAAGTAAACGATAAGCACACATCGCCGCTGAGAATAGCTTGTTCATTATTTCGTCAGTAATAAATAATAAATAAATAATGCTGGACAATTCACACAGCATTATCTAGCCCCATGGTAAGCAGAGCTTGTGTTATGGTTGCTAGATAACTGATATACATAATACTATACTTTACATAGATAGATATTTTTTATCATACATAGAAAACGACCAGAACACCCGGAACAAATATCTGCAGATCGTGCACACAATTGTTCCGAGGCGGGAATCGAACCCGCAACCTTCTGCGTCGCAGGCGGACCTTCGCCCACCGCGCCACATCGGTCGTCAAATGGCAGTAATACATCATCGCTACTTCCTAGCACATATAATTTAATTTCCAGTCCTTAATTTTAATAGCACACCGTTTAACCATTTCCGGATTATCAACAATTGATTTTGGGTGAGTCGACCGCCATTTTGCATATTAAAATTCTTTTTAAATGTCAGGGATAGGCTTTGAGGAGCCGATGACACCATACATTTACAAACAAACTATCATACATAAGATCATACAAATACTGTATTGTTCTCATACAAATACTCAAGGTTTGTTGTAAACCAAATAAATCAAAGATCGATATTTTCATTATAGATAGAAAACGACCAGAATACCCTGAACAAATATCTGCAGAACGTACAAATATTTGTCTCGAGGCGGGAATCGAACCCGCAACCTCCTGCGTCGCAAGCGGACCTTGCCCGCCGCGCCACAGAGGTTGCCGAGATTCTCCTTCCTCTTGTTATACATTCTCATAAATAATGGACGCCCTCCGACCAGGTGGGATGACGACCTGCGAAAGACTGCAGGTAGACGCTGGATGCGGCAAGCTGAAGACAGGGCGCTGTAGCGCTCATTAGGGGTGGCCTATGTCCAGCTGTGGACTAACATAGGTTGATGATGATGATGAAGATATTCCCTAAGTGAGAAAAATTAATAAAATTAGATAATTCGTTCAATATAAAACAATTGATATATGGTTGAATTATAGAAACAATGCCATCTGTTTCATTAGGGGAGGCCTATGTCCAGCAGTGGACTAGCATAGGCTGATGATGATGTAACTCCTTCGATGATCGGACTGACAATTTGCTTAGATGTAGGTATAGAATGGTGTATTTTTGAAATGATTAATTTGATTATGGTGTACAATAAAGAATTTTTGCATTGTATTGTATTGTATAGAAGGACAAAGCCCATGGGATAAAAATACATGGGAAAATTTCTATAGAACGAGGGAAAAGCCAAAAAGTAATAAAAGTATTACTGACAACCCCCTTCCGCGGGACCTGATCCCTGCGGAACCACCATAGAGTCCTTGGGTTTATTAAAAAAAAAAATATATACATACTTACATATAAACCGAATGCAGCCAAAAAAAAACATTGAGAAGGGGGAAAAAAGATATTCCCACAAAACCCAAGGACCGAGGGGTCGTCACCCCTCGAGTTGACGCCGGGGTAATGAGGCCAAGCCTCGAGGCCCCTCTCTGCGCCCCCACCAGGGCCGGAAAGAAATATATTGTTGTTGACCGACAACCTTAGTCCTGTTTATAAAAAAATATATATTTTATTCTCATATTCTTGTTTTTCAATAAATAACGTTGGACAATGTATACAGCATCATCTCGATTCAAACCAAGCAGAGCTGGTGTTATGGGTACTAGATGACGGATATATGTATAATCACTACATAGTATAAAATAAAGTCGCCTCCCGCTGTCTCTCTGTTCCTATAGCATCATCATCAGCCTATATTAGTCCACTGCTGAACATAGGCCTCCCCCAATGAGTGCCATAGCGTCCTGTCTTCAGCTTAACGCATCCAGCATCTACCTGCAGTCTTACGCAGGTCGTCATCCCACCTGGTCGGAGGGCGCCCTACACTACGTTTACAGAGTCGTGGTCTCCACTCAAGAATATGTTTGCCCCATCGGCCGTCGTTTCTTCGCGAGATATCCCTATATATGCTTAGATATTTAAAACTACGCAACGGATTCAAGAGGAAGGTTTATAAATATTTGACACCTAGATTTCCACGTAAGCGAAGCCGCGAGGCGCAGCTAGTAAGTCATAAAACATCTTTGTTGACATTAAATATTTTTGATTCTAGAACCGACTATACTAAGCTAGTAGAATCATGATATCATTTTTGTTTAAAAAAACGACAATACAAAATGCGTTTAGGTATTTATTTACCAATCTTTCCTATGTCTAGCATTCTTGACCTCACCTGACCTTATTTGATATTATACTTTTTTTACTATGTTTATCCAAAATTATTGTAATAATTCCTAGCCGTAGGTCACACTAGTACTGAAAATGAACCAGCAAAAATGTATTTGTCTTTTTTTTTCAACTACTAAAGACTGGGAAGTTTTATATATCGAATATTATTAACTATTTTTTAACGTCAATAAATTTCTTTCCGGCCCTGGTGGGGGCACAGAGAGGGGCCTCGAGGCTTGGCCTCATTACCCCGGCGTCAACTCGAGGGGTGACGACCAATATCCCTTTTTAGATGACTTTAGTACTTTATTTGCCGTTTGTTATTCTATGCCTGTGTCCAAATAAATGTTTTTTCTATTCTATTCAAAGCCGCGGTCTAAAACTAGTTTGAAATAGGAATTACCCACACAAACCTTGCAAAATAAATACCTGATAGCAATTGTACCGTGCAAAATCCGTGAAAAATTGCATGGTGTCATACAAAGTTCAACAAAATGATATATTCATTGTATGAGTCATTGCCATTTAACTTAGACACGGTTAAAGATCATACAAACATCGCTTTGATGACTTTATTCAAAGCTGGCTTTAGGATACAGGATTTTGTCAGTCTGTCTGTTTGTTCTGTATTTTATCGTATAATAAAAAATATCTATACAGGGTGTTTGGTGGAGGATTAGACAAACTCGGTGAGTGTGTAGGTGGACCTATTTGTAGAATACAAATTGAAGTAGACAACCCTAACTCTTTACAATTTTTTTTAATCCTGTTTTTGTATTTTTAAATAATTTTCCGCAATTTTAACTCTTTTCCCCTACAATTTTTTTTATAACATGTTTTCGATTGTTCTTTTTATTTGGTTTTGGTCCCAGATGTATCCTTCATCTATTGAAGGCATTATTCATTTTAAAAAAACCAGTAAATAATTAGTTATACGCTCTCAAAGTTAAAAAAAAAACTGAGTTAAGAATGTCATCTTTACATCGTTTTTAAAAAAAAACTAAAAGCGATCGAGAAGTTCAAATACTTTTAAAAATGTATCTTATCATCGCTTATTACAACGGTATACCACATGTAGCCGAAAAGTCTATAAACTTGTCAAAAATTAGCACTTAAAGGAAAAACGAAGTATAAATTCCAAGGAAAAAATAAATCTTTTTTTCTACTTAAGTACCTAACAAACCTTTTTACTTTTTTAATCTTAGACTGATATGTCTATTAGAATTTCGAAATTTGAATTTAGAATTCTAATCAATTGTACCTAATCATTAAATTTCCTTGTTATGTTAATTATTTACTGGTTTTTTTTTAAATGAATAATGCCTTCAATAGATGAAAGATACATCTGGGACCAAAACCAAATAAAAAGAACAATCGAAAACATGTTCCAAAAAAAATTTTAGAGGAAACGAGTGAAAATTTCGGAAATTTATTTAAAAATACAAAAACAGGATTAAAAAACAATGTAAAGAGTTAGGGTCTTCTACTTCAATTTGTATTTTACAAATAGATCCACCTACACACCCACCGAGTTTGTCTAACCCTCCACCAAACACCCTGTATATGTAATCTATTTTATTAAGTATATCAGTCATCTAGTACCCATAATATTACCCATATCATCACTACATAGTATAAAACAAAGTCGCTTCCCACTGTCTGTCTGTCCCTATGTATGTATAGATCTTTAAAACTACTGATGCGGTTTTTTAATAGATATAGTGATTCAAAAGGAATGTTTATAAACCATAAGATACATACATTTCCACGCGGACAAAGCTGCGGGCGCATCTAGTAAATACATATAAAACGATATACCTGTTTAGTCAAACGCTTACTAACACCACCCCTTTGTATATAGTAACATGTGGATAACGGGGCTGATTCACTTTTAGAAATAAGTTATACCTACAGCTAAAATTCAAGTGTTTCTTTTCCCTCAGAGAATCCCTTCTCTTTCTTCTCTTCGTTTTTCTGAAGGATAGGATTCGTAACGAATACATCCGACAGAGAATCAAAGTTATCGACATAGCTCTAAGAATTAGCAAGCTGAAGTGACAGTGGGCCGGCCATATCTCGCGAAGAACCGACGGCCGCTGGGACAAACGTGTTCTTGAGTGGAGACCACGACTCGGTAAACCTAGTGTAGGACGCCCTCCGACCAGGTGGGATGACGACCTGCGAAAGACTGCATGTAGATGCTGGATGCGTCAAGCTGAAGACAGTGCGCTATGGCGCTCATTGGGGGAGGCCTATGTCCAGCAGGACTAACATAGGTTGATGATGATGATGAAGATAATCCCTAAGTGAGAAAAATAATTAAAATTAGATAAATCGTTTAATATAAAACAATTTATATACCTACATATACATATGTATGTTTAATTATAAAAACAATGCCATCTGTTTTAAAAACTTCAGATAACTTAAAAGACCTCCAAAAAGAAATTGTAAGTGTTCCAAAAAAAAATAATTACAAAAATTTAAACCACACAATTATTATTTACATACTTATTAAGAACTAGCTGACCATCCCGGCTTCGCACGGTTTTAGTACGGAACCCTAATTATTTTAAAAATATGATATAGCCTATGTTCACCGGGGACAGCGTAGCTTCCCAACGGTGAAAGAATTTTTCAAATCGGTCCAGTAGTTTCGGAGCCTATTCATTACAAACAAATAATAAAGCCTTTCCTCTTGATAATATAAGTATAGATATACTAGATAATGAGTACGTAATAAAGAGGTTAAAGTATAAGTAGGAAGACTGCAACCTTAACAATAAAACCTTCTTGTTATCAAGTCAGTTATTTCTAAGGTCAACTCAGTGTCAACTAATTTCACTGCGCAACCTTGTAGTGAATCATACGGTTTATCTATTCCTAATATATTGAGTCATCTTTGCATAGTGTAGGAGGTAATTACTGGGTATATTAATACTGGTAGGCACAGATGAAAAAAAAGATAAAGAGTGCGTAATACGGGGCCCTTAAATAGGCTATAGCAAGCAATACATTGCCCGGCATTGTTTACGGGCATCTAAATGGGCCATAGGTTACAATGTATAGCAATATAATTCCCGGTATTGTTAAATGGGTTCCAAAATGGGTTACAGGTTAAAAGTAATACATTGCCCGGCATTGTTTAAAAGGCTCTTAAATGGGCTATTAGATTAAAATGTAGTACAATTCTCAGCATTGTAATATGGGCTCTTAAATAGTTTACAGATTAAAATGTATAGCCATATATACATTGGCCGGCATTGTTTAAGAGGCTCTTAAATAGGATATAGGTTAAAATTTATAGCAATACAATGCCCATAGGTGTTAAAAAGTCTCCTAAGCTCTATGAAATTGATTCCTAGGACAGAGAACACAAGAAGACACTGCGGCCTGCGGCCGCGGCGTGCAACGGCTGCTGACTGCAGCGCCAGTGGTGTCGCGAACCGTGCTTGACAATAGAAGCAACCGCGACCGCAGCACTGCGGTCAACTGCAAACTTGCACCCGAAAGCTTCTAGCAGGGAAGCTGCTCGGCAGAGATAGGCACCAGCCATAGTACCTATTTGAAAAAGTACCTACATACAAATGTTATTTTGACGGAAAATTGGTGCAGAAACTCATCCCGGAGATGGCTAAAGATATAATAGTTAGATTTATGATAAAATTAAATTAATGTTAGATTTAAAGTGGGTGAATCCGAGGGAAACAGCTAGTACATAATAAAACTTTAGAAACTATCATGGTTATTAACACTAAAGTCATTTAAAACGGGATATTTACCATGATTTGATATATACATAGTACATCGATCAAGGTATTTGGCAAGGTAACTAGATATCGCGCGAGAACTTGTGATTCAACGGAAAACCCGAGAAAGTCATCGGGGTCTAAGATATTATTGCTTTTAAGAATCGATGATCCTCAAGGTCTCTGGGTTGTTCCTAAAGTTTTACTAAATGATTCGACCGTTCAAGGATTTGGACATCCGCAAGGTGTTTGTTTATAAACGTTATGGACGGCGATTATATCTATATGTAATGTATCTATATGTAATATGTATCAATGGAAATTCCACTCGATAACACTGAATAACATCATCATCAGCCTATGTTAGTCCAAGGCTGGACATAGGCGTCCCCCAATGAGCGCCATAGCGCCCTGTCTTCAGCTTGACGCATCCAGCATCTGCCCGTAGTCCTTCGCAGGTCGTCATCCCACCTGGCCGGAGGGCGTCCTACACTACGTTTACCGAGTCACGGTCTCCACTCAAGAACACGTTTACCCCAGCGGCCGTCGGTTCTTAGCGAGATATGGCCGGCCCACTGCCACTTCAGCTTGCTAATTCTTAGATCATAGGTTTTCAGAATAAGATGGAACAACTTCGAACTGAAACAAATGCGGTTTAACATTTTCTTTGAAAAGGTTTCACTTCACTTTGACATTTTCCGGTTAATAAATACTTAATTAAAGCAAAACCAAAGTTTTACCAGACCACAAATATTGCCATATATTCGAGTCATTTAAAACGGGATATTTACCATGATTTGATTTTTAGATTATCCAATATTCCGGCACAGTTTCATGCGCCATGATCATGGAATAACTGAATTACAGTGTTAATAGCCATGTATTAATATTATTATACGTCCACTACTTATTCTTTTTAATATTCTTTCTTACTACTTGTGAAAACTTGTAATTGCCCGTTCTTATACAATGTGTATTGTCGAACCTTGATCAAACGAGATGTGCGGATACACGACATATATTTATCGATAAAAAACAAAAAATAAAAAATTATTATATCTCAAAAATAAAGCCGATTTAATATTTTTTTTAATGAAAACTACTTCATCTGGTTTTTTCTTCGTTTCTTTTTGAGTAAACGGTGTATTTTATTCAAAGTAGCCTCATTTGAAAGCTAGATAGTCTACCTAGCTAAGAAAATAAGAAAAAAATACAATTTCGGTACATAAGCCTAGTAAAATCAATATTTTTTTAGAAATTTGCAAAAAAAAAAAAAAATTTTATTTTATTTTTGGTCTGTAACTTTAAAACTGGGTTGTTGAGGTGTACTTTTTTGCAGGTTGTATTATTAACTTCATAATTTAGTCTATAAATCCTCCAAAAAATATGGGTCTGTGTGCCGGCCCACCGCGCCAAATCGGTCGTCGTAATATAACTTTTAAAATTTATAGAACTGAACGACATCAAGTGTAATGAATGAATGAACACTTTATTGCAGTAAAAAAACAATATAAAAACCTTATATCCAAATATTAACAAACAGTACAATAGGTGGCCTTATCGTTGATAGCGATTTCTCCCAGGCAACCTTTGGATGGGGGAAAAAGATAAGTCTACTAACTGATGGTAGAGCACAAACAGTTAATGAAAAGTAACGAAATAAAAACTACATATATTACATAACAAAACTACTTAAATTCGAAATTACAAAATAAGTTAATCTACAAATAATAAAATACAACAGTTAGGTACCACTGAGATAAATAAATTAATGTACCTAATATGTGTACGTACGGTGGAATTAAAAAAACAAATTATAAACAATACATAAACCCGAACAAAAAGACTAAAACCTTTTGAAGTCGGTAAGAAATCGGTTAAAAAAGAAGAATATGAGTTATGAAACGATTTACAAACAGCGCAAAGGACCAATTTGTTACAGTTGCGCAAGAATGATTCAGATTTAATAAATAAATATGACAATACATCACAATGCAAGTTATTGCTCAAGTTAAAAGCTTTATTGGTGGGTCACGAAGGATTGTGAGTGTTTTGATCCGGGTTGAAGGACATAAACATCCATTATATGCTGCCATAACATAACCCTTGCAATGCCCCTTTAACACTTTGAGTGCTGAAATCACACGGTATGTGTTTTCTACAAGTGACTAATATGCGTAAATCCACACTAGCGCAGCGGCTGAGAAAATACAGATCTGTGTGACTCAGCACAGCCGTAATATTTTTCGAATAAAACGCATGTGCGGCGAAACACAACCGCTGTGTAGAGCGGCAGCACGAATTTTTTCGGTTAAAAAAAATATCGCAGTCGTCGAAAAAAAATCGCAGTCAAAGTGTTAAAGCAGCTTTATTAGGTCATCATCATCAGCCTATATTAGTCCTTAGTTGGACATAGGCCTCCCCCAATGAGCGCCATAGCGCCCTGTTCAGCTTGCCGCATCCAGCATCTACCACTGCAGTCTTTCGCAGGTCGTCATCCCAGCTGGTCGAAGGGCGTCCTACACTACGTTAAATAGGTTTTTTCTTGATATTTATTATAATTCTTTAGTTATACAAATAATTAAGTAATATGTTAAATATAAAAATGTAAAATACAATAAACGACATCAAGTGCATCAACATGTACCTACAGTGGAATAAATGAATTGAAACTAAAATTATTTTCCACGATACTTTCCATCCATGGTTGTCTGGTAGAGATTTAGGAGCCCCTTAGTCCATCTGTTCTGTCCATCATAAGGTTGCCTGAAAGAGATCACTCTTGAGCGATAAACCCGCCAATTGTAACTTATTTTTAAATTTTAATTGTACATCGTTCCTTAGATTAATGTTCTATAAAGTATCTTCTATATCAGAAGTTCCCAAAGTGGTCCAGGTGGACCCCCAGGGGTCCACAGGAGACTCGACGGGGGTCTACGTTGGCGTGACAAAAAATTGGGGGTTCACAATTCGGAAGCGGGGGTCCACGAAAACTTTTCTGCTTTCGATAATGAAGAACTAAAATGTGGCTTGACTTCACCTATCAATGTAGGCAGATAATATTTTAGGAAGCTCAGCGACTTTTTGTTAAATTTCACAGTTACTTTCTGATAAATTCCAACGATTGCTCTTCCAGACTGAAGTACGCTGGTTGTCGAAAGGTTTGCATGTTTAATAAGATTTTACTCACTTTTTGAATCAGTTTTAGAGTTTCTGGAAAGTAAAGATCCAGATTTAAAAGAAAACCTAATCAATTTGAAAGCAGACATTGCATATTTGACAGATTTGTTCAAAAAGTTTTTTGACATCCACTTACAGCGCAATCAATTAATTAATTAACCAATTCTCAATTTTTTCGAAAACTATTAATTCGTGGTTGGAACTCAGCCGCAACGCAATTCCCATAGTTAGATCTAAACTTCACATTTTTTGTCGAGTTTTGGGAATATGGTAGAAATGTAGCTGCAGGGGGGTCCACCGAAACCAGCAAAATTGTGAAAGTGGTCTATGAGAAAAAAGGTCTGGGAACCTCTGTTCTATATCATCCCCTGTCTGATACCCTTCTTTTAAAAATCCCATCACCCACTTCCCAGTTCTATGGTGATTCCTTCACGTTGCAGGCCGCCAGACTCTGGAATGCCCTTCCCGTTTCTATCCGTCAAGCGAAATCCCTTCCTATCTTCAAAAGTATGGTTCATCAACACTATCTGACCACACTTGATAAGTTTTCTTGATTTTTATATTTAGTTTTTATTTTCTATGTTATTTATGTTAAAGTTTCCTGTTTTTTGTGTATTTTTGCTCTATTTTTATATATGTACGTTCTTAAGATAAATATTAATTATTTTTTAAATAATTTTCTTGAATAATTACGCCACCGTCAGCTTTATACGTACCGATCCTATCCATCCAAAGGTTTCCTGGAAGAAATCGCTTTTAGCGATAAGGCCGCCGATTGTGCTACTAGATTTAGTTAGTATTAAGATCCTTTGTTATTTTTTTTTGTATTGATGTTGCAATAAAGTTATTTTGTATTGTATCTTTCTATAAGATATATTTTCTTAGTTTTATCAATTTACTTCATTTTAGTTCTAACATCGTATTTTGCAAAACTAAGCAAAATACTTTGATGATGACAATATTGACAATCAATCTTAGATGGATGGATAATAAATGTTTTTATTACAAAGTTTATTATTATTATAAATTGATCAAATCGAATCAATCACTGATGCAAAGTAGGTTATGAGGTTTTATTATAAAAAGTCAGGTCTAGGCCGACTCCTTAGCATCAAGAATCCTTAGGTACATCTTCATCATTTATTTATTTATTATTTATGTCGACCGATGTGGCGCGGTGGGCGAAGGTCCGCCTGCGACGCAGGAGGTTGCGGGTTCGATTCCCACCTCGGAACAATTGTGTGTACAATCTGCAGATATTTGTTCCGGGTGTTCTGGTCGTTTTCTATGTATAATAAAAAATATCTATCTATGTAATGTATTGTATTATGTATATCAGTTATCTAGTACCCATAATACAAGCTCTGCTTACCATGGGACTAGATAATGCTGTGTGAATTGTCCAGCATTTTATTTATTTATTTATTATTTGTTTAAGAAGATAGGAGTTTACAGTGTAAACCAAAGCACTCACTATCTTATGGGACTATAAAACATTGTTCAAACTTAAATATATTAACAGATTTTTTATAATAACATTGAGCTTGTCGTGTAATATATCGACTTGCTGGAACTCGTGCACATCATCAGCCTATAGCAGTCCACTGCTGGACATAAGCCTCCCCCAATGAGCGCCATAGCGCTCCGTCTTCAGCTTGCCGCATCCAGCATCTACCTGCAGTCTTTCCCAGGTCGTCATCCCACCTGGCTGGAGGTCGTCCTACAATACGTATTCTTGAACGGATCAAGTTAAAATTTTAGACAGACCAGATGTCTGTCTAAAATTTTAACTTGATCCGTTGTAAAATTTTCCGTTCAATATTTTTTTTTATCCGTTCAATAATTTTGGCATAAAAAAGTAACAAACATCCATCCATCTAAAGACGATACGATAAGTTACGATATTAAATTTGGTTCTAAAACACCCTATTCTTTAGCACCCTATGCTACTAGGGCAGGGCTAGGGTGCAATAGAACAGAGTTCCTGTGTCACCCTATACTACTTACCATGTCCGTCAGTGTAAAAAAGAGATTATTTTAAATCTGGTTCTATAACCGGTACAAAAAAGTAAGTAGCATAGGGTGCAACAGAACAGAGTTCCTGTGTCACCCTATACTACTTACCATGTCCGTCAGTGTAAAAATTAACATAAAAAACAATCGGCTTCGGATCTACGAGTCAGGGCTGAACGTCACTTCAACTAATTGAATTCATTGTTATAGGCCGAATAGTACTGGCGGGGGAATCACTTGTTTCAGAATTCATCATTAAAGACAAAAATAAATAATAATTATTATTATTCGTTTATTTCAGATCATCATTAAATCCATATAAAATTATGACACACACACAACTTAAAAATAAACAAAAAATGAAACATTCACAAATTATTGGTTACTTACACAAAAATCATAAAAGGAATGAAACAAAATGTGATACTAAATTTTAAAATTGAACAAAATTATGTAATGAAATTATAAGATATTAAAATTAAAATTTGGATGAGTTGGAGCCCACCAGTACCTGCATCAACCTTTATAATGCTGGACAATACACACAGCATTATCTAGCCAAAAGTTGAGCAAAGCTTATATTATACATACATTATAGAATATAATAAGATAGAAGAAAGTACAACTAAAAAAATGAAAAATAAAATAATAATAATATAATGCTGGACATTAAACTGATAAACTGACATAATAAAACATCATCATCAGCCTAAATTAGTCCACTGCTGGACAAAGGACCCCCCTAAAGAGCGCCACAGCGCGCCCTGTCTTCAGCTTGACGCAACGAGCATCTGCCTGCAGTCTTTCGATTGGCAGAATAAATGTTATACCTACATTAATATGGCTCCTGGCCCCTTACAAAAGACATAAACGCGCTCGCCCAAAAATCTACGCACGATAGAAACCTGGATAAAAAAAACGTACGCAGGTTTATTGTTTATTTCTGTATTGTTTTCTGTTTAATGTGGTTATAATAAAGTATTTTCTGTCCATATCCAGAGCTTTACTAGAGTCTGTGCAAAAGAGAAGTCTCGTGGCGAAACGGTGAACTAACATATTAACGCAACAAAAGTACCTAATACATGCACACGCGCGCCCTCCATTCCTAGGAGACTTTTTCTTTTTGCACAGACTCTATTTACCTCGTTTCCTCGATTATTTCCCCGACAGTACAGAAGCGGAAAACACAGAACATCCTCGGTTTTCAACCGGATGAGTGTCTAATACGTTAGTAATTGAACGACATCATTATGCAAATGTCTAATAATGGATAATAATGCAAAAAGCAAGGATTTCACTCATAGAAGACCTACAAACCACATAGAAAACTTTAAGGAAAACTTATAACTTGCCACAAACCAATGAGGTTTTATAACATACTAGCTGTTCCCCGCGGTTTCACCCGCGTTAAACTCGAATTTCACTTTATTAGGTGAATTTTTACACCTTGGTTCACGTTATATTATTGGAGTTTTAGTAAGAATCCCTAACTTTTTGAAAATATAATATAGCTTATGTTTACCGGGGATAGTGTAGCTTCCCAACGGTGAAAGAATTTTTCAAATCAGTCCGGTAGTTTCGGAACCTATTCATTACAAACAAACAAACAAAAAATCAAACCTTTCCTCTTTATAACATTACAAAAGAGTTTCCATACACATACAGTAAATTGTTATCAAAAGAGCGTTGCTAGGCAACCACGTTTATTTCGAAAAAATGGCGTATTGATATGCAAGAGGCGTACAACCTAACAAAAGAGTTTCCATACAGTAAATTGTTATCAAACCTTTGTTGTCAAAAGAGCGTTGCTAGGCAACCACGTTTATTTAGAAAAAATGGCGTATTGATATGCAAGAGGCGTACAACCTAACAAAAGAGTTTCCATACAGTAAATTGTTATCAAACCTTTGTTGTCAAAAGAGCGTTGCTAGGCAACCACGTTTATTTAGAAAAAATGGCGTATTGATATGCAAGGAATTTTATAGGTACATTTTTCACACCTTGGGATACATTATTGGAGTTTTAGTAAGGATCCCTTACTTTTTGAAAATATAATATAGCCTATGTTCACCGGGGATATTTAGGCTTCCTAACGGTGATAGAATTTTTCAAATCGGTCCAGTAGTTTCGGAGCCTATTCGTTACAAACAAACAAACAAACAAAAAATCAAACCTTTTCTTTTTATAATATTAGTATAGAAAAACCCTTAGCGTAACGAGGGGGCTTTTCAAATAAAAGTGTGTAATAAGTACAATGATGTTATATATACGTAGATACGTTGTACCGCGGTCTGCCTAACAAGATGAAAATCTGGTACGTGTCTGAATTGAACTCAGTCCGTCTTGCTCCTGGCCGCGACGCGGACGTACGTTGAAGCGGGATTTTGGAGTATGAAAAATATTAAAATGCCATGTTGTGCGTTTAGAAAGTGCAATATTACTATGGGATGGTTGTGAAAAGCAAGAAGGATGTGTCTTTTTATGTCTTCTATTTGTTTTGTTTGTACTGTTTAAAATGGAAAATCATAAAATAAATGTAATTTTACTCAAAAATCAATGCCGCGCGGTTGCCGCTTTGCCACCTACACGAACGAGACAAGTAATGCGTGCGTTGCGTTTATGAGTGACAGAGATAAGGACATATGCCGTGCGGCGTCTCGTCTGTTCGAACTAATATAATATATAACATAATACAATATATAACATAGATAGATATTTTTTATTGTACATAGAAAACGACCAGAACACCCGGAACAAATATCTGCAGATCGTTCTCACAATTGTTCCGAGGCGGGAATCGAACCCGCAACCTCCTGCGTCGCAGGCGGACCTTCGCCCACCGCGCCACAGAGGTCGTATGTTTTTAAGTTCTGTAATCAAGCACTACCTACTAAATTGTTGTCCACACTACCCAAAGGTTAGCAGGTAGAGAATGCTATCTAGCATTATGCTCGCCTATGTACAACTTTTGTGCAATAAAGTATATTCTATCTATCTATCTATAATTAAGTGTTCATATCGCGTAAGTTAAAATAAAAATATTTATTTTTAATACATCTACTTGATACGTCCAATCACCCACTACGCCAGAGAGGTCGTCAAAGACAATGTAAATTATATACAATTCCTAATTGGTAATTAATATGTAATTGTTATAATTGCAATGGACAATAGTCAATCAGTTTCTTAAGAAATGATTCTTTTAATTGAATGCTCCGATGATGATTATTATTGAAGCCTATGATGACCTTCTATACTGTAATAATACTGGACGTACCGGTTCGATTCCTGTCCCAGGACAAAAGATATGGATACACGGAAATCGTACTAATATTATAAACGTCAAAGTTTGTAAGTATGGATGGATGGATGTTTGTTGCTCTTTCACGTAAAAACTACTGAATGGATTTTAATAAAACTTCACAATAATATAGCTTACATATCAGAATAACAAATAGGCTACTATTCATAAATATATATAGTATATTATCCAAAATATCTATCACCACGCGGGTGAAACCGCGGGGCGCAGCCAGTATAATAATAAATACATGAAATTGAATTCTACGCAGTCGAACCCGAGTGCACAACTCGTATTTAGTCAAATTGGTTCGAATATCGCAGAAAAAACAGGATGAAGTATTTTTATAGCAAAAAGCCAAAACAATATAGAAAACTCTCAACAATGTTGAATGTTTTGTTCAAAAAAATTACAATTTAAATGCAACCACATAAAAGTAAATGGTTTTAGTCTCTGCAAACGAGAAACATAATGACAGTACCGTGTCAATATATTTATGAAAACTTGTTGTACACCCATAAAAATATCAATCGGTTCACTAAAAAAAGTGATATACATAATGTAAATACTAGAAATAAGAATAAACTCGCTGTGCCCACAACTAGGCTACACAAGATAAATGTATCTTTTAAAGGGCAATGTATACGCTTCTACAACAAAACTCCAAGTGAGTTGCAAAAATTATCAATAAATAAATTTTTAAAAATTGTTAAACATATTCTTTGTAAAAAAACTTATTGCAAAATATCAGATTACTTAGAAGATAAAAAAGCTTGGAACGAGTTTTGCTCCAACTCAAAATCTAACAACTTACAGATAAGCAAATCAAATGTACTAGACACATAAGTTATTTACATACTAGTGGTTTCTTCTCACTTCTTCCACTAGTCGACAAAAAATTGAAGTGAACTATAAAATATGACGTGTCTAAGTGCTTATTTGTAAGCTTAAAGAAATAAAAAACTTTTCATTTTCAAACACATCACTGAATATTCGTCACTATTTACAAAAAAAAACCACGTCAGTTCACACTCGTCCACTGCTGAACATGCCACCTAAAAGTTTTGGAATCCCCGAACTTATGTATATTATAAAAAAGAAAGTTTGTTTCTTCCTTCACGCCGTAACTAAGCAACCAATCGACTTGATTTTTTGGCATAGAATGAATGAACGAATGTACACTTTAAAGCACCAAAAATGTAAATAAATAATGCTGGACAATTCACACAGCATTATCTAGCCCCATGGTAAGCAGAGCTTGTGTTATGGGTACTAGATAACTGATATACATAATACAATATATTACATAGATAGATATTTTTATTATACATAGAAAACGACCAGAACACCCGTATCAAATATCTGCAGATCGTACACACAATTGTTCCGAGGCGGGAATCGAACCCGCAACCTCCTGCGTCGCAGGCGGACCTTCGCCCACCGCGCCACATCGGTCGTTCGGATGTAGAGTTAATTTTTTTTTTTTTTGTCCCATAAATCAGTTCCCATAGGATATAAATAACCTCTAAAAGTTTTCATAGACACAACGCGTAAGCCTGACTACTACCTGACTTGGCTTCATTGATTTGGCAATAAGGGTCTACCATAGACTGTATAAAATTAGTTATGTAATTTTTTTTAAATATATATTATCTTTTTTATTTTTGTGCTATGTTCTATTTAATTTTATGTAAGTACCTAATGTTTTAAAGCTTTGTGCCACCACACCAGGACCTGTCTGACAATCAGCGCCGCTACTAACTACGGCTTGTAGCGGCATAATGCTGAGACAGGGATCTTTTTGGCCCCTTATGTAACACGTATTTGTACCTATCTGTATGTTTTTATCTATCTCCTTATAATTCTTTTCTTGTATGTATTCTTTCTTATTATGTAATGTGTCATGTATTTTCTTTCTTTCTTTCTTTCTAAGCAGCCGCGCGGGCAGAAACTAGTTACTTTATAATCAAAGATACACAATACAAAAATACTTTATTGTATAGGTACCAGATACAAATAATTTTAAAAGATATTACTTGCGACAAGTACAATGGGCGGCTTTATCGCTTAGAAGCGATCTCTTCCACGCAACCTTTGGATTACAAAGATATCATATACACAGGACATAAAGGATGGATTATTTAAAGACCTGTAGCTCATAGAATTAGCAAGCTGAAGTAGCAGAGGCCGGCCATATCTCACGAAGAACCGACAACCGCTGGGGCAAACGTGTTCTTGAGTGGATACCACGACCCGGCAAACGTAGTGTAGGACGCCCTACGACCTGCGAAAAGACTGCAGGTAGATACTGTATGCGTCAAGCTGAAGACAGGGCGCTATGGCGCTCATTGGGGGAGGCCTATGTCCAGCAGTGGACTAATATAGGCTGATGATGATGATGATGATTTAAAGACAGGTCGCCCGTTTGCAACGCCTCCATAAAAATGAGTAAGTATAAGGGACGAGCGACGCTTCTGAACCCGGATCCGAACTATCGTGGGTGTATCCTGAACTTGTAGATGTTGCGGTCAATAAACGTTATTAGTCATATGCGAAACTTACCATTTTCGGACTCGTAAAAAGTAAATAAGTAGGTAGGCAGATACGTATATGTACTTATCCAGGCCAGGTAGGTATGGACAAAAATAGGTACCTACCTAAAACCTGTCTGCGACGCAGGAGGTTGCAGGTTCGATTCTCGCCTCGGCACAAATGTGTGTACGTTCTGCAGATATTTGTTCCGGGTGTTCTGTTCGTTTTCCATTTATAATAAAAAATATCTATCTATGTAATGTATTGTATTATGTATATCAGTTATCTAGTACCCATAACACAAGCTTTGCTTACCATGGGGCTAGATAATGCTGTGTGAATTGTCCAGCATTATTTTATAAAAAAATTATAAATAATAAAAATCTTCTACTATTTATGCAATGTATTATATATATCAGTCATCTAGTACCCATAATACAAGCTCTGCTTACCTTATTTATTTATTTGCTACTTCTTTCTGCCCGTGGCATTTTTGCTGAGTTTGTTTGAATTTATTAATTATTAATTTTTGCAACTCACTTGGAGTTTTGTTGTAGAAGCGTATACATTGCCCTTTAAAATATACACTTATCTTGTGTAGCCTAGTTGTGGGCACAGCCAGTAATTCTTATTTCTAGTATTAAAATTATGTATATCTATTGAACCCTAAAACCTAAAACATTATTATAAACTTTTTCCCTTAAACTATTGTTTTAGTACATATTATTTTTTTTTTTTTTTATTGTTGCAAACTAGTAGGACTCATCAGACCACTGGATCTGTAAGTACGCTAGTTTGCGGTTACTCTTAAAATCCATAAAAACTGTTGCTATAAATGCAACATCATTTTTGACATCATACAAGAATTTTACTATTAATTGGTATTATTACTTCCAATAATAAAAACAACACCCACACACACACACACACACACACACTCATAACAGAAACACACAACAAATTATAAAAGATAAATCACTTTTTTTTTTCTTTTTTTTTTCCATGTATTATAATTATTAGTCAAATACATCTGTTAAAATTATACGTATTATAATCCTCAGAGTAAGAGTACCACACATACATATAATAACATAAAGTGGACCATTATCGCAACAAATAATGACCATTACAAAAATTATGCTGTATGCGTCATTTTTAGTATATTAGGAACCGATTAAAATTTTTATAAGTGTAAAACAAGATTTCTTAAATATACATGGTATTGACGACCGATGTGGCGCGGTGGGCGATGGTCCGCCTGCGCCGCAGGAGGTTGCGGGTTCCATTCCCGCCTCGGAACAATTCTGTGTGTGATCTGCAGATATTTGTTCCGGGTGTTCTGATCGTTTTCTATGTATAATAAAAAATATCTATCTATGTAACGTATTGTATTATGTATATCAGTTATCTAGTATCCATAACACAAGCTTTGCTTACCATGGGGCTAGATAATACTGCGTGGATTGTCCAGCATTATTTATTATTTTAAAAATTTCCTATATTCATAATTTGACTGCAACATGCATTATCGTCGGACAGAAATAAAAGTAAGAAAGTAATGACAAATTAAGTTTATCTTTAGGTACAAGTATTTTAATACAATGTAATATAATATATTTAAATCGTGCGCCTAGAGCCCTTATTTTAAATGATCTTGGGTTCTTTACAGTTTTTTTTTAACTTTGTCCTTGCCTTTGTGAATCCTTCCGGAAGTATAAAAATACAGATTAAATTAGTAAGCACCTACCTAATCAAGAGATGGACCTTTTTATTTTATTTGTCGTTGTATCGATTTTGGTCAATTAAGTTGATTTAGATTTTGTACCTACGTAACTGCTTTAAGACCTATCTAGACATAGATAAGAACCTACGGCCGCTGGGGCAAACGTGTTCTTGAGTCGAGACCATGACTCGGTAAACGTAGTGTAGGACGCCCTCCGACCAGGTGGGATGACGACCTGCAAAAGTCTGCAGGTAGATGCTGGATGCAGCAAGCTGAAGACAGGGTGCTATGGCGCTCATTAGATTGTTTACTTTTTCTTATCCAATACAATTATTATTAACTGTAACAAATATCTACTTAAAATTGGCATTCCTATATTAATTAATTCATTAAATATGATTGAGTAATTCACTTTTAAAATCTATTTAAAAATAGATTAAAACCTTCTGGAAGATATTTCGCGCGTACGCGCATACGGAAAATATGATGAGTCAACGACGAGGTCGATTGCAAAAAGTCTGGTATAAAAGCATCACTTGGCTACCACAACAAGCTTGGTCGAACAGAGCTTGAAGGAGGCGCGCGCGAAATTTAAAAATAAAAAATACAAGAGTAAAGAGGTGACGTTTATATAGACGGATTTGGATTTCGAACGCAGTGTGTGCTTGTTTTCAGTGGCAAGTGGTTGTGAGCAATTATGTGAGTTTTTTTTTTTTAATTTACTTTTGTGGTGGTGGTAAGAACTTTTTGTTTGAAGGGACGATACTTACGAATTTAGGAGTATGTGATTTGAAGTATTGTTTATTTAAACGTTATAGGGAATAAATTAGTATTTTTATGGTAATTAAATAAATGGCAGCAATTGTAATTAATATTATTTAGTCAAGTAGGTAATGAATATAAACATAATTTAAGACAATAGAGTTGGTGAGAAAAAGCGGGCATCCATTTGGGTTTTACTGAATTTTTAATACATTTTAAATAGTTTACTATTTTTAAGTGTTGATCTTTGTAGGTACCTAAGCTATTTTGGAACAAAATCACAATATTTTGTTCCTGCCTTTTCAAGATTTTCAATAGAATCATCATAAATAGTGCGTCTTTTTTACGAAATTGTAAGATTTTCTTTAGTTATTTAAATGAAAGCCTTTAACGTTAGTAATTATTTTTTTCAAGACTTACTTTTTTTTTTTATTAGGAAGCAAGCCTTAGGCTGGTTTTAAACAAGAGAGAGCTTGAAACACTCGTAACGTGAAAAAAGTACAAAAAATCATTGAATTTTTTGGGGCGGCAGCGCGTTGATATCTTTTGTATGAAAACTTTAGAAACCTAGAAACCTAGTTTTTTTCTTATTAGGTTTATGGAACGGACATAATAATTATGAGTTACATAGACATGTACGAATATACGATTTGGTCAGTTTCTCTGTTAATTTGTATAATTACTAACTTGCGCCCCGCGGTCCACCCGCTATAAAATATATCTTTATGAATTGTAGCCTATGTGTTACCTCGATGTCACTACTTCGACGGTACGTTTCGTTGATGGTCGTTACCTCGAAAGATCAGTACCTCGAGGTAGAGACCCTTCAAGGTACTGATCTATGCACATCAAGTGCAATAAAGCGCATTTGTCTATTTATACTAATATTATAATGAGGAAATGTTTGATTTTTTGTTTGTTTGTAATGAATAGGCTCCGAAACTACTGGACCGATTTGAAAAATTCTTTCACCGTTGGGAAGCTACACTATCCCCGGTGAACATAGGCTATATTATATTTTCAAAAAGTTAGGGATCCTTACTAAAACCGTGCGAAGCCGGGAAGGTCCGCTAGTATGGATATAAAAATGAACCCGGATACTCCGGGTCATTATAACTTGAGGACGCCCTTACTGATTTCATTCATCTTTTTTTTTTAATGTTATCTAATTAGCGCAGATGGTTCTTACATAAAATAAAACTGCGCAGAAATCTCCACGCGGGCGAAGCCGCGAGGCGTAGCTAGTATTGTATAAACCAATGGAGGAAATATTGACGAGTGATGGATTCTCGAATCCATCAGATTTAACCAACAGTTCCTACTTAAATATAAGTTTGCCGAATGCATTACGTATTTTCGCGCCCCACTGACATAAAAATAAACTCGGGGATATTTGCGAACTGCGCAATGGTCAATGATTCTCTTCATGCTGTTTAATGTTTAATATTCTACGCACAGCTTTTATTTGTAGAACTAGCTGTTGTATGCAGCTTCGCATGCTTTTTTCCCGGATACATTGTCTATGTCTAAAAACAATTTAAGAAAAAGAAAAAAAAATGATTTTATTTTAACCATATGCATCGTGCATATGTTTAAAAATACAAAAAAAATGTTTAAAGTTTAATATGCTACGCACAGCTTTTATTTGTAGAACTAGCTGCTGTATGCGGCTTCGCATGCTTTTTTCCCGGATACAATGTCTATGTATAAAAACAATTTATGAAAAAAAAAAAAATAGTTTAATGTTTAATATTCTACGCACAGCTTTTATTTGTAGAACTAGCTGTTGTATGCAGCTTCGCATGCTATTTTCCCGGATACAATGTCTATGTATAAAAACAATTTATGAAAAAGAAAAAAAATTTATTTAAAGTTTAATATTCTACGCACAGCTTTTATTTGTAGAACTAGCTGCTGTATGCGGATTCGCATGCTTTTTTCCCGGATACAATGTCTATGTCTAAAAACAATTTATGAAAAATAAAATAATTGATTTTATTTTTAACCATATGCATTGTGCATATGGATAAAAATAAAAACAAGTTACATTCAATACCTAAGCTCCGACATTTAGGGCTATGTAGCCGATTTGGCCGGGCGTGTGAGTGGATAAGAAAGATAAAATAATGGAAATTATTCCGACCACATAGAAACAAGATAATGTAAAGTGTCAAGGTTTAATGTCATTTACGACCACCATATAAATGCAAACTATTTTCAGTAATACAAAATCACGCCCACTGTTGGTTTTAGTTACCTATTGCTTGGTACAGTTGCACACAAAGATACTTACTCGTACCGTGTAAAAAAGGACGAATCTGTAAAAAAACATCTAGTAAAATGGCAAATATTTCGAATAACTGCAAAAAGAACATATACCTAATTATTTTGTTATTTTACCGACAAATAAATTCTTGAAAAATAACATAGGCTACTCAAAAATCCAATCCAAAAATCGTATTTAAGTTTTCTTGTAGCCAAAACAAAATTAGCAAAATATCAATCAAAACTTGATTGCTACTTTCAGAACAGAAGTTATGTAGTTTTGGCAATAAAGCACGTATCATCAGACTATCCAGACTTTCTCCTACATCCAAACAAACATACAAACTATACCTCTAAGTACATTCTGATAATAAATAATAATAATAAATAATGCTTGACAATTCACACAGCATTATCTAGCCCCATGGTAAGCACAGCTTGTGTTATGGGTACTAGATAACTGATATACATAATACAATACATTAAATAGATAGATATTTTTAATTATACATAGAAAACGACCAGAACACCCGGAACAAATATCTGGAGATCGTACACACAATTATTCCGAGGCGGGAATCGAACCCGCAACCTCCTGCGTCGCAGGCGGACCTTCGTCCACCGCGCCACATCGGTCGTGATAAATGTATGAGTCACAAACTTAAACCACAACAAACAATCATCAAAAACATCTTTTATTCCAAGTAGTCAACCACTTTTGTTGCCAAGTGTACTAACTTCAAACAATTCTGGTAAATCCGCATACCTATTATTATGCAAAGTCTCACTTAAAGAGCCGGGTTTTCCAATATATGCTACCTATTTTGACATTTTGGCAAACATTAATTTAGTCTACGCCGCTATAGGCATTTTGTGGTTTAGGTTTTTTTTATCGAATATTGCTCATCCACCACTAACTTTTAACAAGCTATTTGTACTTCTAAATTAACATTTTAGTTTTGTTCAGTGTATTTATGTAATATTTAGGTTTTTTTACTGTTGTGTATTGCTAATGCAAATGCTGAATACGAAAGTGTTTCAACCAGTGCGTCCTACCCGTTATGACCTACGGAGCTGAGACGTGGACACTCACGGTAGGGCTGGTCCACCAGTTCAAAGTCGCTCAGCTTGTTTGTTATCTCTTCACGCCAAAACTACTAGATGGATTTGGCTGAATTTTGGCAGTTCCCATGGAAAATAACTAACCTCAAACAACGGTTGCGATGCTTGCAGAAACAAAGTCACTACATAGTATAAAACAAAGTCGTTTAACTCTGTGTATCTGTCACTATGATCTATAAAACTAAAGTGATTCAAGAGGAATGTTTATATTCATATAATACAAACAAACAAACAAAAGATCGAACCTTTCCTCTTTATAATATTAGTATAGACTAGCGGACCTTCCCGGCTTCGCACGGTTTTAGTAC
Source organism: Eupithecia dodoneata (assembly GCA_947044415.1). Classification (NCBI taxonomy): domain Eukaryota; kingdom Metazoa; phylum Arthropoda; class Insecta; order Lepidoptera; family Geometridae; genus Eupithecia; species Eupithecia dodoneata. The sequence continues at coordinate 4,619,492 of OX345683.1, read as the reverse complement.
GGATCTCTAACTTTTTGAAAATATAGAATAGCCTATATTCACCGGGGATAGTGTAGCTTCCCAACGGTCAAATAATTTGTCAAATCGGTCCTGTAGTTTCGGAGCCTATTCAATACAAACAAACAAACCAACAAACAAAAAAAAAACATTTCCTCTTTATAATATTAGTATAGACATGCATTTATTTTATTTATTTATCTAAAAAGATAGGAGTTTACAGTATACACCAAAGCACTCACTATCCTATATGCACCCGTGCGAAGCCAGGGCGGGTCGCTAGTATTCAATATCTAGGTAAATGATTGCTAGTCGTATCACGTGACTTTGATCGTAATATCAAGAACAAATAACAAAATCACCGAATATATCCCAAAACGAAATGTCCTCATACTATTACTCAAGTGTGAACATCCGTGAATATTGACTTCGAACAGCATTGCTAAGAGGTTGCGAAAGTAACTACTAACTGTGGAAAGTTGCCAAATGAAGAGCTCAGCTTTATAACTGGCTTCTGGCCGCGGCTTCGTACGCTTTGTTTCCGGGGAAAATATTAATAAATAAATAATGCTGGACAATCCACACAGCATTACCTAGCCCCAAGCTAAGCAGAGCTTGTGTTATGGGTACTAGATAACTGATATATATAATACAATACATTACATAGATAGATATTTTTTATTATACATAGAAAACGACCAGAACACCCAGAACAAATATCTGCAGATCGTGCACACAATTGTTCCGAGGCGGGAATCGAACCCGCAACCTCCTGCGTCGCAGGCGGACCTTCGCCCACCGCGCTACATCGGTCGTCAAATAAAATAAGTAATATAAATACGATATGGCGAAGGACCATGAAAAGGTCCTGTCTTGGGTGTGGGGTGCTGATTTCTATTATTATTATTATTTATTTATTTTAAGCCATTATTGTCCCATTGCTGGGCAAAGGCCTCCCTTTGCTCCTTCCACTCCTCGCGATCCAACGCTGCAACAGGCCATGATGGAAGATGTGCCTCGAGCTCGTCGCGCCATCTCATCCTGGGCCTTCCACGTCGCCTCTTAGCGTTGGGTGGGCTCCACTCTGTGGTGATTTCTATTATTATAGAATAATAAAAAAGAAATAGAATAAAAAAATAAATTGTTACGTGCGAGTGTTTCACGAGTTTTTATTGAAAAAGAGAAAGAATGATGAATGAATAGAACGAACACAAGAATGAACGTGAATGAATGGTGTTACAGGATAAAAAATAAAATTGATGTTTTAACAATGTTGGACAAATCACAGTTTTGTTCCTTATTGTATTAGACCACCTTGCGCAGCACGGTCTCCACGGAAGACCAGCGCAGGTACGGTCTGCTCTACCATAGCACATGCTGAGTGGAGACCGATTTTGTCAGTTTCTGTCTTCTGTTAATCTAAGTTTAATTTATAAGTCTCTGGTCTGACAAAATAAACATCTTTTTACTTTACTTTACACAGCAATAAAATAATTTAAAACGGGATAGATAGATATAATAATAATAATAATAATGCTGGACTGAATTCGCACAGCATTATCTAGCCCCATGGTAAGCAGAGATTGTGTTATGGGTACTAGATAACTGATATACATAATACAATACATTACATAGATAGATATTTTTTTATTATACAAAATGACCAGAACACCCGAAACAAATATCTGCAGATCGTACACACATTTGTTCTGAGGCGGGAATCGAACCCTCCTGCGTCGCAGGCGGACCTTCGCCCACCGCGCCACATCGGTCGTCAAATAGTAGTGTATATAATAGTAGTGTCGGAAAATATTTTCCACTGATATTTTATTCGTTTTCTTATCCCTTTACAAAAACTTTCTTGGATTCTTGAACCAATAAGTTTCTACTTACTAAGTACTTTACCAAGTTACCAAGACAAACATATCTAGAAAGATAGGTTTGCCTTGGTGACGGAATCCCGGAAATCCGCCTAATTATTTCATGTTTTCTTGATGGAATCTTCAAGATCCGCCTAAAGATTCCATGTGTTTTTGCCGGAATCTCGAAGATCCGCCTAAAAATTCCATGTTCTCTATAGTGTCCAATAAGGAAAAATAAAAGCTACGCATATATACTCGATTTTTTTACACCTTGGGTTACATTATTGGAGTTTATCAAGGATTTCTAACCTTTTTTTGAAAATATAATATAGCCTATGTTCACCGGGGACAGAGTAGCTTCCCAACGGTGAAAGAATTTTTCAAATGGGTCTAGTAGTTTCGGAGCCTATTCAATACAAACAAACAAATAAAAAACCTTTCCTCTTTATAATATTAGTATATATATGTAGATAAATGTATCTTTATTTACTAGTGGAAAAACTTGTGCAAAGCCGGCGGCAGTAGCTTGATGATACTTGAAATAATTCGCCATCAAACCTCAAGAAAGATGCTTATCATATCGAATATCGATATAAACGTGTTTCGATAATATCCCCACACTACAATGTCGCAATCGAAAGCGAATCTCCAAGATCCAATGTCGTTAACTTGAGCGTATATTGAAAGCCATAACAACCTTAATTCGGCCTTTAGTAGTATTAAAACATCATATAACGATTCATAAAGGAATATCTTTAAAATTATATTTTGATTTTTCGCGTCGTTTTATAGGTAAGAGGTCACTTTCAAAAATATAAGTAAGGATTTTTATACAGCTGAAACTTTTCTAGGTTATTTAAGTCATATATACTAATACTATATCTTTATAATATTAGTATCATCATCATCATCAGCCTATATTAGTCCACTGCTGGACATAGGCCTCCCCCAATGAGCGCCATAGCGCCCTGTCTTCAGCTTGCTGCATCCAGCATCTATCTGCAGTCTTTCAAAAGTCGTCATCCCACCTGGTCGGAGGGCATCCTACGCTTCGTTTACAGAGTCGTGGTCTCCACTCAAGAACACGTTTGCCCCAGCGGCCGTCGGTTCTTCGCGAGATATGGCCGGCCCACTGCCACTTCAGCTTGCTAATTCTCAGAGCCATGTCGATAACTTTGGTTCTCTGTCGGATGTATTTGTTAGGAATCCTATCCTCCAGGGAAACTAATATTAGTATAGATAACTTAAATGTATTGAATATGCTCCGAAACTACTGGACCGATTTCAAAAAGTATTTCACCGTTGGGTAGCTACACTATCCCCGGTGAACATAGGCTATATTATATTCTCAAAAAAGTTAGGGATCCGTACTAAAACTCCAATAATGTAACCCAAGGTGTAAAAAAATCACCTAATAAACTGAAATTCGCGTTTAACGCGATTGAAACCGCGGGGAACAGCTAGTTGTTTATATCATTTTTTATCTATTTATGACTTACATATTAAAATAAGTGTGCCGTCCTACAGATTATATACATATGGACAGACAGACAGCGTAAAGCGACTTTGTTTTATACTATGTAGTGATAGCTCTAAGAATTAGCAAGCTGAAGTGGCAGTGGGCCGGTCATATCTCGAGATAAACCGACAAACACTGGGGCAAACGTGTTCTTTAGTGGAGACCACGACTCGGTAAACGTAGTGTAGGACCAGGTGGGATGACGACCTGCGAAAGACTGCAGGTAGATGCTGGATGCGGCAAGCTGAAGACAGTGCGCTATGACGCTTATTGGGGGAGGTCTATGTCCAGCAGTGGACTGCTATAGGCTGATGATGACGATGATATCATAAAATAAGTGTGACTTCCTACAGATTTCAGTCTGAAATCTTTAACATCCGCAAATGACGACACGGCCATTCTTTAATAAAAAATTGCAATTATCCATCACGGCATCGCGTGGTCTGCCCTATTACAAGCCACGTATTAGGAACACGTGAGTACTTCTTGCAAATTAATGAGCATTGTTCTAATAATGTTGCTGATTTCTCAGCGTTCGATTACATGTGACTAGGTTTTATTTCATCTGAAAACACTTACTTTCTTACATTGCTTCTGTGAAATTTCTTGCAAGAAATGTTTCAATTATAACCTGAAATAGACGGAAATCGCGAAGGCAAAAATAACCCTGTATACTTCGTAGGGTATATTAAACTTTATATTTATTATTTATTAAAGTGCCACCGTCTATGTAGTTCGTTCATGTCCAGTCCATCCCAAGGTTGCCTGGAAGAGATCGCTCTCAGCGATAAGGCCGCCCTTTATACCTTTATTCTAAGTTTTTATCTCTGACTTATTATTTCTTCGTTGCCTGTATACAAGAAAAAGTAGTGAACGCCCTCCGACCAGGTGGGATGACGACCTGCGAAAGACTGCAGGTAGATGCTGGATACAGCAAGCTGAAAACAGGGCGCTATGGCGCTCATCGGGGGAGGCCTATGTCCAGCAGTGGACTGCTATAGACTGATGATGATGATGAGGATGAGCAGAGAGATTATTTAAACAAGTCTTCGATGTCAAGGGCCAAGGTTAAATTAAATATTCATATATATTAGATGATATTTATTATGACCATAGCTTAAACATGTTTTATTGAAAGTAATATGTAATTATACACATATATTTAATTCAAATGCCATGTTTGTATTGTAAATAATTGTGTTAATATGTTGACATTGTAATAAACATATTAATCAAAGACCTTATCATGAATTGATTATATATATATTATCATCATTGCTTCTATTTCAATTTAACACTTTGACTGCGATTTTTTTTCGACGCCTGCGTACTTTTTTTTAACCTAAAAAATTCGTGCTGCCGCTCTACACAGCGGTTGTGTTGCGCCGCACATGCGTTTCGTTCGAAAAATATTACGGGTGTGCTGAGTCACACAGATCTGTATTTTCTCAGCCGCTGCGCTAGTGTGGATTTACGCATATTAGTTACTTGTAGAAAACACATACGGTGTGCAGTTCAGCACTCAAAGTGTTAAGTTAATTATTATTTGTTCCGGGTGTTCTGATCGTTTTCTATATATAATAAAAAATATCTATCTATGTAATATATTGTATTATGTATATCAGTTATCTAGTACCCATAACACGAGCTCTGCTTACCATGGGGCTAGATAATGCTGTGTGAATTGTCCAGCATTATTATTTATTATTTATTTGCTGTTCTGCTACATTGACAAAGACAAAGAAGGAATATAGTGTTTTATCTCATTTTATAATGACCTATATATATATATATATATATGTTTGTTTGTAAAGTCCAACTAAAAATATAATTATTGCGAAACCTTGTCCCATCTTTTTCGTTTGAAATATCACATACTAGCTGCACCCCGCGGCTTCGCCCGCGTTGAAATCTATGTGTCAAATGGTTTATAAACCTTCCTCTTAAATAACTTACAGATAAGCAAATCAAATGTACTAGACACGCCTAAAGAAATAAAAAACTTTTAAAAATCTATATCTATTAAAGGAAACCGCATCAAAATCCGTTGCGTAGTTTTAAAGATCTAAGCATACATAGCGACAGAACGGGAAGCGACTTTGTTTTATACTATGTAGTAAGTAAAGCCCCGGGCAAAATATAACTTGTTGAATAATAATTTCATATGTCTGTCATTGCTGCTGGCTTAACAATTTGATGACATAATCATAGCTTAATGATTTAAATTGTATTCCTCATTTCCTTCACTATAAATACGAGTTATAGCTTAACCTTTGACCCTGTTTATTCGTTTATTACGTCAGTAGAAGGCAAAACACAGTTTCAAGCAACGTAAATAAATCAAATATATTAAAATATTTAATACTTGAATGTTTAGCTTTTGCCTACGGCATCTATTGTGGTGGTGGGCGAATGTCCGCCTGTGACGCTGAAGGTAGCAGGTTCGATTCCCGCCTCGAGACAAATGTTTGTACGATCGACAGATATCTGTTTCGGGTATTTTTGTCGTTTTCTATCTTCTATCTTCTATAATATAAAAATGAATCGCTGAATGTGTTGCTAAGCGCAAATTTCGAGAGCAGCTGAACCGATTTCGCTAATTCTTCTATTAGAATATTCCTTGAAGTACGAGGATGGTTCTTACGGAGAGAAAAATCTAAAACATTGCCTGAAACAAATGACCACCCGGGCGAAGCCGGGACAGGCCGTTAGTTTATAATAAAAAAATAGATCACATACAACAAAACAACAACAACGCCAATATCAGCTTTGTAAGTCCAGTGCTGGACATAGGCCTAGTGCCCTATCTTTAGCTTGACGCATCCAGCATCTCCCTGCAGTATTTCGCAGCTCGTCATCCCAGCTCGTCGGAGGGCGTTCTACCCGTTTACCGAGTCGTGGTCTCAAGAACACATTTACCCCAGCGCGGTTGTCGGTTCTTCGCGAGATATGGCCGGCCCACTGCCACTTCAGCTTGCTAATTCTCAGAGCTATGTCGATATGTCGCATCCGGAACAGATATCTATCTAAATCTAGGTCATTTCATAACTATATCCATAATTATTAAAATCCATATAAGTCTGACCGCGAAGTGTTGCCAAAATAATCATTGACCTCCTATTTTAAAGGCTTGTATATAAAAAAGTTAATTATAATAATGGCAATAAAATAAATGAAAAATATGATTGATGCTCGATATTTTTATTACAGGAAGATATATATTTCTAATTTAAAAGTTTTGCGTCATTAGTTCGATACTGTTTATACAAAAATATCAATGCAGTAGGAATTAATTCGGTTTTTATGAAAAAAAAATGAGAATATGAATCGTGTTTCGTTTTTTTTATTTATAGTTAACTAGAGGACCTTCCCGGCTTCGCACGGGAGGGCCATTTTAGTACGGAACGCTAACTTTTTTGAAAATATAATATAGCCTATGTTCACCGGGGTTAGTGTAGCTTCCCAACGGTGAAAGAATGTTTCAAATCGGTCCAGTCGTTTCGGAGCCTATTCGTTGCAAACAAACAAAAAATCAAACCTTTCCTCTTTATAAAATTATTATAGATATACCTTCGCTTGACAAAAACATTCACATAATACAGAAAAAGAAGTTATTGAAAATGTCATTTTTAAATTCTTTATTAACACGAATTAGGTACGTAGGTATAACAATTTTTTACCATAAAAGCAAAAGTGACAAACACCCATGACCTAATAGGTTTTCTGACAAAATATGGTCAAACGCAAGTCAGAAATAAAACCTATTTACTTTGCTATTGAAACTCTTTGTCTAAAAAAGTTTCTTTATAAATCTGATAGTGCTCTTAAGGCGAACTGAGTTCGCTTTTTCGAGACAAGGACGAACGAACGCCGCGCGGGTAAGGCGAGAAAGGGAGGCAAGAGCGTCGGAATGATCGGCCCGCGCGCAATTTCTCTGGGTTTATTTTTAAATTTGTTATTGCTCTTAAATAATACTGTTTCGCGAAAAACTAAAACCATAATCGTCTAAAGTATTTATTAGGGAACACGTAGAAGAATTTTCATTACAATAATATTAAATAACTAGCAAATAAAACAGGTTTTTCCGTAGAGATATATCTCTGTAAAAATGAAGATTATGAGGAAACTTTGCCATTTTTTTCTATCGAGTCAAGCTTTGTCAATCGTGTTTCGGCTCCCATAACATACTAACTAATATCCTAAACTTTTGATCCTCATCAAAATATATTCGAAAAATAGGTGTTTTGTTCCTTTAAAATTGATTTTCCGTTAAGTCAAAACGTGCGTTTTGGGACGTACATAACCTTAAAAATGTGTGTCACTAAAAAAAATATACACTTGATTATTATAATAACTATGGCCGACAAAGATATCGAATGATATTGTAATAATAACCTCACTTATAATATAAATGATATTATTATATATATTAAACATAGTTAATGTGCTATTGGAACGAGCAAAACAAGTTATTTTCAATAAATTAATAAAATATCAATGAAAAAAAGTAAATGCTTGACACTTTTAACCTTATTCGAGTAAAATGAAGAAAAACTTATCGATTTTAAGTATAAATCGATGATACTGAATCGTTTGACCTTTCAGACAGAAACAAATATGTTATTTTTATGATACAATAGATTTTTTTTGTTTTGATTTATGAATACGCTTTTGTTTGCAATTATATTTAAATACCAAGACAAAACACCAAATAAATAAATAATCCTGGAACACAGCATCATCTAGCCCCAAGCTAAGCGGCTAAGAGCTTGTGTTATGGGTGCTAGATGACTGATATACATAATACAATACATAACAGACAGATATTTTATCATGCATAGAAAACGACCAGAACACCCAAAACAATTATCTGCAGATCGTACACACAATAGTTCGGAGGCGGGAATCGAACACGCAGCCTCCTACGTCGCAGGCGGACCTTCACCCACCGCGCCACAGAGGTCGTCAAATAAATAGATGTGCCTAATAGCATCTACTAACAGGGGCTCAGAAAGTAGTTTTTTTTTATATCACAAAATACATAACGTTGTGTACACACAGAAAATTGGATATACAAAACACCTACTGGTACCGTCGTCGGTCACATCGTCACTTTCCATCAAGTCAAATAAAAAGCTAAAAATAAAATTTAAAAAAAAGCAAATAATCACGTTTGTTGTATGGGCGCCCCCTTAAATTTTTTTTTTATTCTGTTTTTTTAGTATTTGTTGATAAAGCGGCAACAGAAATATCTAACTACACAAGGTTGAAGTTTGCCTGGAAGAGATCGCTCTCAGCGATAAGGCCGCCCTTTATATTTTTGTATACTTCCTTTTCTATACTTCCTTTCTATTGTTTATTCCTGTATTGTTTTCCGAGTACATTATCTATCTACACAAGGTTGCCTGGAGGAGATCGCTCTCAGCGATAAGGCCGCCCTTTATACTTCCTTTATTCTATTGTTTATTACTGTATTGTTTTCTTTTTTGTGTGGTAAAATAAAGTGTTTTCTATCGTATCTAACTGTCTAGCTATTACGGTTCATGAGATACAGCCTGGTGACAGACGGACGGACGGACAACGGAGTCTTAGTAATAAAATAAAATTAATTGATTGAAAAAAGAATCGTTACAAACGATAAAATTATTAATTTGTCTGATATTTCGAAAAAGTCTAGAACATAATGAGGTTCCCGTTCAAACTATAATGTAACCTCGTGCCTGTAATATAGGCAAGTAATAGGGTCCCGTTTTAACCTTTGGGTAAGGAACCCTAAAAACTTATTAAAATAGTGACTTCTGATAAGTAGATACATCCGACAGAGAACCAAAGTTATCGACATAGCTCTGAGAATTAGCAAGCTGAAGTGGCAGTGGGCCGGCCGTAACTCGCGAAGAACCGACAACCGCTGGGGCAAACGTGTTCTTGAGTGAAGACCACCACTCGGTGTAGGATGTCCCCCAACCAGGTGCGATAATGACCTGCGAAAGACTGCAGGTAGATTCTGGATGCGGCAAGCTGAAGACAGTTCGCTATAGCGCTTATTGGGGGAGGCCTATGTCCAGCTGTGGACTGCTATAGGCTGATGATGATGATGACTTCTGATGATTATGTGTTGAAAATATTATTTAATCTCCAAGTTTGTCAAGACCCATACAAACATTAGAATCCGGATTCTTGTTCGTATATGCTAATTTAGACCTTGAAAGTTTAGTAGTCGTCTTGATTTTACAATCATAGATAAGATCTCCGTTTAGAACTGATTTGTTGCTTGGTCTATCGAGCGAATGAATTGGGGATGATCTCTAGGATTTTTTCGTTAGATTCTATTTGACCCTGCTGGAAAAAGTTCGTCGTTCGTATTTTATTTTTAACTAGCTGCGCCCCGCGGGTACACCCGCGTGGAAATTTCTGCGCAATTTTACCATGTTTTCTCACCGTTTAAACCTTGCCTGGACTACGAGAAACATTTCAAAATCAAAATCAGCTAAATCGGCCGAGCTGTTCTCGAGTTTTAGCGAGACTAACGGACAGCAATAGATTTTTATATATACATATAACGATTAAAAATAATCATCTGTATTGTCAAGGGAGTCAACGAAAAATTTAAACATGGGCAAATCACTACATAGTATAAAACAAAGTCGTATTCCGATGTCTGTCTGTCCCTATGTAAGCTTAGATCTTTAAAACTACGTTGTAATTTTCGGATTTTCATGCGTTTTTTTAAATAGATAGAGTGATTCAAGAGGAAGGTTTATAAACCATTTGACACATAGATATCTACGCGGGCAAAGCCGCGGGCGCAGCTAGTAATAAGTCAAATCAAATATTTTATTGCTTTAACTTAGATTAATTAATATATTTCAGTGGCATGGGACCCTCTTTAGTAATGTGCTAGAGGGTCTCGCCCTGCAGCGCGGCTAGCTTAAAGAAAATTAAGTATAATTTATATATACTTAAACATGCAACATTGACATAATAGTAACACTTAGTTAAAGTACATAAAGATAAAAAAAAATACAATTAAAATGCCAGAGAAATTCTTTAGAAGGTTTACAATAATAATAATATAATTTGTGCTAATCTTACAAAAAACAATGTATAATAATACCTGTAATGTAATATCTATAAATAATAATCATCATCATCATCATCATCAGCCTATAGCAGTCCACTGCTGGACATAGGCCTCCCCCAAAGAGCGCCATAGCGCCCTGTCTTCAGCTTGCCGCATCCAGCATCTACCTGCAGTCTTTCGCAGGTCGTCATCCCACCTGGTCGGAGGGCGTCCTACACTACGTTTACCGAGTCGTGATCTCCACTCAAGAACACGTTTGCACCAGCGGTTGTCGGTTCTTCGCGAGATATGGCCGGCCCACTGCCACTTCAGCTTGCTAATACTTTGAGCTATGTCGATAACCTTGGTTCTCTGTCGGATGTATTCGTTACGAATCCTATCCTTTAGTAAATAATAATAATAATAGCGAATTATTGCAAACCGAGAGATCTTAGTTGGGGAATAACCTTCAAAGCAAGTTTGAAGTTATAACCTATAAGTAATTTATAATCTATAGCAATTTGGCAACAATAGAATTATAAATTAGATCAGCTTTTTATGGAATTTAGATTATATCAAGACGTCGTAAACGTGTTCAGTTATTTATGGTTTCCTGGGCTGTCAAGTCTCCATTGGCTCTCTTATACATGCATATCTAATTTTAAATTTAAATAGGCAATAATACCTGATAGTAAAAACTCACGAATATTCTGCAAAATGACGACCGATGTGGCGCGGTGGGCGAAGGTCCACCTGCGACGCAGGAGGTTGCGGGTTCGAATCCCGCCTCAGAACAATTGTGTGTACGATCTGCAGATATTTGTTTCGGGTGTTCTGGTCGTTTCCTATGTATAATAAAAAATATCTATCCATGTAATATATTGTATTATGTATATCAGTCATCTAGTAACCATAACACAAGCTCTGCTTACTATAGGGCTAGATGATGCTGTGTGAATTGTCCAGCATTATTTATTTATTTAAATAAGTTCAATTTAATTAAAAAGTAAAGGAGGATCCAGCTAGGCTGGGCAGCTTTTGGGAAACTACGTCAAGTCTTCTTGTCATCCATACCGCAATGCTTGAAAACGAAAGTTTTCAACCAGTGCGTCCTACCCGTTATGACCTACGGAGCTGAGACGTGGACACTCACGATAGGGCTGGTCCACCAGTTCAAAGTCGCTCAGCGAGCTATGGAAAGAGCTATGCTCGGGGTTTCTCTGAAGGATAGGATTCGTAACGAATAAATCCGACAGAGAACCAAAGTTATTGACATAGCTCTAAGAATTAGCAAGCTGATATGGCAGTGGGCCGGCCATATCTCGCGAAGAACCGACGGCCGATGGGGCAAACGTGTTCTTGAGTGGAGACCACGACTCGATAAACGTAGTGTAGGACGCCCTTCGACCAGGTGGGATAACGACCTGCGAAAGACTGCAGGTAGATGCTGGATGCAGCAAGCTGAAGACAGGGCGCTATGGCGCTCATTGGGGGAGGCCTATCCTACCACTCTCGGGAAAATTTTCTATAATATTGCGAAATAATTTTCAAAAATCGGAGCCTCCACCTTTTTTGAAGACTTACTTATACTATACTTTACTATAAAACCTCTCGTGGAATAAGAATACAATACAAATACACTTTATTGCACATCAAACACAGAAAAAAAAACAGTAAAGAACAAACAAACAAAGATACAGATGCACAATGGGCGGCCTTATCGCTAAGAGCGATTTCTTCCAGGCAACCTTTGGATGGACACGTAGCTATATAATAAATAAAATAAATAAAAAGAGCTTTATTGTTCCAAAAAACACTAATGTTAACGATATTAACTAATAAAGGTTTAAGTAAGTATACTATTTGTTTATATAAAAAGAACTTTCCTAAATTACTTATATACTAACTTATGTACTTAGATAGTCTTAGGACCGCCTAGAGCGGTGAAAGCCTATATACTATAGGTATATATAGACGGTGACGTATTATATATATACTAATGTTGTATATAAATGATATACAATACAAAACATGTACAAATTTATAAATAATTGTTTATACGTAGCATAATCTTTATATAATATGTAAGTAAATGTATAATTTGATCATGTACATAGGTATTCGGCGGGTATCAACTGGTATTAAATGATTAACGAATGGTGTGCGCTTGCGCAAGTGATGTCCTAGTCGTGGGGCGCGAGTTTGCAACACTACTTGACTTTTGAGCAAAGGTAGGTAGTTCCCCACATGCCTATAATCATCATCATCATTACTTCATTACATACTTGCATATTCATATATCATAATATTTTTATTGTCTATTGTTAGTTCTATTTATTTTTTATTCAATGTACCTATGTCGAAGTTATAAGACTAAGTTATTTCATTTTCATTTATCCTCTGCAAGCAAGCAATTCTGTAGCTACTATATGCGAGGACACATAAATGGTTATAGGTTTTTTATTTAAGTTATCTGTTAAGTTTGTAAAACTGTATGTCTTCCAAATAAAACAAAATAAAAAATAAAAATAAAAAATCATCATCAGCCTATATTAGTCCACCGCTGGACGGACATAGGCCTCCCTCCGCAATATTATAGAAAATTTTCTTGAGTGGTAAGATAGATCTCCCCCTATGAGTGCCACAGCGCCCTGTCTTCAGCTTGCCGCATCCAGCATCTACCTGCAGTCCTTCGCAGGTCGGAATCCCACCTGGTCGGAGGGCGTTTTACGTTTACCGAGTCGTGGTCTCCACTCAGGAACACGTTTTCCCCAGCGTTTATCGGTTCTTCGCGAGATATGGCCGGCCCTCTGCCACTTCAGCTATCACCTCATGCCTAATACTCCAGTCAAATTCGATGTAATGAAAATATATCTTACTAGCTGCGCCCTGCGGCTTCGCCGGCGTGGAATTTTACCTTCTTTTTTACCCTCTTTTCATTTAAACCTTCCCAAGACTACGACAAATATTTCTAAACGAAAATCAGCTAAATCAGCCCAGCCGGTATCGAGTTATAGCGAGACTAACGAACAGAACAATAATAAAGTAATGTCTTGCATTATGTATATCAGTCATCTAGTTCCCATAACACAAGCTCTGCTTAGCTTGGGGCTAGATGATGCTGTGTGAATTGTCCAGCATTATTTAATTATTTAGATGACATCCCAGAAACAAAGTTACTTTGTCTGGAAGATCTCGAAACAACGCGTATGAAACCGCAGGCAGATCCTAAATAATATAATGTATTAGATATACATATTTACTAGCTGCGCCCCGCGGCTTCGCCCGCGTGGAAATCTATGTGTCAAATGGTTTTCAAACCTTCCTCTTGAATCACTCCGTCTATTAAAAAACCGCATCAAAATCTATTGCGTAGTTTTAAAGATCTAAGCATACATACGACAGACAGACAGCGGGTAACGACTATGTTTTTTACTATGTAGTGATATATTATTGCATAATATTGACCAAATAAGAAACGAATTATAGTGTTTTAATTGGTAAACATTAAAATTGGCAATCTATATAAAATTAATATATAAAAAACACGTGCGAAACCGCAGGCAGATACTAGATAACATAATAAGCTGCGCCCCGCGGTTTCACCCGCCTGGTGATAGATATTTTGGATAATATACAATACATCTTTATAAATTGTAGCCTATGTGTTATTCTGATGTATAAGCTATATTATTGTAAAGTTTAATTAAAACCCATTCAGTAGTTTTTACGTGAAAGAGTAACAAACATCCATCCATACAAACTTTCGCTTTTATAATATTAGTAGGATTGCATACGATTGACCAAATACCTAAAAAACAAATTTTTTTTTTTTTATTGGTAATCATTAAAATTGGCAAACTATATAAAGTCGACCTTATATATCGGCATATCGTAACACCATGTCGCCGCCCGGGTCAGGGGTCGAACCCGCACTAGGTCATAGTTACTCATACCACTGAATGTTGTAAGTTTCTTGATCTATGGCAGGTGTTATAAATTGTTGATTTAGATATTTACTAATATTATAAATGCGAAAGTTTGTTTGTTTGGATATTTGTCCTTATCTATACCAAAGATAATATAATACATACAATATAATAAAGAGGAATGTTTTGATTGTTTGTTTGTTAGTATTGAATAGGCTCCGAAACTACTGAACCGATTTGAAAAATTCTTTCACCGTTGGTAAGCTACACTATCCCCGGTGAACATAGACTATATTATATTTTCAAAAAGTTAGGGATCCGTACTAAAACCGTGCGAAGCCGGGAAGGTCCGCTAGTTCCTTATATATTTGCTCTAAACTCATGATTTACTATTAATAATATTATTATTGCGAAAGTTTGTTTATTTGGATGTTTGTCCTTTCTTCTCGTTCTAACTAAGCAACTAATTGACTTGATTTTTTGCTATCTATATACATATTTAATAAAAAATATATATCTATGTAATGTATTGTATTATGTATATCAGTTATTTAGTACCCATAACACAAGCTCTGCTTACCTTGAGGCTAGATAATGCTATGTGGATTTACCAGCATTATTTATTTATATATTCCGGGAAAAAATATCAGAAGCGAGAGGCAGAAGCTAGTTTAAATATTACTGTACAAGAAAGTTGACCTTGACATACATACAAACATACACTAGGTACTTACGTAAGTATTACAAAAACATGCAGAAGAAAGTGATGTTTTCGATTCTCGGTAGTAAGTGCGTACACGGTTGGATTCCGGTCCGACCAATTGTAATTTTTGTGAAATTATTAAGTTATATAAGCATAAGAGTTGTTTCTCTCACTCAATTTTGCTAGTAACAACTTAACTAAACATTTACTTAGAACAAAAAATAAACGAAATTAAATAAAAGATTTTTACACTGCGGGTTAGTTACGAAACTTGGTTGTGTTGGAAGAAAACCAACGTCTTCTCCCTTAACAAGAGATATTTTTAGAGTGAGTGCCCCTAAAAATATCCCTTGTAACACGTCGATTGCTGAAATCACACCGTATGTGTTTTCTGCAAGTGACTAATATGCGTAAATCCACACTAGCGCAGCGGCTGAGAAAATACAGATCTGTGTGACTCAGGATAGCCGTAATATGATTTTCGAACGAATGTGTGCGGCGCAACACAACCGCTGTGTAGAGCGGCAGCACGAATGGCTTAGGTTAAAAAGAATATCGCAGTCGAAAAAAGATCGCCGCAGTCGAAGTGTGGAATAAACTGTTGGTTCTAACCCGTCGTTCACTGAAAAAGCAAAGTTTCAGCAAAAGCGGTTTATATCGGTTGATCACTTTGTAAGTGATAATGGAGTATTATCAGTTACAAAATTTACATGTTTTTGTTTTGAAAGGTATTACGGAAATAAGGTATTACTTTCTGGTTTGAAAGAAAGAAAATACATTTATTCAAAGTCAAAGTCAAAAATTATTTATTCTTTAGGCTTACAAAATAAGCACTTAAACAAGTCATATTATATTGAGTCATAAGTATATACAACTTGTACTACATATTATAATATAGGTAAATAAGAATATAAAGAAATTAAAAAAAACTACGTATCTATATAAAAGCAACAAGCGACTCTACAAAGCGAACCAATAGGTCCTGGTTTGGTTTATCGGTAGTTATGTTTGACATTTAATGTAAAAATTAGTCGGTCGACCGACTCGTTTTGTGAAGGAACCGCTGCAAGCCAATTGGAATTAAATTCATTGTTATGAAAGGTACAAAAATTCCAGTCAAATCTCAGAAACCGTTGATATTCAAACAAGCTATAAGGCGATAGAAGCGTAAGGGAATTGAAGACAAAAAAAAACATAATAAACAGATGCAGGAAAAAAAAGAGATGAGAAGGGGGAAAAAAAGAAATTCCCACTAACCCAAGGACCGAGGGGTTGACGCCGGGGTAATGAGGCCAAGCCTCGAGGCCCCTCTCTGTGCCCCCACCAGGGCCGGAAAGAAATCTATTGAAGGGAATTGAATAGAAGGTATGCTATAAATACCCGAAAGTTCATCATTAATTATGATTTACATACAATTAAAATGTATTGATTGGATTGCCAGCATACACCGTGTACACAGTTTTGATGCATTGTGGAAATACAGGTTTACTTTTGGTGCTTTTGGTCACTTTGGTAGGTGGGTCCTGTTTTGGGAATACAATTAAGTATTTTGACGACCTCTGTGGCGCGGTGGGCGAAGGTCCGCCTGCGACGCAGGAGGTTGCGGGTTCGATTTCCACATTATGATAATTCACACAATATAATTTATAGCGGGATATTTATCATAATTTGAATTTTACATGAAATGTCTAAAAATAAAAATAAACATCATCATCAACCTATGTTAGTCCACAGCTGGACATAATGGCCCCTAATGAGCGCCATAGCGCCCTGACTATGGATGATTCTTTGACAATATTTGTTGTCATAGTTACACTAGCTGCTCCCCGCGCCTTCTCCCGCATGGAAATCTATGTGTCAAATGATTTATAAACCTTCCTCTTGAATCACTCTATCTATTAAAAAAACCCGCATCAAAATCCGTTGCGTAGTTTTAAAGATCTAAGCATACATAGGGACAGATAGACAGCGGGAAGCGACTTTGTTTTATACTATGTAGTAATGTTAAGAGATTGGCTAGCAGAATAAGCCCCCTGATTTTGTGCTAAAAATAATCTATTCCTAACAATGATGTTATATTATATTAGAGACGTCATACTCATTTTAAAGAAATATAAACATGGCGATATTTTACGCACGGCATTATGCCGTTCTCTCTGTCACTCATAAGTGCATCGCACTACTTGTCTCATTCGTGTAGGTGGCAAAGCGGCAACGCCGCGGCAATGATTGTTGAGTAAAATAATATTTATGATTTTACATTTTAAAAAGTACTTACAAATGAAAATATACATCCTTTCTGAGTTTTACAGCCGTAGTATTCAGGCAATTACCTGATTTTCATCTTGCCACGCAGACCTTGGTACAACGTATCTAAAATCTCATTAATAAATAAAATAATAATAAATAATGCTGGACAATCCACACAGCATTATCTAGCCCCATGGTAAGCAAAGCTTGTGTTATGGGTACTAGATAACTGATATACATAATACAATACATTACATACATAGATATTTTTTATTATACATAGAAAACGACCAGAACACCCGGAACAAATATCTGCAGATCGTACACACATTTGTTCCGAGGCGGGAATCGAACCCGCAACCGCTTGCGTCGCAGGCGGACCTTCGCCCACCGCGCCACATCGGTCGTCAAATTGATTCCTAAGATATTTAATAACTACCTATAGATATTTCCTTATTCGCAAAAATCCGGTTGTCTCTTCATTAGACCGGTCTATATTTATATTATATATTTTATATTGGTCAGATGTTATTACACCATAAAAAAAATTATACTAATTTTTATAAAACTAGTTTTTTTAATATATTTCACAAAACACCTGTGTGTGACGTAGAATTTTCTCTTAGAATTAATAACAAAATATATCAGGTTTTCATCAGAAACTAGATTTTATTTTTATTGTATTTATTTGGTCCGCCAGTTCAAAGTCGCTCAGCGAGCTATGGAAAGAGCTATGCTCGGAGTTTCTCTGAAGGATAGGATTCGCAACGAATACATCCGACAGAGAACTAAGGTTATCGACATAGTTCTGAGAATTAGGAAGCTGAAGTGGCAGTGGGCCGGCCATATTTCGCGAAGAACCGACGGCCTCTGGGGCAAACGTGTTCTTGAGGGGAGACCACGACTCGGTAAACGTAGTGTAGGACGCCCTCCGACCCGGTGGGATGACGACCTGCGAAAGACTGCAGGTAGATGCTGGATGCGGCAAGCTGAAGACAGGGCGCTGTGGCGCTCATTGGGGGAGGCCTATGTCCAGCAGTGGACTAATATAGGCTGATGATGATGATGATGATGATTTGGTTCACCAATGGTTTAATACAGAGTTCTATATCACTACATAGTGTAAAATGAAGTCGCTTTCCGCTGTCTGACTGTCCCTATGTACCCTATGTCTCCCTATGTATGTTTAAAGGAAGGTTTATAAACCACTTGACACATAGATGTCCACGCGGGCGAAGCCGCGGGGCGTATCTAGTAATAATAAAGATGTAAAGGTTGTTCTATAACATTGTGCTTAGATAATATTTCATACTAAAACCGCCATATTTTTATTCTGCTTGAAATATTTTGGAGATTACGCAAAATCTCAAAAAATTACCTAAATGTAGGACAAGTTTTTTTTTTATAAAAGTGTTTTCTACTTAACACTTTGACTGCGATTTTTTTTCGACGACTGCGATCTTTTTTTTAACCTAAAAAATTCGTGCTGCCGCTCTACGCAGCGGTTGTGTTGCGCCGCACATGCGTTTCGTTCGAAAAATATTACGGCTGTGCTGAGTCACAAAGATCTGTATTTTCTCAGCCGCTGCGCTAGTGTGGATTTACGCATATTAGTCACTTGTAGAAAACACATACCGTGTGATTTCAGCACTCAAAGTGTTAACACATTGTTTGTTAAGGTCTCACCTGTGTTCTATAACACAGTGTTTAGCACACTATGCATATTGCGTAACACTTTCGAAGCAGCCTTGCCGCCCACGCTAGACATCCTAACGCAGCATTTGACCTACCTTCATGTTAAATGTTTAGACTCATTCCAAAGTTGTAGCTTTTGCCTGCGACTTTATTGCATTTAATTTTAAATGTGACGCGATGGGCGAAGGTTCGCAGGAGGTTGCGGGTTAGATTCCCGCCTCGGGACTATATTGTGTGTAAAATCTGCAGTTAATTGTTCTGTTTTTTATATTTCTTATCTAACTTAGTATTTAGGCCTTATGTATATTATCAGCGAGCTATGGAAACAGCTATGCTCGGAGTTTCTCTGAAGGATAGGATTCGTAACGAATACATCCGACAGAGAACCAAAGTTATCGACATAGCTCTGAGAATTAGCAAGCTGAAGTGGCAGAGGGCCGGCCGTATCTCGCGAAGAACCGACGGCCGCAGGGGCAAATGTGTTCTTGAGTGGAGACCACGACTCGATAAAAGTAGTGAAGGACGCCCTCCGACCAGGTGGGATGACGACCTGCGAAAGACTGCAGGTTGATTCTGGATGCGGCAAGCTGAAGACAGGGTGCTATAGCGCTCATTGGGTGAGGCCTAAGTCCAGCAATGGAATAACATAGGCTGATATATTAGGAAATCTCGATAGATATCTAGATTTCCTAATATAAATAAGACCTAAATACTAAGTTTACTGATGACACAACCGTTGGCACAAAAGCTCCATTTATCAAGTGATTGACTCACTGGCGCTGTAATGCGAACGAAACGTCATTGCGTAGGAAGACTTATTGTTTAGAGGTGGCAGAGGTTATTTATGGACCCTTATTAGGTCGTTAGTTAATATAGCGTAAGTTAATCTTAGTTGTATATAATTAACTAGCTACGCCCCGCAGATTCGCCCGCGTGGACATCTATGTGTCAAGTGGTTTACAAACCTTCCTCTTGAATCACTCTATCTATAAAACCGCATTAAAATCCATTGCGTAGTTTTAAAGATCTAAGCATATATAGGGACAGATAGACAGCGGGAAGGGACTTTGTTTTATACTATGTAGTGATATGTTTAGAAAACAATTTTATCAAAAAAAACATGTTCCTACAATGAGGCGTCATCTGTAGAAACCCCTTGGAACCCTTGGAATCTAGGGTGTGGTCAGTGACAGCAGGACAAAAAGTGTTCCTTTACCATACTCTTGAATATTGCTAGTAACTTAGTAATATTCCACGACCAGGTGGGATGACGACATGCGAAAGACTGCAGGTAGATGCTGGATGCGTCAAGTTGAAGACAGGGCGCTATGGCGCATTGGGGGAGGCCTATGTCCAGCTGTGGACTAATATAGGCTGATGATGATGAAATGATAACTAGTAATACAGCACTTAAATTCTATACATCATCATACCCAGGACACTACCCTAGTGGTATCATGTCCTGTTCCTTTCTCCATTGTGACCCAGAGAAATCACAGTAATTTTATAAAAAAAAAACTGTGGATTATTATTACGAGTCTACATTTTACCCGAGCAAAGCCGGGTTTTCATTTAGTAATGAAATAAATAAATAATTAATGCTGGACAATACACACTGCATTATCTAGCCCCATGGTAAGAGCTTGTGTTATGGCTACTAGATAACTGATATACATAATACAATACATTACATGGATAGATATTTTTTATTATACATAGAAAACGACCAGAACACCCGGAACAAATATCTGCAGATCGTACACACAATTGTTCCGTGAGGCGGGAATCGAACCCGCAACCTCCTGCGTCGCAGGCGGACCTTCGCCCACCGCGCCACATCGGTCCGAAATAATGTCAGTGTGAGGAATACATCCATTCATCTGTGCCGAAACTCATCTCGAAGTCATCTGGCCTCAAAGAAACCTGATCACACTTGCGAAGGTCATGCTTATTTAGATACGAGATCAAATATTTGTTATGGTTACGAAATCTTTTGAACTGTGGAATTCACGATTTGCGGTGGATTTTGTCTGTTTGAATCCTGACTTTGTCGACCTCTGTGGCGCGGTGGACGAAGGTCCGTCTGCGACGCAGGAGGTGCAAGTTCTATTCCCATCCCTAGACAATTGTGTGTACGATCTGCAGACATTTGTTCCGGGTCATTTAAAACGGGATATTTGCAATGATTTGATTTTTGAGTTATCCAATATTTCGGCACTTTAGTTTTAATAACCATCATAGTTTTAAAAGTTTTAATCGTTCCGTATATTCTGGTCGTTATATATGTATAATAAAAATAACTATCTATGTTATGTAATTAGAAAGAAAGAAAGAAAATACATTTATTTGACACCATACATAACACAAAACACGACACATCTATATATATATATATATATATATATATAAAAGAAAGTCGTGTTTGTTACAACACTTATAACTCGAGAACGGCTGAACCGATTTGACTGAAAATTGGTGAGAAGGTAGGTTAGAACCAGGAGTCTAACATAGGATATTAAAAAAAAACCATTTGACAAATCGATTTCCACGGGGGCGAAGCCGCGGGGCGCAGCTTGTTACATAATAAAAAAAAGAAATAATTAAGTCTTAAATAAAATAAAAACAAAAATTATTTTATTTCTTTCTACAGTTGATAATAGCAAAAAAGATAAGTCTAAAGCTTATTATCAAAATCTTTAGATTTTAAAAGTTCTCTAAAGCATTAATTTAGAAAAAGTTTTTGCTGTTTTTTACCTATAAGTAGGTAAATATGCAAATAACATAGTAATTTAAATGAAAGCACACAAAAATGGTAATTCCACCCATTACGTCCATTTTAAAACACAAAAAAAAACTTTAGGTACCCATTAGGCTCCGCGCAAACGAGCCACCAACCACAGCCACTGGTGGCCAGCCGCGACAGCCACACACTTTGACTGCGATTTTTTTTCGACGACTGCGATCTTTATTTTAACCTAACAAATTCGTGCTGCCACTCTACACAGCGGTTGTGTTGCGCCGCACATGCGTTTCGTTCAAAAAATATTACGGCTTTGCTGAGTCACACAGATCTGTATTTTCTCAGCCGCTGCGCTATTGTGGATTTACGCATATTAGTCACTTGTAGAAAACACATACCGTGTGATTTCAGTAGCAGTCAAAGTACTTACATACTTTTTCATTATATTATGTATAGACGCGCCACATACGTGTAGCCGGTGGCGGCCACTCGCTTCTGACACTGTTACAAATGTGGTGGTAGCGCGCGACAGCCACCGGTGGCTGTGGTCGGTGGCCCATTTGCGAGGAGCCTTAGGTAATTATGATATCTACCTACAAACAAATAGCTTGAAAAAAAAATAACTCTATCATTTAAATTCAAGTCGTTGCTTATTATGAAAATTGTAAGGAGGTGTAGGTACATTAGTAGTTATGTAAAGTTAGTTAAGTTAATGAGTGAAATCACTTAACACTTCGAGTGCTGTAATCACACCGTATGTGTTTTCTACAAGTGACTAATATGCGTAAATCCACACTAGCGCAGCGGCTGAGAAAATACAGATCTTTGTGACTCAGCACAGCTGTAATGTTTTTCGAACGAAACGCATGTGCGGCGCAACACAACTGCTGTGTAGAGCGGCAGCACGAATGGCTTAGGTTAAAAAAAAGATCGTAGTCGTCGAAAAAAGTTCGCAGTCAAAGTGTTAAAACCTTTCAAAAGTTTATTAAAATTATAACACGTAAAACACATAAGTATAAAGAAATAATGCCGGATAATCCACACAGCATTATCTAGCCCCATGGTAAGCAGAGCTTGTGTTATGGGTACTAAATAACAGATATACATAATACAATACATTACATAGATAGATATTTTTATTATACATAGAAAACGACCAGAACACCCGGAACAAATATCTGCAGATCGTACACACAATTGTTCCGAGGCGGGAATCGAATCCGCAAACTCTTGCGCCGCAGGCGGACCTTCGCCCACCGCGCCACATCGGTCGTCAATAATTATAAATCATTCGACATCTACATAGATTTCCACGCGGGCGAAGCCACGGGGCGCAGCTAGTATATTATTAATGCGAAACTTTGGATGTTTGATAGATGGATGTTTGTTACTTCATTATGTCAAAGTGGGGGTGTCACTAGGGTCGCCGTCATCGAAATCGATGAGGAGGCGTACATATATTTCTAACTATAAAAGAAGGTTTTTGAAGTCGACGTCGTTATTTTTATACATGATACATGACTTCTTACGAACTTGAGATAAAAAAAAATGCAAAGCCGTGGAATTAAACTAGTAAATTATTTGGAAATGTCACTTCAACGTTTTTTAAGCCGTCTGCCAGACAAAAAAAACACAAGTAAATTGAACTTTGTTCCGTCCGAATAAGATACCGTGTAAAAGTCTGGGGCCTTGGCATTTAGATTTTTTTCGCTCACATACATCTATTTCTTTGTTTAATTTTTAAAGTATTGAGATTTATAGAAATAGGAATGATACTAAGGCTTTATTTATTATTTATTTTGAGCCATTATTGTCCCACTGCTGGGCAAAGGCCTCCCTTTTCTCCTTCCACTCCTCGCGATCCAACGCTGCAACAGGCCACGATGGAAGATGTGCCTCGAGCTCGTCGCGCCATCTCATCCTGGGCCTTCCACGTCGCCTCTTAGCGTTGGGTGGGCTCCACTCTGTGATGGTCTTTGCCCACAAGTCGCTGGACATACTCAAAAATCAAATCATGGTAAACATCACGTTATAAGTGACTTTTGTGTTAATAACCATGGTAGTTTCAAAACTTACAAATAACACTACACGTGCCTAAAACAGCAAGGCAAAAGCGAGTAATAAAAAATATGAACTATGAACTCAGCAGGTAGCCTAACAAAGTAGTTATTCTAAAGTCATTTTAACAGAAATAGTCATTAATCATGATGTACTATTGATTTATTGAATTGATTACAGAAGGTCAGGAAAAAAATGGCCACTCCTTAAACACAATTATTAAAAATACTATAATTTAAAAGACGATTTATTTATTTCCCACTTAGCAATAAAAAAGATAATCCGAATTTAGCCGTTGAGCCAACGTTAATATCTGTACAAAAATAAAATTGACGTTATTTTTTGTTATATCAAAATAATGGGCCGGACGTATATCGCGAAGAAACGATGGCGGAAAACGTGTTCTTGAGTGGAGACCACGACTCGGTAAACGTAGTGTAGGATGCCTTCCGACCAGGTCGGATGACGACCTGCGAAAGACTGCAGGTAGATGCTGGATGCGGCAAGCTGAAGACAGGGCGCTATGGCGCTCATTGGGGGAGGCCTATGTCCAGCTGTGGACTAACATAGGTTGATAATGATGATATATATGACTGATAACAAAAGAAAGAAATTATATTTATTGATTCACTAAAGTAGATACAACAAGATCTAGATAATCTCCAAAACGACTGGGTCGCTTTTGACGAATTTTCACTAGCATTAGCTTATATAAAAAAGTAACTTTTATTTGATTTTATAACTATATAGTAAAGTAAAGTAAAAAATCATTTATTTCTTTAGGCTTACAAAATAAGCACTTAGACAAGTCATATTTTATACTTTAAATTATTATCAAATAAAATGATTTTACTGTTCACTTCAATTTTTTGTCCACTAGTGGAAGAAGTGAAAAGAAACCACACATGTTCATCTCTTATATGTCTAATACATGGTTATTTGCCTATTTAAGTCTCAATATAATATGATTCGATACATGTCAATATTTAAGTAAAGCTATGCACTATAACAAATTACTTACATACTATTGTCGGTGCGAAACTGAGCGACATCTGGCCAAGCATTAACATCATTGAGATAATCATTTATGGAGTAGAAAGCCTTCCTGATGAGATTTAGTTTTATGTAATTGTTAAATTTACGAATAGGGAGCTCAGTTGCTTCAGATGGAAGCTTATTATAGAAGCGCACGCTATTGCCCATAAATGATTTCCCTACCTTGTGTAATCTAAATGATGGGATGTGTAACTTGTTCTTGTTTCTTGTATTTCTATTGTGAACATCACACTTTTTCATAAGGCTATCCTTATTTTTGTATAAAATCAACTAGTTTCTGCCCAAGGCTTCGCACGCGTTGTTGCTATGAAAACGTTTATGGTTATTTCATGGGAACTGATTTATGGGATAAAACGGGAGACTTAAGGGTTTTATTCCGGGCCTGGAACTACCTGCATGCAAAATTTCAGGCCGATCCGGTCAGTAATTTTTGCGTGAAAGAAAAATCATCCATACATACTTACGCGTTTATAATATTAGTAGTAAGAGACAGTTAACACTTTGACTGCGAACTTTTTTCGACGACTGCGATCTTTTTTTTACCTAAGCCATTCGTGCTGCCGCTCTACACAGCGGTTGTGTTGCGCCGCACATGCGTTTCGTTCGAAAAACATTACGTCACACAGATCTGTATTTTCTCAGCCGCTGCGCTAGTGTGGATTTACGCATATTAGTCACTTGTAGAAAACACATACGGTGTGATTTCAGCACTACAAGATTTATATAGGTATGTAATTTAAACATGTTCTCGTGAAACTGCGAGCAAAGCGAGCTATGTACAAATTCTGATTCAAATTTTACAATGAGTGTAAATTATTCGATAAGTGTAAAATTGCCTTTTCATACTCTTGAATAACTAAATACATGACGACTGGTCACCAAAATGATGTCACTAAACAACAAACCTAATACCTAACCATTAAAACAATATTAACTAGCTTTGAAGTTTTTTTCTACTTTGAACAGAAGCCAGATAAAACCAATTTAGGCAAATCGAAGAATGACTAAGTAGTCCAAAAATTTTTTTAGTAAGAGACAAATCTATAGATTTTTTTTTTAAATATGACTGTTTAGCGTCGGCTCGTTTATTTTATTTCATCATCATCATCAGCCTATAGTAGTCCAATGGTGGACATAGGCTTCCCCCAATGAGCGCCATAGCGCCCTGTCTTCAGCTTGACGCATCCAGCAGTATTTCGCAGGTCGTCATCCCACCTGGTCGGAGGGCGTCCTACACTACGTTTACCAAGTCGTGGTCTTAAAAATATATATCTATATTTATTTAATTAATTAATTAGAACGGCACAATCACCAATTACACAATTATTTTTATGCGTATTTTAATAATGTATTAATTTATGAATTTCTTGAATATATAAATGTGTAGTGTACTTAGAAGTTAGTACCTAGTGTTATTCTTATAGAACCACCACTACTATTGTGCTCGACGTATAACTTGGTGTTACGAATAAATGTATTGTATTGCTCTGGAAATTTAATTAGTCTATTTTAAAACACAAGCTTTGATTACCTCCGAACTACATGCTATTACCGTGTAGAATATCCTGCATTATGAGTCTATTTACGGGTCACCGCTGCACCGCTCGCGCCCGCGCCATGCACCAACGACGTCAGCTGACACCCTGATTTCGTTATCTACGCTGTCGGCATTATCATAATAAGCGTGTTATTAATTTAGTATTTTCTTTATATTTTATATATGCTAGTTTTAAGGTATATATTACTATGGACCGTAGAATAAGTTAAATAAGATCTGTTACTTTTCTATAGTCTGAAATAAATGATTTTAATATTATTATTATTTATACTTATGTCATCAGTATACCATAACTAACCAGATTTCTCTTTGTTACAGAATAATGAAGCCACTATTCACCATAGTGGTCACCATACTGGTGTTAGCAACCAATGCACTCCCCGAAAACATTGACGACGTAAAGCAGCTGCCTCAGACTAAAGAACCGATCGTCGAAGCAGAAGCCAGCGAACCCCAAGCAAGGGTAGAGAGATGCACAACCTGCCCAGGACCCAAACTTAACCTCAACAACCAGAAGAATGTCCTAGCGGCGCTAACGCAGCTGCCCAACGCAGAAGTGCACACACAGCAATCGTTCGAGGGATGCTCGAGCGACAAAGGCTGTGCAGGCATCAAAGTCAAAGATGGAACCGTACTAGAGAAGTTTGGGAACGTAGACGCCTTCCAGCAAGCCGCAGCGAACGATATCGGCAACGAATTCACCTTCCACGCAGCAGGAAACTTCCCTAACAACCTTCTCAACTTAAACGGTCAACCTTTCTGGTGGATGGACCAAAACTCTCCGTTCAAAAACACAGGAGCAGGAGCTGGTAACTTCGAGAAGTTCAGCAAGAGCTCGTCTTCTAGTTTCAGCACTACTGGTAACGCAGGCGGCGCGAACTTCGATATCAACGCCAATCCTTTCCTGAACGGAGATTTCTCCAAAATCGCTGGTGGATTTACCAGCGGTGGTGCTGCTTTCAACGGCGCTGCAGCTGGTGGCGCGGAAGCTAAGCCTTCCACATTCCAATCCTCATCATTCGAATCCTCGTCCTTCAGCACTTCTAACAAAGAGCTAGATCTATCCAAAAACCCGTTCCTAGCCGGTCAAGCGAACGCCCAGTTCGGTGCCAACCAATTCGGACAAAGCGGACAAGCGAATCAATTCGGCCAGAACAGCGTAAGCCAATTCGAGCAGAACGCCCAGAACTCTCAATTCGGACAAGGAAACGCTGCTTTTGGTGCCACAGCATCAGGCAACAAGTTCTCTGGAGGTTACACAGGATCATCTCCCAGTCCTTTCACGGCTTCCAACGGAAACAACGTCAATCTCATCCAGAACAGCCAGAAGGCTAGTGAATTCGACTTCGAGCAGCAGAGTCAACAGTCCCAGCAGAATATAGACGAGGCGTTCAGACATACCGGGAACGTGAACGCCCATGAACACACTGGAGGTGACCTGCAGCAGACTTGTGCGGGCCAGGGGTATACTTGCGTGCATAAAGCGCAGTGCAACAATGGTGTCGTGAACAGCAATGGTGCCAACCTTCTGCAGGCTAATACTCAGGTGAGTTTTTTTTATCTATACTTCTGATAAACTAAATAATGTGCGCCATCTAAATATTAGGGTTTCAATATCAAAGCTATATGCCATCTAGTCTAGTTTCTAGTATATTTTAGTAGGTAGTAATCATAAAGAGGAAATATTAGATTTTTTGTTTCTCTGCTTGCAGTGAATAGGCTCCGAAACTACTGGACCAATTTTAAACGTTATCCTTATTATTGAAAAATCTAAATATATATATTAAAAGTCATTCACCGTTGGGAAGCTACACAATTCCCGGGTGACATAGGTTATATTCTGTTTTCACAAACTATAGGGATCCTACTAAAACTCCAATAATGTAACCCAAGGTGCAAAAAAATCACCTCAAAAAGTCAAATTCGAATTTAACGCGGGTGAAACCGCGAGGAACAACTAGCCTTTATACTTTACATTACGTAGTGTGGAGTAGACAGAGATCGTCGCGTTGCAGCTTAAATCATCTCTCAAAATGTTGCAAAAGGCATATTATTACTTCACTCATTTATTTAAATTCTCGTATCAAATACATTTTTTACTATAGAAAATACAATAAAACTATTCTACAGTAAAAAATATATCAAAACGGTAGATCACCGACCGCGAAGCTAGGCTCAAGCGGCCGGTGACTAGGGCTGCAGAGAGAGGAACTTCCTGACGATACGTGCCGAGTCCAAGAGTACCTTATTATTATACATTCAGTATTTTAACTATGTATCTTTAGACATTTTTGGTGGACAGCGAAATCAGCTGTTAACGCCCTCGTTAACCACTAACGAATAATACAGATAAATTGACCAGCCGGTAAATGTATTTTTCCTTCTTATGACCACTCAGCTTATTGGTTCATTTTCTATTGTTTTTTATTCGTACTTAGTCAAAACGTAGTCACGAAATTAGTGCGCTAATAACAAAAATAATAATGGGCCAGATCCAAAAGGCGGTACTCTTGGACTCTGCACGTATCGTCAGGAAGTTCCTCTCTCTGCAGCCCTAGTCACCGGCCGCTTGACTCTAGCGAGCGGTCGGTGATCTACCGTTTTGATATATTTTTTACTGTATAATAGTTTTATAATATTTTATTGTATATATTTTCTACAGTAAAAAAAATATTTTCTATGAGAATTTTAAATAAATGAATGTAAAATAATAATAGTGAAATATATTTGCGAGTGATACACTCACAAATATATCTGAATTGACCAGCAGAATAAGATGAATAACAGCATTAGTTTCGATAATAAAGAAAACGCAAGAAAATCAGCAGGTTTTATATCAAATTTTATTACTCGTTTAATCGAAAACAGGTACGGTAGGTATTTTAATAAGTATATCTAATTGCCTATTTACTTAATAGTGCTGGAGTATAAAAGCTCGGTACTAAAGATAATTTACGAGTTAGCGTAAAGTTCTGTAGTATGTTAATTTAAGTAACCATGACTCGTTAAACGTAGTGTAGGACGACCTCCGGCCGATAGCCTCCGGTGCGATAACGATCTGCGAAAGACTGCAGGCAGATGCTGGATGCGGCAAGCTGAAGGCAGGGCGCTATGGCGCTCATTAGGGGAGGCCTATGTCCAGCAGTGGACTAACATAGGCTGATGATGATGAACTTGCTCCACGGCCCACCAAATTTCCTGTTAGTTTTAGATAGATATATAGAAAACACTTTATCATACCACACAATACCGAAAACGATACAAGAAATAAGTGCTTACAGTAAAGGAAGTATATAGGGCGGCCCTATCGCTGAGAGCAATCTCTTCAAGACAACAATACAATACAAATACGCTTTATTGCACATCAAACACAGAAAAACAAAAACAGTAAAGAACAAAGATACACAATGGGCGGCCTTATCGCTAAGCGCGATTTTTTCCAGGCAACCTTTGGATGGACACGTAGCTATAGTACAGGTATGACAACCTTAGGATTATGATGAGGAGATTTGTCAAAGTCCGACTAATAATGAAGCATGACCCCTAGAGTCCGCGCCACCATTGAAGTCCGATAGACGCGGCGCTGCTTTCTTCGCAGAACTAAATATTGCTGTTGTTTCTGTATGTAGTTTTGTTTAGTTCCCGCTTTTGCCGTAAGACTTTAGTGGTGGCGAGCACTCTAGATTCATCTTCACTACATAGTATAAAACAAAGTCGCTTCCCGCTGTCTGTCTGTCTCTATATATGCCCTATATCTTTAAAACTACGCAACGGATTCTGATGCAATTTTTATTGATGTGAGAGTGACTAGCTGCGCCCCGCGGTTTCACCCGCGTGGTGATAGATATTTTGGATAATATACAATATATCTTTATGAATTGTAGCCTATGTGTTATTCTGATATGTACGCTATATTATTGTGAAGTTTCATTAAAATCCATTCAGTAGTATTTACTTGAAAGAGCAACAAACATCCATCCATCCATACTTACAAACTTTGAATTTGGTAATATTAGTAGGATTTGATACATAGATTTCGATCGAAGCCGCGGGGCGCAGCCAGTGGTAAATAAATCTAGATCTAAATGATAAAACCTCGTAACTCATAATTCCACAAAACCTTGACACGAAAGCATGACGCTATCAATAAATCTTCGCTTTCACTGTCAAAGCTATCGTTAGGTTAGGTCGGGTCAGAATTAGCAATGTGTTGCGACGTTCACTTAACGAAATGGGGAAAACATTGTTTTTAAAATAATATGTTGTAACTAAATTAAATTATATGAATGAAGGTTGTCATTGATTAAATAGAACTAATAAATAAATTATGCTGAACAATTCACACAGCATTATCTAGCCCCATGGTAAGCAGAGCTTGTGTTATGGGTACTAGATAACTGATATACATAATACAATACATTACATAGATAGATATTTTTTATTATACATAGAAAACGACCAGAACACCCGAAACAAATATCTACAGATTGTACACACAATTGTCCCGAGGCGGGAATCGAACCCTATGTAATAAATTGTATTATGTATATCAGTCATCTAGTACTAGAAAACGACCAGAACACCCGAAACAAATATCTGCAGATCGTAAACACATTTGTTCAGAGGCGGGAATCGAACCCGCAACCTCCGTCGCAGGCGGACCTTCGCCCACCGCGCCACATCGGTCGTCAAAGTAATAACAGAGTCGTTGTGTGATTCTCAGCACAAATCCTAATCATAATAGCCTAATAAAAATCCGTCGCCATTTTAAAGACAAAAAAACAAGGGATAGCTAGTTTGGGTTTGGTGTCAATTCGACGCCATTACAAGTGCTGATAATTGCAAAAAATTAATTAAGAGAAAATAAAACAAAAGCAACGCGATGAATATCTACCCGATGAATAAAAATGAGTCTTCAATGTGCAAATACTTTTTTTGAGCTTTTAAAAGTAAAATTGCATTAAAAAAGAACAAGTCAAGATGTCGACACAAAAGTCACGAGTGCAAAAGTTGAGTCATTCTTTGCATATTTTATTTTTACCACAGTAATGATAGATATATCTTATGGCATACTATTGTGGGGGAACGCTGCAGATATAAACACCGTTTTTGTGTTGCAGAAGAGGGCTGTTCGTGCGATCTATAATATGGGTCCCAGAGAATCCCTACGTACTAAATTCAAAGAAATAAACATAATGACAGTACCATGTCAATATATTTATGAAAACTTGTTGTACACTCATAAAAACATCGATCGATTTATTAAAAAAAGCGATATACATAATGTAAATACTAGAAATAAGAATAAACTCGCTGTTCCCACAACTAGACTACATAAGATAAGTGCATCTTTTAAAGGGCAATGTATACGCTTCTACAACAAAACTCCAAGTGAGTTGCAAAAATTATCAATAAATAAATTTAAAAAAATTGTGAAACATATTCTTTGTAAAAAGGCTTATTACAAAATATCAGATTATCTAGAAGATAAAAAAGCTTGGAACGAGTTTTGCTCCAGCTCAAAATCTAACAACTTACAGATAAGCAAATCTATGTACTAGACCAGGGTTTCGCAAAGTGGGGTACGCGAACCCCTAGGGGTTCGCCATTCGACGGCAGGGGGTTCGCGACAAGATTTACGTAATGGTGGCGTGATGACTGGCAGGCACGTGCGGCACACATGGTGGCGCGCGCAAAGGCCATGACAGGAAGGATATCTGGACTAATATCCAGGATTAAAAATCTCGCTCCTGAGGTCAAAATAATAAATTACATAAAAGCGCGTCCGCTAAATTCAAGACTTTTCGCATTATTATGCCGAGACATGGGTAGTGAACATGTTTCATTACTGCTACACTGTGAAGTACGCTGGTTGTCAAAAGGCAGGATATTAGCTCGGTTTGTTGAACTTCGTCACGAAATCTATATATTTTTGAAAGACAGTGACTTCAACCTTAAATTCCGATTTGAAGATGAAAACTGGCTTAAAAGAGTAACCTATTTAGCTGACATTTTTTCGTGTCTCAATGAAACGAATGCTTCGATGCAAGGTTCCACGTGCAGTGTATTCACTGCGCAGGATAAAATAAACGCACTTATAAAAAAATAGAATTTTGGAAAACTTGCTTGAGATCAAATATCTTTGAATGTTTTCCTCTTTTGTATGAATTTATCACGACGAACGACTTATCCGTGGATTCTGAAACAAAGGCTGACATTGTTCTTCATCTTTCTCAGCTCTCCGACGAACTAAAAAGGTATTTTCCGGATATTGATAATGCTAAAGATGGCTGGATTCGTAACCCATTTTCGGTCACGACCGAGAGCATAAATTCTAGTTTGAGTATTAAGCAACAGGAGTCATTATTAGAAATGTCCGCAGACGAAACTCTTCAAGCTGATTAAAAAAAAAAGTCTTTGATAGATTTTTGGGCAACTAGACAGGAAGAGTATCCAGAACTGTCACGCAAAGCGGTGAA
This sequence comes from Eupithecia dodoneata, assembly GCA_947044415.1. Taxonomy (NCBI): domain Eukaryota; kingdom Metazoa; phylum Arthropoda; class Insecta; order Lepidoptera; family Geometridae; genus Eupithecia; species Eupithecia dodoneata. Next base: position 4,586,586 of record OX345683.1, on the reverse strand, counting down.
TTTCCTTTTACCCTTTGCTACAACATACTTATGTGAGAGTGGGTTTTCACACTTGGTCATGATAAAAACTAAATACAGAAATCGACTTGATGCCGAGTCAGAATTAGGGTTAAAATTGTCCAAAATTACTCCTAAAATTGACTTCATTTGTGACAAGAAACAAGCACACCCATCACATTAATAGTAATATATTTCTTTTGGCACTTTATTTGTTACCATTTATTGAAATAAAAACCTTATTTTCTTCAACAGTAAATTTTATTGGGGGGTTAATTAGTTAGTTAAGGGGTTCGCTGTCACCTGGAAACTTTAACAGGGGTACGTGGAGCCGAAAGTTTGAGAAACCCTGTACTAGACACATAAGTTATGAACATACTGGTGGTTTCTTCTCACTTCTTCCACTGGTGGACAAAAAATTGAAGTGAACATCAACATAATAATGAATAGTATAAAATATGACTTGTCTAAGTGCTTATTTGTAAGCTTAAAGAAATAAACTTTCATTTCATTTCATTTCGATAGACAGATAGACAATACTTTAATTGCACACTTAAAAATAAAACAAACAAGATAAAAAATTATAATACAAGATATGTTTTGACGACCGATGTGGCGCGGTGGGCGAAGATCGATTCCCGCCTCGGAACAATTGTGTGTACGATCTGCAGATATTTGTTCCGAGTGTTCTGGTCGTTTTCTATTTATAATAAAAAATATCTATCTATGTAATGTATTGTATTATGTATATCAGTTATCTAGTACCCATAACACAAGCTCTGCTTAGCTTGGGGCTAGATAATGCTGTGTGAATTGTGTCCAACAAAATTATAATTATAATATGTGACAATTTGGCGGTCTTATCGCTCAAGAGCGATCTCTATCAGACAACCGTGTGAAAGTATCTGAGTTTATTATTTTGATTCGTACTAGCTACAATGGGGTTTTTTTCTAGGAATTGCTACGACATTTAGTTTTTAATGTTTGATGGAAACATGTTGTTTTATTTAACGACACATAAAATTATAGCTTGTTATACAACTTCATTAGATTTATACGAATTTTATCTGTCCGGAAAAGGATTAGGTTGAAATTCCAAGATGTCTACGCCATACAAAACCGTCCTTAATCTTTTGAATTCATTATTGAGAAAAACCTTGATATTTTAAGGTGAATTGTGACCGATAGGCACCTTACATAACTATTAGTATATAACTATGTATTTTTTAACAAAATAATATATCTCAAAAAGTTTAAATCACAAACGCTTTTTTTACTTTTTTTTTATTAGCATGAGAATGATTATTTGATATATTTTGTTGTTTATGAAACTTAACTGGAACATTTTATGTATTCCCATGCCAGTAATGTGGCGAGATATCAGGATCAATTTATTTGTAATACCGCCTCCAATTTACCATGTCTGATATGAAAAAACTTTTTGAATTTGTATTTCAGAGTCCTTATTATATTCAGATAATGCCTTGACTTACTGGGCGTTGCAGTTTTATCATGAATATGATATTGTGTAACATTCAGTTACAATACTTTTTATTGTACATCAAATAAAAACCATATACACGGGACAGGAAAAGAAAAAGAAATACAAAATATGTTGGACAATAAAAAAAAATTATTAATGAAAACTTATTGCTAGACAAAACATAAGTGCACTTAATAAATAAATATGGCTAAGTATTACAATTTAGCCTGAACTAGGTGAACAATGGGCGGCCTTATCGCTAATAATAATTAATATGATTGACTTGTTTATGGCAGACGTCCGTAATCTCCCCTATAGCCCGATTACCCAGTCCATCCATCCATCACAATAGCCTGGTTTTATTTCATTCATTTGTCATTGCAATAGTCTCTACACCTGGCGGATACCATCTTTGGGTGTACCATATTGTGCACCCGAGGATGATACCCGCTATGCGTAGCCATCGCCTTTAGATTAACTTCTCAAAGGGCCTCTGTGCTGTTGGCTTCGGCCCCACGCAAGCCTTCCAAAGGACCGGGTCACTTTATGGCCCGAGATCATGGTAAATTAATATAAAATCAAAATTCAGTAATACAATAAATACTACAAAGCTTCTTCTATATAAAATCTTAATTGATATCTGAAATACTATTCTACAGGTCATTATTTTCGTTTAACACACGCAATAGCGTCACCACTACAAAACGATGGCCGTTTTTTAAATGAAACATGTTTAGTAAATTCGTGACTCATATATCAACCTTTAAATTAGATATACCTTTACATAGAAAAGGTCAGGCAAAGGTCGAAGTCACAATAGGACTAAATATGAATAGCTTGACTTATCCGGTTATGGCAATAGAGTGTCGATATGAAATGTCTTTATTAACGTAAGTTATTGCTAGAAGGAAGGTTATTCGATTTTGTGCATTGAATGCCAATACCTTTTTTCTAATATTTAGATATTTACTACTAGCTGCGCCCCGCGGTTTCACACGCGTGGTGATATATATTTTGGATAATATACAATATATTATTAAGAATTGTAGCTTTTGTGTTATTCTGATATGTTAGCTATATTATTGTGAAGTTTCATCAAAATCCATTCAGTAGTTTTTGCGTGAAAGATCAATATACTTACATACATCCTCACGAACTTTCGCGTTTATAATATTAGTAGGATAGTATTTTGTTTGCCTTGTATCGAAACTAAATAAATAATGTTGGACAATCCACACAGCATCATCTCCAAGCTAAGCAGAGCTTGTGTTATGGGTACTAGATAACTGATATACATAATACAATGTATTACATAGATAGATATTATTATGAGATGAGAATGAACAGATATTCATTAATTTTGTCAAAAAGATAGCTTGTATCCCAAGGAAGGACATAGGCTATGTTTAATCCCTAAAAACGCGTTCAAAACCGTGGACAAAAACTAGTTTCCCAATATTCAAAATTCAATATATTTTATTTCTTTAGGCTTACAAAATAAGCACTTAGACAAGTCATACTTTATAGTATAAATTATTATCAAATAAGATTATTTTACTGTTCACTTCAATTTTTTGTCCACTAGTGGAAGAAGTGAAAAGAAACCACTAGCATGTTCATCTCTTATATGTCTAATACATGGTTATTTGCCTATTTAAGTCTAAATATAATATGATTCGATACATGTCAATATTTAAGTAAAGCTATGCAGAACAACAAAATTCTTACATACTATTGTCGGTGCGAAACTGAGCGACATGTAGGCGACATAATTATCACAATATCTGTGTAGTGGCACGCTTAATAGGCAACATGTAAACATTATTTCACATCACACTGAATAAATTCTTACATCTTAAGATGCGCGTATGTTAGACGTAAATGCCAAATCTAAGTAGGCAGGCATGTCGATGTAGGCAGCTATGTATTTTACTTGCCTATTTAGGCTCCTTTACGGATCTTTCAAAATGTTACTTATTTACTAACATTTACATATTTACTTCACTTGAATATAGTCGAAATCTTATATGTATACTAGCTGCGCCCCGCGGCGTCGTCCGCGTGGAGTGTCGCGGGATGTGTCAAAAGGTTGATAAACCTTCCTCTTGAATCACTCTATCTATTAAAAAAACTGCATAAAAATACGTTGTTTTAAAGATCTAAGCATACATAGTATAAAACAAAGTCGCTTCCCGCTGTCTGTCTGTCCCTATGTATGCTTAGATGTTTAAAACTACGCAACTTATTCTGATAATACCATCTTTGGGTGTATCATATTGTGCACCCGAGGATGATACCCGCTATGTGTAGCCATCGCCTTTAGATTAACTCTCTCAAAGGGCCTCTGTGCTGTTGGCTTCGGCCCCGCGCAAGCCTTCCAAAGGACCGGGTCACTTTATGGCCCGAGATCATGTAAATGAGATAAAATCTTTTATTCTCTTCATCCCAGCTTAGTTTTAAAAACTAGAATACTACGTTATTAGAACAACTTTGTTCCAAGAAAGCGTGCGTAGCTGCGGGCAACAGCTAATTATTTATATTATTGTGTTATTTACCATCCTTATTACGGAGTACCTTGACCTTACAGACTGACAGAAACCCCGCAGATATTATTAGATGGTAATCGTTCGTAACATCGTTTAATAGACGGACTTACTTACATACATATCGCTCATTGAATACAAAACGGCGACAAGTCGAAAAGAAATGAAAATCGTTTTATTTCAAAATTAACGCTTAAAACTACAATATTTTACTACTCCGCTTTTTCTTGAAACGGTTAAAAATAACATACATATTATGTATGTTATTTTTAAAAATAGCGTTTTCATGTAAAGTTGACGCGTAAGTCAGCCCAATACAAAAAAGGCGGTTGATCAGTTTAGCATCAAATTGAGCGAAAATGACGGGTGTCTTCAGGGAAACGTAAAATATTGTAGTTTTAAGCGCTAATTTTGAAATAAAACGATTTGCATTTTTTTTTTTTGACTTGTGGCCGTTTTGTATTCAATGAGCGATATGTAGTTAGCGATATGTAGCTTAGTGTTTTTTTTATTAGAATTCCTCTAACTTAATCAGAGACTATGTACCTTATTTTAAATTAAAATTATTGTGTTATTGGTATATTTTTTATTATACAAAGAATTAGCAAGCTGAATAGGCAGTAGGCAGGCCATATCTCGCGAAGAACCGACAACCGTTGGGGTAAACGTGTTTGCGTGTAGACCGCGACTCGGCAAACGTACTGTAGGACGCCCTCCGACCAGGTGGGATGATGACCTGCGAAGGACTGCTGGCAGATGTTGGATGCGTCAAGCTGAAGACAGGGCGATATGGCGCTCATTGGGGGAGGCCTATGTCCAGCAGTGGACTAACACAGGTTGATGATGATGATATTGTTTATATTCATATTTAATTTCTAAATAATAAGAATTAATAGAAAATCAATTCGATGCAATAGGCTACCTGTATAATTATAATGGACGTATGTGTGAATTTACTGCATTCTCTAAGAAAATTCTAGCAAATAGTAGTTTCATGCTAAACGGCTTAGCAATTGACTTAAATAATACATTTTAGTGCCTTTAAGTTTCGCCTCACGTGTTGTACAGATCGCAAAAAAGTTTCTGATCCAAAACTATTTATTGAGCTCAAATTGTGTTTCTAAAATAAATAAAACACTCGTGGACTAGGTGTGTGACCTCAGTGACGTGGTGGTCGAAGGTCCGCTTGCGACGCAGGAGGTTGCGGGTACGATTCCCACATGGAGACAAATATCCGTACGATCTGCTAATATTTGTTCAGGGTTTTCTAGTCGTTTTCTACATACACTAGGTTCATATATCTATGTAATTTGCTGTCTTTTGTATATCAGTTATCTAGTACCCATAACACAAGCTCTGCTTATCTTGAAGCTAGTTAATGCTGTGTGAATTATCCGGCATTTAGCTGCCTGCTTTTTTTTGCACAATGTCCTATGGTGTTTCCTTTGTCAAAAGTTAGTGTGTTATAATAAAAATGAAATTTATCTTTTAAATAGTATTTACCGACATCAAGTGTAACATTGTGTACCTACGGTGGAAATAAATAAACTGATAAACTTATTTATTTATTTATATTATCTTTTTCTGCAGACCCTACATTTGAATCTCGATGTCCTTTCGCACAGTAGGTTGTTAGACCTTACGACATCTAGCCCTTTGACCCGTGTTTTGATAACTTTGATAATATTTAATATTAAAATACTTGGTAGCCTTATTAACCTAATAAGCTAAAGTCTGGTTGGGAATTAAATATTCTGCGTGGTGCTTAGAGGTAAACTTAATTTATTATGCTTTATAAATAAATAATAAATAAATAATGGTAATAACGCGTGGTAAAATCTGTAGTTTCTTTCGTGAAAGGTAAAATGCTAAAATGTTTCATTTTGAAACGACACCAATGTTATTTTAAAAATAGGTACCTAGTATCATCCTCAGTTATTGACGACGACCGATGTGGCGCGGTGGGCGATGGTCCGCCTGCGACACAGGAGGTTGCGGGTTCGATTCCCGCCTCGGAACAATTGTGTGTACGATCTGCAGATATTTGTTTCGGGTGTTCTGGTCGTTTTCTATGTATAATAAAAAATATCTATCTATGTAATGTATTGTATTATGTATATCAGTTATCTAGTACCCATAACACAAGCTCTGCTTATCTTGAAGCTAGATAATGCTGTGTGAATTGTCCAGAATTATTTATTTATTTATTATAGTTCTGTGGTAGTACATTAAAAAACTAAGGTACGTAACTAATACTACTTTTATCTGATTTATTTATTTTCGAAGAGCGAGATTCCCTAACACAGGTATTTCTTTTACTTAAAAGGGAATCTCAAACAATGTTATATTGTACGTACATTAAGCTAACGAAATAATATTTTGTATTTTTTTTTGTATTTTGTATTTAAGCGACTAATTTAATGATTATAAGCCTGACGATTTTTTTTTTCGAGGCAATTTTTTTTATTGGTTTTTCAAATTGCTGGCCATAGGCTGGACACCTCCCCCAATGAGCGCCATAGCGCCCTGATACCAGGGTCAATTTTTTTACTGAGTGGCAGCCTAGTGTAGCCCGGAGATTCTTAGCATTTTTCAAAGTTATTCCGCCTTCATTCTATGACTTTGAAATTTCTATGAACTGGACACTGGCAGAAAAGTGGCAAACCAGACACATCATTATCATCAGCCTATAGCAGTCCACAGCTGGACATAGGCCTCCCCCAATGAGCGCCATAGCGCACTGATACCAGGGTCAATTTTTTACTGAGTGGCAGCCTTGTGTAGCCCGGGGATTCTTAGCACCCCCTGCCCCGCCGTTACCGTAGCCGCTGCCATGGCCAGGAATAGCGAGGCGGCCGCGAACTGGAGGCTAATTTTTCTTGGCGTGTCTACTCATATGCGGGGAATGCCCATAATCCCCACGCTGGGCATGCGGGCTGGGAAACGCAGTGCAGTGAGTGTGCTGCCCAGACACATGTTGCCAAATAATAGAAGTCGAGTCAGTCAAGCCTGACAAGCAAATTTACTGATACAAAATACAAATAGACTCATAAAATTTCCATATATGTTTGATGGACGTAATGTATGTCCTGTTGTAAATCTTTGACATAAAACTTGTTATATTGTATATTGTTATATGTTACATCCTTTTGAAATGTCATAGTCACATTGAATCATTATAATTGGTGTTGATACCTTGGATTGGTAGAATTCCACACAGATATTTGTAAATAAGTATCGCTCTTGAGCGATAAGACCGCCAATTGTACTTAATTTTTAAGTTTTTACTGTACATTGTTTGTAGTTAAAGTGCAATAAAGAATTTTCTATCTTTTCTAAAAATATAAAAAAAAAACAGGAACAACTAAGATAATAAAATAGAAAATAAAACAAAAAATAAAAATCATACTTTTGAAGATAGGAAGGGATTTCGCTTGACGGATAGAAACGGGAAGGGCGTTCCAGAGTCTGGCGGGCTGCAACGTGAAGGAATCACCATAGAACTGGGAAGTGTGTGATGGGATTTTTAAGAGAAGGGTATCAGACGAGAGAAGGGATCGTGAACACCTGGTACAAATATCTGCAGATCGTACACACAATTGTTCCGAGGCGGGAATCGAACCCGCAACCTCCTGCGTCGCAGGCGGACCTTCGCCCACCGCGCCACATCGGTTGTCAACACCATAAGACATAATACATTGGTGGAACAACATAGTAGAGCTGCATACTCGTATCTCGCCCGAGTACAGGCACGTGAATATAAAAATCAGCAAAATTAAATTAGATTTCATTAATTAAATCAAATAATAGTATATAAATATATTATATCAAATATAATATAGGATACATAGGTAATTAATTGAATGCCGCTTTGTAGTCGCCTTATCTGTTCCACCAGAATGTAGAACCTACCCGTTGGGTTGGTTCTACGTTCTGGCGGCGATATAGATATAAGCTTTTAACACTTTGACTGCGATTTTTTTCGACGACTGCGATCTTTTTTTTAACCTAAAAAATTCGTGCTGCCGCTCTACACAGCGGTTGTGTTGCGCCGCACATGCGTTTCGTTCGAAAAATATTACGGCTGTGCTGAGTCACACAGATCTGTATTTTCTCAGCCGCTGCGCTAGTGTGGATTTACGCATATTAGTCACTTGTAGAAAACACATACCGTGTGATTTCAGCACTCAAAAGCGATAAGGCCGCCTATTGTACTTGTCGCATGTAATGTTCGCCGCATACTGTAAGTGCTTATCCCTCATATAGTCGGATAAATAATGTGATCGCAATTGCCATTACGATAGCAATTCATTCCGAATCACGCCGCTATGCATTACAACACTGATAAGTTCACCAATATATTATTAATGTGTCTGTAAATTATATTTATATAATATATTATAATTTAAATATAATATATTATAATTTAAATACATGTAACTGTTATTCTCCAATTGATATTAAATACATAAATCAGCTGTCACGTCGCCGCTTAGGGCATGTTGACACTACTGTCAAATGTCAAAATTAGCAATTTATTCCGCTTAGGTGTCAATTCTGAGGTCTGTAGAATAACCTTTAACGCGTAGGTTAAGTTATTTAATGATTAATAAATAGTGAGATATCATGATTAGGTTTGAGAATTTACGTTCAAATGTTTATCATCATCTTCATCAGCCTATGATGGTCCACTGCTGGACATAGGCGTCCCCCAATGAGCGCCATAGCGCTCTGTCTTCAGCTTGACGCATCCAGCGTCTACCTGCAGCGTCTTTCGCAGGTCGTCATCCCACCTGGTCGGAGGACGTCCTCTACAAAACATTACCCAGCTTAAACAATATAGGTACAGCTGGATTTCCTTTGTTATGATTGCATTTGTAATAACAAAGAGGAAACCCAGTTTGTTTAATCATTTTCTAATGACTTTTGATTATAAATCATCATTAATTTCTCAGGAAATAAATAATTGTTGCAAAATTGCCTCCATTCATAGTATGGGAACCTGTATCTTGTGGTTTGTACTACAATGGTTATAACGACACGCATTCAAAACGGGTTCATCATAAGCCCACTGTTCAATGTATGACGTCAGTGTGACGTAAGTTAATAAGTGCATTATTTTATAACTAGATGTCGCTAGTAAAGTGGCGCGACGGCTAGATCGCGCTGACGAAAACGCACAGGTTTGAACGGCGTCCGTTCTGATTTTTTGAATAAATAACTTCTACTGAGTTGGACGTTTTATTACGTTACGAACCTATCCCTCTGATTAGGATAATCGGAGTTGGTACTGTGTCTTTCACCCACACTTGTCCACCGCTGAACTTAAGCCTCGCCCATAACCCGCCACCAATAGCCGGTTCTGCCCTAATCAGGGTTGGAAAAAAACAGTTTTTTTTATATTTTATAAAACAAACAGTTCAAAATGTTTAAAACAAGTGTTTTTTTTTGTTTTTTTTTACTTTTTACCCTAAAGGTATCAATTTCAAATCAATTATAGCGAATAATAAAATAATCCATTTCTAAACTATTTCCTAATTCACATTAGTAAAAATATAAATATTTACCTTTTGTTGCATATCTCAGTACCTCTAATCTAATTATTAAAAATTATTATTATAATTAATCCATACAAAACACTTTACATACACCTTGTATGTTGTGTAGGTAGCTAGAGAACTAGAGAGAAAGCGGGGAATAGGTACCCACTAATCCAGTGAATTACTTTCTTTCGACGGCCGACATAGGGAATTTCCCTGAGGGACTTTCCCTGAGGTACTTTCCCTGCGGGGCTTTACTGGCGAGGAGTTACCTAAGCAGTGTATACACATTCACTGCTTAGGTAACTCCCCGCCATTTGCAATTAAAGGTAGTTTTAAACCCTGTTTTTTTCTTAATATAAAACATAGTTTTATTTCAAACTGTTTTAAACACTGTTTTAAAACAACTTGTTTTAATCATGCCAACCCTGGCCCTAATTAATACAGTTGAGTTATTTATTTTAAATATTTTTCTTACATGTCATAATATACATAGGAATAAAAATACATAACGAAATATTTTATTTCATCATCATCATAAGCCCACACTTGTCCACAGCTGAACATAGGCCGGGCCCATAAAACGCCACCAATAGCTGGTTCGGTCCAAAGAGTCAGTTCAGTTCCGCTATTTATTAAGAAGAAGTTTCTTAACACGTCGATTGCTAAAATCACACCGTATGTGTTTTCTATAAGTGACTAATATGCGTAAATCCACAGATCAGTATTTTCTCAGCCTCTGCGCTAGCGCAGAGGCTGAGAAAATACTGATCTGTGTGACAGCCGTAATATGTTTTTCGAAAGAAACGCATGTGCGGCGCAAAACAACCGCTGTGTAGAGCGGCAGCACGAATGGCTTTGGTTAAAAAAAAGATCGCTGTCGAAGTGTTAAATGTCAAACATAATAAACATAGGAAAAAAATACATAACGAAATAACATAATTTTTATGTAATTACTAAATACAAAATAGTTTAAAATCTAAGGAATAATTTTAGTTGGTAATTTTACCAATAATTAATTATTTGTACATTTTACACATAATACTAAAAACATAACTTATATCTATAATTAATAAGTAGGTACATACATAACATACAATTCACATATTTAAATTAATTAACACTTTGACTGCTGAAATCACACGGTATGTGTTTTCTACAAGCGACTAATATGCGTAAATCCACACTAGCGCAGCGGCAGAGAAAATACAGATCTTTGTGACTCAGCACAGCCGTAATATTTTTCGAACGAAGCGCATGTGCGGCGCAACACAACCGCTGTGTAGAGCGGCAGCACGAATTTTAGGTTAAAAAAAAGATCGCAGTCGTCGAAAAAAAATCGCAGTCAAAGTGTTAATAACTAAGTACATTCTCAGGCAATGGGAGTTAAGCTCAGCATAATGCCGACAAACTAAAAAAGCACGTTCGGCGCTGTTTTTCAGCTGTTATTCATTCAATCGATTACCTAAGCAATAGACCTTGAAATAATAAGCGCGTGCAATCGGTATGCAATTAGTGAAAAGTTGCGTAAAGCTCATATATTTCCTTATTCATTAGGTGAATCAATAATATTACGAAATCTATGATATTTTTAATTGCATAGCATCAAAACATGCCTCGTTGATTTGAGTCCTTGGTCGTAATTAAGCTCGACAAACTGATTTGTATGCAAACATTTTATACGCATTTTTCGAGATAATCCGTTTCAACTGTTTGACTGCGTTTTTAGAAACTAGCGGGCACGGAAAGTTTTTTCTCGTCTTTTGAAAACGCTTTCATCTTCGGTAATATAAAAATTAATCGCTGAATGTGTTGCTAAGCGCAAATCTCGAGAGCAGCTGAACCGATTTCGCTAATTCTGTTTTAGAATATTCCGAGAGAAACAAGAGAAATTTTTAAAATTTCCTGATACAAATGACCACCCGTGCGAAGCCGGGACGGGCCGCTAGTTTAGAATACATTTTTCAAATTAATTTAAAATAGTTATACAACTATTGAGTTATCACATTATGAAGATGGTTTGTTATTTCCACGAGAGCCTAGTTCGCTATCTAGCAGGGAGTACCACGTGCAGGTTAGGTTGGCTTGGGAGACAAGATGTTGGAGTCCCGCTTACACGACCCCCGACGTGGGCTGACACCCACAACTACCCTACTAGACTAGACATCGTCATCGACTAAAGCTACCTAAAATAAAATTAGCCAAAATGAAAAACGAAATCGAATATATTAGAGTGAGAATATACAATAAGCTACCGGACTCTATAACTAATAATATAATATAATATAATGCTGGACAATTCACACAGCATTATCTAGCCCCATGGTAAACAGAGCCTGTGTTATGGGTACTAGATAACTGATATACATAATACAATATATTACATAGAAAGATATTTTTTATTATACATAGAAAACGACCAGAACACCCGGAACAAATATCTGCAGATCGTACACACAATTTTTCCGAGGCGGGAATCGAACCCGCAACCTCCTGCGTCCCAGGCGGACCTTCGCCCACCGCGCCACATCGGTCGTCAAACTAGCACCGCGTCAACGGCATTATTAACAAACTGAAGAAAATCCTAGTGTACAAGGCATACTATAGATTAGAAGAGTTCCTAAATCACAAACTAGATGACGCCAATGTCGCTGATCCACACTTAATAATATAATTTTAATTTTAATTAATAATTATTGCTAAAATTACCAAAGAAATTATAAAATTATTTATAAAAAACTCCTGCACTTAGATTTAGAACTATTTATAATACCTATTTTATTTTTCGTGTTATTTCGTTATGTACGTACATATTTTTCTTTATTACCTTCTTTGGTACCCTATGTATTATTTTGTTTGCCATATAAGAATATTATATGGCAAACACTGGCTGACCACACCCTTGTTTTTTTCCGTTATAAAATTAATATTATATATTTATATAAGTAGGTATGTATTATTAGTTATAAAGTATATATGTATTTATAGTAGATAGGTATTTGTATGTAACATAATATGAAATTTCATGTTGTAATTAACTAAGTACATAATAACGCACACAGATCCCCTTTTTCAGTCCAACGATCCTATCCACGGTTGTCTGGTAGAGATCGCTCTTGAGCGATAAGACCGCCAAATTGTCACATATCTTGTATTATTATTTTTTTATCTTGTTTGTTTTATTTTTAAGTGTGCAATAAAAGTATTGTCTATCTATCTATCTATTATTTTTAATAAAGAACTGAACTGAACTGAACACCCCTAATAGAAATTATAATAATAAGGCGTGGTTCAGCCTTATTATCCCGATCTGACAGTTTCATTATCACTTAAGTTTGAACTCTGACACTTGATACCCGTTGACATTTCATTTGATTGAAGTGATAGCATTTACGTTACCTGTCTACCTACAATACCTACCTACGAGTTTCTCAAGAAGGGCCCACAACCTGTATCTGATACTGAATGCTAAATCCAATTGCGAAAACTTGGCAGGAATGTATGCCTACATGCAAATCAGCGTTGTCTCGAAAATTCCATCATTATGTGCACGACATAGTATTAAGATAGTATTATAACCTATAGCTTTGTATAAGATAGACAAATTAAGAAACAATAGCTATGTATGTATACCACTTTATGAATAAAATTTGCTCAATGTGCATAACGGCGCGGGACAAAGAAGTATTTGTAAACCGACACATTTGTCGAACACGTGTTCAAGTAACGGACCGAAGCTTGTACCTTCGGTCGGCCACGTGTTCTCAAGTAACGGACCGAAGCTTTGTACAGTCAGTCGGCCACGCGTTCTCACAAGTAACGGATCGAAGCTTTGTACCTCTGCCGCGCCCTTTCAAGTTGTAAAGAAGTTCTTTCATTTCTCGCCCGCACCCTACCCAAGCAAGATACAGTCCACTATAATTAGGCAGGAGGAACATTGGTCGCATCGAACCGGATAGAAGATCAGCGAACCTAAGAGAAAATGCCAGTCACAAGGAGCGGACAAGGAAAGGAAGAGGCTTCGCGAGTCGGCGCCGAGGAGAGCGGAGAGGGTGACCAACGACAAGCGGCGGAAGAAAAGGATCACTCCACCTCCACGTCCGCGACGGATTCTACGTGGACGCAGGAGTGTGGAGGCACCGCCACTACGTCGGCAGTCACAAGGACCGAAGCCACGAGCGACAGTGAGGACACCGGCAAGACCACCGCGAGGCCAGCGGCGGTGGCAGCGCGGTCAACTAAGGCGACCGCGCGGAAGAGGGCCGTGCTTCAAGCACAGCTCAAACTGGCGGAGTTGCGCTCCGCAGAGCTACAGATCAAGGCGAAGGCAGCCGAGGCTGCCCGTGAGCTCGCGGAGGCGCAACTGCAACAAATTCAGGATGACTCCTCGGACGAGAACGAAGTCCAGGACGAGATGGCGTCAGTGAGGGTGACATCGTGGCTACAGCAGCGGCGGGAGCCGCTGCCACCCAAGGCCACCAAGGAGGCTCCAGAGGCGCCGGGAGAGGACCAAGGAGTGCGGGAGGACCAGACAGGACATAAGTCTGGGCGGGCTACGAACCAGCCCACCGTGCAGGGGTCAACCGTCGGCGTGGAGGCGCTGGCGGCGGCGTTGTCGCAGATCGCGGCGAGAAGGGAGTCTCCAAGGTACACGCAGGAGCTACCTACTTTCGGAGGACAGGTTAGTGGTTGGCTAGTGTATCGGGCCGCATACAGAGACAGCGAACAGTCATTCTCAAACATTGAGAACGTCATGAGAATTAGGCGTAGTCTCAAGGGTGTAGCGTACGAGTCCGTGAGCAGTCTCCTCATCAGCCAACCTGAACCCAGGGCCATCATGGAGGCTCTCGAGAGGAGGTTCGGGCGCCCGGAGGCACTAGTGATCGCGGAGATGGAGAAGCTACGGACATTGACCAAGGTGAGCGATAATCCTAGAGATTTGTGTATTTTCGCCGGGAAGGTAGCCAACATAGTGGCTACCGTGGAGGCCCTTGGTCGTAAAGAGTACCTACAGAACCCCGAGATGGTGCGCAGTGTCCTAGACAAGCTGACCTCGATCCTGCGCAGTAAATGGTACGATTATTTCGCCATTAAAAAGGAGGAAACACCAGAGATGGTAAGATTAGCTACCTTTTTAAACTCAGAGGCCGACAAGTGCGGAGCCTACGCACTACCGGAGGTCGCCGAAGAGGAACGAAGAGCTAAGAAAAAGATAGAGAGGACCTACGCGGCAATAGGAACGAGCAATAATAACTGTCAACACTGCCATAGGTCACATAAGCTATTAGATTGTGCGGACTTCCTAGAGGCGGACGTGGCGACCAGATGGGCAATGACTAAGAAATATGGCGTCTGTTTCCTTTGTCTCAAGGAAAAACATCGTCGCTTCAAGTGCCAAGCGAAAGCGTGCGCTAAGGAAGGCTGCGGTAAGAAACACCACATATTACTACATAGTGAACCAGTTGGGACCCAGCCAGCACCAGAGGAGCGCCGCGCAGAGATATCCGCTTGCGTCACAGGAAAAGATGCCCAACCAGGCCGCCCACGCCGAGCGTACCTAAAGATCGCACCGATAGAACTAATCGGACCTAGAGCAAAGATAAGTACCTATGCCCTACTCGATGATGGCAGTACGTGCACGTTCGTGGAGGAATCTATCACCGAGCTGCTAGGCATCGACGGCCCCACGGATACGCTGTGGATTAGAGATGCTAACGGAGGTGAAGTCAAGCACGAGCATAGTAAGACGGTGAGCATACGCATCAGAGGGAGAAACCAACGTCAGGAACACGTACTTCGCAACGCTCAGACAGTGAAGAAGCTAGACTTTATCACACAAGCCATCACGAGACACGAGATAGAAGATTGCCCACACTTACTAGATATAGCGGAGGATCTGATCTACACGAAAGCTCACCCCAAGATAGTAATAGGTCAAAACAATTGGGACCTGATAATTTCAAGAGAGGTGCGAGAGGGACGGAGAGATCTACCGGTCGCCTCACTCACACAGTTAGGTTGGGTGTTACACGGCTGCCGCCTAGACGGACGGCCACAAAAGAGCTTTTGTGGTTACGTCGGAGCAGCATTACACCCAGACAACTTTGAAGAAACAATGAAGGACTTCTTCAAACTAGAAGCGCTAGGAATAGCGCCACGAAAACAGGCGAGCGACCCGGAACAAAGAGCTCTACGAACATTGGAAGAGAAAAGTCGACGCCTGCCCGACGGTAGATTCCAGACCGGACTGCTGTGGAAGGATAACGAGGTACATCTGCTTAATAATTACAGCGATACACTGAAGCGGCTACACAGCTTAGAACGGAAGCTGGATCGAAACGTGGAACTCAAGGCCAAGTACAAAGAACGGATGGAGAACCTGCTGACTTCCGGCTATGCAGAAAGAGCAGAAGGGCCAGGCAAAGAAAACAAGACATGGTACCTACCACACTTCGCAGTCGTGACACCAACAAAACCGAAGATAAGGATGGTTCATGACGCAGCGGCTAAGTCAGCGGGTAAGAGTTTGAATGATAGGTTATTAACCGGCCCAGATCTGCTGCAGTCGCTGCCGGGAGTGGTTATGCGTTTTCGTCAACACGCATACGCCGTTTCGGCCGACATAAAGGAGATGTTCATGCAAGTGAAAATAGATCCTGCCGACAGAGACGCACTCAGGTTCCTGTGGAGAGATGACCGACGAGGCGAAGCAAAGCCGGACGAGTACCGTATGACTTCGGTGGTTTTTGGAGCTTCATCATCGCCGTGCACAGCGCTATTCATCAAGAATAAGAACGCACAGGATTACGAGAACGAGTTCCCAGCCGCCACCAAAGCTATAACTCGAAATATGTACATGGATGACTATCTTTCCAGTTACCCGACGATTCTAGAGGCGGAGAGCGTCAATCAACAGGTAGACCACGTGAACCGGCAGGCACACTTTGAGCTGCGGGGATGGACATCCAATGAGCCGCGGACCATTCAGAGCCTCGCAGCACGCACCGGAGACGCCAAGGTCGCCATCGGTGGCAGCGAGGTGGAGAAGGCGCTGGGACTCTACTGGGATGTACGCAGCGATCGGATATGCTTCCGGGTAAATGAGCGGAAGGCCCCGCCTTCCCTGATGAACGGAGGTAAGCCACCAACCAAGCGAGAGGCACTCAGCGTGATTATGTCACTATTCGATCCACTGGGACTCATTTCGCCCATCACCACGCCGGCGAAGAGACTGACGCAGGACGCATGGAAGTTCGGGACGAGCTGGGACGAGCCCCTGCCCGAAGCGCTACAAGAGAAATGGCGTGAATGGACCGAAACACTTCAAAACCTCGACAAGGTACGAATCCCTAGGTGTTACGAGATCGAACCGGCTGCCACGAGACAACTACACACATTCGTCGACGCGAGCGAGGAGGCCTACGCTGCGGCCGTGTATTGGCGGACTGCAAAGGCCAACGGCGAAGTGAGCGTGGCACTAGCGGCAGCTAAAAGTCGGGTAAATCCCTTAAAACCCGTTTCGATCCCGCGACTGGAGCTACAAGCGGCATTGCTGGGAGCGCGCCTCGCAGATACGGTAGCACGCGAGCACGACTTCGAAGCCGAGAAAAAGGTATACTGGAGCGACTCAAGGACAGCCCTAGCATGGATACGGGCCGAGCCGCGAACCTTTAAAACCTTCGTAGCTCATAGACTAGCCGAGATCGAGGACACCACGAAGAAAACCGAGTGGCGATGGGTGCCGTCAGCAGAGAACGTCGCAGACGACGCTACGAGATCCACACCGGTAAATTTTGATACTAACCACAGATGGTACACAGGACCGGCTTTCCTACACAGAGATGAAGAAAGCTGGCCAAGAGAGACACCCACGCCGGCCGTAATCACCGGCGAGGAAAGAGAGATGTGCTACACGACTACAGTCACTCAGGTCAGTACAACGGGCCACCTTCCAGAGATACATAGATTCTCACGGTGGCTCCGATTGATAAGAGTGACAGCGAGGGTACTGCAGTTCGTGGCACTCTGCAGAGCGAAAAAGCACGAGACGGTGGCCGCACTGCGAAAGAGAACTAAGAAAAACGCAGATAGTGATCCAGACTGGAGAAAAGCGAAACACCAAAGGAAGGTTAGCGCGGAAAACAGTAGGTGCCAGAGAGAGACGGCAATAAAGTACATCGGCCTCGAAGCCCACTATCTCATCAAAGCTGAGCAGCTGTGGGTGCTGAGCAGCCAACGTGAAAGCTTCAGCGAAGAAATCGATCGCATTCACTCACATAAAGGTATATCTAAAGGAGGCAAACTATCAGCACTGAGCGTCGTCGTGGGGACGGACCAAACGCTGCGACTACGCGGGCGCATCGACAAGACGCCCGACCTAGCACCAGAGGTCGCTAGCCCGATCATCCTAGACGGTAGGCACGCCTACACTAAATTATACATACAGTACGTACACGAGAAGCTACACCACGGCGGCGCAGAGACAGTCGTGAACGAGCTGCGTCAACGATTGTGGATAATTCGAATAAGACCCATAGTAAAGGACGTTATCAAGAAGTGTATGTACTGCCGCATCAAGAAAGCGAAGCCGGGAGCTCCAGCGACTGGGGACCTGCCAGAATCCCGCCTAGCCCATCATGAGAGGGCCTTCACCCACACAGGATTAGATTACTTCGGTCCACTCGAAGTTACAGTCGGACGACATAGAGAAAAGAGATATGTAGCGCTTTTTACTTGTATGACTTCCAGGGCCATCCATCTCGAAATCGTGCCGAACCTGAGCGCTGATGCTGCCATCAACGCCCTAAGGAGATTCATCTCAAGGCGCGGGTGCCCACGCGAGCTACACAGCGACAACGCCACGTGCTTCAAGGCCGCTGACCGCGAGCTGAGAGCGGCCGCCATGGATAGCGTCGCAGACGCCGCTACAAACAAGCGGATCCAGTGGCGCTACATACCGCCAGCCGCTCCCTTCATGGGGGGCGCATGGGAGCGCATGGTGCGCTCAGTCAAGGAAGCGCTCCGTACTACCCTGCACGAGCGATACCCGAGCGACGACACGCTCACAACTCTGCTGGCGGAGGTGGAATACTCGGTCAACTCACGACCGCTGACGCACGTCGCGGTCACCTTGGATGCACCAGAAGCACTCACACCCAACCACCTACTGTTGGGCCCGAACAGCAGTGTCCCCACCCCGGGGGCATTCATCGAGAAGGATGAGCGCGCGCACGCTCTCTGGCGACGCGTGCAGTACCTAGCGGACGAGTTCTGGCGTCGGTGGATGCTGGAGTATCTACCCTTACTCCAACACCGGCGAGGCCCCCCAGCCCGGGGACCTCGTACTCCTCTGCGACGAAACACAACCACGCAACACTTGGCCTAGGGCTAGAGTCATATCTCTACACCCAGGGCGGGATGGAGAGACACGCGTCGTGGACGTGATCACCAGCAGTGGACGAGTCCTGCGGCGGCCCACCAAGAAGATCGTCGTGCTACCAGTGGATCGCGCGACGGCGGAGGCGCCGACGACGGCGACGGCGGGAGAAATGTGCACGACATAGTATTAAGATAGTATTATAACCTATAGCTTTGTATAAGATAGACAAATTAAGAAACAATAGCTATGTATGTATACCACTTTATGAATAAAATTTGCTCAATGTGCATAACGGCGCGGGACAAAGAAGTATTTGTAAACCGACACATTTGTCGAACACGTGTTCAAGTAACGGACCGAAGCTTGTACCTTCGGTCGGCCACGTGTTCTCAAGTAACGGACCGAAGCTTTGTACAGTCAGTCGGCCACGCGTTCTCACAAGTAACGGATCGAAGCTTTGTACCTCTGCCGCGCCCTTTCAAGTTGTAAAGAAGTTCTTTCATTTCTCGCCCGCACCCTACCCAAGCAAGATACAGTCCACTATAATTAGGCAGGAGGAACACATTAGGTCTTGATTTTCACTACATAGTATAAAACAAAGTCGCTTCCCGCTGACTATCTGTCCCTATGTACCTATGCTTAGATCATTAAGGTGAAATGAGTCCCAAAACGCACGTTTTGACTTAACGGAAAATCAATTTTAAGGGAACAAAACACCTATTTTTCGAATATATTTTGATGAGGATCAAAAGTTTAGGATATTAGTTAGTAAGTTATGGGAGTCGAAACACGATTGACTAAACCTGACTCGATAGAAAAAAATGGCAAAGTTACCTCTAAATCTTCATTTTTACAGAGATATCTCTACGGGAAAACCAGTTTTATTTGCTAGTTATTTAATATTATTGTAATGACATTTCTTCTACGTGTTCCCTAATAAATACTTTAGATAATTATGGTTTTAGTTTTTTGAGAAACAGTATTATTTTAGAGCAATAACAAATTAAAAAATAAAAAGCAGTGAAATTGCGCACGGCCGGTCATTGTGCCGCTCTTGCTTCCCTTTCTTGCCTTCCCCGCGCGGCGTTCGTTCGCCCTTGTCTCGAAAAGACGAATTCATTTATTAAATGATTCATAATATAAAACAAAGTCGCTTCCCGCTGACTATCTGTCCGTATGTAGGCTTAGATCTTTAAAACTACGCAACGGATTTTGATGCGGTTCTTTTAAATAATTGTATAATGAGTTATCATATTATGAAGATTGTTTGATATTTTCCCCAGAGCCTAGTTCGTTATCTAGCAGGGTGTACCACGTCCAGGTTAGGTTGGGTTTTTCCTTTAAATAAATATAGATAGAGTGATTCAAGGGAAAGGTTTATAAACCATTTGACACATAGTTTTCCACGCGGGCGAAGCCGCGGGGCATAGCTATAGCTTATGAGAAAAAACCTTAAAATATATTAAGCTTATACAAGAAGCAGCCCAAAATATATATTAGTTTAATCCACGCTTACCCAGCGGATCTGTGATCGCATTAGAGGTGTTAAAATCACACAAAAGGAAGTTTCTGCCCTTCTTCTGGTAGGTTTCCTTAAACAACCCTTTCGATATCCACTGGCTGAGTTCATCATCAGCCTATAGCAGTCCACTGCTGGACATAGGCCTCCCCCAATAAGCGCCACAGCGCCCTGTCTTCAGCTTGCCGCATCCAGCATCTACCTGCAGTCTTTCGCAGGTCGTCATCCCACCTGGTCGGAGGGCGTCCTACACTACGTTTACCGAGTCGTGGTCTCCACTTACTGAGTGAGAAGTGTCGATTCTTACGCCTTGTGAGCCACAACCAGGCCTTATAACTGCTATAATTTTAGATAACTGGTTATAATATGTTTAAATGAACCTATAATTAATCAATGTACTGTACACACGTAATAGCCGTCAAAATAGAATCATTTATCTTATTCTAACATTATGTAAATCACGCTTCACTACATAGTATAAAACAAGTCGCTTCCCGCCGTCTGTTTGTCCCTATGTATGCTCACATCTTTAAAACTATTAGTACAGGGTGGGGCATAAGTAATCACCCTATTGGAACACGCTATAACTTTTGCAAATGACGCCAAATGTCAATTCGGTTTTGACATTTGTGAAGTAAACAAACGGCGATGCTATCATGAGACGGACACTGGCTCATTGGGGGAGGCCTATGTCCAGCTGTGGACTGCTATGATGATTTCTGGGCCTGGAATAAAACATAGTCTACAATTTAGCCCATCAATCAGTTCCTATGGGATAGACATAACAATACGTTCCCATAGAAACAACGTAAGCGAAGGCGCGGGCAGAATCTAGTATTACGATATCTACGTACTTATAATGTAGTAAATTTGACAATAGATAATCAGGTACAATGACTTTCTAACTAAATATTTTTCTTCATAACAATCAATCCTGATATGGAACTAGCGACCTGCGATGGCTGCGGTCGTCGTAGCAATATTTATTAGATCCAGTTTTTGCCTCTTGTTCACAAGCATTCCACGTCCAGAGTGGCTAGTGTATAGGTATGTGTGTTCGTGTCGAAATATTTGATTTTCAATAGCAACATTGATTTATACGAAAGATATTTGTATTTGAACAAGTCGAAATGCTTGACCTACTGTGGATTTACGTACTCGAGAGGTCTTTGTATACTCTAATGGTAAAGGAAAACAACTTGGGGAATCGCTATTGTAATGTAAAGGTTTAAAATACTACGATATATAAGTGTAGTGTATTTTCAAAGCTACGAGTATGAAGAAGATATAAAAAAATGCTAGGACCCGGAATATTTATTTACTGTTGGGCAAAGGCCTCCCTTTTCTCCTTCCACTCCTCGCGATCCAACGCTGTAACAGGCCATGATGTAAGATGTGCCTCGAGCTCGTCGCGCCATCTCATCCTGGGCCTTCCACGTCGCCTCTTAGCGTTGGGTGGGCTCCACTCTGTGGTGGTCTTTGCCCACAAGTCGCTGGGCATACGGCAGACTATATATATGTATTATTAATTGTTTAAAATATTATCTAAATTAGAATATGTAGTAATTTTCAGGAGTAAGAACGCCATATATTATTATGTATTTTTGGTATTGTAAATAATACTTGTAATATATTTTGCATTTAAAGTGTACCTGATTCCATCATGCTATTTATAATTTCTAAAATAAAAAAAATATTTTTTAATTTAAACTTTTTTTTTTCTTATTTAATTAAGACTTTACAAGTATTATACTATAAATTATTATCATATAACATTGTTATTTTGTAATAATTTATATATGTACATGATGGTTTACTGTTAAATTTTATTTTAATGTCAAATCATTTATGGCGTCGCACTCGGTCTTACAACTTTGAGGAAAAAGTATCCCGTAAATTATCTCACCAATATCCTTTTTGTTACAGAAGCAGTACTGCAACATCAGAACCGAGATCTGCTGCAGAATCGAGGTCTCCTCCCTTGCTGGAGCCGGCGGTCTCCAAGGTTCTCTCGGAGTCGGTTCCGGAACCTACTCCGGTTCTGCCGGTTCCAACAGCAAAGGCGGTTTGTTCAGCCAATCCGGCCAGAACAGCCAAAGTGCTTTCAACTCCGTCAGCCAGACCGGCCAGAGTGGACAAAGCGGACAAAGCGGACAAGCTGGACAAAACAGCCAAGGTTTTGGCCAAAACGGGCAAGGATTCAGCCAATCAGGACAAGGCTTCAGCCAGACAGGTCAAAGCAGCCAGAGCGGCTTCAACTCAGTCACTCAAACCGGACAGAGCAGTCAAAGCGGTCAGGGCTTCAGCCAGACTGGCCAAAACGCACAGGGCTTCAGCCAGAACGGACAAAACGGACAGGGCTTTAGCCAGAACGGACAAAACGGATTTAGCCAATCAGGACAAAACGGACAGAAAGGTTTCGGAGCATCCGGGTCAGGTACCTCAGGTTTCGAGTCCTCCTTCAACAAGGCTACATCATCATCCTTCGGAAACCAAGGAGGGTTTAACACAGGCGCGTTTGACGCTGGCGCGAACAGAGGAGTAGTCCAGGAGTCCAGCTCATCCTCCTTCGAAGCGACCAGAGGAAACAAATATGGTGGATTCGGTGGCAACACCATTCAACCTACCAACAACAACCGTTTCAACGGCAACACTAACACCGTTAACGAAGTCTTCAAATCGACTAGCTCCTTCTCAGAGACGGATTCCTTCTCTTCTGGAAGCGAGAATGCTGGTGTCTACCGTCCTGGTTCAGGGCCTGGTCTAAAACCTGGCATTCCGTACCTACCACCTGTAGATAGCTCAACCAGTGCTACGAATCAAGTTAGCTCAACTGCGTTCGTCACTCAACGACCTTTCTCCACTCCTAGACCAACGACACCTAGGCCTAGACCCTACGTGCCGTCGACACAGGCTCCTGGGTACCTACCACCTCAGGGAGAGTCTTCTAACAATAGAGAAACGAGACTACCGATCCCGAAGCCAACTTATTCGGAGGGAGGGATCATTTTGGATGAAACCAGGCAGCCAACGACCAGACCAACGCCATTCTCGCCTGGACCTTCTCCAAGTAAGTTGTGACCAATTTATTTAAAAAAAAACATGCAGTAATGATAGGTATACTTTAGTTATACTGGAAATGCGGTGAGGATGACGCGAGTTTTTAGACAAAAATTACATATAGTGTTCGGTGACGATGTTGCGAGTTCCAAAAAGTGCTCAATGCGCCTAAAGAAGTTTTCAATTTAAAAAACATAATTTCATTTCAGTCGATTTTAACAAAGGAGGAGTGTTACCTTTCTTATAGAACATAACTTAGTAAGATAGTTAAGTGTTTACTAATTTTATAACATAAAATCGGTTGTTGTTCGTTACCTCGATTCAACATGAAGATTGTTTTTATCTCGCTCTAGTGCCTTCCAGCAAAACAATTTCTACCACGCCTCCCTTCAATATTTGACCAGATGTGCTTAAACCTTAACTATTTCAGTTGACATCCCAGCCGGCTGCGCCGCCGCCCTCAAGTGCACCCCCATCGAGTTCTGCACAGCTGAGGGTGTGATCTCCAACACTACCATCATCCTGACCAGAGACCAGGAGGCGTACAGAGTTCCTCTTACTGTAAGTTTTTATTTTCTTATTTATGAACAAAATTCCGACGGCTGCTGGGGCAAACGTGTTCCTGAGTGGGGACCACGACTCGGTAAACGTAGTGTAGGACGCCCGTCGACCAGGTGGGATGACGACCTGCGAAAGACTGCTGGTAGATGCTGGATGCGGCAAGCTGAAGACAGGGCGCTATGGCGCTTATTGGTGGAGGTCTATATCCAGCAGTGGACTGCTATAGGCTGATGATGATGATGATGTAGTTTTTAAGTATTTTCTTTCCTGTACTAGACTAATGTTGCCTGAAATCAATGAATTTAATTTAATTTAATCTCCCATATCTTCCCCAGGACTGCAAAGACATAGAATCCGGCCGCGTCGGCAAGTGTTGCCGCGACCCGCTCTACACGGACCCCTGGCCAACCAACCAGCTCGGGAAGTGGGTGCCCGGCGTCTTCGGTGGAAACGACGGCAAATACGTTGGGGACAGTCGTGGGAGCCCCACCACTAACATCAGGCCTTCGCAGGTTACATTGCGGCCGCCCGTTACTGGATCTGTTATATTGAATAATTTTATGTGAGTAGTCTTTAGTTTTATTTATTTATTAAAGGTACCAACCAACAGTATATATTTTGTGATTATATATTAAACTTTAGTATGATACAAGTTCTAATATATATATATATCTTTTATTTTTCTATCTTCTGAATAAATGCTAGGGTATTTATTCAGAATTATTACTAGCTGCACCCGCGGCTTCGCCCGCATGGAAATCTACATTATGTGTCTAATGATGAATGATTTATTATTTATATATCTAGTCCCCATAACACAAGCTCTGCTTACCATGGGGCTAGATAATGCTGTGTGAATTGTCCAGCATTATTTATTTATTTATTTATTTATTTATTTATAAACCTTCCTCTTGAATAACTAAAAATTCCGCATCCAAATCCGTAGCGTAGTTTTAACGTTCGTTGCCAACGCGGTCAATGTTGGGCTAGACTTCATCTTCACATTAAAGATCCATAGGGACAGACAGACAGCGGGAAGCGACAATGTATACTATGCAGTGATAGAAAACACCAAGACAGGAAACGCCCGGAACAAATATCTGCTGACCGCACAAACATTTGTCCGGAGGCGGGAATCGATCCCACCCATAGCTACTTATCGCTAACTTTATGATCTATTCCAACAGCCAACCAAAACCAACCACCCCATCATACGGACCTAACTCCATCACCCCTGGATTCCCTTCATCCACGCCGACGTACGCGGGGGCAAAGGGGCAGTTCGACTCAAGGGGGCAGGGGCAGTACAGTACCGTCGGACAGGGGCAAGGTAAGAAACTTTATATTGTTCCTCCAACAGGATAACTAAAACCAAAATCCCAAAAAAATCATCTAATTCAATCATCATCACCATCAACCTATGTTAGTCCACTGCTGGACATAGGCCTCTCCCAATGAGCGCCATAGCGCTCTGTCTTCAGCTTGACGTATCCAGCATCTACCTGCAGTGTTTCGCGGGTCGTCATCCCACCTGGTCGGAGGGCGTCCTACAATACGTTTACCGAGTCGTGGTCCACTCAACAACACGTTTGCCAAGCGGCCGTCGGTTCTTCGCGAGATATGGACGGCCCACTGCCACTTCAGCTTGCTAATTCTCAGAGCTTATGTCGATAACCTTGGTTCGCTGTCGGGTGTATTCGTTACGAATCCTATCCTTCAGAGAAACTACGAGCATAGCTCTTCCATAGCTCGCCGAGCGACTTTGATCTAATTCAATAAATACATAAAATTGGTGCAACCAATAGTATTTTATAGGCGACAGTTTGTGCCGATGTGAAGATGTTTGGCCGAAGACATCGCCACATCGCTACATAATATGCAAAGTTTTACCGCGGTCCATTCAGTAGTTTTGGCGTGAAGAAATTACAAACATCCGTATATACAATTATACATCCAAACATCTTAACTTTCGCATTTATAATATACTATATAATGGCTATATTATCTTTTTTGAAAATATAATATAGCCTATGTTCACCGGGGATAGTGAAGCTTCCCAACGGTGAAAGAATTTTTCAAATCGGTCCAGTTGTTTCGGAGCCTAGTCAACACAAACAAACAAAAAAATCAAGCCTTTCCTCTTTATAATATTAGTATAGACAACAAACAAAAGACACACTTATAGAGTAGGTACATGTATAGCGTTGTTATAAAAGGCTCTAACTCAGCATAATGCTGGCTAAGCTCCGTAAGAGACTTAGCCAGTGCTGGTCTTCCGTTAGAGCCCGTACAGGTGACGTCACGAACTGGCCTACGCAATCAAAGAGATTTTACATATAGAGACGTCATACTCATTGTAAAGAAATAAAAACATTGCGATATTTTACTATAGCTACATACCTAGCGTCGACGTTCGAACATACAACGCCGCATGTCATTATCTCTGTCACTCATAAACTTAACGCATTGCTTGTTTCGTTCGTGTTGGTGGCAGTGCGGCAACGCCGCGCGGCAATGATTGTTGAGTAAAATAACATTCACCATTTTACATTTTAACATATTAAACAGTACTTACGTATGAAAAGATACACCCTTTCTGGTTTTTATAGTCTTTGTGTAGTTATTGCACTTTCGGAACACACAACTTGGCATTTTCGAGGTTTATTTAAGTATATTCCGTAAGTAACCTCGTGTTCAACGAACGTGCGCGTCGCGGCCAGGAGCAGGACGGACTGAGTTCAATTAGGATACGTACCTGATTTTCGTTTTGTAAGGCAGACCTCGATACAACGTATCTACATATATATAACATCAGTGTACGCAATGAGATAAAAATAATACTAACAAAAAAGATAATTTTAAAACTTTTGAAACCATCTTTATTAACACCAAAGACATTTAAAACGGGATATTTACCATAATTAGATTTTTGTGTTATCCAATATTTCGGCACAGTTTCATGCGCCATGATCTGTAATTCTCTATTGTACACAAAAAACTTAAAAATAACTTAACTAAAAAGGATATGTACATAGCGAGCTTAACCCTAACAAAGAGATTTCTTCCAGCAAACCTTAGGTTTACAGGAGAGGCGATGGAACAGATAGAGGAAGTGTAGGTGCAAAGAAACAAATTAGACTAATAGTATAATACAATATGGAGATCACGCATTAACTAGTTATTCCGTGATCATGGCGCATGAAACTGTGCCGAAATATTGGATAACTCAAAAATCTAATCATGGTAAATATCCCGTTTTAAATGACTTAAGATAATTTTATACCCTCATTAAGAAATTTACGTAAAAATCTTTATTTCTCACGGTTTATGACCTGATGATTTTACGACACAATAAAATTCAAATGTAGGCTGATTTGTGATGTTTACACATTATTTATTATATATTTGCATTCATGAGACCCTGTATCAATGACGTAAGAAATATGAATAAATAATGATGGATAATTTACACAGCATCATCTAGCCCCAACATAAGCAGAGCTTGTGTTATCTATACTAATATTATAAAAAGGATTGTTTGTAATGAATAGGCTCCGAAACTACTGGACCGATTTGAAAAATTCTTTCGCCGTTGGGAAGCTACACTATCTGCGGTGAACATAGGCTATATTATATTTTCAAAAAAGTTAGGCATCCGTACTAAAACCTTGCGAAGCCGGGAAGGTCCGTAGTATGTAATAATAGATGCCTGATATACCTACTTGATACATGACGAAATAGATATTTTTATAACACTTAGATAACACTCAGAATACCTTGAACAAACATCGTACAAACATATGTCCCGAGGCGGGAATCGAACCCGAAAACCCCTGCATCGCAGGCGGATCTCCGCTCGCTGCGCCACTGAGGTCGTTAATTTATCGAATTAAATAAATAAATAAATAATGCTGGACAATTCACACAGCATTATCTAGCCCCATGGTAAGCAGAGCTTGTGTTATGGGTACTAGATAACTGATATACATAAGATATTTTTTGTTATACATAGAAAACGACCAGAACACCCGGAACAAATATCTGCAGATCGTACACACAATTGTTCCGAGGCGGGAATCGAACCCGCAGCCTTCTGCGTCGCAGGCGGACCTTCGCCCACCGCGCCACATCGGTCGTCATTCATGAATCAAAGCTTTTATGTACCGACCTTAGTTTTTTCATTGTTTTAATATTGTTTGGTTTTTACCTATCCTTGTAATCTCAAAGTCCATTTAAATAAATAAATTGTTATTATTTGCGGTTTATCTTAATCGATAATTTATATTCTAAATGTCTCAATTCGATTTGTTTAATGCTAAATAATAATATTAACATATATACAGCCTATTTAAAAACAAATCAAGATAAGCAAAAAATTCCAAAGTCATCTACGCTGTAAGGAATGTATGACAAAATCTCCCCATGGCCAACGATAAAAAAACACAACTCCTTTTGAAGAAAATTGTGCGATACAACCCTTTTGTTTAGAAATTCTCCGTCAAATATTTCGGCACTATACAATACTTATAGCGACGTACAGCGCCATCCGCGTCCGGTATAAAAATGTGCTGAGAACGGTCTTGGGGCTACCGAGCTAATGCAACGCCTAAGGGATGTTTGCGGCGGCGGCGCGGATCGACTGCTTGCATAACACCATGCGCAAGCGCGCCGCCTCCCTGATGCGCAGGTGTTGGGAGGGTGGACTGCCCGTACACCACGCACTGTTGTGAGCGCCACCGCCATGCGTCACCAGCTATCCTGTATATTTTCTGATATGAGTATAATATGCTTGAAATAAATACTTTTTATTTTTATTAATTTGACGACCGATGTGGCGCGGTGGGCGAAGGTCTGCCTGCGACGCAGGAGGTTGCGGGTTCGATTCCCGCCTCGGAACAATTGTGTGTACGATCTGCAGATATTTGTTCCGGGTGTTCTGGTCGTTTTCTATGTATAATAAAAAATATCTATGTAATGTATTGTATTATGTATATCAGTTATCTCCTTATGTATACCCATAACACAAGCTCTGCTTACCATGGGGCCAGATAATGCTGTGTGAATAGTCCAGCATAAAAAAAATTATATATCTTTGTAAATTGTAGCTTATGTGTTATTCTGATATGTAAGCTATTATTATTGTGAAGTTTCATAAAAATCCATTCAGTAGTTTTCGCGTGAAAGAGCAACAAACATACATACATCCTCACAAACTTTCGCGTTTATAATATTAGTAGGATAGGATAACTCTTCTTAGCAAACTAACACCGAGTGACTTCCACAGGCACCCAATTCGGCCAAGGCTCACAATTCACCCAGACCACCTCATCATTCGGGCAGACAACGAAGGCAGTCTCTCAAGGGGCTGGTCTGGGCGTGACCCAGGGACAGGGTACCTACTCGCAAGGAGGTCGTGGACAGTACGAGGTGCAAGGACAGGTGAGTCAGCATTTTTTATATTAAACTAGCCGACCTTCCCGGCTCCGCACGGTTTTAGTAAGGATCCCAAAGTAGTTTCGGAGCCTATTCATTACAAACAAACAAACAAAAAATCAAACCTTTCCTCTTTATAATATTAGTATAAACTAGCTGAGCCCCGCGGCTTCGCATGCGTTGAAATTACTGCGCAATTTTATAATGTTGTCTAACCTTCCTTAACTCAAATAAATAAAACATTTATTTATTTAAATTTGCTGTGTTTTTATTTTGTAATTTTATCCTTTCTATTTTAGAGTGCAAACTGTATTTGTTTGTTTATTTCACTTTTATTTATTTATTCATTTATTCAGACTTAACTTAAATAATAATATTACATTCCAAAACGTCAAACATTTTATAATCTAAAATAGGTAGGTAAGTCAATTTATATTAAATATTATTTACACATAATATACAACTTTAAAAGTTTATAAGTAAAATTTAAGTCTAAGAATTAAATTAAATTTATCATTAAGTGTAAAACAAATACAAGTCATAGACATAATACAATAACAATCAAATTAATAAGTAACTACTCAAAACATTTTATTACTGGGTAAAGTTTATCAGAGTTAATTTATTTTTATTTTACAACAGGCTGGTCAGAACCAATACACTCAGACCCAAGGAATCAGCCAAGGCCAGGGGCAGAACGTCATCCGCGGCCAAGGTCAATCCGTCACCCAGGGCCAAGGCCAAATCGTTAGCCAGGGCCAAGGCCAACTCGTTAGCCAGGGGCAAGGCGTCGGCGTCATCCGAGGCTCAGGCCAAACCGTCACGGGCCAAGGAATCCAAACAGGACAGGGACAAACCATTACCCAAGGCGCTGGCTTCGGAGTCAGCCAGGGAGCTGGCTTCAACGTCGTCAGAGGTCAAGGTCAAACCGTCACTCAAGGCCAAGGCATCGGCGTCAACAGAGGTCAAGGACAAACTGTGACCCAAGGATTCGGTGTCCGCGGTCAGGGTCAAACTGTTTCCCAAGGACAGGGACAATCAGTCAGCCAAGGGCAAGGGCAACTGGCAATCAACGGCCAAGGCTTCGGAGTAAGCCAAGGCTCTGGCCAGAGTGTTAGCCAAGGCGCCGGTTTCGGAGTTAGCCAAGGCGCCGGACAAACGGTTAGCCAAGGAGCTGGTTTTGGAATCACTGCTGGACAAGGGCAAGGAACAAACCAAGGACTTGGTTTCGGAGTAACCGTTGGCCAAGGTGGTGTCGGATTCGGAGTGACCCAAGGATCTGGCCAAAGAGTTAGCCAAGGCGCCGGATTCGGAATCACTCAAGGAAGCGGCCAAACTGTGTCACAAGGGGCCGGTTTCGGAATTAGCCAGGGATCCGGACAAAGAGTAAGCCAGGGTGTTGGTTTTGGTGTTGGCCAAGGACTTGGTTTCGGGGTTGTTGGAGGTCAAGGTCAAGCTTTCCTTCAAGGACAAGGTCAGAAGTTGACCCAGGAGGTCGGAAGTGGAGAGATTCGCGGAGAAGGATTTAAGGTGAGAAATAAACTGTGTTTTACTTTACATTTAGTTTTGGCGTATCGATGGATATCTGAACTACGAACCAGTTCAGTAGTTTTGGCATGAAAAAGTAACAAATATCCATCCATATTAACATCAAAACTATGTATAATATTATTGTAATATATATTTTTTAACAATATTTTAAACCGTAGGTGACACAAGGCAACGGATTCGGTGTAGAAAATGACTACAGCGAGTCAACGCAGCGGGTGTTCCTACAACAATACAGCGGCGGCGGCCAATGCGGACTTCTCAACGTAAGTAATTTACACCTACTGACTTAAGAACGATAAGACCGCCAATTTTATCTTATTTTTTTATATAGATAGATAACACTTTATTATACAACACAAAACAGAAAACAATATAGAAATAAAGCTTTGAATAAAGGAATTATAAAGGGTGGCCTTATCGCTGAGAGTGATCTCTTCCAGGCAAGGCGTTTTACAAATATATAAATAATGCTGGATAATCCACACAGTATCATCGAGCTTGTGTTATGGGGACTAGATAATTGATATACAAGTAAAGTTTATTTTACATTATTCTTAAAAAGTAAGTGTGCAACCATTGTTTAGCAACTGGTATATAAAAAGTCTTAAAAGCGATTCCCAATACTAGATCTGATTTCTTGTAACGATCAAGGCAAGATGGATACCCGATCAAAGTTTCCTGTATAAAAATGTGTCTCAATTCTACTTGTGGCCAAAACATAGGTTTTATAGGTATTAATACTATTGTAGATTTTATAGAAGTTTTAATTTGAAAATTTCAGGAGTTTCCTACAAAATGTTACCTCCTAGTTTGGTAAAGTAAAGTAAAGTATATTTTATTGCATGGTTTGTGGATTATGACTTATTTAAATTGGATTCATTTGCCTCTTTATATATTTTATTTAACCACAAGTTATTTTCCGAATAACATACAACAATATTGGTAATGAGAGCTCTAAATAAGTGTTATGTGGCTACCTTTATAAGAAATAATGAATTTTAATTTTAATTTTCTTTGTTTAGCACTTTTTTCAATTGACTGTGGAACCCACCGTGTTACATAGATTGTAAGTCCATGGCGGAACCCTACAAAAGTAAATCAGTCGTAAACCAATTAGAATTAATATAATTTACTTATGCAAATTCAAGTCCCTAATCGTGCGTGACAATAATATTTTGATGAGCTTATGAATATGGAATTTAATATAGAATTTAAAATTCATTTTTAATCATCATATAGTGGAAAATTATAAACCAAACCTTGTCAAGCGAGTTACACCGGAAAGGACGATTTAATTATGTATTAATTACGTTAATTAATGACAAAAATTATGTAATTAAACCTAAATGCCATCAACAAGACACATAAGAGAATTTCATAATTTCTGCCCTTGCTATAAGCATCTTTCGTAATTTTTGAAGAATGCTACTTAAGCCACGTTGCTTGAGTGGCGCCGACATTGATATAACTATTTTTAAGTACTGAGTTTTAATATGTTAGTGTAAAATATTTCAAATTTATAAAAGACTAGCAGACCTTCCCGGCTTCGCACGGTTTTAGTAAGGTTCCCTAACTTTTTTGAAAATATAATATAGCCTATGTTCACCGGGGATAGTGTAGCTTCCCAACGGTGAAAGAATTTTTCAATCGGTCCAGTAGTTTCGGAGCCTATTC
Organism: Eupithecia dodoneata; assembly: GCA_947044415.1. Taxonomy (NCBI): domain Eukaryota; kingdom Metazoa; phylum Arthropoda; class Insecta; order Lepidoptera; family Geometridae; genus Eupithecia; species Eupithecia dodoneata. The sequence continues at coordinate 4,553,846 of OX345683.1, read as the reverse complement.
ATTACAAACAAACAAAAAATCAAACCTTTCCTCTTTATAATAATATAATATATAGAAGCGAAATACTTATTTGGTTAATATAAACTAGCTGACCAGCATAGTTAAACTAACTAGCTGATTAGCAGATTTTGTGACGACCTCAGTGGCGTAGAGGGCGAATATCCCCCTGCGACGCTGGAGGTTTATGCGGAAATCCAACCAAGCAGGTACTATGCCCGCGTCGACAATTTTTTTACGATAAGCATATATTTATTCCGGGTGTTCGACTGATTTCAAAGTATGATAAAAAAATCGATGTATGTAATGTATTGTATTGTATGTATATCAATTATCTAGTACCCATTACAAAAGCTTGATGATACTGTTTGGATCATCTATTATTTATTTATTTATTTGTCAAACGCCTCATTGGGGTAAATCAAATAATAAGAATAAAGAATATTTCTTTCAAAAATTACAAGTTAGAGTATCTATGCACTATTATTAATAGTTACTTATACCACAATAAGTAAAAATAAAAAATAAAAATCAAATACTGACGACATAATAATGTTATTGTAGAGTTAAAAATGGATAGAACTGCCAGAAAAACTAATTTGCAAAATTAGATTTGACATTCGATTGACATAAACACGTGTCAAGTCTAATTGGTTTGGCAAAATTGTGATTAATTACTGGTATTGCCGAATCTATTTCCTATAAAAGGTCATATGTTTCTCAATCGGTGATATATTATAACGTCTCATCACTATTGATAGACCAATATTACAAAATTTTTATTTATCTATCACAAACGAGACATTTTTTGTGGTATCTGACCACTTTTGTTGCTTTGGCCAAAAAGATCTCAATAAATAGTACTACCATGTGAGCTGAATAAATACACATACTACCTACTCGTATTTTTGCCATATTTTTGTATGTAATTCTCACGAATACAACCACGAATGAATTGAGCGGCAGATCTCTTTACAAAGCTAGTTAGGTGAAATAGAAAAAATCTAGATAGGTAATAGACAGGTAAAGTACTCGTAGATATTTTAAAATTGTTGTTGTTTCCTTGCTTACGTTCGGATATATCGGAATCACTGCATTGAAATATACATAAATGACATTTTTGTAGCGAAGATATCCAACGATTCCAGAGTCAGTGACGTTCAAGTAGCTGGCAGGTTCAAATAGGCAACTTTTATCACCCAATATAGCGAGTGGCTCTTAGACGGTCGTAGATGGCGTAGTCGCCCGTTTGCGCCGACAAAAAAGCTTCAAGTTTTTAAATAAATCATAAATCAATAAACTATCTTTGATTGATGAATGCTTGTTAGGAATTTTAGGATTTTAAGATCCCGCGGCAGTTTGGGAATGAGGCAGTCAAAATATAATGTATTATTTATTAATTTTTCGTTAAATTAATCAATTAAATAGTTTTGCAACGTACAATAATTTATATCAAATAAATAAGTCACTATAAATAGAGTTGATTCGTCCATCTTTTCGAATAATGGTTGCGAAAGCACTGATTACCTACTATGCCTGCCCAATATTTATTTATTATTTATTGTGTTTATTTTTCCTAAATATCTATGTACTTAGACTTGAAATAACAAAGAGTTTCAAATTTTACTCCAAAAACTGCAAGCAGAAGCTAGAACATAATTCAGAGCTTTATTTTTTTTACATGCTTAGTTCATAGTTTAGTTAGAGTCATAATTTATGACAAATCGGCCAACATGCGAAACCCAAACTTTTAGCCAACATTTTGATATTATTATCTTAATTTGCCTTTGACCTCATCAATCTCTTTATCAACCCTTAAATTTCTTACGACATTTTAAATCACACTAAAGTCATTTAAAACAGAATATTTACCATGATTTTTGAGTTATCCAATATTTCGGCACTGTTTCATGCGCCATGATCACGGAATAACTGAAGGAATATAATCATAGTATCTTTTACACTCATAGTTTAGTTATAGAGTCATAATTTATGACAACTCCGCCAATATGGGAACCCTTAGGCTGATTTTAGTGTCACGCTGACCATCGGCGCTGAGAGCTCGGCGAGTAGCAATCTGTATGGACGCTATAGAAACCTTTTAAAATAACGCAGTACGCGCGTTCTATGCGCCGCTCGTCAGCGTCGCTGAGCGGTCGGCGCCGACCGCGCTCGCGTGCTTCTGTCTTCGGTGAGCATTTTAGTGTCGCACTGATCGCACGCGCCGGTTGCGTACAATCATGGCGAGGCGCGATATAGGCGATCAGCAGAATACTATAAACGACCCGCGCTGATCGTCGGCGCTGACGAGCTCTCAGCGCCGATGGTCAGCGTGACACTAAAATCAGCCTTAAATTACCTTCGACTTCTCGGTTACCTTATTAACCCTCGGACCCCTTACAGCCTCAGAAACCATACGGCAACCGCAACGACCTGGAAGCTGACTTCGCAGAGATCCCCTGGCAAGCCATGGTGCTGCTTCAGACCAACCGCAGCCTGCTGTGTGGAGGAGTCATCACCAGACCTGATGTGGTGGTCACATCGGCTCAGTGTGTGGAAGGGTGAGTTAAAGACACTGTATGGGGAATACTCTTCCCATATAAATAAAATAGGCCGGCCATATCTCGCGAAGAACCGACAACCGCTGGGGTAAACGTGTTCTTGAATGGAGACCGCGAACCAATAAACATAGTGTAGGACGCCCTTCGACCGGGTAGGATGACGACCCGCGAAAGACTGCAGGCAGATGCTGGATGCGTCAAGCTGAAGACAGGGCGCTATGACGCTCATTGGGGGAGGCCTATATCCAGCAGTGGACTATCATAGGCTGATGATGATGATGTTTGTGTATGCAATAAATATGAATGAATGAATGAATAAAACTAATATTTTTTCCCCAGACTGGCCGCAAAGAACGTGCTCATCAAAGGAGGAGAATGGAAGCTAGGGATCGACGATGAGCCCCTGCCCTTCCAAATTGTACAGGTCAAGACTATCCTGCGTCACCCTCTCTACAAGCCTGGTAGTTTGAAGTACGATGCTGCTATCCTGGTGCTAACTGAGAACTTGAGGTATGGAATCTCTTCTTTTTCTTCATATTTTTTCATTTAGATAAGTTTTTATCCTAATAAATGAACCATACATTATTTTACTTACAGCCTTAAGTATCTACTTTTTTTGTTGTATGCTGTATCAGGGTTGTGTTTGTTAATAAATTGTTTTTCTCTCTGTCTTGGCAGGTCACTCATTATTGGCAATATATGCAAACTAACATTATTATTTATTTAATTAATGTCGTTCCCCCCATTTTTCACCTTTTAAAAAATTCCAATTTTTAAAAAGCTTATTTATTTTCTATATATTATGTACTTAAATTGACAAAAGCCACTTAGAGAAAATATGTATATTGATTAATAACATTATTTACGAATTTTCCGCTAGTTACAAAATAATAACCACCAAAATCATGATATGAATCATGCTCCAAACACGAAACGTAGGTACCACTTATACCTACGTGTTATTTTATTTCAGCAGTTTATAATTGAATCCCTCTTCTAAAATAAGGAAGTTTGAGTAGATCTATGTAAAAATTCAGCGCCCTCTGACGTCTAAATTACGTAACGTGAAAAATCTAGCTCAGTTGTCATGCAACTGAGCCTCTGCGTGCACCATTGAACCTTAATAAATGAAATGTTTTCTTATAGATTCGCGAAGAACATCTACCCGATCTGCCTCCCAGGATCCAAGGACACTCTGGACGCGTTCTACAACGGAGCTGGCGAGTGCATCGTCACAGGCTGGGGCAAGACTGTGCTGCAAGGTGAGGTTTATCACTTGTCTTACTAGATGTGATGATGCTGCCGTGCCTGCCTAGAATAGCACCTCCCCAACTCTTCCCGTGGGTGTCGGAGGAGGTGACTTAGGGACATACACCGGGGGCGCAGTAGCGTCCCTTGCATGCAGCCCAATCACTACACTGCGGTCCCTAATCCGCATGCCCAGCGTGGCGATTATGGGCATTCCCCCAAAATGAATAGATAGCGCTCATTAAGGGAGGCCGGTGTCCAGCAGTGGACTGCTATAGGCTGATGATGTGATGTATTGTATATATACGGGTGTTTTTTTGTAAGCTTTTGTAAGGAAAACATCAATCTGCATTTATTCCACCGCGTGGGCGATGTAAAAGTTCTGGCTTCTATTTTGGGAACTTAATTATTGCCCAGTTCGAAAGTTTTACCAACTCTCCTTTTGCATACATTACAATATGGTCATACAGGGTGTCCTTTACACCTTTTTTGTTACGCAGTTTCGAAATACTTGCAGGAAAGCAGTGTAGGTATGCATAAATTCATTTATTTGCTAATTGAACATAATAATTATAAGTGTTTAAAAAAGACTAAAAACAGACATTTTTTTTTAATATTTTGATGTACTTACACTGTTATTTTTAATTAACAGGACTAAAACTAATCCCTCGGAATACAGCAAAATAATACTAAAAATCGGCCCAACATTAACCTACGCATAAATCGACAAACAAACCTACATTTCAAATTATTAAAAGTATAGGTAATTTTACTAATTGACGTTGTACCAAACACAATTGCAATTAAAAATACAATAACTGTAATAAGCTAACGTTTCCTGGAAGAGACCGCAGAAGTAAAGGTCGTCTATTCAACATCTTTGATAATTCCTTTGAAAAATCTCAAGTTTTTTTCAATCAAATATTTATATTAGGCTGTTGGTATTATCCACAGATGAATGCCAAGCAATTATCACCTCTAGTGTATGGTTTGGTTTGATTACAAGGTTCAGAATGGTCTGTTATGTAAGCCGCCATGTTTGATTGATGACATAACCTAAAAGTTCAAGGATTTGAAAAGGAAATTTATTATTATTTTAGTTGTTTGCTATCTGCTTGTATTTAGTCGAAATATGGTTAATTCTTTTTCTCGTACCTATAAGCAAGTAGTAGGTACCTACGTCTAGGGTCATCTAGCCCCAAGTTAACACTTTGAGTTCTGAAATCACACGGTATGTGTTTTCTACTATGCCTAATATGCGTAAATCCACACTAGCGCAGCGGCTGAGAAAATACAGATCTTTGTGACTCAGCACAGCCGTAATATTTTTGGAACGAAACGCATGTGCGGCGCAACACAACCGCTGTGTAGAGCGGCAGCAAGAATTTTTTAGGTTAAAAAAAATCGCAGTCAAAGTGTTAAGCAGAACTTATTACTTAACATTTTATTATTAAATTATTTATATCCGCTATTAAAGTGTTTAACAACATTCCATAATTATTTAATAAAACAACTAAATGGAAATATGTTCAAATCTAAATTAAGGAACTGGCTTGTTAGTAGTGCGCACTATAACTTAAAAGAGTTTTTTGATACTAGTTAGTACCTAATAAATATATAGACCGAACCCGACTAGGGTTAAAGTTAAGAGGTAAAGAAACCTACCTGTACAGTTAGTAGTAGTTAGTTGTAGTACTAGTAATTGTCTAAATATTGTATGTCCGAAATTTCTTTAGGCTTACAAATAAGCACTTAGACAAGTCATATTTTATACTATTATTATATATAATAATGAATAGTATATATTCATTATTATATTGATGTTCACTTCAATTTTTTGTCCACCAGTGGAAGAAGTGAGAAGAAACCACTAGTATGTTCATAACTTACGTGTCTAGTACATATGATTTGCTTATCTGTAAGTTGTTAGATTTTGAGTTGGAGCAAAACTCGTTCCAAGCTTTTTTATCTTCTAGATAATCAAGAAAGAAAGAAAGAACTAAGAACTTTCCTATGGATGTTTTACACATTTTAACAATAAATATATTATTATTTTATTACCTTAGAAAATGACCAGAACACGCGACTATTTGCTATTATTAAGTTTAATGTTATTATTAAGGTACCTACCTACCTATGTATCTAGCCGCAAAATCCAGACAGAACCTCCTTTTTTCAAGTCGGTTAAAATAACATTTTTTTCTGCCAACGCTTCTCTTGCGACAATGACCCAAAACGTGCAAATTTTTATGATTCTTGTACTTTCCATACTTAAGTGCGTTTTCTTAGTAACTGCGACGTTATTTTAAGGTCGCTATTTTTTCCCTTTTAAGGCGGCAATTAAAATTAGGTACTTATTATTTTATAATACTACATACCTGAGTCCCTGTATATAAGTATAGCTCGTAACATGTAGTATATGTACATATCTTATGAAATGTATGTAGTATATTTCTTGGACGACAGATGTGGCGCGGTGGGCGAAGGTCCGCTTGCGACGCAGGAGGTTGCGGGTTCGATTCCCGCCTCGGAACAATTGTGTGTACGATCTGCAGATATTTGTTCCGGGTGTTCTGGTCGTTTTCTATATATAATAAAAAAATATCTATCTATGTAATGTATTGTATTATGTATATCAGTTATCTAGTACCCATAACACAAGCTCTGCTTACCATGGGGCTAGATAATGCTGTGTGAATTGTCCAGCATTATTTATTTTATTTTTATTTATTTCTTATTTACAATATTATAAAACCTACAGGCACACAGATCCTCTTGTACTGTCCACGATCCTATCCATCCATGGTTGTCTGGTAGAAATAAGACCGCCAATTGTAACTTCATTTTTAAGTTTTTATTGGACCTACATTGTTTCTAATAAAGGTGTAAAATAAAGATTTTCTCTTATAATGACAAAAACCTACACTTTATCGATATTTTTAAACCAAATTTATACCTACCAAATTTGATATAATCAAACAGAAGGACCTATCTTCTTAAAAATGAATTAATTTATTAAATATGCCTAATAAATACTTCGTTGTCTGCTATTTTTTTTTATTATTAACGAGCGTATACCTATACCGCCGCTGCCGCCGGATCGTAGGACTAGCCCGTATGTAAAATGGCTAAATAAATAGCAAAACGTGCGCCACCACGCCGCATTGTCGAACGATCAACGTTCAACAATTAATAGGATTGCCTAAACGTCACGAATGTTTACCTTAGTGAATGTATGTACAACTTATTGCACTTAAAATAACACCTTATATAAAGTGTATATATTATATACCAATATTTAGATATTACACAAAAACAGTACAATAGGCGGCCTATTTTAACCAATTATGGTTAACACTTTGACAGCGATTTTTTTTTCGACGACTGCGATCTTTTTTTTAACCTAAAAAATTCGTGCTGCCGCTCTACAAAGCGGTTGTGTTGCGCCGCACATGCGTTTCGTTCGAAAAATATTACGGCTGTGCTGAGTCACACAGATCTGTATTTTCTCAGCCGCTGCGCTAGTGTGGATTTACGCATATTAATCACTTGTAGAAAACACATACCGTGTGATTTCAGCAATCAAAGTGTTAATTGGTACTAATTCGTCCATGGTACTATGTAGCGTCCGTGATATGACGGTTACCGTATCGCAGAAACCTGTAATATGCATCTTTACGACGAAAACGATAATATAACAATATACGGCTGCAGTTTATACAGGGTGGTTGTAGATTTTAATTCTAGTTTTGTTAACCAACTGCAAAAAATACATATATTTATACCTAGCTATGTTTTCAATTTTACTATTTTTTGAATGTAAGGTACAAAGCAGATCACAAATTTTCGTAGGGTAGGTAAGGTACTATTACTAGACTAATTTAGATTTTGTAAGGATTGTGGTGGCACTTCACATGGCTATTTGTATTTGTGTATTTGGCATATTTGGCAAACATTTACCATGTGTGGACAGTTTATTTGACAAAGTGTTCGCCTTATTTGCCTATTTGACAAATAAGGCCAATACCAAATACGCGTTACCGTGCGCTTGTCGGTTTCTCGAGGCACATCAAAGCAGTCAAATAGGCAAATACGCAATAAGCCGTCCACACAATGGCCGTATAGGCACCTTGCGCTCTGCTCAGTCTGCTGCCAAATGTTTGTGTGTTTGTGTGCCCTGTGTGGTCGTATTTGCCTCTTTTTGCATGTTCGTCTGAACGTCATATATTTTGCCAAATACTACAAACACCCAATAGCGACCACAAATAGCCATGTGAAGTGCCACCATAAGACAAATAAGTGGGTAATTGTAATGGATATAACAGACATGAGAATGGCGGACACGAAAAAATGAGACGAATCAAATTAAGCACTTTTAAAAAAATTCGTTACGTTACGGAAATTAAGTTTGCTTTAAAAAAAACAGCAAAATAAAAACCTATAGTGAATCGCCTCCGTTACAGTAATACAACTAAGAAGTACAGCTGGTAGTACAAATGACACACCTTTGTACCTCTAGTACTAAAAAATACAAGTAAATTTACCCGACTTTTTTATTCGAATTAAAACGTAAGTTCAACTAGTAGTAGGTACAAATGATACAAACTTGTATCTCTAGTAAAAAAACAACAGAAAACTTTTATCTTTAGTATAAAAAAACGAAGATTTGATGCTCTCAACTTTGCTCAAAAACAAACGGAAGTGGGCTGGATATGTCGCCAGGCTTCAGGACCAGAGATGGACAGAAAATAAAAAAAGGTTCTTTATAGTAATATATTCGGTAAACGTAGTGTAGGACGCCCTCCGACCAGGTGGGATGACGACCTGCGAAAGACTGCAGGTAGATGCTGGATGCGGCAAGCTGAAGACAGGGCGCTATGGCGCTCATTGGGGGAGGCCTATGTCCAGCAGTGGACTGCTATAGGCTGATGATGATGATGATAGTAATATATACTAAGAAATAGAATAGATAGATCATCTCAAAACGTGACAACACCAAAGGCGTTAGTAAATATATTCAAAAAATCATGTTTGTATGTAAATTAGTGTTTGGCTGAGCTGCTTCTGACCTCAGTTTAAATTCAATGCTGGGTTTATACCAACAGCTTACGTCATCCGCCTTAAGGCAATGCCAGAGATGAGAAATCACGATCATGGTATCAGTACATAATCGCATTTAATACCTACACATAACAAAACTGTGGTTAGCTTGGGGCTAAATAGCCAAATGTTTCTTAATTTTTAACGCTTTGACTGCTGAAATCACACGGTATGTTTTCTACAAGTGACTAATATGCGTAAATCCACACTAGCGCAGCGGCTGAGAAAATACAGATCTTTGTGACTCAGCACAGCCGTAATATTTTTCGAACGAAACGCATGTGCGGCGCAACACAACCGCTGTGTAGAGCGGCAGCACGAATTTTTTAGGTTAAAAAAAAGAACGCAGTCGTCGAAAAAAAATCGCAGTCAAAGTGTTAAGTTTCTACTTTTCGTTGAGCTTAACGTAGGTACCTATACACAAAATGTAGAACAACCTCGTCTATAATGGTTTGTTTGAATCCCTTGTGTTAAAATATATAGACAACGCGTGCGAAGCCGCGGACAGAAAGATGTATAAATAAATAATGCTGGACAATTCACACAGCATTATCTAGCCACATGGTAAGCAGAGCTTGTATTATGGGTACTAGATAACTGATATACATAATACAATACATTACATAGATAGATATTTTTTATTATACATAGAAAACGACCAGAACACCCGGAACAAATATCTGCAGATCGTATACACAATTGTTCCGAGGCGGGAACCCGCAACCCTGCGTCGCAGGCGGACCTTCGCCCACCGCGGCCAAATCGGTCGTCAAAATATAGTATAATTAATAATATAATAATACTTACCTAATCATCATTTATTTTGTAAATTTCATGAATAACACGTCACGTTCGTTTCAACTACAGATAGAAATTTTCACACGTTTAAAGTCAAACAAAATAAAATTGAATTTAATTATACATAGGTACAACAATAAATACGAATGGGACTCTATATCTAAGAGTTTATTTACTACTAGATAATTTATTACATTTAGTCACGTTTACATGCTAAGAATTCCTCATAGCTGTAAAAGCTATTATCAGTGAGCCAGTGCTGTAGTTTGCTCTTAAAAGCTGTTAGGCTATTTGCCTTCCAAACAATTCAGGAAGACTGTCGTACAAATTATGTTTTTTAAAAATAAATAAATACCTACATATATATTTATATACATATATATTTATAAGTATTGAAATATGTACAATACTTATAAATTACTAAATAAATTACAGATTTTGTCCTTTGGACCAATTTGTGACTTACAGGGCAGTCAAGTTTTCCCACTACCGGGGTTAGGATGCTATTGCTGCTCACGTCATCCCGTGGGCAAGTAACCGGTTTTGTTCGGTATCTTTAATCAAATATTGCAACTTAACTTTGGTCCACTTTCCGGTTTCCGAATGAGTGGAAATTTGAAAAATACTTGTAGCACAAAACTCAAACTCAAGTCGCTCCCCGCTGTCTGTCTGTCCCTATGTATCTATGCTTAGATCTAAAACTACGCAACGGATTTTGATGCGGTTTTTTCAATAGATAGAGTGATTGAAGAGGAATGTTTAAATGTAGGTATAAAATACATTCATTTTCACCCGTGCGAAGCCTAGAGTTACCTACTATTAGCGCGTTTAAATATTTAGTTTTAAAAGAACCTATAAACTATTTCGAATTAATATAAAAATTATCCGGTGTCCACAGCTCACCTCAAAGGCAGCATCATGCACTCCATCAACGTATCCCTCCTAAACCCTGGAGAATGCCAAGCCAGACTCTCCCAGGACTACCCTCATCTGCTTGATGTCTACGACCAGGACAGCTGTGCGTGCGGGCAACCTACCAACCCCGTCAACAATATATGCAAGGTAAGACGCAATACTCGGTAAACGTAGTGTAGGACGCCCTCCGAAAAGATGGGACCAATCGACATAGCTCTAAGAATAAACCAACTGTTGTAGTGGGCCGGCCATATCTCGCGAAGAACCGACAACCGCTCGGGTAAACGTGTTCTTTCACCGCACCGTTGTTGGGAAGCCAAACTATCCCCGGTGAACATAGGCTATATTATGTTTTCAAAAAACTTAGGGATCCGTACCTACTATATAAAACCGTGCGAAGCCGGGAAGGTCCGCTAGTTTGCAATAAAAATATTGAGTAGGTACCTTTGAGTTAAACTAAATACTACTACTTTCAGTAATTCAGTAATATTTATTCACATAAGACATGGTACATAATACATTGGTGGAATAACACAGTAGAGCTGCATATCTCGCCCGAATGGAGGGACTTGAATATAAAAATCAGTAAAATTAAATTAGATGTCATTTAATAAATTAGATAATCGCAAATATTATTAAATTGTCAGTTAAAGTAGAACTCGCTAGGTCAAAAGTTAAAATTGAGGTAATCTTCAACCGAATAAAAACAATGCTCAATAAATAAATAACTTTCTGTCCTTCACAGGTTGACATCGGCAGCGCCCTCGCGTGCACTACTGGCGACGGACACTACGTGTTCAGAGGTCTCTACTCCTGGGATTCAGGTAAGCATGATGACCATTTTCTACCTACTTGAAAACATTTTTCCGTTTCTTCTATTTGCGTAATCAGGAGTTGCCAATTATACTACTAAGGTTAATCCTACTAATATTATAAATGCGAAAGTTTGTAAGTATGGATGTTTGTTACTCTTTCACGTTAAAACTACTGAATGGATTTTAATGAAACTTTACAATAATATAGCTTATACATCAGAATAACACATAGGCTACAATTTATAAAGATATATTGTATATTATCCAAAATATCTATCACCGCGGTTAAACCGCGGGGCGCAGCAAGTATAAAATATAGTTAGATTAGGTAAGAACACATGTTATAAATAAATAATAATAATAATATAAATAAATAATGCTGGGCAATTCACACAGCATTATCTAGACCCATGGTAAGCAAAATAAGTAAAAAGTTATACAGTCAAATAATCAATAAACAAGCTTAATTAAATAATCATAAAAAATATTATATTACCTATAAATTCAAATTACTAAAGAGCCAACATAATATTAAGAATTAAATATATATGAAAAATAAGTCAAAATTAATTTACCTATAACGATTAAAGCATTTTCATTACCCATTGTTCTTTGAGATTAGATATCCCAAGTGCGAGGGCTTACTCACTATAATACCAAAAACCTTACTCGACTAGCTGCGCCCCGCGGCTTTGCCCGCGTGGAAATCTATGTGTCAAATGGTTTATAAACCTTCCTCTTGGATCACTCTATTAAAAAACGCATCAAAATCCGTTGCGTAGTTTTAAAGATCTAAGCATACATAGGGATTGACAGACAGCGGGAAGCGACTTTGTTTTTATAACGAGAATAATCAGAATAACCAATTTAATGGAAAAGACAAATATTTAAGGTCACATATTAATAATTATAATAAAATTATTATAACTAAGTAATAATACTTAAAATATTATTATATTTAACTATGTAATTATAGTGGTAGGTACTTATAGTGATCTTATGTGCACCTGAGGATGATACCCGCTATGTGTAGCCATCGCCTTTAGTTCCTCAAAGGGCCTGTACTGTTGGCTTCGGCCCCACGCAAACCTTCCTAAGGACCGGGTCACTTTGTGGCCCGAGATCATGGTAATATGATACTTAAGCTAGCTTTTAATAGCTTTTAAAATGTCTAATGTTCTTTGTTACAGGCTGCCAGGTCGGAAACCAAATAGCTGGATTCTACAAATTCGACCTAGAATGGTACGAATGGGCTATTGGTCTGATCGAAAGCGTACGATTCGCACAATACACGACAACGACCAAAATCACGAAGAACCAATTCTCTAGCCAACTCAACTCCGGTGTGAAGACATCCCAGTTCGGAATCAAGGGCTCACAAATCAAGGGATCTGGCGCGAATGAATTTGGTTTGGGCCAACTAGGGCAATTCAGCCAGTTTGGATCAAGCAAATACACAGACGGTGGCGTGAACTTCGGAGGGGAAATCAAAGGACCTCTAACTAACACCTTCAGCGCGACATACACTGAAAAGAAGGTCTTCCAATCTGAACCTAAATACGTTACTTACACGACCAAACCTGAAATAGTTACATTTACGACCAAACCCGAGTATTTTACTTACACGACTAAACCTAAAATTGTTAGTTACACGACTAAACCCGAAATTGTTACTTACACTACGAAACCTGAAATTGTTACTTACACGACCAAGCCTAAAATTGTAAGGTACACGACTAAGCCACAGATAATAAGGTACGAGACGTCTGGAAGTGGAACCAATCCTCAATTTGTTGCTCCGGATGTCACTTTCAATCCATCTTTTTCTGAAGTTGTAGGCCACAAGCATTCTGGCGCTTGCAAATGTTTGGAAGGAAAATAAAGATTTTGAATATTTTTTTGGCCGTGCCATAATTAACTGAAACTCCTGTTCCTAAAGGAATCTGCGAGCTCGACTTTTATTATTTTTATTTATGTTTTTTAATCTGTAAATAGGTAGTTCTATGTAACTCTTTATTGTATTTTGTTTTTTAATTTAAAGGCTTCAAACTGCCATAATTCGACTTTTTTTATCAATGCTTTTTAAAAACTACAAAATATACGTATTATTTTATTTCGAATGTATTAATTTTAGAATGTTGTTTAAGAAAATTGTTTTGGTATTAGACTTTTAACCATTTTGGTTAACGTTAAAACCAAAACGGTCGACAATCTAATATCAGTTTGTTAAGATATAAAATAAGGTTTTTTATAAAAAATCGCAAGCAAGTATTTTAGTCAATTTATGTATTGATATATGATTGATATACATTTCTTTTCTAATTGTTGTAATTAGGATAAATAATTGAAATAAATGAAATTTACAAAATATGTTTTATGTATTTTATTATGACCTTCTCAGATTATCTATTTATAAAATGAACCACTCACAGAATGGGCATCGTTATAATCAAAAATCACAATTATTAAAATATACTTATTAAGGAATCTAACCTACCTTAAACTACATAATTATTTAAAGTTTATCTAGGATTTAAGTAATTCTATTCTAGGCAATAATATTGACCATGAACCAGACATGGAAAAAATTTCATCCAAGTTGTAATGATGTTCAAGACATCACCCCAAAGAAAATCCTACAGTTCGCCACTAACCCTTGCAGCTGCTAGGAATAATGATTTTCTTTGTTCATAGTTATGAACGGTACGGCTTCGGGGCTGAACGTATATTTTGTGGCGATCACAATAGGCCTATCATGGCTGCTGTGATACCCAAGCCACGCAAAAAAAAAAGATGAGAAGAGAATGAAGAAGAGAGGTCAAATGAGGGTTTTACCTCTCTTTTCCGAACGTAATTCTAATTTCGTCTTTTCCGAAAGTATTCAGAGGAAATCACTTAAATAATAAAAAAAAATTACATATTAAGTATAATTTTACACAGTAAATATTTTAGGAGTTGGTTGCAAATATAATGAAGTTCATGTGTACCTATATTAATTGCAATAGGTTAAATTATGTGGAATTGTAAACATGTTTTAGTTTATTTTGTTTTGAATTAGAAATAATAATAAATATTTGGTTAAGTTCATCAATGGTCTTCAACAGTTCGTCTTAGATATCGTTAGAATCGAGCTAAGGTTCTTTCTTCTGGCTTCAACGTCGAGCGACACGTCACTCGAGTCTTGTGTTACTGCTTTGAGAGTCCTGCCGGCCTCTCAATTGCTGTTCAGTAGCCGATTGGCTGCGATGGTCTTCTTGCGTTTGGACATCATCGTGAAGTTCCAGCAGTTACCGGGGAAGAGGTCGCCAGGAAGGTCTTGTATCTGGCGGCCTCGCGTGTAGGGGAGCTAGTCCGTTGAGGTGAGCGTGGCGGGAATTGTCCGCACGGTCGTACATCCTGCGCGCCAGCTTCACCACGAACTCTTCTATCGATGGTGTTTGCAGGTCACATGCGATAACCATGTTAGGTTAAGTTTTAAAACAGTAGATTTTCACCATAAACAATAAAGACAAAACAGAAACAATAATTATTCAGTTTTGATGATTTCAAGTACAGATTCATTTGTAGATTTACTATTCTTATTCTTACCTTGTCGTTTTGCTTGGAGCATTTTGTTAAATTTTTTAACGTTCAGACTCTGACGTTTCTCGTTTTCATGCTTTTTATAGTGGGTTTTTAAACGTGTGCTTTGCTTGAACGACATATGGCACAACGTGCATGGAAAAGTCTTCTCAATTTTTACGGGGGCGTTACTAGAATGGGTTCTTAAATGTCTTGTCATTTCATGCCGACTTTTACAAGTAAAGTCACAGAACTTACAAACTATATCATCAAGTATAGTTTCATTAGAAAAATGTTTTCGCCGGTGTTTAGTTAAATCGCTACTTTGTATAAAACATTTCGGGCAAAGATCACATACGAAGGGTTTCTGGCCAGTGTGAGTGCGATAGTGTTTGGTCAGATCGCCATTTTGCATGAAGCCTTTTTCACAGATATCGCATACGAATGGCCTTTCACCCGTGTGTACCCTCATATGTTTAGTCAAGTCGCTTTTCTGTATAAATGCTTTGCCACAAGTTGAGACGATGCAAGGGAATGGTTTCTCGCCTGTATGTATTCTAGTATGAGTAGTTAAATCACATTTCTGTATGAAGGATTTCGAGCAGGTTTTACACTGATACTGCATCTTATTCGTATGTTTTCTCATGTGTGTCGTATAGTGATATTTCTTCGAAAAATTTTCTTCGCAAATCTCACAGTAGAATGCACTCGTTTTTTCTACGCATTCTTCCTTGGTCATAAACTTGTCCGGGCTCACTTCTATAATCAAATTATCAGGGCTCTCTTCGTTATTAACATTATCTTGGATCTCTTCGTAAATAACACTATCCGAGCTCTCTTCGTAAACAACATTATCTGAGCTCTCTTCGTAAATAATATCATTTGGGCTCTCTTTCTTAATAACATTGTCAGAGCTATCTTCAGAAAAACTATTATCTGTTGATTCATCTTTAATAAAGACCTCTTCACTATAAGCTATATCGCCATCACTCAACGGACCCTCTTCATCCATTGTCTGCAAAGGCTTATGGCGTATGCGCTGAAAAGATACAATACGAAATGTCAATGTAATAAAGATAGTGAGAAAACTATCAACCTTACCATAGATAAATACACATAAAAACATGAGTCTATGATCCAGAAGGCCTAGACTTACGAGAGGTTAGATTTAGACACCTCCTCCCATGGTGGCATTGATTTGATAACCTTCCAGCAATGTACCTACCAAAAAGTTTCCATTGTCCCAACTTATTATTAGTGAAACCCAATTGAACTAGCTCTATGCCTCTGTTCTTCTTATTATGTAGGTAATGTGGAATAAAGCTTTTTGATGGGTACCAAGATAAGGATCGGATATTGAATAAGTTAGAATTTCTACCTATTACTACAGTCAATCTTGGATTGACCAGGAACTTCACAAAAGTTGTGTAAAAGACTGCGGGATCCCGTATAAACTTTTTCACTTAAAGTCTTCTGAAAATAGCAACAAATCTTGAAAAATATTGAAAACTATTTCTAAAAGCAACCAAACTAATCTACCACGAAATGACAGTTTGATTGAATGAATGACATTTCTTTCTTACGTGACAATGACAGATCGAATTTGGATTGTGCCAACCTACAGAAACAAACCGGTAATAGATGATAAGTTTGCACACATGCATACTACATGTCTTACATTAGCGACATCTATCATTGACTAGTAAAATAAAATATAAAGATTGAAATATCCTAGATGGCGCAGTGCGCAACAAGTAAAAAAGAGACCGAAACCGTTAACAGACTCTGTATATTCATATTTCTGACTTAAAATCGATCTCGCAAATTATAACCTTCCTCAACCATGTGTTAACCCTACACTGCATGACTTTTTTTTCTTTAGTAATAAAAATCTTACGTTATCATATTTATGGTCTAGAACCCGGGAAACATAGTTAAAATAATAAAAAACAAATAGTAATGGAGAAAAATGATTTTTTTATTCAGTCCCTTATGTGGCACAACATGCAATGGCCTACCTATATTTGCTACATAACTAGAGGTGAAACATACGGAAGCAGTTTTTGTCCTTGTTCAAACAAAGTTCGACCCTGCATTTTTCGCACACAACAAACGACTTTCCTTTGCAGCCTGGATACTTGCAACGCTGGCGCTTCTGTCCCCACATAGGAAAGTGCTCACATCCATCACGCCTTACGTCACGAGGAGGAAGAATAGCTACATTGGCTCTCATTCTTTTCATCTCTATCTGGTCATCACTTGCAGAAGACGGCCGGCCTTTTTTCTTATTCATTGATGAACCACACATGCAGAGGCTCTTTGCCACTTCAAACTTGAAGTCTTCCCAACTCTTCTGTACAGCAACCAACTATGGTGGCTATGTCGAGGAAATGGTAAAATAGCCTCAAGTACCACTTCTTTGTCCTCATTTTTATCTTGTATTTTCCCAGGAATGAGTCGAGCAGGTCGACTCCACCCATGTGCTGATTGTAATTGCGTACAGTTTGTTTTTTACAAAACCTCCTTACTTTTTGAGTAGGCTCTTTTCCAACAAAAGATGAAGACAATACCACTGGTTTATTGTCATACCACATAACTGTGACGATGTCTGTGCCCTCTACATTAGCCACCCATTCCTCCGAATATCCTCTTTCCTCTTTTTTACTTTTCAGGTCTTTCAGTGATGGTATTTGTACAGATTTGCCCAGTCGTCCTTTATTCACGGTCCCCATAGAATATACACCTTCTTTGGCAAGATGCGAAATCAATTCAGGGCATGTATAATAGTTGTCAAAGAATAACTTGTAATTTTTATCCCTGGGAATAGATCTTGCAAGCCGGACAACAATGTTGGCACTTGCACCTAAATCAGGCTCATTAGGAAGCCTCAGTTCTGGGTTATTCTCCATCCCAGAGTATATTTCAAAGTCGTACGCAAATCCTCGATCATCACACAGTACCATCAGTTTATACCCCCATTTATGAGGCTTCTTTGGTAGGTATTGGCGCAGAATGTTGGAAGCCTTGGTTGCGCACATCTGCTCATCAACTGACAATGCTTCTCGTTTAGGTATAGCTTGACATTTCTTTTTTAGTGTTTCTAATACAGGCCTGATTTTATGAAGACGATCGTGTCCTGCAGTGCCTGCTGGTGGCTGAGTGGTATTATCGTTGAAGTGTAAATATTGGCGATTTTTTTCAAATTGGTTTACTGACATGGTATTCCTTATCAATGGCAAACCTAATTCAGATTCCCATTACATTCGAGCATGGGGCATTGGAGCAATACCCATGAGCAGACAAATGCCCAAGTACTTTTTCAGCTCTGTAATGCTAATGGAAAAAGGCTTTGATGGGTTTTTTTGTACACTAAACTTTTGCATTTCTTCTACAATATGGCTTAGAATATCGTCATCAAAGAAATATAAGAAATATTGCAATGAAGAAATTGCGGCAATGTCATCAAAACTTTCAGCACCTGAGGAGTCTTCTTCGTCTTCACTGCCTGATGGTATAGTCAAATAATCATGGATTTGAGCATGGGATAAACTTTTCCTCGGCATTATCTAAAATAAAAACAACATCCTATCATTAGTAAAAATACCTAAAATTGTACCATCAGTGCATGAAGTGACATATCTGGGCCATCCATTAATTGAGAAGTTTTAGTATCAAAACACTGCCTAATCAAAAAAATATACTTACATTTGCTTAGTACACAGATTTCCCGACATAAAAATATTTTTTCCACTGTTGAACTCCGTCAATAACAATTATTTACAATATTTTCAATTTTCATACGAACGGCGCGCAGCAAATGACCGAAATTTTCGATTGAATTACTAACTGAGCAAGATGGTGCTGACATTCTAACTCCAATTAATGCACTAATTCGTTGCCATGGCTGTTGACTCCTTCTTTACATAATCATAGAGGTCGCTGCTTGGTTCAAACTATAAAGAAATACAGTTTTATTGGTTGTCACTCATATGGCACTGAATGCAGTGTAGGGTTAAAAATACCCAGAAGGAATAGAATAGTTTTGTTTTTTAGCACCCACAAAAGACTGAAGGAAAGTATAACCAAAAAGAAAAACATAAATAGGTACCTACATTAAAACATAAACTAAATAAAATAAACTGACACAATACAACTAAAAGATAAACAAAAGAAAACTAAGTGTAGTCTTATAAAGAGGACTGTAACGACGCGCGACGCTGGTTTTCAGCCTGAATGGAAATTCAGAATGAATTCTCTGGATGATTACGAGATAGCTAGACTTTTTACATCTGGTAGGTTTCCTAAGTTGACTCTTATAACATGGGTTTGGGTCGATTCTTACGCCAAGACGGCCACCTAACTACCACCTAACACTCTAACCTACCTTTACCTTATAAAATCAGTGTCACTGTAGGTAATGTAATGAGGGATAGCATAGATGTCTATAACACAGGCCTTTTAAGCCTAGCGTAGATATCTAAAGCTAGCCAAATCAATCAATGTATCCATAGATTTATTAAAAAAAAACAGGAAGTGTGATTTTGTGTTTGTATCTAATCTGATAGCGTCGTGATAGGTCATCACTTTTTTGGAAATATTGAGGGTATTTCATTGCCTACTAGCATGCTAAATAAAACAAATAAATGATTATTCATTAAATATATATTTATAACCATAAAATGATACAAAAATATGATGACTATGAATAACGATTATAATTTTATGACTAAAAATTATTGGCACATACAAACTACAAAATAAATAATTTTCATTGTGAATTTTTGACTAAAATAAATGACAAAATATCAAGGATTTCCTTAAAACTAATTCTTTCAAAAGATTTACAACCATTAGTAGTTATAATTACAATACAGCCCAAATAAGAAGTGACTGTTTTTACCCCTAACATTATTGCTTCCTCTCTCTCTCACACAATCCAACATTTAAGGAATGTAAAAATGAACGACCTACTTCAGAAGGATACCTATATTACAGCCAAACTCTATGTGAAATGTTTGTAAACAACCAGCCATACATAACCCAAAATTCACTTTGTTGCTCTGTATTCACGTAACTTAAAATTTGACTTCGGTTTTAGATTTCTACATCGATAAATAATGGTAATAATTATGTCAAACTCAACACCAAGTATGATAAACTGTTAGTTTCTGTTGTGGTTTACAAACATTTTACAACACATTGAATTTCACTAGAATATGAAATTTTACAAAACACTGAAATTTTACAAGACACTGAGCAAAATTTAAACAAAATTTGGCATCATTACACATTCGTATATTTTCTATGTAGTTATTATTCTATTTTAATTCAGTGAAAATTTAATTTTGAATCATAACAGCAAAAAAAAAATCATAAAGCTTAATTTTATTAACATTTTAAATTCATAACTAACCAGACTAACCAACTGATAAAAATCTACTTTTTACCCCCAAGCGACTCGAAGAAGTTCACAAACTTGTTTACACCAATGTTTTTAGGTAGGTCATCTTCTGGCGGGTCATTAGCCCTGATAACGTCTTTAGGAGCACCATTAGAAATTACCATTTTGATTTCATTAGACGTTCTGGGCTTAGGCTTGTCTACTCCATTACCATTAATATGCACCTCGGTGTCTAAATTCTTGAAGCTGTTCACTAGTTTCTGAACGTCGTTCGTTTTTGGGAGGTCATCGAGTATTTTTGGGGGTTCCTCGATACTTTCAACTATATCTGGTTGTGGGTTGTCTATTTCTGGTTGTATATCAATTATTTCCGGTGCCTGTTCAATAATTACTGGTGCTTCAGGAGTTTTTGGTTCATCTTCAACTGTTTTTGCCACCTCAACTATTTTTGGTGCATCAACCTCTATTTCTACTTCTATCTCTGGTTGATAAGCGACTTCTGGTTGACTTTCAGCATCACCTTGCTCATCAACTTTCGGCGCGTTCACCGTTTCTACCTCTACTTTCGATTCTGACTCTTCAACAACAGTTATAGTTTCAGAGATAACAACATTAGTTGTAGTATGTCTAGTTTGGTCCCAGATTTTGAAGTGTTTGCTGTACAGGTCATCCCAAAAGGCCATTTTGTCTGCATCATAGTCGGTTCCAAGTGTGAGTTCACTGCCTAGGTTAAGGTAGTATGTTGTTTCTTTGGTAACTGGCTGCCAAGTCAGGGGTAGGTAGTGGGTTTCATCGGGCGTTGGATTTCTGAAAGGAAGAGAAGTTTTTGTTATTTTGGTTACTGTTTATATAAATATTAACTTTTTAATGAAAATGCATAGAATTATTGTTTGACTTATTATAGTAATAACACTATTTACGAATTTTAATAAAAAATAATCAATCTTAATCATTGTTTTGACATTACATGTATTAAATCAATTACTAATTTTAGCAACAGAGACATTGCATGCCATTTCTCTCAATTTGTACACCGTAATCGGTAAAACATGTTTGATACCTACCTACCTGTTTGAAACATCTTATTATCATAATATTTTTATATCAAATACATTAATATTTTACAGCAAATAAATGAATACACAATTTTAAGCAAATAAATGATCTACATATATCTTCAAGAAACTTAAGTTAAATAAACCTTACCCGGTTTTAGCAAAGTTGGTCCACAGCCTCACCATCCGCTCCCTCATTTTAACATCTCTTTCAGAAGGCTCCTGATCTTTCTGGAAATCATTCTTAAACAGGTATCCCAGATCATCCAAATGCATAGCGAGTTTCAACCCTAATGGATTGAGATAAGACGTTTTACTCGAAACATTCAGATCACCGACGTAATCAAACTTGTAGAAGTACACCGGCGTGTTTATATTATGCTGGAGATACTTCACATATCTATGAGTATCTATATTCATGAACAAATCGGACATAAGCTTGTATGAATCAAGCTTTTCATCTTCTTTGAAGTATAGCTTTTTGATATCTTCAGCGATTGCTTTCACTTCATCTTCATCGTTGATATTTAATGTTTCGGGGATCAAATCTTTGTCTTCAAGTTTCTTATCCATTGCAAATTCTAGGGTGGTTGAACCTATCAAGATGGGTATATGGGCGACTCGACCAGACGTTAGTAGAGCTATAAAAGGTTCTGATATAACTGATGCTACGCCCGGAAATTCCTTTTCTACCACCATTGTGAAAATATTAGGGTTGGATTCACTTGCAAACTCTTCCTGAGCTTCTACGATATCTTTAGCAGTAGTAGAGTTCAGAAACTCGAGTATATCTTCAACATTATCACCCTCAAAGCCAAGTTTCTTCGCCAAAACCCTTGCATTATCAACTGGGGTCTTCTGAAACGCGAAGTCGAAGAGTGCAGTGCCAGACTGTACAATCGCTTTGCTTATAAGATCTTTTGAAAGAGGACTGGCTGTGAGTAAAGATGCTATAGCCCCGCCAGCGCTTTCCCCAAAAACAGTCAAATTGGTAGAATCTCCCCCAAATTTGCTGATGTTTTCCTTCACCCAATTAAGAGCCAATATGACGTCTCTTATTCCCGCGTTACCGGGAATTTCCTCTGTGTCTAAGCTGAGGAAACCCAGAGCTCCCAATCTGTAGTTGACAGTCACGATAACAACGTCTTTTTCGACAAGATAATCTGGTCCGTACAAGTCAGTGTTACCAGAGCCGTGTTTGAAAGCCCCGCCGTGAGTCCAGACCATGACGGGTAAAGAGGCGTCGATGTTTGGGGTGTAAACGTTGAGGAAGAGACAGTTCTCGTCGCCAATATACTGTTTTGCGAAGATGGGGTCGATTTGGGAGGATACGTTGCCTTCTGTGGTTGCATCGCGAATGCCTTCCCAAGGTTCGATTGGTTGTGGGGCCTGAAAAGATAGATTACAGTTAGAAAAGTGTTGATATTGAAGCTGAAGAGAGGGCGATCATAAATACTATCTAGATTTCGGGTCACATAAAAATCAAAGCTAAAAGCCGTCTCCGTAAATAAGAGCGCACTTGAGGTAAGTAAATGTAGAATAAGTTTTATTTTACAAATAATATTTTATTTTTGCAACTTTTCAAAACATATTGCGGCATTGTGAAACGTGTTTACGTTGGCTGTGTTTCAATCGAATTAAATAATATAAGAGCTCACATTACAAGTGCGCTCTTATTTACGGAGACGGATTTTTTGCGCCGACCCGACATCTAGATAGTATTTGTGGTCGCAGCTAGGCTACGTCTGACAACACTTAAGAACACAATAGTTAGGTAGAGCACCAATCCCGGGCATATCAAGTGCTTGGGTGTGCCGACCTCGAGCGGAGCTGACAATAACAGTAACTTAACAAACAAACTTATAAATGCGAAAGATTGGATGTTTAGATGGATATGTTTAGCAGTTGACTATTGTTGGTTACGTAGTGTAGGACGCCCTCCGACCAGGTGGGATGACGATCTGCGAAAGACTGCAGGTAGATATGATGAAGATTGTAGGACCACTGCTATAATTATTACTAACCTACAATAATCGTAGGTTGGTTGGTTACGTGCGACGATTTTCTGAACGATTTTCATTGAAAACTGTCTAAAAATGGCATCTTCTAACTACTTCTACTTGAGACGTAAATCTGAGATGCGTTTCAGTATTTGAGCCTAAGATACCAAGTTTTCCAACCCTCAATTCAATTTGTTCCGAAAATTTTTGAAAAGCTACGATGAAACTGCATAATATATCTGCAAATGTATAAAATTGTAATACACGTATTTTCCCGTTTACGTAACGTTGCAAGATGCTGTGCCGTTATCCATATATCTTATTTGTAGTTTGATAATGATAACTGATATCATGATAGAGTGTTGGGTTAGTGTTGTGCACAAAATTGTTTGTATTGGGATTTCTTGCGGGGCGCCAGAAGGCGTTATTGTGCTATTTTAAGCTGCATAATAATCATTTTCACTTGATGTGGTCATTTTGGCACTTTATATGGGCGTTTTGTACCGTCAAGAGATCATTTTTACACCTAAAGTCTACTGATCAATGTTACGGGGCGTAATGTAACGTTGTAACGTCACACAGCTAGCGTTCGTGCAGTCAGTATGGGGAAAGAAAGCGCTCGCAACGAGCAACGAGACAGGTTTTTGACGTTTCATGTTCGCTGCGAATGGTACATTATGCCCGGCTTAATGACGCCATTTTGTTGAGTGGTCATTTAGGCACCTTATGTGGACACTTTGACATTTCAATTTCGTCATTAAGGGACATAACAGCGGTCAATTTGGCACCGTCACGCGGTCAATCTGGCACGTCATCTTGAATCTGAATGACCCTAGCGGCGGCGTAGTCGCGTACGCAATGCTTCTAACATCTTGCCATGGCATTACTGGATCTAGTCAATTAAATACCTAGATAGTAGATAGGTCTAGGTATGTAATTGTCATATCGCAGCCGTGTTGTACGTGAGACTCAAGTGGTACCCTCCGTGGTCGATATAATAGGTAATCATAGCGGTCAATCTGGCACTGCCACGCGGTCAATCTGGCACTGCCACGCGGTCAATCTGGCACCGTCACGCGGTCAATCCAGCACCTCACCTTGAATCTGAGTGACCCTAGCGGCGGAGTCGCGTACGGAATGCCCTGGAAGCTGTAGAAGGCCTTGCCCGACGGGGTAGAGTCCACTCTGCCTTGGAGTTGACCTTGGGTCACTCTCACTATCGGTGCTTCCTGCATCTTGCCACCGCTGGAAAGAAGAGAAAGAATGCTATAAGTACCAGACTTTTTGATTTAATTTTACTGATATGATATGAGCAACAGAATCTATTGGTTCAATCATCATCATCATCATCATCAGCCTATGTCCACTGCTGGACATAGGCCTCCCCCAATGAGCGACATAGCGCCCTGTCTTCAGCTTGCCGCATCCAGCATCTACCTGCAGTCCTTCGCAGGTCGTCATCCCACCTGGTCGCTCCTGAGGACCGTGACGTGACACGATCCCTCGGTCTTCACTGACAATCAGCGCTGGGTGGACACATTCGTGTGCACCCAGAACAATGCTGAGTGAAGGCCATAGTACAATAATTTGTAACATTATGTAGTATTAATTTGTGTAGTTTAAGTTTGTTGTGTATGGTAGTTTTAAGGTAAATAAAAATATTTTCTTTAATTCTTTTCATTCTTATCCCCCTAGTGAAATTCGAATTTAACGCGGGTGAAACCGCGGGAAACAGCTAGTAATCTATAATTCCTACGCATCGAAGATTATTTACTACAAATACTCGTAGTAACTTTATCTATGAGGAATTTAAGCAATCTAGATTAACTAAGCCTATGGAGGTGAATCGCCTCCCATACAAACAGTTTTTGTACATTCAATAACGACCTAAGGCTTTTTTTTTTTTTTTTTAAATGTAACTATCTGTTTTTGTTCATTCAATAACGACATGAGACTGTTTAGAAAAAGTCGAAAAAGTAGTTTTAAAAAAATTATATCTGTGCATCTGGTCTATGCGACGCGTGACCCGAGAGCTGGTGAGTATCTGGCGCAGCGCATCCACATTGTCATACAGCGGGGCAATGCAGACAGCATCGCGGGGACGCGCGCCGACTGGTATTGATATGAATTAGTTGAGCAACCTCTATACTTTCTATCCCATAAATCAGTTCCCATGGGATAGAAATAAGACGAAACAACGCGTGCGCAGCCGCGGGCAAGAACTAGTCACAATATACTGACTTTGACGAGCAGTTTTATGAATGTGCAATTTGTGACTGAATTACAAAAATCCATTTTGTCCTTTATTTTTAATCATGTTTGTTTTATGTTTTTGTGTATTGAGACAAATAAACAATTCTATTATATTCTATTTTATTGAATTTTCTATAACACCAACACTTTAAATATTCAGTAGGGTTCTTTATACATATTGAATGAATGAATGAACACTTTATTGTACCCTTACTTGTTACTTGTTTCTGGACTGGTTTCCGCAACTTGGCCGCCGGTGGGCCTTTTTTGCGTGCTTTATTGTACCCATAATAACAAAATATCACCTTATATCTAAATCTTACATAATAACAGTACAATAGGCGGCCTTATCACTTAAAGCGATTTCTTCCAGGCAACCAGGGATGGAGAAAAAGATATATTATAACAAAGAGTTGGTAGAGCACAAACAAAGACTAATAGAAAAGTTAAAAAAAAAAACAAAGAATACAAACTTAATACATTACATGCAAAACAAAACTACTTAAATAGATATTTTAGGTTTAGTTACCCACTGAATGTTGAGTAACTGTTTGTGTGGAAACGATCCACCTTCAAGATTAGGATTACTGGACGAGATATAATAAATATAATTTATCATTCAAGTATTGAATACATTTACTAGTAGATACGGTGATTTTCAATAAAACAATTATTTATTTTTCAGATGCCGGCTAAACCAACGAAATTATCCATACAAATCACTACATAGTTTATTAACAAAGTCGTTTCCCATTGCCTGTCTGTCTGTCTATATGTATGCTTAGATCTTTAACACTTTGATTGCTGAAATCACAACGTATGTGTTTTCGTTAAGTGACTAATATGCGTAAATCCACACTAGCGCAGCGGCTGAGAACATACAGATCTGTGTGACTCAGCACAGCCGTAATGTTTTTCGAACGAAACGCATGTGCAACGCAACACAACCGCTGTGTAGAGCGGCAGCACGAATGGCTTAGGTTAAAAAAAATATCCCAGTCGTCGAAAAAAGTTCGCAGTCAAACTACACAACGGATTTTGATGCGGTTTTTTAAAAGATAAGAGTGATTCAACAGGAAAGTCTTATAAACTATTAGACACATAGATTTCCACGCAGGCCAAGCGGCGGGGCGCAGCTAGTTAAATATAAAGAAGATCGCTACACGTCCACATAAAAACATTATTATCTATGAAGTATTTTGAATTTATTTATTTATTTATAAGAACAACAATTTCTAGATTATTTATTTCACAGCTAGAGAAATTACTAGACTAAACGGACTCACCAAAGAAAAATCCCCAAAATCCAAAAATGGCGTCCTCCACCGAGAAAGGAACAATACTAAAAAGATCTCACGGAACAAGATAAAACTTATCAGAACTGATAGTAGTGACTGGTAGATGATAATACTAGTTTCGTAAAGTATTAGATATTAGGCATTTTTATTGGGTAATGTGTGAGTCACTGCGAAAGAATCGACCCCTCCAACTGCCCGTCCAGATTAGTATTTTGATGCGTCATTTTTCAAAATTGGTTCAGCCCCGTTTGGATAAAAATATTTAGAGTTTGGTAGTAAAGAGTATCAGATAAACAAAGAAAAACTCGAAAAACATACATAACTAAATTCTAAAGTGCTTAGGAAGACAAATCCAACGAACCCGAACTCGACGGGGTAACGTTGTTTCGTTTAGGAGTTCCTATGGCCACCTTCTGTCTCCATCATCAGACCAGCACGATGGTAACATAACATTGTCACCGAACTTACATAATTATGACAAATTTCAGTTCAATCGGTTGAGGATAACTGGTCTAAAATTCAGTTGCAAGATATTTTGTCCCATATCACAATATTATAAATAAGAAATTTTGGAAGTTAAGATGTGTGGATTTTTGCTCTTCACGCCAAAACCACTGAACGGATCGGGGCGAAATTTTGCATACAGGTTGTTCTAGGCCTGGAAGAAAATATAGGCTACTTTTATCTGCGGCTGGTCTGGTTGTACATACTAACAGGGCGAGTTAAATAAAAGGTTGTAAAAAAGAGTTCCTTACCACAAAAACAGAGACCTATGTATCAAAACCTCCTTCGTCTCGGAAAACAAGCGAAAATTCCTTCTTCTATTCTCCCTCCTTTCCCCAAACCTCCAATC
This sequence comes from Eupithecia dodoneata, assembly GCA_947044415.1. NCBI lineage: Eukaryota > Metazoa > Arthropoda > Insecta > Lepidoptera > Geometridae > Eupithecia > Eupithecia dodoneata. The sequence continues at coordinate 4,525,991 of OX345683.1, read as the reverse complement.
GTACACATTTATATTCCTCGTCAAGTCTTCATTCAAAGAATCGTAGAAATTCGACCATGTCGTACTTTCTTGATGATTCCGTACGAAATTGGAGATTTTTTTGTTTACCGGTTTCTTTCCTAACGCTAGTAGTCTTGATTCTCTTGCTAGGATGTATCTCAAAGCTGTTCTTTTCAAGATAATCAGTTCTTCTAGAGTTCTGGCCATAAAATCGTACTAAATTTCTCACTTAAAGGAAGACTGATGAAATAAATGTATTAAATATTATTATTTTAACAATTTAATCTATGTATTTTTTAAATTTATTATTCTCAACGTAATTTTTCTCATGTATATCTGTAACTAGATTCTCCTACCGACTTGTATTGTATATTTGCATGCACTAGATGTAGGCAAAACATGTATGTTGTGTTTACCTATTGTATGTAAGTAAGTAAATCAATTTGTTGCTATTTCCATCTTTGTGTGACTCATGTTTGCAAATAAATAATTTGTCTTTGACTAAACCTGGCAACACGTATGACTGTCCTGTCCATAAAATCGTACCTACAAAATTTCTCACCAATAGGAAGACTAAACCTGGCAACACTGTATGACTGTACTGTCCATAAAATCGTACTAAACTTCTCACCAAAAAGAAGTCTCTAAACCTGGCAACACCGAATGACTGTCCTGTTCATTAGCGCGATAAAATTCCGAATCACAAAATGGTCACACTTAGTCACGATATATGAATTTAAAACACAGTGAATCACATTTTTACGAGGTAAAACAATCAGCTTCCTCTTTACAAAAATATTTAACCATTATGTTGTGTTTTATTTCTGTTTAAGGTTACATTATACGCAATAAAATGTATCTATTTGACAATGTGTTTTCCTTGCACCTAACTTATTATATTATTATCATTCAAGAAAAGGCAAAAATATTACGAATACGATTTTTGTAAGTCTAGTCTCTAACATAGAATTAAATCACTCCCTATCTTCAAAAAACTGCTGCATCAGCATTATTTATCCATATGAAATATTGATCGCCTTATGTCTATGTAAGTTTATTATAATGTTTGTAATGTAGGTATTTAGTGTATTTGTTACCAATTATTTATTAAAGTGCCACCGTCTATATTGTTCGTTCATGTCCAGTCCATCCCAAGGTTGCCTGGAAGAGATCGCTCTCAGCGATAAGGCCGTCCATTATACAAACTTATCAGAACTGATAATTATTTTCTGTTTTGTCTGGTGTAATAAAGTGTTATCTATCTATCTAAATTATTTCGATTACACCTTAGGTAATTTCCATAATTGTCATACTGAAACGTCAGGGGACGCTTCCTAAGTGAAAAGGACTATACCACGCTACGTTATGTAAAGTTTAAAACCCTACAACTTATGTTGTTCTGTATTTTTGTGTGTATTTTTCGTTTTTTTTTGTAACTGTTTATCATTGTGTGTGGATATAAATAAATTCTTTTTTCTATATCTATCCGTGAAAACCTTCAATAAGCTTTTTAGTATTAGTGAACTTGTTAGTGTGTTATCTACAAGCCTCTGGTTTTCCTTTAAATAAATATAAATAACTTCCTGCTTACACTGAAATCCGTTTTTTATTGTTCTTGTTTATGATATCAAAATCTCTTGTCTATAAAGTCAAAGTCAAAATCATTTATTTCTTCATCAATGGTCTTCAACAGTTCGTCTTTCGAGCGAAATGCGGTTAGAATCGAACTAAGGTTCTTTCTTCTAGCTTTTCTTTAGGCTTACAAAATAAGCACTTAGACAAGTCAAATTTTACACTATTCATTATTTTCAAATAGCATTATTTTAATTTTAATGTTCGCTTCAGTTTTTTGTCCACTAGTGGAAGAGGTGAAAAAGAAACCACTAAGTAGTATGTTCATATAACTTATATACTGGCTCAGTACTCTCAGACGCTTCGAGAGAATTGATGATCTATACTAATATTATAAAGAGGAAAGGATTGTTTGTTTGTTTGTATGTTTGTTTGTTTGTAACGAATAGGCTCCGAAACTACTGGACCGATTTGAAAAATTCTATCACCGTTAGGAAGCCTAAATATCCGTGGTGAACATCGGCTATATTATCTGTCATAAAGACTTAGGAAACCATTGACGCTAGATTCCGGGCTATGCTTGGCGTAGGACCAGTCATGCCTAGGTATCGGATTGATGAAATAGAAGCCACTCTCCGGGTAACTCGAAAGACTGCTCAGAACTGAGTTTCCTGGCGAAGTCACATGCTGGTAAACATCCACTTGGGTCGGTGAGCCACTTGAGTCAGTTTTAGGTTATTTATTTATTCTTCTTGCACGATAAAATGTATACAAAACATTATTCTAGATAATTATTACAAAGACGAACTTAACTCTAAAAAGAGTTCTTCCATTAATTAAATATTATTTAAAAAATCACAGAGAAACTTGAAGTAATTATAATTTAAAAGATCATAGATAAACTTCAGGTAATTATTATTTAAAATATCACAAAGAAACTGAACTAGTCTTGAAGTATATGTTATCTCATTACAGCGATGGTTTGAACTAAAACAATGCCTGATAAAAAGAGCCAATATGGAAACAAGATGGCGGCATGGAATTTTCAAGATCAAATTAACACAAGACAGCCGTGATCGATCTGTGTAAATTGTGCTAAACCTTATGTAAGTGTTAGACACGATCATATTGTAGTACATACTTGCTTGAGCTCGTGACTTCGCTCGCGTCAGGATCACACTAATATTATAAATTAGCTGCTCCCCGCGGTTTCACCCGCCTGATATATATTTTGGATAATATACAATATATCTTTATAATTATTCTGATATATAAGCTTTATTATTGTAAAGTTTCATTAAAATCCATTCAGTAGTTTTTACGTGAAAGAGTAACAAACATCCATCCATCCATCCATCCATCCATCCATCCATCCATACTTACAAACTTTTCGTTTCAGGTCTACTTTGAAAAACAAACGAAGTTGGCGGATGACGTCGATCGCACGCAAGGTACAACCTTATCACCAACTTGCTTCGGACGCGTCACTAACCTTACCTTACGTTTCTGATCTCTAAGAAATAAATGTCAGAATCATTTTCATAGTATGTTATAATTTAATTTCCCTATACAATTGGTCAATTTTTTTTTTTTTTTTTTTTTTTTTTGACGACCGATGTGGCGCGGTGGACGAAGGTCCGCCTGCGACGCAGGAGGTTGCGGGTTCGATTCCCGCCTCGGAACAATTGTGTGCACGATCTGCAGATATTTGTTCCGGGTGTTCTGGTCGTTTTCTATGTATAATAAAAAATATCTATCTATGTAATGTATTGTATTATGTATATCAGTTATCTAGTACCCATAACACAAGCTCTGCTTACCATGGGGCTAGATAATGCTGTGTGAATTGTCCAGCATTATTTATTTATTTAATTATACTTTTTATGACATATATACATACATATTAGTTAAGGACACTATTGTATTCTATATTGCTTGCCTTATATATTTACGTTTGACTTGTAACTTGGTGTTATTAATAAAGTATTGTATTGTATTGTTGGTTTTTTTATACCAGGTTGCACGCTTTTACAAATAATAATGATGTAAGGTTCAACATCGTTAAATAATTTTTGTAATTTTGTTTATAATACATAAATTATTTTATTCTTTTTTTTTAAATTTTATTGTTTACTTTAAAGTGAATGGACCCATGTAGTCTGAAATAAAGATTATTATTATAGAAAAGTCGCCCACCGAAAGAACGGATCGGTCGCCTTTCTTTTGTACGAACCGACGACGACGACACCCATCAACATCGTTCGTTTTTCAGAGTAGGCCTCCTTGACCTGGCGTACCTATCATAAAATTAGTCTACTTTTTATTCCAGAAACGCGTGCGATACCGTGAGCAGAAGCTAGATCTATATTCCCACATGAATTATTTCAATTATTAATCTTTTAAATATGTATTTGTTATTTTCTCCGTGGGAACAGCGAAGAACAATAATAAACTAGAAGCTATTATATTAAATCGCGATCCAATAATCTTAGTCATTGTTTTTTACGATTGTTCTTTATTTGTGGATACACGGTCGGTTCTTACCGTCCAGAGGGTAATTGTAACTGTCGGCAACTGCATTCTTTTCTTCGTTATGTTTTGCAACGCGCAAAGGTATCGCTACTACCCTTTGGGTAGTTGTTTTTGTAAGTACTATTTGTACTATTTGCTCTGTTAGTTTGCGTGGGACAAATCTTGAAACTGCTTTCTAGCATGAATGAACTTTTATTGTATTGTTTATAAGCTTCTGGTTTTCCTTTAAATAAATATAAAATATAAAACTGAATTTTAGATCAGTTATCCTCAACGGAATGAGCCTAAATTTTGCATTCTTATATAAGTTTGGTGACAATGCAATGTTATGTTACCATTGATTTGGTCTGATGATGGAGACAAAAGGTGGGCTTTTTTTACTTTTGCTGGCATGGGTATCACTGCAGCCATGATAGATAGATAGATATTAAAATATGCATTCTTGTGCTGTGCGCTAGCATTATCAAAGTAACAACCTCTTGTCCCTCGAAATAATGACACACATAACTCGAAATCTCTAATCTGATTGTGTCACCAGCCGTGTATCAAACCAATCTGTCTACTTTAAAAACGAAAGTTGACGGATGACGTCGTATCGCAAAACGAAGAACGACCGATCCGTTCTTTCGGTGACCTTACTTTGAAACTGATTCTGACATATATTTCTTAAACATCCTAAACGAATGCCGTTAGTGACGCGCCCGAAGCCACTTTAGTGGCAAGGTTGTTCGATCCGTGTGATCGACGTCATCCGTCAAATTTGTTTGTTTTTGATAGTAGACCTCCTGAGAATATTATCTCAGAACCGCTACCGCACAGCACAGCACAAAAATATGCGTTCAAATATTAACTTTAACTCATATTTTAGTGGTTTCAGTAGTGTAATTTGTTATCCTTTACTCCTAAGATATTAGTATTTTGAATAAATTATTACTTTAACATACATTTTACTATGAGTTTTTTTAAGATACATATTTTGCAGTGACAAAATTGGCTTTGACTGACCCTCGAGCTGTCTGATATTTCATCTATTTTCGGATTTTGAACTTTAATTCACGTGCCCAGCCTTCAAATTCTCATAAAATCGAAGTAACGCGCCTACCTAGCCGCCTACCTAGCAAGCTTGCAGTGCGGCCATGGGCCCAGCTATCAAATTCTCATACAATCGAAGTAACCCGCCAACCTAGCCCGCTTGCAGTGCGCCATGGGCCCAGCTATCAAATGATCATACAATCGAAGTAACCCGCCAACCTAGCCGCCTACCTAGCCCGCTTGCAGTGCGGCCATGGGCCTAGCTATCAAATTCACATACAATCGAAGTAACCCGCCAACCTAGCCGCCTACCAAGTCGCTTGCAGTGCGGCCATGGCCTTAGCAACCATTAGTAGGCTAGCGGTCACGAAGACACCGAATATCTACGTAGGCAATGTTTATTCAGTATCACGGTTCGTCACGGTTAATGTCGACGCATCGATTAGTAAGTAATGTAGGTGGCAAGTGCTAGTTTATTAACCGATTCTAGGAATACTAAAGCAGAATTTGTTACGGGATATTTTCTACTGCGAAGTTTCGAGCGAAGATTCGTCACTTAAGGTGAAGTGAGTCACTTACCTAGTGTTACCATATATGGCAAAACATCTATGTTTTTTTTTTGTAATTTATTTACACTTTGCCTTAAGGTTTTCTTTGATTTTTGGTGTTTTAAGTCATCTGATCAAAGAATAAATCAAATAATTCTAACATAGTTGAATAATGGTTGTTATTAGAAGAAGCGGGCGAAGGTCCGTCAGTGACGTGGGGGGGATCTGGCGACCCCTTCCGCGGGACCTGATCCCTGCGGAACCACCATAGAGTCCTTGGGTTTACCGAATGCAGCCAAAAAAAAACATTGAGAAGTAGGGAAAAAAAGAAGATTTCCCACAAAACCCAAGGACCGAGGGGTCGTCACCCCTCGAGTTGACGCCGGGGTAATGAGGCAAAGCCTCGAGGCCCCTTTCTGCGCCCCCACCAGGGCCGGAAAGAAATTGATTGATTGAGTGACGTGGGTGCGGGTTCGATTCCCGCTGCGGGACAAATGTTTGTACGAAGTACAGATATTTTTTCTGCTGCGAGACATAAGGCCGTGGAGGTACCTTAATAAGTGCAAAAACTCACCGTAAATCATCTAGGAATTCGTTGACTGCGTTTATCATTGCCATGACTCATAAACTGAAAATAAACAAAAATAAAATAAATAAAAAAAAAAAAAAACTAACAAATCCATATCCGTACTAATATTATAAATTCGAAAGTAATTCTGTCTGTTTGTCTCTGTCTGATCTATCATTTTTATTATTTTTTTGTTGTAATTTTGTTTTATTTTAAAATTATGGGAAAACTAACAGCTAGGTAACTTAACTATATACCTACATACTAAAGGTTGCCTGGAAGAGATCGCTTCTAAGCGATAAGGCCGCCCATGATACTTGTATCATGTGATGTCTTTTATAATGATCTGTAACTGGTGTACAATAAAGAATTTTTGTATTGTATTGTATCCAACGCTAAGAGGCGACGTGGAAGGCCCAGGATGAGATGGCGCGACGAGCTCGAGGCACATCTTCCATCATGGCCTGTTGCAGCGTTGGATCGCGAGGAGTGGAAGGAGAAAAGGGAGGAGGCCTTTGCCCAGCAGTGGGACTGGCTTACAATAAATAATAAATAAATAAATTGTATTGTACTAAACATAGTATGTAATGGAAATAAAAATATAGGATGTTTTACAATAAAGATTGATTCCGGATGAAAAAGACCAGTCATAATATCGGAGCAAGTTCTTATCAAAGTAGATACTTGAAGATATTGTCAGATAACAGAATAAGGTGAAATCATCTTAGCTTTTGCACTGCCTTTTTTTATTTTGTAACTATACTCGAGCGATATTTTCAAAATACTGTTAAAGACGAAGTGAAATCGCTTTTTCGAGACAAGGACGAACGAACGCCGCGCGGGAAAGGCGAGAAAGGGAGGCAAGAGCGGCGGAATGACCGGCCCGTGCACCATTTCACTGCTTTTTATTTTTATATTTGTTATTGCTCTAAAATAATACTGTTTCTCAAAAAACTAAAACCATAATCGTCTAAAGTATTCATTAGGGAACACGTTGAAGAAATTTCATTACAATAATATTAAATAACTAGCAAATAAAACTGGTTTTTCCGTAGAGATATCTCTTTAAAAATGAATATTTAGAGGTAACTTTGCCATTTTTTTCTATCGAGTCAGGTTTAGTCAATCGTGTTTCGACTCCCATAACTTACTAACTAATATCCTAAACTTTTGATCCTCATCAAAATATATTCGAAAAATAGGTGTTTTGTTCCCATAAAATTGATTTTCCGTTAAGTCAAAATGTGGGTTTTGGGACGTGTTTCACCTTATGTAAAAGCCAAAAGAAGAGATTAATCTAATATTGTCCTATTAAGGTTGATTTTGATAAATAATTGTCACCATTACGCAATATACGAAAGATCCCAAATCGACATCACAACATAGTACAAAACAAAGTCGCTTCCCGCTGTCTGTCTGTCCCTATGTATGCTTAGATCAAAAAAAACGCACAAAACTACGCAACGGATTTTGATGCGGTTTTTTTAATAGAGTGATTCAAGAGGAAGGTTTATAAACCATTTGACACATAGATTTCCACACGAGCGAAGCCGCGTGGCGAGTTCTAATAAAAATAACAAAGAATTCGAAAGCTATTATGGTGCAAATCGGTTATTAACACTTTGAGTGCTGAAATCACACGGTATGTGTTTTCTACAAGTGACTAATATGCGTAAATCCACACTAGCGCAGCGGCTGAGAAAATACAGATCTTTGTGACTCAGCACAGCCGTAATATTTTTCGAACGAAACGCATGTGCGGTGCAACACAACCGCTGTGTAGAGCGGCAGCACGAATTTTTTAGGTTAAAAAAAAGATCGCAGTCGTCGAAAAAAAATCGCAGTCAAAGTGTTAATATCAACCTTATTATCTACGGTTCAAAAGATTTGAGACTATATAATATGAGATATAAAATATTACTTGTCTAAGTGCTTGGTAAGCCTAAAGAAATAAATGCTATTGATTTTGACTAATGTATATACTAGAACATATATAAACATATTGTATATACGTGTAAATAATTACTAATTAAAGATGTTCTGGTCGTTTTCTATGTATGATAAAAAATATCTATCTATGTAATGTATTGTATTATGTATATCAGTTATCTAGTACCCATAACACAAGCTCTGCTTAACATGGGGCTAGATAATGCTGTGTGAATTGTCCAGCATTATTTGTTTATTTATTTATCATGGAGCCAGGTCGAGTGGGCAATCGTTCGCGACTTCTTGAAAAGTTACAACTAATTAAAATCGAGTGATTTAAATCATCTCAACTCTGCTATTGACATAAAAAGATTTGTTACTAGAATCAGCAATTAATTTTATCTGTTATTGTTTAAAGTTTTTGTTATGTTTTCTTTACTACATAAATTACTTTGTTAACAAAAAAATACCTTGGATTCTAAAATCAGAGTTCCTAATGTACAATACAATACAGATAACGCTTTATTGCACATCAAACACACATAAAAAAATAGTAAAGAACAAACAAATAAAGATACAGATGCACAATGGGCGGCCTTATCGCTAAGAGAGATTTCTTCCAGGCAACCTTTGGATGAACTTTGGAATTTACCTAAAGATACTTATTTCTAGAGGCCAAAAGGAGGATCCAGCTGGGCTGGGCAGCGTTTGGGAAGCTACGTCGAGTCTTCTCTTCATCCATACCGCAATGCTTGAAAACGAAAGTTTTCAACCAGTGCGTCCTACCCGTTATGACCTACGGAGCTGAGACGTGGACACTCACGGTAGGGCTGGTCCACCAGTTCAAAGTCGCTCAGCGAGCTATGGAAAGAGCTATGCTCGGAGTGTCTCTGAAGGATAGGATTCGCAACGAATACATCCGACAGAGAACCAAAGTTATCGACATAGCTCTGAGAATTAGCAAGCTGAAGTGGCAGTGGGCCGGCCATATCTCGCGAAGAACCGACGGCCGCTGGGGCAAACGTGTTCTTGAGTGGAGACCACGACTCGGTAAACGTAGTGTAGGACGCCCTCCGACCAGGTGGGATGACGACCTGCGAAAGACTGCAGGTAGATGCTGGATGCGTCAAGCCGAAGACAGGGCGCTATGGCGCTCATTGGGGGAGGCCTATGTCCAGCAGTGGACTAATATAGGCTGATGATGATGATGATGACTTATTTCTAGACCTTAACTGAGCATCAAACGAGGCAGGTATTCAAATAGATGCCCTTTAAAAGGTCTCAAATCTTTTGAACCGTAGATAATAAGGTTGATATTAATAACCGATTTGCACCATAATAAATAAATAAATAAATAATGCTGGACAATCCACACAGCATTATCTAGCCCCATGGTAAGCAGAGCTTGTGTTATGGGTACTAGATAACTGATATACATAATACAATACATTACATAGATAGATATATTTTTTTTTTTATTATACATAGAAAACGACCAGAACACCCGGAACAAATATCTGCAGATCGTACACACAATTGTTCCGAGGCGGGAATCGAACCCGCAACCTCATGCGTCGCAGGCGGACCCTCGCCCACTGCGCCACATCGGTCGTCGAATCTATAACGTATAGCTTTCGACTTCTTAGTTATTTTTATTAGAACTCGCCACTCGGCTTCGCTCGTGTGGATAAATTACTATCAAATATTTTACTGTTCACTTCAATTTTTTAACCACTAGTGGAAGAAGTGGAAAAGAAACCACTAGCATGTTCGTATGTCTAATACATGGTTATTTGCCTATTTAAGTCTAAATATAATATGATTCGACAAGTCTACATAAATATGCAACCGTCTATACCTATACAATAGCGACGCGTCCATTCGAAGGCATTAAAAAAGCTAATAACAGGTTTAACAAAATCCCCAATGAAAATATTGATATTTCCTTTGTTCACGTAATAAAAAGGTAAAATATGTAGGTGGCGGCGCTAGTGTGCCTCGGGGTACCTTAACACTTTGAGTGCTGAAATCACACGGTATGTGTTTTCTACAAGTGACTAATATGCGTAAATCCACACTAGCGCAGCGGCTGAGAAAATACAGATCTTTGTGACTCAGCACAGCCGTAATATTTTTCGAACTAAACGCATGTGCGGCGCAACACAACCGCTGTGTAGAGCGGCAGCACGAATGGCTTAGGTTAAAAAAAAGATCGCAGTCGTCGAAAAAAAATTGCAGTCAAAGTGTTAATAACCATCCATCCTTACAGACAATTAGTTTAAAAAAAGCACTTTAAAATATTACAATGCATATCAAAACAACTTTTATTGCAATGGCGGAGGTCAGTAGTGTTATTTGTTAGAACTTCAGGAAGGTATGTGCCAAGTAGGTCATACGAAAGTTTCGATCAATACTTTATACAGTAATGGTTCTGCAGTGGAAGGCTCAATTATACTATACCTGCAGACCTTCCCGGCTTCGCACGGTTTTAGTAAGGATCCCTAACTTTTTTGAAAATATAATATAGCCTATGTTCACCGGGGATAGTGTAGCTTCCCAACGGTGAAAGAATTTTTCAAATCTGTTTAGTAGTTTCGGAGCCTATTTTCATTACAAACAAACACAAAAAATCAAACCTTTCCTCTTTATAATATTAGTACTTACTTAACTGGCTATATTTTCATATATTTTTGTTTGATTGACAAAAGAAAAAATACGTACATATCTTCTGATAATGTAACTGACGGACTAAATAGAAAAATGTATTTTTTACCCAGGACACTACTCTATTCGTTGACTACCATCCGAAATTTCGCAATTCTAATATTAACACTTTGACTGCTGAAATCACACGGTATGTGTTTTCTACAAGTGACTTATATGCGTAAATCACACCACACTAGCGCAGCGGTTGAGAAAATACAGATCTTTGTGACTCAGCACAGCCGTAATATTTTTCGAACGAAAAGCATGTGCGGCGCAACACAACAGCTGTGTAGAGCAGCACGAATTTTTTAGGTTAAAAAAAAAGATCGCAGTCGTCGAAAAAAAACCGCAGCCAAAGTGTTAAACAGATAAAAATAATTTTGACTTTCGTTTTCCTACTTGTTAATACGAAGTAAAGTACTTAGTATATTTTTTATGACATTCAGTTTATTTTTGGCTAAAAGCGAAAGCTACTCAAAACTACTTTTACTTTTGATTTTATTCGTTACGCTGCATTTTTATCAAGTACTTATAAAGCTTGTATCGATGAATGATGAATTTTTACACGACAGCGCAAGAAAGTTGGTTATGGTACGTACCGATCCTATCCATCCAAAGGTTGCCTGGAAGGAATCGCTGTTAGCGATAAGGCCGCCGATTGTGCCACTAGACTTAGTATTAAGATCCATTATTTTTGTATTGTTGGTTTTGTGTTGTAAATTTTCACAGATGATTTATTTCTGTTGCCGCTATAACAAATACTAAAAAGAATAAAATAAATATGTAGGTAATACAAATACTAATGTAATAAATATTACATATTTATTTTATTCTTTTTAGTATTTGTTATAGCGGCAACAGAAATAAATCATCTGTGAAAATTTACAACACAAAACCAACAATACAAAAATAATGGATCTTAATACTAAGTCTAGTGGCACAATCGGTGATGATTTATTTCTGTTGCCGCTATAACAAATACTAAAAAGAATAAAATAAATATGTAGGTAATACAAATACTAATGTAATAAATATTACATATTTATTTTATTCTTTTTAGTATTTGTTATAGCGGCAACAGAAATAAATCATCTGTGAAAATTTACAACACAAAACCAACAATACAAAAATAATGGATCTTAATACTAAGTCTAGTGGCACAATCGGTGATGATTTATTTCTGTTGCCGCTATAACAAATACTAAAAAGAATAAAATAAATATTACATATTTATTTTATTCTTTTTAGTATTTGTGTAGTATTTCTTCTCCTATAGTCTCCCATACTACAACAAACGTGATTTTATTGTTCGTTTTTATAGATAACTAGCTGCCCCCCGCGGTTTCACCCATGGTGATAGATATTTTGGATAATTATACAATATATCTTTATAAATTGTAGCCTATGTGTTATTCTGATGTATAAGCTATGTTATTTGTAAAGTTTCATTAAAATCCATTTAATAGTTTTTACTTACAAACTTTCGCGTTTATAATATTAGTAGGATGATACGGAACCCTTCGTGCGCGAGTCCAACTCACACTTGGCCGGTTTTATTTTAGGTTATGCCCCTTTGGCTAAGGGATAAGATCAACGACCTATATTGCCAAGCTGTTTGGCACCTAGTACCTGACCGTGACTTCGCCTGTTCCACTTAACTAACCCCCATATCTTTAGTCATTACCTCGACTTCGATTCAAACTCTACTCAACCTCCAAATGCGTTTCGGTATGCTTGATCGTAAAAAAATCCTTCACTCGAAACAGCCTTCGAGAATTTTTTCATACGAGTGGAATAACGAACTGTCATCTCAAGGTACCTCGCTACCTACCTTGAATGCTCCTCGAAATAGTTTGTTGTTATTTACAATGGATTTTGGAGACTATCTCAATTACATTTACGACGATGAAACCTACAATTACCCATCGCGAAGGTATATAAGAGAGGTTGATATATAACCAAATTAACGACTAAGCATACCAAACTCGAGCATGTTTTGGAGGAATGCTCGAAACACCCTTGAACAAGTTTGAGTGGAGAATTATTTGAGGTAATGACTAAAGATATGGGGGTAAATCTTGTGTTTAATTGACAATTAGTAAATCAATTAAAGATATAATGGGATGTTGACACGATGTTTCACAATTGTTATGCAAGATGGAACGGTTAATGGTTTTATGTTAATGTAGTATAAATAACTTTCTTATTATCTTAATTGCTACATACAATACAATATATCTATTGCACCATCAATACAAAAAAAATATAAATAAAAAAGGTTCTTAATACTTAGTCTAGTGGCACAATTGGCGGCCTTATCGCTTACAGCTATTTCTTCCAGGCAACCTTTGGATGGATAGGATCGGTACGTACTACGTGCTACATGTTTGACTTCAAAAAAAGAAAATAAAAAAAATTATAAAAAAATCAAGTTCGACGGAATTTATATATTATAACAAGTAATATATACAGTTATAAGTTGTTTGTTTTTATATGTATAACTCGCTCTCGTTTAGCATTTCTTGTTCTTTTAACTAAAATACTCGAGATATTCAATTATCCTGTTTCTTAGTCAAAAAAATCGAAATATTCTTTTTTTTCATTTTTCTAACTCACTCTGGCTTAGAATTTCTTGTACTAATCTAAAATACTCGAGATATTTAATTTTCCTGTTTCTTAGTCAAAAAAACTCGATAAAAATTCATTTTTGCATTTTTCGAACTCGCTCTCCTATAGCATTTCTTGTTCTTTTATCTAAAATACTCGAGATATTCAATGATTCTGTTTCTTAGTCAAAAAAAAACTCGATAAAAATTCATTTTTCATTTTTCTAACTCGCTGTGGTTTGGCATTTCTTGTTCTTTTATCTAAAATACTCGAGATATTCAATGATTCTGTTTCTTAGTCAAAAAAACTCGATAAAAATTCATTTTTCATTTTTCTAACTCGCTGTGGTTTGGCATTTCTTATACTTTTATCTAAAATACTCGAGATATTTAATTTTCCTGTTTCTTAGTCAAAAAAACTCGATAAAAATTCATTTTTGCATTTTTCGAACTCGCTCTCCTATAGCATTTCTTGTTCTTTTATCTAAAATACTCGAGATATTCAATGATTCTGTTTCTTAGTCAAAAAAAAACTCGATAAAAATTCATTTTTCATTTTTCTAACTCGCTGTGGTTTGGCATTTCTTGTTCTTTTATCTAAAATACTCGAGATATTCAATGATTCTGTTTCTTAGTCAAAAAAACTCGATAAAAATTCATTTTTCATTTTTCTAACTCGCTGTGGTTTGGCATTTCTTATACTTTTATCTAAAATACTCGAGATATTTAATTTTCCTGTTTCTTAGTCAAAAAAACTCGATAAAAATTCATTTTTGCATTTTTCGAACTCGCTCTCCTATAGCATTTCTTGTTCTTTTATCTAAAATACTCGAGATATTCAATGATTCTGTTTCTTAGTCAAAAAAAAACTCGATAAAAATTCATTTTTCATTTTTCTAACTCGCTGTGGTTTGGCATTTCTTGTTCTTTTATCTAAAATACTCGAGATATTCAATGATTCTGTTTCTTAGTCAAAAAAACTCGATAAAAATTCATTTTTCATTTTTCTAACTCGCTGTGGTTTGGCATTTCTTGTTCTTTTATCTAAAATACTCGAGATATTCAATGATTCTGTTTCTTAGTCAAAAAAAAACTCGATAAAAATTCATTTTTCATTTTTCTAACTCGCTGTGGTTTGGCATTTCTTGTACTTTTATCTAAAATACTCGAGATATTTAATTTTCCTGTTTCTTAGTCAAAAAACGCGATAAAAATTCATTTTTGCATTTTTCGAACTCGCTCTCTTATAGCATTTCTTGTTCTTTTATCTAAAATACTCGAGATATACAATTATCCTATTTCTAAATAAAAAAAAATCGATAAAAAATCTTCTTTGCATTTTTCTAACTCAGAGCGAGTTAGAAAAATACCGATGTTCTTTTCGTTTTTTATCAAACACACATGTTAGAGACGTGCATGAGACATGACGTCATCGTTCTGTTTTAAAAAAAAAACAAGCATTTCTTGTTTTTTTTATCTAAAATACTCGAGATATTCAATTTTCCTGTTTCTTAGTCAAAAAACTCGATAAAAATTCATTTAGCATCTCTTGTTCTTTTATCTCGTCGGTAAAACTGTTAATAAAACGATGACGTCATGTCTCATGCACGTCTCTAACATGTGTTTGATAAAAAACGAAAAGAACATCGGTATTCTTATGAATCACTCTAGCCAGCACATTGATTACTAGTTTCTTCACGCGGCTTCGCACGCCTTGTTTCTATAGAAACGATTGAACATTCAAACGTTTCTATAGAAACAGGCCTAGGCAAGGCGTAGGTATTTCTATCACATGGGGACTGATTTATAATTATATATATATATTCTTGTGTAAGTATATAAGTAGTATATTTTAATATGTTTATAAGTAAAAGTAAGTTCTGTAATCTAGCACTACCTACTAAATTGTTGTCCACACTACCCAAAGGTTAGCAGGTAGAGAATGCTATCTAGCATTATGCTCGCCTATGTACAACTTTTTGTGCAGTAAAGTATATTCTATATATCTATTTATGGGATAAAAAGTAGTCTGTTTTATTCGAATAATCCTATGTACAATTATGCAAATTTCAGCCCAACATACAGACAACATACATATCAGATATTCAAAATACTGTTAAAGACGAAGTGAAATCGCTTTTTCGAGACAAGGACGAACGAACGCCGCGCGGGAAAGGCGAGAAAAGGAGGCAAGAGCGGCGGAATGACCGGCCCGTGCGCCATTTCACTGCTTTTTATTTTTATATTTGTTATTGCTCTAAAATAATACTGTTTCTCAAAAAACTAAAATTATAATCGTCTAAAGTATTTATTAGGGAGCACGTAGAAGAAATTTTATTACAATAATATTAAATAACTAGCAAATAGAACTGGTTTTCCCGTAGAGATATCTCTTAAAAATGAAGATTTAGAGGTCACTTTGCCATTTTTTTCTATCGAGTCATGTTTAGTCAATCGTGTTTCGACTCCCATAACTTACTAACTAATATCCTAAACTTTTGATCCTCATCAAAATATATTCGAAAAATAGGTGTTTTGTTCCCTTAAAATTGATTTTCCGTTGAGTCAAAACGTGCGTTTTGGGACTCATTTCACTTGTTGTTAGACTGTTGGTATTTTGTAAGTTTATTTTATAAAGTGTTAATCTATTATTGGCGTAAGTTAGATGAATAAGATTTGAATTGATTTTGTTTAAACAATAAAAATAAATAGTGGAATGTCCACTGGCTTGATACTTGATGGAATGACGTCAAGCAAGCCATACAATCGCATCCTCCGATTGTTTTGAATAAGGTTTTGTTGGGCCATTGTCAGACAAACATAATATTATGATTCATTGTTGAGTGAACTACGAATATTAACACCTCTTTATCTAGGACTAATGAAAAATAGAAGGAAAATAGATTTTTTTTTATTGGATACAAGCGGACCCGACAGACGTTGTCCTGTCTTAACTATGTATATTGATTTCGAATTGGTTACATCCTCTTTGACGATATTTGCAGCACGCTTTCTGTCAATGTTATGTCAAACGCAATAAGGTTACCTACATCAAAAAAGTTTGAATTGTAAAAGCGCTATGGTTACATTACAAACAATTTAATATATGGTGGTTAAGTATTCTTAAATTTTCTAATTTTTCGCGCAATTTTCTTAATTTTTTCTTTCATAAGAACCTTCTCCTGACAATAACGAACACAATAAAAAAAGAATTAGCGAAATCGGTCCAGCCATTCACGCGTGATGCCGTGACCAAGGGAAATAAGGATTCATTTTTATATTTATTTTTTATTATATATACTCGTACAGATAATTTTTATGAGACCTCACATCGGTTCATAATATAGGCAGACTGTGGGCCCATATAAATTACATTTAAGCCCTTATTTCACTAAATAAATCTTCACCATAATAATGATATCGTCTCAAAATGACCTTTTTAATATTTTACCTTATCACTTTGAGTGCTGAAATCACACGGTATGTGTTTTCTACAAGTGACTAATATGCGTAAATCCACACTAGCGCAGCGGCTGAGAAAATACAGAACTGTTTGACTCAGCACAGCCGTAATATTTTTCGAACGAAACGCATGTGCGGCGCAACACAACAGCTGTGTAGAACGGCAGCACGAATTTTTTAGGGTTAAAAAAAGATCGCAGTCGTCGAAAAAAAATCGCAGTCAAAGTGTTAATACAATCTAAATTCAGCCTCAGAACGAAATGACAAAGTCATGACGACCGATTTGGCGCGGTGGGCGATGGTCAGCCTGCGACGCAGGAGGTTGCGGGTTCGATTCCCGCCTCGGAACAATTGTGTGTACGATCTGCAGATATTTGTTCCGGGTGTTCTGGTCGTTTCTATGTATAATAAAAAATATCTATCTATGTAATATATTGTATTATGTATGTATATCAGTTATCTAGTACCCATAACACAAGCTCTGCTTACCATGGGGCTAGATAATGCTGTGTGAATCCAGTATTATTTATTTATTTATTTTTCTCAAAACAAAACATTTTCCTAATTAATATGTTTTTAGCGAAATCGAACGGCAACGCCTCGGTATATCTAGATTCGTCACAGAGAGATATGGCACGTTTTGTGATTCACCATACTTTACTTTTCCGGTCTCAGTTCGCGATGTACGGATAAAAATGGAAGACGAATACCAAGAATTTGGCTTTTTATAGTTTTTAGGGTTCCGGGGCAAAGTGGCTGAAGAGGAACCTTTGTCGTTTTTAAAACTTTTGAAACTATCATGGTTTTTAACACTAAAGTCGTTTAAAACGAGATATTTACCATGATTTGATTTTTGAGTTATCCAATATTCCAATATAACTCAAAAATCTAATCATGGTAAATATCACGTTTTAAATAAATACAAAAATAAATAAATAATGCTGGACAATTCACAGAGCAATATCTAGCCCCATGGTAAGCAGAGCTTGTGTTATGGGTACTAGATAACTGATATACATACATAATACAATATATTACATAGATAGATGTTTTTTATTATACATAGAAAACGACCAGAACACCCAGAAAAATACATATCTGCAGATCGTACACACAATTGTTCCGAGGCGGGAATCGAAACCGCAACATCCTGCGTCGCAGGCGGACCTTCGCCCAACGCGCCACATCGGTCGTCATAAAGGTTGGCGCTGATACGTACAACACAGTGGGTTGTACAGCAGTGGCTGTGCAACCCAAAAATGAGCATTCAAATATAGTATTAAACTCATAACATTAAGATACATTTTACACTGACAAATGGGCTTATCGAAGGCTTTCACTAGTCCATTGCCCCTTTAGTTCAGTAGGTATTACGATACTTCATCATCATCAGCCTATAGCATGGACATAGACCTCCCCCAATGAGCGCCACAACGCCCTGTCTTCCGCTTGCCGCATCCAGCATCTACCTGCAGTCTTTCACAGGTCTTCATCCCACCAGGTCGGAGGGCGTCCTACACTACGTTTACCGAGTCGTGGTCTCAAGAACACGTTTGCCCCAGCGGCCGTCGGTTCTTCGCGAGATATGGCCAACATTTAGACATTATATTAGTTAGAAACAATTCGTGCAGGAATTCCTAGAATCTCAACCTCAAGAGTGCGTTATCTAGGGTCATTAACAATGCTAAAGTCCTGTTATCAGCTGTTATCGCCCCTACAGCACTGCACTTTAAGGTTCAGAATGCTGATAAGGTGTCAATGTCTTTAAATAGCTTTTAAAAGGACTTAAATAGGACGGTCAAGGTAAACATGATGTTGGGACTGCCTCGTTTGCAGTGCATCGGGAATGTTTGCGGAATATCAGACGGATGGCTTTGCTGCCATCCTCCGTAAAAAGACCGCATCCCTGATGCGCAGGGTACGCGACAGCCCCAACACCATCCTAAACACTATAGCAGGTAGAATCACCTCTCCCCTGTGGAAATGTTTCATGGGGAGAGTGATTTAATTTAATTTAGTTTTAATTTCTAGTATTAGGTATAACTAACCCTAGTAATAAGTTCTTAGTGTTTATTTTACTAACAAATTATGGATCATTAGTCATCTGAAATAAAATCATTTTATTTATTTATTTATTTAAACATCGAAGCCTACAAAATTGGTATTAAGTTGATAAAAATTTATTAATGTTAGGAATACCATAGTAAACATAATTTTGCGTGTTTGAAAAAACAACAGACTTCATAAATAATGAAAATAGGTTTAAAACTTAATTTGGTTTACAAATTAATCATGGAATGGAATTTATCGTGTATAATTTCGCACGCCAAAGCTGTTTCAGCTGGTAAGTCATCGCATGGGACGTTTTAGAAAAAGCATACTAACTTATAACCCGTTGACTGCAAATAAATGATTTTGTATTTGTATTAGTTTATTAGTTTGACGACCGATGTGGCGCGGTGGGGGAAGGTCCGGGTTCGAGTCCCGCCTCGGAACAAATGTGTGTACGATCTGCAGATATTTGTTCCGGGTGTTCTGGTCGTTTTCTATGTATAATAAATAATATCTATCTATGTAATGTATTGTATTATGTATATCAGTTATCTAGTACCCATAACACAAGCTCTGCTTACCATGGGGCTAGATAATGCTGTGTGAATTGTCCAGCATTATTTATTTATTTAACTCCTCCTTTTTTTGAATTCGGTTCAATAAAGCTTACAGCTATCCATATATCATACATGGGCCTCCCTAATGACCTCAAAAGCACGTTTTCAGCTTGACGCATCCAGCATCATGCCTGCAGTCTTTCGCAGATCGTCATCCCGCCTGGCCGGAGAGCGGTCTACACTACGTTAACCGAGTCTTGGCCTGTCCCCAGCGGTTGTCGGTTCTTCGCAAGATATGGCCGGCCGGCTAACTATACGAGAGTAATTATTATCACTAAATTTATTTAAAACGGGATATTCACCATGATTAGATTTTTGAGTTTTCCAATATTTCGGCACAGTTTCAGTTTTAAATGACTTTAGTGTTAATAGCCATGATAGTTTCAGAAGTTTTAATTA
The DNA here is from genome assembly GCA_947044415.1 of Eupithecia dodoneata. Lineage (NCBI taxonomy): Eukaryota > Metazoa > Arthropoda > Insecta > Lepidoptera > Geometridae > Eupithecia > Eupithecia dodoneata. The sequence continues at coordinate 4,505,968 of OX345683.1, read as the reverse complement.
TTATCAGTTCTCAAGAAACATAAAAACTGAGTCCTTTTAAAAACGAGTTCAAAGCTCATTGACCTAGGTTAGGTCACACGATGCAGAGATCTAAACGCCTAGGTTTAGCTAGGAGTTAAATTTTTTGTTCTTTTGTGTATTTTTTGTCGAAAATTATCGATAAATAACGGAATAAGTTGGATAATTTAGCTATCCCAAGACTGTTTTATTTTATTTGACATTGCAAATAATTTAACTATAATAATTTAACCATTAGTCCTATAGCTTTGTTTTGTATTAGTTTCAGTAGCTTTTTGTGGAAATTTTTAATTAGCCTTAAGTACTTATTCACATACCTACTCATTAAGTTATCTGTTAATTTCCTGAACATTGTATAAAATAAATAAATATATAAATCGCAAACGGTGTATTTTCTTCCAAGTATTGTTTGTTCGGATGTTTAGGTGGATGGATGGATGTTTTTTTACTTCTTCCCGCCAACTCCTAATAGCTACTAAACGGATCGGGCTAAAATTTTGCATAGATGTAGCTACAAGCCTGGATTCAAACATAGGCTTTACTTTTACTTCTTATACAATAAAAAAATAAATAAAATAAATAATGCTGGACAATTCACACAGCATTATCTAGCCCCATGGTAAGCAGAGCTTGTGTTATGGGTACTAGATAACTGATATACATAATACAATACATTACATAGATAGATATTTTTTTATTATACATAGAAAACAACCAGAACACCCGGAACAAATATCTGCAGATCGTACACACAATTGTTCCGAGGCGGGAATCGAACCCGCAACCTCCTGTGTCGCAGGCGGACCTTCGCCCACCGCGCCACATCGGTCGTCACAATAAATCAGTTCCCATGGCATAGAAACAACGCGTGCAAAGCCACAGGCAGAGACTAGTAATTAAGAAGCGTCGCACAAATATCTTGAGGAACTCGTGTGAGGTTGTAATATTTAGATTAAGTATTAATTTTAAGTGCCTTAAACTACGCACAAATGTTAAAGTGGAAGTGGGCCGGTCACATAGCGAGGCTGTACTGTGGCGAGGCTTAGAGACAAAAGATGGACATACAGCACCACCATATGGAGAGGACCTCAAGGAAAAAGAAAGAGAGGAAGGCCCTCAACACGCTGGGAGGACGAAATAAAAAAAGTCGCTGGTCCAAAGTGGTGGCAAACAGCTCAAGATAGAGAGAAGTGGACATCGTTGGAGGAGGCCTTTACCCAACCTGGGGACCCTGCTATCAACCAAACGTAGTGTTATAAATAACGCACTAACAGTACCTAAATCAATGTAGCAGGATCAAATAAAGGCTTTTTTATTTTATTTATTTTATTATTAATTTTAAGATTTATTGTATCTCATTATTATTTTATTTTGAGCCATTATTGTCCCACTGCTGGGCAAAGGCTTCTCTTTTCTCCTTCCACTCCTCGCGTTCCAACGCTGCAATGCAACAGGCCATGATGGAAGATGTGCCTCGAGCTCATCTCATCCTGGGCCTTCCACGTCGCCTCTTAGCGTTGGGTGGGCTCCACTCTGTGGTGGTCTTTGCCCACAAATCGCTGGACATACGGCAGACGTGTCCAGCGACATCTATCGACGTGTATCTCATTTTAAGTGAACATTTTAGAAGTTTTATGAGAGTGAAGAAGAAGATGTTAGTGATTAATTAGGTTGAAATACACTATTGTATGAGGTAAATACCTGTAAAAATAGTTGTAATGCTATTAATAAAATTTTGTTTTACGAGAAACAAACATCTTTGAACCGAACTCTAATTGGCCCGAGCCACGTAGTGTCCTTGGTACACATTTGACTGCATTTACTTTCGTTTTCTTATCGCGAATGCGTCATTTGCCGCATTGAAAACCTCTTAACGAAGTACATAATTTTGTATTTACTTAGCAATTAGGTGTGGAGCTATTAAGTCATACCATGCTTACTAGAAATACTCGTCGAGGTAGATTCAAAATATTTAAGATATTTTCAAGATTTAAAACTCTAAATCTACCTCAAATTCTTAAATAGTGAAAATGGGTTTGGATGGAACACTTCGATCATCCACTGCTGGACATAGGCCTCCTCCAATGAGCGCCATAGCGCCCTGTCTTCAGCTTGCCGCATCCAGCATCTACCTGCAGTATATCGCACCTGGCCGGAGTTCCCCAGCGGTTGTCGGTTCTTCGCGAGCTATGGCCGGCCCACTGTCACTTCAGCTGATAATGCTAATTCATAAAATAACTATATCTAGTACTAGCGGCTTCGCACGGTTTTAGTACGGATCCCTAACTTTTTTAAAAATATAATATAGCTTATGTTCACCGGGAATATTGTAGCTTCCCAACGAATTTTTCAAATTGGTCCAGTGGTTTCGGAGCCTATTCATAACAAACAAACAAACAAAAAATCTAACTTTTCCTCTTTATAATATTAGTGTAGACTAACTTTAATCCAAAGTATTTCGATACAATGTGTTTTAAAACGCCAGAGTAAGCAATTGCAAACAACTTTCGCTTATCTCGTTGAAAATAACGGTGACATGGACTTCTCACGTGAGTTTTACCACTTACGATTAGGAATTCCGTTGTTTAGCCGCAATTCTTAAGATTTGCACATTTTTAGCTGTGTTTTTAGCTTGGGGCTAGGCGATGCTGTGTGGATTGTCATGTTTTTTTTATAGTAGCTGCGCCCCGCGGTTTCACCGCGTGGTGATAGATTTTTTGGATATTATACAATATATCTTTGATGACCGATGTGGCGCGGTGGGCGAAGGTCCGCTTGCGACGCAGGAGGTTGCGGGTTCGATTCCCGCCTCGGAACAATTGTGTGTACGATCTGCAGATATTTGTTCCGGGTGTTCTGGTCGTTTTCTATGTATAATAAAAAATATCTATCTATGTAATGTATTGTATTATGTATATCAGTTATCTAGTACCCATAACACAAGCTCTGCTTACCATGGGGCTAGATAATGCTGTGTGAATTGTCCATCATTATTTATTTATTTATCTTTATAACTTGTAGCCTTTGAGTTATTCTGATGTATAAGCTATATTATTGTAAAGTTTCATTAAAATCCATTCAGTATTTAACGTGAAAGATTAACACACATCCATACTTACAAACTTTCGCGTTTATAATATAATATTAGGATTATTAACCGACTTCATAAAAAGGAGGAGGTTCTAAATTAAACAGTTTTTTTTTATGTTTGTTACCTCATAACTTACCGACTGGGTGAACCGATTTTGAATTTTTTTTGTTTGACAGCGGGTGCTTTTCGTTTGGTCCTATTTTAATTTGGTCCAGTTCTGACAATGGCATCCATGAGATAACCCTTTTTAATTTGGTCCAGTTCTGACAATGGCATCCATGAGAAAACCCTATTTTAATTTGGTCCAGTTCTGACAATAGCATCCATGAGAAAACCCTATTTTAATTTGGTCCAGTTCTGACAATAGCATCCATGAGAAAACACTATTTTAATTTGGTCCAGTTCTGACAATGGCATCCATGAGAAAACCCTATTTTAATTTGGTCCAGTTCTGACAATAGCATCCATGAGAAAACCCTATTTTAATTTGGTCCAGTTCTGACAATAGCATCCATGAGAAAACCCTATTTTAATTTGGTCCAGTTCTGACAATAGCATTCATGAGAAAACCCTATTTTAATTTGGTCCAGTTCTGACAATGGCATCCATGAGATAACCCTATTTTAATTTGGTCCAGTTCTGACAATGGCATCCATGAGATAGCCCTATTTTAATTTGGTCCAGTTCTGACAATGGCATCCATGAGATAGCCCTATTTTAATTTGGTCCAGTTCTGACAATGGCATCCATGAGAAAACCTTATAAGTTTTAAATTTGCATTTATCACGATCGGTTCAGCCGTTTACGCGTGAAAAGGTAAAACCGACCGACAGACATAATTTCTTTCGATTTTTTTATATCTCTCAGAATACACTGGTATGAAATATTTAATCCTAAACATACGAGCACTGGATAAGTTGATATGGTGCCTATACACAAGCGAAACTCTATGTAGAATGTTTGTAAACAAACCACGACACAAATTATACGAAGCTTCGGTCCGGGAGCCAGGTACAAATTTGGTCAATTAAGTATTTCCTCACAAGCGAAAATTCGTAGGGATTAATATTATGAATACTCGTGACCGTCAGCTGCGACTCCGTGGGTGGGTTGCGCAGTGGCATTCCCATGGAATAAGGTTCAAATTAGAAATTAAAATTCGCATATTTCAGAATTTTCTTGGTGAAAATCTGTGACTGGCTCCCGGACCATTAGGTATGGGCGGTTTGTTTAAAGAAGAAAGAAATAAAATTATTAAGATTATTAATAAGATTATTAATTTTAGAATTATTAAGATAAATTATTAAGAAATAAATTATTACAAACACACAATAAAATTATATAAGACTTAGTACTAGAACGATACAATTCATTAATTACTAGCTGCGCCCCGCGGCTTCCCTCGCGTGGAAATCTATGTGACAAATGGTTTATAAACCTTTTTGAATCACTTTATCTATTAAGAAGCCGCATCAAAATCCGTTGCGCAGTTTTAAATATCTAAGCATACATAGGGACAGAACGACAGAGGGACACGATTTTATTTCATACTATGTAGTGATATTATAGTTTACAAAAATTCTACATCGAATTTGGCTAGTGTATAGTTATTATCCAGTTTATAATTGCAGTATTAAGTTGCGTGGGTCACCTTGTAACTTGATGAGCATTGGTTTTACGCGTATTGACAAAGTGGTTCTCACTCCCGCGTAATAATATAGGAAGGTTGTGGGTTCAAGTCGCGGCCTAATCGAAATTTTTTTATTATATTTAGGGGCACACGTGTTCTTGAGTGGAGACCACGACTCGGTAAACGTAGTGTAGGACGCCCTCCGAACAGGTGGGATGACGACCTGCTAAAGACTGCAGGTAGATGCTGGATGCGGCAAGCTGAAGACAGGGCGCTATGACGCTCATATTCATAAAAAACAACTGTTTTTTAATATCTTGACGCAGATAGGCGTAGAAGGAAGTTTTCTTAATTTTACGTCAAAGTTAAGCGACGATTATCATTGAAAGGATAATGATGATGCTATCCTAGCCGAATTTCCACCACTGCGGCGGCCGCGGTGGCGGCGGCAGCAGCGCGCAGGGCATTATTATATTGCACAAGTGTCCGCAAACACGTGCACTCTCTATTCCCACACTCTTATACTTCGATGGGACGGCAGATAGACATGACCAGGGAGAGATCAGGTGCATGACCAACGGCTTATGTGCTTTCCAAGACGCGGGGGGAACACCGCCAACTTCAATAAACACTACCATCATTAGTAGCAGTGTCCTGTGGGCACCATGCGTTCGATTTTCGACTTTATGATTAAAATTGTAGAGTATGGAACTTTAAATGAAACAAATTTAGGTAGGTAAGGTGCATAACTTACCGAGGTATTTGATAGGCAAGAAGGTAGTATACCTATTTTTCGTAAACTTAGGAATTTTATCTACCTAAAGAATTTCTACAAACATAAATTTACATGCTCTGCGAGTTTAGTTTTATTGACCATGCGTTTCGTGTCCATTGAATTATTTATTTATTTATGTTATTATGGTACCTTTCTACCCACTCAGATGAGGGAAATAAGTATTTACCCACCTATTATTGAATACTTAGGTACCTATTTACTTGAAGGTTACCTAAGCCTCCCTTCAAAGACGGGCATCAAATATTTAGTAAAGCATACAAATTGTAAGAAAAATCGATTTCAACGATTTTATGACGTTATGTAGATATTCACGCAAGCATTGAGCCGGTTATAGATTGTAGGAATGGAGAAATATTGCTATAAATAATGAGAAAACCCGCTAGCAGCAACAAGTATGCACCGAAAAACAATAAAAAGTCCAAGAAGAAAACCAGTTTGCAAAAATCTCACGATTTTGCGTCTGGGCCGGCGGTTGAGGCTTTTCACCTCAATTTTGTGTCCAGCAACGCAATCAGACCAGTTTTCTTTAAACATGAAGTGAATAAGAATATAATTTACACTTACCTAGAGATTTCACAAATAATTAATTATTTACGTGGTTACGAACAATTTAAAGCGAGAGAGGTACCGGCAGCGTAGCACTCCCGTGACTGCGGTCAATAACACTGACAGTTCTGCCAACCTATCGATTTTACGTCTTCGTTGACGTCAGCGTGGCTTGACAGTGACACTTGATTGAGGCTATGGATTAGTTTTTATTTGGTTTGCTCTAAAGCTTAGTGATTTGCTTCGTCCAAGGGTTGCTGATTCGCGTTCCCGAAATTTTACTAGATCTAGAGCATAAGGCATAAGACAAGACGTGGTTTTTTTTTTACTTGCGTGAAAAATGAATACTTAGAAATAATGTAGGAATACCGCACATCTATTATCTGTTGAAAATAACATAATACAATTTAATATGGTTGAATTAGAACAATTGTATACTTACCTATTCATCATCGGCCTATGTTAGTCCACTGCTGGACAGCTGGCTGAAGACAGGGCGCTATGGCGTCATTAGGGGAGGCCTCCCTAATGAATGAGTGCCATAGCGCCCTGTCTTCAGCTTCACGCTACCCGCAATCGTTCGCAGGTCGTCATCCCACCTGGCCGGAGGGTGTTCTTCTACACTACGTTTGCCGAGTCGCGGTCTCCACTCAAGAACACGTTTACCCCACCCAGCGGTTGTCGGTTCTTCGTGAGCTATGGCTGGCCCACCCACTGCCACTTACCTATTATTGTAATGTACCTATTGTGTTAAGTCATTACATTACATTACCTATGTGTTATGTAGGTAGCTATGGTTTCAAATTAATTTATTTTCTCGTCTTTCTCTTTAATTAGCGTCTCTTATCCAATTGGACGACGCCATCAGCCACATGTTATACGCAAGCAATTCTCATCTCTTCAGGTCAGAGTCAGACATCAGCTTGTCAATCAAGTAATATTATGCTCCAAATGGATAGTGACTGCACTCTGGAACACGCGTGGCGTTCATTTGTTTGTTTTTGTTTGGTAGCTTTGTATTTTGAAAATCGGGCAGTTAACCGTCAAGTCAAGTCAAGTAAAAATTCTGTTTGTCTTGTCTTGTCAGGGTCAGGGCAGGTCAGTCTCAGAGTCAGTCTTTTCTTTTGCTTGGCCGGTGTTCGCTGTTTTTCAGAAGAAAAAGGTAATATTATTCAAGTTGTCTTTCATACTGGATAAGTGAAGTGGCGTGATTAATCATATATATATCTGTGTGGTCTCCCAATAACTCAGGTTTGTATAAACTAAAATGCATTTCTTGTTCTCAATGTCCTTCGATGTTTCTTTTTCTCAATATTCTCGACGAACGAAGTGTTCCCGAAGCACATACAGGATAGATTCTGGACCATAATCTGCCAGTTCTGACGCTATGATCAAACTTTATACGAAAATAGGAATTGGAGCATGTTTGGAGATTTCCTATTGGATCAGAAATATTGGCGCCAAAACAGCAGCTTTGCTAATTCTACATGCATTAAAATTAGATAGAAAAAAGTTTATGCTTGCATATTGTATATAGGTAGTTAGGTGGTGTATGTTTATTTATAATAAGGATCCTATTAGGCTAGAGTTCAAGCAAATACAAAATAATAGATCCAAAATTATTAACATATAGGCATACACTAAAAAAAAATTATGTAGTAAAAGTAAAGTCTTTATTTTGAACTTAGGTGCTAGTAAAGCTAGCTCAAGTCCTTTGAGCTAGCTTTAAGTGGGCATGTCTAGTGACTAAACTTTTAAAATTGCGACCTGCGACACAGTATTTTACTTCTGCAGGTCGCATTGCTTCATATTGTTGTTACTAGCACCTAAGTAAGTTCAAAATAAAGACTTTACTTTTACTTCATCACTTCATCAGCCATGTAAAACAACATTACTAGTGAAGTTAAATTACTTTATTCAACTCATGAGGTCTCTCAACCAGGGTTGGCATGATTAAAACAAGTTGTTTTAAAACACGTGTATAAAACAGTGTTTAAAACAGTTTGAAATAAAACTATGTTTTATATTAAGAAAAAAAACAGGTTTTAAAACTACCTTTAATTGCAAATGAATGTGTATAAATACCACAGACAGGCTGTGGTATTTATACACTGCATAGGTAACTCCCCGACATTTTGAACTGTTTGTTTTATAAAATATAAAAAAAAAAACTGTTTTTTTTCCAACCCTGCTCTCAACGACTAAATTACTTACTCAATAAATACATTTATTGTAATTTATACATGGTAAGAAACCAATTTATTAGTCTTTAAGCTCAGTTTTAAGCAAAAGTGGTTATATAGATAACATCCAACATTTTGATACAATACAATACAAAAATTCTTTATTGTACACCATAATCAAATCAATCATTACAAAAATACATTATATGCGACAAGTACAATGGGTGGCCTTATCGCTTAGAAGCAATCTCTTCCAGGCAACCTTTGGATGGCTTTTGGCCACAGCTTATCTAAATAAGAACATACCAAGAATACTAAAAAACAAATAATAAATATTACAAATACCAAACTAAATAATACACTACTTAAATAAATAAATAGTAAGTACCAATACTCATTCTTTTCACAGGAAAAACTCCTTGACGTGAGCTTTAAAAACTGGCAAGGATATAGCTTTTCTAATGGACTCTGGTAGTGCATTCCACAACCTTATGGCCTTTGATATTTTTGAATATACTAATATATATTTTAATCATTGTTGATGTACAAATTGTTCGTTTTAGGCACTTTCTGACTGAGAAACAGGTTTATTTATTCTAGTTTAGGCAAATGTATTTAAACACACATTAGTATTACAATAGTCAATTACCTACATAAGATAATTGACATTTCTAATCTAATTTAGTCTTTAGTTGTTATGTATCAAATTATTTATTGTGCATCAAGGCACAAACCACTGTATGTATGGTATGGTAAGTGTACTCCTGTTTCCGCACTTAGACTCCGATTGGTCCTTTGTGCGTGGTGACAAACCACTGTAACAATAACTTGTAATTTACTGAAGTCTGTGAAGGAGGCACTGGTGACCAGTAACACAGGTTTTAACACTTTGACTGCGATTTTTTTTCGACGACTGCGATCTTTTTTTTAACCTAAAAAATTCGTGCTACCGCTCTACACAGCGGTTGTGTTGCACCGCACATGCGTTTCGTTCGAAAAATATTACGGCTGTGCTGAGTCGCAAAGATCTGTATTTTCTCAGCCGCTGCGCTAGTGTGGATTTACGCATATTAGTCACTTGTAGAAAACACATACCATTTACTGTACCTACTGCACTACACCTTGCTATAACAATTAAAGGTATCTGTATTTACTGTACCTACTGCACTTCGCCTTGCTATAACAATTAAGTACCTGTAAGATGACCTTTTTGTGAAGAGAAATAAATGATTATTTATTTTATTGTTATTGTGTGCTTCTTTTAAAAAACCATTTTTCATTTCATAGCATATTGTTACGAGTTGATCTCGACAAATATGTCTTCGAACAAGGACGACCGTCTGGCAAAGATCAGGGAGGAGCGAGCTGCTAGAGAGAAAGCAAGGATTGAAATAGTAGGTGAACATTTACTTAGCAATTTTTATTCATATTCCTTATTGGCAACATATGTTGTTACATGTCTCTCAATTTACATTCAAACTGAATATATAAATAATGCTGGACAATCCACACAGCATTATCTAACCCCATGGTAAGCAAAGCTAGTGTTAAGTGTACAAGATAACTTATATATACCTAAAACAATAAGTAATAAATATAAAAAAACAACACCTGGAACAAATATAATAATTTTTGCAGTTTTTTATTTATTTATCTGTCTCTTTCCTTTGACTAATATCTGAAATGGCTGCACTGATTTTGACGGGACTTGTAATGATATTATAGTGTAGCGTAGTATAATATTGTTGGGCCAATTATTTTTAAAAAGTAAATTATGGTGGGTGGGTATAGCATCCAACATAAATTAACGGCTAGTCAGCATCTAGCATAAATAATAATAATTGTTTTATGTTTGTTTCAGTTGCGGGAGCTGAATCGCATGAAATACAGCACTGCTCAAACTCAAAAACTTGTCAAATCAAGCATTCCTACTACTCAAAAACTGGTGAAATCAAGCATGTCCACAACTCATACTCTGGTCAAATCAAGCGTGTCCACTACTCATACGCTGGTCAAATCAACCGTGTCCACTACTCATAATCTGGTCAAATCAAGCGTGCCTACTAACCAAAAACTGATCAAATCTAACAGTGTGTCACAAATAAAAAAAAATATTGCACCTGTCAAAAACAATTTTCATGATATAGGTACAACTAAAAGACCAACTACTGCCCCGACTGAACCATCCAAAGATGTAAAAAAAGAGGCCAAAACTAATTATCTACAGAAAAATATCGCAGCTTTGTATAATGCTGGCAAAGGCAAAATTGACGACGGTACTAACAAAGTTGACGGAGCTGGCAGAAAAGAAAATCATGAACCAAATAAACCCACTGATAATGCAAAAGTCGACAAGAAACCTGCCGACAAAAAAGTACCAGTTATTTCAATTTCTTATATAGACAAAAATAAAAATGCGATAACAAACAAAATAAACAATGACAAGCTCTTTAACAGAAAGCCAACGGTCTCAACTGACAATGTCCTCGCTGAAATCAAGCCTTTCAAAGCCATAGATCCAAAACTGACCAGAAAAAGCATGGCTTTTCCAAAGTCTAACATTCCTTCCATTCAATCTAGAAAGTCCATGATACCTAAAATAGACACAACAAAAGAATCTGTCTTTGATAGACTCTACAAACCTAAATTTGCTCCAAAGAAAACCATCAGTGAAGTAGAAAAACTGAAAACGGACCCCAACTACCTTAATAAGGTCATAAAAAAATCCGGTCTCATTACACAAAGGCACTCCTGCTTCGACCGCGATGAGGTCAAACCTGTAAGAAGGTCCATTTCAGCTGTTCATTTCAAACGTATCAATAAGAATGAAGTGGGTAACTGCATCCATAAATGGTCTTCGATTGGTGATAAACTCAATAACCGCCATCTTGCCATCGACGAAGGAGAGTCCCTAAAGGAGGATAAATTGACATCAGCTGTCAAAAGCGAACGCAAAAAGGTTACATTCCTCACCCCAAAGTTCAATACACCTGGACATGATGAGTTGCAAGCTCGTCTTAAATCTTGGCTACAGAAGCGAGGGAAATCCTTAGATGCCTACCAACACCTACAATGCTTCGGTGTGCACCATTTACAAAAATTGAATGATGTGATACCCAAATTTGATGCTTACGATGATGAAAATAAAGAAAACATTGCACTGGACTCTGACAGCGATAATGAATCATTCACAGATAATATGGGCGATCAAAAAGTTACTACAGCTGGGAAGGAAACCATTGATATCAATAATTGGAGAACCAATGATTCGATTCAAACTGAATTTAATGAGACAGCGGACTTGAATGAGTCCACAGTGACTTCAGCTGATACATTTGTTACTGTTGATGATCTGTTGATTGGAGCATTGAATGATTTGACTGAACTTTTGAAAGAGGTAAGAGATAATTTTAATTCCTTTTTAACGTAGTGTATGACGCCCTCCGGCCATGTGGGATGACGACCTGCGAAAGACTGCAGGTAGACGCTGGATGCGTCAAGCTGAAGACAGGGCGCTATGGCGCTCATTGGGGGAGGCCTATGTCCAGCAGTGGACTGCTATAGGCTGATGATGATGAAATCAAAGACCTACTAAGATTTTTTAAATAAACTTTTTATATCTTATCAGACCACAATCTCACGTGATGGTGAGTGACAATGTAGCCAACGATGTATCAAGAACTAATAATAAGTATTATGTTTGTAATTTAAGATTGTTCATTAATGTGACGACCGATGTGGCGCGGTGGGCGAAGGTCCGCCTGCGACGCATTAGGTTGCGGGTTCGATTCCCGCCTCGGAACAAATGTGTGTACGATCTGCAGATATTTGTTTCGGGTGCTCTGGTCGTTTTCTATATATATAATAAAAAATATATCTATCTATGTAATGTATTGTATTATGTTTATCAGTTATCTAGTACCCATAACACAAGCTCTGCTTACCATGGGGCTAGATTATGCTGTGTGAATTGTCCAGCATTATTTATTTATTTATTTAATATTGTGTATAATGTAGTGGAAATAAATGATATTATGTCTGTCGAGAAACTTATAATCTACCATCTTACCCAGGGCTACGATCCAGAGCAAGCCGTCCGCTACCTCCGCGCGATCCGGTCGCGTTACCCTGACGCGCCGCGCGTCGCTGCCTACTGGGAATGCCGCGCAGCACTCGAGGAGCGGCGCGGGGACTTGCATGCGTCAGTCCAGTGCTGGGAGGAGGCTATCGCTACTGGGACCGAGGTATGGGGACCAGAGACTAGGAGCATAGAAAGTAGACTACTGGGACCAGGCCAATGCTACTGGAACCGAGGTATGGCGACCAGAGACTGAGGAGCATAGATAGTAGAATATTGGGAATGCCGCGCAGCACTCGTGGAGCGGCGCGGGGACTTGCATGCGTCAGTCCAGTGCTGGGAGGAGGCTATCGCTACTGGGACCGAGGTATGGGGACCAGAGACTAGGAGCATAGATAGTAGACTACTGGGACCAGGCCAATACTACTGGGACCGAGGTATGGCGACCAGAGACTGAGGAGCATAGATAGTAGACTATTGGAAATGCCGCGCAGAACTCGAGGAGCGACGCGGGGACTTGCACGCGTCAGTCCAATGCTGGAAAGAAGGTCCACTTCTGGACATAGGCCTCCCCAATGACCGCCATAGCGCCCTGTCTTCAGCTTGACGCATCCAGCATCACCCTGCAGTCTTCGCAGGTCGGAGGGCATCATACACAACGTTTACCGAGTCGCGGTCAACACTCAAAAACACGTTTACCCCAACACGGTAGTCGGTTCTTCGTGAGATATGGCCGGCCCACTGCCACTTCAGCTTGCTAATTCTCAGAGCTATGTCGATAACTCTGGTTCTCTGTCGGATGTATTCGTTACGAATCCTATCCTTCAGAGAAACTCCGAGCATAGCTCTTTCCATAGCTCGCTGAGCGACTTTGAACTGGTGGACCAGAGACTGAGGAGTATAAATCATAGACTGACTAGCATTGGCATTGACAAAAGCAACCAAACGAGACTGAAGACCACGCAGTCATATTCGGAGGTTGATGTTAGAGTGGTATATATATACATTTATGTATATCAGCTGGGATATACCTACAGGGTGTTTCGTAGATGGATTGATTGGGGGATTTTAGGGAGTGATGTAGTTCATGCTCCATTTGGATTGCACTTTGAACCAATTTCCTAAGTTACAGTTGTTGAGACATAATTCTAACCTCATCAGTTCATCATGAATACAGAAATACCCATTAAACGTTTCTATAGAACGCGTGCGAAGCCGCGGGCAGAAGCTTTATGTTTATTTATTAATACGTCTGCTATACCAGTTATATTTTTCCCGTAGATTTTCTGGGAAGACGTAAAAAAACGACACTTCTTTTCACTCCTGGACTTTTGGCGCCGCGCTCGCTAAACGGTACTCTAGCCACTGTTAGTTTTGTGAAAGTTTTTAATGCTGGAACTTTAGTATACCAATCATTATTATTGACGACCGATGTGGCGCGGTGGGCGAAGGTCCGCCTGCGACGCAGGTGGTTGCGGGTTCGATTCCCGCCTCGGAACAATTGTGTGTACGATCTGCAGATATTTGTTCCGAGTGTTCTGGTCGTTTTCTATGTAAAATAGAAAATATCTATCTATGTAATGTATTGTATTATGTATATCAGTTATCTAGTACCCATAACACAAGCTCTGCTTACCATGGGGCTAGATAATGCTGTGTGAATTGTCCAGCATATTTATTTATTTAGGTATATGTTCTTTCGCAGCCAAACATAGCAGAGGCAAACTTGGACACTCTTCTTAAAAAGTTTATGCAACTGAACATCTCGCCTAGCGCGGCCGCCAAGAAGCCGGAAAGGAATTTGGTGGATGTGAAGAACGTATTTAAAAGTGCCCTTATACGCTTTGCCGTCACTAAGAATAAACTGTAAGTACCTATTTATACATCATCATCATCATCATCAGCCTATATCAGTCCACTGCTGGACATAGGCCTCCCCCGATGAGCGCCATTGCGCCCTGTCTTCAGCTTGCCGCATCCAGCATCTACCTGCAGTCTTTCGCAAGTCGTCATCCCACCTGGTCGGAGGACGTCCTACACTACGTTTACCGAGTCGTGGTCTCCACTCAAGAACACGTTTGCCCCAGCGGCCGTCGGTTCTTCGCGAAATATGGCCGGCCCACTGCCACTTCAGCTTGCTAATTCTTTGAGCTATACCCCCTATACCTATTTATACACTACCTTTATATTTTTATCTAGATTTAATAGTAGCTTTTTACAATATTCATCGAATACAACAAACATCAAACACGGAATAGTGGTGTAATTCTTATATAAAGGGTCTTTCAACAAGGACGGGTCGATGTTAAAATTGAATAAAACAAGATGTGTGCAAGATATTAACGAAATTTATGTTTTATTTGAAAGGCCCATTTATGCCATTACGGATGTAATATGACATCGTTTAAATGTCCGCCTTATATGCAATTTATAAAAATAAAATAAAATAGCATTATTAAACGAAAACCATTTTATCGTGTTTGAATATTTAACAATTACTTAGATAAGTAGTATATTATACTAATAACTATTTATTATACCTAGCTGCGCCCCGCGGCTTTGCCCGCGTGTAAATCTATGTGTCAAATGGATTACAAACCTTCGTCTTGAATCACTCTTTTCTTTATCTATTAAAAAAACCGCATCAAAATCCATATCGTAGTTTTAAAGATAGTAGAGATAATAGTTTTTAGCAAACTCGACTATAGGGACAAACAGACAGCGGGAAGTGACATTGTTTTATACTATGTAGTGATAGAAAACACCCGTAACAAATATCTACAGATCATACCCGAGGCGGGAATCTAACCCGCAACATCCAGCGTCGCAGACTCAGCTATGATTTTACCGAATTTAAATATTATCATTAATTGAATTTCTATTTATTTCCAGTCGCCAATCCGAAGCCCCTGTCTTCACGGTAACACCGGTCCGTCGCAGCGGCCGCATATCCATGTGTCCCACACCTCGACAAGCGACACCTCGCGTCACTCCGCGCGTAACACCTCGCGTAACGCGTACGCCTCTACATATATGTGAGAGTGTGAATCAAGCCAGTGCTATAGCGCCTTCACATGTGTTTACCGTGAACGAAAATCTTGTGCTGACGCCTTGAGGTTGATTTAGTTTATTGAAGCTGAGAGTTATTGTTAAAAAATTTAAGAACTGCTGATCTATAGGATTTTTTCGATCATTTATAAGATTAGGAATTAATCTATGCCATTCCATGAATAACTCTCGTACAATTTGCTCCTCATTTGCGTGAGTATAAGAATCTTCACGATAACACTGGCCCGTCGCAGCGGCTGTCTATCCATGTGTCCGACGCCCCGGCAAGCCACACCTTGCGTCACGCCGCGCGTAACACCCCGCGTAACACCCCGCGTAACACCCCGCGTCACGCCCCGCGTTACACCTCGCGTAACGCGCGCATCGCTACATATATATGTGAGTGTGAATTAAGCCAGTGCTATAGCGCCTTCACATGTGTTTACCGTGAATTAAAATCTTGTGCTGACGCCTTGAGGTTGATTTAGTTTGCTGAGACTGAGAGTTATTGTTAAAAAATGTAAGAACTGCTGATCTGTCGGATTTTTCAACCATTTATAAGATGATGGTTTTAATCTATTACATTCCATGAATAACTCTCGTACAATTTGCTCTTCATTTGCGTGTGAGTTTAAGAATATTTATGGTTACACCGGTCCGTCGCAGCGGCCGCATATCCATGTGTCCCACGCCTCGACAAGCCACACCTCGCGTCACGCCGCGCGTAACACCCCGCGTCACACCGCGCGTAACATGTGCGACGCTGCATATCTGTGAGAGTGTGAATTAAGCCAGTGCTATAGCGCCTTCACATGTGTTTACCGTGAATTAAAATCTTGTGCTGACGCCTTGAGGTTGATTTAGTTTGCTGAGACTGAGAGTTATTGTTAAAAAATGTAAGAACTGCTGATCTGTCGGATTTTTCAACCATTTATAAGATTTGTTTTAATCTATGCCATTCCATGAATAACTCTCGCACTATATTTGCTGTTGATTTGCGTAGCCCAATATTGGATACCTTTTTGCCAGTGTCAAGTAATGGAAAATAATTCTAAATTATCAAATTATGAAGATTGTTTGATATTTTCACCAGAGCCTAGTTCGTTATCTAGCAGGTGTTCCACGTGCAGGTTAGGTTGGCTTGGGAGACGAGATGTTGGAGTCTCCCTTACATCACATGTTTCAAGGACTTACAAATATCATGTCGTGTCTGAAAGGTAGGTATTTGTTTAAATATATAGTAGTCTTAAATTAATAAATAAGACATTTATTTCTATTTAATAATAATTGTTATAATGCCAAAAGTTTTGATTCGTGACGGGATTGCGAGATTTTAGTTTAAGATTTTGTACATTTACATAAAGTATATTGAAATATGTAAGAATATGCTATGTTTAAAATTATGCCTATATTAAAATATTTCGATATTGTAAATACTGGTTTTATTTTTATAAACATAAATATGACTAAGTTACTAATATTGGTTACATTGACTTAACTCAGTTGGTAGGTATTTATTAGTGTACATAACTTAATAAGCTTGGTCTTTAAGAACTACTTATATAAAAGGCTGTCCTCAGACATCCGGAATGTCTTTCTGAATTCAGAAAGACATCCAGAATGTCTTTCTGAATTCAGAATCGGAATATTCAAATTTCACATGTATGGAATTACGCGCGTTCTGAATTCAGAATCTTAATATTCCGATCAGGAGTTCAGAACGCTGGTCAGTATCATTACATTACAGATCGATGTGATAAATTCAGAATCTGAAAAGTGTGTGGAATGTATAAATTGTATGGATTCCGGGCTTTCTGGATTAAGAATCTGAATTCAGAAACACATTCCAGATGTCTGAGGCCAGCCGTATGGCCTAAGATGCAGAAGGCTTCGCCTCATTACATAACCAGTTATTAAACAATACTTTTTACGTTCTAATAACGAAAACCTCTTAGTTATGTATGGTCTCCTGGTACTTTTTTCGTAATCCTACTAATATTATAAACGCGAAAGTTTGTAAGCATGGATGGATGGATGTTTGTTAATCTTTCACGTAAAAACTACTGAATGGATTTTAATGAAACTTTACAATAATATTGCTTATACATCAGAATAACACATAGGCTACAATTCATAAAGATATATTATCCAAAAAATCTTATCACCACGCGGGGTGAAACCGCGGATATTGTGATATTCAATACCAGGAGACCATACATAACTAAGAGGTTCTCGTTATAAAAGTCTTCTTTAATAACTGGTTTAGAAACAGTGAAAAATATTCTAATACATGACCTGTAGTTATGAAATCTTAGTTACGAACTTGGACTGGCTGCCGGGTTGGGCAGCGATTCTTGTTTGCGCAAACACTTGTACACTATAATAATGTCCTGAGCCAAATCCTGAGCACATTGATAGTCTATACACTGACAAAGTGGCCAAAATTCGGTTAGGACATCTGTCATACAACTAATTTAAATTTAATAACTTATTTTAATGGTAACTTGAATACAAAAAAGTTAAGTAACCTATTTATCTTTGGCATTAAACTTAAATCTATAATACAAAACTTACTTTAAAACTATAATTCAATTTTAAGTGACTTTAAAATTAGGTACCTATCTATTCGAGCTAGGCTAGCTAAACTAACTCGCAGTGCCTTCAGTTGTTTCGTGAACATGGCGCATGAAACTGTGCCGAAATATTGGAAAACTCAAAAATCTACTCATGGTAAATATCCCGTTTTAAATGACTTTAGATAATTCCAGATAGTTCCTAAGTGAGCCAATAAATTAGTGTATTGTTTTCTTAGTTTTCTTGTACCATCAAAGCGTATGTCCCAGTTCACTCGCAGTTCTTCTAATCCAGGGAAGATAGGAAGCCACCCTTGTGTAGACGCCGGGCCTGAAATGTGGTACATAATATTAGATCCTACTAATATTATAAACGTGAAAGTTTGTATGTATGGATGGATGTTTGTTCACGCAAAAACTACTGAACTGATCGGGCTGAAATTTTGCATACAGGTAGTTCTGGGCGCAGAATACAACATAGGCATTATTAATTTATCATTATTATCCTATAAATCAGTTCCCATTGGATATAAATTATCTTAAACTTTTCGATATAAACAACTATATATGTATCAAGAACATCCTACAAAACCGGAGGCATTCTTGTCTGGAAGCAGTGGAGGGTGAGAAGTAGGCAAAATGCCACGGGCCCCCAGTCGGATGGGGCCCCCGCCCGGAGAGGAGAATCCAAACTACCAACATTTATTATTTATTACACATTGTGTAAAAAAAAAACAATTAAAATTGTGAACTAACTACAATTGTGATTTCATCTCAATAGGTATGTACTTTACCTTAAAGTAAGTAGTAATGTACTTACCTTTAATTTAAAGTAAATAAAAATGAAAAAATTAGAAAATGAAGTAATTATAATGTATATAAAAAACCTTCGCAAGATTAACCCAATACTGGGAACTGTTTATTATTTATCTATTACCTGCCCCGTCTAGCACAGCCGGCCCCCAACGACACGTGAGGGGTCCCCGAGTCTCCTCGACATGCATCTACACCGCCTGATAGAAGGTAGAACCAACTAGTAAGTACCAACAACACTGGGAACTGTATTACCTGCTCCGTCTCGCACAGCCGGCCCCCCAAGATACGACGCCGTGTAGCTGCCAGCGACGGTCGGATAGACACGCGAGGGGCCCCCCGGAGTCCCCTCGACACGCGTCTACACCGCCTGATAAGATGCCTGGAAGAAAAGTTCTTGATTAATATGTGTCTTTGTACCATACCTATTAACTATCTCTAATACATAGTACTGAGGATATTCTCTTGTATTAAATACATAACCGTGCTGTCGGGTACAGCATAAGAATATAGAGGTGGGAATCGAACCCGCAACTTCAGCCAACCTTACACAACGTAGGTAGAGCCTTGTAGGTGGAGCGTACGGTCCTAGAGTCCATAGACCACCGCAGATATTATCGACTCTGCTAGCAGTTACTTGATTTCGTAGTTCAACTAAACTACGAAATCAATCTACGTTACAGCATTCCCATACTGAAGGAAGGTCACGGGTTCAATTCAGGTGGGGTTCTTCGTCGATTTTTTTCTGTTTATTATTAATTTCTTAGAAATTACCCCGGCTTATGTTATTATTGCGTGTAAGCACTCGCCGCTTACACGCAATAATAACATAAGCCGTACAACGTATTTCAAACCTACCAGCACAGATCATAGAGTCCAGAATCTTCTGCTGCCGCCCCCCGAGGACGTCTCCGTCGCGACAGGTTGCTAAGTCGAGGACTGGTACTGCGGCTGCGCGGAGGATCGGTGCGAACTTCTCTGTGCTCTCTGAAAAACGATGTATTTTAAATAAATAAATATATGTTTATTTCGATAACTTATAATATAAATTAATCACTAAGGCAGTACCCCGATACACACTAGCGCCGCCACCTATTTTATCTCATTATTACCAAAGATGAAGAAACTCTATAGATGGCCAATACCCACCCATACAAAGTTGTATTCCTTCGAAAAAGCTCGAAATTGTGCCTAATTCCAGATGGCGCTGATCCGTAGCCCAAAAATCGTTTTATTTCACGATTAAACACAGTAAATGAATGAGAAATTTGATCTAGAGAATAATCGTAAAAAATATTTGTAGTTTTATGTACCGGTTGATATTTTCGAATTTTGTTTTATTGGCAGAGCATAGTCCTGGTAGGCTAGTCTTCGGCGAATTATGTAAAATAGATGTCTTTCTTTTCGTCCATACTACTAAGCAGAAATAAGAAAAGTCACTACTTACCTGCTTGGTATCCCCATCCGCTAACAGCACACCAGGCCCCAGCACTAGGGGGCCCCTCGGGCAGGCAGATGGGCCTCACGTGCGAGTTGAACTGGACCCCCGTGCCGGCGCGGGAGACGAGAATTACAGCTATGTCGTTGCTGTGGGGCCCATCTGAAAATGTTTTATTTAAGTTTAAGAAATTTTTAATCGACATCAAAAAAGGAGGAGGTTACCAATTCGACTGTATCTTTTTTATGTTTGTTAAGTTCTCCCAGTCAAATGTACCTCATAACATTTGACTGGGAGAACCGATTTTGATAATTATTTGATAGCTGGTGCTTCCCGAGTGGTCCCATTTCAATTTGGTCCAGTTCTGACAATGGCATCCATGAGAAAACCATACAAGTCTTAAATTTGCATTAAGTAAGTAAATGTACGAAAACCTCAGTATAACTATAACCGATTTTGATAATTCTTTTTTTTATTTATTTTCATTATTTACGAATTTGAAGTCAGAACACGCCAAATTATAATGTTTACTTAGTTTAGTAGTAAAGGTGCTAGATATTATGCTGTGTCAAGGCGGGAATCGAACCTGCGCTACAGAGGTCGCCGTAAGTAATCTCACCTTTCCTAAAGTCCGGATGTATTTTAACCTTCTCGGCTAAGAACCTGTGCTCGTGCTTGTCTTGTATCTTCAGCCGGTGCTCCCCCACCACTAGGCGGATGTGGTCGAGTTGTAGGGGTTGCTGAAATGGATAGGAAACACTATATTATACACAAAGACAGAAAACAACTTAAAAACAAAATGAAAATTCTCTTATTTTTTTAGGCTTACAAAATAAACGATTAACGATTACAAAATAACGATTGACGACCGATGGGGTTCGATTCCCGCCTCGGAACAATTGTGAGTACGATCTGCAGATATTTGTTCAGGGTGTTCTGGTCGTTTTCTATGTATAATAAAAAATATCTATCTATGTAATGTATTGTATTATGTATATCAGTTATCTAGTACCCATAACACAAGCTCTGCTTACCATGGGGCTAGATAATGCTGTGTGGATTGTACAGCATTATTTATTTATTTATTTGTTCAGGGTGTTCTGGTCGTTTTCTATGTATAATAAAAAATATCTATCTATGTAATGTATTGTATTATGTATATCAGTTATCTAGTACCCATAACACAAGCTCTGCTTACCGTGGGGCTAGATAATGCTGTGTGGATTGTGCAGCATTATTTATTTAGTTTAAAAAATTAAAAAAAAAACATAAAAAAACAAACACTTTGACAAGTAAATTTTTATAAAAAAGCAAATTATGGTAAATATCCCGTTTTGAATGACTTTATCATTTGTCACATAGATTTCTACGCGGACGAAGCCGCGGAGCGCAGCTAATGCTCGCTTCGCTCCTTACCTTGTCAAAACAATGCGCGGCAGACAGCACCAGTCGTTCTGCGATCACAGCGCCCCCGCAGTGGTGCTCGAAGGTCAGCTTGTCTACATCCAACATCTGGATTTCCACCTGAGGACAGATATTCGGTTGACAGGGACATAAGGACTTCTTAAAATCGTTTGTGGTGCAAGTAAGTAGGTTGTCGTCATCGTCATCATCAGCCTATGTTAGTTTACAAGCGAAATAAATAATAAATAAATAATGCTGGACAATTCACAGCATTACCTAGCCCCATGGTAAGCAGAGCTTGTGTTATGGGTACTAGATAACTGATATACATAATACAATACATTACATAGATAGACATTTTTTATTATATATAGAAAACGACCAGAACACCCGGAACAAATATCTGCAGATCGTACACACAATTGTTCTGAGGCAGGAATCGAACCCGCAACCTCCTGCGTCGCAAGCGGACCTTCGCCCACCGCGCCACATAGGTCGTCAAAAACATACTACTACAGCTAGCTTAAAAATAAAGAACTTTTCATATATCTATGTGTGCAAAAACGTTGGTCGTTTTCTATGTATAATAAAAAATATATATCTGTGTAATGTATTGTATTATGTATATCAGTCATCTAGTACCCATTACATAAGCTCTGCTTAGCTTGGGGCTAGATGATGCTGTGTGAATTGTCCAGCATTATTTATTTATTTATGTTTTTTATCAGTAGGTACCGAAGTACATAAGATCTTGTATGTGTGATTGGTTGTAGTTAAAAATAAAATATCTTTCTTTCTTACATTTAGTATTTTTTAAATTTTTTATATTTCTTTGTCGTTTTGGTGCTGCACTGTAGAGGCAATATCACAAATATATATTATTAAAAATTTACTTGGCGTTACGACAAGCGTCCGCGATACCGCGTACCTACACTACCTACGTGTGAATTTTAGTTTTTTTTGTTAAATGTTAACAAACCTTAACAAAAAAAAAATACTAAAACTTTGCAGATAAGCCGATCTCGACTATGTAGCCGACGACAACACAGCAGCGTACGATATATGAACGAAACACCATGAAGGTTACATAAAACCCGAACAAAAGAAAATTGGCGCGTAAAAGTGAAAGTGTCAATTAGCACATTTTAAACGAAACAAATGAATGACAAAATGTCAACATGGCCCATTGATCGAGTAGAGGGAGATCTTGAAGTGTATTTCCCAACTGCACCATTTCAAATATCAAAATCATTTATTTGCAGTCAACGGGTTATAAGTCAGTATGATTATTCTGAAACGTCCCATGCGATGACTTACCAGCTGAAACAGCATTGGCGTGCAAAATTATATAATACTAGCTGCGCCCCTCGGCTTCACCCGCGTGGAAATTTCAGCGCAATTTTACCATGTTTTCTCACCGTTTAAACCTTCCCTGGACTACGACAAACATTTCAAAACCAAAATCAGCTAAATCGGCCCAGCCGTTCTCGAGTTTTAGCGAGACTAACGAACAGCAATCGAGGAAAGGGACGCTATCGTCCCGCTCTATTGAAATGGGCTTCTGCCTCAAGTTGAATACGACCCTTGTGGTTACAGCAATAGATTTATATACGTATATAAAGAAGATTAATAGCAAATATACTGATTGGAAAATTAATTAAAATAATATCAAACGATGTATATGTATTACAATGACATAGGTCCATATAAATAACAAAAAGATTAGCAAATTCATTGGGCCTTAAAATTCCCAACTGTCCCACTTTTAATACGGGTGGTGCGGATGAAACTTTTAAGATAACGCAAAATTATGCTGAGGTGATGCTGAGACAGGACCTATTGGTTCTCTTCGTAGAGTCGCTTGTTGCTTTTATATAGATTCGTAGTTATTTTTTATTTCTTACTATTTCTCACTGATACCTACCCAAAGATGGTACCCGCCAGGTGTAGAGACTATTGCAAAGAAAAATGAAATAAATAAAACCAGGCTATTGTGATGGATGGATGGAGTGGGTAATCGGTCTAAAGGGGAGATTGCGGACGCCTGCCATAAACATGTCAATCATTTATTATTATTTATTACACTACTTACTTGCCAAGGAAAAGCTCCATAGGGAGTTTCCGTCCCTCCAACAATCTTCGCTGTCCTTCTCACATTGAAGTCTACTGTCCTTGTCCCACATTGCACTATTCTCTGTCTCTCTACAGAATTGAAATAGTTCGTTGAAAAGCTGGAAAATGCTTTGAGAGGACGCGTTCGGTTTTTGTAATACTCCATGTGGTTTACATGGTTGAGGTAGTATTGGGAATGTGCTAGTTTTATTAAAAGGATTACGAAAAATAGGTTTTTAAACATTTTGGTTTAAGTAAAAAAGGTTACTAACTAGGTATTTAAAAAAAATTAAAGATTTTCTGAATATTTTTTACTTTTTTCAACGTTTTTCAATTTGTTTTGCAACGTGATATTTTTAAAAAGTCGTTTAGGATATTTTTTGTTTTTTTATTAATACGATTTTCTTTCCGCTTCCATTTATAACATTGACAAAGATTTCGGTCTGAAATTCAACACTTAAAAACATGAGTTACATTCACTTTCCCGGAATTGTTCACGCAAAAAGTTTTTCATCGCGTAAACATTAAAGTCACATGGTAATTCGACCCACTGACGCGTCCACACTGCACGGATCACAATACCGAACTGAGATTATAAAGATCGAACGATTTTTTTTTAATTTCAAAGGCTGTGATGACAATGCTACACGATATGTCGGTCACTGGACCAATCCTGAGATGCATAGACACCATAGACCATTGTCAACACTAAGGAGGTTGCAAACCTCTTTAGTATAATGAGATCGTAGGAAGGGTTATTGTGTTCGAAAATGCATTCAATTTCGTTTTTCGCTTTCTCTTTTAATATACCTAAGAGTTCATGGTTTTGGTCTATAGAAGAATTGCTGTATTAGTCACTTAACTATGATAAAATGAGTTCTACACAAATTAATATAGGTACCTACTACAGAACCTACAAAAATATAAAACAAAGTAAAGTTGAATAACGAACGAACGGGCAATATCACCGAAAGTACCTATAAAAGAAATAAATAAAGTTTTTGTTATTATAGTGCGTAAGCCCGAGGGCTTAATTACAATCAATTTCTTATTTTATTTTAATGCATTATTTAATGAATGGATTAATGAAATAATGTTGAAATAGACACAAACTGAAGTTAAATAAAAAAAAATACAATACCTATCTTTGGCCATATCTCTCGAACACAACCCGTGTGTACATAATAAACCAATGTCATGTATTATCATAACATGCACATAATCTACAGGATTTAAGAATTTTAAGGATTTTTCAGTTAAGGCGTAATTAATTACAGAAAAGTTTTTCCAACATAATTTTTACTACGGCATGTTTATGTTTGGAAAATACAGACAAAATGTATCATAATTCATAACCAGGATAAAATTTAGGAAAAATACTGAAATTAGAAATTCTTGAATAAGTTTTTGTGGTTGTAAAAATTTGACTTGCCTTATTTTGTAAGCCCAAAGGAATTTGTTTTTTTTTTAAATCTTGTGCTTGTATTTGTGTTTTTCTATGTATTTTGTATTTTAAGAGGTAAACGAAATGTGAATGTCCAATGATACAAAAATTGTATTACCACTTTGAGTGCTGAAATCACACGGTATGTGTTTTCTACAAGTGACTAATATGCGTAAATCCACACTAGCGTAGCGGCTGAGAAAATACAGATCTTTGTGACTCAGCACAGCCGTAATATTTTTCGAACGAAACGCATGTGCGGCGCAACACAACCGCTGTGTAGAGCGGCAGCACGAATTTTTAGGTTAAAAAACAGATCGCAGTTGTCGAAAAAAAATCGCAGTCAAAGTGTTAAGTATACTTTATTTTTTCATTTATTTATTCATTTATTTCGGAATGTTTAAGCACACGCAAAAAAAAGTCAATAAAATAATAACTAAGATTAGATAAATAACGTTACAATTCAAACTAATAATAGAATTAATTATAGCTATACATATTTTTGCGTATTTCTCCTTACGCAAGCTCGTATTGACACGGTCGCCAGAAGCAGAAGTTTAGGCACAAAGTACCCAAATGAAACTCCCGAAATGCAGAGATAACTTCACAGTGTTTTTAGGTAAAGGGTTGCGGAGGAACAATGATTGCCTTGCGGCTTGAGCTTTGACTCGCGAACTGTCAAAAAATAACACATCATGCTTGCTTGTTGCTCCTATATTCTATCAGGCGTTAACAGTAGGTATATGAATAAAAAAAACGTCAAAAATAAATTACTCTTTTACATTCATGATTTTGAATAGGCTTAGAACGCCAAATAATAGTATTTTCCAACCTCTGACCGTTTTAAAATAGATAGAATAAGTATGACCCTTAATTAGCCATGTAAAACGCAATTTACCGGATAAATCCGCTTTGAAACTACGCCCCAGTTCTGAATACTACGGAAAGATTTGCATTTTTATCACTACTTGTAACTTTGACCTAATTTAGAACTGCAAAGGACATTGTACGGACAGAAAAACAGTCTAACTATGTTGTTGTAAATAAATAGAAAATATTAAATGACTAAATTATAAATGCATTTTAGTTTTTTTTTGAACTAATGTGCGTAGTTGGGGCAAAATCTAGCAGTAACTGTATGATAGGAAACTCCTGGTTTTTAAATAATGCTTGAATAATCAAATAACACATCATCAAGTCCCAAGCTAAGCAGAGTTTGTGTTATGGGTAGGTACCTACTACATAGTAAATTTTACCACGCATTGAAAACATATAGAATCGGAACAAATATATGTAGATTGTGTGCGTCCTACCCGTTATGACCTGCGGAGCTGAGACGTGGACACTCACGATAGGGCTGGTCCACCAGTTCAAAGTCGCTCAGCGAGCTATGGAAAGAGCCTATGCTCGGAATTTATCTGAAGGATTCGCAACGAATAAATCCGACAGAGAACCAAAGTTATCGACATAGCTCTGAGAATTAGCAAGCTAAAGTGGCAATGGGCCGGCTATATCTCGCGAAGAACCGACGGCTGCTGGGGCAAACGTGTTCTTGAGTGGAGACTACGACTCGGTAAACGTAGTGTAGGACGCCCTCCGACCAGGTGGGATGACGACCTGCGAAAGACTGTAGGTTGTTAAGCCGAAGACAGGGCGCTATGGCGCTCATTGGGGGAGGCCTATGTCCAGCAGTGGACTAATATAGGCTGATGATGATGATGGTGATGATATGTAGATTGTAAAAATATTATTAAGGGCAGAATTTAAACCCGCTTCCTCCTACATCGAAGGCGGATGTTCGCCCGATACGCCACAGAGGTCGTCATTGTTTACATTTTGCCTGCTGACCGTACTGTTGACACAGTTGTAGAGTTATGTAATCGAAACTAAAGCGCATGTTGCATCAGCAATGTCAAAGTACTTTATGTTGTCTATGTTTGGCGGGAAATTTTCAGCCATTTTTAGGTACACCAAAGATAACTTTTTTGGCATTTGCGTAATAAAACTGTTTTACTATTGAGACAGCTTAAAATGTTACATGCGATAATAATTATTGACATAATTATTGTTTAGGACACTCTGAAACAGACACTGGCAGAGTCGTAGCGAAAAGCAAGCGGCGCCAAAACAAAAAAGAAGTTGAAGTTGATATAATTATTAATACACAAGGGATCTTAATGAGTGATTATTAAAGAAAACTAAGCATCGATCGTAGGTACATATTATATTATGTATAACTTAAGTATTTCACCACCACTTAATAAATACAACCCTTAATGAATTATGTAATACCTACTTTGTTTATGTTTTGTACTGCAGCAGCAAATAAATAAATTTCTATGTCTATGTCTAATTTAGTTTAATAATTAATTAACTGTACCTAAAAACTGATTACCTACTGAAAGATTTTATAAAAGAAGTGTAGATAGATAGATAGATAGAAAATTCTTTTATTGCACACTTGAAAATAAAACAAACAAGACAGAATAAAATACAAAACATGTGACAATTTGGCGGTCCTATCGCTCAAGACCGATCTCTACCAGACAACCGTGAAACAAAAGTGTAAATAAGTACCTACCTATTATTAGGTCGTAGGTAATTACAATAATAGCCAAAGGTACTATAGGTACCAAGGCATAAGGCGCCAAGGATGACCTAGTAAAATCTAGAGCAATGGTAAGTACACCATAATTAGAACTGATAACGGAGTGATAATACCAACATATTCTTCAAGTTCAAACCTAATCAATATACCTATTACCTAGGTACTAAGATGACCTAGACGTGGCTAAGTGTATGTCAAGACCACGTAACTTACCTACTTAATTATTTATATTTATTTAAAGGAAAACCAGAAGCTTATATACAACACAATAAAAAAAGTTCATACATACTAGAAAGCTTATTGAAGGTTTTCACGGATAAATAACATAATAATATAATAAGAAGCGACTGTGAAAATAAAGTGAATTGGTACATATAGCATCTACAAAGTTAAATCAGATAATTATCTTTAGGTTTACTGTTATATGATAATAATGATAATGTTTACTCCAAAAACCTATCACCAACATTATCATTATTAGACGACCGATGTGGCGCGGTGGGCGAAGGTCCGCCTGCAACGCAGGAGGTTGCGGGTTCGATTCCAGCCTCGGAACAATTGTGTGTACGGTCTGCAGATATTTGTTCCGGGTGTTCTGGTTTTTTTCTATGTATAATAAAAAATATCTATTTATGTAATGTATTGTATTATGTATATCAGTTATCTAGTACCCATAACACAAGCTCTGCTTACCATGGGGCTAGATAATGCTGTGTGAATTGTCCAGCATTATTATTATTATATTATTATCATTATTAATAAAATAAAATAAAAAAAAAGCCTTTATTTGATCCTGCTACATTGATTTAGGTACTGTTAGTGCGTTATTTATAACACTACGTTTGGTTGATAGCAGGGTCCCCAGGTTGGGTAAAGGCCTCCTCCAACGATGTCCACTTCTCTCTATCTTGAGCTGTTTGCCACCACTTTGGGCCAGCGACTTTTTTTATTTCGTCCTCCCAGCGTGTTGAGGGCCTTCCTCTCTTTCTTTTTCCTTGAGGTCCTCTCCATATGGTGGTGCTGTACGTCCATCTTTTGTCTCTTATCTTATCATTATCATTATTGGCGCCAAAAAATTCACTGCTGAGC
Source organism: Eupithecia dodoneata (assembly GCA_947044415.1). NCBI lineage: Eukaryota > Metazoa > Arthropoda > Insecta > Lepidoptera > Geometridae > Eupithecia > Eupithecia dodoneata. Next base: position 4,477,097 of record OX345683.1, on the reverse strand, counting down.
CGCCGCCTGGCCGTGATAACACTTGTGCAGAATAAATCAAAATCATATTGCTTACAAAGGTTATTAAAATTTGTTACTCGCGCGCCACATGAAGGAATTTTGACGTATTATATTATTTTATCTCCAATACACTTCTACTCTCCTGGTATTCCAGAGGCATTGTAAATTAATCGTAGAAATAATTTTTGATTGACTACAAATGAAGGTCTATTATTTTGGTTCTGTGGTCTATTAACTACTAAAAAAAGATATTCTACTTAATTCTTGCAATCATCATCAACCTATGTTAGTCCACTGCTGGATATAGCCCTCCCCCAATGGGTGCCATAGCGCCCTGTCTTCAGCTTGACGCATCCAGCATCTACCTGCAGTCTTTTGCAGGTCGTCATCCCACCTGGTCGGATGGCGTCCTGCACTACGTTTACCGAGTCGAGTTGAGTGGAGACCGCTCCACTCAAGAAGACGCTTGCCCCAGCGGCCGTCGTCGCCGTGTCGGTTCTTCTCGAGATATGGCCGGCCCAATGCCACTTCAGCTTGCTAATTCTTAGAGCTACTCGTATGTCGATAACTTTGATTCTCTGTCGGATGTATTCGTTACGAATCCTATCCTCCAGAGAAACTCCGAGCATAGCTCTTTCCATAGCTCGCTGAGCGACTTTGAACTGGTGGACCAGCCTACCGTGAGTGTCCACGTCTCAGCTCCGTAGGTCATAACGGATAGTACGCACTGGTTGAAAACTTTAGTTTTCACGCATTGCGGTATGGATGACTAATAATAATAATTCTTGCAAAATAGGAAAAAAACATTTTGCAACTGAGTTAGATTAAAATAACGCCATAAATAATAATAATCCCAATCATGAATACCTCAATGACATTTGCTAAGGTCGAGATTATGATTCACGCAAAAGTTTTGTTTAAAAACATTTTGACATATCGACGATGAAGTACCAATATCTCCTATCTCAAAAATGCCAACTTTACAGGAGACGAAAAAAACGTCTCATTTTTTTATTTTATCAAATGTTACGGTTTTATCAATTTAAATATTCTGATTATTGGAATAGAAATATGGTGTGCTATTTGTTTTTATTCTAATACTACCATTTACAGAGTTAGAAGAAGATAGAAGGTATTGGTTTCAGCTAAATTAAATCATGGAAATTTTAAGGGATGATAGGAGGTATTAGTAAAAGTAAAACAACATCAAAATTTTAGTTTTATTTATTAATTACCGGAGTATTGTCTCTTATATACTAGCAAATATTAGTCTCACTTAAAATTCTGATAGGAAAATTATATTTTCTACTTAAGTCTCATTATAAAATTTCAAAAACAAAAAATTGCACTTCTAACAACTAAAATAATTTTCTTCTTCGAGTCGTACCAAATCTCCGATTCTATGGCCCGAGAAGCATCCCCAGACCATAATGGAACCACCACTATGCTTGACTGTTGGCACCACACAGTCTGGCACCATCTTATCTTCGGCGCTACGTTTTACAAAAATTCGTCGTTTTGTACCAAATATTTCAAATTTGGATTCATCTGTCCAAAGAACTTTTTTTAAGTCTTGTTCAGTCCAGTCTCGATGGGTAAAGGCCACTGCATTCGTTTCTTTTTGTTTTGTGGTCTTAATGGTGGTTTTCGAAATGCGACGTGACCAAATAACTTAGCATCTCTCAATCGTTTTTTTACTGTAGTCAATGACACAGGTTTAGATGGGATTTGTTCACTTCTGCGCGGATTTCTGGTGCTGGTAGGCGTTTATTCCGCTTGCTGGTAACGACGATAAAATTATCCTTGCTAGAAGTGGTAGCTCTCGGCCATCCCGATCGCGAACGATCTTGATTACTGCTAGTCTCCTTGTATCGGGTTACTGTGTTATGAACAAAAGTCTTGGACAACTTAAGTTGAGAGGCAATCGCACGTCCAGATTTGCCTTCGCCGTGTGAAACAACTATGGCAGAACGAGTTTCACTGCTGATTTCGCGCATTTATCCCATTTTAAGATTTCGTCACTGTTACAACGAAGAGCTCAGACTAACAAAGATAAAGTAAGATTAAATCCATGAAAACTCAGGTAATAAAACTGTTTTAGGAAGCTAAAATAATCCATAATTTCGGTTAACGCGAAACAAAACCAAAATTATTAGCAATGAGTAGGTCATACAAATATCACACTGACTCTACCACCTGGTCCTTGCGAAGCACTTATTGATGTTTTGAAACAATGGACCTTTTTAGGACGATTACTTGAAAATATACTAAAATAATTCTTCTAGAAATACTTTAATAACAATAGAATACGCAGGTGTTCAAATTAGCACTTTATCATGTGTACTTTTTTAATATTTTGATGGCAACAAAGATTTTTACAAGCGGTCTCAAACTTTTGGCCGGCAGTGTAGCTTTACAACAACCAAAATAAAAGTTTAAACATAACCTACATAGTTTTGTAACAATCACAATATATATTCAAACATTTAAACTGAAAATAAATAATCACATTTCTTCGGTAATGTTAGGGCAATAGGTAGGTTAAAGGTAGATACTTAGAAACTATAATCAACAATCAGTCATAACTTTTAAGTAGAGTATGGCAGAGAATCATAAAAATTGTGACAATCACTGGGCAAAACTGATTTTAGCTGTTGCAGATGGTTGAACTTGGTATCTTATTGAAACGAAGTTGAGGATAATTTACCTCACCTAGTAGCTTTGGTCTCTGTGGGAGATCAGTCCATTCTCCATCATAGCTTAGTTTTACTTTTAAAGTCATGTCTGGGCTATAAAGAATTGTTCTTATGTCAACGACTTGCGGATCGCCAGCTCTCCTTCCAGGTCGGATGCTTTTGTAAACCCATGTCTCAGGGCTTGCATAGTTTAAAAAAAAAACTGAAATCGGCTTGGATTGTTTCGCATGGTTCCTTTCTCGCTTCTTTCGTTATAGTAACATAGTCACTAGGTAAGTCAATTTCCCTATTTTTAAGTTTCCTTTCTATTGAACTGTGAACAGAGTCACATTCCATTTGTGTGTGTCCTGGTTCCAGAAACTTTTGGGTAATGACAACTCCACGCTTTTTGGACAAATTCAGAAGCGCGTTGGAGAGTATTGTATTTCAGTTTTGATATCTGCAGCCACCTGAATAGATTTCGCAGCAATATTTTTTAGAAAATTTCAACACACTAACATAGTAGATATTTTTACTTAAAGTTAGAAGGTATTCGCAGCAAAATCAGCGTCTCATAACTTAGAAGTTATTTCTATTAGTGTTTAATGGGATAAATAGTCAAATATCGTGATAGGAGATTTTGCCAGTACACGCGAAATTGCATTTTACGTCGATTGACATAAGAAACAGAAAATCGAAAAAAAGGTAGTTAGGAGGTATTGGTACTTCATCGTCGATATGAAATTCTCCGAATTACAGCATAATCATCGAAGTCATCTTACTAAAGACTGATTCAGCTTGTAGTTCAGGAGACAAGTGCAATTAAGCCTTTCTCATCAAGCCAGACAGGGTAAGGAGATACATTACAGTTTGGTAATTGTTTTCTAGGTTACTTATTATCCTTTTTTTTATTTAGTCTGTTTCGTCCCAGTGCTGGGCAAAGGCCTCCCCCAAATCTTTATATTATTATCCTTATATTTTTGTTAATGAAAAGCCAGGCAGTTTAGGGAGATACAGCATGTATCAATCAGCTTTTATACTAATCTACTGATTTTTCTTATGGATCAAATGTTTTTTTTCCACGTTAGGTAAAATAAATGAATTTATCTTATTTTCACTAACATCTAAACAAACTATTAACAACAAAATAACTTAAAAACTATGCCACAATTTGCGATCTTTTCGCTGAAAAGCGACCTCTACCAGACAACCAATCTAATAGATAGATAATCATTTATTCATAAAACCGAAATTTTTAACAGATTGGTTTTTGTATTGTTATGGTTATAGTTAAAAACATAGACTAAGTCTAATCTATCAAATCTTAATGCATTGGGAACGCCCATAAGGTACCCTATAATAATAATCAATAATCATTTATTTCGTAACTTTCTTGAAATACATGTCACAGATCTATAAATAATCAATATTCATTTATTTCGTAACTTTCTTGAAATACACGTCACTCTATCAGAGTAACCCTAAATAAAATTATTGAATAACTGTAACACCTAGATTAACTGTTATTCCCAACCGTCCCCTAGGGTACCGTGGGTCGTGTTATTCCAAACCGTTCCCCAGGGTACCGTGGATCGTGTTATTCCCAACCGTCCCCTAGGGTACCGCGAGTTGAGATCTCGCCACCTCTCGGACTATAAGGACAGCTCATAAAATTGGAAAGTTAATGTACCACACGCCCTACCATTGTTATTGTTACAGTTCATCACAAAACACAACCTACTTTTACGACCACTGAAATTACAACTTTATACATTATTTACTTGGCACACAAAACAGAATACAATTAAATATTATACAAATAGAACACAATAATTAAAACTAGACTAAAATAAACAACATAAAGTAAAGTAAAAACTCTTTATTTTGAAACATACTAAGGAAAGTCGTTTCTGAGACTACCATGGTTGTCACGGGTAACGGGGAATCAGGGTTCGATTCCGGAGAGGGAGCCTGAGAAACGGCTACCACATCCAAGGAAGGCAGCAGGCGCGCAAATTACCCACTCCCGGCACGGGGAGGTAGTGACGAAAAATAACGATACGGGACTCTTACGAGGCCTCGTAATCGGAATGAGTACCTACACTTAGAACAAAAATATGAAGCGATGCGACCTGCAGAAGTAAAATACTGTGTCGCAGGTCGCAACGCCCACCTCCGGGAATTATAGTTGTAATGTGTTTCAATTCAACAAAGTGAAGGTACATACATAACAGATTGATTAATATAGTTAAAATTAAGTTTAAGTGCTATATTAAAGATACATAAGCTATATAATTAAAAAAAAAAGAAGTTACGAAATGATTTAGGGAAAATTTATAAGAAATCAAAGAAAATAAAGACTGTAACTCCGTGTGCGTTTGTGTTTGGTGACTGTGCATTTGGAGCTCCTGAGGACACCGGTCTCTTAAGAGTGCGGACAACAGGACATGTTCAAACAATAGTTTGTTAAGCAAATACTACGAAAATAATTTAAATGTAAATAATTATTATAAAATATGTATGTAAGCATGCATTATATGATTTATTATACCTACAGGGTGCCGCGTGACACGTGTACTAAGCTAATATGGGGTAATACTGTCCCTCTCCCTATGTATGTTGAGATCTTTAAAACTACGCAACGGATTTTGCTGCGGTTTTTATTAATAGATAGAGTGATTCAAGAGGAAAGTTTATAAACTATTTGAAACATAGATTTCAGTATTTTTATAAAATAAACATGAATAGAAGATTTGTTTTGATTCAAAATTGTTTTTTCAGCAATAACTAGTGTTTTGCCATGAAATTATTATAAACTAGCTGCCCGTCCCGGTTTCGCACGGTTGGACATTTAATTTTTAAACCTTTAACACTTTGACTGCGACTTTTTCGACGACTGTGATCTTTTTTTTAACCTAAAAAATTCGTGCTGCCGCTCTACACAGCGGCTGTGTTGCGCCGCACATGCGTTTCGTTCGAAAAATATTACGGCTGTGCTGAGTCACAAAGATCTGTATTTTCTCAGCCGCTGCGCTAGTGTGGATTTACGCATATTAGTCACTTGTAGAAAACACATACCGTGTGATTTCAGCAATCAAAGTGTTAAAATATATCATAAGTTACTCAGGGATAGTATATAGTATGCTGAAATAAGTTTTGAAATCGGCCTAGTATTCTTGCGAAAGTTTGGTTGTTTAGATGGATGGATGTTTGCTACCTAATCATGCCTAAACTACGGAACAGAGCGGGCTGAAATTTTAGATACAGGTAGTTCTAGACCTGAAATAATACATAGGTTACTTTTTATCGCATAATTCAGTTTCCATGGGATATAAATTTCAGCACGATCAGTTCGAAGCCAGGACGAGCCACTAGTTCAGTAGTTTTTGCGTGAGTGTTACAAACATCCATACAAACAAACTTTCACGTTTATAATATTAGTGTAGGATACATTGCCACACGCCAAAGAGGTGTGTCCAGTGTTGAAACTCGTCGCAATGAATCATTAAATTATGCAGATGACATTTCGACTGCAGTACAGTTATTACCGAGATGTAGGTTCTCGTTGCATACAATCAGGCTCTTTGGGCTTCATTTCATTTCATTTATTTATTTCTCAAACAATTTAAACTGTGTCGGAAATTTTACATAGGCTTATAAATTAAAGATGAGTATACAAAATAATTCTACAAATGTCAAAAAAAAAATATTACAAGTAAACAATGACAAATAAAAATCAAAAATGTAAAATAATTATAATAAAAATGCCAAAAATATTAATTAAATTATTTTTTCTTTATACTATATGTTTATGTAAAATTATTTATCACAGATTCTCAGACTTAAATTTGTCGGCACAGAACTCCTCCAAAGAATAGTAGCACTTCTTTAATAAGTATTCTTTCAGTTTATTTTTAAATTTATTTACATTATATGTGCTTAGGAAATAGGCAATTTATTGTATAATGTTACAGCCTGGTGCCGTATGTTAAGCTTTGGTGTAAATTCCTTTACTATATCTTTTCTTCTAGTGGTTTCTCTGAAAGCCCTCGACTCGGGAGATTCAAATGCTTGTGTTCGTTCAGAAACTAACGGGTATTCAATGTTCAATAACAACCGTTGGTTATCTTGACACGTACTATTGAAAACTTACGATAAGTTAATAAAAACTTGAAAGAGTGCGTAATTTACTTAGGTACAATCCCTACTAATATTATTAGGAGAAAGGATTTGTTTTTTTTTTGTTTGTTTTGAATAGGTTCCGAAACTAGAGGACCAATTTTTTAAAATTCTTTCATCGTTGGGAAGCTACCTACACTATCCCCGGGTGACATAGGATTCGGGATTCTATTTATCCATCTAGAAATGTGAAATTCTAATTTAACGCGGGTGACACAGCAGGAAACAGCTAGTTCTCTATAATTAACGATATTTTATTGAGAATTACCTCGGTCGGCTCCTATTCTACCTAAACTACCGTAGTATTAATTTAGTTTTCCTACATGACTCACCAGGTGTCGCGTCACTCGATCAATAAAAAATGAGAATGAGTACCTATTCTAACACCTAACCAATACATCGATCAATCTTAATTCCAGTTTAATATTCATCATCATCATCATCAGTCTATAGCAGTCCAGCTGGACATAGGCCTCCCCCAATGAGCGCCATAGCGCCCTGTCTTCAGCTTGCCGCATACAGCATCTACCTGCAGTCTTTCGCAGGTCGTCATCCCACCTGGTCGGAGGGCGTCCTACACTACGTTTACCGAGTTGTGATCTCCACTCAAGAACACGTTTGCCCCAGCGGCCGTCGGTTCTTCGCGAGATATGGCCGGCCCACTGCCACTTCAGCTTGCTAATTCTATGAGCTATGTCGATAACCTTGGTTCTCTGTCGGATGTATTCGTTACGAGTTTAAAATTAATAATAGGTAAAGATAAAGATACAGATAAAGATTTTTTATTTGTCAAAGACATGTGTTTATAAGGTTACAGGTAATATACATTTCGTGGTTCAACATGCTTGACCGTTAGTCGGTATGCAAAGATATTTGAGAGAATGACATGCACTAGTTTAACATGAATTAAAATTTATCATTAAAAAAATCGTCAATACCATAGTAATAGTAACATTTACAAATTAACAACATTTTTAATTTCTTTCAACTGTTTAGGTTATTTGATTTGTTTTTTGTTTGATTTTAATTTGAATCTCGTAGAATTAGGTTTAGTTCAAATTTTACTCTCCACCCCATTGTGCACGGCCGCTAAGGCTTTGTACACAATGATTATATGATATTATTAGATAAAGTAAATAGTGTGTGATTGTAAAACGGGACTGGCATGTTCGCTAAGCGAATAAAGTCCTTAAAAAAATAGAAAAAAAAACTGTTTAGGTAGCTTATTAAAAATTTTAGGAGCCATACTAACAACACTTTTTCGCATTAATGCTGTGTTAGCTTGATGTGTTTGTAGTCTACTGTTATCTCGTGTTTCTACACACATTGTCAGACAGCCGGGGAAACATCATCATCATCAGCCTATAGCAGTCCACTGCTGGACATAAGCCTCCCCCAATGAGCGCCAGAGCGCCCTGTCTTCAGCTTGCCGCATCCAGCATCTGCCTGCAGTCTTTCGCAGGTCGTCATCCCACCTGGTCGGAGGGCAAGAACACGTTTGCCCCAGCGGCCGTCGGGGAAACATAATAGGTGCGGTGCATATGCTGCAAAATATATATATTTTACTAAAGTGTTTTATATATAAATTTTTATTCTCTTTTTTTGACTTTTGACGACCGATGTGGCGCGGTAAGCGAAGGTCCGCCTGCGACGCAGGAGGTTGCGGGTTCGATTCCCGCCTCGGAACAATTGTGTGTACGATCTGCAGATATTTGTTCCGGGTGTTCTGGTCGTTTTCTATGTATAATTAAAAATATCTATCTATGTAATGTATTGTATTATGTATATCAGTTATCTAGTACCCATAACACAAGCTCTGCTTACCATGGGGCTAGATAATGCTGTATGAATTGTCCAGCATTATTTATTTATTTATTTGACTTGACTTCTGTAATTTGGCAATATGTGTCTGGTTTATTATCTTTATTTTATATCGAGATTTCATTAAGATATTTTTAGAGAATACCAGCACCGTATGTTACGAATTTAGTTTTCCTAGATGACTCACAGATGTCGCGTCACTCGATCAATAAAACAATTAGAAGGTTCTAACACCTTACTAAGAAATCGATCGATCTTAATTCGAGTCGATCACACCTACGCGATCCTAACAATGGTAACACACTGACATACAGACCGATACAGTTAAGGTCATTGTCGCTTAACTATCTATAATAAAGGCGAAAGTTTGCATGACTTTAATGCGTTCACTGCCTAGCCATGAAGGGAGTTGTGCGTCTTGGGTGATGAAGCGGCGGCGTTCATCGTTAGGTTTAGTTAGAATTAAATTGCAATGAATACAGAAATGTGTAATAAAATAAAAAATAATGGACAGCATTATCTAGACCTAAGTTAAGCAGAGCTTGTGTTATGGGTACTGGATGACTGATATACATAATACAATAGATTACATAGATAGATGTTCCTAGGCAGGAATCGAACCCGCAACCTCCTGCGTCGCAGGCGGACCTATGCCCACCGCGCCACAGAAACCATGTAGGTAGGTTAGAAGTAACTTAATAATAATAATAAAAGCACTTATTTTTTAATAAAATATAATTTATTCAAAACATAACAAAGACACAAAGTTAATCAAATAAACACATTAAATAAATACAGTCAATATCAATGACATTATCAGTTACAGAACATAAATATATAAAAATATTTTACATGTTCACAGAGAAGACGCCAGTTTTGGTGTGGGTCACCAAAGATTTAAATAGTTTACGCGGTGTTCCGATATACACTGAGTTCAAGTGAGTGAGCTCACTCACGCCGCGTGGCAACAAGGATGCGCAGTTTCACCACGGTACGGGCACATCTAAGTATTTAAATCATTGGTGTTCACGGGCCGAGTAGATTGATAAATTTAGACCTTGAAGATACCCTTAGCGATGACTCCAGCCTTCAGATCAGCAAAGAGCTGTTCGTACTGCTTGAGAGTGTAGGTCTTCACTCCTAGCTTGTCGTAGTCCACGTACCTGAAATTTAGAAATAGTATGAGTCAATACAATTACTTTTAAAGATTAATATATCTTTTACTGCGATCACAAATACTATCTAGATTTCGGGTCACATGCAAAATCAAAACTAAAAGGCGTCTCCGTAAATAAGAGCGCACTTGAGGTAAGTAAATATAAGTTATATTTTTAGCTTTAAACCATCTTTAAACTAACAGATAACATTATTTTTTTATTGTTGAGCGGCCGGTTATTAGTGTTGACGACCGATGTGGCGCGGCGGGCGAAGGTCTGCCTGCGACGCAGGAGGTTGCGGGTTCGATTCTCATCTCGGAACAATTGTGTGTACGATCTGCAGATATTTGTTCCGGGTGTTCTGGTCGTTTTCTATGTATGATAAAAAAAAACTATCTATGTAATATATAGTATTATGTATATCAGTTATCTAGTACCCATAACACAAGCTCTGCTTACCATGGGGCTAGATAATGCTGTGTGAATTGTCCAGCATTATTATTATTATTATAAATAAAAAAATGGGAATGGGCAGTGGCGGATTTACCAGCAGGCTGAGTAGGCTGGAGCCTAGGGCGGCATATTTTAGGAGGCGGCAAATTTGCCATAAACATATTTCTTATCTAACAGAAAAAAAAACAATATTATGTTCAGAATGTTATTAGATCCACACACACATAATTAAATCAACGCGTATAATGTTTCACCAATCACTCCTTAAATATTTTATGTATTTATTAAGTATTTGCATAGTCATAATAGGGCGCGGTAACGAATGTTTTTGACCCAGGGGCGGCTTTAGCGGGTGTGTGATGTGCTCTCATGGTGACGGTAGGACGAATCAAAACCAGATTTATGTGCCTTGAAGCTTTGTGCTTTGTGCTTAGAGGGCACAAAAAAATCTAAGGAGATAACAAATTTTTCGCGATTAGTTCCACAAGCCAATAACAATTTTTCCTTCTAGCTATATAAAAAAGCGAACCCGCACAAAATTCTAACGAAATCCACAAAAAAATTAACCGCTCCGCTTTTTATTAATTTTTACATTCCTTGAAAAAAATAACAAAAATTTCGTTATATCTTTTGCATACCAGCATTTCTTTTGTATCGCCATAAAAATCTCGAAATGATGCGGCTATCTCCGTCATTTTCGCGCACCGCCACAAGCCGATAGCAATTACTCCTTCTGGCTATAGAAAAAAGCCAAACCCACTTTAAAAAATAACGCAAAAATCTACCGAAAACCACAAAATTTTCGCGGCTCTCTCGCTGAAAATACTATAAATTTTTAGAGGTCAGTAGGGGCGGCAAACTTTGAAAAGCCTACTGGCGGCAAATGTATAAATCCGCCACTGGGAATGGGTAATTTTAGCGTAATTGCTCAGGAGATAGGCGCACCGCACAATTAATTTTACAAACGTATTATTAAGAATGTTTATTTTTGTCTTTTTCACAGTAAATTTTCCGTAAATAAGTAATCAAATAAATTTTCGTACTCTAATGATTTCTTCGATATAGCTCAGCCTAGTGGAGAAATTAACACACAAATGTGATTCTAGGTAACAATCATTCACTGTACAAGCTACCCGTCTATGGAATGTTCTCCCTCTGGACATCAGACGTGCAAACGACTCAGACGTGCAAAATCACTCCCTATCTTCAAAAAACTGCTGCATCAGCATTATTTATCCATATGAAATATTGATAGCCTTATCTTATGTCTATGTAAGTTTATTATAATGTTTGTAATGTAGGTATTTAGTGTATTTGTTACCAATTATTTATTAAAGTGCCACCGTCTATATTATTCGTTCATGTCCAGTCCATCCCAAGGTTGCCTGGAAGAGATCGCTCTCAGCGATAAGGCCGCCCTTTATACCTTTATTCTAAGTTTTTATCTCTGTATTATTTTCTGTTTTGTGTGGTGTAATAAAGTGTTATCTATCTATTATTATTTTGTGTGTAATTTGTAATGTAAAAAACTAACATGTAGATAAGAATGTGTAATATTCTACGTCTTTTGCTGTAATAAATACTTTTTTACTTTTCTTTTACCTCTGGATGGCATCGCGGCGGCGCGCGGCGGGGCGGTACGGGCTGGGTAGTGAAAGGGTTAATTTTAGCTTACGTATGAAAAATATGTACATACCTGGGTCCCATAGCCTTTAGCCAATGGATGGCGTTGATGAAAGTGTACGGGTTGATCTTAACGCCGACGACTGTGGCCTCCTTGTTGTAGATATCGAACGGGTTAATGCTGAAATAAAAAAAAAATTCAATAGGTATATTTTATTTTAGAATTTTGAAAAAAATAACAGCTCGGTAACTATATTAGGTACATAGGTGTCTAACTGACGGCTATTTATAATATATAAATAAATAAAAAAAATATGAATAACGTCGTATTTTAAGTAATAGAAAAATAAAAATGAAGCTTAGTTCATAATCATAATTTGACGACCAAGGTCCGCCTGCGACGCAGGAGGTTGCGGGTTCGATTCCCGCCTCGGGACAATTGTGTGTACAATCTGCAGATATTTGTTCCGGGTGTTCTGGTCGTTTCTATGTATAATAAAATTAATAAAACATATCTATCTATGTAATGTATTGTATTATGTATATCAGTTATCTAGTACCCATAACACAAGCTCTGCTTACCATGGGGCTAGATAATGCTGTGTGAATTGTTCAGCATTATTTATTTATTTATAAATTAAGGTTAGAATTTGCGCCTGAAACATAACTCGTTATTTTGCGGCCTGCATTTCTCATTGCCAGTTGCTAAATAGAAAACCTAAGGAAAATTGCTGGTGGCTTTTCAGTTAAGGTCAAAGATTAAATAATAACCAGATTATATCATAAAGTTTGAGTAGCATGGTCGGCTTTGCTCAAAGATAAAATAATAACCAGATTATATCATAAAGTTTGAGTAGCATGGTCGGCTTTGCTCAAAGATAAAATAATAACCAGATTATATCATAAAGTTTGAGTAGCATGGTCGGCTTTGCTCAAAGATAAAATAATAACCAGATTATATCATAAAGTTTCAGTAGCATGGTCGGCTTTGCTCAAAGATAAAATAATAACCAGATTATATCATAAAGTTTCAGTAGCATGGTCGGCTTTGCTCAAATATAAAATAATAACCAGATTATATCATAAAGTTTGAGTAACATGGTCGGCTTTGCTCAAAGATAAAATAATAACCAGATTATATCATAAAGTTTGAGTAGCATGGTCGGCTTTGCTCAAATATAAAATAATAACCAGATTATATCATAAAGTTTGAGTAACATGGTCGGCTTTGCTCAAAGATAAAATAATAACCAGATTATATCATAAAGTTTGAGTAACATGGTCGGCTTTGCTCAAATATAAAATAATAACCAGATTATATCATAAAGATTGAGTAAAATATGTAAAAAAAAAATTAAAAGCTGGTCAATCATATTTCTTGTTATATTTTCGATAAATTTACAACCTTAAAAGGTATGGATGACTTCTAGTGCGCTTCTTTACTTTACTTTAAAAAGATTGAAGTAAACAAAAAGTCAAAGTGATCATTTTATTTCGTAGTTTTACTTATGTGATTTGAATGGGACGACCGATGTGGCGCGGTGGGCGAAGGTCCGCCTGCGACGCAGAAGGTTGCGGGTTCGATTCCCGCCTCGGAACAATTGTGTGTACGATCTGCAGATATTTGTTCCGGGTGTTCTGGTCGTTTTCTATGTATAATAAAAAATATCTATCTATGTAATATATTGTATTATGTATATCAGTTATCTAGTACCCATAACCCAAGCTCTGCTTACCATGGGGCTAGATAATGCTGTGTGAATTGTCCAGCAATATTTATTTATTTTATTTATTAATGGGTGACGTGTCCAAGAGTCCTATGGTCTAACTCTAAAGAAAATAAAGCACTTGTTTGATATTCTAGAACTTCCATAGACTATGAACGGACTTGGACTATGGTAGTTCAAGAATATTTCGTACTAGTTTTTTCCCGCGGTTTCACGCGCGTTAAATTCGAATTTCATATTTCCAAAACACTAATAATAATAGACTATGTCACTCGGGGATAACGTAGCCCAACGGTGAAAGAATTTTTCAAATTGATCCACTTGATAATGCAAACAAACAAAAAATCGAATCTTTCCTCTTTATAATATTAGTACCTACAACAGATGTACAGACAATAGTATAGCATCTTAAAAAAATCTACTTAGTTCGTCAGTTAGATTATTAGAAGATATTGGAACCGTGTTTTTTCTTTTGTCAATTAAACAAAAAAATATGAAGATATAGCCAGTTAAAGTTCCGCGTGACGTCACGTCTTGCTACACTTTTTAGCAAGTTGTGACGTCACGAGCCTCGACTCCTAAACTTTGACGCGCTTTATTTTTGTAAGTATTTGTTTGATTGACAAAAAGAAAAAATAAGTGTCCAATATCTTCTGATAATCTAACTGACGGACTTAATAGAAAAATATTTTTTACCCAGGACACTACCCTAGTAGGGTAGTGTCTAGGTAGTGTCCTCTACTTTCACTTACGTTGCGGTGTCGGTGACGGGGGCACATCCGAACAGAACGTACTTTCCTCCTGCAGCCAAGTACTTGAAACTGATCTCCATTGCTTTGCCGACACCTTGAAAAATACATATAAAATGTTTATGACAGGGTTTTATATAAATAGTGAATGTAAGGAAGGCAGGGGGTGAAGGTCATCATCATCATCTGTTCTCTCTATCTGTCTGTTCCCAATAAAGATGTTGTGTTTATTTGCGCTTATTAGAGATAGGTATCTTATTTATTATCTAATACCTACATAAGAAAGATTGTGTTTATTCCAAACGTCAGTTTCTTATCAAATAATAAACACACGTATTTACACAACAAAACGATAAATACATACTTAGCTGAACTTAGATACCGGGTTCATATTTTGATAAAAGAGGTAACCCTAGGAAAAGCCCCTCACGTATTGTATTCCTTACTATAGTTTGACCGAAACCGCTGTACCGCTCCTTAGGAAAGTGCGACGAGGTGGGGGGCGAGGAAAAAGAGCAAGAGTACGCGTTGACGGCAGACTGATGGATCGGAGCGGCCGATATTTCCCCCCCGTCTCGCCGCTCGCATACCTCAGGCGCGGTACAGCGGTCTCGGTCAAACTGTACTATACTTTTTGGGGAAAAGCTTGTTCAGCAGTGGACAATGTGGACATAAACATGTAAACTAAGATACATTTTAAATTGATGCACGGGCTCCGGATTTTTTCGCTATTTTCAGATCTCGTATTGCGTAATTTTGGGCCAATGTTAGGCGATCAAAAAATGGCATCCTCAGTTGTATAGCTAACAACATCTGTAGCCCTATGTACAGGTTCTCTCTGTGCACCAGAGTGGGAACCGTAAGTAGGTCTATTCCTATTTTAATGTTTACTTTAATTTATTTATATATAACCTATGGGTTTCTTTTTATGACCTGAAATAAATGACTACGTATATTATTATTATTAAATGTCTATAATGAAAAATAAATAAATAAATTACAAATACATATAGATAGAGTTAGATTTAAATGCCTAAGTTTTGTTATTCTGCATTAGGCATATTTTTATATTTCCTTTTTTGTACATCTGAGTGTGTTTACAGCTATAAATATATTATTTTAAAATAATAATAATATATAATAAGACAAATCACGCAACATTCTCTGGCCTTGAGCTTAGCAGAGCTTGTTTTGTTTACTAAATGACTGATAAACTAAATACATAACATGAATAAATATTTCGATTATACTCGTACATACTCGTAAGACTCGATTATACTCGTACATACTCGTAAGACTAGATTATACTCGTACATACTCGTAAGACTCGATTATACTCGTACATACTTGTAAGACTCGATTATACTCGTACATACTCGTAAGACTCGATTATACTCGTACATACTCGTAAGACTTTTTACTAGAAAAATTATTTTATAGCCTCGAAGAATATTTTAATAATAGATACCTACAATTAATTGATGTTCCTTGTTCTCTAGCCCTGTTTTAGTTGTAGTAGTGTAGTAGTTTTAGTTTTAGTAGGTATTAGGCTTTTAGTATAAGGTATAATCTTTTTTCCTTTTTTATGTGATTCATATGAGTGGTTAGATATACTATAATTGGTTTATAATTTTAACTTGAAATGGTAAATTAAGCATATTATTAACTGTATTGTATATGTGCATGTTGGACTTAGGTATATATATTTTTAAAGAACTTTTGTACATATGTAACTTATTATATGTAAGCAATAAACCATTGAGTATTGAGTATTACGACTCGATTATACTCGTTAGACTGCAGATAGATGCTGAATGTGTCAAGCTGAAGACAGGGCGCTATGGCGCTCATTGGGGGAGGCCTATGTCCAGCAGTGGACTGCTATAGGCTGATGATGATGACTCGTACATACTTAATACGCAGAACATCCACTCATTAATCTAAATAAAAAAACCGTGGAATCAATTATTATATAATATATTACCTGTGCAATCAATGATGACATTGTACTGAGTTGACTCCTTTGCCAAAACGTCTGGGGCCACGAGTCTGTAGCCGGTTTCTAAAAAAAAAATTTGTTTTTAGGAACAGTATAAAAAATATTTGAAAAATAAAGATAACAAATCTATTGAAATCAATTATGTACATTATGTACATAATAATTACAAAGAAAAATTCAATCGAATATTAGAAACAAATAAAAACTAGTACCTATAACATAACAAATAAATAAATAAATAATGCTGGACAATTCACACAGCATTATCTAGCCCCATGGTAAGCAGAACTTGTGTTATGGGTACTAGATAACTGATATACATAATACAATATATTACATAGATAGATATTTTTTATTATACATAGAAAACGACCAGAACACCCGGAACAAATATCTGCAGATCGTACAAACAATTGTTCCGAGGCGGGAATCGAACCCGCAACCTCCTGCGTCGCAGGCGGACCTTCGCCTACCGCGCCACATCGGTCGTCAAACAAATGAAACAATAATTTTCTCAGATATGTGAATAGTTATTTCTTTTAAGAAATACATATTCTTTAACACTTTGACTGCTGAAATCACACAGTATGTGTTTTCTACAAGTGACTAATATGCGTAAATCCACACTAGCGCAGCGGCTGAGAAAATGCAGATCTTTGTGACTCAGCACAGCCGTAATATTTTTCGAACGAAACGCATGTGCGGCGCAACACAACCGCTGTGAGAGCGGCAGCACGAATTTTTTAGGTTAAAAAAAAGATAGAAGTCGTCGAAAAAAAATCGCAGTCAAAGTGTTAAACCAAATAAATGTAGTATATGATGTTAATAATAACATCATTACATTTTCATAACTAAAATAAAAAATTTAAAAAAACTGTGAAAAAATACAATTATATTTATATAATGCAAGGAATTTATTTTTAACCCTCTAAACCTTTTAAGGCCTAAGGCCTAATGACGAATTAAATTACCAATACAACTTCGTAATCGAAGATAATATCAATTATATTTCATAGTTCCAGTAGTAGAAGATTTTACATAGGTAGTAACTTGATCCATTCGGTAGCACGCACTCAGAGAATCGATTTAAATCGATGTACGTCAATCAATAGATTTCTTTCCGGCACCGGTGGGGGCACAGAGAGGGGCCTCGAGGCTTGGCCTCATTACCCCGGCATCAACTCGAGGGGTGACGACCCCTCGGTCCTTGGGTTAGTTGGAATATTTTTTTTCTTTCCCCTTCTCGTTGTTTTTTTTCGATGTACGTACAACACATCGTTATGCCTTCCCATCCTACTTCGCTAGCAGAGCGTCATTCTTTTTAGATGCTCGCTGTTTTTAGAGGAGGAACCAAAAAGTTCTACTAATGGAATCTATTCGTATATTAGCGACTGACTGAACTTCACGTGTTAAGTTCTTTTAATCAGCTATTTAATTCGTCATTCGAAGGATCTTTTGGATGGTCAACATCAAACAGTCTAGTAATTACCCTTCTATGTTTGTATGAAAAGAGCGACTGATTGGAAGTTTTGTAGGTTCATGTCCATTTATATTTTTTTCCTTACCGAGTTTCTTAACAATGTCCAATCTAGATTTGTTCATCTCTGAAACTGTAACGTCTCTGTGTCCATGATGGTGGAGGGTTGTGAGCCAAAGGTTTCCTGAAAATAAAACACCAAGTGAGTTGCGAAAATTATCACTACATAGTATAAAACAAAGTCGCTTCCCGATGTCTGTCTGTCCCTATATATGCTTAGATCTTTAAATCGACGCTACGGATTTTGATGCGGTATTTTTAATAGATAGAATGATTCAACTATTCAAGAGGATGGTTTATATGTACATACATGCATTTGCACCCGTGCGAAGTCGGGGCAGGCCGCTAGTTAATAAATAAATTCAGGTAAATGTCTCGGTAAATATCCCGTTAAAATGGCTTCTGTGTTATTGATAGTTAACCATGATCTATTAACTTACCTATAATACCAGCCCCGACAACCAGGATCTTAGCGCCGACCGGGATGGGAGATGCGCGGTCGAAGCCGTGAGCTACACACGAGTATGGTTCACAAAGGCCGGCTGTAAAAATAATAAAATTAACGATTAAACACGTACTTTAATCAGGAGTGCAAGGATGGATTGTCCTAAGGAAGTTATCATTTTGAAGTGATAACTTCCTTAGGCGCGTTGAGCACTTTTTGGATGAGCATTTTTGTCATGCTTTTTCATGGAACTCGCGTCACTGAACTCGTTCCTAGCTGTGTATATATGTGTACTCTTTGGCTGAACAAAAAGCGTTAAACTCGCGTCATCATCATCCCACGCTTCCCAGTATAAATAAAATATAAAATTACGTAGTTTTCACTTCATTCAAATACTAAAAAAAAGAATAAAATAAATATTTAAGGAGGCCCAACAACAGACATGATTTTGTTGTTCGTTTTTATTAATTTAATTTAAGAGTATGTATATAGTTGTCGTTTGACTCGCTAAAACTCGAGAACGGCCACTCGTTCTCAGACAAAAATTTGTTAAATCGGCCTAGGCCGTAAAATTACTTAGTTTTCACTTCATTCAAATAGTACCTATTTAAATTTATTTAAAGAACATGATAAAGTAAATATCCCATACAACGAACGTTTTATTTTTGCTCGTTTTTATAGAATGGTTCTTAACCCTTTGTGCGCGAGCCGGACTCGCATTTGGCCGGTTTATATGTATTAATTATAATTTAATTTTATTATAACCCACTGACCTTCCTTAGAAGTGATACCCTCAGGCAGTGCATAGACCTGGTCCTGTGGAACCCTGCAGTACTGCGCCCAGCCACCATCTTTGAAGATACCAATGGTGTATTTGTTGCCCTCAGAGGTACAGTAGTGGTATTTACCATTGCGGCAAGAGTCGCAGAGTTTGCAGGAGCTGGGGAAGAAAACTTAATTGAGGAGGACGGTATGTAATATTGCAGGCTTAGACTAGGGATGAAAATCAACAAAATTATCTCATTTACATGAGCATAGCGACAAAATTATATTATTTTTTTTTAATTCGATCGAGTTTTATTATTATTTTGATAAAATAAAACAATATTGAAAACAAATATTGTAGTGTCTAGAACGAAGCGATATTTTTATTGATTAAGAACAATGTTGATTTGTTTTCTACCGGTGCAGTCAACAGTATTTTTACTACTTCGCTCTCGGAGAAAGCCCAAATTTACAAAATTTATAAATTAGAATTTAAGCGTGGATGCTAAGATAGTTAAGTATATATTCGAGTTTGGCATAATTATGTTGATTAAACCCTCTATTATGCAATTTAATTAGGTACCCGTGTCCTCACAACAAATGGCTACCTATCAAATGGCTTAAAGATTACGTCAAGCGAGATTACCGAAAAATAGAACAGTCACATTGCAGAGACTTTAAGCTGAGGAAGACCTATTTAGCCACGCTCTGGGGAAAGGCCAATTTAATTTATTAGACTCTACCTGCGATAACCGATGGATTGGTGAACGCAGGACTCCACACATAGGGTTTTCTTTTGTTTTTCATTTAATTTTATAGAATTTGTTTTATTATGTCAATTTATTTTATAAAGTACATTAAATTTTCCTTCCGTATTTTATGTGTGCTAAATAAAATTGTATTCTATTCTATTGCAATAGATCTCTGTTTTCGTAAATGGACTCTTGCGTCCATTGTCTCATTTTGACGCCAGATACGAAAACAGAGACCTAAGCCCTCCTACACCTATACATATAACTCATCGGGCCAACTCTACTGCCATACGTGCCGGAGGATATTCAAGACCAAGTTCGGTCTAGCGAGCCATATTAGAGCTCATGATAGAAAAATCCGTGATATCTAGGGTCGCGGTCATCGAAATCGATGAGGAGGCCTATTTAGGTATATATTGCAATACGATGACGATATAAATAAAGCTCTTGTACCTGTTGGGATCAACGACCACCAGCTGTCCTTTCTTGAAGATAGACTTCTTGCCGACCTCGGTCAGAACTCCACAGAACTCGTGGCCGAGAGGTCCGGAATCCTTGCGACCCGGGAACTCGCCCTGAAATATAAATAAATAACAAATGAATAGTGCTGGACAATCTACACAGAATTACAATACTGTAATGGTCCCGCCTTGAGACAATTGTAAACTACGATCTGCAGATGTTTGTTCCATGTGTTCTGGTCGTTCTTTAATTAAAAATATCTGTCTATGTTGTATTATTGCCGTACAATTCACATAGAATTATCTAGCCCCAAGCTAAGCAGAGCATGTGTTCTGGGTACTAGATGACTGATATACATAATACAAAACATTACATAGATAATTTGTTTATTATACATAGAAAACGATCAGTACACCCTGAATAAATATCTGCAGATCTTACAAAGATTTATCCTGAAGCGTCTCAGGCTGACCTTCGCGTTACTTACTCTGAGTCTATTAACTCTGAGTATTTTAATCACCTCTGCGAACACCAATTAGCCCGCTTAGCGTCGTGACTCCAGTGAGCAATCAAGGATTCGATAATCTCAAAACACCCCTTGTTCGGGGTAGGCGTGTAGGGATATAGCGCTCATTAGGAGAGGCCTATGTCCAGCAGTGGACTAACATAGGCTGATGATGTAGGGGGAGATAGCGGTGGACCTGTTCTGATGATCGCAGTAGAGTACTAACCTTAATGATATGCAAGTCGGTTCCGCAAATACCGGAATATTCGACTTTTACGATGACATCCGTATCGTTAACGATCTTCGGGATCGGATAGTTCGTCTCGTAACGCAGTTTCAGGGTAGTTCCATCGAAAATAACGGCCTCCATTTTGAATGTCTGTGAAAAAAAGACTTATTTGAAAATGAGAAACATACAAATACCTGTGAGATTCAAAATTATTGCCTGTGTTAATATTGTCTCATGAATTCATGTTGGGCAATTTTAATTTGAACTGCGATGCCCAACCAGAATTCCCAGCGTAGGTGTTATGGGCATTACCCCCATATGATAAAAGGGTTGAAAGCCTATTAATAAGACGTTTATTTGCTGTGGGACGCTAAAACCACCAATCCTATATTTCATTCTTAATTTTATGTTGACTCTTCAATAATTTGAATTTATAATTGACATTATTGATTATTTGATTTTATTTTAACTGTATTTATAACATGTGTTCTTTACTTTTATATCATACCTCTGTAATTAGTATAATTGGCCTAAGGTCGTTCTGATTACATTAAATAAATAAATAAATCCTATATTTGATACTGGAAAGCCATTTCATTGGCTTTTAACCCTAGATCACTTAACATTAGTCTCACAGGCGACACGGTTCCCGCGCATTCGCTGTTTAGGTATGTTCCCGACACTACCCCACCCCGCCACGCTCAGTACCTTCCTAATTTAGTGTTTTAGCACCCTGTGCAATATTGGCGTTTTATTTTGTTAGTCAGAACAACTAATGCTTAGTGACTGAGTAACTCGAAAATATGTTTAGTGAGCTATACCCCTCTAGCCCTCCTCAGGCTAGAGGCAATGCGCAACAGCATTTTACCATCGTAAAAAAAAAAAAAAAAAAAGGGTTAAAAGCCCTTTGATGGCCTTTGCCATACAAATATAAATCCGTCATATAAATAAGATCTAGAGATCTGATTGTTATCTTTCATATTTATCATTATAAACCGCTATCACTTTAACCTCTTGGTGACCAATTATCCAAGAGTAAATTGATTAGGAACAGAACAGCTGATATAATCAATTTACTGTGTGTTAGGTACTACACAGTAAATGTTTTCATATACAATGTTAATTTAGTAATTTAGTCTTGTTTTTTTTTGAAGTGAAAACTTCTTTAGGCTCGTTGAGCACTTTTTGGGTGGACAAAAATCATGGAACTCGCGGCATCGTCATCGAACGCTTAGTTATATTGATCTCGACGCACGAAATGCGACAAAAGGTTTAGGTATTTCGCCTCTTAGTAAAACGCACGTAATGCGACTTATTTGGTTGTTTACTTGGTATAGAAAAGTCATAAGTAAAATACCTACATTTTTTTTCTGTTAGGTTTGCTCTAAAATTCACTTTTGTTAAAATAGTCAGTCAGTACTTAACATATTATTTTTTATTTTTCTCATTCTATTTTTATTTGTATTCTTGTTGATTTTATTTATATTAGTGCGTTTTTGTTTGTTTGTACAGCTGTAGTGAGTAGTCAGTCCGTAACGCCAACAAGTTGCTTTGCCAGAAGACCAGCGTTGGTTGCTAGATGCTAGTCATCCAACTCATGCTGAGGCAAACGCATTTTGTTACTGGACTTGCATGATTACCAACTCGTTTAGTTTACCTTTAAGTTTAAGTTTATTATGTTCTGTGTAAGTCTTTTAACAAATAAATTCATTTCATTTTCTTCTTTTTTTTTACTTTAAAACGACGTAGAACTGCAACTTATCCTTCGTAACTGTATATTTGTACTTTTTGGGTGAACAAAAAGCGTGAAACTCGCGTCATCGTCACCGCACGCTTCCCAGTTTAAATAAAATATTAAATCACTTAGTTTTCACTTCTATCGGTTGTTCCCAAAGACTGCCCCGCATGTCTGGACTTATAATTATGCGTATTTTATTTTATTTATTGTCTTTTGGGGGCTTGGGTGGCACAGTGGCCATGATAGGCCTATTGTGATCGCCACTTATACGTTCAGCCCCGAAGCCGTAGCGTTCATAGTTCGCCACTAACCCTTGCAGCTGCTAGGAACTGTAGGATTTTCTTCGGGGTGAATTATAGGTATCAATGGTTTACATAAAATATCAGAAAGGGATAGACAACTGAGGAATTACCATCGGCATGAGTGGAAGCGGGAACGATACAAAGGATTATGTCACAAGTGGACTTAAGTTTGTAATTTAGATACTCATATTTAGAATTATTAACAGGAAAAGCCTAATTTTAAACGACTTCAAAAAAGGAGAAGGTTCTCAATTCGACAGTTTTTTTAATGTTTGTTACCTCAGTACTTTCGACTGGGTGAACCGATTTTGATGTTTTTTCGCTGGTGCTTCCCGTATGATGTCATTTCGATTTGGTCCAGTTCTGACAATGCCATCCATTTGCAAACGATATAAAGTATTAAGTATGTGTGCGACAAATGGATGAATAACTCAATATCACGCCAACCGATATCGGTGATTCTTTTTTTTTTACATTTTTAAACCCATTTTCATTATTTAGGAAATTGAAGTCGGTTTAAATTTCTTTAAAACACACCAAATTAATATTTTAAAACTAAGTTTACAACCCATTATCATTATTTTGGAATATAAATTAATAAAAATTGTTTATTTAGAGTACAGTACACTCTCACTCAGGACTCATAGAAAAAAAACATTAAAATTACATACTCAATCATAAATAAATAAATAAATAATGCTGGACAATTCACACAGCATTATCTAGCCCCATGGTAAGCAAAGCTTGTGTTATGGGTACTAGATAACTGATATACATAATACAATACATTACATAGATAGATATTTTTATTATACATAGAAAACGACCAGAACACCTGGAACAAATATCTGCAGATCGTACACACAATTGTTCCGAGGCGGGAATCGAACCCGCAACCTCCTGCGTCGCAGGCGGACCTTCGCCCACCGCGCCACTTCGGTCGTCTAAGTCAACGACATAAAATAAGTTATTAAGTATTTAAGTTGTGTTATTAAGTATTAGTTTTAAATATTTAAGTTGTTATTCATTTTTTCTATTCATTGGCCTCTATAATGGCACTTTTGGTGATGTCGTTATTATTATTAATTATTACATTATTATTATTAAGACAAATAAGGATATTTGTCTTAATAATAATAATGTAAATCCGTTTATTGGTTGTTAGTGATATTTAAGATAAGTTAATTTATAATTAAGAGCTGTGGAATTTGTTCAAAAATAAAAAAAAATTAAGACTAAGTTTAAAACCCATTATCATTATTTTGGAATTTAAAGTCGGTTTAATTTTTTTTAAAACACGCCAAATTATTAGAGTAAGTAACTACATACTTAGGTAAATATGTTTCTTTCTACGTAATTAGAGGCAAAGCACGACTTACCCAAACTGTGGTTCACTACAATCTAAGAGATGTTCACAAAATAACGATATTTATACCTAATAGAGGGGGGTATATATATACAGGGTGGCGATATATACAGAAACGATTAAAACATTATTGTGTTTTTACACCTAGAAAATGTTCAATATTTTATGGCTTCGTGCTAAATAACAAAAATCACAACATCGTTTTGTAAATATTAATGCACCCTGTCGGGGTCTAGGGTCTGGCAACAGGTTGAAAATTTTACTATTTTATTGTAATTCTGTATAAATTAAAACAGTATATATATATATATACTGTTATATATATATATATATACAATGTGTATTGTCGAACCATTAAAAAAATAATTAAATCGGCTTTATTTTTGAGATAGGTAACATATAATTTTTTATTTTTTGTTTTTTATCGATAAATATATGTCGTGTATCCGCACATCTCGTTTGATCAAGGTTCGACAATACACATTGTATATCTAAACCAGATAAAGTTGGTGTAGTGTCAGTGGTCACAGCGTGTTGCCACATTTACTATGAAGTTAATACTGCCCTCGTAGGTTAAATGTATCTGAAGTTTTTTGGATGGTTTCAAAATACAATTGAACGTATCACCGTTTATGATGGCGTCGTGATCATGCCACCGTTTGTCGTGACCGCTATTGTACAATAAAATATGTATCACTGTAATGAATTACTTATATCAGTGATTTAGTTAGTACCTATAACACAAGCTCTATGCTAGTCAAGCTTTATTTGCGAGTTATGTAAGATGTAAGTAGGCATAATTATTATCCTTCTCATCGATTGCGATGACAAAGAATAGTTTAGGTAGAATAGGATAGGTAGTAGGTACTTAGTAGTTTGTAAGCCGCACATTGTTATCCACATTCCTTATGGAGGTGGCCATGCAATGTCATGTGGCAATCGTTATTGTGTATGTTTATATTATAAAGAATTGATCTCATATGGGAGTGACATAGTCACTTTGTGACAAAACTCCATCAATAAATAAAGATATAAAAAAAAAACACAAGCTCTGCTTGGGGCTAGATATGCTATATAGATTGTAGAGCCTGGTATAGTATGTGACCCAGCATTATATCATTTCCATGATCTAAGGCCATATTGGTGACCCAGTATGTTCTTTGGGAGGTATGTTTAGGGCGGAAGCTGAAGAAGAACAGCACATATACCTAGCCTTTCCGAGAGTTAAATGTTAACATCAGCATCAAAAAACGTTAGTACAAAATTTCAGAAACAAATATAAAACAAAAAAAGAAACAATAAAATGTAGTTTTTAATTTCTCATAATCGAGGTCTCTTAGAACGAATTGAAATGAACGAATTTCGGGGTTGGCTAGATTCTCATCTCAAAAATTCATCCTGTATAAATCTATTTATTTATACTTGCTATAAGTGGTTTATTATCTACATCTACTTACGTAAGCATTATTTTGTTGTAGTTTCGCCGATAACAAAGAGATAATGTATGGTTAAATAAATATCCTAAAAGTAATAACATGGCCTGTTAATATTATTTTAACCCCCGTGATATGATAATCACTGTGTTTTATCGAAACTTGTTCAATCGAAATGTGCGGATATAAGACAAAAAATTACGTCGCATAAAAAAAAATATTAAGTCATCAAATAATGTATTTCACGCAATAAATGAATTTTGAATTTGCATATAAATTCAAAATTCATTTATTGCGTGAAATACATGTTATAAAGTTCTTATAATTTAATAGGTCACAATGTATTCTGCCGTATTGGGCGTGCAATGTTATAAAATATATAATAATTAGCTACTATAAATTCTTAAAAATAATACAAAAATTCACAGACAAAAAATAATGACAAAACAAACAATTATAAAAAAAATAAAAAAAACAGAAAAATAAATGATAAAAAATATATAAATAATCTACAATTTATCGGTCATAAATTCATTAAAAGAGTATTTTTGTGTCAATAGTTTAGTCACTTTTCTCCGAAACAACGCACAAGGTAATTTTCTAATTGACTCAGGCAGTTTATTATAGGCAAAAATATGAGCAGAATTATGCTTTTACGCAAAAAGGTAAATACCTAAATATTAAGTAAGTCTTTCGAATTATTACTTTATTTGTTCTGTGCTGTAGTTATGTTTGGTCTCTCTCTCTATCGGTTCGTAAAATACAGATTTAAAATAGTATTTAACACTTTGACTGCGATTTTTTTTCGACGACTGCGATCTTTTTTTTAACCTAAAAAATACGTGCTGCCACTCTACACAGCGGTTGTTGCGCTGCACATGAGTTTCGTTCGAAAAATATTACGGCTGTGCTGAGTCACAAAGATCTGTATTTTCTCAGCCGCTGCGCTAGTGTGGATTTACGCATATTAGTCACTTGTAGAAAATACATACCGTGTGATTTCAGCACTCAAAGTGTTAATTGAATGACTAAAAATATTACATATTTTAATGACTTAATTTTTCTTATAGGTGTCTGTTTGATATTGTTTATCTTCTCAGCTAGGTAGACTTTATAGCTTTCAATATACTTTGAAAAAATACACAGTTTACTTAAGAAACTAAGATTTATTTATTTATTTTATTTATACTTTTTGCACGATAAACTATATACAAAACCTATTCTAGAAAATTAATACAAAGGTGACTTAACCCTAAAAAGAGTTCTCTTCCAGCAAACCTTATTGGGAGAGAGAGATAAAATGTAAGAGAGATTTTAATTTATTTTGCAAAAAAACGCCGTGGTTTTTGGGTTGTCTAACATATTACATACCTATATATTATACGAATTTTATATATATGTATATATAACTTTATTATATAACTATAACATATACAACTATATTATACGATTTTTCGATATTATTTTGTTTAACAATAACCGCACATTTCATTTGATAAACTTTCAAAAATCACATTGTATAGAACGTGCTTTTGCCCGCGGCTTCAAACGCGCTTTTCAAGTAGCCTAATTAGACTTGCCATGTTTGTTCATAAATTTAAAGGTTATTATCCCCATTGTTCGTTGGATTATTAACAATAACCCCCCGAGGTGAGATCATTAGGGTGAAGCTAAACGAGAGTATTTTTTTGAGTTGAGAGTCGCGTAAACGTAGTGTAGGACGCCCTCCGACCAGGTGGGGTGACGACCTGCGAAAGACTGCAGGTAGATGCTGGATGCGGCAAGCTGAAGACAGGGCGCTGTGGCGCTCATTGGGGGAAGCCTATGTCCAGCAGTAGAGTGCTATAGGCTGATGATGATGATGAAACTAAATAATGCAGTATAATCCACACAGCATCATCTAGCCTCAAGTTAAGCAGAGCTTGTGTTATGGGTACTAGATGGCTGATATACATAATACAATACATTACATAGATAGACACATTACAATATACATTGAAATCATTGTAAGAGTATCGCAAACCATAAGAATAACATAAGGGTCAATCCACATCTGGCGGATAATGCGTCGAGCGTATGATCGGTCGCGTCTATTCGGTCAAATTAGACCTGTCACATTACGCGTCTAGTCAGTTCGAACGGCCTGTACACAAACGATCTCCGCTGATGTTACGCCTAGTCTGAATGCATCATACAAAATACACGTATCGCGACACGTTACGTCGACCGACTATGCGTTGACGGAAACCAGACGCTGTACGGTCGATGCACTAACGCATCGCGTGTTAAGGGTTGAATGCTTTATTATTATATTTGACTTTATGCGACCGATAACACGCGACGTATTTTCCGTCGGATATGTACCAACCCTTAGAACAACGTAATATGCACTGACAGATTTACTCCTAAAGAATTGTAAATAAGAGTAGATAATACAAGTAAATATTATATTATATATATCTTATGAGTTAGGTATCAACACCCTCTGATCTCAAAGGTTAATCCGAAGTATGTACACACTGATATATACTGTTTCTACCTTATGATAAGTGTTCGTTGAACAAAATTTATTAATTTAATGAAATTATGATAAACATGTAACTTCTTTGTTAGTGTTTTAATTTGTGATTTGCGTGTTAACACTTTGAGTGCTGAAATCACACGGTATGTCTTTTCTACAAGTGACTAATATGCGTAAATCCACACTAGCGCAGCGGCTGAGAAAATACAGATATTTGTGACTCAGCACAGCCGTAATATTTTTCGAACGAAACGCATGTGCGGCGCAACACAACCGCTGTGTAGGCGGCAGCACGAATTTTTTAGGTTAAAAAAAAGATCGCAGTCGTCGAAAAAAGCCAATCGCATTTTGCACATTTTTATGCGAAAATGGACAAGTTTTCTTGCTATTTGTTTCGTATTTAAAACATAAATATCTTACGTTTTATTTATTAAGGAACATATGTAGCTTATATTGACTAGTTACAGAATAACAATACTTTGTGAAGAATACAAAAAGTTTTCAGTCAAATTTTTGGTATTACGGAACAAACCAAATTTTGAACGGTTAATATTGCTATCGCGCACGCATGGGGCGCGGCGCAAGGGTTAAACAGGGACAGCGATATTCGGAGCGATTTTTGCAAGCGAGGGTCGCCGGACCCTTAATATGTCCTATCTAGGGTAGGAGTGGAAGGTTAGGAGTAGGATAAAAATAATAACTTAAGACATTTTTTTTTACAAAATAAAATTAAACTAAACCATTTAATACATTTTTAATACATATTAGAAGTATTACAGATTATTTAATTACAGTTTAAATAACTCGGTAAAGCCCAAGTTAATCACAAGCCTACAAAAACCTTCATCAGTTCCTACAAAATATAAATATAGAAAAAGTATTTTTAACAAGCTTCTGCCTGTGGCTTCGCAAGCATTTTTTTGGATAAAGTTATCAATCGATACCGCTTTTCTTCCGTTAATCAAAGAAAAACTATTGTCATCGTCGACAATCGTTAGATCTTGAAAACAGCCTTCGCGACCACTCCAGCCTTCAGGTCAGCAATGACTGTTTCATATTCCTTCAGGGAGTAGGTCTTCACTCCCAGCTTATCGTAGTCCACGTACCTGGAATGGATAAATAAATAAATTAAAGAATAAATAAATAAAATCATGTATTCAGTATATCTGACTAAAGAATAAATAAATTTATTTATTATTAGTAGTTTTTCTTATTGTCAAATTTTATGTAAAAAAAATATGTTTTTCATTAGTACTATTGTATAGGTATTGTAATTAACTAGTGTAATTGGTTCAGTAATGGTGCTAAACTAGCACCATTACTTTAAGAAAATAAATAAAATAATAAATAAAATAAATCTATAAAGTAAAGTTCTAATGGAAATTCGAAACGGGTGCAAAGCGAATGTAACTAATTTAAAGTTTATAATATTAGTAGTACTAGTTAATAATACTTTATATACTTCATTGGATTCTCTATTGGTCCGGGAGTGGGAGCAAGCAAAACTCATGACATGTATTAGGGATTAATATTATGAATTCTGCTGGGTTGGGCAGTGGCAGCGATGACGACATTATTCCATGCAAAATTCGCATATTCCAGAAATATGCGAATTTTAATTTCTGATTTGAAGATTATTCCATGGGAATAATGTCGTTATCGCTGCCACTGCCCAACACACCCACGGAGTCACAGCTGACGGTCACGAATATTCATAATAATTAATCCCTAATGCATTTTACGAATTTGCGCTCGGGAGGAAATAATTGACTTAATTTTACCTAGCCCCCGGACAATTCTTCATACCTGGGTCCCATAGCCTTCAGCCAAGAGATGGCGTTAGTAAACGTGAATGGGTTGATCTTCACGCCGATGACTGTGATCTCCTTGTTGTAGATATCAAATGGGTTGACGCTGAAATAAAAAAAACTGTTTTCGGAAACTTGTTTACAATGCCATGTTATGAACGTGTTGCTGGTTAGAATCAGCCCGTTTGAAGAATGGCTAGGCCGACCTAATGCCGATTGTTGAACGATTAAATTTCAACAAACCTCTCCTGCGGCATTATTTATAACTAGCTGTTCCACGCGGTTTCACCCGCGTTAAACTCGAATTTCACTTTATTAGGTGATTTTTTTACGCCTTGGGTTACATTATTGGAGTTTTAGTAACGACCCCTAACTTTTTTGAAAATATAATATAACCTATGTTCACCGGGGATAGTGCAGCTTCCCAACGGTGAAATAATTTTTCAAATCGGTGTAGTAGTTTCGGAGCCTATTCAATACAAACAAACAACGTATAGCAACCCGTTTTCAGGCTGAAACAAACGAGTAGGTACAAACGAATAACATTGACTTAAATCTGTGATTTTTTTTAAAGTTGCTGCTTTTCGGATATTAACATGGAATAGGATCAAAAAAACATGAATAAATCTAGTCGGTTGGTTGCTAGGTTCACTCACACAGCCCGTGTGGTGCTATTCAAATCAAATCAAAATTTTCTTTATTTGGAACATTAATACAAAGGGAAATAAATAATTTGTGTAAAAACGTTAATACACGCAGTAGTTATACAACTGTGTCGCGAGCATTAACGCCCTCCTCCGAGTACAGGGTTACAGAGTTCCTTCATTGTAAGTTCTTTAGTAGATGTAGAACCTTACAACTAGGTATTAAACAACAAATAGCAAGAGATTTTGAAAAAGACAGTGAGATAATAAGAACAACTGTAGAGCTTATAGTCCGGTCAATCTAGACATCCAAGGTTACATAAAGTCCCAATAATTTTATGATGTACAATTTTTGTCTGGGGTAATTTTATGATAAAACTTACCGTTTTGCTGAAAATCGCGAAAAAAAAATTTTTTTGGCATTTGACCTTGAATTCAATTTTTTGCAAGTACGGGAATGATGGGGAACTTTCAAAATTTATTTATAATTACGTTTTAAACAATCATACCAACTTTCAGCTTGTTGGGACTTTATGTAACCTTGTTTTTTGGTCTAAACTGACCGGACTATTAAAACTAAAACATGCATGCGCGGTTTTGTATATTTGTACGGAGAGATTGACAGAATGGATTCAACCTTGACACCTAGTCTATTGACACTTGTCCCTCCAATCGCGTCAATTAACCAATTGACCAGTGTTAATTGGTTAATTGAGGATTGAGTGGAATTTCTAAGTCCAGGCCAATTTGTTTATTTATTGTTTACCTACTAGCGGCCCGTCCCGGCTTCGCCCGAGTGGTCATTT
This sequence comes from Eupithecia dodoneata, assembly GCA_947044415.1. Lineage (NCBI taxonomy): Eukaryota > Metazoa > Arthropoda > Insecta > Lepidoptera > Geometridae > Eupithecia > Eupithecia dodoneata. Next base: position 4,445,401 of record OX345683.1, on the reverse strand, counting down.
GTTTTGAGGCTTTTTACAATTTTTCACCATTCTCGTACTTCAAGGTATATTAAAAAAAAAAGAATTAGCGAAATCGGTTCAGCTGCTCTCGAGATTTGCGCCGAGCAACACATTCAGCGATTAATTTTTATATTATATAAGATTACTTGACATTGGCAGAAAAGTGTCCAACCAGACACAGTTGCCATTAACAAAGAATCATCATCAGAAAATACAGATGGGACGCGTGTCAAAAGTGTCAAGGTTCATAATCTAGTCAATGATATTTTCTTCTTTTATTTCTTGTACCTATATTTTGAAATACTCTTACAGTTCCTACAGGTACAAGTCCGAAATGGGTTGCAGACTGCAACCGCAGGCGACATTGCGGCTAGCGGCTGCGGTTGACCGCAGTGCTGCCTGCTGTCGCGGTTGCTTCTATTTCTAACACAGTCGCGACACTGACACTGGCGCTGCGGTCTGCGGTCGCTGCGCGCCGTTGCCGCAGTGCTGTCGCGCTTGAAATCAATTTCATAGAGAAGCATAGAAATTAGTAGTGTCGCTTGCAGCCTGCAGCTGTAGTCTGCGGCCTGTGGTCCATCTTGGAATAGCACGTTTATTCTTACGTACCTTGCGGTGTGTGCGGGCGGGGCACATCCGAACAGAACGTACTTGCCTCCTGGAGCCAAGTACTTGAAGCTGATCTCCATCACTTTGCCGACACCTTGGAAAATAAATATAAAAATTGTGTATACAACAGGGTAACACAATACGGCACTGATTTTGAAAACTACTCGGAAATAAATAAGTAATAATAACATAAACAATCAGCGGAGCAGAGTTATCTAGATAACGATGAGCATGGATATAGCTCCAAGCTAAGCAGAGCTTTTGTTATGGGTACTAGATGACTAGGTTTCTAGTCGAAGAAAGAAAGATCCAATACCCGTAGTTGCTGTTAAAACTATATTTGCAAGGAGTCAAATGTATGGCAATCATCATATATTTATAATCTACTTAATAAACGTTTAGGAATTTATTCAATGACACTATTTAAATGCAAGAAATCACTCACTGAATGGCTGTTGACAAAAAACTATGATGAAATAGAGACCATTGTACAAAGGATGAGGCTTTAATGCCTAAAAACTCACACGCACACACATAGGTAAATAAACGGTTTTTCTACTCTGGTACCCGACTCTTATGAGGCCGGTGATGTTGGAGAAGAACTACCTAACTCATTTATACAAAACACACTTTACATAGGTACATTACACATTACAAAAATTTCTGTTGATTGTTTGATTTTGATCTTGAAAATATTATATAAATTTGCTAATAATTTTATTTATTGCATAATTTATTTTAAGTTTTCTTGTATTATTTTATATAGTTTTGATTTGTTTCTTTTCATAAAAAATATTATTTGTATACCAACTTATGAATGTTAATCATTAATCTGGCAAGAGCGGTTTCCTCTAATACAAGCAAATTTTGCTTAAAGGGGGACTCCATACATGTATGTTTAATTTATAATTTACCGAAATAAAACATTTTATTTTATTTTTTTAATAATGCTGTGTGAATCCATCCATCAATATTTATTATTATTTATTAATTAATATACTATTTTTTTCAGTTTCTTATCAAATAATAAACTTATTTACAAAACAAAACAACACCATATAGATGAACTACAGATAACGGGTTCAAATATTGATAAAGTCTAGAATTCCATACACAGTAGGTACCCATGATAGTGGAATATTTTTGTTAATTCAATATCATTGTTTCTATGCGATTTAAAATGTAAACGTGTTATTGGAGACCGCGACTTCGCAAACGCAGTGTAGGACGCCCTCCAGCCAGGTGGGATGACGACTTGCGAAAGACTGCAGGTAGATGCTGGATGCGTCAAGCTGAAGACAGGGCGCTATGGCGCTCATTAGGGCAGGCCTATGTCCAGCAGTGGACTATTATACGTTGATGACTATTACTATTCTATTTCTATGGTCTGAAATAAATTTTTATTATTATTCATATGACGACCTGCGAAGAGGCCTATGTCCAGCAGTGGACAAACATAGGCTGATGATGATGATGAATATGTACTACTAATAATACATGCGTATTTAGTAGTATTTATAACTTTTTTCTTCAGCTTGACGCATCCAGCATCTACCTGCAGTCTTTCCCACCTGGTCGGAGGGTGTCCTACACTACGTTTACCGAGTCGTGGTCTCCACTCAAGAACACGTCTGATTTGTTTGATAATATATCTAAATGTTTATTAGCACAAAAAGTTATAAATACTACTAAATACGCATGTATTAGTAGTGACTAAGCACAAATAGGGTCAACCGGGGTAAATGCGTCATATTTCTCGATTACTTCATTATGTAAAGTCGTGTTGTGACGGAAAAAAAATATTTTAAATGCAATTTCCCCTTTTGTATAAATACTTGTTTTGTATAATACTTGTTTGTTTTCTTTTTTAATAATTACTTTAAATGCTTTTTCCCCTTTTGTATAAATACTTGTTTTGTATACTAATTTTAAATTCATTTTCCCCTTTTGTATAAATACTTGTTTTGTATAATACTTATTTGTTTTCTTTTTTAATAAATACTTTTATATAAATACTTTTCGTGAGAAAAACAAATTTGATTTTTTATTCAGAAAATACTTCTGTATGTGTGTTACAGCACAAGTCAAAAAGAATAATAATTGACGCATTCAGAAACAATTTAGTAAAATTGGTGGAAATGCGCTTAATTATTGAAAGACGCAGAAGCAACAAGATAATACTAGATCCACTTTATTTCTCCCAAGCGGGAATCGAACCCTCATGAGGTTATTCATATGACGACCTGCGAAAGACTGCAGGTAGATGCTGGATACGTCAAGCTGAAGACAGGGCGCTATGCCGCTCATTGGGGAGGCCTTTGTCCAGCAGTGGACTGCTATAGGCTGATGATGATGATGAGGAGAGGGATGAGCAGTGGTCGTCAATCTGTGTAAAAAAACCGGGTATTACCTGTGCAATCAATGATGACATCGTATTCGTTTGACTCCTTTGCCAAAACGTCCGGGGACACCAGGCGGTAGCCGGTTTCTAAAAAAAAGTTTTTTCATTATTTAGTAAGTACAAAAAAAATTACAATCAAATGATAGAAACAAATTAATTACTAGCATTTAAAAAAAAATACAATTGAGGTGACTGCAGACAACACAGTGAAAATGAAAAATGAAAATGAAAAGTTTTTATTTCTTTAAGCTTACAAATAAGCACTTAGACAGGTCATATTTTATACTATTAAATTATTTTATAGTTCACTTAAATTTTTTGTCCACCAGTGGAAGAAGTGAGAAGAAACCACTAGTATGTTCATAACTTATGTGTCTAGTACATTTGATTTGCTTATTTGTAAGTTGGTAGATTTTGAGTTGGAGCAAAACTCGTTCCAAGCTTTTTTATCTTCTAAGTAATCTGATATTTTGTAATAAGCTTTTTTACAAAGAATATGTTTCACAATTTTTTTAAATTTATTTATTGATAATTTTTGCAACTCACTTGGAGTTTTGTTGTAGAAGCGTATACATTGCCCTTTAAAAGATACATTTATCTTGTGTAGCCTAGTTGTGGGCACAGCGAGTTTATTCACAGTTTATTAACAGTCTGTAAGAAGCTCATTTTTTTTTGTTATTTGTAATATCATCAATCTACAGTTAGCTCAACTGATGTATCAAGGCTATAAGCTATAGCATGAAATCAAGAAAGATATAAAGCAGGTATAGTTTTGATAAACTTATGTTAGTGTAGCTTTCCAACGGTGAAAGAATTTTTCAATTCGGTCCAGTAGTTTCGGAGCCTATTCAATACAAACAAACAAACAATCAAATGTTTCCTCTTTATAATATTAGTATATAATTATAGATAAATTAATTTCATTTCATTTTTTTTTTCATTTCATTACTTTTTCAGGTCCTTTGGTTTATTTGTTCTCCCGGCTCAGGAAACTAAGGTTTGTAGGTAAGGTTCCTAGCAAATTTTTACTTTTTTTTTACTTACCGAGTTTCTTAACAATGTCCAATCTAGTTTTGTTCATCTCTGACACTGTTACGTCTCTGTGCCCATGATGGTGGAGGGTTGTGAGCCAAAGGTTTCCTGAAAAAATCATATTATTATACAGGGTTGTTGATAATTCACTGACACTACGTAATTTATACGTTCATGAGTGAATATGATTAAGTATGTTAATTTTAGTTTTTAATGGCTGTGGATTTTGTTTTTAAATAAATAAATTATCAATCATCATGCTCTTACAACTCTTTGTATATTATATATTTTTCTCCATCCCCGGTTGCCTGGAAGAAATCGCTTTAAGCGATAAGGCCGCCTATTGTACTGTTATTAGGTAAGATTTAGATATAAGGTGTTATTTCGTTATTTTGGGTACAATAAAGTGTTCATTCATTCATTCATTCATTCATGCTTCACGAACATGGTTGTGTAGACCTGCCTCTTGCTTTTAACCGCAACGTCTAGTTTTTAAACTCACGCTATACCTAATTTTATTTATTCATACGCCAAAGATTGGTGTGAAAAAAGAATTATTTATGGATATCTTTTAATGTTTAGGAGATTCTTTCTTTACCAGTTGTAAAGAAATAAACTACCATTGGAAATAGTGTATTTATGTAGTACGAGCGGCCCGTCCCGGCTTCGCCCGGGTGGTCATTTGTTTCAGGTTATTTTTTAAAAATTATCTCCGTATGAACCATCCTCGTACTTCGAGGAATATTCAAAAAAAGAATTAGCGAAATCGGTTCAGCTGCTCTCGAGATTTGCGCTAAGCAACACATTCAGCGATACATTTTTATATTATAGATATACAGTGTAATATATAATAAGGTCGAGCCAATGACTGCTCACAGAAAAAAGTTAGCAAGCGCATGTTGAAGTGAGAGGCAAAGCACTTTGACCCAATTTTTCTGAAACACTTTTACGGAGTTGACAGTCAGACATATTATTAGAGTTCTACGCTTTGCCTATTTTATAAATTTATTGTAATTTAATTTCCACATCACAATGTACCTTTTATGACATAATATACATATTAGTTAACACTTTGACTGCTGAAATCGCACGGTATGAGTTTTTTACAAGTGACTAATATGCGTAAATCCACACTAGCGCAGCCGCTGAGAAAATACAGATCTTTGTGACTCAGCACAGCCGTAATATTTTTCGAACGAAACGCATGTGCGGCGCAACACAACCGCTGCGCTGTGTAGAGCGGCAGCACGAATTTTTTAGGTTAAAAAAAAGATCGCAGTCGTCACAAAAAACCGCAGTCAAAGTGTTAAGGACAATATTGGAATTATATTGCTTGCCTTATTATTATTACGTGTGACTTGTAACTTGGTGTTATTAATAAAGTATTTGTATTTGTATTTGTATTAATCAAAGATTCCTTTTTACCTGGTATTTATTTTCTTTACATCTTCTTATCTACCTAAGTACCTAGGTACCTGCCTATATGTTTTGCATGCTTGATGCGGCAAGCTGAAGACAGGCGCTAGCGCTCATAAGGGGAGGCCTATGTTATTGTTATTTATTTCCACCGTATATACAATTGTTATATAGATGTCGTTAAGTTCTATACATTTTAAAAGTTATAGGTATTACAATTTTTTCATATACCAAATATACACTAACTTTTGCCATAGAAAACACCACAGATTGTGCTTGTTGATGTCCAGCAATAGACTAATATAGGCTGATGATGATAATGTTATCTATTAACTTACCTATTATACCAGCACCGACAACCAGGATCTTAGCGCCGACCGGGATGGGAGACGCGCGGTCGAAGCCGTGAGCTACACACGAGTATGGTTCACATAAGCCCGCTGTAAAAATGAAAACAAAACACGTAAGTCTGCAAGTGCTATTTACCTCATGACGTAACGCGCATTATCTGCGTTATTACGCTAATTTTAACTTTCCGACATTATTCCCATGGAATAAGGTTCAAATCAGAATTCTGGAAAATAAATAAATAAATCATGCTGGACAATTCACTCAGCATTCTCTAGCCCCATGGTAAGCAGAGCTTGTGTTATGGGTACTAGATAACTGATATACATAATACAATATATTAAATAGATATTTATTTTTTATTATACATAGAACGACCAAAACACCCGGAACAAATATCTGCAAGATCGAAGTACACACAATTGTTCCGAGGTGGGAATCGAATCCGCAACCTCCTGCGTCGCAGGCGGACCTTCGCCCACCGCGCCACAGAGGTCGTCACTTACTTGGTATACTTATTTAAATTCCTGATTTCAACCTTATTCTATGGGAATAGTGTCGTCATCGCTGCCACTGCCCAACCCACCCACGGAGTCGCAGCTGACGGTCACGAGTATTCATAATATTAATCCCTAATGCATATTACGAAGTTTTGCTTGGGAGGGACTTGGTCATGGAAAATGGCTCCCGGACCAATGCCTCGGCATTAAGCCTTTGGACCCTTTGTAGTGCAATAAAGTTTTAAATAAATAAATAAACGACGGCCGCTGGGGCAAACGTGTTCTTGGGTGGAGACCACGACTCGGTAAACGTAGTGTGGGACACCCTCCGGCCAGGTGGGATGACGACCTGCGAAAGACTGCAGGTAAATTCTGGATGCGGCAAGCTCAAGACAGGGCGCTATGGCGCTCATTGGGGGAGGCCTATGTCCAGCAGTGGACTGCTATAGGCTGATGATGATGATGATGATAAGACCAACCTTGTTTCGAAGTGATACCCTCAGGCAGCGCATAGACCTGTTCCTGTGGAACCCTGCAGTACTGCGCCCAGCCGCCATCTCTGAAGATGCCAATGGTGTTGTTGATACCCTCGGTGGTGCAGTAGTGGTAATTACCCTTACGGCAAGAGTCGCAAAGGCTGCAGGCGCTGGAAACGAAAGAAAGACAACATAATTACGTTGATAAGAACGAAGACGAAGGTTGTTTATTTGCCAAAAACATGTGTTATGTCACGAAGAACATCCGCTGGGGTAAACATGTTCTTGAGTGGAGACCGCGACTCGAGAAACGTTGAAATTGGCAATAAGTACCTAGGTAGGTACCTACCTATTTGCGCAACAAATCAAATGGACGACTCAGTATCACGTCAACCGATTTCAATTATTATTTTTAAACTAAGTTTTAGGCCTATTTTAAAACAGCACAAATGAATTATTTCATAAATAACATAATTATAATAAATCTGTTTATGTATTCTGGTACCAGCGCCTCTAGTGGTGCCAGTACGAACTATATAAGCAAATGATTTAAATTAGTTAGGTAAGGTAAATGTTATACGACTGATGGGTATGCAGTGCAAACGTTAAGACACAGATGGCGCTGGGCGTTGTGTTCAACAACTTATTTAAGTTCCAATGCATAGTTTTCAAAGCCCTTTATAATATTGAGAATAAAAAAAAATGCATAGTTTTGTGTTTGTTCTGTAGTGCAGGCAGGGTGCTTTTAGTGTTTCGTAACTAAAGGGTAAAACGGGACCCTATTACTAACCCCCATATCTTTAATCATTACCTCAAATAATTCTCCACTCAAACTTGTTCAAGGGCGTTTCGAGCATTCCTCCAAAACATGCTCGAGTTTGGTATGCTTAGTCGTTAATTTGGTTATATATCAACCTCTCTTATATACCTTCGCGATGGGTAATTGTAGGTTTCATCGTCGTAAATGTAATTGAGATAGTCTCCAAAATCCATTGTAAATAACAACAAACTATTTCGAGGAGCATTCAAGGTAGGTAGCGAGGTACCTTGAGATGACAGTTCGTTATTCCACTCGTATGAAAAAATTCTCGAAGGCTGTTTCGAGTGAAGGATTTTTTTACGATCAAGCATACCGAAACGCATTTGGAGGTTGAGTAGAGTTTGAATCGAAGTCGAGGTAATGACTAAAGATATGGAGGTAAGACTCCGCTGTCCGTCCGTCACCAGGCTGTATCGATAGGTAGGCAGTTGAAATTTTCACAGATTATGTATTTCTGTTGATTTTTGTGTAGGGGGCCGTTCAAGTATTACGTAAGCACTATTTCTTTGTTTTGCTTATTTTGGATGACATGGGGGGTAGGGGAGTCTAGATGATGATTACGTCATCGGTAGTTATTTACGTTTTTACACGAATGACAACCGTCACATTGTCTATGCTTGAAAACGAAACGCATTTATATATCGAGATAGAGAGATTTTACTGATACAGTATTCAACATAGAGTAAGGGACAAAAATACGAACTTAATTAAAACTTTTGCCTAAACGTATGCATTATTTGCGGAAATCCCCGAATTTTCGGAAATAACTTTTTTGGGGGTGTCGTGGTCGGATAACCTCCTCGTGAGCCCGTACTGTTGCCGGTCCTTTGGGGATACGTCCCTGGGGAACGGTAGCAGGTGGCGGGCCGGTGCACCCTGGTTCCCACCGCTAATAATGTCCCTCACCGGAGATTGTTAGCGGTGGCCAATAATCCGACAAACCAATCTAAGGTGTTATCCGTACCGTGCTGAGAGATGAATGGCTGATAGTTGTTTCAGTTTCGAACGGTGGCTCTCCGAAACCAGGGCGAATCGGAGTAGTATTCCAGCCCACCCGTGGGCATGCGGGGCTCTGCTGGCGGGTAGTTTTATTTCCCTAGCTACTCGTGGGATTTGTATGGACTGTAAAAATTCTATAAACAGATCTTCTCCTTCCAGAGAACCCTTCTCTCCTTCTGGAGAACCCTCTTCTCCCATCTCGGGAGAAACCAACAATAGGATGGAGGAGGCCCTACTGGCCTCTCCGGAGCCTATGGTTACGGCGCCTTGCTTTGCAGATGACCGTACAGAGGTCGGCGGCTCCGAAGCTGCGGCCCCTGCCACGGCAACGTCTCCAGGTAAGAGGACCCGTAAATTGAGCGGAGCAGCCCGGAAGCGGCTCCGAAGGCTAATGGCTGCCAATCTAAGCTTCGAAGAAGCTCGTCCGTTGGCGACCAAGCCTTGGAGCCAAATTCCAAAGCTTAACGCTCCTCCAGATCCAAAGTCTGCCAAAAGATTGAGATCGGAGGAAAATTCACCCGGGGAGCAACCTAAAAAGGCCCCAAGGCTGGAGTTGTCCCAGGAGACAGATGTCCGACCAAGCTTCAAGCAGGTCACGGAGGCGAAGCGTGTAGGCATACGCGCCGCCACCTCCATGAGTGACGAGCAGATGAAGCTGGTCCGTCGTTCCCTGTCCCTGGCGATAATGAAAACAGCAGATAGTGCTGGGAAGGGGCCTAAGTTTGCCAGTTTCGCACATAAACCTGGGTGGATACTGGTTACCTGCGTGAACCAGGAGAGCCAAGACTGGCTCACCAACGAGGTCCCCAAAATCAAGCCATGGGCCGGGGCAAAACTCTCGGTGATCCCAGAGAGCGAATTGCCCAAGGCAGTAGTGGCTGTCACGTTTGTGCCCAGTATTGAGGCGGAATCGGTTGACGAAGTCGTCCAATTACTTAGGGCACAAAACGAGGGGCTTCGTGCAGAGCTTTGGAAGGTGCTACACAGCAGATCTGAGGGGAACGGGTTCGTCGTAACCTTCGCCCTAGACGACCTGTCTGTGGAAGCCTTCAAAGCCGCTGACTTTCAGGCTACCCTGGGTTTCAGGAAGATAGCCTTTAAGATCAAAGGCGGCCCTGAAACAAAGCCGACACACGAGGAGAGAGGCCCACAACCGTCCACGTCCAGTGGAGCGGGCACCTCTGGGCGAAGCACAGGAGTACCAAAGCCGCGACCAGTCGCGGCTGGGCGCTCTAATGTACCGCCCCTTAGTAGGACCGTTCCACCACGGCGGGGCGATAGTGGACCGCAGCCGTCCACGTCCAGCGAAACGGGCACATCTGGGCGAAGCACAGGAGGACCAAGGCCGCGACCCGTCGTAGCAGGGCCCTCCAATGTAACGCCTCAGAACAGCCTAAATCCGCTGAGACGAGGACAAGGGGGTCCCCGAGGAGGTGGAGCGGGTGACAGGCTGACCGGAGCTAGTCGAGGACGTGGAGCGCGCCCGAAGCTAGCTGGGTCAAAGCCTCGTTACCAGCGGGGAAACCTATGATGGCTACCCAGGCGGGGACGGCGAGGATCCTCCAGGCAAACCTCCACCATGCTGCGGCTGCATCCGCGGTAATGGAGGTTTGTCTGTCGGAAGGACAAGCTAGCCTCGCCTTGATCCAGGAGCCTTGGGTAGCCAATACTCAGGTTCTGGGACTAGATGCTGCCGGTAAGATTTTAGCAAACAATAATGGCACAAGGCCCAGAGCATGTATAATCTTTAACAAATATGTTAACTTTTTGCCTATTACAGAGGTATGTAATGACGACCTGGTGGCCGCTTTTGTCGACCTCAAAGGATGGAGTGGGACGAGGGCAATCGTATGCTCGGCGTACCTTCCCGGTGAGAGAGACAACCCAACGGGTGACCTGGCGAGAGTGGTCGACTACGCCGCTAAAAACAACGCTGAACTTCTCGTTGGATGCGACGCCAACGCACACCACTCAGCGTGGGGGAGCACGGACGTCAACTCTAGAGGTGAGTCACTTTTCGATTTTCTTCTAACTAACAATCTAACCATCCTCAACAAAGGTCGCGCACCGACCTTTGTAACCCGAGTTAGACAAGAGGTTTTGGACATAACTTTCGCCACTAACAATCTTGCCAGGCACATCAATGACTGGCATGTTAGCAGCGAAAACTCCATGTCCGACCACAAACACATCAGTTTTGAGATAAAGGCTTCCCTTGACTCTCAAATCATAACTTATAGGGACCCTAGGGCAACTGCCTGGGATGTCTTCAATGACAAACTAAGGCAAATGCTCGCAGATTGCCCTAAAAGTATTAAGACTCGCGACAGTCTTGAGATAGCGGCAGTCACTCTCTCAAAAGGCATCTGCAGTGCCTATGAGGAGAGCTGCCCGTTGAAATCCAAGACCACAAAGCGATCAGTCACATGGTGGAACTCTATGCTTAGCAAGCTAAGGAGTAAAACCAGAAAACTTTTCAACAAGGCTAAAAAGACTCGCTCATGGGAGGCCTACCACAAAGCCTTAACGAAATACAACATAGAGATTAGGAAGGCTAAAAGAGCATCCTGGAGGAAGCTCTGCGAGGAAGTCAAAAGTCTCCCTCAAAGCGCTAGACTCCACAAACTGCTCTCCAAAGCCAACACTAATCTAATAGGTCTCCTGAAGAAAGGAGATGGCACCTTCACAACAAATGAAAGTGAAACCCTAGAGTTGCTGGCTCCGACCCACTTCCCTGGTTCACGGTACAAAACCTCACTCCAACCGGCTCCTGCCAACCCCTATAAGCCTCGGAACGAGGACTGGAACAGGGCGGCCCGGATTATAAGACCGAATCAGGTAAGGTGGGCCGTTAACTCTCTTAAAACTAATAAAGCATGTGGAGAGGATGGTATTCTCCCTGTTTTCTTACAGCGGGGAATCGACGTCCTCACTCCATATCTGGTAAAAATCTTCAGAGCGAGCCTCGCCTGGGGAACTGTGCCAGAACCATGGACTAATGTCAAAGTTGTCTTTATACCCAAGGCAGGAAAGAAGGACTACAGCCAGCCGAAGTCCTTCAGACCAATATGCCTTTCTTCCTTTCTTCTTAAAACAATGGAGAAAGTGGTAGACAGACACATTAGAGACGTGGCGCTTGTTGCGTCTCCCATCCACCATAGCCAACATTTTTGATAACTTTTTTGATAACTCCCCCACATCACTGCTGGTGAATGGGCTGACAAGCAAAAATGTCGACCCAACCACCACCAGATGGGTTGAGGACATGCTCACCCGTAGGGGAGCAAAAATATCCCTTCACCAATCAAACATTGAGATCATCACGGCTAGGCGCTGTCCTCAAGGCGGAGTCCTATCGCCTGTACTATGGACCCTAGCCGTGGACCAGCTCCTGTGCAGACTGGCAGACCTCAATATCGATGCGCAAGGTTATGCAGATGACCTCGTGATCGTCGTACGAGGGTTCTGCCAATCTACCATCTCTAGCATTATGCAGCGAGCTCTCAACACTGTTAGCGACTGGTGCAGCAATAGTGGACTCTCGGTCAACGCTGACAAAACTGTGATTATACCGTTTACCAACAAGCGGCGACTAGACAAGCTCGCAAAGCCCAAACTAAACGGTAAAATCATAACCTTTTCCACAGAAGTAAAGTACTTGGGCGTAACCATCGACCAAAAACTGACGTGGAACACACACCTAGCCAACGTCTTACATAAAGCAAAGATGGCACTAGGTGCTAGCGGCAGACTCATGGGCAACAACTGGGGTGTAAACCCTAGGATTGCCCTTTGGCTGTACACTGCCATCGTGAGGCCGATTATCACATACGCCTCTATGGTATGGTACGACAAGGCCTTTCAGTCTACCGCTATCAACAAACTGAATAGCCTACAAAGGACTGCTTGTCTTATGGCCACGGGAGCCATGTCCACCTCCCCCGGTCAGGCACTAAATGCACTGCTGGGCCTTCCTCCTCTCCACATGTACATACATAAAGAGGCAAAGACCAGCATGTATAGGGCTAGCTGCCTGGGCGGAGGCAACTGGCTCTCCCACAAACTGAGATCTTTAAAAGACTCAACTATGGAACATCCCATTCTGAGCATGACAACTGATGCCATGCTTCCACGCCATGTGTTTGAAAAGCACTACATAGTGGAACTTCCTTCCAGAGAAGATTGGCTAAATAGACAACCTCTCTGCAAGGATGGATGCCTAATCTGGTACACAGACGGCTCCAAAATGGGACTGGATGTAGGCTGTGGAGTGTACGGAGAGCGACCCAGGTTTGGCATAAGCATAAACCTGGGAAATCACGCCTCTATCTTCCAAGCAGAAATATTCGCCATCCTAGAATGCGCGGATATAAATCTGAAAAAGCGCTACTCCAACCAAACTATAGTTATCAACTCTGACAGCCAGGCGGCACTCCTAGCGTTGGACTCGAAGGTCATCACGTCCAAGCTAGTTGAGGACTGTCTGTCACGACTTAACGTTCTGGGCTCGAATAACAGAGTCCTCTTAAGATGGGTTCCGGCAGGGTTGCCAGACGTACGAGAAATCTCGTACATGTACGAGATTTACAGTCCCTGTACGAGAAACGAGAGAAATAAAAATCTCGTACAGTTTTGTACGAGATTTTGACAATGTTGACTGCCTGTGCAATTTTCCCAACCAAAAATATTATAAAAAGGATAATAAGGTCCACGCCGCCATAGAACAATTGACTAGGCACATCACTAGATTCATCACCATTATGTCTTAGAACGGGAATTCCCGTTAAATGTATTTGTTTGTTGTTGTCCTTCTTGCACTCATGTAACCATCGCATTCTAACATCTTTTACTGAACGTGGAGGGGAATGTTTTATACTCATCATTACTCTCATTAGTTGAAGTTTGTCAAGTTCCCGTGCATTTCGATATTTCATCCTAATTAATAGAAAGTAAATTTAAAATAATGAGTAGTGACAGTTAGGATTCATCCACGCCGCCACCTAGGAAAATAACTAAAATGGGAGGATGGACTGCAAAAAGAGCAGGTGACACGGTTTTTGAACATCGTACGCATAATATGGACTCGTTTCATTTGACACCCTCAACCTCAAGAAATGGATAAACCGAATCCAAACCAGAGATACTCGTAACATTGTTTAGAACACAGATTTAATGAGATTTTTAAACTTTAAATTTGTACGAGATTATGTTCTAAAAGTACGAGATTTTTGGCATCCCCGGTACGAGAAAAAAGTGTAGACATCTGGCAACCCTGGGTTCCGGGGCACGCAGGAATCAACGGCAATGAGTGTGCCGACGAACTTGCGCGCTCCGGAGCCAAGGGGACTCAGCTGGGACCCGAGCCGTTCTGTGGCATACCCAAAAGCTTGGCGCACAGAACACTCCTGGGATCCTGCCTCGAGGAATCGCACAAGCTTTGGAGAAACTCCTCGGGCATGGATCATTCAAAATCTCTGATAAAAGCCTTCGATAGTCGGTATACCAACCGAATCCTAGCGCTAAGCAGAGGTAACCTTCGCATCATGACAAGAGCCCTAACTGGACACTGTCGCCTTAACAAGCACATGTTCAAACTAGGGCTAAGCGACACACAATCCTGCAGATTTTGTGAGGAGGCGGATGAAACGCCCCTCCATCTGCTAAGTGAGTGTGGAGCACTGATGCACAAACGCAGCATCCATCTGGGCAAGCATTTGCATAGCCCAGACGAGCTGAAAGACATCACCCCGAAGAAAATCCTGCAGTTCCTAGCAGCTGCAAGGGTTAGTGGCGAACTATGAACGCCACGGCTTCGGGACTGATGTAAAAGTGGCGATCACAATAGGCCTATCATGGCCGCCGTGACACGAAAGCCACCCCAAAGCAAATAAAAAAAAAAGATGTCGATGGCCGTAGGAAAGATTATGATGAATTATGTAAAAGTCGATTAAAATAATATTTAACGTTACATTACTACATGGTATTATCTAATCTAAAATGTAAGGTACCTAAATGTTAACCCTAATATTTATTTATTTTTCATATAATATTATTCTATTCTACTATAGTATAAAGAGATTAGATTAGATTACCATTGATACTTATTTTTTATTATTATTATACATTATATTATACATACTATATAAAGCTAGATTACCACTGACTGACTGATTTTCGCCGTTATGGTGGATGGGAAGGTATGTTTTTTTTTCAGAATCGTATAGGGGAGGTAAAAGTCTCCTAGGGAAAATTCCGACTTTTTGACATTTGCCCCCCCAAGACCGCCCCCAGTGGGGGGGCTCCTACATGGAGCCATATTGCTTAATTTTTTTATGGGGGTTGTATAGAGGGGGACAAGTGATTTTGAATGCATAGAAAATGTTGCCCCCCCCCCCCCCCCCTGCCCCCCCAGGACCCCCCTTTTGAGTGTGCTACCAGATGCCGTCGCGATAGAGGGGTTCTGATTGCGGGGTTGTATACAGGGTTTCTCTTTGTTTTGGAAGAAAAAAATTGGACTTCCCTTTAACCCCTTTTTTGCCCCCCCTTTTCCATCTCCAAAACGGATAGACTTGGAAGAATTGATTGCTTTCATAGTACTTACCCCATCACTAATAATGGTCATGATTTGTCGTAACCTTGAACGGACCAATGAGCACTCACTTCCCCGCGCCCGCTCACCTCAGTTGGTTGACAGACTTGTTTGCACAGTGAATAAATAGGTATTAGGCGTCTAGGGTACGTAGTCGATGGCGTTACGTTTATGAGTGACAGAGATAATGCCAGAACGCGTGGCATTGTCGAGTCAACCGAGTGCGCCGAACCTAGCCAATGTTATACGAACGCATCCGAATGGCGCCCGAGCGAATACGTGTCATATTTATGCCCACTTTTTTTACACCATTACACGACCGCTCTCATTGCCCCTCGTTCCCCTACTCTTACCTATTTGGGTCAGCAACCACAAGCTGTCCTTTCTTGAAGATAGACTTGCTGCCAACATCAGAGACAACCCCGCTGAACTCGTGCCCGAGAGGTCCCGCATCCTTCCGAGCCGGGAACTCGCCCTGGAATATCATTTTCATATATTATTATATTAATTACATCGACAGCCTATATAGTATAATAATTAGTCCACAGCTGACATTAGCGTAACTAACTACTTAGTTTCATACATCATCATCAGCCTATGATAGTCCACAGCTAGACATAGGCCTCTCCCAATGAGCGCCATAGCGCCCTGTCTTCAGCTTCACGCATCCAGCTTCTACCTGCAATCCTTCGCAGGTCGTCATCCCACCTGGCCGGAGGGCGTCTTACACTACGTTTGCCGAGTCGCGGTCTCCGCTCAAGAACATGTTTGCCCCAGCGGTTGTCGGTTCTTCGTGAGATATGGCCGGCCCACTGCCACTTCAGCTTGCTAATTCTTAGAGCTATGTCGATAACTTTGGTTCTCTGTCGGGTTCGTTACGATTCCTATCCTTCAGAGAAACTCCGAGCATAGCCATCATACATTAGCACACGTCCAACTATATCTCGCGAAGAATCGACGGCCTCTGGGGCAAACATGTTCTTGAATGGAGACCACGACTCGGTTAACGTAGTGTAGGACGCCCTCCGACCAGGTGGGATGACGACCTGCGAAAGACTGCAGGTAGATGCTGGATGCGTCAAGCTGAAGACAGGGCGCTGTGGCGCTCATTGGGGGAGGACTATGTCCAGCAGTGGACTAGCATATGCTGATAATGAATGTATAATGGTAGGAGAATAGTCTAACCTGAATGATATGCAAGTCTGTTCCGCAAATACCGGAATATTCGACTTTTACGATAACATCAGTATCGTTAACGATCTTCGGGATCGGATAGTTCGTCTCGTGACGCAGTTTCAGGGTAGATCCGTCGAAAATTATGGCCTCCATTTTAAATATCTGTGAAAAAAGCCACATATGAAAATCACTACATCCTCTAACTTTATAAAAGCGAAAGTTTGAAAGTATGGATGGATGGATGTTTGTTACTCTTTCACGCAAAAACTACTGAATGGATTTTAATGAAACTTTACAATAATATAGCTTATACATCAGAATAACACATAGGCTACAATTTAGAAATCCAAAAATATCTATCACCACGCGGGTGAAACCGCGCAGTTATCAATGTTCCGGTTTACCCTTTAACACTTTGAGTGCTGAAATCACACGGTATGTGTTTTCTACAAGTGACTAATATGCGTAAACCCACACTAGTGCAGCGGCTGAGAAAATACAGATCTTTGTGACTCAGCACAGCCATATTTTTCGAACGAAACGCACGTGCGGCGCAACACAACCGCTGTGTAGAGCGGCAGCACGAATTTTTTAGGTTAAAAAAAAGATCGCAGTCGTCGAAAAAAAGTCGCAGTCAAAGTGTTAAAACCTAATAAAACTTCTTACCGATTTCGGTTACACGACAAGACAGTAAAATCTATTATCTTCAAGTTGGATAACTGTTATTATCTTAATAATAAAGATAATAGATATGAGAATAAGATAATGATAATAATAAAAAAATGCATATCAAATATAATCCCAAATATGTTTGTTTTTGTTTTTCAAAGTTCTTTATTTAACACAAATTTTTACAATCGTAGATTAACTAAACACTGTTTAGAACCTAACTAGATACAAAATCAATTAATTAACACTTTGACTGCGATTTTTGTTCCGACGACTTTATTTTAACCTAAAAAATTCGTGCTGCCGCTCTACACAGCGGTTGTGTTGCGCCGCACATGCGTTTCGTTCGAAAAATATTAAGGCTGTGCTGAGTCACAAAGATCTGTATTTTCTCAGCCGCTGCGCTAGTGTGGATTTACGCATATTAGTCACTTGTAGAAAACTCATACCGTGTGATTTCAGCACTCAAAGTGTTAATAACTAGACAGGTTGAACGCCTTTAAAAGTTTTTTGATAAAATACTATGTATAATAAATAACACTTATTAAATCATTTACTACTAAAATTATACAAATTTTAAACAAAAGTTACATAAAATAATTACGTCGTATGAGCACTTTGTAAAGCGCGCATTTTTATAGTAGAGTTGTTCAAGCTTCGTAACCTTTAAACAAATAGGTAAGGTTATTCTTGATAAAATACAATTTGGGATGTCCCAAATATGAAACTGTCTCTATAAAAACCAAGAAGATAGTGTGTTTTTATTAAAAGAAAACCTATCTTATTTTTATCATACGAGGTAAGGAACCGACAACTGCATACTAAAGCTAAAGTCAATGTGAAATGATTTAACACTTTGACTGCGATTTTTTTTCGCCGACTGCGATCTTTTTTTTAACCTAAAAAATTCGTGCTGCCGCTCGCACAGCGGTTGTGTTGCGCCGCACATGAGTTTCGTTCGAAAAGTATTACGGCTGTGCTGAGTCACACAGATCTGTATTTTCTCAGCCGCTGCGCTAGTGTGGATTTACGCATATTAGTCACTTGTAGAAAACACATACCGTCTGATTTCAGCATTCAAAGTGTTAAGCAAACCGCCAAAAATACATAACTTTTTTGGCATTGCCGTATATTTTCAACCGATGCGAGTGTTTTTTTTTTAATCGCCATTTACATTCTTTGTATACGAGAAACAAAAGTGGATGCGCCAGCTTTTAAAATACGCAGGACGTACTTTAGTGTATATGTGTGTGTAATAAGAATATTAGGTGTTGCCAGGAGTACAACCACTCACTTTGTGCTAGCAGAGTTTACGTACATTAGGGGCCGTAAAAATATCAAATACAACATAGAGTAAGGGACAAAAATATTATTATCTTACGAACATAACAAACGCGCGGTAATTCCCCTAATCGGTTCTAAAGCGAGTGCCTAAACGTATGCATTATTTGCGGGAATCCCCGAAAATGCGTTTCGTTTTCAAGCATAGACACTGCGAGGGTTGCCATTCGTGTAAAAAAGTAAATAACTACCGATGACGTAATCATCATCTAGACTCCCCTACCCCCCATGTCATCCAAAATAAGCAAAACTAAGACCCCCCCCCTCCCATTATGCTTACCTACGTAATACTTGAACGGCCCCTTATGTCTTAAAATAGACCACCTATTCTGATATTGTGTTTGATAGGAATTGTCTTGCTTGTTAACCGCAATTGGTAAATGACTATAATAATGTGAGAGATAATAGTGTACAGTGTAGAATTATTATTTTTATTTGATGTTATAATTAACTATTATAATGTATACAAACCAAATTATACTTAAGTATAATAAGGATACCTATTTGACGTGTAATAATAATTTTACCAATAAATGAACTTGAACTTGAACTTATACTCCAGCTAAATTTGACGTGAATTTTTTTTAAATATTCAACTTAATATTTACTTTGTTGGGGTTTTCTCCTCGTTGAGGGCACTCCAGTTATAATTAAGTTTTTGGTAATATACACCAAACTAATACCTATTTATAGTCTTTAGATTTATTAAAAACTAGCTGCGCCCCGCGGCTTCGCCCCCGTGGAAATCCATATGTCCAAATGGTTAAAATTAAATGATAAAAAGTATCCTATGTTAGACTCCTGGTTCTAAGCTACCTCTCCACCAATTTTTAGCTAAATCGGTTCAGCCGTTCTCGAGTTATAAGTGTTGTAACAAACACGACTTTCTTTTATATATAGATTAATAATATCTAATAATGCTGGAAAATCCGCTCAGCATTATCTGGCTCCAAGCTAAGCCAAAGTTATGGGTAGGTACACAGAACAGAGAATACATAGAATTAGCATGATGCCTTTTTACTAAGAGAACTAGTGTCTCTAAACTCACACATGTATAAACTAACACACATAGAAATAAAAATTCTTATTGGTTGAAAGAGTACGTTAAAAGGGCATAAAACCATAAAACTAATTTTATTGATATTAAACCTTATTTCGGTAGACACATGGTTCAAAACTCAATAAAATAAACAGCGATAAAAAATGAATATCTACTTTGTCTACTTAGCAAAAGATGGCGCTTTTGCCAAATATTTTTATAGTCTCTATTCCCAGCAAATAAGATTACTAATACAATGGCTGCCTTTCTTGATTATACACAACACAAAGCTACTTAACAAGAGATGGCGCTGGCGCTATTGCTATCGACTTTTATTATAGTCTCTAACAACGGGCCATAAGATCGATAATACAATGGCTGTTTATCGATTACCCAGAAAACACAGCTACTGCCTTAGTGATGTACTAATGAGAATACGAGACGAATCTATCGATATCGATTATTACCTACTAATGAATAACGAAATAGGTACGTCAGGTTATACATATTTGTGGTGGTCGAAATAAAAAGCTTACCTTTTCTTTTATTCTTTAATGACAATTAATGAAAATTTATTGTCCTTGAAATAGGACGTACTTGTTAAATAACTGTCTTTTCGTAAGTTTTACGTTTAATTTTAATAAATGATGGATACGCACATTTATGGCTTTTATCAAATCACTGACATGGTTTGATACGGGAAACTGTCCGACTTGATGAAAGTTTATATTTTCGAACAGTTTTTCTCCAACATACTTACGTAATATTTTCATTATTATAAATTATTTTTTTATTACCCTTCCATAGTATAAAATACATCCAGATTAAATCATCACAAAAACAAAACAAAAATTAACGCCCTAAAACATACTTAAATGGGTAATGTTTACGAAATAATAACCATTAAAGTTATCGATAGCACATTAATTGTGTTTATTACGGCACATCCCTAATTGAGTAGCGAAATTTGCGTTTTAAGAAAAATAGACCTTAAGTGTTATGACTCACAGTCTATTTTTCTATGTCTGTTTTCTATTTTTGTTTGACGGTTTTGCATTTTGAACAAAACTAACAAAAAAACAATAAAATAATGCTGACAGTTGATATGATATGCCCCCTTTCGTTAAATATTTGGTTCGGCTTTCGTTTTTACACTCTAAAACGGCACAATACGGTATTTTTATATTTTATTTGTTTTTTTTTTGAAGTATGTTTACTCTAGCTAAATTAAAACACGACTGATGTAAGCGGAGCTTGAAGTGCGCAGTACTGCGCCTACTAGGTGAGACGCGGGCCCCGCCTACTTACTATTTCTATGTATTCTCTGTTCTGTGGGTAGGTATAAGCACTATGACTGATATACATAATACATTACATGATAGATATTTTTTATTTTAGACAGAAAACGAACAGAACACCCGAGGGAACAAATTTCTGTAGATCGTACAAACATTTGTCCCAAAGCGGGAATAGAACCCGCAACCTCCTGTCCGTCGCAGGCGGACCTTCGCCCGCCGCTCCACATCGGTCGTTTACCTACCTACCTACCTACTCATAATTCTTTTCATATGAATTATTAATAATAACAACCTATTTTACAGTAGGTAACATACTTAGGTAAATACTATGTTTATTTCCACGCCGATAAAAAGAAAGTGTGACTTACCTAAACTGTGGTTCACTACAATCTGAGTAAAGTTCACACAAATAACATTAAATATATCTACAATGCGGGTATATTATGCACAGGTACAGGATGACTTTTTAGACTGACGATCATAGACCGAACGATGCAATTACCTACGTCGAACGATGGGAATGAACTAATAAATGTTTTAGTGTTCTCACAAGTGTCCTGATTGGTCACGCGTCAGCCAGCGCGCGAGCACCGATCTAGAGATCTGGCAATGCCTTGGCATCGTGTGACTTAAGCACAGAACAATAATAGACTTTATATTTATATAATAGCTTTTATATTTTATGCCTAGAATAATTAGAATAAGTTTTAGCCACCTAGCATAAATTAATATTGCCGTGCCCTAGCAGGGGGTATGTTTGAAACAAATTTTGTTTATTTTAATTGATGAAACTTTGGCTGATAAAAATATAGCTTGTGATTCGGTAGGTACTGAAGCTAAGGTTGCTGTGAATTAGCTACAAGTTTAAAATCCATTGTGACTTATCTAAGAACATGTTTATTGTGTCAAAAGATAAATTAATGCATTGGATTTTTAGGATCCCTTGAATGTACCTACAACTATAAGAACTTTCACTTTGAAAAATATCCTTCGGTCCTAAGATCGTCGCATCGGCCAGATTCTGCTGGTAGGTAAAAAGAATTTCGAGAAGGAGGCCAAGAGGAGGATCCATCTGCAGAGGAGCATGACGACCGAAGTGGCGCGGTGGGCGAGGGTCCGCCTGCGACGCAGGAGGTTGTGGGTTCGATTCCCGCCTCGGAACAAATGTGCGTACGATCTGCAGATATTTGTTCCGGGTGTTCTGGTCGTTTTCTATGTATAATAAAAATATATATCTATGTAATGTATTGTATTATGTATATCAGTTATCTAGTACCCATAACACAAGGTCTGCTTACCATGGTGCTAGATAATGCTGTGTGAATTGTCCAGCATTTTTTTTTTTTTTATTATTTAGGCAGCGTTTGGGAAACTACCTACGCCGAGTTTTTTCGTCATCCATACTGCAATGTTTGAAAGTTTTCAATCAGTGCATTCTACCCTTTATGACCTAAGGAGCTGAGACGTGAAAACTCGCTGTAGGGCTGGTCCATCAGTTCAAAGTCACTCATTGAGCTATGGAAGGAGCTATGCTCGGAATTTCTTTCTATGACGGATAGGATTCGTAACGAATACATCCGACAGAGAACCAAAGTTATCGACATAGCTCTAAGAATTAGCAACAGAAGTGTTAGAAGTTAGAAGTGGCAGTAGGCGGGCCATATCTCCTGAAGAATTGACAACCCTTGGCTGGTGTAAACGTGTTCTTGAGTGGAGACTACGTTTCGGTAAAAATAGTGTAAGACGCCCTCCGACCAGGTGGGATGGCGACTTGTGAAAGACTGCAGGCAGATGCTGGATGCGTCAAGCTGAAGCTGCCTATGTCTAGCAGTGGACTAACATAGGCTGATGACTAATGTAAAATAAGCAATCCAAACTGTCCATTTGCGTATAAGGTCGTTCTTTTTTTTCATAACACAAGCTCTGCTTAGCTTGGGGCTGGATGCTTCTGGGTGGATTGTCCAGCCTAGTATAGTAGGTATATTATGTGGCATGGCAATTGTAATTGTCATTTCCATGATCTAAGGCCATTGTAGTGACTCTACTCAGGTACTAGATACTTCCTATTTATGTATAATAGCTATAATATCTGACTGAATACAGTTATGTGACTCACCCAACTCAAATATTCACCCTGTATAAATGTTTTTCTTATTATCTACGTCTACTTACGTAATCATTATTTTGTCGTCGTAGATAACAAAGAGGATAATGTATGGTTAAATAAACATCATAAAAGTAATAACATGGCTTGGTACTAAGATTATTTTAACCCATTGTAAATAATTTTATATACTACAAGCTGCGTCCGTGTCTTCGCTCGCGTAAATATTCGAAAAATATGAGGGGTATGAAAAATAGTTTTCTTCCCAATCAAATAGGTACTTATGTTCGATACGTACTTATTTTATTATTATAAGTACTTTAATTTGGTCCTGTTCTGATACGCATGTCTGTCTTGCATTAGTTTCACAACACTCTACTAATATAATTCGTATACCTAATTTATGTTATCATTCGTAAATCTTATTTAAAACCCCTTGTTATAAAAAAATATAGCTTGTTTGTTGTGTTTAAAATATTTTACCTACCTTATCAGTTTACTGCCATCTATCAGTGGCAATTACAACTATTGACTTATTCTACTCAACGCTAGATGGCGGACTACATAATCTATTTGTTCCAAAGAAGGTAAGAAGGTAATCAGAGTCATCTAGTAAAGAACAGGAAGC
The DNA here is from genome assembly GCA_947044415.1 of Eupithecia dodoneata. NCBI lineage: Eukaryota > Metazoa > Arthropoda > Insecta > Lepidoptera > Geometridae > Eupithecia > Eupithecia dodoneata. The sequence continues at coordinate 4,421,956 of OX345683.1, read as the reverse complement.
TGCCAAACCACAAAATCTGATTTACCGACAGGGCAAGCAATATGTTCATTCGTGAATGAATGGAAGCTAGAAAATTAAATATGTATTGCTTTTCTATTTACAATGGGACTTCCAACTATAAATTACGATTACCCTGAAAATAAAAATAATCCATGCGCAAAAACGGGAACTGATCAATACGTGTTTGGTATAAGAAACGACATAATTTTTTTGGGAGTTGGGGAGGACATGGGCTACATTTCTTCGGTACACTCAATGTCATAAGTCTGACGGTTGCTAATGCTTTGTAAGCTTTATGTGTAGTTTCAATTTTTAATTTATGGCAACTCCTTCAGAACGAATGAAATAAGAAAAAACGAAACGAACGAACGCCAGAAAATCAAAATCTTGTTTGGTTTGGGGTGAAGCGAGCGAGCGTTGTTTACTGAAAAATGGCAAATTTATTTTATTTTGCCTTATTTCTGTGCATTTCTTCGGAGGGTGAGTAAATATATCTTATTCTAAAGCAATACTGCGTTCAAAATGTCAAAATCAAATTTAATAATTGCATGACATTCGAGTTTCGAAACAAAATGACACGCCCAAGTTTTCTATTGTTTTGATTAATTTCTTATTATTTTTGTTATTCAGCTAATACAATATACTTTAGGCTTTAATTTATCAGAATAACTACGTTAGCATTATTCACCCAGCACATTTTGTTTATTTAACGGTTTATTTTGTGTACGTCTCTTAGTAAAAAGACCGGCAATGTGTGACGCTAGTTTCTGCCAACGGTTTTATCCCCATTAGAATAAAACGACTGGCTAATTAATTATAACTCCTATAAAACTCGTACATTTACGGCCTACTCTAAATAAACAGCAGTATTGGACCTGTAACCGTGTAGTTAACATCTTCGCTGCCAGGCGAAAAATGGGCACATAAATAACACAAGTGGCCCACGATGCATATTAAGAAGTACAGATCCAGGATTTGCTTTGCGCCCCTTCGTCGGATCGCGTAACGCAGAGCCCGGGCAGTTGATTTCGTGCTAAACCGGCACTGCGTTAACTACAGATGAAGTATCGAATTCAAACAAATAACACTTTATGCACCGCGAATGTGCGGGGCTGGCACCCTATGCTCGCTTCTTAACCCACGAATTCGCAGAGTAGACACCGAAGTTGTTGACATCTCTACTGCGATCTTTAGGCCACTTGCCAAGTGTGATATGTATCGCTAACCCCACCTTCAGCGGTGGATTAATGTATCTGTGTCCGAGGGGATTGCATATTTGTTACCCGGCCACATTACAACTGGACCTCACACCAAAAAAAAAGCTTGGCAAATTTAAGGTCCAGCCTGAAAACCAGCGTCACTATCGTCCTCGGTCAATAATGACAACAAGCTGAGATTGGACCTTATTAGCCGCGCACCTAGGGACAGACCAGTTTTTCTTACTCTTGGGACTCTACTACATTATGTTAAAAAATAAAGTTTAAATCCCTATTACTTATGTTGTTCGGTATTTTTTTAACTCTGTATGTATAAAATTGTTTGTATGTGGCTATTAAAAAATCTTTTATTCTTTATTTCTGACTGGAATATTACTTAGAACACATCACTGGCAGTTTTCTGTTTTCGCAAAACACTGCTGTTGTTTTTTATCTTTATTCGATAAGAAGAGACTTTTGCTCTTTTATCTTATTAAGACTGAGGTATAGCATTGTTCAAGTTGATAAGACTAATTTTAGCACAAGTTCTTTTGTTTGTTTTCATTATAAAGTATTCACAGAAACAAAAAAGAAAAAAAAAACTTACCCTGCATACTTACTTACTCCTAAGGCTCAGTGGCTGTGTGTCTTGCTTGACCTCTGATAACAGAAATCATTTTACTAGAGATGGCAACAGACAGCCCTCTTTGCAGGGGATGTCTCAGCGACAAAGAATCAGCTGCCCACATATCCTGGAATGTGAGGGACTGACAGCATGAAGACACGAAATCCTCAACCACCCAATGTTACTCTGCAAATGTTTCTCTCATATGGATTGCGGGTTCGATTCCCGTCTCATAACAAATGTTTGCAGATATTTGTTCTGGGTGTTTCAAGTGTCTATATAATGTATAATCTATCTGTAAAGTCTATATAATGTATTGTATGAAATAGGTCAGTTATGTAGTACCCATAACAAAGGCTCTGCTAAGCTTGGGGCTAGATAATGCTCTGGATTTTCCAGCATTATTGATTTATATTATATATTTATTACAGCACTAGCACAACGAACTCCGACCATATCCCACATCACCCAGGAGCAGATCAGAGACATCGGAGGGCAGGTGGACTTGCAATGCTCCGTTCACTACTCACAGGACTTTCCTGTCATCTGGGTAAGAGTTAATAACCTGTACTGATATTCAACAGCCTATGATAGTTTACTGCTCTACTACGATCACAAATACTACTAGATGTGGGGTCAGCGCAAAAAATCCGTCTCCGTAAATAAGAGCGCACTTGTAATGTGAGAGATATTTTGTAAACAAAATATCTAAATATATAACGTAAACACGTGTCACAATGCCGCAATGTCCATTCAACAGTTGTATATAAAAATAAAATATTATTTGTTACCTAGCTTACAGCTAAAAATATAACTTAACTTATTCTACATTTACTTACCTCAAGTGCGCTCATATTTACGGAGACGCTTTTAGCTTTGATTTTGTATGTGACCCGATATCTATATAGTATTTGTGATCGCTACTGTTCTATCAAACCACTGCTGGACATAAGCATAACCTAAAGAACACCATAGCGCCCTGTCTTCAGCTTGCCGCCATTAGCATATTTCCTGCAGTCTTTCACAGGTCGTCATCCCACTAAGTCAGAGGCCGTGCTAGATTTAGCACGCTAAAGTCACATTTGCTGCTTCAGTCAGACTTTGGGTAGAAAAGGCTCCTGGACTCTGCACGCATCGTCAGGAAGTTCCTCTCTCTGCAGCCCTAGTCACCGGCCGCTTGAGCCGAATTCTTCGCGGTCGGTGATCTACCATTTTGATATATTTTTTACTAATGAATAGTTTCATAATATTTCATTGTATTTTCTATTGTAAAAAATGTATTAAGGGGAATTTAAATAAATGATGTATAATCTGCTTCTCAGGTAAAATACGACCAAAGCAAGTCGGTGGAGTCCATACCTCTGTCAAACAATGCAAACCTCATAATAAAGGACTCTCGTTTCTCGCTGCGTTTCGATGAAGCGACCGCCACTTATACACTATCGGTAAGTTTTGTATTACTAATGGGCTGAGCACACTTTGGTCGCGTCATAGCGAGCCACTAATAGTCCGCCCATACTTTGTTTCTTTTTACTCAACGACCAACTGATAAAATCTTTATTAGCGGAGCTTCCCGGCTTCGCACGGTTTTAGTACGGATCCCTAACTTTTTTGAAAATATAATATAGCCTATGTTCACCGGGGATAGTGTAGCTTCCCAACAGTGAAAGAATTTTTCAAATTGGTCCAGTAGTTCGGAGCCTATTCATTACAAACAAAAAATCAAACCTTTCCTCTTTATAATATTAGTATAGATAAAATATAGCCCACGTTGTACTCAAATATGATACTAAGCTTACCAATACTTATTGAAAGAGAGAAAGAAAGAAAATTATTTATTAAACACTAACACAAGACACAAACAAGGTTAATTACACATAATTATATTAGACTACAAAGTACCTACTTAGGTACCTATTATAAAACACGTAACATAGACAAAATATAACAAAAAAACAGTTAAAAGGTACAAAATGTAAGTAGTATTTGGTACTAAGTGGCCCTCACAGAAAGTGGATAAGCGCGCGTGTGTAGGTCTAATAGGTCCTGACTCAGCTTGTTGCTCTATCACAATAACCCAGGTCATTTGTGAAAGAGCGCTGGTTTTCAGTCAGAACCCGATTATTATTTATTTATTTAATATTGCTACAGGTTGCTGACAATACAATGTAACTATATATGTAACTAAAAACTAAATTTGTATAAAACTTCATCATATTTCATTCCGAGGTACCTTAGAACAAAACTAGAACAATAAAGCTGCAGTGCAACCAATAACTTAATTTACATAAAACCATACTATAATTAATTTATTGACGACCGATGTGGCGCGGTGGACGAAGGCCCTCCTGCGACGCAGGAGGTTGCGGGTTCGATTCCCGCCTCGGAACAATTGTGTGTACGATCTGCAGATATTTGTTTCGGGTGTTCTGGTCGTTTTCTATGTATAATAAAAAATATCTATCCATGTAATGTATTGTATTATGTATATCAGTTATCTAGTACCCATAACACAAGCTCTGCTTACCATGGGGCTAGATAATGCTGAATTGTCCAGCATTATTTATTTTTATTGTATGTGAATTATGTTTTTAGATCAAAGATATCCAGGAGAATGATGCAGGCTGGTACCAGTGCCAAGTGCTGATATCCATCTCCAACAAGATAGCTGCGGAAGTGGAACTGCAGGTTAGTTTAACACTTTGAGTGCTGAAATCACACGGTATGTGTTTTCTACAAGTGACTAATATGCGTAAATCCACACTAGCGCAGTGGTTGAGAAAATACAGATATTTGTGACTCAGCACAGCCGTAATATTTTTCGAACGAAACGCATGTGCGACGCAACACAACCGCTTTGTAGAGCGGCAGCACGAATTTTTTAGGTTAGAAAAAAGATCGCTGTCGTCGAAAAAAAATCGCAGTCAAAGTATTAAAATTGATTTTCCGTTAAGTTAAAACGTTTGTTTTGGGACTCATTTCACCTTAAATAAAAATCTTATAACATAAATATTACTTTGTTTATAGGTACGCCGCCCGCCTATCGTCAGCGATAATTCAACGCGCTCTGTGGTAGCCAGCGAGGGAGAGAGTAAGCACTAGTTTATTTTATCACCATCTCATCTTGACGACCGATGTGGCGCGGTGGGCAAAGGTCCGCCTGCGACGCAGGAGGTTGCGGGTTCGATTCCCGCCTCGGAACAAATGTGTGTACGATCTGCAGATATTTGTTTCGGGTGTGCTGGTCGTTTTCTATGTATAATAAAAAAAAATCTATCTATGTAATGTATTGTATTATGTATATCAGTTATCTAGTGCCCATAACACAAGCTCTGCTTACCATGGGGCTAGATAATGCTGTGTGAATTGTCCAGCATTATTTATTTATTTATTTATCTAAAAACCATCAGCATCTACCTACAGTGTGGAATAAATGAAGTTTCTATATAAGGCGGTACCCCGAGGCACACTAGCGCCGCCACCTGTTTATTAAACCAAATAAAACTATTACAGAGGAATTTCAAACACTTATAATAGGTACCTATCACAAAGCAATAATAGTAAAAAAAAAATTCATTTTGTAGGTGTCCAAATGGAATGCTACGCTGGAGGCTTTCCAGCTCCGAAGATATCGTGGCGTCGTGAAAACAACGCTATTCTACCTACTGGAGGCTCCATTTACAGGTATAATTAACTAAAAGTTGCCTGGAAGAGATCGATAAGCGATAAGGCCGCTAATTGTACTTGGCTTATGTAATGTTCTTTTTCTCTACAATAACGCATTTTTGAATTGTGTTCAATTAAACTCTGAAAACGTAATTATTGTTTGTCACCCAAAGATGCACCCAAAGTGAGCTATATGACTCAATCTTTTATTAACATGTGCCTGGCTTACAAAAAAACTTTTTAACTATCATGCCTATTAACACTACAGTCATTTAAAATGGGATATTTACCATGATTTGATCAAAAATCAAATCATTGCACTGATGACTTACGAAAACTATTAAATAGTACGGTTTGAGTTTTCAAGGATAATATAAATTTGGTTTGATTGGACAGTACAGTTCTCCCTCTGTACAAGCCTTAGGCTTAGGCTTGTAAAGACCAAAAATTATTTTCCAATGTTCCATTTTAATGTGCCTTCACCCTAATTCTAACCTTACTAACGAACCCTAACTTTACCAACTCACTTTCCAGAGGCAACATCCTCCGCATAACCTCAGTCCACAAAGAAGACCGCGGCACGTACTACTGCGTGGCGGAGAATGGGGTTGGCAAGGGCGCACGCCGGAACATTAATCTAGAGGTGGAGTTCGCGCCCGTCGTGCAAGTTCCCAAGCCGAGACTGGCTCAGGTACGTTTATATACCGAGGAAGAGAGTCGGTCCTAAGGGAGAACCTTGGTACACTACCAGGAAGATTCCTACGGCAGTGTATAAAGTAAGTGTAATACGGGACCTAAGACAGAGCCCTGAGAGACACCACGGTAATATTTTGTGTTCGTGACCCACATGATGTATATTTCATAGCGTGTAAAACAGCGGCGCGCCTTTGTAGGGCGTACCGCTGAGGTTGGGCTTTAACTGGGTTAAGAAAGGAGCATTCGAGTCTGATCTAATAGTTTGGAGGCAGAACCTTGAGTGACTCCTAAGCGGTAGCTAAGCCTTTGACTTAGCTCAAGGTAAGGACGGTACATTGGATAAATAGCTTTAGCTCGTACTACTGCGTGACGGAGAACGGAGTTTGAAAGGGCGCACGCCGGAACATTAATCTGGAGGTGGAGTTCGCGCCCGTCGTGCAAGTGCCCAAGCCGAGACTGGCGCAGATACGTTTATATACCGTAAGGGAGGAAAGAGAACCTTGGTGCACTACCAGGTAGATTTCTATGGCAGTGTATAAAGAAGGTTTAATACGAGCCTAAGACAGAGCCCTGAGAGACACCACGGTAACATTGTGTGTTCATGAACCACATGATGCATATTTCATAGCGTGTAATGCAGCGGCGCGCCTTTGTAGGGCGTACGGCTGAGGCTGGTCTTTGACTGCGTTAAGAAAGGAGGATGAGAGTCTGATCTAATAGCCTGGAGGCTGAACCTTGAGTGATTCCTAAGCAGTAGCTAAGCCTGTAGCTCTGCTCCAGGTAAGGACGGACATTGAATGAATAGTTTCGGCACGTACTACTGCGAGGCGGGGAACGGAGTTGGCAAAAGCGCACGCAAGAATATCGATCTGGTGTTTGAGTTCACGCCCGTCGTGTGCGTCAAGTGCCCAAGCCGAGGCTGGCGCAGGTACGTTTATATACCGTGAGGGAGGAAGAGAGTCGGACCTAAGGGAGAGCCTTGTTGTACTACCAGGTATAGTCCAAAGAAGTGTAAAGAAGGTATAATACGTGACCTAAGACAGAGTCCTGACAACACATAATGCCTGTTTCATAGCGTGTAATGCTTTACACGCTATGCAACGGCCCGCCGCGTTGAGTCTACGCTTTACCTGCGTTAGAAAGAGATGATCGAGAATGAGATGTCTGGAAGTGCAAATATCAAAAAATTAAATTTTTAATTTTCTTTGTGAACGACAAGCAAGGTTTTTAATAATTCTGACGCAAAGATTATGTCAAATCATAACTTTTCGTAGGTAAGTTTGATAAAAATTATTAAGTGTGTTATAATTTTAAACATAAAGTATATTCATTACCATTAAATATTATTTTTGACACAAAGAAAAATAATATTTAATGGTAATTAATTAGTTAACAATTGTGTGTTTTTGACCAAATATTGAATTAAATTTTATAAAATATTACCTTAAAAACTAAAATAATGTAATTTTATTTCACTGTACGACAATCTTTAGAAAAAATATTTAAAAATAACGAATTTATAAGCTATTATAAATTAGTTATTATTATTAGGTATATTATTAAAAATAGAGCTACATAAATAGAAATAATAAACAATCTATTTCAGTGGCAGATCCTGTGGCAGAAAGAGAACACAATAACGGGTCAAAGAGATGACACCATCAAGGAGGGAACAAACTCATATACTGATATACTGCTTCAGAAATTAGATGCTTCCAGTTCGGATGGTAAATACTTGACTTATTGAATACTAGCTGCGCCCCGCGACTTCGCCCGCGTGGAAATCTATGTATCAAACATCTTCACCTAGTTAGTCCGCTCTTGGACGTAGACCTCTCTTAATAAGCGCCATAGCGCCCCGTCTTCAGCTTGACGCATCCAGCATCTACCTGCAGTCTTTCGCAGGTCGTCATCCCACCTGGTCGGAGGGCGTCCTACACTACGTTTACCGAGTCGTGGTCTCCACTCAAGAACACGTTTGCCCCAACAGTTGTCGGTTCTTCGCGAGATATGGCCGGCCCGCTGCCACTTCAGCTTGCTAATTCTTAGAGTTATGTCCATAGCTTTGGTTCTCTGTCGGATGTATTCGTTACGAATCCTATCCTTCAGAGAAACTCCGAGCATAGCTGTAGCTGTTTCCATAGCATTATGATTAATGAGCTATCATAATACTCGTCTGGTCTCCTATGAAGTTCTTAGCTACATTTTGTAGGTCTTCGCCCTGCCATTTGGCGAAAAAAGTGAAAAAGCTGGTATTGCTCCAGGGTTTTTTATAGTATTCATTATTTTCCTTTTTCAGTTGGAGAAACCTCATCAATGCGTCACAGCATCCTCAATGAAGCTCATCTGAGAACAAACAAACAAGTCGGCGAAGATATTATTCATCAATCTACAGAAAATTATCCGAATACACAAGAACATGCCTTCAACCCCACCCAATGCTCCAAAAGAGAAAAGAAATTACGATTAGAATTATTGTTAAAAGAACATTTAAGAAGGTTGAGTATATTAGACGAAGAAAAAGAAACTAAATTAATGATTTTAAACGAACAATTAAAATTTGTTAAAGAAGAAAATGAGATTAAAAAGAAGATTCTAGAAGAGCAGCAAAGGGAAGCTAAATCCAAGGCAGATTTAGCGCATATGATGTTGTATAGGACTCCCTACTATTAAATAAATTATAAAGATTTTCAATATTTGTATTATTTACTTATCAAATAACACTAAAACTATGTTATGTATGTAACTAGGTTCTTACCCCCAATTTAGGGAAACTTCCTTACGAGGTCGTTCGTTTCTAAGATATTATTTAATTTCTTAAAACGGCCAGTCTCAACGGAGAGTAGATACGTGTAGTACATCCAAACTTTTTCATTATAATAGAAAGATAGTTTATATAGTAGAATATACTTTATTGCACAAAAGTTGTACATAGGCGAGCATAATGCTAGATAGCATTATCTGCCTGCTAACCTTAGGGTAGTGTGGAGATCAATTTAGTAGGTAGTGCTTGATTACAGAACTTGCAAAACAGAACTAAACAAAAATAATATATACAATTAACAATTCATGTGTTTACCATTACATAATTTTGACGACCGATGTGGCGCGGTGGGCGAATGTCCGCCTGCGACGCAGGAGGTTGCGGGTTCGATTCCCGCCTCGGAACAATTGTGTGTACGATCTGCAGATATTTGTTCCGGGTGTTCTGGTCGTTTTCTATGTATAATGAAAAATATCTATCTATGTAATGTATTGTTGTATTATGTATACCAGTTATCTAGTACCCATAACACAAGCTCTGCTTACCATGGGGCTAGATAATGCTGTGTGAATTGTCCAGCATTATTTATTATTTATAAATAATTACACTTCTACACATAATAAAATATACTACTCATTACTCCAGTAGTGTAGTACCTACTAAAATTTACTACAGATTTAATAATATTACTATCATTCTCTGCTCATGTCCCTTCACTCCACTATTCTCTTGCAGGCTCTACAATACGATATGGACCTAATAAAATTGTAATATAACTTTTAAAATGTATGGAACTTAACGACATCAAGTGTAACATGTGTAGCTACGGTGGAAATAAACGAACAAACTCCACTATTACAGGCTCTTCAATACGACATGGACCTGGAGTGCCACGTGGAGGCCTACCCCCCTCCCGCCATCACCTGGCTCAAAGACGAGGTCCAGCTCTCCAACAACCAGCATTACAGGTATAACAATAATGCATGGTTGTATTGTATTACAACCATGCATTACAGGTATAACAATAATGAATTACAGGTATTACTATAATGCATTACAGGTATCACTTTAATGCATTACAGGTATCACTATAATGAATTACAGGTATAACAATAATGCATAACAGGTATAACAATAATGCATTACAGGTATCACAATAATGCATTACAGGTATCACAATAATGCATTACAGGTATCACAATAATGCATTTCAGGTATAACAATAATGAATTACAGGTATAACGCACTTAAAAATGACAAACAAAGGTAAATAAGACGAAGTTTTTTCATTTCTCCTCTGCAAGCAAGCAATCCTTTAGCTTCTACATGCGAGGACACATAAATGGTTATATGTTATTATTTAAGTTATCTGTTAAGTGTGTAAAACTGTCTTCCGAATAAAATAACAATAATGCATTATTGTATTGTATTATGGTGGACTAAAAAAAACAATAAAATAAATATATAAGGTGGCTCCCATACAACAAACGTGATTTGTTTGCTTGATATAAGGGCAACAGGTAAATACTTGAAATAGTCACAGAATATTTACATAGTTATATATTCACTTTAAAAAATATGTTTTCAACTTGCCGCATCCAGCATCTACCTGCAGTCTTTCGCAGGTCGTCATCCCACCTGGTCGGAGGGCGTCCTACACTACGTAATTAATCATACTATTGTACACACTATTTAATTTAGTAAATTCTCTATTCCAGGATCTCTCACTTCGCGACTGCTGATGAATTCACCGACACCACGATCCGAGTGATCACCATCGAGAAGCGACAGTACGGACTGTTCACCTGCAAGGCGCAAAACAAGCTAGGCACAGCTGAGGGCACTGTGGAACTTAGCGGTATGTATAATATGAACATGTTATTAATTCATCTTTTACAAATACATATAAAATGAAGTCGTGTTAGTTACACTATTTATAACTCAAGAACGGCTGAACCGATTTGGTTGAAAATTGGTCGCTAGGTAGCTTAGAACCAGGAGACGGACATAGGATTCTTTATCCCGTTTACGTGGGTTAACGTGGTTTCTTTAGAAACAAATCGTGCGAAGCCGCGGGCAAAAACTAGTACTAACTACGTGACTAAAGTCATTTAAAACGGAATATTCACCATGATTTGATTTTTGAGTTTTCCAATATTTCGGCACAGTTTCATGCGACGGAATAACTGAAGGCACTGCGAGTAAGTTTTTATTAGCAGACATACCGATCTACCCTAATTTTTTGTCCTATGCTACTGTGCCGAAATATCGAAAAACTCAAAAATCAAATAACGGTAAATATCCCGTACATATTAATAAACATGATCGTTTCAAAAGAAAGACAATCTAATAATAGAAACTAATTAGAACTTTTATTTACAATTGGACCTATTGAGCTAACTGCTGGCTATTGCAAACAATCTAGAAGTAGCTCAATTGGTCCATATCGACACCAGTCGGCGCGCGTCCCCGCGACGCTGGCTGCATTGCCCCGCTGTATGACAATGCTGATGCGTTGCGCCAGATACTCACCAGCTCTCGGGTCATGCATCGCATAGACCAGATAGATAGATAATTCTATCTTCTCTGGTTTGATTGTTGATATATTTTGACCATCGCTAAATTGATAGTGCTCTGTTCGATTTTTTTGCAGTGTAATGCTAGCAATAGTTTTGGCATGAAAGCTCGATAGCATGTCGCATGGTTTACTATCTCGTTTAATTGGTCGATAATTTTGCCTGTTCTAGTCTAGGTGCCCAACAGTGGGACGTTTCCGGCTAGTTATGACTGTCACCTTATGTCGGTTAACATAGAGGCTAATACGTACTGGATGGATTTGTAAATAATTCATGTTAAAATCAAACCTATAGACAATTATTATAAATGCGTAAATTTGGATGAACGATTTAACGGGTTGGGTTGATATTTTGCATAGATGTAGCTCTAGGTGTGGAATAAAACATACATAAGTATAGTTATCTACTTTATATACCATAAAATATTTCCTATAAGGCACCCGCCGCCTCCGCCATAACGCCATCTGGTGCAACTAAACTGAGCCTTATCTCTGTCCCGTAGAGTTCATTATCTTCAACTAAACTTCTATCACCTTAAATATTTTTTATTGTCTATCAACTTATTGTTATAGACCAACAAAATTGAGCTTTATGTCCATCCCGTAGAGTCTATAATCCCGGTGTGCCCGCCCGCCTGCGGACAAGCTCGCTACGGCGGCGCCGCGTCCGCTATAGCGCCCTCTGGTGCGACGCTCGCCGCTTTGATGGCTGTTTATGCTGCTTATGTTTATGCCAGGTGAGATGTTTTGAGTTTTTTTGTGTTTTATTTAATTTTATAGTGTTTAATTGTGTTTTATTTATGGCGATATACCCTAGCGTCTATTTTATCCTATTATTGCACTGATGAACAAAGGAAATATCCAAAACTTCGTTGAGGACTTTGTAATACTATAGTTTACGCAGAGATGAGAAGTTGCCCTTGCCCCAAAACTATTACGGTTTCACAAAATACCTAATTAGGTTTTTGATATTTCCTTTGTTCAACTTAATAATAAGATAAAGTGGCGCTAGTGTGCGTCGGACTAGCGACTTACTATTTTATCTATCGGGCACTTCACTACATACCTACTATTCAGTCAAGTGCGATCCTTTTCAGAGTAGTGTAACTACGAGTAAAATAAATTACTCGTAGTCACACTGGTGTAGCAAAACGGTGTGACCACGAGTCTGTCATCGTTTTTTTTTTTGTTGTAAATATTAGTAGTGAGTGCCACGTTTTCATAGACACGGTTAATTAAAAATATTTTTTGGATTTTGTTTCACTTAAGAGAATAAAAAAATTATTATATTTAGCTAAGATAAAGTTGATTAGAAAAGTGTTCAGCGTGTTACTATTCTGTATTTGTTTTTTGGATTATGGTTTGCATTTTACCGGTAGAATTTTATTGAATGACCCGTTTCTTTTGGTCCGGGAGACAGGTTTTCATGACCAAGTCCCTCCGAAGCAAAACTTCGTAATATGCATTAGGGATTAATATTATCAATACTCGTGACCGTCAGCTGTGACTCCGTGGGTTGGGCAGTGGCAGCGATGACGACGAATTAAAATTCGCATATTCCAGAATACTGATTTGAACCCATGGGAATAATTACTACCCAACTACCACTACCCAACCCAGCTGACGGTGACGAGTATCAATAATATTGATCTCTAATGCATTTTACGAATTTTCGCTCGGTAGGAAATATTTGACCAAATTTTTACCTGGCTCCCGGACCATTTTATGACTATTATGTTGCAACTGCATACCGGTAGAAACATAATATTGATAGTAATAGTAGCTTAGAGCACACACAAGCCTCAAACGAGATGCCCGCGGGCTGTAAGCCAACTACCCAATTCTCCATCTGTCAAAATGTGTCGGTCGACAAATAGGAACCTTCAATTTCATGTGTAATGGATGTACGTAGAAGTAGTGTACGTAGAAGGGTGTTGTAATGCTGAATGTTGTACAATAAAATTCAACATTACAACATTTTATTCATTCATGCGAAGAACCGACTGCCGCTGGGGCAAACGTGTTCTTGAGTTGAGACCAGGACTCTGTAATCGTAGTGTAGGACGCCCTCCGACCAGGTGGGATGACGACCTGCGAAAGACTGCAGGTAGATGCTGGATGCGTCAAGCTGAAGACAGGGCGCTATGGCGCTCAGTGGGGGAGGCCTATGTCCAGCAGTGGACTAATATAGGCTGATGATGATGATGTATAATTTAATTGAATATTATTTGTTGACTTTAAAGACTAAGTAAGTTTAAAATTACTAAGTGAATTTTTGCTAACAAATTATGTAAGCGGCTTCTTAGGAACTTTTATTAAAAATAAATTTCCGGGATTGCATAAGTAATCAGATATAATATTTACTTAACGTAAATTTTACTTCTAATGAGATTTTTTTTTTTAAATATATACATTTTTTTTTTCATCGGTCTTGAACTCATACCAGGCCTCTGGTTTAAAGAATTAACTATTTACATTAACTCTTCATCACTCAAGAACTTGGATTATACAAATTTTTTGTATTCATGTTGATAAAATTAAAGACAAGTATTTTTGGATTACTCGTTTATTTAATTATGGACATATTGGACATATTTTAGAAAAAAGGACGACTTGTAACTATCACAAAAAAAAACACAAATAATGGTGGATTTGCTAAAAATAATAAAGTTGATATACTTACCGGTCCATTTTTCAAAAATCATTTCACAAAAAAGTCCTTTCCATAATAGCCAACATCTCAACTTTAGGTAAATATGCATCTGAATATCCGATCTCTGCCCATAACACAAGCTCTGCTTGATATATATTTATTTATTGATACAAATTTGTTACATTTTGTTTATAGTATCTTAAATCCTAACATAGGTTTATCTAGACACTAGAGTTCTCTAAACAATAATAAGGTTAAAAATTAAAATTAAAGTAATTCGCGCGGTAGGCAGTCACGCAACAAGCACAGTGACTTCGCTGTCCGCTGCATGGCTTGGCAGCCGCACACAGGCGATCCACCAATCACGAGCGAGCAGCGACTCCACTGCGCCTGAGTTCAGCTACAGGATGCTCCTTGATGGTTAAATATAAGTACCTCGGGGCTAGATGATACTATGTGTAATCCAGCACTATTTATTTATTTGATTAAACTAATATTTTGTTTATTTTTCAGAATCGCCAATACCAGACATTAACTACCCAGGACTTCGACCGGACCCTATGTACAGTTCGTCACCTTCTACCACCACTACGCTTATCTGTATGATTCCTGTTGCATTTGCCCTTTTTTGAACGAAATTTACCTGCGTACTTAATGAATGGGATTGGTCATCTCTCTGTCTCATGCTGTCCTGCTCAGCTGTGTGATAACGCTAAAATATCCCATTCATTAAATCAAACATGGCCCAATAGTCCGGGTCCACTAGCATTGGCTCCGTCACCGCCTGGCCTTGTATATTGGATCAAACGACGTACTGGTGATCTAACTGTTGTCACTTATAAACTGCGTACTTATTTAATGGGATTGAAAATGACGTCATCTCTCTATCTCATGCTGTCTCGCTAAGCTATACGATTACGCTAAAATGTCGCATTCATTGTGTCGAGATCAGGGTTTGGAATACCGGTATTTTCAATTACCGGTTCGTCTGACCTTGACGTGGTACCGATACCATCATTGGTATAATAAATTATACAAAATACAAATACAGGTTACATGTTGAACGAGGAGACCACAAAAGTTAAAAACTGCGGTGTATACCGATGCTTTTTAGAACCGATACTTGTAAATACCGGTACTGCATTACTATCGATACTAAAATATATTTTCAATAAAAGGCAAGCACGCGCGCGCGCCCGCCCCTCCCCGGTCGGTACGCTAGGACTGGAGAGCTGGCAACGTCGCGAGAACCGCTTTGAGTACCGGTACTTTTGGAAAAGTATCGATACTTCAAAGTATCGAAATGAAAATAGCATAATTACCGCTATAGTAC
This sequence comes from Eupithecia dodoneata, assembly GCA_947044415.1. Taxonomy (NCBI): domain Eukaryota; kingdom Metazoa; phylum Arthropoda; class Insecta; order Lepidoptera; family Geometridae; genus Eupithecia; species Eupithecia dodoneata. The sequence continues at coordinate 4,406,448 of OX345683.1, read as the reverse complement.
CGGTATTATTGATACCGGTAGCAAGCCCTGGATGCATGTCAGCAAATTGCTATGCGGGGAGATTGGGCATAAACGATTTCTGTTTCTATCACGAAATCATTCAGGAGATGATTCATTATCATTCCATATTTATAAGTACGTTATTTTTGGCATCTAAAAAAAATGTCCGTCTGAGTTTAGGCAATATTTATATTTTACAAAGTATCAAGGTTGTATTTAGATTTTTTCTGACTTAGACCTAAGCGTTTCTGTACCTGTGTGAAAGTAGCAAAATCATTTTTGATGATATTTTGTAAGGCCAGCTGATGATTGTAATTTATGTTGTGTATACAACTCGGTCACAATATCTGTGCACCTTGAGCCATACAAAATGATTGGCTCAAGGTGCACCAGATATTGTGACCGAGTTGTACCTACCATCTTTTTTTATTTAATTAAATTAGCCCGGAGTGTCCCACTGCAGAGCAAAGGCCTCCCTCCCCACCCGGTAGTATTTACTGCAGCGGGACACTCCGGCCTAATATAATAATAATAAAAATTAAATTAATTATTATATCAGTCAAAATATTAGGTATCTTAAAATCCATGCTAAAATGCAAGGAAAGCACAACATTAGTAAGGCAGCTTTAAATACCTTTACTTTTGTCCTGATTAAGCTGTTTCAAGCGAGACTTTCTACTTGATCAGGACCTGAATAAAGGCTCTTTGTCATTTTAGCATTTATGAATTTCTACATTTTTTTATCTCATTAATTTTGACTTATGTATTATAATGAATACCTCTTTATTGATTCATCTTATTTGACCTATGTAATGTGGTAATATCTTAAATACATATTGTAAATTATTATGTAGGAATACTCATTTTGTGGTTTGTAATGGATGAATGTGGTATAAGGCACACACACTTGGCAATGATGTATGTGTGAATATCAGAAAGCATCGAAATTTATCTATCAGCATTAAATTATAACTTTAGAAATCTCTTAAAGGCTCTCTGGCAGTCAAATGGCTTCTCATTATATCAAAATTTGCCCAGTATTCAAGATGATATGACTGCGATTTTGATTTTTTATAAATTAAAAACGTATATTAAGCTACATATTAAGGGACAAGATTTTTGTTTTTGACTTTGCACTGGGAGAGTTCAAGTATTACGTAACGAAATTGGGGGGAGGGGGGTTTTGTAAAACGTTACGATGCGTTACAGGGGCGGGAGGGGGTTTTGTACTACGCGTTACGTAACATTATTATTTTTTAACCCTTCAGAAAAGTCGAGTAGAGAGATTATAATACGTATTTTAAAAACGATTTTTTTTCTCATAGGGGGGGGGGTACAGAAAAACGTTACGGCGCTTTACATGGGGGGGAGGGGGGGTTAAAAATCTCCAAAAATTGCGTTACGTAATACTTGAACGCTCCCTAATATGAGTTGTAATATATTTAAAATATACTTAATTTGTATTGTAGTACTTTATGTATTACTGAATGAAAAGTAAAAAAAATCTGGGTTAGATTATGGTATTTATTTAAATTTAATTGAGATTATCAAATATATTTTTAATTAAATTCGTTAATTGATTCAGACAATTACATCAATTTCAAACTATGCATTTGATATACCAATGGATTGAATAAGTAATAGTTATTAGAAATGTGTTTATTCTTTGCCTAGGTTTATAATCTAGTTTGCTTATTATAATAATATTAACCTAAATTTAATTTTATATATTCATAAAATATTCTAAAAGCATTCCACAAATGAATTAGTATTGATATTTTTGTATATTTGTACTGAACTTTTTGACAGTTTTACAATCACTTTTAAATCTCTAGAACGTATCAATATTATAGTTTTAAGGATCATTTTGCAGCTTATTTTACTCTTTTCTTATGCATTCTGTCCATAGAAGAGTTAGTACTAAGAACCCCTATACAAAAATTACAATACACCTCCGATTTTGAAGTGACTTAGGCGCGTTGAGCTCTTTATGGCAAAGATTTAAATCGTTAGATGCGCCCTGAGTCCAAAAACTGGCTTTCTTTGAATGCGTGCGTCGCAAATGCCACTACTAACGAGTAGTTAAAATAAGTGTTTTTGCCAATAAATCAAATTTGTATTATTATTACCATTGATTTTGTGAAAAATTAAATGACCTATTGCCCGGAAATCGAAAATATTTGAATGTGTGTCAATCATCAATCGTGCGTACGACGCACGCACGGCACACCACCTAATGTTCTTAGATAACATGTATCAATATTTTTACACAATAAACATGTTCTTAGATAACATGTATCTATCTTTTGACACAATAAACATGTTCTTAGATAACATGTATCTATCTTTTGACACAATAAACATGTTCTTAGATAACATGTATCAATATTTTGACACAATAAACATGTTCTTAGATAACATGTATCTATATTTTGACACAATAAACATGTTCTTAGATAACATGTATAAATATTTTGACACAATAAACATGTTCTTAGATAACATGTAATCTATCTTTTGACATGATAACATGTATCTATCTTTTGACACAATAAACATGTTCTTAGATAAGACACAAGTACATTTTTAACTTTTATTAGCTAATTATCATCAACTTAGCTTCAGTACCTACCGCATCACAAACTATATTTTTATCAGCCTTGTCAAGCGGTTCCTAATAGTTACTCTTCTATGATTAGTACTCATAATAATTTTAAGTTTTGTATTCAGTGCACCTATGAAGTTATTATTAAAAGAAACCGCCCACAAGCTTACATCAATCGTACGGACTAATTAGTTTTAAGTACGAGTACATACACAAAAGTCACTTATAACGGGATATTTACCATGATTTGATTTTTGAGTTTTCCAATATTTCGGCACAGTTTCATGCGCCATGATCACGGAATAACTGAAAGCACTGCGAGTTATTTTATTGGCAGACATACCGACATATATAAGTGACTTTTATTAACACAAAATAAACATGATCAAAAGCAAACTATTGTGAAATTGAAATGGGAGTCCCTCAAGGCGCCATTTTAGGACCTCTCCTGTTTATTATATACATTAATGACCTTCTGACTTGTGTTGAAAACTGATATCGTTTCAAAAGTTTAATACGTCCATTACTTTCTTTCCTATTACGATGTTGCAAGCCTGTGGACAATAGCTTTAAAACTTAACCCCTATACTTAAAAATATCTGTCAACTGGACATATTATATCAGTTATCTAGTATATCGACAATCTCTGGGGCAAACGTGTTCTAGAGTGGAGACCACGACTCTGTAAATGGCAGCTGCAAAGCGTCAAGATGAAGACAGGGCGCTATGATGATGTCTAGTATATATTTATAGTACATCTCTGCTTCGCTTTGGGCTAGATATAAGAGCCATCTTCAAACCAACTAGTATTTACAATTGTAACCATTGATCTAACTGTAGACTGTTGCAAGGAATCTACAATTAGCTCAACTGTATATATACGTGTAAATATGTCGTGTAAATACCAGTCTGGGCGCGTCCCCGCGACGCTGGCTGCATTGCCCCGCTGCAGCGCTGTATGACAATACTGATGCGCTGCGCCAGACACTCACTAGCTCTCGGGTCACGCGTAGCTTCATACTTAATCTATTATACCTATAATTATGATTTTATACGAGCCACAAACCATAACACACCATAAAATATAGATATTGGCAAGAAACATAATTCATTTATTGTTTGTGAATCAGTTAATTTACAGTCAGTACATAAGACTAATAGATTACTCGATTCTGCCGCTTAGGCGTACAAACAATGTAAAAATAATGTACCTAACAATAATAATTATATTATTCACTAGCTGCGCCCCGCGGATTCGCCCGCGTGGAAATTTCTGTGCAATTTTGCCATGTTATCTCACCGTTTAAACTTTCCCTGGACTACGACAAACATTTCGAAACCAAAATCAGCTAAATCGGCCCAGCCGTTCTCGAGTTTTAACGAGACTAACGAACCAATAGATTTTTATATATAAAGAAGATATTAAATGTTGACAGATTTTTTTAAGTTAGGGTGCAAGTTAAGTTCTTACATAGTTTCTAGTAACTAATAATCTCAGATATAATTTTAGTTGCCATTTAATAGAATCTCAAATTCTGTGTTTGTGTTCGGGTTTTTTGTTGAAATAAAATAACATTTGATAGAAATATTACTAGTTTTATTTTATATTATGTATTTTTTATACAACCTTACCTAAATCTTAAAACTATATATTTATACAAGAACTTAGCATAACTTAAACAAATTGTCATTTATACCTATCACTTTGAACTTAATATTTTGTTAATTTGACATAATGGTCCTTGTTCTTAAATAAGGAGTTAAAAAAAAGTCCTCACATTAGAGCTACTCAATCCGTATGATCAAAAAGTATCCGAGTAGAAGTGAAAAAATACTGTATCTACTTAATTTTTCGCATCCTTGATAAAATAGGAACGAATTGAATTAATTCAACGAATTTACAGATAAAGGTATTTTTTGATAACAATCTTATAGAAGAAAGGATCTCAAATCGGCAAGTAATTAATATTGTGTTTAAAAAGCAACAACAAAAAAGCCTGCGGGATATCATGGTTATCAACACTAAAGTCATTTAAAACGGGATATTTACCATGATTTGATTTTTGAGTTATCCAATATTTCGGCACAGTTTCATGCGCCATGATCACGGAATAACTATTATTATTTATTTATATTCGGTTATTCCGTGATCATGGCGCATGAAACTGTGCCGAAATATTGGATAACTCAAAAATCAAATCATGGTAAATATCCCGTTTTAAATGATTTTAATAATCATTTATCGAAATTAAACAAATAGTGGTACTTACTTATTAAATCTATGGATACATTGATTGATTTGGCTAGCCTTAGATATCTACGCTAGGCTTGTTAAGCCTGTGTTATAGACATATATACCATCCCTCATTATTATATTTTGCATGTAATGAAAAAAAAATTAAGGTTGGTCAGTATATAAATTACTAGCGGACGTTGCCGGCTGCGCACGGTTTTAGTACGATCCCTAACTTTTTTGAAAATATAATATAGCCTATGTTCGCCGGGGATAGTGTAGCTTCCCAACGGTGAAAGAATTTTTCAAACCGGTCCAGTAGTTTCGGATTCATTACAAACAAAAAATCAAACCTTTCCTCTTTATAATATTAGTATAGATTCATTTTCGTAAGCTATCAGTACTTTATCACACATATCTCGTAGATCAAAGGAGTTAAAAAAATCTAGCATGAGGACTAAAGGCCTGTTCGGGTTCAGATCTACGCGGTATCCGCTACCCAAAGCGGTAGCCTAAGGTTTATTTATTTATTTAAAACTTTATTGCCCACATTAAGCCCACCCTTTTTAAAGGGTACAAAGGGTAGGCTTAATGCCGAGGCATTTTCTACCTAACGACCAGCAAAATACATGTTTATACAGAAGGTTGAAGCGCTAACATTACATAGTGTCAGAAATATATGTTCCTACGTAGGTAAGTAATATGTTTTATCACTATTTTCAAGTTTAGTTCTTTCAAGTATTTTCAAGTTTCGCGCGGTCCGCGGTATTCAGCCGAGTATTTGTTACCAGGATTACCACATACTCGGATTTCGCTACCGCTCTGGGTATCGAATACCGCGTAGATCCTGAACAGGATTTTAAAGGGTAGGTAAACTAATTTAAATAATGTCGTAAATAAAATTACCAGAATATCTTGAAGATGGACCATAGGGCGTAGATAAATAGAGCGCAGAAAAGTGTCCGTAGTATCTGATGAAGATAGTAAAGCCTGAAAAATAAAACAAAATCTTGTAAATTACAGCGGCATCTATGTTTCATTGTCATCTGCGATCACAAATACTATTTATATACCTATGTCGGGTCATAGGCATAGACATAGGCCTCCCCTAATGAGCGCCATAGCACCCTGTCTTCAGCTTGCCGCATCCAGTACGCAACCTGCAGTCTTTCGCAGGTCGTCATCCCACCTTTGTTGACTATGGAACCCTCAAACTGGCGCAGTCGCAACCTCAAAAGACTGGCGCAGTCGTAATGGATTTTTTGTCAGGTTTAAATGGACATTACCTTTTCCACTTCCTCCTGGCCTTTGGTAGATTATCATCGCTCTCCTTGAAGAGATACCGGCGGATGCCCGCGATGTAGAAGTCGAAATACTCGTCCCAGTCTATGGAAGCCATGCTGAAGGGGAATAGCTGGAAAAATTTAACGGTTTAGTTTATTAGGAAATAAAAGCTGAAGTCTAACGGAGAGAAGTAAGAGAAGTTTAGTACTAACTGGTTTCCAGTTATGCCGTGATCATTGGCGCATGAAACTGTGCCGAAATATTGGATAACTCAAAAATTAATTCATAAAATTCAGTAAATATCCCGTTTTAAATGACTTTAGGGTAATAACCATGATTGTTTTAAGATAGGTACCTACACTTTTTAGACAATAATTACCTATGTCTGAATAAAGAAACTTTTTATTTTAGTTTAGGGCGCGCCTTAAATTAAAATTAAAAGTATCTTTGCTGCCCACACTAGCACACACTGGCACACTAGCGCCGCCACCTATTTTATATTATTATTTCGTTGAACAACGAAAATTGTTTGTAGTCGAAAGTTGTTTGTACATCTAGTAGGTATCCAGTGTGTGCTAGTGTGGGCAGCAAAGAAACTTTTTACTTAGTTTAAGGCGCGCCCTAAACTAAAATTAAAAGTTTCTTTGCTGCCCACACTAGAACACACTGGCACACTAGCGCCGCCACCTATTTTATCTTATTATTTCGTTGAACAACGGAAATTCTTTGTAGTCGAAAGTTGTTTGTACATCTAGTAGGTAGGTACTCGTATTAATTGATCGGAGGTCTTGATAATAATCTGATATTTTGTAATAAGCATTTTTACAACGAATATGTTTGACAATTTGTTCGAATTTATTTAAGTCTTGTTGTGAGCCCTTGTACGTTATGGTGGCACTTCACATGGCTATTTGTATTTGGCATATTTTGCATATTTTGGTCTGTTTATTTGATAAAGTGTTCGCCTTATTTGCCTATTTGACAAATAAGGCCAATACCAAATACGCGGTACCGTGCGCTTGTCGGTTTCTCGAGGCACATCAAAGCAGTCAAATAGGCAAATACGCAATAAGCCGTCCACACAATGGCCGTATTGGCACCTTGCGCTCTGCTCAGTCTGCTGCCAAATGTTTGTGTGTTTGTTATTTGTGTGCCATGTGTGGATGGTCGTATTTGCCTCTTTTTGCATGTTCGTCTGAACGTCATATATTTTGCTAAATACAACAAACACCCAATAGCGAACACAAATAGCCATGTGAAGTGCCACCATAAAGGGTTATCTAGGTACCTACTTTACCTATACGATTGTTTTTACGTGTTATTATTAAGACTACATCTTGATTTGAATAAATAGCAACATATACCGGACTTAGAATGTGGTAGATAAATTTGTGGATAACCAGTGGCGTAGCTATCGTAGGGCTGGGCGGTGCAGTGCACCAGGGCCCTGGAGCTCACGGGGCCCTCTAATCTAAGCTTTGAAAAGATAGGGTCAGCCAGCTTCCGAGGCTAGGCTTCAAGCCTGCTCACAAGCTCTATTCCACCCGTCAACTTTTTAGTTAATTATTCATTCGCTCTTACTTTACTGCCTTACATTAGTGTGAGGTAGCATTAAGCTGAGGAGGAACCCTTTGGTCTGCACCGTTACAGCAAAGAGCCTACCTACACTAGTAGCCTACTGAACTAGGTATATTTAGTTACTGAATCATTTGTTTGTTGTACCAGTAGCTCTGTACCTTCTTGTAGTTAAAATGCACCTTCTACTCACCACCTGTGGTGGGTGGGCAGGTCAGGTGTATACCTCCTAATTTTAAGTATTATAAATATGATTTTTATTTTATATAATTCTTTTCTTATTCGTTCTGTGTTGTAACTGAGCTTGGTCCAATAAAAGTTTCTCTATCTCTACTTTGCATCTATTCTAATGTATGATGTTCATTGCTACGTGGAAACTGTAGAGGGGCGGTGAGGACCTGATTACTCTATGCACCGGGGCCCTTGTCCACCTAGCTACGCCACTGACACTAGATAACAGTAAAGTCTCACCTCTCTATCGCGGCTGTCGGTGGTGCTCCACAGGTCCCGCACTCGCCGGTTGCAGAACTGGATCTCCGTGGTGCAGAAGTAGGACAGCACGGAGGAGAACTTGTGGATCTTACGGTATACCTTCAGCATCCTGCGGAGAAAAACAATGATAATAAATAATTTACATTTTACAAATATCATGGTTAGTAGCAGGGCAGACTTGTACTTCTGACTTATGTTAGTAGGCACAGCAGGTTATAATGACATAATATTAGATGACACTGATTCGAATTCACTATATATCAGCATTGTTCGAATACAGTGTCTCAACTGATATGACAATGATGATGATTCTTTGTTATAGTTTGACCGAAACCTCTGTACCGCTCCTTAGGAAAGTGCGGCGAGGTGGGGGGCGAAGAAAAAAGAGCAAGAGTACGCGTTGACGGCAGACTGATGGATCGGAGCGGCCGATATTTCCCCCCCGTCTCGCCGCTCGCATACCTCAGGCGCCCTACAGCGGTTTCGGTCAAACTATAATGGCAACTATGTCTGTTTGAAAACTTTTCTGCCAGTGTCAAGGAATGGAAATAATTGTAGAATTAATGAGTTATCATATTATGCAGATAGATTGATATTTCCACCAGAGCCTAGTTCGTTATCTAGCAGGGTGTACCACGTGCAGGTTAGGTTGGCTTGGGAGACGAGATGTTTTAAAAGTTTACCAACTGACATTAGAAAATGAAATGACATCATAATTTAAATCCAACCTTTTTAACCATTTAATAAGTAAGACATTGTACAGCTTAAATGAATATTTTGACGCAGTTTAGTTATTTTAGTTACAATGTAAATGTAGTATAGAGACGTGGTTGGTACTCATTTTCAAATAACGCCAACTTCCGCCAAAACATCCACACGAAATTAACACTTTGACTGCGATTTTTTTTCGACGACTGCGATCTTTTTTATAACCTAAAAAATTCGTGCTGCCGCTCTACATAGCGGTTGTGTTGCGCCGCACACGCGTTTCGTTCGAAAAATATTACGGCTGTGCTGAGTCACACAGATCTGTATTTTCTCAGCCGCTGCGCTAGTGTGGATTTACGCATATTAGTCACTTGTAGAAAACACATACCGTGTGATTTCAGCAATCAAAGTGTTAATGGATGCTCTCGATGTACTCACTTTGGTTTCCGTCCTAAGCATACTGCCACTCCGTCGACTAAAGCAGCAGGTATTAAATGCAGCAATACTTTGAAGATTCCGTTCAGGAGGGCTGACTTTGTGAGCGTTAGGGATATGTACCTGGAATGGAAGAAACGTTAAATTATCATCAAAGAAACTAAATCATATCCTTAAAAACATTCTATTTAGATGGGACTTGAACCCGCGGTCTTCCGGTAGGTACGGGGACGATATAACCAACTAAATCACGAACGACATCAAGTGAACGATGAGTCCAAAATCTTTGGGACTTTCTACGGACAGTTCGTATAAAGTCCCAGTTTCCCTCGTATACAAGGGAAACAAAATTTTTATTCCTTAGAGATTAACCCCGAGTGCAAGGGCTTACGCACTATAATAACAAAATCCTTTTTTAAAGTCGATAAAAAAACCAAAAATATAAAAACCAAAATCAAAAGTTTTTTCTTTCTTTAGGCATACAAATAATCACTTAGACAAGTCATATTTTGTACTATTAATGACGTTATCATTCAGTCATCATCAACATCAGCCTATTTTAGTCCACTGCTGGACATGATTCTCTGTCTTCAGCTTGCCGCATCCAGCATCTACCTGCAGTCCTTCGCCGGTCTTCATCCCACCTGGTCGGAGAGCGTCCTACACTACGTTGAGTGTCAGTCTCCACTCTAGAACACATTTACCCCAGCGGTTGTCGATTCTTGTCGATAACGTTCTCTGTCGGATGTATTCGTTTCGTATCCTATCCTTCAGAGAAACTCCGAGCATAGCTCTTTCCATAGCTCGCTGAGCGACTTTGAACTGGTGGACCAGCCCTACCGTGACTTCGTGAGTGTCAAGTCCACGTCTAAGTAAATAATACAATATAATATAATCACAGTACTAATTATAAAAACAATTTGTATTATAATTCTTATAACTATTTTTATGGAAATTTGAAATGTAAATTGATTTTACCAATAAATTGTATTTATATTTCTGTAATAACAAGATACAATTGGCGGTCGTGTCGCTCAAGAGCGATAAGACCGCCAATTGTACTCTACCAGACAAATAATTAGGTAACAGTCTTACCAGACAGCATCCGAGAAGGGATGCGTGTCGATCCTGGCCATGTTCTTCTGCATGAAGTCGCCCCACGTGATGCGGTTCTCCACTGAACTCACGAAGTTGAAGATGTGAGGCTCTGGTGGTGGGCTGGAATCGCATTTTACTGTATATTATATCACTACATATTATAAAACAAAGCCGCCCCCCGCTGTCTGTCTGTATGCTTAGATTTACTAAAAACTGATGTTAATGCGGTTTTTTTTAATATATAGAGTGATTCAAGAGGACTAGTTTAAAAATAAAGGAATCTCTCCTTTAACACTTTGACTGCTGATTTTTTTTTCGACGACTGCGATCTTTTTTTTAACCTAAGCCATTCGTGCTGCCGCTCTACACAGCGGTTGTGTTGCGCCGCACATGTGTTTCGTTCGAAAAACATTACAGCTGTGCTGAGTCACACAGATCTGTATTTTCTCAGCCGCTGCGCTAGTGTGGATTTACGCATATTAGTCACTTGTAGAAAACACATACCGTGTGATTTCAGCAATCAAAGTGTTAAGTAAAATTATCTATCTTAAGGAGTTAAAGTGGTTTCAGGGCCCATTGATTTTTCCACCCTGTATGTATATACATATAGTTACCTCTTCTTATGTGCCTTGTGTACACTGGCAGCGCTCGCTATTAGACAGTTGACGACATAGTCCACTGGTACGATGTCCGCTGTCACTGTCTCGTCGCACTGTAGCGTTCGGAGGATACCGGTCACTGAAAAGAATTCTTGTTTTAGCATTAAAATTAAATAAAAAAAACGCCGACACGCCATTTTGTGGAGGCGACGGCGGATTTTTATCAAATATCAGCGGACCGTCCCGGCTTCGCACGGATATTGGAACATTTGAGGTCATTTTCGTATACCTTGGGTTACATTATTTGAGTTTTAGTAAGGATGCCAAATTTTTTGAAAATATAATATAGCCTATGTTGACCGCGGATAGTGTAGCTTTCCAACGGTGAAAGAATTTTTCAAATCGGTAGGTACAGTAGTTTCGGAGCCTATTGAATATAAACAAACAAACAAAAAATCAAACCTTACCTCTTTATAATATTAGTATAGATAAATTAATTTCATTAAAGACCCTTATTAGAAGGTTCTAAATGTCTTACCACTGCCAACTGCGACTCCCGTCGGACCATACATATTGTCCAGCCAACATCTCAAAGGTTCTTTGGCGGTAGAGGTCACTGAAACAAAAGACAGACAAATACTTATATAAATAAATAAATATTGCTAGCCTTAAGGGTCCGGCGACCTTCGCTTGCAAAAATCGCTACGAATATCGCTGTCCCTGTTTAACCCTTGCGCCGCGCCACATGCGTGCGCGATAGCAATATTAGCCGTTCAAAATTTGGTTTGTTCCGTAATACCAAAAATTATGACTGAAAACTTTTTGTATTCTTCACAAAGTATTGTTGTTCTGTAACTAGACAATATAAGCTATGTTCCTTAATAAATAAAACGTAAGATATTGATGTTTTAAATACGAAACAAATACCAAGAAAACTTGTCCATTTTCGCATAAAAATTTGCAAAATGAGATTGGCGTTCACTTCAGTTTAGGTAAGTATTTTGAAAAAAAACTATTTGGGAACCTAGATAAAACTATTTTAATACAAATAATGCAATATTATAGTGGAAATATGCTTTAATTAGAATTAATTTTGGTATTACGTTTGTATGAAGAATTCGTCCCTCCGGAGGCCCCTTAACTCATCAGCATCATAAACATAGATATAAGTGAAATATTTATAACAAATTTTTGTTAATGTGTAGAGTAAGTAAGATTGTTTTGATGAATTGGACTGTTTTGAAAAAACTACAAACAGACTTCAAATTCCTAATATTAACACTGTTTTTATACGTTTTTCGGAACAAATACCCATCCCTCGGGAATATTTTTATCGGACCACCTCGAGATCTTTCTCTACGTACCTAATACTTACCTAATAATTTTTCAAATCGGTCCATAACCTCCTTCTTTTTGGAACTCTGTTAAAAATAGTGACTACTCTGACGCATTTCTTCAGATTCTAGCAAGAGTCAACGTCTAGAATAAACTGTGCAGTACACACTACACCACGTTTGCCGAGCCGTGGTCTCCACTCAAGAACACGCTATAAATAAAAAGATCGGGTAGTCTGGGTTTTTTTTATGTATAAAATATCAATAAGATATAATTCCAATCGTATTAATCATTCATCTAGTACCCATAACTCAAGCTCTGCTTAGCTTGAGCCTAGATGATGCTGTGTGGATTGCGGTCAGTATTTATTTATTTATTTTAATTCTCTAATCATATTATTGACTTACCTATAGCAGGTCTGAATATCCCAATGGGCATGCCAGATGCGCTTTCTCGTAGCTCCTTCTCGGCCAACGCTTTGGTGAATGTGTAGGTATTCGGCCAAGCTCCTAACACCCTGTAAATTATAGCATATAATTAATTGGTGTAGAAATATGTCACAAAAAAATTGGGTTATTATATTGGCAAATATATTGACTGTTCCGAAAAACAGAAAACCCAACTTCAATATTTTGACTGTACCGAAAAAATTAAAACACACTTACTCCCGTAATATTTACACTGTTTTTTGAAAAGTACATATTGTTAGACAAATACAGGGAGAATTTTTCTCGCTTAAGGGGCCTCCGGACGGACGAATTCTTCATACAAACGTAATACCAAAATTATTTCTAATTCAAGCATATTTCCACAATACTATTGCATTATTTGTATTAAAATAGTATTTATCTAGGTTCCCAAATAGTTTTTTTTTTTCAAAATACTTACCTAAAATGAAATGAAAGCCAATCTCATTTTGCACATTTTTATGCGAAAATGGACAAGTTTTCTTGCTATTTGTTTCGTATTAAAAACATCAATATCTTACGTTTTATTTATTAAGGAACATAGCTTATATTGTCTAGTTACAGAATAACAATACTTTGTGAAGAATACAAAAAGTATTCAGTCATAATTTTTGGTATTACGGAACAAACCAAATTTTGAACGGCTATCGCGCACGCATGGGGCGCGGCGCAAGGGTTAAACAGGGACAGCGATATTCGGAGCGAATTTTGCAAGCGAGGGTCGCCGGACCCTTAAAAGAAAAATTTTATGGGACAAATTGGTTATATCTATGAGATACTCCACTGGGATGACGACCTGCGAGAGACTGCATGTAGATGCTGGATGCGTCAAAACGAAGACAGGGCGGTATGGCGCTCATTGGGGGAGGCCTATGTCCAGCACTGGACTAACATAGGCTGATGATGATGAGATACTCACTGCGGCAATATAGCCTCAATTTCGTTATCGGTAAGCTTGTGAATCGTCTGCTGCAGGTGGTCCGAGCTGGCGCTGCACTCGTAGAACCGCTCCTCGATGCGAGAGAGGTGCGAGTTCGAGTACGCGGTGGATATGTGCATGAACACCTGAAAAAAATAAAAATTTTTTTTTAGACAATTTACACATCCTAGTTTACAAAAATTCGCGTAATGATGAAAATTTGTATGAATGTAATGAATATATAGACAAAATATCATATAAACAACATATAAAAAGTCTATGCAATCAAAATTAATCCCAACTACAGGGACGTGTAAAATTTTACTTGGCCCTGCCCAACTATGCCATTTTTTTTTCAAGTACGCAAATATACACAAATTTTGTTGTTATATTCTGCAAAGCGATACGGAAAAAATTTTAGATCATTTGCATGATCTACAATTTTTTCCGTATCGCTCTGCTCGCATTATTTTGTTAATTTTTATAGTCAATTAACAATCGTATGACTACAATCTCACCTGATGGAAAGTGGCGATATGGAAGACGATGGATCACGAAGGTCTGGAAGATCCAGACCTATTCACTCTTGTCTTGAAGAGACCCAGGTTGTAATTGACCGGAAAAACCGCAGGGAGCGTGTTCCAAGCCCCATCGGTAGGAGTGATGAAGGAGGAGGAAAACCGAATTAAAAATGTATCTTTATATGCCTCGCGGGTTGTAGTAGCCTCAATAACTCGTATCGTTAGTGTGAAGAATCAACTAACGTGATCTATTAAACTAGATGGCGCTGTAAAATATTTATCAACTTACATCCAAGCCCGGTATATCTCTTGCCAGCTCTAATAGCTGCATCGGCGCGCGAACATTCGTAGCGAGCGCTGCTCGCAGGTGTTCGTCGAACTTTACGGTGGCGGCCGAATGGAAGATTATGTTCACCTGGAAAATAAAGTTTTTTGTTACTTTTCATACCTACGAGTACTTTGAAATTAGTAAGAGTATATGAAAGCTTGGAAAATAGTTATTTCGAGTACAGGACTCATACAAAAATTACATTTAACCCTGGAACCCTACACTGATTTTACCTATTTTAAAAGACAAAAAGCAGGTCGTCATCCGACCTGGTCGGAGGGCGTCCTACACTACGTTTACCGAGTCGTGGTCTCCACTGAAGAACACGTTTGCCCCAACGGCCGTCGTCGGTTCTTCCAAGCATAATATTGGTAGAAATATTGTAAAACCTCAAATACCAAGAGCCTAGGGGTCATGGATCCCTTAATCCGGGCCTGGGCCAGGTACCTTTTCAATGAGCATCTGTCGATCTGTAATCGTAAGGCCGAGTCCCGCTGCCTCGCAGTCTGCTGGCACCACCACTATCTTGTGACGGAATTTAGGAGACTCTTCCTTAAGCCTGTCGAACACCTGTAAAAAAAGAGATGGGAAATACTTTATTATACACACGTGACTTTATTAGACGACATCTGTGGCGCGGTGGGCGAAGGTCCGTCTGCGACACTGGAGGTTGCGGGTTTCGATTCCCGCCTCAGGACAAATCTTTGTGTGCACCCTTCTGCGTCGCATGCGGAACTTCGCACGCCGAGTCGTCAAATATACCATAATCATTCCAAAGTGAAAAATCAGCTCACACAGACATTTCCATTTCCGTTCGATTAAAGAACCGATCAAACGAAACAAAACGAAATTTCGGAATGAAATTAGTTTGCGAAAAATAAAAGGCGATCGCGCCAGGTTTCTTAATTGAATTTACCTTTTTTAATTTACTTTTGGCTAGGTATTTCAGCAGAGGCTGCGCGGTTGTGACTTGTGACTTGCCTTTGATGGATTTAGGAAGGTATTCTACTGTTTGATAATTACCTTAAGGGTCCGGCGACCCTCGCTTGCAAAAATCGCTCCGAATATCGCTGTCCCTGTTTAACCCTTGCGCCGCGCCCCATGTGTGCGCGATAGCAATATTAGCCGTTCAAAATTTGGTTTGTTCCGTAATACCAAAAATTATGAGTGAAAACTTTTTGTATTCCTCAATATTATATTATAGTGGAAATATGCTTGAATTAGAAATAATTTTGGTATTACGTTTGTATGAAGAATTCGTCCCTCAGGAGGCCCCTTAATATAACTTTCATAACCTAACTGTCCTTGATCCTTATCCTGTTTAGTCGTGTTAGGATTTTATATGAGTTTTAAATGTTTTTCTTATTTTTAATTTTACTATAAATTAAATATGGCAAATGCTAAAACTAGCTCCTAGAAAAAAGGTAGGTACTAATGGTGGTTCCCCCACTGTGTACTTACTGTACCAACCGACCTATCCGTAGATTTGCAATTTATTTTATGATAATTTTATTATGATTGTTCTTATGTAGGTACTTCAGGAAACTGCCAGTTAGTAAACAAATAAAGCTGAGTACTTTATTTGTTCACTCAATGATTCTCCGTAAATAAATATTGCAATATGGCACGTATGGCACATTGACTTGTTAATATTTGAGTGTTGCAAACAATTTTGACCTTGTGTTGTCGCTTTAGTTGGAAATACCGTGATGCATTTTGTGGAAGGAAGGAACTGTACCTACGTCACTGTTTCTGAATTGACTAAAGAGGTTGCAACTCAATAACTTGTTTTGAGTTGCATGCAACCTTTTTCGGAAACTGGGAAATTATGGAAATACAATGCTCGATGATGTTCCGTAAATTAATATTGCACATTGGCCTATTCATATTTGAGTGTTGCAAACAACTTTGACCTTGTGTTGTGGCTTTAGTTGGAAGTAGTTGGAAATACGACGATGCAGTTTGTGGAAGCTAGGAACCTTACGTCTCTGTTTCCGAATTTACTAAGGAGATTGTAATGTAGGTAACTCAATGAAACCTTTTTTGAGTTGCATGTAACCCTCCTTCGGAAACTGGGAAATTATGGAAATACAATGCAGCTTTTGTTCACTCGATGATATTCCGTAAATTAATATTGCACATTAGCTTAATAATATTTGAGTGTTGCAAACAATTTAAACCTTGTGTTGTGGCTTTAGTTGGAAGTAGTTGGAAATACCGCGATGCAGTTTGTGGAAGGAAGGAACCTTACGTCACTGTTTCTGAATTTACTAAAGAGGTTGTAACTCAATATACTTAACTAGTTTTGAGTTGAATGCAACCTCTTTCACAAATTAAGAAATTATGAAAATACAGTGGACTTATTGTTTTTTTTTTTTTGTAATATTGTTGTATCTTATAAATATCTTTAATCTAATCAACTTATGTAATTTTATTAAATTCTGTAAAAAGTTTTTAAAAATATCAAAAGTTTCAACAAAACAAACGCATTTTTATTCTCTACCTCGGGGCTAAAATTATACCTATACTGTGTCCATCTAGAATGTAGAATGTTTGTAAACATTAGAAAACAGCTGATTTTTAGGGTTATCATATTAGGCCTGCACATTTCCACGAAATGATGCAGGCCTAATAGAATTCCAATGATTTCACATATACATTCTATTAGATTTATTACTTTTTATAATCCTGACGTCAATTATATGCAAAATCTAATTATTTCAATTTACAAATCGACATTATGTGGTCAAAAACAAAGATTAAAATCACTAGAGATTTTTTGTCTTTGTAACAGTGCCATCCCTAACGAATTTCAGTTTTGACGTCCCGTGTTGCAAACAGTTGGTTACTTTTTAACTACTATTTCGAATCAAGGATAGCACTATGACCATACATATTTCATAGAGAGTATTATTTTAATTTAGCCGGATTATTTGATGTTTCATTTCACGCTGCATATTTGCTTAGCGACAATCTGTCCAAAAGTTATGAATTCTTCCAATTTGATCAATAATGTTTAGTGCTTCAAGGAAAATTGTTTAAACAGGCACTTATTTACATTTAATTGAGTTGGCACAGGTGAAAAAATATTTGAAGAGGTATTGTTTTTGCTTGATAATTGAGAATGAGTGTTATTAATGTCAATAAACATGGAGTTTTCAAGTGCGAGACTCTTATGTCAACATTTCCATACATAATTTTGAAGTTTAAAATTCAAACTCATTACTTCCTTGGGAAAAATAAACATTACTAACGAATACACCATCACACGCACGAGATAACCTAAATAAAAAAATGTTTTTCACCCCTACATCAGCTGATTGAAATGTCAGTGGCTCTGTTTACAAACATTCTACATTCTGGATGGATACAGTTATAGATGATTCTAGTTCAGAATTGTCCAGCATTATTTATGATTATTTATATGAGAGTATAATATATATGAGAGTATAATTATATATGAGAGTATAATATATATGAGAGTATAATATATATGAGAGTATAAATATAATATTAATAATATAAATCGTCTACTTTCTGTTAATCTTTTCTAAATTGCTGCTTTTTTTCAAATTATTTGTGGAAACTTCTAATTGGCCCTAATTTAAATATTCTTGTATCTAATCTTTATCTAGCTGTAAGTTTTCCTAAGATTGTAAAAATAAAATAATAAAATATATAATAATATATATATTTATAGCAGAGTAAGAAAAAAATCATTAAAAAACTACAAAAGACGACGATCACAATGTAAGGGGTACGCTGAAAAACAGCACTGAACATACTATTTGACTATAGATATAAGTTATATTTTCATATATTATATAATATTACCTGTATGTTATATGAAATGTAGTTTTAAGTTCAGGCAATAAATCACTATTCTTTAAAAAAGAGTTATTTCTCGGCACTAAGCTAGAGTTCCACCCATACTTACAGGATCCTCGAAAACTTCCTCCACTCTCGTGTAGATATCCTTGCCTCTCTTCTGCCGCACCAGGAGGTACAAGTTCTCCACGGCACAGCAGCGGAGTAGCTTCTCCATTAGGACTTTACCCAGGAAACCTGGGGAAATGAGAAAGGAGTAATGTTAGTTACCGCCTCCTCTATAGGTACTCCATTTGTTATGCATATAAATCTACATTAATATAAAAAGAGGAAGGTTTGTATGTTTGTAACGAATAAACTCGAACTACGAAATCGATTTCAAAAAAAATTCACATTTAGAGTAACATCATCATCATTATCATCAGCCTATAGCAGTCCACTGCTGGACATAGGCCTCCCCCAATGAGCGCCATAGCATAGCGCCCTGTCTTCAGCTTGCCGCATCCAGCATCTACCTGCAGTCTTTCGCAGGTCGTCATCCCACCTGGTCGCAGGGCGTCCTACACTACGTTTACCGAGTCGTGGTCTCCACTCAAGAACACGTTTGCCCCAGCGGCCGTCGGTTCTTCGCGAGATATGGCCGGCCCACTGCCACTTCAGCTTGCTAATTCTCAGAGCTATGTCGATAACTTTGGTTCTCTGTCGGATGTATTCGTTCCGAATCCTATCCTTCAGAGAAACTCCGAGCATATCTCTTTCCATAGCTCGCTGAGCGACTTTGAACTGGTGGACCAGCCCTATCGTGAGTGTCCACGACTCAGCTCCGTAGGTCATAACGGGTAGGACGCACTGATTGAAAACTTTCGTTTTCAAGCATTGCGGTATGGATGACGTGAAGACTTGACGTAATTTCCCAAATGCTGCCCAGCCTAGCTGGATCCTCCTTTTGGCCTCCATCAACCTCCTTTTAGGAGGTATACACCTACCTATTTACCTATAACCTATTGCAATTACATGTGGCGAAACATAATTATGATAGGTAGATACTGAAACCCGCCATTTTGTAAAATTATACCGACTTTTTATCACGGCCCATCGGTCAACGACCCTGGATATATTTTGGTACTTAAATTTTTTAATGATGCTTCCGAAATTTCTCCGTCAAGGCTTGAGGAAATAACCATGAACCCATCTTCACAATGAAATATTAATAAGAAGGTAAAGATGACAACACCTTGTCAAGCCAAATCAGTAATTTTTTGCGTTTTTATGGTTTTCGTGTTTTTCGGAATCGTAATTATGCTTCCGAAATTTCTCCGTCAAGGTTCAAGGAAGTAACCATGAACCATCTTCTTTTTTAAAAAATAAAAGATGTTTCATAGCAAATATAATAAAGAAGGTGAAGATAATAGTTTGCTTCAATACTTATTAGGACAAACCTATTAATAATACATACAAAAACATTTATTTGGTACTAGACCCTATATCTCCATGATTTTATGTAATTTATTGTGGAATTGATTTTATATTGCTTGGTGACTACATTTTGGTGACAAATCTACTATTTTGCGGGCAAACCCTATTGTTTAAGAAACACAAAACTAATTAAAATGACGATAGCTTATATGACACCCGATGAAAACACCCTTTCAACTGTCTTGTTTATGTACCTAGGTGTTATTATTCATAAAAACAGTTAATTTCAAGTTATTTTTATGGTTTTCGTGGGAATTGTAATTAAGACCTTTGTGGCTTTGAAGGTCTGCTTAAAACGCAGGAGGTAAGGTTCCATTCTAAATGAAATGAAAACATAATATTTATTCTGATAGAGCAAAAAACTTAATTATCTAACTATAGTAAACAAATACAGCACACGACTTAAAAAGACTTAAAGTATATAATTGATAATATGCATTGATTTATATATATTTTTTGTATTATTAATAGACATATCTAAATTAATTAAGTGTAGATCAAGCCGTGTGTGACGGTCAGTGCCGTGTCATTCTCGTTTCAAATATTTGTGTCATTTACAATTGGTTCAAAAGTAACGGGATATTTACGTTTACGATTTGAGCTAAGTTGGATACTTAGCTCAAATCGTAAACGTAAATATATTATATATAATATTATCTAACATCAATATTAACTGTGCCGAAATATTGCCAAGATCAAAATAATACCTATTTCAATTAATCATTTAGATTAAATTGTACAGATTTAATTTGTACAAATACTATTTGAATACAAAAAATCTTTATTAACAAAGAAAGTTATAATCAAATAATAGATTGTAATTATAATTGAAACAATTGAGCTAACTGCAAACAATCTACAGCATGCTCAACTGATCTATATCAACACCAGTGGGCGCGTGTCCCCACTGCTCTGTATGACAATACCGTCTAAATAAATATAAATAACTACACCCGTTATAAATGAGTTTTTGTGTTAATATCCATGAAAGTTTCAATTCAAAAATTTTGATCTAGGTATCATGATCATCATCATCAGCCTATAGCAGTCCACTGCTGGACATAGGCCTCCCACAATGAGCGCCATAGCGCCCTGTCTTCAGCTTGCCGCATCCAGCATCTGCCTGCAGTCCTTCGCAGGTCGTCATCCCACCTGGTCGGAGGGCGTCCTACACTACGTTTACCGAGTTGTGGTCTCCACTCAAGAACACGTTTGCCCCAGCGGCCGTCAGTTCTACGCGAGATATGGCCGGATATGGCTATAAATGCTCTGAAGGGAGTATCGAATCCGCCACCTTCTGCGTTCCAGACCGACCTTCAACGCCACAAAGGTCGTTATAAAAATTCCCAAAAACGCGGAAACCATATAAAACACTTGAAATTAACTTTTTTTATGAACAAGTTAATAATAACTTAAACACCTACTTATACAAGACAGTTGAAAAGGTATTTTCATCTTCACCTTCTGAATTATATTTCAAGGTGAAGATGGGTTCATGGTTAGTTCCTCAAACATTGGCGGAGAAATTTCGGAAGCATCATTCATTATAATAGTTGCTTTTATAGGGTTCCGTACCCAAAATGTAAAACGGGAACCTATTACTAAGACTCCGCTGTCCGTCCGTATGTCCGTCTGTCATTCATCAGGCTGTATCTAAGGAACCGTAATAGACAGTTGAAATTTTCAGATGACGTATTTCTGTTACCTTGCCGTTATAATAAAAAATATTATAAAACAGAATAAAATAAATATTATAATGTGGCTCTCCTAAAACAAACGTGTTTTCTTTTTGCTTGTTTTTATAGATAATAGTTCTTTATAGTTCTTACCCGTAGCTCCAGTAATAAGGACATTTTTCTTGCTATAAAACGTTTGAATCGGTGTAAGTTTGACTTGGTTCATATTCTCGTCCATTTTGTCCTGATCTCTGGCGTAGTCCGTGCTTTCTTGAAGTTGAGGTCCTATGATGCTGGTTCCATGGTGACAAGGGGTTGTCGCCATTTTGAATTTTTCTTGCTATTTTTGCATCTTATCTGGAACAAAAATATTGTGTTAGATGTTCTGTTGTAAGTAAATATTGACTAAACTAAAATAATTAACTTTTGCCGGTGGCTTCGCATGCGTTTTCCTGGATTATTTTGTATGTTTTCCTGGATTATTTTGTATGTTTTCCTAATTTATTTTAAGACCTGTAAGGTAACGTCTAAAGGAAGTTTCACTTTGATATTTGATAATGTCCGTCGTAGATTTGTTAGGTATTACCTAAACACTTCATGTTTCACTATTTTCGAATCTAATTTTGCATAATATATGTTTATTATTATTATTTTTTTAGTTTTATTATATTAGAAAAAGGATATAGAACACATTTTTTTTTAATAGGAAGCTTCCTAAGGGATTTTACGCAGAATATACAAACAGTCAGTGATTCTACATAGGTACACGAATGCAAATTCATATGGGTAATAAATAAAACTGAAACTATCATGATAACTAACACAAAAGTCATTTAAAACGGAATATTAACCAGGTTTTGATTTTTGAGTTATCCAATATTTCGGCACAGTTTCATGCGCCATGATCACGGAATAACTGAAGGCACTGCGAGTAAGTTTTTATGAGCTGAAAAACCAATCCACCCAAATTTTTTGTCTTAACTCAAATCATGGTAAATGTCCCGTTTTAAATATCATGATGTCTTATCAATTTTCATCGTTAATTTGTTTCTTTTTGTTTTTTATATATTGATATTTTTAGGTTAACCTTAGGTATAACCTCATCATCATGTCAAATAAATATGTTATCTATCTATCTATCATCATCATCAGCCTATATTAGTCCACTGCTGGACAATGTCTCCCCCAATGAGCGCCATAGCGCCCTGTCTTCAGCTTGCCGCATCCAGCATCTACCTGCAGTCTTTCGCAGGACGTAATCCGACCCTGGTCGGAGGGCGTCCACTGAAGAACACGTTTGCCCCAGCTGCCGTCGGTTCTTCGCGAGATATGGCCGGCCCACTGCCACTTCAGCTTGCTAATTCTCAGAGCTATGTCGATAACTTTGGTTCTCTGTCAGATGTATTCGTTGCGAATCCTATCCTTCAGAGAAACCCCGAGCATAGCTCTTTCCATAGCTCGCTGAGCGACTTTGAACTGGTGAACCAGCCCTATCGTGAGTGCCCACGTCTCAGCTCCGTAGGTCATAACGGGTAGGACGCACTGGTTGAAAACTTTCGTTTTTAAGGTAGGTATAACCTAGTCTATATACGTAGTTTTCAAAAGGGCTTTTATACAGAAGAGTCATGTTTGATAGAGAACGGCTAGAACAGTTAAAATGAATCATAATGTATTCTAGGTCATGGCCCACCACAGCCCAACATAATTGCTAACGCGAAATTATAATGTTTTCATGAAATTATGAGTTTGAGGTCAAATGTGGTTAGAAGATCACTTGTAGAAAATGTATAATGCGTGGTGTTTGTTTACCACCACGAATCTAAATAAATAAATAACGCTGGACAATCCACACAGCATTATCTAGCCCCATGGTAAGCAGAGCCTGTGTTATGGGTACTAGATAACTGATATACATAATACATTACATAGATAAATATGTTTAAGTACATAGAAAACGACCAGAAAACCCGGAACAAATATCTGCAGAGCGTAAGCAAATCTGGTTGTTATTCCTTGATAAATAAATAAATAATTCTGATCAATTCACACAGCATTATCTAGCCCCACGGCATTATAGAGAGCAAATAACAAATAGGTACCTCGTATAGCTATGTCAAAATAGTAAAGTAAAGTAAAAAGATTTTTATTTTGTCAGAACAGAACAGAGACTCTTATAAACTAAACCTAGATTAACAGACGACAGAGACTGACAAAAATCGGTCTCCACTCAGCATGTGCTATGGTAGAGCAGATCGTACCTGCGCTGGTCTTCCGTGGTAAATAAAACCGAAAATAATGTGTCAGTATGTAAAGATATTATTTTAAAAAAATTAAATCGGAACAACTTTAATTTACTTTTACTATACACCTTTGTTTTTTACTATACACCTTTGTTTTTTACTATACACCTTTGTTTTGTAAAGGAGTGTTATTAAAATAATAAAATCTTGTAAATTGTAATCTTTACCGACTGTGAGGCAAGGAGGTAAGTATTACAATTATCGTGTTCTGCTCTGTAGTGTACGAGGAATGGTTATGTAAGTTACGTAACTGTTATTATGGTTACGGACATGGAATAACGAGGTCAGGGTCGTCTGAATTAATTTTTAAAAGTTTAGGCCTAATTATTGTCAGTTTTGTCAGCTATGAAGAAATTATTACGTACTAGCGGACCTTCCCGACTTCGCACGGTTTTAGTACGGATCCCTAACTTTTTTGAAAATACAATATAGCCTAGGTTCACCGGGGATAGTGTAGCTTCCCAACGGTGAAATAATTTTTCAAATCGGTCCAGTATTTTCGGAGCCTATTCATTACAAACAAACAAAAAATCAAACCTTTCCTCTGTATAATATTAGGATAGATAACACTAAATAGGGTTACTCCCACCGTCTCACGTATAACGTAAGACGGTGTAACCCTATTTAGTTGCCGTTGCCTTTTCTCAGCGTTTCACGAAAAGTCAGAGCTTCTTATGAAAAACCGCTGTAAGGAGCTTGCTTAATTATTTTAAATCACTAGCTAGCTGCGCCCCGCGCTTCCGCTCGTTTGGAAAACTATGTTTCAAATGGTTCATAAACCTTCCTCTTGAATCACTCTATCTATTATAAAAACAGCATCATAATCCGTTGCGTAGTTTTAAAGATCTATGCATCATAGGGACAGACAGACCGCGGGAAGCGACTTTGTTTTATACTATGTAGTGATTGTCAAAATATGTCAAAATTTTGCTTATCTTGATATCTAGATGTTGCAATAACTCGGAGAAAATCTGACGTTGCATCATTGAACTTGAATCGGAATCTAGGTTATAAACAACTAGCTACAGCCCTCGACCGGGCGTGAGTTTTGAATATTAATATTAGATAGATAGAATATACTTTATTGCACAAAAGTTGTACATAGGCGAGCATAATGCTAGATAGCATTCTCTACCTGCTAACCTTTGGGTAGTGTGGACAACAGTTTGGTAGGTAGTGCTATATAATAGAGATAATAAAATATACTACTCATAATGATACTAAGCTACTTATATTATATTTAAACAGTAATATATATACCTATATAAATATATAATAAAATTAGCGATTTGAGGCCAATAATCAACATAACTAACTATGTACTCCCATTTTTTGACGACCGATGTGGCGCGGTGGGCGATGGTCCGCCTGCGACACAGGAGGTTGCGGGTTCGATTCCCGCCTCGGAACAATTGTGTATACGATCTGCAGATATTTGTTCCGGGTGTTCTGGTCGTTTTCTATGTATAATAAAAAATATCTATCTATGTAATGTATTGTATTATGTATATCAGTTATCTAGTACCCATAACACAAGCTCTGCTTACCATGGGGCTAGATAATGCTGTGTGAATTGTCCAGCATTATTTATATTTATTTATTTATTTAATTATGGCATGCAAAAATTAATATTGTTGTACTTTGTTAAGTTAAAAACTTCAAAGCTACTAAGATCTAAAGGTAGTAACCTTATTATTATATTTTTAGAGCAATGCTAATTCTTTGAACAAAATAAAAGACAAGATTCCGATCACTTGTCAACTCTATTACTATTAATACGATATTTGTAAAAAAACGTGGTTTCATAGAAAATGGTCAACAATTTGCGGCAAACCATTTCACCGCTAGTTTTATACCGCAAAAAACGCAAGAATTTAGATCTCTGACGACCTCTGTGGCGCGGTGGGCGAAGGTCCGTCTGCGATGCAGGAGGTTCGATTCGAGATCAAACACACATTTGTCTCGAGGCAGGAATCGAACCCACAACCTTCTGCGTCGGACCTTCGCCCACCGCGCCACAGAGGCGTTAATTTATGTTTATATTTTGCATCTCCTCTATGCCTCGGCATTAAGCCCACCCTTATTTTTAAATTAAGTGAGAACTATAGTGCTAAGACAAACCTAACATAGGCGTTAAGGCACTATTAATGATGTAACCTATTTGTATGAATAAATAATCTATCTATCTTTATACCCTTTGTAGTGCAATAAAGTTTTAAATAAATAAATAAGTAACGCAACGGGACTACCGCCGACGTGACTCCCGCCGGTATAGGTACACAGTAATAACACCAAAATCCATCAGTTCCTTATTGCAACGCCAAAGTACTGTGTTCCAACGCAACATCGCAAGCGGGTCACGTATATACTACAAGGTTATAGAAATGGAATGACAATTTCTTGTGGTATCTTCTAAGGACGTAATATTTGACGAGCTCTGGGCGCGGTGGGTGTAAGTCCGCCTGCGACAGAGGAGGGTTCGATTCCCGCCTCGGGACAAAGTGTCCCGACATTGCAAGCGGGTCACGTGTATACTACAAGGTTAGAGAACAATTTCTTGTGGTATCTTCTAAGGACGTAATATTTGACGAGCTCTGGGCACGGTGGGTGTAAGTCCGCCTGCGACAGAGGAGGGTTCGATTCCCGCCTCGGGACAAAGTGTCCTAACATCGCAAGCGGTTCACGTGTATACCTACTACAAGGCTAGAGAACAATCTGTTGTGGTATCTTCTAAGGACGTAATATTTGACAAGCTCTGGGCGCGGTGGGTGTAAGTCCGCCTGCGACAGAGGAGGGTTCGATTCCCGCCTCGGGACAAAGTGTCCCGACATTGCAAGCGGGTCACGTGTATACTACAAGGTTAGAGAACAATTTCTTGTGGTATCTTCTAAGGACGTAATATTTGACGAGCTCTGGGCGCGGTGGGTGTAAGTCCGCCTGCGACAGAGGAGGGTTCGATTCCCGCTTAGGGACAAATGTTTGAACGATCTGCTGATTGATCAGGGTGTTCTGAGAGTTTTCTATGTATAATAAAAATATCTATCTATGTAATGTATTGTATTATATATATCAGTCTACGTACCCATAACACAAGGTCTGTTTAGCTTGGGTAGCCCCAAGCTAAGATGCTGTGTGAATAGTCATTTATTTATTTTAACTTTAGAAACAAAAGACCCTTGCAGAAACGACTAAATACCGAGATTAATTCAAATAGTACGCAATTTAAACCAAAGGCACTCGTCACGTATTTTTTTTTTTCCGCAAATTGTTTGCTTTTGGAGTACCTACGAAAAAAAAAAAAAACTTGAAAAAAGAAAAAACTAATGAATTTCCAAAATAGAATGCGTGATACACTCACGAATAATCCAATATTGATATATAGGATGATCAAAGAGAGTTCCGTGTTCCAAATTATTATTACATCAGAAACGAAAAGAAGTAAAAAATTAAAATTTCTTGCATTGCAAACTTATTAAGGAGATTCCATTGTTACTTCAGAAAAATTTGATCTCCTTGGTATTAAAAAAGTTTGGTATTATTGGTAAAGAAACAATACTATGTGCTTTTTATACATAACAACCTAATTTAGTAAAAGGTATTTACATAATATTTACAAAACCCAGAAAAAAAAATTATGAAACTTAAGCATAAATTATCGAATAATGATATAACATTCATTATAGCTAAATATGTGGTAACCTTATTTCCATAGCGCCTCGGGCATAGATTACTCATTTAGTTATATTGTCTTGTCGGTTAAGCTTTTATCGAACTTTTAATGGTTCACCCTTTACGTCAAATTTTCAGGATTTTTTTTTCACGCAAATTTGAACTAACTTCAACTTTTGACAGAAATTAAAAATTCTGATGAAAAAATAATGTATCATAAAAGTGGCACGTTTGCATGCACTTATCTTTGTTTGCAACAGTCTGCAGTTAGCTCAATCGTTTCAAAAAATAATAAAATTGAAATAATTTCACTTATAAAATAACTCGTAAACTTACTTCGTCCCTTTTTTGCAAATCAAATTCACCAATTAAAAAGAACTCTTTGCACACGCACTCTTTTTTACACTTTTTAAAACACTGGCCACTAACAAAAAAAAAACTCGTAAAAACAAATGTCAAAAAGCAACTGTCACAAAAAGGCGCGAATCGGCTACCATAGCACAGAGCGAACTATGGACGCAACCAAAATTATGAGGCCAAATTATTATGCAATTTTATTACGCTGTTACATAAAATGGCGGTGTTGTGCAAAAGTTTTTTTGGGTTATCCGGCAGCTATGTCGCACTCTTGTAGAATGAAATATATAAAAGATGTGTGGACGGTCTTCCGATCGACCATCCCCCCTTTTTGGGTGGGGGTAATGGGGTAGAGATGGCTTTGGCGATGATTTATGGTGATGAGAAGCAAGGTTGTGTTGGGTGAGCTTTTTTTTGTTATGTTGGGTAATCGTACAAGGGCTAAATAAATTGTATGGCGGGAAGAGATCGCTTACATCGATACCTAAGACCGTCATGCTAATGCTTCATGCTCTATATTTTTTTACCTGTAAGCAGGTTTAGTAGTACTTTTTATCATTTTTCGTAACCAAAGAAATAAAATACGCTATTCTACAGAACCCAGTCACTAGCTTGATTAACACACTCTTTACTTTGTTTATTACCAAATACATCTTAAAAACATTTCATCTTACAAAGTCTTATTATTATTTAAAATTATTTTAAGAAATCTTACTTTTTGACTTTTTAGTTTAATTTAGTTTGATTTGATTGTTTGATAGATAGACAATTCTTTATTGCACACTTAAAAATACAACAAATAAGATACAAAATTACAAAATATGTTACAATTCGACGGTTGTCTAGTAGAGATCGGACTTTGAGCGATAAGACCGCCAAATTGTCACATACATAATTATGTAATTTTTTTTATCTTTTTTGCTGTATTTTTTTGCACACTTACTGCGCCCCGCGGATTCTCCCATGGTCCGCGTAATGTTCTTATTTTTTTTTCTACCTTCTACGAAGAATTAGATAATATTTAGATGAAATCGGTAAAGCTATTTTTAAGTTATAGCGTGCCCAGAAGAAATTTTTACATAATTATGTATGGGTGTATTATGTATACAAGATTGACTAAGTGCTTATTTTGTAGGCCTAAAGAAATAAATTTTTTTTGAAATTTTTTTTGAGATAGCAGTGGACTGATATAGGCTAATGATGATGAAGATGAAGATTTATAAATAAAGTTTCTTTCTAAGTATTTTTTAAGTATCACAAAAGGTGTATTCTGTATTTCGATATTTATTAAGCGAATTAGAATCACATACCGTTCTGTAGTTAATCCCAATCCTTTGCCTAACAACTGAATCTTCCTACGCCAAGAGCAAAGCCTTATACCCATGTATATCTCAGCTTTGTGGACCGTATCGATAAGTAAACAGTACAGGCACGCTATTCTCTGTTTTTAGCGTTCCGTAAGACCGTAGTTATGGTAAATACTGGGGCAAACGTGTTCTTGTGGTCCGACTCGATAAACGTAGTGTAGGACGCCCTCCGACCAGGATGACGTCCTGCGAAAGACTGTAGGTAGATGCTGGATGCGGCAGGCTAAAGACAGGGCGCTATGGCGCTCATTGGGGGAGGCCTATATCCAGCAGTGGACTGCTATAGGCTGATGATGATGATGATGAGTTATGGTACGATCCAAATATCAAAGTGCTTTAATTCCTTTAGACCTCGCAGGGCTCTTGTCACGAAATTCAAATTACAAAGGTAAAACTGGGAAATAAAGCGATTATTTTGATTTTTTGTTTACTTCAATCTACGTAAAGTGTAAAAGAAACTTTTACCTTGTTAGGTTGTTTTCGAGGTGGAAAAGCTCGTCTGTAATGATTTAATAGAAATAGAAAAAACATTTATTTAGACACAGGTACAAAATACAGGCATAGAATAAACAAACAAAGTAGTTTATCATGGGGGTAGACGACACAAATAGGTGATATTAAGACTAAAATAAGACTACCTCCATGATCCATGTTTTTTTTTGTATTATCTATACTAATATTATAAAGAGGAAAGGTTTGATATTTTGTTTGTTTGTAATGAATAGGCTCCGAAACTACTGGACCGATTTGAAAAATTCTTTCACCGTTGGGAAGCTACACTATCCCCGGTGAACATAGGCTACTTATATTATATTTTCAAAAAGTTAGGGATCCTTACTAAAACCGTGCGTAGCCGGGAAGGTCCGCTAGTCATAGATATCATGGCTAGTGAGTGAGTTTATTCATCAAAATAGTAAAGTAAAGTAAAAAATCATTTATTTCTTTAGGCTTACAAAATAAGCACTTAGACAAGTCATATTTTAAATATAAATTATTATCAAATAAAATTATTTTACTGTTCACTTCAATTTTTTGTCCACTAGTGGAAAATATAGTCTATAAGAAAATATTGAAGATGTTGTAACAAATGCAGAGGTTCACCATAATACTAGAAATAAGGCAAATGCGGTGGTTCCTCGGACCAGACTAAGTAAAATTTTGAATTTTGATTTTAAGTAATTGTTGTATATCTAAAAAAAATTACAACAAAATACCAATTATTATAAGACAAAAACCTAACACTGTATTACTAAAATATGTGAAAAACCATTTAATTCAAAAATGCTACTATACAATTGACGAAGCTATGGCTGACACATCTTTATTTTTTCGACGACCGATGTGGCGCGGTGGGCGAAGGTCCGCCTGCGACGCAGTAGGTTGCGGGTTCGATTCCCGCCCCGGAACAAATGTGTGTACGATCTGCAGATATTTGTTTCGGGTGTTCTGGTCGTTTTTTATGAATAATAAAAAATATCTATCTATGTAATGTATTGTATTATGTATATCAGTTATCTAGTACCCATAACACAAGCTCTGCATACCAAGGGCCAGATAATGTTGTGTGAATTGTCCAGCATTATTTATTTAATATTTTGTGAAGAAAATTCGGATACTTAATAATAAGTGAGATCTAGGTACATTGTACAAATTTTATGTAATTTTCGACATGTCTATATGCTATAAATAAGTTTAAAGATGATATAAATGACACTTGTAACTTTTTTTTATGAGATCTAAGAAACTATTCGTCCATGGTATAACTATGATTTATTTATTACCCGGAACCTTAGCACGCTTGCCATACTGTCGCATGGCCGTTTTTATTTGTCTATGGTAAAAACAGAAATGGGATGTATTTCTGTTTTTATTAAATTAAATTAAATTACCTACGTAGGTCATTCATTAAGAAAAACAGTAAACGAAATAAAAAATATGTTTAAGTCTCGCATGATGATCTCGAAAATTATGATAATTTTATGAAACTAATTACTATGTATGTGAAATCTTTTGTAGCGTACCAAATTACCA
Organism: Eupithecia dodoneata; assembly: GCA_947044415.1. Taxonomy (NCBI): domain Eukaryota; kingdom Metazoa; phylum Arthropoda; class Insecta; order Lepidoptera; family Geometridae; genus Eupithecia; species Eupithecia dodoneata. Next base: position 4,375,145 of record OX345683.1, on the reverse strand, counting down.
ATGTTTTGTAACTATAATTATTCGTTATTATACCTAGTTCTGTTCTTTTTTATAAATTGACGACCTCTGTAGCGATCACGGGTTTGAATCCCGATTATTTACGTACTACACACATTAATATCATAAACTAGCTGTTTCCCGCGGTTTAACCCGCGTTAATTCGAATTTCAATATAATATAGTCAATGTTCACGGGGATAGTGTAGACTCGGTCCAGTAGTTTCGGAGCCTTTTCAATACCTACCTACAAAAAATCAAACCTTTCCTCTTTATAGGTAATTCTAAGTATCTACTACCTATGAGATGAGAAAGTTCATATGGATGTATGGATGGATGTTTGTAACTTCTCCACGTCAAAACTACTGACAGATCAGGCTGAAATTCAAACAAATCAGTTTCCAAGGAAAATAAATAACCTAAAAACTTTCCATAGAAAAACTTTCCAAAGAAACAACGCGTGCGAAACCGCGAACAGAAACTAGTACAAACCACGTACAAACATACATTAGTTTGCGTGAAATAGCTTGAGATGTAGCAGACAGAACGACCACGTCCATGCAAAAATGTGAGCGCGTAGCACTTCTTTACTTTCTAGGTCAAGGCGAGACGTTTTATAATACCTAATGTACATACTTACAAACTCACAGCGTCACAGCCTTTGTAGGTATATATAATTACGTATGTAGGTAGGTACGCAACTATCATCAACATCAGCCTATTACCTATAGCAGTCCACCTCTGTACCTCAGAATATAGAAAGTCCAGAAACCGCGTTCAACTGTAATTGCAAGCTACACGCTGTGTCCAAAAACAAAACAACGTCCCCCGCCCGCCTCACCTTCCCACCCGCGTAATGTTGTTAGCTCAGGCATTATTTGCCCGTTTTTGGGGTAAATTTTGGGAGTATTGGAATTAAGATAATAATAGAATAAAAATTGTCCTTTTCTATATAACTATGTACCTACCTGATTATCTCAAGAAAAAGATAAGTTCATCAAATAAAACACGGTTAAGATTAAAAAAATATGTTTAATTTCCTTTTTGCTGGGTAGGCTTTCTAAAATATTGTCTCTTGTAGTTTGAACTAATTAACAAAGATTTACATTTAGATAAATTATATTTTTTATATTACATAAACGACCAGAAAACCCTGAACAAATATTATTTGCAGATCGTACAAACATTTGTACCGAGGCGGGAATCGAACCCGCAACCTCCTGCGTCGCAGGCGGACCGTCGCCCACCGCGCCACAGAGGTCGTCACAACTTATTAATATTCTACAATGAATAAAAGCCCTTAAAAGGTAATAAAAAGAAGGGTAAATCAAAACTCTTATATTGGCAACACTAACAAGATGGACGCATCACTCTCTATGACAATTGAAAACAGAGAAATTAATTCATTATTTAAATAAGACGATACCTAAATGCGATACTTACACGTGAAATGTGATCCCATCCTGTTTCTTTTTTAGACCCGCCGCATTTTTACAGGCAGGAACGACACAGGACGGCATAATTTAGTTAAATTGGTCATCGCTAAAATACGTCACGCGATACGACGTTCACAAAGTATCTGATCAGTTGCGCGTCAAACTACTCTATTTAAGAGTAGTTTTTGTAGCGTCAGTATTAGGCGCGCTCACGGTTTCTGGACTTTCTGTATTCTGAGCTCTGTACATAGGCCTCCCCTAATGAGCGTAATAGCGCCCTGTCTTCAGCCTGCTGCATCCAGCATGTGCCTGCAGTCTTTCGCAAGTCGTCATCTCACCCCTGGCCGGAGAGCGTCCTATACGTTTGCCGAGTCGCGGTCTCCACTCAAGAACACGTTTACCCCAGCGCAGCGGTTGTCGGTTCTTCGCGATATATGGCCGACCCACTGCCACTCAGCTTGCTAATTCTAACGTAAGTATATCGGTAGGATATTTTATATTTATTTGAAGACTAGCTATTTCCCGCGGTTTCACCCGCGTTAAATTCTAATTTCACATTTATAAAATATGATGTAGCCTATGTCACCCTGGGATAGTGTAGTGTAGCTTCCCAACGATGAACGAATTTTTCAAATCGGTCCAGTAGTTTCGGAGCCTTTATAAAGCTAGTAGGTAACAGATAAAATTAAAATAATTACTTCCTTGCTCATGTTCCATTTGAATATAATTAACTTAATTATCGCCTGATGATTTTCAATTAATAAGCCATGTTCAATTTCAGTTCAATTTGAAGTAGACAAAAAATTCAGTGATTTCACGCTAGCACAAACTTTTTTGTGTCTTCGTTACGCACAGGCTCACCTTAGTGACGTGTTCACATACAATACAGCATCTACATAATAAAGTTAATTAAATGTTTACTACACTACCCTATGAATTAGAATTTAACGCGGATGAAACCGAGGGGAACAATTAGTCTTCAAATGTTGTGAATAATTTGACTTGTCTAAGTGCTTATTTTGTAAGCCTAAAGAATAAATGATTTTGACTTTGACTTTGAATGAATGAGACGCTTTCTGTTCCATTAAAAAAAAAGCATAAGCAAAGGAGCACCAAAAAGTCGAGTCCTTATGTAAGAGCGGCAGGATGTCTTGTATGTAATAGTTGATGGTTCAATGTGAAATTAAAAAAAAAGGTTCTAACTCGATGGAAAAAATAGATTTAGTCTCTAGGGCGTATAATCGAGTGTGACGCCCGCTGACCAACGGTATAGTGACACCTTTTGAGCAAGAGAAGTAAAAAGGTTATTTCTATTCCATGGGATTGTTTTATGGGATATAATGTATATTATAGCCTATATTATTATATCCTCGATGTGTTATGCTTACTTGGGTCTCGAGTATGCATTATAAAATGTACCTACAACATTAAGTAGGATTCGTTTAGTTATAAATATTAAAAAACTATAAATAAAACACAAAAAAAAAAATACAAAATTATTTATTTCCCATAACACTTAAATACATATGTACACATAGCTGGCGGCCCCCGCACGAGGCAAGCCTGTGTTGCGGGAAGCCTGTTTACATAGGTAACTTTAACTGTAGAGATTTAAAGAAATTGATACTGATACAGGGCAAAGAAGGAGGGGGGAAGAAGAAGAGGAAAAGAGGAGTTTGGATTATTATATTATTTTACTTACATAATGGAGCCAATGGAATAAAACTATAGTAATCTTTACATTTACTTTAAGATACTTAAGAGATCTTCAGTGGCATCGTAGTCAAGGGTAAGTAGCCATCGTCTAATATTTTCCTTTACGCCATATAGCGCGCTAGACAGATTGTGACCCGGCGGCGGTAGATGAAAGGGAAGGCAAACTAACGGAAACGCTTAGCAAAGGCAGTTTTAATGAGAGAAATACAACAGTATAATTTTCATTGTGAATTGACTAGCTTCTCCAACACTTTTTCAAAATCATTCCACAAACATAAACCATTCTCTAGTTTCCCACAATCTTTTAGTTCCAATTGTTGAATCATAGGTGGCGCTAGTAAATTTATCTGTTTCCCTTCACGAATATCTTTCGAAGATTGATAAACATAATCAATTTTCAAAAAATCATTAGAATCATCGGACCATTTTTGAAAAACTACTTTCCCACCAATAGGAGTAACTTCTTTCTGTTTTTCTAATGTATAAGGCTTACATCCGATACCTTTTAAAACAGTATAAATATTTGTATCATGTCCCACGAGAAGTGTTACTTTAATATCGTTATTTAATAATTTTCTAATATATTTAATTAAAGGTCTCGAAATGTCATTGGAGGTACTGTTGAATAAAACACTTTGGTAATTGTGATAAATGTCTAAAATTGACGACCATTTTTCTTCGGTTCTCAATTCTCCCCATGCCACGTTTTCCAATCCTTCATAATAAGCCATTAGAAATGCATCAATAACACATTTTCCAATTTTTAAAGGCCCAATAATGCCAGGTTGCGAGTTTGTTTTAACAAATGGTCTGTTATTCGCACTTATTAAGCTACATTCATGGTTTTTAATGCAGTTTTCAGAATGTTCGTAGTCCAAAATTTCTTCTAGTTGCTTTAATTGTTCAGATAACTGTAGATGTTTGATTTCGTTTCCCATTTCGCTTATAACTTTTGTCTTATACTCGGCCGATTTATTATGAATAAATGGGTTAAATAAGGGATCATGTTTTGTTTTATCAGTATTATTTCTGCTATATTCTGTTTGTATGTCGATTTTGCATGAGGGAAAAGCGCTGTCTACAAAAGCCTTAGCCGATGCTTCTGTTCTTTGAAAATTGTTAGCGTAGACGAATAAATCCTTTTCTTTCGGACAACCTTCTTGCAAGAGCTTTTCTTCTCTCAGCCACTCGGAAAAGTACGTTCCCATGTAACCTTCAAGTAAAGTACCTTTAGCTGTCAAAAATCCCAGTTTCTCGCTCCATAACGGCCATGATTTTGGGCTGAATTGTGCCAAAGTCTTTGACAAAGGAGTCCGAATGTTGTGTCGGCTAAGTATGAGAACTTTTTGCAGTTTCAACTGTTCCGAATTCAAAATGCAACCACTGAGAATAAGAAAAAGTTTTATATACATTGTTTAGACTTCATTTGGATCTTTGGAGCAAATAACTTCGAACATACAAGGGTGAGTGTACCTACCTAGAACTAGACACAGGTTTTTTTAGCGCGAAAAACGGTTGATCGCGCCTCTTATGTATATAACTGGTGGAGGTCTTGCGATCGTATAGAGAGGCCAGTAGAAACTAAATAATAAAAATGTGTATTCCTCTGGTTCTTTTTATAACATTTTGCGATAGCAACCAGGGTCGGCTAAAATCAAGAAACTACAAAATTTAATCACAATATTATTTAAATTGCGCAAAATTACTTCGTGTAATGAAGTAGGTATACTTACCTATGTACGATATTTATGTGGTTATCAAAATTCGGTCCTAATAATAGGTGCAGATCGAGCGATTAAGATCTCTCGATCGTAAGAGCGGGCCAATCCAGCAATATAATGTGGGTAGGTATGTAAAACTACCTATGACCTAAACTATTTTTTATTGTACCTACCTACCTAATCGTCTTAAATTTCCAATGACACCTCATTAACAAAATTTGTCTTAATTTCTATTAACTTATTTCTATAACTGCTTTCTATAACTGCCGGTAGCCTAATTTGTGATATTTATTATTATTAGTTCATAAGTTGTATTATTTTATATAAAACACAAATAAATATTTTCTATTCCTATTCCTATTCCTATTCCTATTCCTATTCCTATTCCTATTCCTATTCCTATTCCTATTCCTATTCCTATTCCTATTCCTATTCCTATTCCTATTCCTATTCCTATTCCTATTCCTATTCCTATTCCTATTCCTATTCCTATTCCTATTCCTATTCCTATTCCTATTCCTATTCCTATTCCTATTCCTATTCCTATTCCTATTCCTATTCCTATTCCTATTCCTATTCCTATTCCTATTCCTATTTCTATTCCTATATTATAGGTACTGAATTTATTCAGATGAATTTTGGCATGATTTGCGTTCATATTACTGGATGACTATCGGATAGACCCCAGAAGAAACATGTTAAATTTTGGGGTAAAAGATACCCCAAAATTTAACATGTTTCTTCTGGGGCAGGCATCGACTACGTAGTCGATGGGGGCAGGTGATGAAATGTAAAAAACAGTTTTATAATCGAGTGTCGCGAGATCTAAGTTGAGGGCGAATCAATAATAGTGTATGTACCTACGTACAAAGAATATAACCTATATGCGGAGATAACAGAGTTCAGGGCAAATTAGATACGTTCTTTTAGTTGTTTTTACTTATATCCATTGTGTTTATGACAATAAAATAAGTAGGTATGAAGTAATTTCATTATGTACTAACATATACCTAGGTACTGATTGTCGTCGTCGAGTCTTTAGGCCGGGTTAGGAGTTGAAATCTACGAAAATAAGTAATGGGAACTCTTTAAATAATAAAAAGATACATATTGAGACCCTCCTCCTTTTTTAAAGTCGGTAACATTAAAAACCCTGTCTACTTTAAAACTTGTAGCTTGTACGGACATCTATCAACGAGTAGCAAAACTTTTTCATAAAAAGGTATTTGAACCTAAAACGCAAAACGATGAACGAGAAAGTTTGACATAACATTGACATTGCAGGCTGGTTTTCGTTTACAATTCGTTCACTCTTAAACATCCAACCAACCAATCGGAATCTTCATCTGCCATTCATTCAGATCAAATCAAAATGAAATTGAAATGAGAAAGAATGAGAACGTCTTATTTCATTCGTCCTTCGTCCTTGCCTTGTTTGTTTTGTATTGATTTTTGGTTACATTTACGGTCATTGTTTTGTTCGAATATTATTCCTGAATTTTCCTAGGAAACTGAAGTAAATCATTCACTGATAATTTCACAAATTTCCGTAAACTTACGAGAATTGCGAATTAAATAACTTAGTGTAGCATTGTCATTGTTGTCGTGACTTTTCATGGACTTTATTACATTTTTACGATATTTCTTCTGATTATCAGTAGAATAAAACCACAACTATGCTTCCTCGCCAATACTACACCGAGCAAGATATTCGAAAACGGCAAATAGACACTCTGAAAGTCTTCAACGATCACGTCGTAGAAATAGTGGAAAACACCGAATACAATGTCGAATTCACTGCGAACGGCAAGAAAATGTGTCTAAACGTGGTCCTACCCCCGGAATTTCCTAATGAACAGCCGAACTTGTACATAAATCCACCGATTTCTCATCCCTGGGTTGCTGAAAACAGTAATCAAATAACAGGGGCTCCAGGGTTGGTTAGCTTCACCGTGCATTCAGATTTGGGTCGACTAGTGCAAGCTATCATCAGGGAGTTTATTAAGTACCAACCTACGAGCTCAGATGAGGCTACATCTAATGATACAAGTCCACAGAATAACTACAGTGCACACTCCTTGATGTTTCCCGAACTTGCTGAGTTGAATATTGAGGAATTGCAGGAGATATTAGAAAACACTGATTTACAGGTAAACTGTGTATTTAGCATTACTATCTTTATGAACAAAAGATGTTGACACAAACACAAATAAAGTAAATAAACATATTAGAACTAGTAAATACAATTCTAACAGTTGATCCGATTGCAGACTACTGCCACCAATCAGTAGAGGTAGCTCAACAGATGCCTCCCTTACACAAGGGGGGTTGATAGTTTATTAATTTAGCCAGTAGTGTCCGGCTATATGTATATCACGAAGAACTGACAACCGGCTGGGGTAATAATAATTAGCACAATTATATTATTCTTGAGTGGAGATCGTGTTTCTGCAAATGTAGTGACAACCTCTAGCCAGGTAGGATGACGACCTGCAAAAGACTGCAGGCAGATACTGGCTTCGGCTAGCTGAAGACAGGGCACTCATTAAGTTGTTGATGACCTACCTATAAAAACCTTAAATCTGGATAGACCAAAAAATACATTATCATCATCAGTCTATGTTGCTCCACTGCTGGACATGTGCACACATAAAAAATCATGATTAAAATCAATAACCCTGGTTTATAATCTGTATTAAAAATGCCACTCTTTCAGGATAAACTACTAGAGAACAACACACAGCTGCTGGAAATGGAGCTAGAAACTGAGGAGTTGATGACCAGTATTGAACAGATAGCGCAGGACAATCTGTCCAAACAACAGGTGAGTACTGTTCAATAGAATAATGCCCCAGTTCTCACAGGGGGCGTCCATTAATTACTTGAAGTGTTATTATACAATACAATACAATATATCTTTATTGCACCATCAAATATAAAGAAAATAATAAAAATAGGATCTTAATACTAACTAAATCTAGTGGCACAATCGGCGGCCTTATCGCTAAAAGCGAAATCTCTTCCAGGCAACCTTTGGATGGATAGGATCGGTACGTATTAAAGCTGACGGTGGCGTAATTATTTAGGATAATTATGTAATATATAAAATAATTAATATTTATTAAGAACGTACATATATAAAAATAGAGCACAAATATACATAAAGCAGGAACAATTAACATAGAAAATAAAAATAAAAGTCAAGAAAACTTATCAAGAGTGGTCAGAGGGATTTTGCTTGACGGATAGAAACGGGAAGGGCGTTCCAGAGTTTGGCGGCCTGCAACGTGAAGGAATCACCATAGAATTGGGAAGTGTGTGATGGGATTTTTAAGAGAAGGGTATCAGACGAGCGAAGGGATCGTGGGTGGGACATATGGAGAAACTCAAAACGGTCTTTTAGATAAGATGGCAACGATGAACGGTCTTTTAGATGATTATATTATACAATGTAATGATCCTTACAAGGGACTCTATCGATTGGCATTAGAAAAAGTTTTCCCAATTTAATTCCTTGAAAGCGCTACTCATGCTTCACCAAACATGTTTAATGCCAAAACGTTTTTCTCCAAAAAGGAGCTGATGTTTCAAAAGAAACTGCACCTGTATCTCTTCTCGACGACCGATGTGGCGCGGTGGGCGAAGGTCCGCCTGCGACGCAGGAGGTTGCGGGTTCGATTCCCGCCTCGGAACAATTGTGTGTACGATCTGCAGATATTTGTTCCAGGTGTTCTGGTTGTTTTCTATGTATAATAAAAAAAGATATATCTATCTATGTTATATAAAGTATTATTTATATCAGTCATCTAGTACCCATAGCACAAGCTCTGCTTAGCTTGGGGCTAGATGATGCTGTGTGGATTGTCCAGCATTATATTAGTAATAACAATCTCATGTGAGGGAGAGGCAGAGCACATCCTATTTAAGGGTCCGGCGACCCTCGCTTGCAAAAATCGCTCCGAATATCGCTGTCCCTGTTTAACCCTTGCGCCGCGCCCTATGCGTGCGCAATAGCAATATTAGCCGTTCAAATTTTGGTTTGCTCCGTAATACCAAAAATTATGACTGAAAACTTTTTGTATTCTTCACAAAGTATTGTTATTCTGTAACTAGATAATATAAGCTATGTTCCTTAATAAATAAAACGTAAGATATTGATGTTTTTAATACGAGCAAGAAAACTTGTCCATTTTCTCAGAAAAATTTGCAAAATTCGATTGGCTTTCATTTAATTTTAGGTAAGTATTTTGAAAAAAGAACTATTTAGGAACCTAGATAAATATTATTCAAATACAAATAATACAATATTATAGTGGAAATATGCTTGAATTGGAAATCATTTTGGTATTACGTTTGTATGAAGAATTCGTCCCTCCGGAGGCCTCTTAAGTATTTTATAGTAAAATTTACTTATGTGAATCCATACTACATTCTTTTTAATCTTACTAGTCCTAATCCACACCCACGTTTGTCTCACTCACGTCACATTTTTAATTCCAGAGCCTAGAAAACATGAAAACCCAAGTAATCGACAGAATCGCCACAATAGTCCAAATAAAAATGAGCTACGAAGAACTCCACCGGATGCATCAGCAGCTAGCGACGCGGTACGATCCGCACCGCATCCGCGACCGCCTGCGGTCTGCGGCCGGCTCGGCGGACGAACAGGCTGAGAGAGTGGCTGACCAGTTCCTACTAGGTAAGATTCGGTACCAAAGCTATCGACATAGCTCTAAGAATAAGCAAGCTGAAGTGGCAGTGGGCTGGCCATATCTCGCGAAGAACCGACAACCGCAGGGGCAATAGTGTTCTTGAGGGACTGCAGGTAGATGCGGCAAGCCGTGACAGGGCGCTATGGCGCTCATTAGGGGAGGCCTATGTCCAGCAGTGGACTGCTATAGGCTGATGATGATGATGATAAGATGCGGTAGTATGTGATATGATGCGGTACGATCCGCACCGCATCCGCGACCGCCTGCGGTCTGCGGCCGGCTCGGCGGACGAACAAGCTGAGAGAGTGGCTGACCAGTTTCTACTAGGTATGTATTTTTACTAGAGTTGCCACGAATAATGATTTGGCCGAATAACCGAATAACGAACATTCGGCTTCCCCCTCGGCCGAATGGCCGAACATTTGGCCACATGATTTTATTTTTATTTGAAAACTGCTCGCCTGAATCGTACAGCAGACTCATACAAATGGTGGTCAGCAAGCGCCAAATCATACCCAGTACTGACGAAATTCGCAAAGGTTTATCGTCTCCTGACAGCAGTGTCTACAGAGACTTTTTTAAGAAGCGGGTATTATTTATGAAGAAAAATGCAATTTTTTTTTTAATTTATCTTAACTTACCATTGGTAGATTTTATGTATTAATATTGTCATTTATGATTAAAGTATTGCATTTTTTAATAATATGTGGTTTTTTATTTTCCATTTTTTATTATTCGGTATTCGGCCGAATAGTAGACACTATTCGGTAGAATACCGAATAATCAAAAAAGTGGCCGAATATGCCGAATACCGAATAATGGCCGAATATTCGTGGCATCTCTAATTTTTACCTTATTTAAGTAACACCTGCTAATAGAGAAATTGGAGAGGTTGACCTTCAAGTTCTCGTAATGACCGGACAGGACTACACGTACCGAATAATTATGTGTACGCGCGCTGAACTAGGCTACTTGCAATTCCGAAGGCAAAAACCCTCCTGAGCAAGTCCCTGTTCACACGGGCCCTTCGAGCTATAAATACTTAATGTGCAGTGGAGGATGTTGACAAATTGTTTATGTCGATGCCAAAATTCAGGGATGCTGTTTTTACATTTTTTTTTTTAGGATATTTGACTTTTTTTTATTTCTTTGTCGTTTTGGTGCTGCACTGTAATGTAATGACAATGCAAATATTGTTAGCTGGCAACCCCCTGTGCAAACTGGCAACCGCCTCGTTGATGACGCAAGCAATGCTGTAGCTAGCTGTAGATAAAAGGCGCGCGGGCGACGACGGCGCTCACTCAATCACTAAAGTCCGGTAACGCTGGAAAGTCCGGTAACGCTGGAAAGTCCGGTAACGCTGGAAAGTCCGGTAACGCTGTCATGGCCATAAATGGGGTCAACAGCATTTATGTCCATTCGAAAAAAAAAAACGCTCACTCACTTCGTTTCTGCGCTTTGAGCTGTGCTGCAGAAGTCATTTTGTGGTCTACCTAATGAATAAAATGTCGAATTTTGATGTTATTTAAGTAATATCATATTTGATAAATCATTTAGATTCCTTTGTAAATTCTCTTATTTAATAAAATCTGCTATTGATGCCTGAAAATATATTATTGATTAAAAAATAAATAAAATTCTCTCTCACTCACACCTTTGCCTAATATGACTAAATAATCAATTGTCTTTCCTTCTTTCAAGGTAAAATACCCGTAGAAGAGTTCGTACAGCAATTCGCAGAGAAGCGAGCATTAGGACAGGCGCGGCGAGCGCGGGAAGAACGTCTCGCGCATCAACTGACGCTGTTGGACAAGGCCACTGCTTAGATACGCCCCATCATCATCAGCAGCAGCAGTCCACTGTTGGACATAGGCCTCCCCCAATGAGCGCCATAGCGCCCTGTCTTCAGCTTGCCGCATCCAGCATCTGCCTGTAGTCTTTCGCAGGTCGTCATCCTACCTGGTCGAAGGGCGTCCTACACTACGTTTACCGAGTCCCGAGCGAGATATGGCCGGCCCACTGCCACTTCAGCTTGCTAATTCTCAGAGCTATGTCGATAACTTTGGTTCTCTGTCGGATGTAATCGTTACGAATCCTATCGTTCAGAGAAACTGATATGTCCCATTGTTGGGCAAAAAGCTGGTCCGTCAACAGAAGAGCCTTAGGGTCGGTTCATATCTGACGGAAAATACGTCGAGCGTATCATCGGTCGCGTCTAGTAAAATTAAAGTAAAAAGATTTATATTTTGTCAAAACAGAGACTCTTATAAATTAAACTTAAGATTAACAGAAGGCAGAAACTGACAAAATCGGTCTCCACTCAGCATGTGCTATGGTAGAGCAGATCGTACCATAGCGCTGGTCTTCCGTGGAGACCGTGCTGCGCAAGGTGGTCTAATACATCAAGACAACAAAAACTCAAATGTGAATTTATTAAAAAAAAAAAAAAAACTATGCGAACAATATTATTCATATTATTACTTATAATTTGCTTAACATTCATAATATTATATAAGTAGAGTCCAGCGACTTGTGGGCAAAGACCACCACAGAGTGGAGCCCACCCAACGCTAAGATGCGACGTGGAAGGCCCAGGATGAGATGGCGCGACGAGCTCGAGTCACATCTTCCATCATGGCCTGTTGCAGCGTTGGATCGCGAGGAGTGGAAGGAGCAAAGGGGGGCCTTTGCCCAGCAGTGGGACAATAATGGCTTAAAATAAATAAGTAGAGATAATCTATATACGGTCTATCGTCTATTCGGTCACATTAGACTTGCCACATTAAGCGTCTAGTCAGTTGGAACGGCCTGGACACAAACGATCTCCGCTGGTGTTACGCCTAGTCTGAATGCATCATACGAAATACACATACAGTATGACACGTGGACACTCACGGTAGGGCTGGTCCACCAGTTCAAAGTCGCTCAGCGAGCTATGGAAAGAGCTATGCTCGGAGTTTCTCTGAAGGATAGGATTCGTAACGAATACATCCGACAGAGAAAAGTTATCGACATAGCTCTGAGAATTAGCAAGCTGAAGTGGCAGTGGGCCGGCCATATCTCGCGAAGAACCGACGGCCGCTGGGGCAAACGTGTTCTTGAGTGGAGACCGCGACTCGGTAAACGTAGTGTAGGACGCCCTCCGACCAGGTGGGATGACGACTTGCGAAAGACTGCAGGTAGATGCTGGATGCGGCAAGCTGAAGACGGCGCTATGGCGCTCATTGGGGGAGGCCTATGTCCAGCAGTGGACTGATATAGGCTGATGATGATGATGACACGTTACGTCGACCGACTATGCGTTGACGGAAACGTAACAGACGCTGTACGCTCGACGCACTAACGCATTATCGGCTGAGTGTGAAAGGTTGAATATTTGTATTATATATTTGCCTTTTCTGGCGTAACGCGACCGATAAAGCGCGACGCATTTTCCGTCTATTAAGTACCGACCATTACGGGGCCCTACTTATCAGTAAACGCATCACACTAACACGATCAATGAGAAAGATTTCGTCACGCTAAATGAACTGAGCGGTTCAGTTTGAAATTTTGCAAAGTTGGTCTATACTTGGAATAGCAAAGATACAAAGTTGCCCTTGGTGGCCACCAAAATCTATTTCCCATCTCTGCCTAAACTATCACTACGTAGTATAAAACAAAGTCGCTTCCCGCTGTCTGTCTGACCCTATGTATGCTTAGACCTTTAGAAGTACGCTGATTTTGATACGGTTTTTATTAATAGATAGAGTGATTGAAGAGGAAGGTTTATAAACCATTTGACAGATAGATTTCCACGCGGGCGTAGTCGCGGGGCGCAGCTAGTTCAAAATAAAATTATTACAGAGGTATTCAAACAAATTTTATAATAGGTATCGCAAACTGCCCAATTATATTTTTGATATTTCCTTTGTTCAACGTAATCTATATATATAAAAATGAAACCCTATTTCCCTCACGGCATCACGCGTGAACGGCTGGATTTCGCTAATTATATTTTTTTTTGTGTTTGTTATTGTCAGGAGAAGTTTCTTGAAAAAAAAATAAGAAAATTGCGCGGAAAATTAGAAAATTTAAGAATACTTAACCACCATATTAAATTATTTCTAATGTAACCATAGCGCTTTTATAATTCAAACTTTTTTGATGTAACCTTAGGGGCCGTTCAAGTATTAGGTAAGCATAATGGGGCTTTCGAGCGAAATGCGGTTAGAATCGAACTAAGGTTCTTTCTTCTAGCTTCAACGTCGAGCGAGACGTCACTCGAGACCAATATTCATAGTTAAGACGGGACAATGTCTGTCCGGTAAGATAAGGTGGCGGCGCTAGTGTGCGTTTGAATCCTATTACCTTTTCCATGTTTTCATAGAAGCGTGCGAAGCTACGGTCGGAAACTAGTGTTGTTAATCAATTAAGTATTATTTATTCGTAGCTTTATAGTTGTTTTTGTTGATTTAAATTTTAATAAAATAGGTACTTAATCATTAGATTTTGTGACATGATATTATTGTTAATGTTACTTTGTTAGCATCTTACTTAAAAGCTTTTAAGGGGCATGATGACGACCGATGTGGCGCGGTGGGCGAAGGTCCGCCTGCGATGCAGGAGGTTGCGGGTTCGATTCCCGCCTCGGAACAATTGTGTACGATCTGCAGATATTTGTTCCGGGTGTTCTGGTCGTTTTCTATGTATAATAAAAAATATCTATCTATGTAATGTATTGTATTATGTATATCAGTTATCTAGTACCCATAACACAAGCTCTGCTTAGCTTGGGGCTAGATAATGCTGTGTGAATTGTCCAGCATTATTATTATTATATTATTATTAAGGTTGCGGGTTCGATGCCCGTGTCGGGACAAATGTTTGTACTATCTGCTGAAATTCGTTCTGGGTGTTCTATTATGCATAATAAACATATCTATGTTACTACTATAGTACTTGTTAAGTATCTAGTACCCATAACAAAGCTCTGCTTAGCTTCGGTGGATTTACCAAGAGTTATTTATTTATTTATTAGGATTGAAACTTGGGTATAAATCTATAAAGGTTCAAATAACTTGGACGTAAGAACTAAAGGACCACCTCCACAGGCGAAAAAGTCTCGTGAAAGCTTATCCAACTCTATCAACTCTATGAGCTCGTATCTATAATTTATATTGATTCGCCGCGACATCTTTGTCCTTGGAGTGGGTTCTTTAGTGCTATAAATTTGGTACATTCCTGTTTGTTATTGTATTCGTAGATTTTTAATATTATCGAAAATAAAATAAATTACACACGTAATACAGTTGTTTTAATTTTATTACTTATTTAAATTTATTAACAATACATTTAAACTTAATCTAATGTCAAAATCACAGGGCTTTAGTTATCGGCTTAAATGCCACACATGGCCACAATATAGTTTTACAAGGGGAAAGATAGATGGCGTACCAAGTTTTTATTTTTACCGAATTATTTGGGAATTTTACTGGATGCGCCATCTAGTTTTTGTCGTGGAACTAATTTGTTAATTTGTATCTAGATGAAAACCATTTGAAACTAAGTTATTGTGTAAGCTCTTCCAATTTTTGAATAAAATCATCCCACAAATAAAAACCACCGCCATAATCAGTCATTTTGCTAAAATACAATGTTACATTTTTCGGTGGATTTTCTAAGGACAGTTTTTCTTCATTCCTTATTTGCTCCCAAGTTTGGTAAACGTATTCCACTTTCAAAAAGTATTTTGTACCATTCTTCCATTTTTGAAACACCAATTTCGCGGCAACAGGTGCCACCTCCTTTTGACCCGCAAGTTTGAAGGATTTGAAGCCTAATGCAGTGATCACAGGATTCAAGTTTGCATCATGGCCGAAAAGAGCAGTGATTTTCTTTTCGTTCAACATTTTCTTCATGTATTCTAAAAGAGGTTTCGCTACATCTTTCGCGGACAGTTCTATACCAAACCTTATATTCTGATTTGTCTGAGAGATTTTTAATAGCAAATCCCATTGCTCGTTGCTATTTATTTCACCCCAGGCTATGTTCTCTGTATCGAAACCATTGTAATAACTCATAATAAACGAATCAACCAAGGCATTTCCTATGAAAAGTGCTTCGGAAAAATCTGGTTCTTTATCCGTTTCTACGATGATTTTACTTTTACCATTCAACGCTAAATCACATCCTAGTTTACAGTAGGCAGAGTTTTCCATATCAGTTATTCTGTAAAGCTCTTTGAACGCATCTGCTAGATGGGTTTTGCTTAGTTTAGCTTTCATAGCTGATTTGACTTCTTCAGCGAACTTAATAGATGTATTGTGTATTATCGGGTTAAAGACAGGGTCCATATCGAGATAATCAGCGGCATATTCCACGGGAATTGAAGGTTGACAATCGCGGAAGGCATTAGCAAAATACTTCGCGCTCTCTTTGGTCCTCTGTTTCACGTTTGCGTAAATATGAATATCCTCGCAGTTCCCAGAAAAGAGGTTGTGTGTTGACATCCATTCGGAGAAATAGTCACCGAGATAACCTTCGAGTTTCGCGCCCTTTTTGGTCAATTCTCCCGGACCTTCTTCCCATTTTGGCCATTGTTTCGTCGAAAACACTTGCAAGTTGTGCGTTAGAGGCGTCCTTATATTATGCCTGCTTAGTATCAGCATTTTTTTTAATTGCATACCATGGCTGAATGCCAAACTACAAGTTCCGAATACGAGGAAAAAAGAAAACAAACCCGCCATTTTGTTTTTATGTGAGGTTATTCGACCTATCCTTGACATTCACGATAAGTATAGCAGACGATACAAGATTTATTATCTCGAATCAAGCACTTCCAATAATTTATTACCTATCACTGCACCACTTCACTTATTATCGCATCTTTTGCGATATCAAACAGTCCTTGCCCTTGCAAAGTCTTTCGCAAACTCCTTGGTTCGCAAACTCGCACTGATTCCCTCGGTAAATACCAACATATTTTTTCGGCCGGACGAATTTGGAACTATAATTTTTCTTTACTCATTTCGGTGAAAAACGCGACACAAGCGCCACTGCCAACTGTACTGAGAGGTTGGTGGCACTAAGTTGGATATTTTGTATTATATCAGCGATTATGTACAGACCTACCTACTATAGTTGCTTCACAGGCTGTTCCAAAGTTGAGGGTTGAAATGTTATTAATAAACCTGGATTTGATCAGTTATCTACAGCTAGATACAGCTGGTTCCTTACGATATCTTTTGACAACCTCTATGGTGCGGTGGGCGAAGGTCCACCTGCGATGCAGGAGGTTCCGAGTTCGATTCCCGCCTCGGGACAATTGTTAGTAGGATCTGCAGATCTTTATACCGGGTGTTCTGGTCGTTATCTACATTGTGACCTATCATGTATCATGTGCTGCACTGTCAAATAAATGTATTAACTATCCACCATACTTAACACAAGCTCTACTTAGCTTGGGGCTAGAGGCTGCTGTGTGGATTGTCTAGCATTATTTATTTATTTATATCCACGGACAACGCAACGCCCTGTATATAGTATTGTAATGCAACCAAACCAGTATAAGCAATCGATAAGCTGCCCTCGCTCGGGTTACGAAACGGTCAATAACATTTGTGAAGTATTCATACACGGGATGCAAACTTCCGTCGTGGAATGACGCTGATGATAAAATCAGGTTTGTTTTAAAAATACTATGTATTCTGGCAAATAAACATCTTTAATAAACCGACTGCAAAAACCTAAATAATGAAAATGGGTTTAAAAAAATACAGTCGAAATGAGAAACTCCTATTTTGGCCATCATGACCGTACTTGAAAGAAAGAAAGATATTTTATTTTTAACTACAACCAATCACACATACAAGATCTTAAAACTAGTTATAAAAGTACATTTGGTAGCTATACTATGCGGATTGTAGCTAAAAATTTAGGAAATGGCTCAGCATGAATGCTACGGGTACTGGTAGATCCAATACACGCAGCGCTGATCTTCCGCCGATTCCTACAATCAGTAGCAGGTAGCGCACAACGATAAAAACAGTGCCTACACGTAACAAATTATATAACAACAAATATGAAAGTATATATATAGTACATAGAAAGGCGTGTTCAAGTATAAACTGAGTTAAAATTAAAGTACACTTCTCAAAACTTAATGTTCTTAAAAAAATACAGTCGAAATGAGAAAATCTTATTTTGGCCATCATGACCGTACTTCTCAAAACTTAATGTTCTTAAAAAAATACAGTCGAAATGAGAAAATCTTATTTTGGCCATCATGACCGTACTTCTCAAAACTCCACCCAGTAGATTTTACAGCAAATAGGACTGCTAAAATCTTTTAGAAAATAGGTAGGTTGGTATATCCCGGTATTAATTTATTATCAAAGTTATTTAAGAATCAGATGATAGCCTACCTACATAACTACTGTGTTGTTTTCAATTGAAAATTGAAACGGAAAATTGTTTATTTGTATAAAAAGTATCTTTACATGCTAGACAGTTGTTAGGACATCCTTTTAACACTTTGACTGCGGTTTTTTTTCGACGACTGCGATCTTTTTTTTAACCTAAAAAATTCGTGCTGCCGCTCTACACAGCGGTTGTGTTGCGCCGCACATGCGTTTCGTTCGAAAAATATTACGGCTGTGCTGAGTCACAAAGATCTGTATTTTCTCAGCCGCTGCGCTAGTGTGGATTTACGCATATTAGTCACTTGTAGAAAACACATACCGTGTTAAGTATGTAAGTACCTACACTTGTGCCAGGATGTCCTGCTCTTCCTTACAAAAACATAGATTTTACAAATAAACTAAATTAAATATAATTTTTAAATACTTACAAATAAAAAATAATTAAATTATTTATTACTTCTACTATTGTTAATTGGACGTACAAAAATAACTATGGGCTTTTTATTTAATAGATTAAATAGGTAGCACTGATACCTATATGATTTTATGTTAAATTTGTGTGTGCATGAGTATATTTTGTGTGTCTGGCGGCTGCTCCTGAGGACACCGGTCTCTTTCAATTGGATCGAAGTGTCCATGTATGGACACAAAACCTACACTTGAATTGACGTAATTGATTCAGGCCACCTCATCTACATAATAGTCCGATCTTAGCCACGTCAGTGCTTTGGTAAGCCGGTGTAGGTACCATAAATATATCTAAACCTACCTACATACGTACAGGTTTAGATATAAATATTTATTCATAGCCCTTGCTTGAGAAAACCTTTACTATTTTATTTAGTCTCAAAGACGAAAAAGCATTCACCTAGGTACCTACCTGCCTACCTACGTACTTGGCTCTAATTATTTAGGTAGAGTTAGGTAGATACCAACCTTACCTATTTATGTAGGTTAGGTACCTAATTACCAAAGCTAATTAGGTACTGACCTATAAACACGTGAATTTCGCTAAAAATTCAGTGGGGAGTTGACTTGCAGATTTTTAAAGCTATTACGATATTTGTAAAATTAGTGTATAATATATAATATTTCGGCACAGTTTCATGCGCCATGATCACGTTGAGGATCACGGAATAACTATTGGAAAACTCAAAAATCAAATCATGGTAATTTTTTTTTTTTTAAGTTTTTAATGTTTTAAATGACATTAGTGTTGAAAACCATGATAGTTTCAAAAGTTTTATAGAACATTATTAGCGCCAAATTTAGAACATGAATTTACTCATCAATTAATGAAAAATTATTATTAATCGGACAAAAATTTCGGCCTCAAACCCTACTGTGACATGAAATGAAATGAAATGAAAGTTTATTTCTTTAGGCTTACAAATAAGCACTTAGACAAGTCATATTTTATACTATTCATTATTATATTGATGTTGATGTTCACTTCAATTTTTTGTCCACCAGTGGAAGAAGTGAGAAGAAACCACTAATATGTTCATAACTTATGTGTCTAGTACCTACATATGATTTGCTTATCTGTAAGTTGTTAGATTTTGAGTTGGAGCAAAACTTGTTCCAAGCTTTTTTATCTTCCAGATAATCTGATATTTTGTAATAAGCCTTTTTACAAAGAATATGCTTCACAATTTTTTTAAATATATTTATTGATAATTTTTGCAACTCACTTGGAGTTTTGTTGTAGAATCATCTGTATAAGATTCCGTGAGATGCGGTGGACGCACAGCTTAACGATGAAATTTAAACTGTCAATGTCAAAAACCAAACAGTAATCAGCTGTTTTTTGTTTTAGTACAATATTTTGTTTTGATTGATGTCGTCGATTTTGTTTGTTGTTTCATTTGTTCAATTTCTCTTTCTAGGCAGTTTCTATGTATTTTTTATTTTATGCGCTGCAGTAACTAACTCTATGAAATACCTACGTCTTTATTTATGGCCAGTTATCAGTTCTTGAACTATTCTCAATGTTTATGAAAATTAGAGGTTATGTTTGTCAAAAATTAGTTCAACAAACTAATACCTACCTAATAGATTACATAAAACGACTTTCTCTGACCTAGGTGAGTAAACCAATAGGTAGGTATATAATATTTGTCTGCCCAGCATTAACATCATTAGTGTTTGTTGTTGTTGCTGCCTGTAGCCAGTTTTTGCATACTTAATGCCAAAGTAATTAACTCTTTACGTTTAATTAGCGTTCGGACGTTTCTTTAAATGATTTTACAATATTTCATCCACTGACATAACACAAATTTCTCATAAACATGAGTATAAAACCTCTTTTAATTCTCAGTGCATTGATTTTGAATTCAGAACAGCTATCTCTAAAGCAAGTGCTCATACTAAGCCGTCACAATGTAAGAACTCCTTTGTCAAAAACTCTTTCACAATCAAGCCCGAAGCCTTGGCCAAAATGGAATGAGAAACCTGGATATTTGACACCTAAAGGGTTTTTACTTGAAGGCTTCATGGGTAAGTACTTTTCGGAGTGGCTGCATGATGAAAAACTTTTGTTGCAAGGCTGTCCAACAGAAAAAGAGTTCTATGTGTATGCGAATACAGCTCAAAGGACATTAGCATCAGCAAGAGCATTTGTAGATGGTGCCTTCCCTACCTGTGACACACCCATACACCACGCAAATAAAGTGGATCCAATATTTAATCCAGTTATACATAATACAACAACGGAATACATTAAAGAAGCGAAAATTATAATGGACAAAAAACTAAGAAATCTACATTTAGATGAACCGTTCAAACAATTAGAAGAAATATTGGATTATGAACATTCTGACAACTGTATTAAAGACCATAATTGTGATTTATTGACGGATAAAAACACAGGAAATGTTAAGACGGGACTTAAGCCGAATGTAAATGGTCCGTTAAAGATTGGAAAGTCAGCTATAGATTCTTTTATGATGGAGTATTATCAGGGTCTAGATATAAAAGAAGTAGCCTGGGGTCTTCTTACTACAGAAGAAAAATGGAAGAAAATCCTTGATATATCATATAACTACCATGATATTATATTTAACAGTACAATACTTGCCAAAGATATATCAGAACCTCTAATTAAATATATAATTGATATATTAATAAATAAAAATGTAAAAGTAGCTTTACTTATGGGGCATGATGCGAATGTATACACTACTCTTAACGCAATGGGTTTCAAGCCTTATACATTAAAAAATCAAAATGAGTTTACCCCAGTTGGCGGCAAAATAGTTTTTCAAAAATGGTCTGATAATAACACAAATGATTTTTTGAAAATTGACTATGTATATCAAAACTCACAAGATATGAGAGGTGGTAAGGAATTAAGTTTGGTGGAGCCACCTATGTTTCAAAAGCTGGAACTAAAAGGTTGTAAGAGGCAAGACAATGGTCTTTGTTTTTGGGATGATTTTATTGAAATGTTAAATGAATTAGTCAGAAAATAGATAAAAATATTGACAAGGTACAGTCAGCGTCAAATTGATCTGAGCGTCTAGAGTCTAGTCTAGAGTAACCAAAATGATCTGAAAAACATAAAAGCAATTTGATGTACGCAGTTCGAATCATCATATTGTTGTAAGCACCCAAGGTGTTCAAAATATCTTACTACTCATTGTTTCATATTTTTGACGAACCGATGTGGCGCGGTGGGCGAAGGTCCGCCTGCGACGCAGGAGGTTGCGGGTTCGATTCCCACCTCGGAACAAATGTGTGTACGATCTGCAGATATTTGTTTCGGGTGTTCTGGTCGTTTTCTATGTATAATAAAAATATATATCTATGTAATGTATTGTATTATGTATATCAGTTATATAGTACCCATAACACAAGCTCTGCTTACAATGGGGCTAGATAATGCTGTGTGAATTGTCCAGCATTATTTATTTATTTATTTTATTTATTTATATGAGCAGAGTGTTCAAAATTATCTTAGCGAACAAATCTCTCAAAGTTATCTGTTTCAAGTATCTATGACATATCAAGTATTCACTCAAAAGAGTTTACATACTACCTTTGGAGAGCTTTGTTTGCTAAGATAACTTTGAACACCCTGACTGCTCACATAAATATGAAACAATGAGTAGTAAGATATTTTGAACACCTTGGGTGCTTACAACAATATGATGATTCGAATTCGAACTGCGTATATCATATTGCTTTTATGTTTTTCAGATCATTTTGGTTACTCTAGAGTCAGTGTCAAATTGATCTAAGTGTCTAGTCTAGAGTCTAGACGCTTAGATCAATTTGACGCTGACTGTACCTACTACTTAATCAAATTATGATATATACCTATTATAACAAAAGTTATTAATGTTTAATTTTGGTTACCAATAAAGTGTGATAAAGTTAGATAAAAAACTTCATTATTTAGTATAATATATTATCTTAATATGTAGGTAATATGCAATATGTAAAATTTTGGGACTAAATATTATTAAAACATAGTTACAGAATATATTGAATCTTTTATTTATTGAGTTATCCTTAATTTCTTTAAAATAGTAAATTAATAATATCGGACAATGCACAGCATCATCTAGCCCCAAGCTAAGCAGAGCTTGTGTTATGCGTTAGATGACTAATATACTACTAGTGGTTTCTTCTCACTTCTTCCACTGGTGGACAAAAAATTGAAGTAAACATCAATATAATAATGAATAGTATAAAATATGACTTGTCTAAGTGCTTAATTGTAAGCCTAAAGAAATAAACTTTCATTTCATTTCACTATACAATAGATGACATTTTTATTATATGTACATAGATCCACCTGGTTGTATTCTCTTTAGATCGTAGATACACACAAATGTCTGGAGGCAGGAATCGAACCCGCAAACCCAATACATTTTTTCAGTTATACTATCCATAACACATGCTCTGCTTACTTTTGGGCTGGATAATGTTGTATGGATTGTCCAGCAATATTTGTTCATAATATTAGGTAGGTACCTACATATTAATTTTTTCACCTCGACAGCCTATATTGGTCCACAGCTAGACGCAGGCGCATAATAGCCTTAGGCTGGCCATAGTTTAAATAATTTCATCATCATCATCAGCCTATATTAGTCCACTGCTGGACACAGGCCTCCCCAATGAGCGCCATAGCGCCCTGTCTTCAGCTTGCCGCATCCAGCATCTACCTGCAGTCTTTCGCAGGCCGTCATCTGAATCGTCATGAAATCTTTATTTCAGACTGTTACCATGGTCTACAGTGGTATAAAAAGACAGTTAAAAAAAACACAGGGTTGCAAAAAAAAAATGAAACAAGTTTATATAGGTAATTTTAATGTCTTTATTCATTTTTAAACTTAGATAAGAATGCTGCTAGCAATAAATAGATTTTCTTGTGATAAGGTATTAATTAATACATTAGGTTTTAGTGGTAAATAGTTAGGTACACATATTTCTTTATTCTTGTACAGTCAGCTTCAAATTGATATAAGCGTCTAGAGTAGTCAAAATGATCTGAAAAACATAAAAGCATTTTGATATACGCAGTTCGAATCATCATTATTGTTGTAAGCACCCAAGGTGTTCAACATATCTTACGACTCATTGTTTCATATTTATATGAGCAGTCAGGGTGTTCAATATAATCTAAGCAAACCAAGCTCTCAAAGGTAGTAGGTATGCAAATTCATAATTGCTAAGATGATTTTGGATACATTGACTGCTCACATAAATATGAAACAATGAGTAGTAAGATATTTTGAACTCCTTGGGTGCTTACAACAATATGATCATTCGAACTGCGTAGGTATATCAAATTGCTTCCATGTTTTTCAGATCATTTTGACTACTCTAGTCTAGACGCTCATATCAATTCAACGCTGAGTGTACTAACATAAGTCTAGGAATTTAAGCGCTGCCCAAATCATAGATATATATACCTTCTTATATACTTAGCATAAATAGGCTCCTGCCAATTATAGTATTAATAAATAAACAAGAAGTACAAACAAAACACTAATTATTTTGAAAATTAAAGTAAAAAATATATTTCATAGTTATTTTGTGTTACGTTTTTTTCGTTTAGCAAATCAAAATATAAAATAAGTAAATATATACTCTTAACCTAATTAAACTTTTTACTATTTTAACTTGTCAAATAAATGACGTTTTAATACCTACTTCAAGGGTA
Organism: Eupithecia dodoneata; assembly: GCA_947044415.1. Classification (NCBI taxonomy): domain Eukaryota; kingdom Metazoa; phylum Arthropoda; class Insecta; order Lepidoptera; family Geometridae; genus Eupithecia; species Eupithecia dodoneata. Next base: position 4,350,987 of record OX345683.1, on the reverse strand, counting down.
ATTAAATCCATACCACTATACTGTATCCATACAGAATGTAGAATGTCTGTATCCATCCAGAATGTAGAATGTTTGTATACAAAAGAAATCAGCTGATGTTTAGGGTTATCACCACGAAATGATGCTGGCCTAATAGAATTCCAATTATTTCACATAGACATTCTATTAGACTCATTCTATTAATACCATTTGGCAAAGACGACCGATGTGGCGCGGTGGGCGAAGGTCCGCCTGCGACGCAGGAGGTTGCGGGTTCGATTCCCGCCTCGGAACAATTGTGTGTACCTACGATCTGCAGATATTTGTTCCGGGTGTTCTGGTCGTTTTCTATGTATAATAAAAAAATATCTATCTATGTAATATATTGTATTATGTATATCAGTTATATAGGGCTAGATAATGCTGTGTGAATTGTCCAGCATTATTTATTATTTATTTATTATTTTATCCAAATTTATATTACCTAGTGCGTTTTTGTCTGTTTGTATAGCGGTAGTGAGTAGTCAGTCCGTAACGCCAACAAGTTGCTGTACCAGAAGACCAGCGTTGGTTGCTAGCATGCTAGTCATCCAACTCATGCTGAGGCAAACCCATTTTGTTACTGGACTTACATGATTACCTACACGTTTAGTTTACATTTAAGTTTAAGTTTATTATGTTCTGTGTTTATTAAGTCTTTGACTGCGGTTTTTTTTCGACGACAGCGATCTTTTTTTTAACCTAAAAAATTCGTGCTGCCGCTCTACACAGCGGTTGTGTTGCGCCGCACATGCGTTTCGTTCGAAATATATTACGGCTGTGCTGAGTCACAAAGATCCGTATTTTCTCAGCCGCTGCGCTAGTGTGGATTTACGCATATTAGTCACTTGTAGAAAACACATACCGTGTGATTTCAGCAGTCAAAGTGTTAACAAATAAATTCATTTCATTCATTCATTCATTTCATTTTTTCATTCAATGTTTTTCACCCCTACATCAGCTGATTGAACTGCCAGTGGCTTTGTTGGTAAACATTCTACATTCTGGATGGATACAGTATACGTGTAGTAAACACTATTTTATCACATACAAAAATTATTTTTTGTACAATTTAATAAAATTTCGTAATTATAACATAAAAAAACTGAATTTAATCATCGTAACATGGAAATAATTTAAAAAAAAATTGTTTTTAGTAACTACGAGTATGATGCAACGAAAAAGTAAAAAATCGTTTTTTTTTCACCCGACTTTTCCCAAGTTTTTTTCGATTATTACAATGTAATTAGTTAAAACTCTATTTTACCTCAAATATCACAACGGCTTAATCATCATCATCAGCCTATATTAGACATATAGGCCTCCCCCAATGAGCGCCATAGCGCCCTGTATTCAGCTTGACGCATCCAGCATCTACCTGCAGTCCTTCGCAGGTCGTCATCCCACCTGGTCGGAGGTAGGATGGCGGCCGGAAATCTATTTAGATTTTAATAAAATAAGGTATCTATAAAAATACTCGTCTTGTCTCTTATATATAAGTTATAATAACGGTTTTTAGTTACATTTTGTAGACATTCGCCCTCATTTGGGAAAGAACCGAATCGAGTTATTTCAAACGCGACTTCTAAAAACGGAGTCGGTCCCAAGCTCGGCTTATGGCGTTGTCTTTAAAAAAAAATGCGATATCCGCAAATCAAAAGCTTTTTAAGGTACATTCTTCTTAACTAAATTTAACTTAGAAGTAATATAATATTTACCTATATATATTCCTCCGTCATATGGACTGATTTAGATTATTTTTTTGTAAAACTTTTGAAACTATCACGGTTATTAAAACTAAAGTCATTAAAAACGGGATATTTAACATGATTTGATTTTTGAGTTTTCCAATATTTCAACACAGTTTCATGCGCCATGATCACGGAATAAATATTTCCATGATCATGACGCATGAAACTGTGTATTCTTTTGTAGTTGTATCGAGGTCTAGCTGCGCCCCGCGGTTTCACCCGCGTGGTGATAGATATTTTGGATAATATACATACTCTTTATAAATTGTAGCCTATGTGTTATTCTAAAGTCATTTAAAACGGGATATTTACCATGATTTGATTTTTGTTATCCAATATTTCGGCACAGTTGCATGCGCCATGTTCACGGAATAACTGAAGGAAAGCGACTGCGAGTAAGTTTTTATGGGCAGACATACCGATCTGCCCTCATTTTATTATCAAATCATGGTAAATATCCCGTTTTAAATGACTTTAGTGTTAATAACCGTGATAGTTTCAAAAGTTTTATGTGTTAGGTACTCTGATGTTTATGCTATATGTATTATAGTAAAGTTTCGTTAAATCCATTCAGTAGTTTTTACGTGAAAGAGTAACAAACATCCATCCATCCATACTTACAAACTTTCGCGTTTATAATATTAATAGGATTATCCCAAGATAGTTTCATAAAACGAAATATAAAATGTTATACCCGAAGCATTAGTATTTATCTCGCAAATCTTAAATAATTGTTCAAAACTAAGAAACCGATTACAAAATTTCTAGTTATTTAAAAAAAAACAAATACATACATCGTTTTCAATAATCTGGTGTTACGGTCCAAAATAACTTAAAATCTATATGGACGATATAAATAATTTCAACATGAACGTTAACACTTTGACTGCGACCTTTTTTCGACGACTGCGATATTTTTTTAACCTAAAAAATTCGTGCTGCCGCTCTACACAGCGGTTGTGTTGCGCCGCACATGCGTTTCGTTCGAAAAATATTACGGCTGTGCTGAGTCACACAGATCTGTATTTTGTCAGCCGCTGCGCTAGTGTGGATTTACGCATATTAGTCACTCAAAGTGTTAAATAACTTACTTAAAATATTTATTAAGTAAAATATATTCATTTAAATTTAAATAAATCTTATTATTATGACTGCCCAAACAATGTTAGTGCTATTTAATAAAAACATTAATTATAACTACGTCTAAAATTTTGTTCAATAAACTAGAATACTGAATATATCACACTAAAATTTGTACATTTGCTTCAATTATATGTAGCTTATAACAGTGTCCTACAAATGACAACTTTAAAGTTATAATAATAAGACTGAAAATTGCTAAACACACACACACCCTTGTTTATAATTTTGTTTGTTGATTATGTAAGAACTATTAAAATTAATAAAATTATAGATAATCTATCACACAACTTAAGAATTCATTCGCTTAAATTTTTACATTTCTATGCTTTATTAATATTATTGAATTTAAGAATTCCCTTAGGTACTGACTCTTAAAATTAATTCACTAACATCAGGTACCGTTCTTTTTGCAACTGGTTTTACCGAATTTTAGAATTCTTTCACTAAAATTTAGTATTCATCACTGAAACCAGATGCAAAATCAGTGTCATTCATACAGCATTGTGAAAAAAAATATTACGCGAAACCACACTTTGGTATGAGACACACAGAGGACATGACAACGAATCCACTCTCTAACTGTTCTATGAGAAAGAACTTGTATACGAACCTTCTTTTTATTAAACCGCTCTCAATTATTAAGTAACTGCTAAGCAGTTTTTTTATTTCGTAGGACAAGTCGTTGTTCACCCTTTTTGCCAACTACTAATTCATCGACTATGCCTCTACTACTCGACTATCAACTGTAGAAGAAACTAAATTACTTTTAAAAATCGCTTAAATTTGAGTGAAGTAAATATACTTATTTAGTTTATTAAAGCTGGGAGAGGGGATAAAATTTCAAATCTATCAAAATTTTAATTCTACCTTAATGATGAATGACCTTACAATATAATGGAATTCAATAACATAATTTAAGAAAATTTAGTGAGGAAACTAAATTTTACATGTCCCTCACTAAATTGAAGAATTACCTCACTTAATTTATCAAGGAATTCCTCACTAAATTTAAGAATTACCTCACTTAATTTTAAATTTCTCTCACTTAATTTATCAAAGAATTCCCTCACTAAATTTAAGAATTCCTTCACTAAACCAAATGTCAAATCAATGCCACTCGAAAAGTACATGACAGAACATAAGATACGCACTAGCCACAATAAGATGGCCGACCATAACTGGAAAGCCAATCTTGAAGAACTGCATGAAGGAGAACTTGTACCCGTGTTGTTCTGCGACTCCCGCGCAGACAACGTTTGCGCTTGCGCCGATCAGGGTGCCGTTACCTAGAACAAAATGGTGGATCAATATTTGATACTAAACAGAGTAAAAGTTATTTTTATGGACGACCGATGTGGCGCGGTAGGCGAAGGTCCTCCTGACGCAGACGCGACGCAGGAGGTTGCGGGTTCGATTCCCGCCTCGGAACAATTGTTTGTACGATCTGCAGATATTTGTTCCGGGTGTTCTGGTCGTTTTCTATGTATAATAAAAAATATCTATCTATGTAATATATTGTATTATGTATATCAGTTATCTAGTACCCATAACACAAGCTCTGCTTACCATGGGGCTAGATAATGCTGTGTGAATTGTCCAGCATTATTTATTTATTATTATAATTTATTTATTATTTTAAAATTGATTTCGTTTTAAGGCAAAATAAAAGAATGTTATTATGGAACAACGCAGTTTCATTTCTTTTTTTTTTTTTGTTGGTATGCCTGACATTTTTATACTTAGACGTTCTGGATCATAATCTTGCTAAAATAATATGTTTACATTTTTAAATGTCGGCATTTCTATACTTGGGTTATAGACTTCGACAAGTGCCCATACAACCTCAACTTTGTGTGAAAAGGCTAGACATATGATTTTGCGTTCATAAGAGCGGGACAGGGCATTGCAACGCAAGTCCAAAAATCAAGTTTTAGCTTATTACCTATTAATTAGGACATTATTTGAAAAAAACCGAAACAAATAACATTTTTATTTATACTTAATTCTATTACCACGCTTATTGTCAAGATCTGAACTTCTGTATTTATTGAGAAATTTAGGTTTTAGTCAAAATTTAGAGGTAACTTTGCGATTTTTTTCTATCGAGAAAATTATATGGAATCGTGTTTTCGAAACATAATGATCGATAGATTAAGTCCTGAACTTTACCATATATCAATTTCAAAGTTAAATATTCAGTAGTTTAGACGATATGGACATCCGGCGGAGTTGAAAATTAGCAGTTCGAGGTATTTATACACTCTTAAATTTTATAAATTCGACATTTTTATACCTTGTCATTATTCCTGATAGACCTAAGCCGCCAAAAGCGTTCAGAACAGTTCTTCAATGACAAATTAGATGACGCGATGTCGCCTTATAATATTAAAACAATAATTAATGGCTGGTAAAATTAAAGATGTATAAATTAAATTAAAAAATAAAATAAATAAAATAAAATAAAATAAAAATATAATAATAAATTATATATGTAATATATTTTGAAAGCAATTAGACCTATGTTTCTCATCTTGAGTGAATTATTATGAGAATAAAGTTTCTTAAAATGAAATGAAATGAAATGAAAAGGATATGAAAAACCATATGAAAGGGATAATCATTCTTGTACTTAGATTTTACACTATTTTGTACATAATTATGTTATTTTGTTACCTATGTATATTATGTTTCACATATAAGAAAATTCTAATTAATAAATAACTTAACTGATACAAAAAACTTTTTACACACAAATTTAACAAAAAAAGACCAGAATTTTTAGTGCATTGCATTGAATTGTTGCAATTGAATTGAATTTGATGGTTTAAACTGCACCAAAGTCAAAGGCTTACAAAATAAGCACTCTAATAATGTAGATGTACCTACTGTTTGTACTGCACCCATGTATGTACTGTATACTGTACCTATGCACTGTACTGTGTACTGTACTGTACCTATGTATGTACTGTAACTACTGTGTACTGTACCTATGCACTGTTTACTGTACCTGTGTACTGTACTGTACCTATGTATGTACTGTACCTACTGTGTACTGTACCTATGCACTGTATACTGTACTGTGTACTGTACCTATGCACGGTATACTGTACCTATGTACTGTACTGTACCTATGTATGTACTGTACCTACTGTGTACTGTACCTACTGTGTACTGTACCTATGCAATGTGTATCTATATAATATGTTGCTTACCTCCCAAACAAGCGCCAAAAGACAATGCCCATATAAGCGGTGTCATAGGAAGGTTCAGATTCGGATTCGAACCCAGACTGGTGACGACACGCACCATCATTGTCGTCAGCGGGATGTTGTCTACAAAGGCTGAAGTTAATCCTGATACCTGTAGGAAATAGAAAATTCTTTATTGCACTTTAAATAGAAAACTGTGTACAGAAATAACTTACGATTAGATAATAAATGATAATATAAATAATAAAAAAATTAATAACTCTAAGTTTTGCCACTCTTCTTAACATTACGATTGACTTGTTTATGGCAGACGTCTGCAATCTCCCCTACAGCCCGATTACCCAGTCAATCCATCCATCACAATAGCCTGGTTTTATTTCTTTCATTTTTCTTTGCAATAGTCTCTACACCTGGCGGATACCATCTTTGGGTGTATCATATTGTGCACCCGAGGATGATACCCGCTATGTGTAGCCATCGCCTTTAGATTAACTTCTCATAGGGTCTCTGTGCTGGGCTTCGGCCCCACGCAAGCCTTCCAAAGGACCGGGTCACTTCATGGCCCGTGATCATGGTAATTAATAATAAATTACTACTAGATAAGACCGCCAATTGCGAAACTTGATTTTTGATTGCAAACTGCGATCTCTACCAGACAACCATGGATAAAAGATTAAGGATAAAAGATTTTAAATAATTTGGAGTGTTTAAAAAACGACAAACCGACTTCTAATTCGTAAATAATTAAAATGGGTTTCAAACCGTTTTTTTAAATAAATATTTAAAAAACGAACATGGAAATCGGTTGGCGTGATAATGAGTTATTCGTCCATTTGTCGCGCACATACTTAATGCACGTTTAAGACTTGTATGGTTTTCTCATGGACGCCATTGTCAGAACTGGACCAAATTGAAATGGGACCAAAAGGGAAGCACCAGCTTTAAAAAAAAAATATCAAAATCCGTTTACCCAGTCGAAAGTTCTGAAGTAACAAATATTTAAAAAAAAAATTACAGTCGAATTGAGAACCTCCTCCTTTTTTGAAGTCTGTTAAAAACACAAGATAGATATTATTTATTTATTGTTACGAATTGTTACAGTTTTTGATATAAATAAATACGTAGAATGGAGAAAGTATAAAAGACGGCCTTATCGCTGCGAGCGATCTCTTACCCATAACATGAGAAGTATGGAAACAGCTAGACGAGCGCTCTCGTCAACTTGGGCGATGAGGGACTCAGTTAGGCCTCCAATGAACTCGATAAGGCCAAGTTTTGATAGTGCCTGTAAAGAAGAAGAAGAAGAAATATAAAAAAGGGATAGTCTTTGGGGACTGGCGATAGTGAATAAGTAATTTTATATTATACTAGCTGCACCCTGCAGCTTCGCCCGCGTGGAAATCTATGTGTCAAATGGTTTATAAACACTACTCTTGAATCGCTCTATCTATTAAAATAAACCGCATCAAAATCCGTTGCGTAGTTTTAAAGATCTAACAATACATAGGGACAGACAGTCAGCGGGAAGCGACTTTGTTTTATACCATGTAGTGACTTTGTTTTATACTATCTACATAATTATATACAAAATATATTGACGACCGATGTGGCGCGGTGGGCGAAGGTCCGCCTGCGACGCATGAGGTTGCGGTTTCGATCCCCGCCTCGGAACAATTTTGTGTACGATCTGCAGATATTTGTTCCGGGTGTTTTGGTCGTTTTCTATGTATAGTAAAAAATATCTATCTATGTAATGTATTGTATTATGTATATCAGTTATCTAGTACCCATAACACAAGCTCTGCTTACCATGGGGCTAGATAATGCTGTGAATTGTAAAGCATTATTTATTATACTATATAGTGATAAACTCACCTCCATAAGTACGAAGAGAGCTGCGAAGAACAGCAGAGTAGACCACTCCACGCGATGCAGGATCGGCTCCAGATCCTCTCGGTCAGCCAGGGTCAGGAGTAGGATGGCTCCGAGCAATGCGGTCCAGCCGAGGGATACTCTATCTGTAAGGTGAGGTATTTTGATTAAGCTTTATTTCTTATGGGGTAACTAACAGCTTATAAAACTTAAATGAGTAGAAACAATGGTGGTTTAACTGAAGCTTCAGTTTGCACTTATAGTACTTAATATGCTTTATCTAAGGCTGATTTGTGCGGTCTCGCACTGATCGCACGCGCCGGTTGCGTACAATCATGTCGAGTCGCAATATAGACACCGGGTGCGTGATTAGCAAAATACTAAAACGACCCGCGCTGATCGTCGGCGCTGACGAGCTACACGCTGATGATCAGCTTGACGCTTAAACGCTTACTGAAGACACGCGGGCACTGGTCGGCGCCGACCGCTCAGCGACGCTGACGAGCGGCGCGTCCTACGGTCGGCGTTATTCTAAAAGGTTTCTATAGCGTCCATACAGATTGCTACGCGCCGAGCTCTCAGCGCCGATGGTCAGCGTGACACTAAAATCAGCCTAAAATGTATATCTATCTAGCTGCGGCTCGCGGCTTCGCCCGCGTGGGTATTTCAAGATAAACATATATAGGGACAGACAGACAGCGGAGATTGGAGCTTGATGATGCTGTGTGAATTGTCCAGCATTATTAATTTTTATTTATTTATTACTTACTCAGTTCAGGAATAGAATGTAGAAAGAAGACCGCTACGACAAAGCCGATGGCGATTGTTGACTTGATGAGAAGGCACTTGTCACGAATCTTGTACTGGAAAAAAAACAGTATCCTTGATAATGAACGAATGAACGCCCTTCCAACGTTGATTGGACTCAATGAGCTCTCTTCAAAAAATCGCCATCTGTTGACTGGTTTCCCGGAGTCCAATTTAGGTTGTGACGTATTTAGTGACCGTTTCTTGTCGTTTGTATAGTCCTATTACTGCTCTAAATTGCAAAAAGTGTAGGGGCCAAGCCAAGGATGACAAACAGACCAAAGCCAATTCACTGAACCGCGCCTAATGAATGAACGATATTGGTTGGTGAATGAAAGAACTTTATATGAATGATTGAACAGATTGTTCAATATTAGTCGAATATTTTAAAATTAAAATCAATAAATATTTTCACTATATCGTTTGTAACTTAGTTTGTTTGTGCGGTGTGTTGTGTTTAAAAAATAATTTTCTTTCTTGAAAGAAATAAAATTAAGCTTAAATTAGGTTAGTCAAATTAGGTTTTGGTGAACCAAGAATGAGACGATTGCTGTAAAAATCTTTCAAAAATAGTTCGGACAGAGTGAAAACAGGGCGCTATTTACTTGGGACTGTGGAACCACAGTTGCAAAGATCCTTCATCGACCGTGTTCATTTGAAATACTCTCCTTACCGCAATCATATTGTAAGATACCCGCTACCTATTGAGTTCATAAAACGGATTTAACATAGTCATAGTCATAGTCACGCCCTCCGGCCAGGTGGGATGACGACCTGCGAAAGACTGCAGGCAGATGCTGGATGCGGCAAGCTGAAGACAGGGCGCTGTGGCGCTCATTAGGGTAGGCCTTTGTCCAGCTTCTATTTTGAAAAGCCTCGCATATTTTTCAGAATTTCTAATCGTGATGACGATTCTTTGTTAAATGGCAATTGTGTCTGTTTGGACACTTTTCTGCCAGTGTCAATTAATGGAAAATAATTGTAAATTATCAAGTTATTGATCGATTAGAAAGAATCGAAAGATTATTTGATATTTTCACCAGAGCCTAGATCGTGCTCTCATTACTTTCTAACTTAACTGACTATTCTGTCAAATTTGACAGCTGAACGAACGATTGACCGATGAACGAACGAGTGAACGTCCTTACCTTTTCCTTCATCTCCTGCAGTGTACTTTGGAAAGTATCTTTCGGACAGGCTCGCTTGTTACTCTCCCGGACTAAAACGTCAAGTTGATTTGACAGTTTCTTGACTTTTCGCTCCAAACGCTCTCTGACAACGTGCTCGTCTCGACTCATATGCGGGAGGGATTCGGCCGCGCGACGCCATATTGAAATTTGATGGCGGACATCTGGAAAAGAGATAAGGTTTTAGTTATTATAGTGCGTAAACAAATATCTAATATCAAAGTGCTTTATTTCCTTTAGAAGTTTAGACCTAACAGGGCTTTTGGACTATGTGACAATTTCGCGGTTTTATCTTATCGCTCAAGAGCGATCTCTACCAGACAACCGTGGAGATACATACATTCATGCAAATAAAGATTATGATTATGATGGATGAGATCCTTGGATTGCATTTGGGGATCTGCGCGAATTATTATGTAGCTAATACAAATTATAACTTCATCATCATCAGCCTATGTTAGTCCACTGCTGGACATAGGCCTCCCCCTAGCGTCTAGTACAATAGAGTAGTCCACATTATATATAACAGACAAAATAATAATCTACATAAATATAGTATATACCATACAAAAATACTTTATTGTACACCAGATACAGATCATTACAAAAGAAATGAAACATGCGACAAGTACAATGGGCGGCCTTATCGCTTAGAAGCGATCTCTGCCAGGCAACCTTTGGATGACCATTTGATATAATATATATATATAAATTACCTAGTATTTCCCGGGATTCGTTGAGCCTCAGCTTGTTGGTGTCTTTATAAATGAAGTAACGTAGCTGTATCCAAGTCTGTACGCACACTAACAGGATGCCAAAGGTCATGTGGAGAGTGAAGTTCGTGAAGTTGATGCCCTGAAACAAATATGTACAATAAATAATAAATCAATAATGCTGGACAATCCACACAGCATTATCTAGCCCCATGGTAAGCAGAGCTTGTGTTATGGGTACTAGATAACTGATATACATAATACAATACATTACATAGATAGATATTTTTTATTATATATAGAAAACGACCAGAACACCCGGAACAAATATCTGCAGATCGTACACACAATTGTTCCGAGGCGGGAATCGAACCCGCAACCTCCTGCATCGCAGGCGGACCTTCGCCCACCGCGCCACATAAGTCGTCAATACAATATAACTGTATTGTACCATCAATACAAAAATAATAATAAAAATAATAAAGGATCTTAATACTAAGTAAATCTAGTGGCACGATCGGCGGCCTTATCGCTAAAAGCGATCACTTCCAGGCAACCTTTGACAACATTTTCTTTATTAGCTATACGTCTTGCGATATTGCCCGTAGTTAATACGTTTCTAATTGAATAATCGTTATCGAATATCGTTTCGTAGGGTGGGATGACGACCTGCGAAAGACTGCAAGTAGATGCTGGATGTGGCAAGCTGAAGACAGGGCGCTATGGCGCTCATTGGGGGAGGCCTATGTCCAGCAGTGGACTGTTATAGGCTGGAAATCCACCTAAACTAATAATCACTCAAGTCAAAGACCTATTTTCATATTAAGGGGTTTTTTTTAATATTTATTTTCATTTATATCAATTATATATTACGTCTATGCATAAATCTTATTAAATGAATTGGATATAAAAATTTATTTATTTATTTTGATCCATTATTGTCCCACTGCTGGGCAAAGGTCTCCCCTTTCTCCTTCCACTCCTCGCGATCCAACGCTGCAACAGTACTAACAAAATAAAAATACCTACTAATGCATAAATATTAGTCCCTCGGGAATCAAATTTTGAACCTTGAGATTATTTTCTATACAAAAGAAAAAGTTTTTATAGAACCTTCTCATTTTTTAGAAATCGGTTAACATGTATTTATGATATACTAGTTTCTGACCGCAGCTTCGCACGCGTTGTTTTGATGGAAACTACGGTTGGATACTAAGGTGGCGCTTAGAGGATAGTAGTCTACTAGTCTACTCGTCTACTCACCGCCTGTACGACCGCCTTGTTGGACGCTATGATGACGTTCGGAGGGTCGCCGACAGGTGTCGCTGTGCCACCGATGTTGCTGAACAGCACCATAGACATCAGAACCGGTATCGGGTTGAGATCCATGCATTCACATAATCTGGAAATTTAAAAAACAAATATTGTTTGACCATTTTTATCTAGCTAGCATAAAAGTAAGCAGAGCTAGTCTAGATGTTAGTCCACTGCTGGACATAGGCCTCCCCCAATGAGCGCCATAGCGCCCTGTCTTCAGCTTGACGCATCCAGCATCTACCTGCAGTCTTTCGCAGGTTGTCATCTTACCTGGTCGGAGGGCGTCCTACACTACGTTTACCGAGTCATAATCTCCACTCAAGAACATGTTTACCCCAGCGCAGCAGCTCTTCGCGAGATATGGCCAGCCCACTGCCACTTCAGCTTGCTTATTCTTAGAGCTATGTCGACACTAGATCCATTAAGGTAGATAATTTGGTTTTCTGTCGGATGTATTCGTTGCGAATCCTATCCTTCAGAGAAACCCCGAGCATAGCTCTTTCCATAACTCGCTGAGCGACTTTGAACTGGTGGACCAGCCCTATCGTGAGTGTCCACGTCTCAGCTCCGTAGTTCATAATTACGGGACGCACTGATTGAAACTAGATGGCGCTGCGAAATGTCAACAGTAGAGAACCTACCTGATGGTGACCGGAGTCATCAGGAGCACAGTGGTCACGTTGTCCAGGAAGGTGGATAGAACTGCTGTGATCGCGCAGAGTACGCTGATCAACGGCCATAGCTTGCCTTTTGTCACCTGCAATAAATATTTCATTAGAATTATATTAAAAATAATAAATATTGTTTCTTTCAGACATCTTGTGGACCATATAAGCTATATACATATTGATATTACAATTTTAAAGGAAATACAATTTAGAAATTGTAACTTAAAAAAGAAACATACAATTTTAAAGAATAACTATAATGTGACCCAGACATGAAAGCACTCAATGCCAGGTGTATATTGAAAAAAAAATTTTTTTATCATATCTTTGACAGTTTAGCAGCGTTCTTAACTGGCTCTTATCTCTTAGACTACAGAACGGACCATGCTGAAATTTTGCACAGATATAGCTCTATGTATACGAAACGTGTTCTTCGACTCCGTAAACGTAGTGTAGGACGCCCTCCGTCAGGTCGGATGGCGACCTGCAAAAGACTGAAGGTAGATGCTGGATGCGGCAAGCTGAAGACAGGGCGCTATAGCGCTCATTGGGGGAGGCCTATGTCCAGCAGTGGACTAATATTGGCTGATGATGATATTTATATTTATTCTACAGCTTATATTTATCTCGATATTGCAAGTGTGATAAGGTTCTTATGTATGGTACGAGTTAAACAGGCAATGACGTCACTGAGATAACATTTTCTGGGTAATCGGTATTAAAATTATGATTACGCTATGTAGATATGTATCTCCTTTTGTTCCTATGCAATCATTTGAGTTGTTAGCTATGTTTGCTAGACATTGTTGAGCGGCTAGATTGTGGAACGCTATCCCACATGATATTCGAGCCAGTCCATCGCTTAATATATTTAAAACCAAATTAAAAGAGCACTTCTTATTATCATAAAACTATCTATCTAGGTATATATATATGTATATATTTAATTATTATTATTTATTTATTTTTTATTTACTTTAAAACTTAAGTTATTTATTAGGTTTTTTTAGCTATTTATATTTTAATTTATATATGTATATTATAATCTCATCCCATAATGTATTAATTATACTATTCGTCTAATTTGTTTCTTTGTACACTTCCTCTATCTGTTCTATCGCTTCTCTTTTAATCCTAAGGTTTTGCTGTAAGAAAACTCTTTGTTAGGGTTAAGCTCGCCTATGTACATATCTTTTTTAGTTAAGTTATTTTGTAAGTTTTTAGTGTACAATAAAGAATTACAAGAATTGTTGCTAGATGAGATATTTACCATGATTTGATTTTTTTGGTATGTCTGCCAATAAAAACTGCGCTCGCAGTGCCTTCAGTTATTCCGTGGTCATGGCGCATGAAACTGTGCCGAAATATTGGAAAACTCATATATCAAATCATGGTAAATATCCCGTTTTAAATGACTTGTGTGTTAATACCTTTAAAACACTGTTAAAAGAGCACTATTTGTCCTGCTGTCACTAAGCGCATAACTGAGATCCTATGTTTATAAGTAGTATATGTATATTTTATGATATATATGTAGTATATTTCTATGTAAGTACTATAAGTATTTTATTTATAATATCCCACAACTTACAAGCACACAGATCCCCTGGTACTGTCCACGATCCTATCCATCCATGGTTGTCTGGTAGAGATCGCTCTTGAGCGATAAGACCGCCAATTGTACTTAATTTTTAAGTTTTTACTGTACATAGTTTATAGTTAAAGTGCAATAATGAATTTTCTATCTTTCTATCTAACCATAATAGTTAAAAAGTCTTATTTTTGCAAGATGTTGAATCATTATAACGTGAAAATGGCCGTAGGTGGTACTGAGTTTTGTCCAAGGTATTTTCAAGATTGAAAAAGAAAACATACGAGACGCTAATGAGTAATGACGCTATTTTCTAGAGTATTCATATTAATTTTATTGCATCATTGTGTACAGACGGAAGCATTAATTGGTAACCCCCTCACAGAATATGTAATAGTGTCATTCAGTAGCATGCAGGTTGTAAATCGTACAGTGATTTGCAATGTAAAGTTTAGCTATTTGGGGGGTTACCAATTAATGCTTCTGTCTGTACATTTGTAGGTCTTAATATCTATAAGAATACCAAAGAGATTTTACATATAGAGACGTCATACTCATTGTAAAGAAATAAAAACATTGCGATATTTTACTATAGCTACATACTAGCGTCGACGTTCGAACATACAACGCCGCATGGCATTATCTCTGTCACTCATAAACTTAACGCATTGCTTGTTTCGTTCGTGTTCAAAGCGGCAACGCCACGCGGCAATGATTGTTGAGTAAAATAAAATTCACCATTTTACATTTTAACATATTAAACAGTACTTACGTATGAAAAGATACACCCTTTTTGGTTTTTATAGTCCTTGTGTAGTTGTTGCACTTTCGGAACACACAACTTGGCATTTTCGAGGTTTATTTAAGTATATTCCGTAAGTAACCTCGTGTTCAAGAAACGTGCGCGTCGCGGCCAGGAGCAGGACGGACTGAGTTCAATTAGGATACGTACCTGATTTTCGTTTTGTAAGGCAGACCTCGATACAACGTATCTACGTATATATAACATCATTGTAAGAAACACAATGGTACCCAAGCAGGGTGTGGCAATATGTACTGAGCTTTGATTATTTACCTGTCAAAGGTACTGAGAGTGGAAGTGAGCCATTAAATAATTATAATAACTGCATGATTTTAAATATTAGAATAATTATTGTTAGCTACAATATTATTAACATTTTTCTTTAAATGTACGCCTAAGCGGCAGAATCTCGCGATCTTAAAATAATGAAATGAAAGTTTATTTCTTTAGGCTTACTAATAAGCACTTAGACAGGTCATGTTTTATACTATACATTATTATATAATAACATTATTTTGATGTTCACTTCAATTTTTTGTCCACCAGTGGAAGAAGTGAGAAGAAACCACTAGTATGTTCATAACTTATGTGTCTAGTACATATGATTTGCTTATCTGTAAGTTGTTATATTTTGAGTTGGAGCAAAACTCGTTCCAAGATTTTTTATCTTCTAGATAATCTGATATTTTGTAATAAGCCTTTTTACAAAGAATATGTTTCAATTTTTTTTTAAATTTATTTAATGATAATTTTTGCAACTCATTTGGAGTTTTGTTGTAGAAGCGTATTACATTGCCCTTTAAAAGATACACTTATCTTATGTAGTCTAGTTGTGGGAACAGCGAGTTTGTTCTTATTTCTAGTATTTACATTATGTATATCGCAGTTTTTAGTGAACCGATCGATGTTTTTATGAGTGTACAACAAGTTTTCATAAAAATATTGGCATGGAACTGTCATTATGTTTAAACGTCGTCTAAGTCTAATAAGATCTACAAACAATAATTAAATAAATAAATCTGGGCAATTCACACAGCGTCATCTAGAAATGAATTAAGATAGGTTTGGCTTAGTCTTCTTTCAATGTAATAGGTACATGTAACTTGACAAATAATTGCACGCCCATAATGAGCAAATTTCATTGTTACGCATTTTGTATGTCTTACACCCGGGCCGTTCAAATATTACGTACTTAAGTAAATTTATTACAATACCCCCCATCTCATTCGTGTAAAAAAGTAAATAACTACCGATGACGTAATCATCATCTAGACTCCCCTACCCCCATGTCATCCAAAATAAGCAAAACAAAGACCCCCCACCCCCCCATAGTGCTTACGTAATACTTGAACGGCCCCCCTGATGAAATCGTCTGACTATACTTGAAAAAGCGTGAAAATTTGCGATCACAAATACTATCTAGACGTCGGGTCGGCGCAAAAAATCCGTCTCCGTAAATAAGAGCGCACTTGTAATGCGAGCTCTTATTTTGTTTAGTTCGATTGAAACACAGCCAACGCAAACACGCACAATGCCGCAATTCATTCAAAAAACAACACATAATCTTACCTCAAAAGTGAAGACAGCTAGGAAGTCGAACATGCCCGTCTCCGCCATGATAGCCACCAGCAGCATCATGCTGAACAGCAGCAGCAGCGTCTCCATGTCCAGCCAGGAGACCAGCTCCGGGAGGGACGGTCTCTCGCCGGCGATGGAGAGCACGGCGAGTGCGCTGGTGGACACGAGGACTGCGGCCATGGTGCGGTTTATTATCTGCAAAACATATTAGAAAACATTATTAGAGCCTTTAGTTAACAGAGTTGAGAATATTTCAAAAACACTTAACTTAAAAACTTAAACTATTATTGTTGGGGAAAATAGACCCCGAATACTCAAACGCAACTCACATTTAAGCCCGTCTCAAGTGGCGATTTAAGCCCGTCTCAAGTGGCGATTTAAGCCCGTCTCAAGTGGCGATTTAAGCCCGTCTCAAGTGGCGATTTAAGCCCGTCTCAAGTGGCGATTTAAGCCCGTCTCAAGTGGCGTTTTAAGCCCGTCTCATGTGGCGATTTTCTGACAGATTTTCAAAAACTGTCAAACAATACAATACTATTATTCTTTATTGCACACCATACAAACAGATACACTGGACAGGAATAAGACAAATAAAGAATGTGTTGTACAATGGGCGGCCTTATCGCTTAAAGCTATCTCTGCCAGGCAACCTTTGGATGGCAGAGATGAAGTGTTAGAACAAGTATAGACCGTGGCGTGTTATATAGAATAATATTTTATTGGGACATACTAAAAAATACATATTGATAGCTATAAGTATAAATACAAACATAAATATATAATATAAATAAAAATACACATATAAATATATAATATAGGTATGATGTATATAAATTAACAGTTTGATGATTTGTTTTTTTTTTTACATTTTGGCTACTTGAGACGTGCTTAAATCCGAGATGCGTTTGAGTATATGGGCGTTATTCTATTTAAAACCTGTTCAGTGAAGCAGGAGGGTGCGGGTTCGATTGCTGAACCGCGACAACAGTTTGTACGGACTGGAGATATTTGTTCCGGATGGAAATCACCCGAAACAAATTATGTCCAATCCGTACAAAGTCCCATGGGAACTTGTTTATGGGCTAAAAATTTGCCTATGTTTTATCCAGGCCTAGCTGAAAATTTCAGCCCGATCTGGTCAGTAGCTTTGGCGTGAAGAAGTAACAAACATCCATACATCTAACCCAAGTGAGTTGCAAAAATTATCAATAAATAAATTTAAAAAAATTGTGAAACATATTCTTTGTAAAAAGGATTATTACAAGTTATCAGATTATCTAGAAGATAAAAAGGCTTGGAACGAGTTTTGCTCCAACTCATAATTTACAGATAAGCAAATCATATGTACTAGACACATAAATTATGAACATACTAGTGGTGGTTTCTTTTTCACTTCTTCCAATGGTGGACAAAAAAATTAAGTTAACATTAAAATAATGTTATTAGGATAATAATGAATACTATACTAAAGTAATTTAAAACGGGATATTTACCACTACGACCGGTTTCATTATTATCGAACGCAGCTCGATCACGACACACAACACTGACGGTATTGATACCGTCAGTGGTAACGTTCGTAGCAAAAGACAAAAAATGAGGGTAGATCGGTATGTCTGCCCATAAAATCTTACTCGCAGTCGCAGTGCCTTCAGTTATTCCGTGATCATGGCGCATGAAACTGTGCCGAAATATTGGAAAACTCAAAAATCATATCATGGTAAATATCCCGTTTTAAATGACTTTAGTGTTGATAACCATGATAGTTTAAAAAGTTTTATTATGAATAGTATAAAATATGACCTGTCCAAGTGCTTATTTGTAAGCCTAAAGAAATAAAAAACTTTTCATTTTCATTTTCAACCATCCAAACTTTCGGATATAGGTACTATTGTGTAGTTTTATATTTCATACCACAGATGGAGTATAATTATGGACAAGAACACAGCTTTCTATCCCATGGAAACTGATTTATAGTATACAGGGTTATTGGTAATTCGACGTATTCCCGTTAGGAGGTGATAGGGGTGACTATTTGCGATATTTTTCATCCCCATGTGCATCATGCAAAAGTGAACCATTTTTAAGTTATCGGGATTTTTAGCTTTTTTCAAAATAAGTCAAAAGTGCAACATTAAAAATTTATTTTAAAAAAACTATCTATTTAAATCTATTTTCTCTTCTGATTTTTAAAAACGAATAAACACTGGTTATTTATCAATGACGACCGATGTGGCGCAGTGGGCGAAGGTCCGCCTGCGACGCAGGAGGTTGCGGGTTCGATTCCCGCCTCGGAACAATCTGCTCGTTTTCTATGTATAATAAAAAATATCTATCTATGTAATGTATTGTATTATGTATATCAGTTATCTAGTACCCATAACACAAGCTCTACTCACCATGGGGCTAGATAATGCTGTGTGAATTGTCCAGCATTATTTATTATTTATTTATTTATCAATATTCTTTAATTTCAGCCCGATCTGTTCTTTATTTTGTGCGTCAAAGAGTAACAATTGCAACTTTTGCTGATGACACTGCTATAATAGCCACAGGAAAAACGCATGTAGAGGCAGCCGAAAAGGTTCAAGAAGCTATTAATAAAATATACAACTGGACCAAAACCTGGCGAATAAAACTAAATGAATCGAAGTCGAGTCACATAAACTTCACAAATAAAAGATACGAATACCATCCAGTTTTCATTAACGGGGCCATCATACCATGCGAAAATACAGCGAAGTATTTGGGCATGAATTTAGACGCCAAGCTGCGCTGGAAAGCTCACGTCAAGAAGAAAAAAGAGGAACTAGAGATTCGCTACAAAAAGATGTATTGGCTGATTGGGAGAAATTCTACTTTAGCAATACACAATAAACTCATTTTATATAAACAAGTCCTTATGCCAATTTGGACTTATGGTATACAGCTCTGAGGCTGCACCAAAAAGACAAACATAGCAATTATACAACGATTCCAGAACAAAGTACTCAGGTCAATTGTTAATGCTCCTTGGTACGTAAGAAATGACGATATTCATCGGGACCTAAACATTGAATTTGTAGACACAGTCATAAAAAAATACGCAGAGGCTCGAACAAAGGCTTCATCATCATGTGAACGTCGAGGCGATCCAGCTCCTCGACAACACGGATATAGTGAGAAGGCTCAAAAGAATAAAACCTTTTGAGTTAGTGTAGTGATAATTAGTGTATGTGCAGAAGTGCTATCTTAAAGAACACATGAACAAAGTGTCTTCACCTTAAGTAAAGAGACAATAAGAAAAGTGCCAATGGACACGTTCTTAGTAATATGTTGTTATAAAAATAAGTTAGAACTAAATTACCCATTAGCCAATTCTATGGCTAGATTGTAATTATACTCTAGTGTATTTAACATTTACATAAAGAGTAACAAACCTCCATGCACACAAACTTTCGAGATAATTAGTAGGATTATCTGCACTATCCAGTACCTAACAAGGTCTCTTTGACCTACGTGTTAGTTATCTGCCAGATAACAAAACTAACATTAGTATAGCATTAGTAGGAAAACGACTAGATTAGAAAAACCAGTATTTTGTTTGTTTTTAACCGACGAAAGAAACAAAAGAGACGGAGGTTCTATGTTTGGGTGTTAGGCTGCGTTACCACCAGAATGAATGAATGAATGCCAAATGTGTATTTGGTACACACTATTGCACTTACTTACGAGTCTTCTCGTCATCCATACCGCAATGCTTGAAAACGAAAGTTTTCAAGCATTGCGTCCTACGGTATGACCTACGGAGCTGAGACGTGGACACTCGCGGTAGGGCTGGTCCACCAGTTCAAAGTCGCTCAGCGAGCTATGGAAAGAGCTATGCTCGGAGTTTCTCTGAAGGATAGGATTCGCAACGAATGCATCCGACAGCGAACCAAAGTTATCGACATAGCAGAACCGACGGCCGCTGGGGCAAAAGTGTTCTTGAGTGGAGACCACGACTCGGTAAACGTAGTGTAGGACGCCCTCCGACTAGGCGGGATGACGACCTGTGAAAGACTGCAGGTAGATGCTGGATGCGTCAAGCTGAAGACAGGGCGCTATGGCGCTCATTGGGGGAGGCCTATGTCCAGCAGTGGATTAATATAGGCTGATGATGATGATGAACTCGAAAACTAACAACCTAACAAGGTAAAGGTTTCTTGTTCGCTTTACTTTACCGTGAACAAAAAAATATGTTTTTTTAATATTAGTCATTTAAACTTTTTTTTAAGTTTCGCGGGACAAATAAAAAAAAGTCCCTCGGCAATCAAATTAAAATGGGACCACCCCAGGATCATTGCTCTGCTTTTCTGTGGCTAGATGATGCACTGTCCAACATTATTTATTATTTATTTATTTTACTATCGCCTTTCAACAGCTCCACCTACATACCTACTATCTGTTTGTCTGTCTGTACCTACATATGATACGGAAATGTTTCAATACCGTTATCAAAAACAGTCCAGCAAAGTTGTTCAAGTAAATTGAACCCTATGCACTTGTATATTAAATGCATTATCATTTATCACAGTTATATAGTACGTTGTTAATCTACCTATAGAGTGAGTCGTGTATATATTTTGATAGAGATAAAATCGTAGGCGTGAGTTTACTTACTTTATCATTTGTTTACAGAAATTATGACCTAGGTAATATTCATATAAGAATCGGGTAGAATAAATATAAATAAATCATCATCAGAAGCCTATTTTTATATGAATAAATAATTTTATTTATTTTATTTTAAGGCATTATTGTCCCACTGCTGGGCAAAGGCCTCCCTTTTCTCCTTCGACTCCTCCCGATCTAACGCTGCAACAGGCCATGATGGAAGATGTACCTCGAGCTCGTCGCGCCATCTCTTCCTGGGCCTTCCACGTCGCCTAATAAATAAATAATACTGGACGGAAAATCCACACGGCGTCATCCATTCCCAAGCTAAGCAGAGCTTGTGTTATGGGCGTAGGTTATGGGTACTAGATGACAGTGGTGACATCTACGGGGTTGATCGTGTAGTGTAGCTCATTGCAAATTGGCGCGGTCTGGTTTTGTAGAAATAAGCAACCTACCACACCCTTGCTATGACCATACAAGTATGATTTTTTTTATGATGCTGGTTGAAGTTAATTGCGGGCCGGTCTGCCCTGAGTGAATGAATGAAATTGAATAAGTGTGGAATGAAGGCTGGAGTGAATGGACAGATCGGTCACTAAATGAGCTGTTTCCTCTTGTTGTCTTTGGTATTGTTGTTTGCCCATAAACAAGGTAAAACTGGTAAAAGTTAACTCACCTCAAATATAATCAGCACATAAAGCCCACACAGCAGCAGACAAGCGTATATAACGCCAGTGGTGACATCTACTGGGTTGACCGTGTAGCTCATTGCAAATGGCGCGGTCTGGTCTCGCGGAAAAAGCAATCTACCGCACTCTAGCTATGCCCATGGTCCCACAAGTGGGGTAAAATGGACTCACCTCAAAAATAATCAGCACATACAGTCCACACAGCAGCAGACAAGCGTAAATAACGCCAGTGGTGACATCTACGGGGTTGACCGTGTAGCTCATTGCAAATGGCGCGGTTTGATTCGCGTCAGTCTTCAGACGTAGCTTGTACGAGCTTTGGGAGGAGTTGAAGAATGGTTCGAAGATTAGGCGTGAGTGGCGGGGTTCTCCTTCGTTGAAGTCTAGGGGTTCTAGTAGGAGGATCGACCAGGGGTCCGTTTTCTGAAAAAAAGTATAATAAATATAAAGAACGCTGGATGCTAACTGGAACGCTTTCCAACCTCTGTGGCGCGGTGGGCGAAGGTCCGCCTGTGAAGCAGTAGGTGGCTGAAGCTAAAAGGACATACAGAGACTTACCTGAACAATATCTCCGTCTTTCCACCGTTCAACCCAGATGTTCATCTTCGCAGCTTCTTCTATCTCGCTGTTATTGAGCCTGGCTTCTCCAGTCTCAGAGAGGAATGGACCAGAGATCTTCAGGAGCATGGATTGCAGGTCATCGGATTCTATTTCGTAACCTGGAGGAATAGTTTTAATCACTACATAGTATAAAACAAAGTCGCTTCCCGCTGTCTGTCTGTCCCTATGTATGCTTAGATCTTTAAAACTACGCAACGGATTTTGATGTGTTTTTTTTAATACAGTGATTCAAGAGCAAGGTTTATAAACCATTAAACACATTGATAATAGATTTCCATGTGGGTGAAGCCGGGGGGCGTATCTAGTTATTTATAAAAAAATATCAATAAAACTATTTTGCGTGTCCCAGAAATGTTCGACTCGGTGGTTACTTATTCCGTAACTCAGTTGGTTAGAACATCCCACTAATCTACACACAACATAAAAAAACAATAAACAAATGCAGCCAAAAAAAACAGAGATGAGAAGGGGGAAAAAAGAAATTCCCACTAACCCAAGGACCGAGGGGTCGTCACCCCTCGAGTTGACGCCGGGGTAATGAGGCGAAGCCTCGAGGCCCCTCTCAGTGCCCCCACCAGGGCCGGAAAGAAATTTATTGATTTGATGATTATTTACGAAAATTCTATTTAAATAGTTTCTCATACATATGATCTTTGTAGAACGCACCAAATTTTAAAGCGCAAACATCCCACTCTCTCTCATTTGAACGGTTTTTTTATTACTTTAAGGAACTTAGGCTAACTACGATCTTTGTTTGCTTATATAGTTTTACTTATGTTTCCATAGAAACAACGCATGCGAATCCGCGAAAGAGGAAAGGTTTGATTTTTTGTTTGTTTGTATTGAATAGGCTCCGAAACTACTGGACCGATTTACTTACTGAGGGAAGGCTGTGGATTCAAGCCCCGTCGGAAACTTCATGTATTATTTAATTTGATATTTATCCTACTATAACTCTATTAACGATTGTATTTCATTGTTTTGATAACATATTTATTGTAAAAATGCCCATAAACAGCTGCATTATTATGACATATATTTGATTTTAATAATTTTTGACATTATTTTATTAATTCTAGGCCCCAATCAATAGGTTTCTTTCCGGCCCTGGTGGGGGTACAGAGAGGGGCCTCGAGGCTTGGCCTCATTACCCCGGCGTCAACTCGAGGGGTACGGGTAAGACTCCCACAAAACCCCTCGGTCCTTGGGTTTTGTGGGAGTCTTTTTTTCCCTTATTCTCAATGTTCTTTTTTTTGGCAGCATTCGGTTTATAATCTTTTTGTTTTTTTTTCTTTTTTTGTGTATTTTTGTGTTTTTTTTTTTATTTTTTTTCTAAGCCCCTTTACAGCAGCTGAGAGCAAATCGTCAGTAAATTTTTATGTGCTTAAGAGCGTTTATTGGTAAAATGCGCAGAAACAGTACTTTTCAAACCCGTTTATATCATGAACCACTTATCTTATAGTAAGTATATGTTATTTACTAATAATTTTAGGAAATTTTAGTGTCCAAATAGTTTGACTATAAAATATTTCGATTAATATAGTATGTACGCGTTCTATCAAGATAACTTGTGAGAGGTTTTCATAATTTCCCTTTCAGCATCAGTTTCAAAGCTCAAAATAATAGAAAATACTGACATATCTAATTAAGAAAAAAATATAACCTACTGATGAGATCCTTGGCTAAAAAATTAATTAGATAGATGTTTGGTTTTGGTATCCTACTAAGAGAAATTAAAATTCAAAAAATGTGAAATATTACGAATATTTCATATTTTTAAATGATGTTTTTACCGATATACCTTATTTAATTTAATATAATAATAGCCTACCAATAAAGTGGAGCATCTTTTTTAAAATCATACATTAAAATTTTTTATGATTTTGTTGCTATTATTTTTCTATAAATATTTAATAAGCGACGTGACCACACTCTAGAAAGCCTCGCGGCGGACTGATTTTCGCGCAGCGTTTTATAGTAGTTTTAAAATATTTATAGAAAAATAATAGCAACAAAATCATAAAAATTTTAAATGTATGATTTTAAAAAAGATGGTCCACTTTAATACTATATTAATCGAAATATTTTATAGTCAAACTATTTGGACACTAAAATTTCCTAAAATTATTAGTAAATAACATATACTATAAGATAAGTGGTTCATGATATAAACGGGTTTGAAAAGTACTGTTTCTGCACATTTTACCAATAAACGCTCTTAAATAGAAGTCACTTTTTGTTTTTTTTTATCTCTACTTCTCTATACAATCCCTTATGGTGTTGCCTTCTTATACAAAAAAACTTTCGTTATATAAATAATATATTTAAGTGCTGTAGACCACTATTCCTAAAACATACAATTCTGACACTTCCGTCCCTCTACATATTCATGAATAATCCTCATCTGTTACCCCGGCTATTTGACAATGTGTGTAGAAACAGACGAGATAACAGTAGACTACAAACACATCAAGCTAACACAGCACTAAAGCGGAAAAGTGTTGTCAGTATGGCTCCTAAAATTTTTAATAAGCTACCTAAACAGTTGAAAGAGCTAAATGGTGTACTCTTTAGAAAGAAATTAAAAATGTTGTTAATTTGTAAATGTTACTATAATATTGACGATTTTTTAATGATAAATTTTAATTCATGTTAAACTAGTGCAGTCATTCTCTCAAATATCTTTGCATACCGACTAACGGTCAAGCATGTTGAACCATGAAATGTATATTACCTGTAACCTTACAAACACATGTCTTTGGCAAATAAAAAATCTATATATCTTTTTATCTTTATTTTTATTATCATTAGTGATATGTATAATAGTAAAGTAGATTAAACGACATCAATTGTATCAACATGTACCTACGGTGGAAAATGAAAATGAAAAGTTTTTATTTCTTTAAGCTTACAAATAAGCACTTAGACAGGTCATATTTTATACTATTCATTATTATCAATTAAATTATTTTATAGTTCACTTCAATTTTTTGTCCACCAGTGGAAGAAGTGAGAAGAAACCACTAGTATGTTCATAACTTATATGTCTAGCTAGTACATTTGATTTGCTTTTCTGTAAGTTGTTATATTTTAAGTTGGAGCAAAACTCGTTCCAAGCTTTTTTATCTTCTAGATAATCTGATATTTTGTAATAAGCTTTTTTACAAAGAATATGTTTCACAATTTTTTTAAATTTATTTATTGATGGTGGATTAATCAAAATGAAATTTTTTCGAAACTTACTTTTTACCTCTCCAGCCGCGACGGCAGAGTTCAAAACGACCACCTCTTTTTCGTTGTACATCAGGAACACGCTCGTGAAGAACAACCAGCAAGCCAGGAGGAGGGTCATCTTAGTGTAGTGTTGAGCTTGGGCCCACTGAAAGAAATTATAGCTTGTTAAAGATTTGTAATTAACGAGAACCACATGAAAATGTAGCAAATAAATAAATAATGCTGGACAATTCACACAGCATTATCTAGCCCCACGGTGAGCAGAGCTTGTGTTATGGGTACTAGATAACTGATATACATAATACAATACATTACATAATTTTTTTTTTTTTATAATACATAGATAACGACCAGAACACCCGGAACAAATATCCGCAGAATGTACACATAATTGTCCCCGGGCGGGAATCCAATCCGCAACCTCTTGTGCCACGGGCGGACCTTCGCCCACCGTGCCACAGAGGTCGTCAATATAACTTAAGCAGAAATTAGTTTTGAAACAGTAAAAGGTTTTCAGTACCGTCATATAGTCCAATGTACCTAAGAAGCCACTTTCGAATATTCTCCTTGACTCCATATGGGGAACATGATAGGAGTTCACAGTGCATTATTACCCGACGATAGATATAAGGGAAGTTGAAGACTGAAAGCGCCTCGCGAACGAACAAATACAGAAATACAATTTATAAATGTATATCTACTTTTTTTCTGCGTAGTGTAGGACGCCCTCCGACCAGGTGGGATGACGACCTGCGAAAGACTGCAGGTAGATGCTGGATGCGGCAAGCTGAAGACAGGGCGCTATGGCGCTCATTGGGGGAGGCCTATGTCCAGCAGTGGACTGCTATAGGCTGATGATGATGATGATATCTACTTTATACAGAACGGCAACTTAGATTTAGATGGGCAAAACAAACATGAATAGAACAATACAATACAATACAATACGCTTTATTGCACATCAAACACAGAAAAAATAACAGTAAAGAACAAACAAACAAAGATACAGATGCACAATGGGCGGCCTTATCGCCGAGAGCGATTTCTTTCAGTTTATTATAATGTTTGTAATATAGGTATTTAGTGTATTTGTTACCAATTATTTATTAAAGTGCCACCGTCTATATTGTTCGTTCATGTCCAGTCCATCCCAAGGTTGCCTGGAAGAGATCGCTCTCAGCGATAAGGCCGCCCTTTATACCTTTATTCTTAGTTTGTATCTCTGTATTATTTTCTGTTTTTGTGTGGTGTAATAAAGTGTTATCTACCTATCTATCTTTCAGGCAACCTTTGGATGGACACGTATCTATAGTATAGGTATAGACGGTGGCGTATTGTAGAACTTAAAATTGTAAATAATTAAGTATATACAATAAAAAACATGTACAAATACATAAATACTTATACAGAACATTTATTAGATTTCGATTCCCGCCTCGGAACAAATGTGTGTACGATCTGCAGATATTTGTTCCGGGTGCTCTGGTCGTTTTCTATGTATAATAAAAAATATCTATCTATGTAATGTATTGTATTATGTATATCAGTTATCTAGTACCCATAACACAAGCTCTGCTTACCATGGGGCTAGATAATGCTGTGTGAATTGTCCAGCATTATTTATTTATTAGACACATAAGTGACACAAAATGTAATATTCCTTATTTTTAAACACGCTAAGATATGAGTAAAAAAACGCGTGTGGGTGTGTTAATATGATTAAATAATATAATAGCTCTATTCTTACCCTTGACAGTTTTGGAGTCGGCGTGGAGGGTTGATTTTCAAGCCTGCGAATAAGATGTAATATACATTTAAAATCAATGATTTATTTACAAGAAATCCAAAAAGACTACATAGGCGAGCTTCCCTTAACACTTTGACTGCGATTTTTTCGACGACAGCGATCTTTTTTTTAACCTAAAAAATTCGTGCTGCCGCTCTACACAGCGGTTGTGTTGCGCCGCACATGCGTTTCGTTCGAAAAATATTACGGCTGTGCTGAGTCACAAAGATCTGTATTTTCTCAGCCGCTGCGCTAGTGTGGATTTACGCATATTAGTCACTTGTAGAAAACACATACCGTGTGATTTCAGCAATCAAAGTGTTAAAATGGTCAATCAAATTGTCTTTACTTAATATAACTTCTTCAAAATAAAATTGCCGAACATAAATAATAATAATATTTAATTATTTAAGCATAATTCCAAATGTGTGTACAAAACACATTTGGAATTATCAAAAATTAAGTAACTAGGGATAAGCCTTAATGTACTTATTATTTTGCACGCCTTCACGAGGCAGAATATATTGGAGTTATTTTTATTGGTGAGACCTATTTATTGCACCTACATTCGTGCAAATAAATGATTTATTATTAAAGCCTCAAACAGAACTTCTCCAGTTTTCTAAAGCTTTTGTCCACCGGAAGCGTCCCCGCGACGCTGGCTGCATTGCCCCGCTGCATGACAACGCCGATGCGCTGCGCCAGATACTTACCATACCAGTTCATACTTCTTCATGTCTTTTTGGCGATTGTATTTAAACTCAAAGGAATTTTACTCACAGTTTGTCCAGCTTATGAACATTATTTTTATCTCCAAAAAACTCCTCTCTGACAACGGACGGCGAATGTTTGTTTACTGTTTGTAACTCTGAGATTCCATTTTACAGATTAGAGTGTGTTGTATCGCTGTGTTGTTTCTTACAATAGGGAACTTAATAGAGGCTTACTTATGGAACATACCCATACTACGTAAACATTTTTGACATATGGTCCCCAAGATGCTGGATGCATTGCCCCGCTGCCGCCGGCGGCGCCGCCGTATGAAAATGCTGATGCACTGCGACAGATACTCACCATACCAGCTCGTTTCGCGCGTTATCTCATTTTGGCGATTGTAGTTAAGCTCAAAGGAATGTTACTTACAGTTTGTCCATCTTATGAACATTATCTTTATCTCCAAAAGGCTCCTCTCTGACGATGTGTACATTGTTGTTGAGGTGTGGTGCTGAAGACACGGACGGCAAGCGTTTGTTGCGGGGGGCTGAGCTCTTTGATTGCAGTTTACCTGGTGAGAAATAAATAAATATAGAAGTAATTAAAGATACATATATCACTAAATAGTACTCGTATCTAGCTCTAAGAATTAGCTAGCTGAAGTGGCAGTGGGCCGGCCATATCTCGCGAACAACCGACAACCGCTTGGGCAAACGTGTTCTTGAGTGGAGACCACGAATCGGTAAACGTAAAGTGATGCGTCAAGCTGAAGACAGGGCGCTATGGCGCTCATTGGGGGACGCCTCTGTCCAGCAGTGAACTAATATAGGCTGATGATGATGGTAGGTTTGTGATGTACAGTAGGTCTAATTGTAATTTTATGGTGCCTCTCTTCATTTTTCCTTGTCTCTCTGGCTTTTTTATGTTACTTACTCTTGTCTTCTTTTATATATACCTACCTAATGTAATCAAGCTTTGTGCCACCACACCAGGACCTGTCTGAAAATCAGCGCCGCTAATAACTCCAGCTTGTAGCGGCATAATGCTGAGACAGGGACCTTTTTGGCCCCTTATGTACCACGTATTTGTTCATCTGTATTTCTTATCTATTTCCTTGTATTATTTTCTTACTATGTAATGTGTCGTGTTATGTGTTATGTATGATATTGACCCGGGGGGTGGTGGGAGGAGCTTGCTTCTCGTAGGTCATCTTGGCGATCTACTATTTACAACAGAGTCAAAGCGTTTGAGGAAAATCGCATCGAGGCAATGGACGCAAAACGCCAGATACGAAAACAGAGACCTAAGCCCTCCTACACGTATGCATATAACTCATCGGGCCAGCTCTACTGCCATTCGAGCCGTAGGGTATTCCAGACCAAGTTCGGTCTAGCGAGCCATATTAGAGCTCATGATAGAAAAATCCGTGATTATTTAGAGCCGCCGTCATCGAAATTGATGAGGAGGCCTATGTATGGTGTCAAATAAAAGTATTTTCTTTCTTTCTTTCTATGCTGGCAACACATAGGATAGGAAGCATATTAAAAAGTTGCCATTATAAAATACTTAGGTAAATCAGAATAGCTTCAAATGATTATGATACCAGTCACAATAACCATTTTGTGTTATTGCCATAAGCGATTATTATTTATCGCTTTGGGACAATTTTCCAAATTATACTTTTCAACATGTTTTTGACAAAAAATTGGATCGAAAATTGTGAAGGTTAGCCAGCTTAGAAACCTTCCTCTTGAATCACTCTATCTATCAACTAGCGGACCTTCCCGGCTTCGCACTGTTTTAGTACGGATCCCTAGCTTTTTTGAAAATATAATATAGCCTATGTTCACCGGGGATAGTGTAGCTTCCCAACGGTGAAAGAATTTTTGAAATCGGTCCAGTAGTTTCGGAGCCTATTCATTACAAACAAACAAACAAAAAATCGAACCTTTCTTTATAATATTAGTCTATTAAAAAACATATCAAAATCCGTTGCGTAGTTTTAAAGATCTAAGCATACCTACATAATATGTAGAGACAGCGGGAAGCGACTTTGTTTTATACTATGTAGTGATTTTATTTTGGACCGCACAAAAACATGAATAATGTATGCATTCATTAATAAAAAACGATGGTATTATGGAAAATTATTATTATTTATATACTCAAGGTCAAATCGACAGTGTATTTCGTAAATATGAATATCGATTTCTGACTATTATTACGTAATTGACGACCTCTATGGCGCGGCGGGCGAAGGTCCGCTATTGACGCAGGAGGTTGCGGGTTCGTCTCCTTTTACTGAATACAAAATATATCAGATTTCTAAAAAATACACTTTAAAACGTTACAATACTTAGGGCATTGTCTATGACGTCACCGATGAACGAACATTTGATGATACAGAATGACCATAGTATTTTTATTCAATAGACTCTCTTTAGTAACAAAAACAAAATATAATCAAACTAGCGACCCGGCTTCGCACGCGTGCAAAAGCATGTATTATATACTAAACCTTTCTCTTGAATCACTCTATCTATTAAAAAATACCGCATCAAAATCCGTTCATTATCAGCCTATATTAGTCCACTCCTGGACATAGGCCTCCCCCGATGAGCGCCATAACGCCCTGTCTTCAGCTTGCCGCATTCAGCATCCACCAGCAGTCTTTCGCAGGTCTTCATCCCACTTGGTCGGAGGGCGTCCTACACTACGTTTACCGAGTCGTGGTCTCCACTCAAGAAAACGTTTGCCCCAGCGTTCTTCGTGAGATATGGCCGGCCCACTGCCACTTCAGCTTGCTAATTCTCAGAGCTATGTCGATAACTTTGGTTCTCTGTCGGATGTATTCGTTACGAACCCTATCCTTCAGAGAAACTCCGAGCATGGCTCTTTCAAGATCCCTAACTTTTTTGAAAATATAATATAGATAGCCTATGTTCACCGGGTATAGAAAGTGAAAGAATTTTTCAAATCGGTCCAGTAGTTTCGGAGCCTATTCAATACAAACAAACAATCAAATCTTTCCTCTATAATATTAGTATAGATATAGTGACATGTGATTGTTTTCGTCAACACTAATGAAATGTTCTATTATGTACCATATGACGTCAATTTAAATGTATATTTATAACACCAATTTATTTTTAAATTTATTTAAATCAATGCTAATAAATCCAATGCATTTAGATAACCCTCAAAGGTATTATAGGTATGTAAAACCGGCCCGGACCAATGATGTTATATAGGTAGATACGTTGTACCGAGAGGTCTGCATGGCAAGACAATTAGCTTGAGTGAACTCACTCAGTCTGTCCTGCGTCTGGCCGCGACACGGACGTACCTTGAAGCGGGATGTGGAGTATGAAAAAATACTAAAATGCCATGTTGTGTGTTTAGAAAGGGCAATACTTACTCTGGGACGGTTGTGAAAAGCAAAAAGGATGTCCTTTTTATTTCTTCTATTTGTTTTGTACTGTTTAAATTGGAAAATCATAAATTTAATTTTACTCAAAACTCAATGCCGCGCTGTTGCCGGTTTGCCACCTACACGAACGAGACAAGTATTGCGTAGCGTTTATGGATGACAGAGATAGTAAGATAATGCAAAAATGTGATAGGTAGGTAGCTATAATAAAATATCGCCATGTTTTTATTTCTTTAAAATTAGTATGACGTCTCTATTTGTAAAATCTCATTGGCCCGTACCGGTTTAATATTAGAATCAGCTCGAGGACTTGGACCGTTGTCAAAACACTATGAAATGGTGAGACTGTGTGTATCTTGTCTGTATTTCTACTTTATGTTTGCAATGTATCAAAAGATATGACGAAGGAACGCGATTGTAATCTAGTAAATAATTATGCTATTAAGTCGGTACCCCGAGGCGCACTAGCGCCGCCACCTATTTTATCTTATTACTAGCTGCGCCCCGCGGTTTCGCCAGCGTGGTGATAGATATTTTGGATAATATACAATATATCTTTATGAATTGTAGCCTATGTGTTATTCTGATATGTAAGCTATATTATTTAAAACTACGGTGTCCCACAGGGGTCCGTACTGGGCCCAACACTCTTCTTAATTTATATAAACTCCCTATGTTTAACTCAGCTAGACAATGCCTCAATCATAACCTTCGCTGATAACACAGTTTTAACTTTTGTAGGCAAAACGTGGGAAGAAACTAAGCTCTCTGCCGAATCCGGGTTGCGCATAATAAATTCCTGGCTAGATAACAACCTTCTCACACTAAATTTATCACAATACCTTTTCTATATATAATAATAACCAGCCAAATATTAATTTCACCCTCAAAGCTCACAAATGTATCAACTGTACTTTTTGCGACTGCACTCATTTAAGTGCTGTTAAAAGTATAAAATATCTGGGAATAATAATAGACAAAAATTTTAATTGGAACTCTCATATAGATCACTTAAAAGCGAGAGTTCGTAAGCTTATACGTATTCAAGAAAATCAGGCACTTAACACTTTGAGTGCTGAAATCACACGGTATGTGTTTTCTACAAGTGACTAATATGCGTAAATCCACACTAGCGCAGCGGCTGAGAAAATACAGATCTTTGTGACTCAGCACAGCCGTAACATTTTTCGAACGAAACGCATGTGCGGCGCAACACAACCGCTGTGTAGAGCGGCAGCACGAATTTTTTAGGTTCAAAAAAAGATCACAGTCGTCGAAAAAAAATCGCAGTCAAAGTGTTAAGAGACGATTACACGAACAAAACTGTCTACCAAACTCTATGTCAATCCGTCATAAGTTACGGTATTACCGCTTGGGGCTCCGCAGTAAAAACTAACCTTATTAAAATTGAAAGAGCACAGCGCTCTATTCTAAAAGCACTAAATTTTAAGAGATACAGTTACCCCAATAGTAGAGCTCTACAGAGAGACTGGGATGTTAACTGTCAGGCAACTGTACATTAAACGATATATTGACGACCGATGTGGCGCGGTGGGCGAAGGTCCGCTTGCGACGCAGGAGTTCAATTCCCGCCTCGGAACAATTGTGTGTACGATCTGCAGATATTTGTTCCGGGTGTTCTGGTCGTTTCTATGTATAATAAAAAAAGATCTATCTATGTAATGTATTGTATTATGTATATCAGTTATCTAGTACCCATAACACAAGCTCTGCTTACCATGGGGCTAGATAATGCTGTGTGAATTGTCCAGCATTATTTATTATTTATTTATTTATAATGAAAAGCTAAAGATGTCATTTGCTTAAATCTAAAAAAATGTTTGTCAGTCATGAAATCATTTAATGTATAGTAGCATTTAAAGAAGCATTTAGCTTCCAAAGTGGCTTTTATCTTTCTCCGAAACAGTGTGAGAGGTAGTTCTCTCAGTGATTTGAGCAAAGGAAATTTCTATAATGTAATGGGGCATTTCGTGATACCTATTTACAAGCTTTTTAATGTCTCTGTAATAGTGTTATTTTGTTAAGTTTAGGCAGAGATGCGAATATAGTGTTGGTGGCCACCAAGCTACCACCAAGGGCTACTTCGTATGTCTGCCTAAACTATACAAAATAAAACCACTACAAAGGCTTGGTTCGATAATTAAATCAGCAACGTCCTGCACTTCGCACAGTATAAATTCGAAAGTTTGGATGGATGGATGTTTGTTACTTCTTCACTCTAAAACTACTGAATAGATTCGGGCTAACATTTTGCACAAATGTAGCCTTGAGCCTGGAATTAAATATCTTTGAATCCCATAAAGGGGCCGTTCAAGTATTACGTAAGCACTATGGGGGGTGTGGGGGTCTTTGTTTTGCTTATTTTCGATGACATGGGGGGTAGGGGAGTCTAGATGATGATTACGTCATCAATAGTTATTTACTTTTTTACACGAATGGCGACCCTCACATTGTCTATGCTTGAAAACGAAACGCATTTTATTTATTTATTTATTTATTTGGCACACAAAACAGAATATAATCAAATATTATACAACTAGAAACACACAATAATTAAAACTAGACTGTATCCCTAAATATGTGTACACAGCATGATCAAAGAGCAGTTTATGTGAAGTAAATACAAAATGAAATTAAAAGTAAATAATAATTAAAGAGAAAAAAATCAGATAAAAATATGTAAGCATGCATTATTTTTTAATTACAATATATATATATATATATTTTAAACAATAAATTTGATTAGGGCTAGGAAATATATATATTATTATTATTTTATTTTAAGCCATTATTGTCCCACTGCTGGGCAAAGGCCTCCCTTTTCTCCTTCCACTCCTCGCGATCCAACGCTGCAACAGGCCACGATGGAAGATGTACCTCGAGCTCGTCGCGCCATCTCATCAAATATATATATATATATTAATAATAAAGGGATTTTCGGGGATTCCCGCAAATAATGCATACGTTTGCGCACTTTAAACTAAGTTTGTTATGTTCGTAAGATTATAATATTTATATCCCTTACTCTATGTTGAATACTGTATCAGTAAAATGTAATCTTTATCCTAAATATATTTTCTTATTTTTAAAATTATAATTAAAAACGCAATAAAAGACATAGAATCAGATACTTTATTCATAAAAATAGTAAAGAAATTATTAATTGACAAATGCTATTATGATATAAATGAATTTTTAAATGACAAATTGACATTATGATAAGAATAAATAAAACTGACATTATGATAAGGCAAATAAAAATATAATAATTACTAAAATTACTGGACAAGTAGGTACTACTTACCTTAGTACCTACATATTTATATTTTACTAAAAACAACCTCGGTCTGCCTTCCCCTTGTTGTTCACGCCCAATAGGGTTCACATTGTGATACTAATATATACATAAGAACCTACTAATTAATCCAATGTGATGACAACAATAAATATATTGAGTATTGAGTAATTATAATATAAAAAAAATACATTTATAATTGAAAAATGTTTACG
This sequence comes from Eupithecia dodoneata, assembly GCA_947044415.1. Taxonomy (NCBI): domain Eukaryota; kingdom Metazoa; phylum Arthropoda; class Insecta; order Lepidoptera; family Geometridae; genus Eupithecia; species Eupithecia dodoneata. The sequence continues at coordinate 4,315,691 of OX345683.1, read as the reverse complement.
TAAGCATGGGGGGAGGGGGTAAGAGCTTTGCTTACTTTTGCTGACAAGGTGGATGGGGGGGTAAATAATTGTAATAAATCTGCTTACGTAATATTTGAACGGCCCCTAAATCAGTTCCCAAGGGATAGAAATAACCTTAAAACGTTTCCACAGAAACAGCGTATGCGAAGCCGCGGGCAGAAACCAGTATTCACGTAAACAAACATGCAACATGCTGTTCCGGTTGTAAACGTGGGATCTGATTACAAACACTTGATACTCTTACCCACGTTCAAAACAAGGTCTTGTTCTTAGGGCTTATATACATATATACTAATATTATAAAGAGGAAAGGTTTGATTTGTTTGTTTGTATTGACGAGGCTCCGAAACTAATGGAACGATTTAAAAAATTATTTCACCGTTATGTAGCTAGTAGCTACACTACCAGCGGTGAACATAGGCTATATTAAAATATCAAAAAAGTTAGGGATTCTTAATAAAACTCCAATAATGTAACCCAAGGTGTATAAATATCACCTAATAAGGGGAAATTCGAGTTTAACGCTGGTGAAACCGCGGGGAACAGCTACCTAGTATATTATATAATTTTAACACTTTGACTGCTGAAATCACACCGTATGTGTTTTCTACAAGTGACTAATATGCGTAAATCCACACTAGCGCAGCGGCTGAGAAAATACAGATCTGTGTGACTCTGCACAGCCGTAATGTTTTTCGAACGAAACGCATGTGCGGCGCAACACAACTGTTGTGTAGAGCGGCAGCACGAATTTTTTTTGTTAAAAAAAGATCGCAGTCGTCGAAAAAAAATCGCAGTCAAAGTGTTAATACTAACTGCGCCCGCGGTTTCACCCGCGTGGTGATATATATTTTGGATAATATAAAATATATCTTTATGAATTGTAGTCTATGTGTTATTCTGACATGTAAGCTATATTATTGTGAAGTTTCATCAAAATCCATTCATTAGTTTTTGCGTGAATGAGCAAAAAACATACATATGTATGTACATACATACATCCTCTCAAACTTTCGCGTTTATAATATTAGTAGGTAGGATAGGATACCGGACTCTGATTTATAATAATGCCGGATGATACTGTGAATTGTCACACAGCATCATCTAGCCCCATGTTCATGTAACTTATAAATCTATGTGTCAAATGGTTTATAAACCTTATTCTTGAATCACTCTATATATTGCTGAAAATTGCATTAAAATCCGTTGAGTAGTTTAAAAGATCTAAAAGAACAAACAGCGCACGCTATCAATTTCTAATATGTAGGTAAAAATGTTTATCCCAGTTTTAAAAAATCTTTCACCGTGTTTTGGGAAGCTACACTATCCACGTGTGACATAGGCTTTATTAAGTATATTTTAGAAATGTTAATTCGAATTTAACGCGGGTGAAACCACCGGAACTACTATGTAAAGATGTAGGTATATCAGTCAGCTAGTACCCATAACACAAATTCGGCTTAGCTGGACCTAGATAATGCTGTGTGAATTGTCCAATATTATTGATTTACCTTTACGAAGCCGGGCAGATGGCTAGTTATCACTACATAGTATGAAACAAAGTCGCTTCCGCGTTGTCTGTCTCTCCCTATGTATGCTTAGATCTTTAAAACAACGCAACGGATTTTTGACTTTGATTGACGACCGATGTGGCGCGGTGGGCGAAGGTCCGCCTGAGACGCAGCAGGAGGTTGCGGGTTCGATTCCCACCTCGGAACAAATGAGTCTACGATCTGCAGATATTTGTTTCGGATGTTTTGGTCGTTTTCTATGTATAATACAAAATATCTATCTATGTAATGTATTGTATTATGTATATCAGTTATAAATAATGCTGGACAATTCACACAGCGTTATCTAGCCCTGGTAAGCAGAGCTTGTGTTATGGGTACTAGATAACTGATATACATAATACAATAATATTGTATTATGTATATCAGTTATCTAGTTATATTACATAGATAGATATTTTTTATTGAAAAAAAATATTGAAATAAATTATCTTTGAACTGAACTGATTCAAGAGGAAAGTTTAAAAACCATTTAACACATAGATTTCCACAGGGGTGCAGGTAGTTAATATACAAATACAAAAACTTTACACTTACCATGTTCCTTCTCATAAAACTGCCGGAAGGGCGCCAAAGCAGGATCATATTTGACCTCCTCTGGCAACCCCAGCCAAAGCTGCACTGCCCCAGCTGTCAGATCATTGCAGGACACCAAGGAGTATTGACTCCTCGTGAGTTCTGCATCAGGTTTCCTGGAAGAACTCCACTCTTTCACTGTTTTTACTAGCTTCTCCATGGCATTGGGTTGGGGTTTTTGTGCAAGCCGTTTTTGCGCGGTCTACTAGAAGACCGTTGGTGCAAGATTTGACTTCTCGTGGCCCACGTGTGGTGCTGTTTAATGTTTATATTTGGTTTGCAGAATTAAATATATGTAATAGTTTTTTGGAGCATTCACATAAAACTTCTTGTTTTTAATATAATTAATAGGAGCAGAAGGTTTATAGTTCACTCGTTAGAATTTCACAAAATAACGAATTTTTTGGTTCGTTGTGTTTTTGTACACTTTGTTTTACTTTTGTAATTCAGAAGAACTAATAGTACGGAAATAGTTCATGGAAAATCACTTTATCATAGTTTTGTTATCACTGTAAGTAATAATTCACTCACAAATTACTATTATTTCACTAGCTTTCTGTTATTATTTCTGTAAACACAATAATTTCAACTGGTTAGATCAGTTATTTCATCAAATTGTTTTGACAGTGCGCGAATTCGGCCTTCTGAGGTTTTGCCAAGTCTGTTTCAGATTTAAGATTAAATACTTTTTACTATTCCATTTAGAAATCGAAATAGTTCAAATGAAAAAAGTTGGTATTCGATTGTTGTCTATTATCTATGGTCTATTATAAACTAGAACTGTTGAAACCTCTGTTTAAACAGTTAGAAAACGAAAGTGTTCATATGAAACTAGTTGATATTATATTGTTGTCTATTATTGTCTATTATTATACTACAATAGGATGCCAATAAGTTTCTATTTCTAGACAATTGCTAGAGCTCAACTTTCGAGAAAATTTCCCTGATTTTACATCTATTAAATGTATTGTATTATGTATATCAGTTATCTAGTACCCATAACAAAAGCTCTGCTTACCATGGGGCTAGATAATGCTGTGTGAATTGTGTCCAATATTATTTATAATGTAATAAAATTATATAAAAACAATGCGTGCGAAGCCGCGGGCAGAAACTAGTATGCTATACATTTTATGAGTGGAAGAGGAGTTCAATTTAATGTACTTAGCAAAGAATATCAAATGTCTAACCTATACTTCGGCCAAACGCAATATACAGTGTTTGTAAATCTGTTGTTTATTACAAAGAAGTTACATTACTTGTCGATTTAGACTAGATTTTTAGACGACCGGGCCCTAGATGAACACCGACCTCTTCGACTTGTACAGCCAATGTGTTGGCGGCGTAGTATCATAATTGTCCAATACAATTAATTATAAGTATTCATACAACGGTACTACCGTCACGGGTCACGGGATGACTAGTCATCACCACGACAGTGTGTAAACCTGTTGAAACGTCGGGAAAAAAGGTAAATAAACGCGATAAATACCCGTTGTATTAATACTTATAATTATGTGTTCAGATCGCGTAAGTTTAAAAATATTCATACAATTATTGTATCTCTATCTATACTAATAGTACAAAGAGGAAAGGTTTGATTTTTTGTTTGTTTGTTTGTATTGAATAGGCTCTGAAACTACTGGGCCGATTTGAAAAATTCTTTCACTGTTGGGAAGCTACATTATCCCCGGTGAACATAGGCTATATTATATTTTTTTTGAAGTTAGGGATCCTTACTAAAACTCCGATAATGTAACCCAAGGTGTAAAAAAATCACCTATACCACCAATAAAGTGAAATTCGAGTTTAACGTGGGTGAAACCGCGGGGAACAGCTAGTGATCCATACAATTATTGTATGGATGGATATGTATTATCCCACCAAAACATAAATGTAAAAAAGGAGAGCCAAGTTCAATACAAAAATTATGATAGGCTGTGCGCTTCCCCGCAAAAAGAATGGAGATCTAAATGAGTGCCAAGTCAAATCTATAGGTTAGATTTGACTTAACTAAAGATACTAAAGAGGTTTTGAGTTATAGGTCAAAAGTGGCACCAAGTGGTTCATGTAATGATACACTCGGCGCGTTGTTCCTTTGCTTGAACTTGGCTTGGACACGCTGCCGCGTGTCCAATACAGACGATCGTATTTTCTACGGCGTACCGTAGATTTTCACGGCGAAAATACGTGTGTGAACAAAGGACCTAACGCAGACTTAAACAATAGAGCATCTGTTCTGTTGACATGATAATTAAATAGTAGCTCTACTGAGAAATCGTACATTATTTATGGACTGCTAAAAGACGTCATTCACATTGAAATCCAATAATTATTGGGTACATAAAAGATACTTTGTAGTTATTTCTTTGTTTATAACCTTCAGCGTTATCATACTCTTGTCTTCTTTTATGTACCTACTTAATGTTTTCAAGCTTTGTGCAACCACACCAGGACCTGTCTGAAAATCAGCGCCGCTACTCACTCCGGCTTGGAGCGGCGGCATAATGCTGAGACACCCTTTTGGCCCCTTTGGCCCCTTATGTAACACGTATTTGTAACCTATCTGTATATTTTATCTATTTCTTTATATTTTTTTCTTGTTGGTATACTTTCTTATTATGTAATTTGTCGTGTTATGTGTTATGTATGGTGTCAAATAAATGTATTTTCTTTCTTTCTTTCTTTCTATCATACAGTACAATAGTCGTATAGGGAACTATAAAACTAGAGTAGTCTACATGCTTATACTTCGGCTGAATTCAGTGAAACGTAAATTACAAATAATTCTGAGGAAAACGATTCGTTTTATGTTCGATTTATACTACGATTTATGCTACATCTTAAAAGTTTCTCATTGGAAACTTTAAACGAGATGCAAGCGGTTCGAACCGGCCAAAACCAGACTAGACCGGTTTTATGGCGATATAACTGGATTCTGACTTCTGAGACAGATCGGTAGACGGGGATTTGCAAAAACTAAATGTGTTTGAAGATTTTAATGCTATAATATCATTAAATCTATGTAATGGAGTGTTTTTTAAGTATGTTTATATAAGTAATACCTAATATTCTTACATAAATTAGTGTATTTTTTTTAAAAGTAGGTAAGTATCTACCGGAAGTCGATTCGACATATGTAGTACTAGAATACGAAGTGCTTACAACAAAGTGATATTCTATTTACGAATAACATTATCTATAAAATAAATTAACTATTTAAAAAAAGTAAAATTTAATCGAAATCCAAAAAATCGTGGAACAAAACTTAAGGGCCCATACAACCTCAACTTTGTGTGAAAAGGCTAGACATATGATTTTTCGTTCATAAGAGCGGGACAGGGCATTGCAACGCAAGTCCAAAAATCAAGTTTTAGCTTATTACCTATTAATTAGGACATTATTTGAAAAAACCGAAACACATAACATTTTTATTTATACTTAATTCTATTACCACGCTTATTGTCAAGATCTGAACTTCTGTATTTATTGAGAAATTTAGGTTTTAGTAAAGATTTAGAGGTAATTTTGCGATTTTTTTCTATCGAGAAAATTTTATGGAATCGTGTTTTCGAAACATATGATCGATAGGTTAAGTCCTGAACTGTACCATATATCAATTTCAAAGTTAAATATTCAGTAGTTTAGACGATATGGACATCCGGCCGAGTTGAAAATTAGCAGTTTGAGGTAGTATACACTCTTAATCCCCTGGGGGTAAAAAATCACCGCCTTTTCGCTAAGTACCAACACAATGTTTCGTGGCACCCTGTATATGCTGGGTTAGAAAAAATTGCAACCAAAGGTGCAGGCAGAAGCTAGTTCGATTATTGAGAATTGAGCCGTGCTAAGATTCTTAAAATTCTTCATCATCATCAGCCTATAGCAGTCCACCGCTGCTGGAAATAGGCCTCCCCCAATGAACGCCATAGCGCCCCGTCTTCAGCTTGTCGCATCCAGCATTTAATAATTCATAGCACGGCTCAAATCTCTGATGCATAACAACATGCTTGTTAAAGGTTATTTTACACGGACAATAAGACAATAACACGCATTGTGAGCAATATGCGATAAGGTCATTGTCAAACTTATTCAGGGAGCCCTGAGCTATACCGAGAAATGAAAAACTTTATCGGCGGGCGAAGCGAGTCGCGAAAAATCCTTGCTGCCTTGAACTCGCTAAGCCACTGCGCGTGTCCGCGCCGCGCGCTGCATCCCTCCCGGAGTGCGCTCAAGTGTTTAACTAATATTATGATCTAAAGGTAAGTATGGTACTCAGTATGTTAGCTATTTTAAGAATATTACTACTCGTACCTACGTTCAAAGTTATGTACACTTTATTTTAAGATAGAACCCCGAGGAATGTAACATTCGGGTCAAACCCCTACGGGCTTAAAGAGTGTTATTATTAATGTAATTATGTATATTCTTTTAAATAAAATTAATCCAAATACTTTACGGTGTAATTTTTAAGTAATGGCAGGTAAAAATTAACTTAAATGGAGTCAAGTTCTGGACTGTGGGAAGATCGCTAATTCAGAAAATCAGTGCAGCTGTTCTTTACGAGTGTTTATCTGTTGTATTCGAGTATTTACCCGACTATGTATCAATGGAGCAGTTATATTTTTATTATTAGCTCCACTTCAGACTTGGCCTTGATATAAATATGATAGTGTGTAGGAGCCTTGAAAATGCAGCTGCACCGTGTACTTTACTTACACTTGTCTATAAATAAATTTATTTTATTTTATTTATTTTGCTTTATTCGGAAGACAAACAGTTTTACACACTTAACAGAATACTTAAATAAAAACCTATAACCATTTATGTGTCCTCGCATGTAGTAGCTAAGGAATTGCTTGCTTGCAGAGGACAAATGAAAATGAAGAAATAGCTTAATCTTATAACTTACACATTGAATTAAAAAAAAAAATAGAACTAACAATAGACAAGAAAAAATATTATGATATATAAATAAAAAAATAAAATCCTTTATTTCGGTTTACTAAGGATCCATAATTTGTTAGTACTTAATGATCTTATAGTAAATGTTAGTATTCATACGTACTAAAATTAAATTAAATTCAATTGAAATGAATTTAAATCTATGTCTGTCTTTAAACCGACTTCGAAAGTAGGAGGATTTATGTTTATGATGTAGATTCTTTGTTAATGGCAACTGTGTCTGGTCGGACGCTTTTCTCTCAGTGTCAAGTAATGGAAAATAATTGTAAAATTACTGAGTTATCCAATTATGAAGATTATTTGATATTTCCACCAGAGCCTAGTTCGTTATCTAGCAGGGTGCACCACGTGCAGGTTAGGTTGGCTCGGGAGACGAGATGTTGGAGTCCTCCTTACACCCCCTCGTGGTAGTTTTAAGGTCGTTAGTAAAACTTTTTCAGTATTTTTGATACTTGTTTTTATGATTGTCCTTGAGATAATTTTAACCTATAGATCGTTAAAAATACATTATTTTCCTATTACCTACCGATTGTACATATACGATGTTCTATTATGATATTTTTTTTGGTCCTTAGTATAAATAAATAAATAAATCTGGACAATTCACAAAGCATTATCTAGCCCCATGGTAAGCAGAGCTTGTATTATGGGTACTAGATAACTGATATACATAATACAATACATTACATAGATAGATATTTTTTATTATACATAGAAAACGACCAGAACACCCGGAACAAATATCTGCAGATCGTACACACAATTGTTCCGAGGCGGGAATCGAACCCGCAACCTTCTGCGTCGCAGGTGGACATTCGCCCACCGCGCCACATCGGTCGTCAATATCGTCGTATTTGATATGATATAGCTTTAACCCTCGGTTTCGTACGTGTCGTTCCTGGTGGGCTGTATTATCCCTGCCTGTAGCTGATATATACCATATACCAAACAAAAAATATATACATGTAAGGACGCCCTCCGACCAGGTGGGATGACGACCTGCGATAGACTGTAAGACAGGGCGCTATAGCGCTCATTGGGGAGGCCTATGTCCAGCCGTGGACTGCTATTGGCTGATGATTATGATGATATACACCTCACTGATAGCAGTCCACGGCTGGACATAGGCCCCCCTCAATGAGCACCATAGCGCCCTGTCTTCAGCTTACCGCATCCAGCATCTGCCTGCAGTCTTTCGCAGGTCGTCATCCCACCTGGTCGGAGGGCGTCCTACACTACGTATACCGAGTGAGATGTACAGGGTTTAGATAACTGATTAGACAAGGCAGATATAAGGATTATAACGTATATCCTTGGTATTATTTTACCATTGTCTCGGTAAACATATACCTCCATAATCTCGATAAACAATAGCATCATGAATTCATTATGAATGTATTTATTTATCTCACAAAGCCATATAAACAAAGCGGTGATGAATCAATCATGTTTTTAAGTAGGTATTGTGTTTTATGAGTGTGAAAACCACAGAAATATTATTGACATCGTATTTCAGTAGGTAATTGATCCGCTCTTACTACCTACTATATGTAGGTACTCCGATTTACTACGTTCAGTCTTCTCTTCATCCATACCGCAATGCTTGAAAACTAAGGTTTTCAATCAGTGCGTCCTACCCGTTATGACCTACGGAGCTGAGACGTGGACACTCACGATAGGGCTGGTCCACCAGTTCAAAGTCGCTCAGCGAGCTATGGAAAGAGCTATGCTCGGAGTTTCTCTGAAGGATAGTTTTCGTAACGAATACATCCGACAGAGAACCAAAGCTATCGACATAGCTCTAAGAATTAGCAAGCTGAAATTGCAGCGGGCCGGCCATATCTTGCGAAGAACCGACAACTGCTGGGGTAAACCAGGTGGGATGACGACGTGGCGAAAGACCGCAGGTAGATGCTGGATGCGTCAAGCTGAAGACGGGCGCTATGAAGCTTTGAGTCCGGAGTTTCCTTATCACAGGATGTCGATAAGAATGTCCAGACGCTTAGCTCAGCAATTATTCGTGAGAAAGGTATGTATGTGGGCGTTTGTTATTAAACACGCAATGTCTGATCTTATGTGCCTTGAATACAGACCTTGATGCCATAACTACGTAATGAATGAAAACAATAACAAACTTCAAGAATGCATAGTTGCAACGCGCAGCGAAAAATCGTTCAGTCAGTCAGTCAGTCAGGTGGTCATCAACATTCGACTCAACGTTGTCTACGTTGTTGAATGCGGGCAGGAATCGAACTAAAGTTCTTTCTTCCGGTTTCTACGTCGAGGAAAGCTTTCCTCAAGTCATGTGCTGTCGCTATGAGAGCCTTGCAGGCTTCTCAAGAGCTGTTCATTAGCCTGTTGGCTATTCTGATCATCCTGGGTGATGGCTTCGGGCGACTCTAGGAGTTCCCGGGGCAGAGGAAAATAGTTCGATAATGGATGCGAGACGAATGACAGCTGTCAAAATCAAAGATTTGGTTCAGTTTGATTTATGCGATAAGTAGCGAAAAGCAAGCGGCGCCAAAAAAAAAAGAAGTTGAAAGTATATGTTTTATTGTAGGCCTAGAACTGTATGCAAAATTTCAGCCTGATTCGTTCAGTAGTTTTTTTGCGTGAAAGAGTAACAAACATCCATAAATAAAAACTTTCGCGTTTATAATATATTATTAACATATAATAATAAGAGTATATTAATAGTATATATATACCCAACCTCAACGGTCATTTTGAATACGTCCAAGTAAAAATTTTTGTTTTAATTTAATATTAACTTCTATAAGTAATAATGTACCTACTTACGTCCACGAAAACTATTGTTTAGTCCTAACTAGTGCTCTCCTGACACCCAAGACACAAGCCTTGTGCTTAGTTTGGGTCTCACTAGAAATCTTTATGTACTTAAGTATATTTTTGGAAAATAAATGAATTATGAATTATATATATATTGATATTGTCAACTGATACTATTTTCGATTGTAATTAACTCTTCATTTGAATTACATTGTTGCAAATGCTCACTAACACCACCCCTTGTACAAGTAATAAGTGGATAACGGGGCTGGTTCACTTCTAGAATTACGTTTATTTAAGTTTAATAGTTTATAGTTAATTTTTAAGTGATACTGTTTGTTATCCCTAAGAAAGAAAAATAAAAATAAAATAAATTAAAAAAATAATATTAGTAGGATTCATCACACAAGTAGCTGGAAAAATGTGGCCACGAGAAGCCAGAGACAGAAACCTCTGGAGATCCTTGGAGGAGGCATACACCGTCCATATCATGACATGACACAACGAAAACCTGACATAATTAATTCTACATTCAATTCAATTCTAAAATTATAATGTACCTACACGACTATTAAATCTTTCTTTGACTATTATTATTGTTTTAAAATTGTACATACTAATATAATAACTATTGGGATATGGAAAAAAGCCGTTAAAATATATATATTAGTAGGATTAGTGTGCAAACGTAGTGTAGGACGCCCTTCGACCAGCTGGGATGACGAGCTGCGAAAGACTGCAGGTAGCTGCTGGATGCGTCAAGCAGAAGACAGGGGATTAGGGGAGGCCTGTGTCCAGCAGTGGACTAACATAGGCTGATGATGATAGTGTAATTCTAGCATCACGTATAGATCGATCGCTGCTACCATCTTTAGCTAGATAATTTATACACATAATTACACACACAACAAATAACATTGTAATAATAATTATCAATGGATTAATTATAATTTAAACGTGGCTGACACGTGCTTATTTATAATTATAATTACCTACCGCTATTTGCGCGTGTGTGAACCTATCTGTCATGCGCTATTTGCGCGTGTGTGAACCTGTCTGTCATGCGCTATTTGCGCGTGTGTGAACCTGTCTGTCATGTGCTATTTGCGCGTGTGTGAACCTGTCTGTCATGCGCTATTTGCGCGTGTGTGAACCTGTCTGTCATGCGCTATTTGCGCGTGTTTGAACCTGTCTGTCATGTGCTATTTGCGCCTGTGTGAACCTGTCTGTCATGTGCTATTTGCGCCTGTGTGAACCTGTCTGTCATGTGCTATTTGCGCGTGTGTGAACCTGTCTGTCATGTGCTATTTGCGCGTGTGTGAACCTGTCTGTCATGCGCTATTTGCGCGTGTGTGAACCTGTCTGTCATGCGCTATTTGCGCGTGTGTGAACCTTTAATGTTGATTTTATAACTTGATAGAGATAAGTGTAGGATGCTATTCGTTGCTGCTAAAGTTATTCCAATAGTATTATTATGAAGACAGAGGGGCCATAGCGATGGCGCTCAGTAGGGGAGGCCAATATCCAGCAGTGGACTAACATTCTGTTATTCCAAGTCTAGAACTACATTTATGTAAAATAAGCAAAATTTTGCTTGAATCGTTATATTCGTGTTAGCGTGTAGGTGGAGGCAACAAACATCTGAACTTTCGTATCTTTTTTGGTGTGATACGTAAACTGATATCACTTTAGGGTAGTGTCCTGTGTAAAAAATATATTTTTCTATTTAGTCCGCCAGTTGGATTATCAGAAGATATTGGACAGGTATTTTTTCTTTTGTCAATAACACAAATACTTACAAAAATAAAACGCGTCAAAGTTTAGGAGTGGGGGTTCGTGACGTCACAACTTGCTAAAAAGTGTAGCGAGACGTGACGTCACGCGGAACTTTAACTGGCTATATCTTCATATGTTTTTGTTTAATTGACAAAAGAAAAAACACGGGTCCAATATCTTCTAATAATCTAACTGACGGACTAAGTAGATTTTTTTTAACACACTAGCCTGATGGATGAATTAATATGTAGGTATAGTAGATGTTTGTTACCAACTTCTTGAAGCTAAAACTAAATGGGTCGGGGTGTAATTTTGCATATAGAATTAGGTCTCAGCCTGGTATCATAGAAAAACAGCTACTTACCTACATTATTTTATATCCCATAAATCAGTGCCCGTGGGATAGAAGTAAACAATGTCTAGTTTTACAAATCAGACCTTAAGGTGAAATGAGTCCCAAAACGCACGTTTTGACTTAACGGAAAATCAATTTTAAGGGAACAAAACGCCTATTTTTCGAATATATTTTGATGAGGAAAATATTTTGATGAGCAATAGTTTAGGATATTAGTTAGTAAGTTATGGGAGTCGAAACACGATTGACTGAACTTGACTCGATAGAAAAAAAATTGCAAAATTTCCTCTAAATCTTCATTTTTACAGAGATATCTCTACGGAAAACCAGTTTTATTTGTTAGTTATTTAATATTATTGTAATGAAATTTCTTCTACGTGTTCCCTAGTAAATACTTTAGATTAGACGATTATGGTTTTAGTTTTTTGCGAAACAGTATTATTTTAGAGCAATAACAAATTTACAAATAAAAACCAGTGAAATGGTGCCGGTTATTCCGCCGCTCTTGCCTCCCTTTCTCGCGTTCCCCGCGCGGCGTTCGTTCGTCCTTGTCTCGAAAAAGCGAACTCACTTCGCCTTGAAGGCTAACAAACAAAACTTCAAGTTTTATTAGCCAGACCTTTAGCATAGTTATTCTGTGCCTCTAAGTACATAGGCGCTAATATTCCGCCGAAACCATTTCAGGCATTTTATTTATGCAGTCATTTAGTATGGGAAGCTTCTTTACTTGATAATTGTCTAAGAGGAACTTTAGACCTTCATGAGGAAAACATCAAATTGAGGTAAATCGCACATTCGTTTTTGGAAGTAAACGTGCGAAGACAAATAAGGAAAATACCTGTGTAGGTTTTATATTTAGAGGGCATCATATAAGTAGGTAATATATTAAGGAAGTTCTATTGCTTGTTTAAAAAAATATCTTCTCTGCTGACCTCAGCTCAGCTTTGGTGGGATCTGGCCCTTAAAACGTAAAATTATACTATACAAGCGTACCCCGACAGACGTTGTCCTGTCTTAACCATGAATATTGATTTCGAATTGGTTACATCCTCTTTGATGATATTTGCAGCACGCATTCTGTCAATGTTATGTCGAACGTCATAAGGTTACATCAAAAAAGTTTGAATTGTAAAAGCGCTATGGTTACATTAGAAATAATGTAATATATGGTGGTTAAGTATTCTTAAATTTTCTAATTTTCCGCGCAATTTTCTTAATTTTTTCTTTCATAAGAACCTTCTCCTGAGAGTAACAAACACAACAAAAAAGAATTAGCGAAATCGGTCCAGCCGTTCACGCGTGATGCCGTGACCAAGGGAAATAGGGATTCATTTTTATATACATATATAGATATAAGTTATTGTAGGAATAACTTGTGGTTTGGTAATCTTCTTATATATATATATAAAAATCTATTGCTGTTCGTTAGTCGCCCTAAAACTCGAGAACGGCTGGGCCGATTTAGCTGATTTTGGTTTGAATGTTTGTCGTAGTCCAGGGAAGGTTTAAACGGTGAGAAGACATGGTAAAATTGCGCAGAAATTTTCACGCGGGTGAAACCGCGGGGCGCAGCTAGTTAGTGGATATAATTTTAAAACTAGTTCTAATTTTTAAATACTTCAATTGTAATTTCTATCTTATCTCTTTTTTAATAATCTTATATATATCTTACCTATTTATTATCTTCTAAGAATTCTTTGAATATACATAGTTGACTCGGAATTACCTACATTTTATCTCACTAGATTATTTGTTCTGGCATAAATAATTTTCTTTGTTTGTGCTACAAACAATTTAAGCTACAATAAAGTCATTTAAAACGGGATATTTACCATGATTTGATTTTTGAGCTATCCAATATTTCGGTACAGTTTCATGCGCCATGATCACGGAATAACTGAAGGCACTGCGAGTTTTCATGGGCAGACATCTACCCTCATTTTTTGTCTTTAGTGTTAATAACCATGATAGTTTCAAGTTTTAACTTTAGCTACATTTTATAATTCGTTTTATGCTTAGTTAAATTTCAAATGTTTGCGTCAGAATTTTAACTTACAGGTATTTATTATACCTATAAAAAAAGTTCGTTATCTTCAATCGTGGCCTGTTGCAGCGTTGGATCGCGAGGAGTGGAAGGAGAAAAGGGAGGCCTTTGCCCAGCAGTAGGACAATAATGGCTTAAAATAATAATAATAAATAAATAATAAAAAAAGTTAATATTTAGTAGGTAAATGTAATGTGGTTCTACTTTGTATTTTCGTATAAAATTTCATGCATAGAAAACTGATGATTATTTACTTCCGCGGGACCAGATCCCTGCGGAACCGCCATAGAGTCCTTGGGTTTATAAAAAAAAAACACAAAATGAAAAATTATAAACCGAATGCAGCCAAAAAAAACATTGAGAAGTAGGGAAAAAAAGATATTCCCACAAAACCTAAGGACCGAGGGGTCGTCACCCCTCGAGTTGACGCCGGGGTAATGAGGCCAAACCTCGAGGCCCCTCTCTGTGCCCCCACCAGGGCCGGAAAGAAATTTATTGATTTGATGATTATTTACGAAAATTCTATTTAAATAGTTTCTAATACGTATGATCTTTGTAGAACGCACCAAATTTTAAAGCGCAAACATCCCACTCTCTCTCTCATTTGAACGTTTTTTTTAAGGAACTTAGGCTAACTACGATCTTTGTTTCCTTATATAGTTTTACTTATGTTTCCATAGAAACAACGCATGCGAATCCGCAGGAAGAAACTAGTTGTCTAGATACTAATATTATAAAGAGGAAAGGTTTGATTTTTTGTTTGTTTGTTTGTATTGAGTAGGCTCCGAAACTACTGGACCGATTTGAAAAATTATTTTACTGTTGGGAAGCTACGCTTATCCCCAGTGAACATAGGCTATATTATGTTTTTTAGAAAAGACGGATGAAACCGCGGGAAACAGTTAGTTTATAAATAAAATCGAAAAATGAATGGAAAACTTCGGGAAACATAAAACTATTACGAAACGCCAAACGATCTTGGCCCAAATTTTTTATCTTTCGTCGTCACGACTGCTGCTTTTATCGCGACGTAAACAAAATTTCGTTTTCACTGATTTTTGAGTTCACTGACATTGTTTATTGTTTCATGCATTGGGTATGTTAAGTATATTTATAAACTAGATGCGCCCCGCGGCTTCGCCCGTCAGGTATTGTATTAAGTATATCAGTCATCTAGTTCCCATAACACAAGCTCTGCTTAGCTTGTGGCTAGATGATGCTGTGTGGATTGTCCAGCATTATTTATTTGTTTATTGCGCAACCGTCAAATAATTACCTAAGTACTTTAGATACTCTTGTGGGGATTACCCATGAGTCATTTGGCAACCCTAGATAAGGGTGGTATAGGCCTGGACAGAATGGCGTGGCGTGATAGGGAGTAGAGACCAATGCTAACCACGTTATTTAGCATATAACGTAACGCGCGTTATCACGCTGTTTTTAGCGCGTATAATGCGTGTGCGTTTTATTTAAAAACTTTATTGCACTACAAGTCGTTACAGTCCTCGGGCGGTAGCGACTTTAACACTTTGAGTGCTGAAATCACACGGTATGTGTTTTCTACAAGTGACTAATATGCGTAAATCCACACTAGCGCAGCGGCTGAGAAAATACAGATCTTTGTGACTCAGCATAGCCGTAATATTTTTCGAACGAAACGCATGTGCGGCGCAACACAACCGCTGTGTAGAGCGGCAGCACAAATTTTTTAGGTTAAAAAAAAGATCGCAGTCATCGAAAAAAAATCGCAGTCAAAGTGTTAAGCTGAGGCTGGACCTAATTAGCGCGCACTGAAGACAGGCTACGTTATTTATACTTATTTTCTATTGTTTATCTTTTAGTTTTAGTGTTATATCTTATTTAGCTTAATGTGTTTTTTTTAATGTATCTTATTTAGCTTAATGTGTTTTTTTATGTATCTTATTTAGCTTAATGTGTTTTTTTATGTATCTTATTTAGCTTAATGTGTTTTTTAATGTATGTTTGTCTTGTTTGTGTGTGCTAATAAAAATTGTCTATTCTATTATATTCTACAAAGGCTACAAAGGGTGGGCTTAATGCCGAGGCATTTTCTACCTGCCGACCAGGAAAAACATGTTTAATATAAGAGGGTTGGCGTGCTAACATAACATAAAGAAATAAAAGTAGCAACTTTGTTTTATGCTTTTTAGCGTGAATAACGCCTTCTCACGCGTTTTCGCGCTAAAATTATCGTAATAAATAACACTGGTAACGCGCGTTACGTTATATGATAGTGTTGTAGGTAGCCTTGTTGCATGTAGGTATACCTACAAGGTATAGAAAAAAAACATGGCGCCCTTAACACTTTGACAAAAAAAATTGAAAGTGTTAAAGGGCTCCTAAAACTTAGCCTATCTAGTTTAAAAGTTTAGACCTCTCACATTGCATTAGGATTGCACAATATTAAGTTGATTGGTTTGAAAAAACTAAAAACCGACTTAATTTTTTTTTTATAATTAGCTATTTTTAACATTGTATGTAACGTAGGTATACAGTTTTTAAAAAAGTTTTTATTCAGTTTTTTTATCAACTGTTTGTTGTATATCAGTTATCTAGTACCCATAACACAAGCTCTGCTTACCATGGGGCTAGATAATGCTGTGTGAATTGTCCAGCAATATTATTTATTATTATTTATTAATTTAATTAATTTACGAATAGGTAGGTATACATTTAAATTAAATGACAATTTGTATTATACATATTTTGCACGCAGCAACGGTAGAAATACCTACTGTATTTCATATAGCTGCGCCCCGCGGTTTCACCCGCGTGTTGATAGATATTTTCGATAATATACAATATATCTTTATGAATTGTAGCCTATGTGTTATTCTGATATGTAAGCTATTATTGTAAAGTTTCATCAAAATCCATTCAGTACTTTTTGCGTGACAGAGCTACAATAATCCGCACAAACTTTCGCGTTTATAATATTAAGAATAAAAAAAAAAGAATTTATTTATAGCCACACACAATAATAAACAGTTACAAAAAAAAGGAAAACACAAAAATACAAAACAAATTATTAGTAGGAATTAAACATACACCACCTACTAGTATCTGTTGTATTTGATGCAAATACATTTTACTTCATTTTACGCAGTAGTGAGTGCTCATGGGCTAAGTAGTTAGATAGTGTATATATTAGATTGGTAATAATGAGTCTATTGAAAAGGAAAATCATGTTTTTTATATGTACTTGTAATGTATACCTACCTTCTTACCCGACCAAGAGTGACATTGGACTGAGCAGTTATCTTTTAGTAGATAAGAAGATAAAATCATGTACATATGTACGTAGTACCTAGGTACTAAACTTATCTCTTAATTATTGCATGTGTATGTTTTTTCAATCTATCGAAGGATAATTATAAGAATTAGACACACAAGAAAGCTACATTTAACAATAACATAAAATTGTTTACGTTTTTCGACGATTCATATCAAAACATTCCCCCACTCGCCCACACAAAACCAGTCACAATATATGCAAAAGTAAATAAACAGACCATAGACACAGAAACGCGTGGCAAAACCTCATTCGCATTCACTTTCAAAACTGAAATAGGTAACCTTCTTTTAATTAAACTCTTTTTGCACGTCAGAAATATCGCGGGAAGCGGTCTTCCGAATTTAAACTTTTGTTTGTTTTTCCGGGCGCGTTCATTACGCTTCGCGTTCACGCTGAGACTGACTGAGTCATAACAACAACATCACACTATAGAGCTACATGCATTTGGTACTATCGCTATCAGATTATAAAATAGCATTCAGTAACGTTTTGTTTGTTTAGACTGATTTTAGCTTTGTTGTGCTTATGGAGGGATTCGAACATTTGCTTTGTTATTGTTATGTCCATTTATACCTTATAAAGTAAAGGTGCCTATACCTACACCGTCCATGCCAGTCAGGTGGTCATCAACATTCGACTCAACGTTGTCTACGTTGTTGAATGCGGGCAGGAATCGAACTAGAGTTCTTTCTTCCGGTTTCTACGTCGTCGAGGAAAGCTTTCCTCAAGTCATGTGCTGTCGCTATGAGAGCCTTGCAGGCTTCTCAAGAGCTGTTCATTAGCCTGTTGGTCCGTCCATGCGTTTATTTTCTTCTTGACAGTTCTAGTGATAATATTGTAATAATCAACTCATGTCATGTATTAATGCTTTACCTACCGATTCTTTTTATTATGACAATCACTTTTGTTTACGAAAATCTGTTTCTTATAATTTTTGTTATTTTTACACAAAAAAAAAACATTTAAATAAATAAATAATTCTGGACAATTCACACAGCATTATCTACCCCCAGGGTAAGCAGAGCGTGTGTTATGGGTACTAGATGACTGATATACATAATACAATATGTTACATAGATAGATATTTTTTATTATACATAGAGAACGACCAGAACACCCGCAACAAATATCTGCAGATCGTATATACAATTGTTCCGAGGCGGGAATCGAACCCGCAACCTCATGTGTCGCAGGCGGACCTTCGCCCACTGCGCCATATCGGTCGTCAAATTAATGTAATTTATTAAAACATTTATTATTTATCCCGTAAAAGTTACAAAACAGTTTAAATATGCAGAACCTTGAAGTCACATTATATATACATAGAATAAATTTTATTATACCACATAAAACAGAAAACAATCCTACTAATATTATAAACACGAAAGTTTGTAAGTATGGATGGATGGATGTTACTCTTTCACGTAAAAACTACTGAATTAATTTTAATAGAACTTTACAATAATATAGCTTATACATCAGAATAACACAAAGGCTACAATTTATAAAGATTGTGTATTATCCAGAATATCTATCACCACGTGGGTGAAACCGCGGGGCGCAGCTAGAAGTCAGATGATATACATATAGATAGAAGACACTTTATTATACCACATAAAACAGAAAATAATACATAAATAAATACTTAGATTAGTTAGAGGAAGTATAAAGTCAGTCAGTTTATTGTTTTGTGGAAATATTAAAATATTTAGACGCCAAGAGCATTATCTTCCGCGCACCAAAACTCGATTGTTTCACTTGATTGTTTCACCAAATTTCGCGTGAAATTCTGTATTCTGTATTTCTGTATTTCTTTATTCATAAAAACTTATTCTAATCTTATTTCTACAACACTTTAAACCAGATAAGGTTTGTCTAGTGTCGACAGTTACAGCGTGTTTCCATGCCACACATTAACTCAGGCACATAAACTTATACAGAGTCTAAGCACCTACTAGCATTATCAGCACTTGGATTCATAAGTTAGGTTCAATAGCTACCTGCATACAGGTTTAACAGTAAAGGGTGACTAGCGGTCGCTATATGGAAAAAATAAATAAATAATTGATCGTAATGAAACTACGAATAAAATGAAATTAATAATTCAAGATCACCCAACTCAATTTTTTTTAATTGAGTACAAGATCGTCATTTATAACAGCAAATGTTACTCCAGAATTATAACAAACAATAAGTGCGATTTTCGAAGTGTAAGCGATTTTAACACTTTGAATGCTGAAATGACACGGTATGTGTTTTCTACAAGTGACTAATATGCGTAAATCCACACTAGCGCTGCGGCTGAGAAAATACAGATCTTTGTGACTCAGCACAGCCGTAATATTTTTCGAACGAAACGCATGTGCGGCGCAACACAACCGCTGTGTAGAGCGGCAGCACGAATTTTTTAGGTTAAAAAAAAGATCGCAGTCGTCGAAAAAAAATCGCAGTCAAAGTGTTAAAGATGGATTTTTAGATGATTCGAACCACAACCTTTTGTTTTGCAGGTGGAGCTTCGCCCACCGCACCATAGAGGTCGTCAATATTCGGATCACTGGCTGCTGATGATGATAATGCCTTCGAAGGCAGTTCTTGCTACCGAGGTCCTATGAAATTGTCTTAATCCGTGAAAAAAAAATCTTCCGTTTCCGGTACACTGGTTTCTTTTTGCTCGTTCTTCTAACTTGGTTTCTTTTCCACTTCTTCCACTAGTGGACAAAAAATTGAAGTGAACAGAAAAATAATTTTATTTGATAATAATTTAATGTATAAAATATGACTTGTCTAAGTGCTTATTTTGTGAGCCTAAAGAAATAAATGATTTTTGAAAAATTAATGACTTTTTGACTGTTTTTAATGTTATCTACCTATCTTCAAATCAAAACATTTTTTTGCTTTTTCACGGAAAACTTTGTAAATAATAATATCTACTAAATGTGGATTATTTAACCTACTAAGAATATTATCAGCCATAACTTGCAAAGATCCGACGGCCGCTGGGGCAAATGTGTTCTTGAGCGGAGACCACGACTCGATAAACGTAATGTAGGACGCCTGCAATATATTTATAAAAACTTGTTGTACACTCATAAAAACATCAATCGGTTTACTAAAAAATGCGATATACATAATGTAAATACTAGAAATAAGAATAAACTCGCTGTGCCCACAACTAGACTACATAAGATAAGTGTATCTTTTAAAGGGCAATGTATATGCTTCTACAATAAAACTACAAGTGAGTTGCAAAAATTTCAATAAATGAATTAAAAAAAATTGTGAAGCATATTCTTTGTAAAAAGCTTATTACAAAATAACAGATTATCTAGAAGATAAAAAAGCTTGGAACGAGTTTTGCTCCAACTCAAAATCTAACAACTTACAGATAAGCAAATCAAATGTACTAGACACGTAAGTTATGAACATACTAGTGGTTTCTTCTCACTTCTTCCACTGGTGGACTAAAAATTGAAGTGAACATCAAAATAATGTTATTATAATAATGAATAGTATAAAATATGACCTGTCTAAGTGCTTATTTGTAAGCCTAAAGAAATAAACTTTCATTTCATTTCATTTCACTTCCGACCAGGTGGGATGAGGACCTGCGAAAGACTGCAGGTAGATGCTGGATGCGGCAAGCTGAAGACAGGGCGCTGCTGTGGCGCTCATTGGGGGAGGCCTATGTCCAGCAGTGGACTGCTATAGGCTGATGATATTACATTGAAAGATTCTAAGTACTAAGTAATTTAACGGTTATTTATCGCATTGAAAAAGCTTGGGATGTGTTTTGCTCCAACCCGAAAACTAACAACCTAACAAAGTAAAGGTTTCTTGTTCGCTTCTTTACTTTACCTTAAAAAATTAAAGTGGTCACTTTGTTTCTTTACTTTAATACACTTTTAGTTATACTTATGTCATTTGTATTTTGTGACGACGTGTCCAATAGTCCTGTGAGGTCTAAGCTAAAGGAATAAAGCAAGGAGCTTTGATATTATTTACCTATTTTTCCCGACGTGTCAACAGGCTTAAGTCATCATCATCATCAGCCACTGTCACACAGTCCACTGCTGGACATATGCCTCCCCCGATGAGCGCCATAGCGCCCTGTTTTCAGCTTGCCGCATCCAGCATCTACCTGCAGTCTTTCGCAGGTCGTCATCCCACCTGGTCGGAGGGCGTCCTATACTACGTTTACCGACAGGCTTACATACAGTCTTGTAATAAAATATTCAGATCGCGGTAGTTTAAAATATTCATTTAAAGATTACTTAATGAATGATGTAAGTGATGTTTGCTTACGTATTATCACGCTAAATACAATTTGGCCATCTGTTCAGATTCGAAGCGTGGAAAAATACAACATGGCGGCACGGCATTCGACCTCGAAGGGCAAATAGGGAAAATAATACTCATCTGTAAATGCACGTATTAAAATGTAATTAAATAAATAATGAGCTTGTGTTATGGGTACTAGATAACTGATATACATAATACAATACATTACATAGATAGATATTTTTTATTATACACAGAAAACGACCAGAACACCCGGAACAAATATCTGCAGATCGTACACACGTATTATTTTACTAATTCAATGACTATCAGATTATTATAATAAGTTGATTTAAATTGTAAATTAGTTTTCACAGGTAGTGTTTCTCTTGGCTATAATAACAAGGAATATCTAAAAAATAATGTAAGTAATATTAAAATTAAACGCGGGTCTCATACAAAAAACTAGTTTTTTGTCTCATTTTCTTCTACGTTTGTCAAGGCAATATGCGAATTTTAATTTCTGATTTGAACCTTATCCCATGGTAATTATGTCGTCATCGCGGCCACTGCCCAACCCACCCACGGAGTCGCAGCTGACGGTCACGAATATTGATAATATTAATCCCTAATACATTTTACGAATTTTCTCTCGGGTGGAAATAATTCACCAAATTTGTACACCTGGCTCCCGGACCAAGTTAACTCTTTATTACCCCTAAAAGCGCTTGCGAAGCCACTTGAACAAGCTAGTGTTTACATTGTAATTATTATAAGTCGCGAAGAACCGACAGCCGATGGGGCAAATGTGTTCTTGAATGGAGACCACGACTCGGTAAACGCAGTGTAGGACTCCCTCCGACCAGGTGGGATGACGACCTGCGAAAGACTGCAGGTAGACGCTGGATGCGGCAAGCTGAAGACAGGGCGCGATGGCGCTCATCGGGGGAGGCCTATGTCCAGCAGTGGACTGCTATAGGCTGATGCTGATGATGATATGTCATAATATGGTACGCATCTGTGAGTTTAGTATCGCAATAACACATAACAGGTAATTCTATTCTTTTTTAATAGCTCGTACTTAAAAGCAAGGCGTTTCCAAGGCCGCCATTTTAACGACCGGACAGCGCTGAGTTTTATTTTTATTATTTTAACTAGCGACGCGCCCCAGCTTCGCACGGGTGCAAATGCATGTATTATATATATACAAACATTCCTCTTGAATCACTCTATCTATTAAACAAAACCGCATCAATATCTGTTGCGTAGTTTTATAGATCTAAGCATACATAGGGAGAGACACCGGGAAGCTACTTTGTTTTCTAATATGTAGTGATGAATGCTATGCGTAATTGTGTAGGCGTTTCATACATTACCAAAGGAGTTTATATACATACATATTTAACACTAGCAGCTGTTCCCCGCGGTTTAACCCGCGTTGAATTCGAATTTCACATTTCTAGGGGGATAATAGGGTATTTTTTTAAAGGGCGTGAAGGAAGGACAAGCAAACACTATTGCATTTATAATATTAGTTATTTCTTATAAAAATACGAATTTTCCCGTAAATCGAATACATTTACCTAACTTTTTTTTTATTTAGCCTGTTTCGTCCCACTGCTGGGCAAAGGCCTCCCCCAAATCTTTCCACTCAGTGCGGTCACGTGCGATCTCCCACTAATCTCCGAGGAAGGCGTTAAGGTCGTCTCGCCAGCGCTTTCTTGGCCGACCTCGCCCGCGGCTTCCTAACTTATCAAAAAAAATTTAATGTAGTCGCTTTTCCTCAATAAATAAATAAATAAATCTCCCATGGGAATTTGATGTCTTACCAGGACAAGAAGCAGCCTATGTTACTATCCATCATATCAAGTCGATGGGTTGCTTAGTTAGGATGTGAAGGACAAACAAACACACTTTCGTATTTATAATATTAGTTAGCATTCTTTACTAAGGTGGACGGACACGCGTGAAAATAAATCAGGTTTTTATAATTTAATTTTTTATTTAGAAAGCAAATGAGAAGTTTTGTTTAAAATGTAGGTAATGCTCAACTAAAGCGACCGATGTGGCGCAACGGAGGAGGTTGCGGGTTCGATTCCCGCCTTGGGACAAATATATGTACGATCTGCAAGCATTTGTTTCGGGTGTTCTGGGTATTTTCTATGTAAAATATATAGGATCTTATTTCTAAAATAATAAATTCACTGACAAAACTAAAAAAAATAAACAACTACTTTATATCATAGGAATAACCAATGGGCTAACTCGTACTACCTAATTTTTCACTTGCTCAAAAAGCGTGACATCATAGCGTAGCTTCATCATCAGCCTATAGCAGTCCACGGCTGGACATAGGCCTCCCCCAATGAGCGCCACAGCAGCGCCGTGTCTTCAGCTTGCCGCATCAAGCATCTACCTGCAGTCTTTCGCAGTTAATCATCCCACCTGGTCGGAGGGCGTCCTACACGACGTTTACCGAGTCTGGTCTCCACTCAAGAACACTTTTGCCCCAGCGGCCATCGGTTCTTAGCGAGATATGGCCGGCCCACTGTCACTTCAGCTTGCTAATTCTTAGAGCTATGTCGATAACTTTGGTTCTCTGTCGCATGTATTCGTTACGAATCCTATCCTTCAGAGAAACTCCGAGCGTAGCTCTTTCCATAGCTCGCTGAGCGACTTAGCGTAGCTTAGCAGGCGTAAAACTCTAGTCTACTCTCTTGGGATTACTCATAAATATTTATTCTTTTTAATTTTGGGCTCAAATCATCAGTTAGCACAGGGCATTCGTTCTCTTACATAAATACTCATCTTTTTGGTAGGTATTCCATTTACAACATGAATTTGAATTCATTAAAAAAAAAATCGAAATATATGGTACAGCTACGTCGTCGTAGCATGTTTACAGCCACGTCGTAGCATATTTACGGCTACGTCGTAGCATGTCTACAGCTTTTCGTAGCATATTTACAGCTACGTCGTAGCATATTTACAGCTATGTCGTAGCATGTCTACAGCTACGTCATGCATATCTACAGCTACGTCGTAGCATGTCTACAGCTACTACTACTGTGAATATTTCAAGCGTGTCGTCTACCTGTTGGTTACCGTTATCAATATCGAGCAAAAACTAGCATAAATCACGTTTGTTGTATGGGAACATCAAGCAGATGCTTGATGAACATCAAGCAGATGCTTGATGTTCATCTCATCTGGGCTATACAGATGCATAGCCCAGACGAGCTACGAGACATCACCCCGAAGAAAATCCTACAGTTCCTAGCAGCTGCAAGGGTTAGTGGCGAACTATGAACGCTACGGCTTCGGGGCTGAACGTACAAATGGCGATCACAATAGGCCTATCATGGCCGCTGTGATACCCAAGCCACCCACAGATAATTAAAAAAAAAATGGGAACATCCCTTATATATTCATTTTACTCTGTTTTTTAGTATTTGTTGTTATACCAGCACCAGAAATACTTCATTTGTGAAAATTTCAACTGCCTAACTATCACGGTTAATGAGATACAGCCTGGTGACAGACAGACGGACGGACAGTCAGCTGAGTCTTATTAATAGGGTCCCGTTTTACACTTTGGGTACGGAACCCTAAAAAAGGTTGTACTTTGTGTTTTGTCTTTTAAAAACTAATAAAATCTAGTGTTATCCAAATTGTATTGTATTTGTATTGTATTGTATTTAGATACTATAAATTAGTTTTTAATTCCAGTTTTTTATTAAAATACGGGACTGACATCATTAGAATGAATCAAAGTCCCTAAAATATAATAAAGAAATAAAAAAAACTGTCTTTAGCCTAAACACAGCACTTGTCTTGCTTGTAAACTGTTAAGAATTCCTCACCATAATGTTATGGCTCCCACGGTTTCAAGTTTCAATATCTTTCGTTTGTAAATTACATGATTCAGTCATTGTCATGTGTACTCGCGAAACTATTCTAAACATAAAGCGGAAAAATCAGTCAAACATTATTATTTTCAAAAGGAGCTATGTATCGTGCAAATTTACATAAAAACGACACATTTTTTATGGTATCGTTGCCGCCCCAAGTCGACGACGGACGAGACGGCGCCATCTTGTGTAGCAAACCAGCATTATAATTATTATTTCAAATCATTTATTTAAATTCTCGTTATAAAATTCATTTTTTACTATAGAAAATACAATAAAATATTATACAACTATTCTACAGTAAAAAATATATCAAAACGGTAGATCACCGACCGCGAAGCTATGCTCAAGCGGCCGGTGACTAGGGCTGCAGAGAGAGGAACTATCTGACGATGCGTGCCGAGTCCAAGAGTACCGCCTTTTGGATCTGGTTCTTGATTATTATTATTTTCTTTCAGATTTTTTGTCTGCTTGACGTAGAGTTGGGGAATAACTAATAGACACGGGCCTAAGCCAAGCTATATTAGTGGGGTTGAATTGATTTTAGGCACTAAAGGTTAATTGGTTTTCAGTTGTTAAATGCTCTGTTTGCAAGAACTTTCGGACAATCCGACAAGTGTTCAGGACAGCGGCTATTTGGAGCAATATATATATATGTATTTTTGGGTAAATCTAATGACGCTAGTGATGTAGAAAGCTGTTTAGGGATTACTCCTGGATATGAAAGTATGATTGGGATAATATTACAATACAACTCACAGTTTGAACTCCAAGACACCATGAGATCTAAACGGCAGGTTTCTGCTGGGCCTCTCACGCAGACTTTGGAAGATGGGGCCCACAAATCTATGGAGACCCTCTCCTAGACCTGGAAAACATTAATAGATAGAAGATACTTGAAGATTACTTTAAGACACTGGTTCCTTACTATATTAGGCCACCTTGCGCAGCACGGTCTCCACGGAAGACCAGCGCTATGGTACGATCTGCTCTACCATAGCACATGCTGAGTGGAGACCGATTTTTGTCAGTCTCTGTCGTCTGTTAATCTAAGTTTAGTTTATAAGAGTCTCTGTTCTGTTCGGACAAAATAAAAATCTTTTTACTTTTACTTTTTACACTTTACTACATAGTACATATAAAACAAAGTCGCTTCCCGCTGTCTCTCTGTCCCTATGTATGCTTAGATCTTTAAAAATACGAAACGGATTTTGATGCGGTTTTTTAATAGATAAAAAGTAAAAGTAAAAAATCATTTATTTCTTTAGGCTTACAAAATAAGCACTTAGACAAGTCATATTTTATATATAGAGATAGAGTGATTCAAGAGGAAGGTTTATAAACTATGCGACACATAGATTACCACGCGGGCGACGCCACGGGGCGCAGCTAGTTAGATATATAGGTAGATGATAGAAAGTTATTTTATTGCACACTTAAAAATAAAACAAACAAGATAAAAAATACAAAATATGTGACAATTTGGCGGTCTCAATTTATCGATCATATCCATGTTTTACTATAATAAAACCGGTACAGTGTGAGTCGACTCGCGCACAGAGAGTTCCGTATAATCGTACTAAACTATTTCGAAAGAGAAGTAAAAGAATTAAAACTAAACAGTGTTTTTTTATACAAAATTTGGAAGTTCAAAACTACTAAACGGATAGGGCTGAATTTCTAGAACACCCAGACATATCAGCAGTTCGTACAAACATACATATAGTCCCGAGGTAGGAATCGAACTTGCAAACCCCAGCTTCGCAGATAGATCTTCTCCCGCTGCGCCACTAAAGTCGCTGCACCCATTGAGGTGGATCCTTACCTTCTAATTCATCTTCACAGAGTTCTGGTGCTCTATCGGTGGACGCCGTTGTGTAGATATCTTCAGTTTCAAACGCCTTGTTCACGACTCCTTGATTGGATTCCATATTTACTGTAAAAAGTACCTATAACAATAAAACTTTTGAAGCTGTCATGGTTATTAATACTAAAGTCATTTAAAACGGGATATTTACCATGAATTGATTGTTGAGTTATCCAATATATGGGCACAGTTTCATGCGCCATGATCACGGAATAACTGAAGGCACTGCGAGTACCTAAATTTGTATTGGCAGATTATATCGATAAACCCTTATTTTTTGCCTTTTGCTACGAGCGTTTGCCACTAATACTTCTTACTTGTAGTACCTTCAGTTATTCCTTGATCATGGCGCATTAACCTGTGCCGAAATATTGGAAAACTCACAAAACAAAATTAAATCATGTGAAATACCTCTATGCTCACGAGTTGCCTACTCGTGAGCATAGCGTATTACCAATTATAGTTTAACCGAAACCGCTGTACCGCGCCTGAGGTATGCGAGCGGCGAGACGGGGGGAAATATTGGCCGCTCCGTTCCATCAGTCTGCCCACAGACTACTCAGGGATACTAACGTGTCTGCCGCTGTCAACGCGTACTCTTGCTCTTTTTTCCTCGCCCCCCACCTCGCCGCACTTTCCTAAGGAGCGGTACAGCGGTTTCGGTCAAACTATACCTACAAATTTGTACGAAACCTAAATATTTAATAACTCAAAAATCAAATCATGGTAAATATCCCAATATAAATGTATTTTACCGATAACAGTCGATGTTTGCTCACGAGTACCTACAAATTTGTACGGAACCTTAACACTTTGAGTGCTGAAATCACACGGTATGTGTTTTCTACAAGTGACTAATATGCGTAAATCCACACTAGCGCAGCGGCTGAGAAAATACAGATCTTTATGACTCAGCACAGCCGTAATATTTTTCGAACGAAACGCATGTGCAACACAACCGCTGTGTAGAGCGGCAGCACGAATTTTTTAGGTTAAAAAAAAGATCGCAGTCGTCGAAAAAAAATCGCAGTCAAAGTGTTAAGTACGCGAATCCGACTCACACGTGATGTTTATTTATGTTTAGAGAAAACACCCATCGTTCAAAGTAATCCCCCGCGAATACTTACACATTTTTTTTATTGATGTGTTTCAATCAGTAAAAAGGGTGTGAATAATAACTTACCTATGAAGGTACTTCACTTCAGTCTACACTACAGGGTGTTTAGTAAAGCGGGGTTCATCGATAGGTTACCCCCTGTTAACCCGTACACTGCCCAGCCCTTCTTCCAGTGAACTAAAGGATCAGTCTCCATCAGAGACCACAAATAAATAATGCTGAACAATTCACCCAGCTATATCTAGCCCCAAGCTAAGCAGAGCTTGTGTTAGATAACTGATATACATAATACAATACATTACATAGATCGATATTTTTTATTTCACATAGAAAATGACCAGAACACCCGAGACAAATATCTGCAGATCATCGTACAAATATTTTGTACCTAGGCGGAAATCGAATCCGCGACCTTGCCTGAAATGGGTATAAATAAAATAAAATATTAGTTAAACGCGTTTGTAAGTTGTGCCGTTGGAGATTACACTAGAACCATAAACAAAAGATACGATTCAAATCGAAATAATCAGCATGATTTCTCATGATTATAACCTTAAAAATCGTATCTACTACAATACCCGTGCGTGAAATGTATCGTTTAAACCCTCCCCCCCCCCCCCCCCCACATCCTGTCAGTCAATGTATGAATCACCCTGTACACGGTAAAATTTTGCAACTAAATTAGCGTAGCGTTGTTTCGTACGATGTTTTATGCCTCAATAATTTTTTCGTTTTCTGTTATCGGCTATACAAATTCCTCAATTTCAATTTCTTCAACTGCGAGTTTTTTATATGCCAGGAAGAAATCGCTTGTACCGTTGTATGCGACAAGGCTAGGCGGTCCATTGTACTTTTGTGTTATATTTTAAAGTCTCTACTGTAGTATTTTATTTGTGGTGTACACCAACATACAATATTATAAAGACTTGTGGATTGTATTGTTATTGGTAAACAGTGTGTTCTTTTCATTGGGGTGAAACTAAGTTGGTACTGTTGGTAGGGTATTCAAAGGTTCCCATCTGCGTTGAATGGACCTCTACAAGTCTACAGGGTAAAATTAAAAAAAAAAACTTTGGAAACTATGACACCTAACCTAACGCAGAGTACCTACATATGTCAAACCTAACGCATTGGAACTAATATTACGCAAATTAAAAATATAATGTATGTATGGAAAACACTACGATCACAAATACTATCAATAGTTTCTATGTGATCGCAGGGAAAACGCAGAAAATGGGTAGGTACGATATTTTGAAACGACTTAAAGTATCAAATTACCTAATCTATGGCGGCCGCGCGAAACTCAAAATACCTAAATGCTTGGCTACATCATTAAATAATAATTAGCAGGTAATGTCGCCGACCGCATACGTATGTACACTAGCATATTGAATTATAGAGGTCAGTAGTAGGAGTTTAACTAAATCTTCCATCTGGGGCGGGAGATATCCATACCACATCCTCACAAAAAAGGTTCGTGACCCCCCTTTACTTCTTTGGTCGTGTATTAATGTGACACCCTGTATATAAAGGAATAAAATTCGTGCGAAGATAAAAGCTAAATGATTTTGTACACTTACGTCTTCAGGTAGGTCGTTATCTGATCAAAATCACAACGTAACAATTCAAAACGTCGATTTTTTTTTACTCACTAAAACTTTTTCTACGCCAAATAAATTCAGCAATAAAATGATGAATATCACTAAACGTCTTAACCCTATGAAAAGCAATAAGTATCTTCGATGTAATAATATATGTTATGATAACATGTCATACAATGTACGTGTCAAGCATAACAATATTTTGAAGATAGGGTAAGGGTCGGTTCACACCGACACGCGACGCTGCGCGCTTTAAACACTTTGACTGCGATCTTTTTTTTAACCTGAAAAATTAGTGCTGCCGCTCTACACAGCGGTTGTGTTGCGCCGCACATGCGTTTCGTTCGAAAAATATTACGGCTGTGCTGAGTCACAAAGATCTGTATTTTCTCAGCCGCTGCGCTAGTGTGGATTTACGCATATTAGTCACTTGTAGAAAACACATACCGTGTGATTTCAGCACTCAAAGTGTTAACATTTGCGCGCAACTTCGCGTCGTCGTCGTTGTCGCTTCTTACTATCTTCTACGACTATAATACATAATGTATACTGTCCTAAAGCGGTACTCCGAGGCACACTAGCGCCGCCACCTTTTTTATCTTATTATTAGGTTGAACAAAGGAAACATCAAATATTTCATTAGGCATGTTGTGATACATATTAGAAGGATATTTAACATGATTTGAAGTTTGAGTTTCCCAGTATTTCGTTCTAAATGACTTTAGTGTTAATAACCATGATAGTTTCCAAAGTTTTACATATTATAAGCTGTTTTTTCATGTATCTGTAATAGTTTACGCAGAGATACGAAGTTACCCTTGATGGCCACCAAACTCTATTTTCGCATCTCTACCATAACAAAATAATACTATTTGCGTGACAACTCCTTACGCGACGTCGTTGCACAGAACAGCGGCGGGGCTACCACGCTATTTAACATATAACGTCACACGCGTTATCAGCGTTACTACGTTAATTTTAACGCGTGATAGCGCATATTAACGTGATTATATAAAAATACGTACTTAAGTATGTGCCTAAGATTATATTAGCCGAGTGTGCTTACACCTATATTAGCATAATGTACTAACAAACAAAAGAAAAAACTATAGTAGAAAAAACAACCTAATCTAATAAAATAAAGTAACAGTAGGAAGGTAGGAACACAGCGGTCTGCCTTCATTTTACCGGCTGATAGCTGCTCATAGGTACTTAGGCTTACGCTATTGTTTTGCCAACAAAAGACTTTTTTTGTGCACGTTGACTGAGCGTGCGTTTGTAGTCTGGGAGCAAGGCAGCAGTTATATTATAGTATAATTTAATTCAATATTGTTAATTGACTTTACCTTAGTACGTTTAAAATGGCTACGTATCTGTAGCCGAAACTAATGTGACGTGTATTTCATGAAAGTTACCAAATAAATGATTATTGATTATTATTATTACTATATTATATACATTTTGGAAGGAAATATTTTAGATTATGCTTATTTAATAAATTTGATATTTCTTATTTTAATTATTGCCTATTTATTAGTAAATCTGTTTCATTAAATTAGTAAATCTGTTCTTTAGCTAAATAATGTTGCTTTAATTTATTTTTAAAAACCTGCATACTCATAGTCTTTTATTTCCCCCGGTAGTTTATTATATATCAGTACTCCTTCATATAATACGCTCCTTCATTCAACTCGCTAAGACATAATTATTGAGCTGCGCAGCAATTCTTACCGTTGGTTGCGCAACGCATAATGTAGGTATTTTCAAGAGAGTAGTTTAAATGAAATCAAACTCTTTTTTATCAAAAATAAATCATTTATTTTACAAGCAAACAACAAACAAAACATTTACCCATAAACCTAATAACAATGCACCCTAATTAAATAAATAAAAATAAAATAAAGAAGTCTTTTATTCCATAACCTTAAATAATTCATATAAAAAATTGTTTGTATTAATTAAATGTACATATTATGTCAAATATAATCAGGGTTGGCAAGATTAAAACAAGACGTTATAAACGCGTGTTTTAAAACAGTTTGAAATTAAACTGTTTTATTAAGTGTTTCAAAACACAGTTTAAAACATGAAGAAAAAAACAGGGTTTAAAACTACGTTTAATTGCAAATGAATGTTTATACACTGCATAGGTAACCCCCCCGCCAGTAAAGTCCCGCAGGGAAAGTCCCTATGTCGGCCGTCGAAAGAAAGTAATTCACTGGATTAGTGGGTACGGTACCTATTCCCCGCTCACTCTCTCTAGTTCTCTACCTTTCTACAACACTACATACAAGGTGTATGTAGTGTTTTGTATTGATTAATAATAATAATAATTTTTAATAATTAGATTAGAGGTACTGGATATGCAACAAAAGTAAATATTTTATCGTTTTGTTAATTTTTACTAATGTGAATTAGGAAATAGTTTAGAAATGTATTATTTTATTATTCGCTATAATTTATTTCAAATTAATACCTTTAAGGTAAAAAGTAAAAAAAAACACTAGTTTTAAACATTTTGAGCTGTTTGTTTTATAAAATATTAAATAATTTATATTTTATAAAACAGTACTATTACATTCAGGGTTGTAAAAAAACAGTTTTTGTTTTTTTACAACCCTGAATGTAATAGAAATTCATGTCAGATATCATGTTTAAAGTAGGCTTAAGTGCACCTTAATTATCACAGATTAAATAAAAATACCTATATCCAGAAACTTAAATTAATTATAAGAAAATTAAGTAATTATGTCTTTTTTTTACAAGCTTTTAGGTAACTTGCCCTGTTAGTAAGTACTAACAATAACAATATTGTACTAAAATAAAAACGCAATAAACAATTAAAAGTTTTTTTTGACTAAGTACTGTACTTGTTTTTAACTACGTCATCGTTTCACATTTTTTTTATTGTTTCAACAAAATCAACAGCCCTTAATCTAAATAATTTAAACCTTAATAATCTAACTTACGGCCAATAAGAGATTTACATTATATAAAACTAGCGGACCGTCCCGGCTTCGCACGGGTATAGGATTTTTTTTACACCTTGGGTTACATTATTGAAGTTTTAGTAAGGATTCCTAACTTTTTTGAAAATATAATATAGCCTATGTTCACCGGGGAACGTGTAGCTTACCAACAACGGTGAAAGAATTTTTCAAATCGATGCAGTAGTTTCGGAGCCTATTCAATACAAACAAACAAAAAATCAAACCTTTCCTCTTTATAATATTAGTATAGATTTGTCGTCAAGCAAGTAATATTCCACCACACGCCTATATATACATTATTGGAGTTTTAGTAAGGATCCCTTACTTTTTTGAAAATATAATATAGCCTATGTTCACCACGGATATTTAGGCTTCCTAACGGTGATAGAATTTTTCAAATCGGTCCAGTAGTTCGGAGCCTATTCGTTACAAACAAACAAACATACAAACAAACAAAAAATCAAACCTTTCCTTTTTATAATATTAGTATAGATAAACTAACAAAATACCAGCAGTCTAACATTAACAAATCAAACAAACAAACAAAATACAACTTACAGAGATTATAAATTGTTTTATGAGAAAAATAAAAAAAATTGCTAAAACTATTATTTATACAGAGTCCTCCTGCAGAACTTTTAAAACATCTCTTTTAAATCCTACTTTACTGGCATGACATAATGTCTGTGGTGTGAAATTGCTAATTATAGAGTCTTTGTAGCCTGTTAACAATAGAGTGAGCATAGTTAGTCGAATACGTTGTAGTGGCAAAGAGTTTTGTATTGGTATGTCTTGTGCGTCGTTTTTGGGCCTTTATACGTAGAGTCCTTGCAGTAAGTTCAGGGCAGTCTATGTACCCGTTACATAGACCATGTAGGAAAGACATGTCCATCAAAGTTCTCGAAAAAGACTTGGACCTGGTGTTATGTTATTATGTCGTCCTAACCTCGATCCCAGGGAACCTCGATCATTGCGAAATATAGAATATATATTATAAAAAATATTCTACATAAACCCTAAGAAAAGTTCATAGATGAAAGAAACTAGAAAGTGTGCTGTGCTGCTATTTGCACGGAGATTCATATACATAAATAATAAAAATAATATAAACTTAGTAAATATCTTGACTTTGCTAACGAGGTTGTCAGCATGTGGGATGTAGATTCAGCGACCATCGTCCCGATAGTCGTTTCGGTTAACGGTAATAGCGAAGAGCCTCGATCAACATCTGAAGAGACTCTCGCTCGGAAGTTGGATCAAAGGCCAGATCCAAAAGGCGGTACTCTTGGACTCGGCACGCATCGTCAGGAAGTTCCTCTCTCTGCAGCCCTAGTCACCGGCCGCTTGACTCTACCGAGCGGTCGGTGATCTACCGTTTTGATATATTTTTTACTGTAGAATAGTTTTATCATATTCCATTGTATTTATTTTCTATTGTAAAAAATGTATTTTATACGAGAATTTAAAATAAATGAGATTATAATAACAATACAATACAATACAAAAATACTTTGTTGTACACCAGATACAGAACATTATGAAAGATATTACATGTGACAAGTACAATGGGCGGCCTTATCGCTTAGAAGCAATAACATAATATAACATTTAATAACATTATATTATAACATAATATTGCCGTGCTCTAGCAGTGTTTGTTCCCTTGAATGTACAAAATGCTTGCAATAACATTTTCACTTTAGACTGCGATATTTTTTTTAACCTAAGCTTTTCGTGCTGCCGCTCTACACAGCGGTTGTGTTGCGCAGCACATGCGTTTCGTTCGGAAAACATTACGGCTGTGCTGAGTCACACAGATCTGTATTTTCTCAGCCGCTGCGCTGGTGTGGATTTACGCATATTAGTCACTTGTAGAAAACACATACGGTGTGATTTCAGCAATCGAAGTGTTAAATATAGGGTGATGATGAGGATGAACACTTAAAAGTTTACTAAAGTCATTTAAAACGGGATATTTACAATTATTCCAGTTTTTGAGTTTTCCAATATTTCGGCACAGTTTCATGCGCCACGATCACGGAATAACTGGGTAAGTTTTTTAAAGTTTACACTGCTCTGCCAGAAGTCGTTTCCAAAACTCGAATCTCTCTCTGTCGACATCTTTAACGCATTCGATATCGTCGTCAACAACTAAAGTGCGCTTGTCTGTCTGTGTGTACGGCAGCCATTTTGATTTTTGGTTTCTCCATGTTGGTACTCTGGAAATAAAAATAGAATTTAAACGTTTATTTGTAACTCAGACATACATACATAATTAAAAGAAAATAGTTTGATTATATTGATAAATATTAACTGTCTTCAAGTTCTTACTATTTATTTATGTAGATGCATGTACATAGTAATACACAGCAGTAAATTATAAATATGTGATGTTTTGTTGAACATACTAGTGGTTTCTTGTCACTTCTTCCACTGGTGGACAAAAAAATTAAGTGAACTATAAAATATGACGTGTCTAAGTGCTTATTTGTAAGCTTAAAGAAATAAAAACTTTTTATTTTCATTTATATTTATTTAGGTACATATTTGTAACATTTATGTAATATGTATTTGTTTTAAGGGCCCATACAACCTCAACTTTGTGTGAATATGCTAGACATATGATTTTGCGTTCATAAGAGCGGGACAGGGCATTGCAACGCAAGTTCAAAAATCAAGTTTTAGCTTATTACCTATTAATTAGGACATTATTTGAAAACACCGAAACATATAACATTTTTATTTATACTTAATTCTATTACCACGCTTATTGTCAAGATCTGAACTTCTGTATTTATTGAGAAATTTAGGTTTTAGTAAAAATTTAGAGGTAACTTTGCGATTTTTTTCTATCGAGAAAATTTTATGGAATCTTGTTTTCGAAACACATGATCGATAGATTAAGTCCTAAACTTTACCATATATCAATTTCTAAGTTAAATATTCAGTAGTTTAGACGATATGGACATCCGGCGGAGTTGAAAATTAGCAGTTTGAGGTATTATACACTCTTAAGTATTTATAAAGTTATGTACATATTTATTCTAACTTATCTTTGGTACAGTCCCACCTTTCTTAAATTCACATAAATCTTTCCAACCAAAGGTTGCCTGCCTTTTCTAAGCGATAACGTCGCCCATTGAACTTGTAGCATGTAATGTTTTGGTTTTTGCTTGGGGCTAAATTCTAGATGATGCTATGTGGAATGGCCAACATTATTTTATTTGTTTAAATACACAAGGTGCCAGAAGATAGATGTCGCGCGGTCCTGGAGCCAGGTATAAATTTGGTCAATTATTTCCTCCTGAGCGAAAATCCGTAAAATGCATTAGGGATTAATATTATGAATACTCGTGTCCGTCAGCTGCGACTCCGTGGGTGGGTTGGGTAGTGGCAGCGATGACGACATTATTCCCATGGAATAAGGTTCAAATCAGAATTCTGGAAATGCATATTACGAAGTTTTGCTTGGAAGGGACTTGGTCATAGAAATCTGTCACTGGCTCCCGGATCAGAAGTTTTAACTTCAAATAACTTATCTCGTTTCTTACCCATTCTTAGCAAAATTGCAGAACGCTTCGCTCAGAAACTCCACCATCTGCAAGTCCCTCTCGCCGGCCTGGCTCGCTTTGCTCTTCCGATAGAACTGGTATTGTATCATGTCGCCGTGTGAAGCTCCCTTTACTCCAACTTTGGACATTGTTCTGGTAATATGGAGACAATTGATTGATTTATTTATTTGACATACAAAATAGATACTGATGATACTGGGGCTCCCGCGGGTCCGGCACATTCTCGGAGGCGCGCACGGAAGGCTTCCATGCATGCATGCGAAAGAAAATCGCCTCGTTGCTGTTCAGGCTGCACGGTACCAACATCATTCTGAATGCATTATCCAATAAATGAGATAGCCCGTACCTCAAGCACGGCAACCAAGTAATGATGAAAAAACCACTTTCATCATTATTTGATTGCACTTTTTGTAATAATTTACATTAACACTTCGACTGCGAACTTTTTTCGACGACTGCGATCTTTTTTTTAACCTAAGCCATTCGTGCTGCCGCTCTACACAGCGGTTGTGTTGCGCCGCACATGCGTTTCGTTCGAAAAACATTACAGCTGTGCTGAGTCACACAGATCTGTATTTACTCAGCCGCAGCGCTAGTGTGGATTTACGCATATTAGTCACTTGTAGAAAACACATACGGTGTGATTTCAGAACTCGAAGTGTTAATTGTTAGTAACTAACATATAATTAAGAAAAATTTGCTACTTAAATGATATGGACCTAAATTTAATTTTAATTATGATTTGTCGTTGTCCGAAATAAATGAAATTTATTTATTTAAAATAGAATACAATCGAATATAAGTATGTTAGTAGGATATTAGGGTTAATGTTTTTATGATTAATAAATAGCCGGAAATTGTAAACCGAACTTCGTTTTGAAATTTGAGTTGAATTTTGAAACATAAGAAATTGGATAGATATAGTTTTGAGTCATAATAATTTCAATTTAGGGATTTGTACTAAAAGTTAGGGATTCGTACTAAAAGCGTGCGAAGCCGGGAAGGTCCGCTAGTAGTATATATACTACTAGCGGACCTTCCCGGCGAATCCCTAACTTTTTTGTAAATATAGTATAGCCTATGTTCACCACGTATAGTGTAGCTTCCCAACGGTGAAAGAATTTTTCAAATCGGTCCAGTAGTTTCGGAGCCTATTCATTACGAACAAACAAACAAAAAATCAAACCTTTCCTGTTTATAATATTAGTATAGATAAATAGCCGCAAGAACCGAACTTCTTTTCATTCGTATTTTTGGAACATTTTGAAACATAAGAGATTAGTAGGAAGATATACCTAGGTTTGACATTGGTTTGAGTCATTATAAAGTAAGTCTACTTTTAATTTTTGTTTTTACCTTACGTACAAACCTTCTGTTATTGTTGTGAAACGTCATTATTTATTATTATATTACACGCACCTATTATTGTTATATTACATTTTTATTCTCTCGTTTATTATTATTATTTTATATCGTCTGTTTACTAGACATATACATATTATACTCTCCTATTATTCTACTTTTGTTTATTTGTATCAAATATTTTTCTCTTTGTTGTCACCAAATTGTCGTCCGTGACTTCAACTAAAAATTAAGGTCTTTGGCTGAAAAACAGCGCTGAATATAATAATGTTCAGCACACGCCGAGCCAACCCCTATTGCGGCGCAGGGTCATGGAGGTAGTCTTATTTTAGTCTTAATATCACTTTATTATATATTATTTGTGTCGTTTAACCCCATGATAAACTTCTTTGTTTGTTTATTCTATGCCTGTATTTTGTACCTGTGTCTAAATAAATGTTTTTTCTATTCTATTCTATTCATTATAATTTCAATTTATATACAAGTACTATTAGTCTATCAATATTATCTTTATGTCGAGTTCACAACAAAACTTAATAAAAAATCACATCGTAGGCATGTGATTAGTGAGGATAGTGGACATATGAAGTTTTGTTGACATAAATTGTAGCTCACTCCAAGCTGGCCTATATTAAAACTTTTGAAAATATCACGGTTATTAACACACAAGTCATTTAAAACGGGATATTTACCATGATTAGATTTTTGAGTTATCCAATATTTCGGCACAGTTTAATGCGCCATGATTACGGAGTAACTGAAGGCACTGCGAGTTTTTATTACTCCGTGATCATGGCGCATGAAACTGTGCCGAAATATTGGATAACTCAAAAATCTAATCATGGTAAATATCCCGTTTTAAATGATTTTAGTGGCCTATATTATGTAAATAAAAGGCTCCTTACCTCGTATGCATTTTCCCCAAATAACTAAACTTCAAGGAATAAACTCTATCCGAATATTTCGACAGCAAATCAGTAAACATCATTATATCCCTTATGAAGTACGAATCAGAGACCAAATTCAAATACTCAGTCTTAGCTTGGGTGATATTTTTGTTTTTAAAGTAGAATTCTTTAATTTTGTTCTGAGTTTGCATTGCTTTGGGTGTGCCTCGATCGATGCGAGCAAAACTCGGTATGTAGAAGTGGAAATCTTCTTCGTATCTGAAAAAAAAGAAAAAGGATTATTTGATTGAAATAAATAAATAATGCTGGACAATTCACACAGCATTATCTAGCCCCATGGTAAGCAGAGCTTGTGTTATGGGTACTAGATAACTGATATACATAATACAATACATTACATAGATAGATATTTTTTTATTATACATAGAAAACGACCAGAACACCCGGAACAAATATCTGCAGATCGTACACACAATTGTTCCGAGGCAGGAATCGAACCCGCAACCCCCCATGACGAACGGTTGCGGAACTCTAGTTTTAAAGGGAGTATTAATAAATAAATAAATAATGCTGGACAATCCACACAGCATTATCTAGCCCCATGGTAAGCAGAGCTTGTGTTATGGGTACTAGATAACTGATATACATAATACAATACATTACATAGATAGATATTTTTTTATTATACATAGAAAACGACCAGAACACCCGGAACAAATATCTGCAGATCGTACACACAATTGTTCCGAGGCAGGAATCGAACCCGCAACCCCCCATGACGAACGGTTGCGGAACTCTAGTTTTAAAGGGAGTATTAATAAATAAATAAATAATGCTGGACAATCCACACAGCATTATCTAGCCCCATGGTAAGCAGAGCTTGTGTTATGGGTACTAGATAACTGATATACATTATTTAATAAATAGTAAAAAATAATAATACTGGAAAACCCACACAGCATCATCTAGCCTGCTTAGCTTGGGGCTAGATTATATGTAAATAATTAAACTAAATAGTTGATCTCTGCGGCGCGGTGGGCGAAGGTCCGCCTGCGACGCAGGATGTTGCTTCGATTCCCGCCTCGGGACAAATGTTTGTACGATCTACAGATATTTGTTCATGGTGTTCTGGTCGTTATCTATATACATATAATAAAAATATCTATCTATGTGTAATACACACATAGCTATTTTTTATGTATATCAGTTATCTAGTACCCATAACACAAGCTCTGCTTACCTTGGGGCTAGATATTTCTATGTGAATTTTCCAGCAATATTTTTTTTTTTTTTTTTTTTTTTTTATTTAATTTAAACACAAGTCTCACCTGATATTCCCTTCTTCATCTCTAAAGAAAATAACTCCCTCATGCGAATTCAAAGTACACATAACAGGCAGTTTATGAAATCTATTCTCTCTCACCAAAACTCTGGGGTGTTCTTTGAAAAAACAGTCCACACCTACAAACTGTTTTTCCACAACCGGCAGTAAATATGACTTTATAGTCGACTGGTGTCTTCCCAACTCTGCTGTAGCAAAAGCTATGCACAGATCTTCAGCCGGAGTCTCCAAAAAGAGTTCTAAAACTTCTTTCTCATCTGTCAAATCTTTCCCCAGAATAGACGCCAAATTAAACGCTTTAGATATAGGACTCTCCTCCCCCCAAAATAGGTCCGCTATGCAGTTGCCAGATTCAGCGATAACCTTGCTATAAAGACCTGCAGTCATATCCGAGGTTAAGAATGATGATGCTATAGCACCCCCAGCACTTTCCCCAAACACTGTTATATTATTGCTATCCCCATTGAAATATCCAATGTTTCTGTTTACCCATTTCAAGGCCATAGCCGTATCTTTTAGCCCAGCGTTTCCCGGGCATTCTGGTAAATCTAGACACAGCCATCCAAATAAATGCAGTCTATAATTCACTGTGACTAAAATAACGTCGTTTTTAATCAAATAATCAGGTGTGTAGTAGTTCGCATGCCCGAAAATCAGCCTGCCGCCGTGGATGAAGAACATTACAGGAAGTTTTTGCAGTTCTTCAGCTGACAACACTGGGGTGTAGATGTTGAGGTATAGGCAATCTTCGGAGCCGACTATAGATGTGTTTGAATAGGGGTTTGCTTGGAGGCATTTGTTGCCAGGTTTTGTAGCGTCTAATACACCTGTCCATGACTCTGGTGGTTCCGGGTTCTGGAAGCAAGAGATGTATATGATAAACTAGCGGACCTTACCGACTTCGTACGGGTTTAATACGGATCCCTAACTTTTTTGAAAACATAATATAGCCTATGTTCACCGGGGATAGTGTAGCTTCCCAACGGTGAAAGCATTTTTTTAAATCGGTCGAGTCGTTTCAGAGCCTATTCATTACAAACAAAAAATCAAACCTTTCCTTTATAATATTAGTATAGAAAACCGGCAAGTGCAAGTAGGACTCGCGCACGAAGTGTTCCGTGCCATTATCTATTGAAACAAGCAACAAATTTATGACAATTATTTATTTTTAGTTAATATATAACTAAATATTCTCTGAATATTTCAAGCGTCTACCTGTTGCCGTTATCAATATCGAGAAAAAAATCACGTTTGTTGTAAGGGGCTCTATAATATTATTTTATTGTTTTTTAGTATTTTATTATAGCGGCAACAGAAATAAGTCAGTCAGGTGGTCATCAACATTCGACTCAACGTTGTCTACGTTGTTGAATGCGGGCAGGAATCGAACTAAAGTTCTTTCTTCCGGTTTCTACGTCGAGGAAAGCTTTCCTCAAGTCATGTGCTATCGCTATGAAATAAGTAAACTGTCTAACTATCACGGTTTATGAGATACAGCCTGGTGACAGACGGACGGACAGCGGAATAATACAAATAGGGTTCCGGTTTACCCTTTGGGTACGGAGTTATTGTCGTCTCGTAACCAGTTGTCAAGTTTATTCTTGAAGGTGTTTATTGAAGTGACTGATAAAATTTCTTCTCGTTATAATTTCTAATTGTAAACCACTCTAATTACTACTAAAATGGTGAAATGAATTGAAAGTTTATTTCCTTAGGCTTACAAATAAGCATTTAGCGGTGCGCGCAAAACAGACTACTGTTAAAATGTTAAAGATTGATTTATCGGGTATTACTCGCATACCTTTTCACGGAATCATGAAATAAAACAAAAGGTACGCGAGAAATACCCGATAAACAATCTATAATATTTTAACAAATCGCTAACGTTTAAAAGTTAAATGCAAAATCTTAAGGAGCAATTAATGACGAATGCTTGGGGGTGTTGTTCTTTTTTTTTTTGTATTGTTGGTGCAATAAAGATATATTGTATTGTGTTGAGTAGGTAAGTGAAAGAGCGATATCCAGTTTTTCTTTTGTCTTGTTAAAACTTTGACTGCGACTTTTTTTCGACGACTTCGATCTTTTTTTTAACCTAAAAAATTCGTGCTGCCGCTCTACACAGCGGTTGTGTTGCGCCGCACATGCGTTTCGTTCGAAAAATATTACGGCTGTGCTGAGTCACACAGATCTGTATTTTCTCAGCCGCTGCGCTAGTGTGGATTTACGCATATTAGTCACTTGTAGAAAACACATACCGTCTGATTTCAGCAGTCAAAGTGTTAAGACATCTTTACTTTACATTCGGTGAGATTGTGGTCAAACTTAGGCCTATTGACTATAAAAAAAATACCTATAACAGTTTAGTCTAGAGAGAAACATAATGATATTTAAGAATACGTAGAGATAGTAAAAATA
Organism: Eupithecia dodoneata; assembly: GCA_947044415.1. Lineage (NCBI taxonomy): Eukaryota > Metazoa > Arthropoda > Insecta > Lepidoptera > Geometridae > Eupithecia > Eupithecia dodoneata. Next base: position 4,272,911 of record OX345683.1, on the reverse strand, counting down.
TATTCTAAATTGAGAAAATGAATCATGCATAAATTACTTGAGATGATTTCGGCGATTTTAGGGCCTTCTCTCCTCTCGACTTGGGATATCGTGAGATTTTGCTCAATGCCCTCCCACTGCCCTAATCCCACATGAGATTTCGCGAAAAGCGTATTTTAATGTAAATAAAAAGGAGACAAACTACTAAAAAGAGAGACATTAAACAAGAGAACAGCAAATCAAATGTATTAGACACATAAGTTATATGAACATACTAGTGGTTTCTTTTTCACTTCTTCCACTAGTGGACAAAAAATTGAAGTGAAAATTAAAATTAAAATAATGTTATTTGATAATATTTAACAGTATAAAATTTGACTTGTCTAAGTGCTTATTTTGTAAGCCTACAGAAATAAATGAGTTTGACTTTGAACAAATTAGAATACTCACTCTAAACCTCAGCTTCCCCACAGGTGGTTTGGCGTAAGGTACTCCTTCAAAACTGTAATACTTCTTCCCATAAAAGGTTGTACATTCCTTTCCTTGCAGGATTCCTTCAGTGACTTTCACTTGGCAAGCCATTTTAAACGTAAATAACACTGAAACAAAGTTCATCTATACTAATAAGAGGAAAGATTTGATTGTTTGTTTGTTTGTATTGAATAGGCTCTGAAACTACAGGACCAATTTGAAAAATTCTTTCACCGTTGGGAAGCTACACTATCCCCGGTGAACATAGGCTATATTATATTTAAAAATAAGAAATACGAATATAATGTGGGTGAAACTGCAGGAAACAGCTAGTTTATTATACTTATCAACTAAATCTAACATCTAACCCACAACAATTACAAGTAATCCTGCATCACCTACTAAATCATTTACTAAGTACAAAGCAGCCTCAATAATAATACATCAAATAATCCTAAATATTATACAAACCATCTAAAATACTATGTAAGTTTATGCATGATAAACACTCACACAAACCTTGATGAATTTATTTTTTATTTGAACCTTGAATTTTGGTAAGGATTTGCTATGCTACCCTAAAAAAACTGGATTTTTATAATAGCTGGTAAGAGGTATAGGAGCTTACCAGATGGTCGACCTTTACTTCAGTTCAACACAAGCACGGCCCATGCACTGGATTGAAAACTGCACGATTTTAGTACTTATATTTTCATGCGCTCGCAGACATCGTATAAGATACAGAAAACGAACAAATTAATCTTTTTATATTTGGATCTTCAATACGATGCTTATCGGTTAAAACTCTCTGATTAGAACTGCACAACAAAGTTATCTGGGTGAGTCTCATGCTGCGTTAAAACCGACCTTTGTAGTTCCCAGACTTTTTGTTGATTTATTCATACGTTAGACTTTGCGCCACCTTTGGCGTTTATATATTCTGTTGGTTCATTCTATTACACAAGTCACACAACCATAGATGTAAATGATTGTATATAAAACGATTTACATCCAGTTAGCAAGCGTGAAAATCGGTGAAAGAAAATAATCCAATTCATTGTTTTTGATTTGTTTTGTTTGAAAAACTTTATTTTCGTAGGTTGTGATGACATTGACAATGACAGACAATGTCAACTCTATCTCATTTGTCTTGTATCAATGTCTGATAGGAATCAAGTTGTTAAGAGTTGAAAGTCCTTAAAAGTCATCCAAACTCCCGGCTATAAGATCTCTGTTGCGTGCAGGGCAGCCAGCAGCGCTGCAGTGCAGCTGCAGCGGCAGGAAAAATTCGCTTGTGACGCAGGTGGCTGCGGGTTTCATTCATGCCTTGGGAGAAATGCTTCTACGATCTGCATAATTATATAGTATGTACATAATCTAATGAAAAAAAATCTATTTTATTCCATCTATGTTACAGATATTCAATTTATTGGTAAAATCAATTATATTATGTAAAATTTTCTTTATAAATATTAGATTTATTTATTTTGTTTATTTAACGTACAAAACACATTAAATTATGAGGTTACTTATCGTTTGATCAGAACTTGATTGCAACATAAACACATATACGTGCTGCTATAATATAAATATATAATAATACATATAATAATATAAATAATACAAATTGTAGGTATTGTAATTTAATCAGTAAGTAAACATAATTAAATTTAATAGCATACTTATATGAAAATCAAATTATAATACATTAAAATGATGGTACTTACCTACCTATTTAAAATAAATAAAAGAAATTAATTTGATTCAGTTGTATTTTGTCCTATTTCATTATTTATGCACATTATACCCACTTCTATAACTTTGACTCTCTCTCTGGTTGGTCCGGTTTGCCGGAAGCTAACTCTTTTTAGAGCTAAGCTAACCTTCGTTATAAATTTTCTAGGATATTTTTTTTATACATTTTATCAAACAAGAAGAATAAATATAATAATAAATACCAAAACCTAAAACCTAGATCTAGTATTTCGTTCACTGAGTAAAAATTCTGCCAGACAAGCCAATGTTTCATTTCAATCTGATTTTGAAGCAAAATATGCAAAGTATTTATAAACTTCCATCAGCTGTGACGGAGTCTGGTAGTATATTGTACTCTGTCGTCGTACCTATAAGATGGGTTAACTTTGAGGACATCCTGAAGAAGCGGGCAAAAAAAAAACAAACAGTGAGTTGTCTTTATAACCATGAATCGTTTCAAAAGTTTTACCACCTTTCTTCGTTCCACAGTCGGATTGCCACCGCTTTTCACCAGTGGGGCTACCACGCTATTTAACATAATAACGTAACGCGCGTTATCAGCGTTATTACGCAAATGTTCAGCTCGGATAACGCGTGTTACGGCGCATTTTAATGCAAATTACTTGTGAAAAGTTATTATTCGCGTTAAAATTCGCCTTATTACGCGTTAATAGCCCCACACCTGCTAAATGATGTTCATCACCGGGGACATTCGGTGTTCACTGGTGTTATGACTGGTGTTCATTGCTGTTTTACATCTATAGGTCTCCTGCGTGTTTGTTTAGCATATTTTGGCTATACCTCTTTATCCTCTGACTGAATAGTCAAACAGAGGATAAAGAGGTGTCCTACGTCCTTGGATTAAATTCTGCATTTTAGAACTTTTCAGAGGCTAATGTGATGTGATGCAGTCAGCAGCAAGCATCAGACCACATAACATTATGTGGTAGAAGTCTGTGTTTCGTTTATTATAAAAAAAAAATTGATACGTTTTTAGAGTAGGTTTTTTAAATCTGGCAGCACTGCAAATAGTCCCATCCCATCCCTAGTGCTGACTACACAAGTGTCATGGCTGCCGTCCACCATATTGCGACATCTGTAGGTAGCGTGATAAGTCATGTCATTGATGTCCATGATACATGAAAATTTCCAATGGCAGATTCTTTCTTTGGGTTCGATACATCAGCATCGGTAAGTTATCATAATAATCTACGTATTTTTACCAACAGTTTGATGTATAACATGCCCAGAAAGGTGCCCGAATGATCACTGGTTGTGGCTGCCAACTTGCTACATGTTTGCAACAATATGGTTTTTACTGGTCTAATTGCGCCTTTTCTGTGAATAATTGCATATGAAACTACTGAGCATACATTTATTTACCGCCTAAACTAGTGAATTACTTGACCTTTGCGCTTGAAACTCGTTAAAAAGGTCTTTGAACTCCACACAGTGCTTACCTACACAGCATGTCAGTAATGTTGTGCGTTTACTTTGAAACCTAGCTACTCGCTATAATATAGACTTTCTTAGAATCTTACAAAGCTATCTACTATCCTGTTTCCTACCGCAAGCCGCTAAAATAGCCGCCTGTACTGTAAACAAATAGGAAACTTGTGAGTCATTCAATATTTTGTGTTGTTTACCACTTGTAGTTAGGCACATAATTACATGCCTACCATATTATATGCCATGCATGGATAATACTAGTTCTATCCCAGTTAGACCTTGGAACCAAGTGAATCTAAAATATAATATGAGGGATACTGAAATCAAGCCCATTACATGAACACTTTACTCGACACAAAGTCAGTTCTAAACAAAAACTTGTTGAGCTGATATTATTGAAACCATTCCTCTGTCAATGCATCTGAAGGAGCAGTAAACAAACTAAGCAAATTTGTTACAAATCTAATTGGAAACTCATAGTCCCATAGGTAATTCTTGTTATCTGACTGTTCATCAGCACTGCCAATATTAGTGATAATGAAATGGTGAATAAATTGAATTTACAGTACTAGAAATATCATCATCATCAGCCTATATCAGTCCACTGCTGGACATAGGCCTCCCCAATGAGCCCCATAGCGCCCTGAAATATATAAGTAGACTAGAATCATATTTATTGTTAAACTATTTTACAGAGATCTTATTAATAAGTGTATAGAACAGATAAAATATTTAATACTGATTAACAGAATTCTGCCCCATCCTGTCTCATAATCTTAAATGTCTATAATCTTAGCTGCAAAGTGAATGTATTCACTCTGCAAATGGATTGTAGGACACCCTCCGGCTAGGTGGGATGATGACCTGCGAAAGACTGCAGGCAGATTTGTTCTTCTTTTTTTAGACAACTGTGTTTCATGTCTTTTGTTTTCCCTGTTTAATTATATGCCATAGGTTTATGTTATGTAGATTAAGGTATATTATCTTATATGGGCCATAGTTTTTAAGTATTTTCCATCCTGTACTAGATAATTTTGCCTGTAATAAATGAATTATTATTATAAAGAATTTATTTATATTTATCTTTCAGAACTTGAATGACGACGAGGGAGGTGGCGAAGGTTCGGAAGACGAGTACGATGCACTCAATGATGAAACGTTCGGCCACGGAAGTGAGTATATCACACACTAGCCAAACTTGATGTGGGATTATTGTTTACAAACCAATGTAGAAAACTAAAAGTCAGTTGCTTCATATCAAGTTTTGGGTTCGTTTTGTTGTTATCGTGGACACTCAAGATAGGGCTGGTCCACCAGTTTAAAGTCGCTCAGTGAGAAAGAGCTATGCTCGGAGTTTCTCTGAAGGATAGGATTCGCAACGAATACATGCGACAGAGAACCAAAGTTATCGACATAGCTCTGAGAATTAGTAAGCTGAAGTGGCAGTGGGCCGGCCATATCTCGCGAAGAACCGACGGCCGCTGGGGCAAACGTGTTCTTGAGTGGAGACCACGACTCGGTAAACGTAGTGTAGGACGCCCTCCGACCAGGTGGTATGACGACCTGCGAAAGACTGCAGGTAGATGCTGGATGCGTCAAGCTGAAGACAGGGCGCTATGGCGCTCATTAGGGGAGGCCTATGTCCAGCAGTGGACTAATATAGGCTGATGATGATGATGAAGTTTTGGGTTAGAATTGTAAGCAATCTTTATTGACAGTATACAATAATTTTGATTTGCGTATAAAAACCCGCGGCTTCGCCCGCGTTGAAATCAATGTGTCAAATGGTTTATGAACATTCCTCTTGAATCATGATATCTATTAAAAAAAACCGCATCAAAATCCGTTGCCTAGTTTTAAAAATCTGCATACATAGGGACAGACAGACCGCGGGAAGCGACTTTGATTTATACTATGTAGTGATCTAGTACCCATAACACAAGCTTTGCTTAGCTTGAGGCTAGATAATGCTGTGTGGGTTGTCCAGCATTATTAATAGGTAAATAAATAAATAATGCTGCAGAATTCACAGCATTATCTAGCCCCATGGTATAACTGATATACAATACTATGCTATACATAGATAGATATTTTTTATTATACATAGAAAACGACCAGAAGACCCGGAACAAATATCTGCAGATCGTACACACAATTGTTCCGCGGCGAGAATCGAAACTGCAACCTCCTGCGTCGCAGGCGGACCTTCACCCACCGCGCTACATCGATCGTCGTCATTATTTATTAATTTAATGTTTGAATTTGAATTTTGCTGTGTGAATTGTCTAGCATTATTTATTATTAAAAAAAATATATGTATATATAACATATCACTGTCTGTGCAAAAAGAGCGAAACGGTGAACTAACATATCAACGCAATAAAAGTAGTACATTGGCCACCGTCTATACTTGTTCTAACTTCATGTCCATCCAAAGGTTGCCTGGCAGAGATCTAGAGACTACAGTCAGTTTAATATAAATCCTCTAAGTTACCTGACGTCCTCGTAGAATCACCTTATCTAAATATAGTGTAGATAATAGTGATAGATTTAAGAACCTTAGATTTAAGCATATTTATTATACTTTTTCTACTGCCCCTTTACAGCAAAGTTGTTCTATATTACCTGTCTCTGTTGTATCTATATTGTGTTTGACGAGTCATAGTCTCACGATTTAATTTAAGTTACATTATTGTGATTTTATTATGTGTATGAAGTATGACAATAAATTATCTGAATCTGATCGCTTTAAGCGATAAGGCCGCCCATTGTACAACACATTCTTTATTTGTATTTTTCCTGTCCAGTGTATCTGTTTTTATGGTGTGCAATAGAGAATAATTGTATTGTATTGGCAGACTCTATATTGCTTATTTGTGTGCAGATGATGAGTTCGACTGGGAGGTGGAGCACGAGCACCTGGCGCACCAGCTCGAGAGCAGTCGCCGACACGACGGCATCGACGACCTGGCCAACTCAAGACTGGGTAAACACATTTTATTAATTTTAAGATTCTGTTCGAGCAAACCCTTGTTTATATACATATATAGATTGCCGTGCCCTTGCATGTTGGACTTTTGTTATTTTATTTTAACACTGAGTGCTGAAATCACACGGTGTGTGTTTTCTACAAGTGACTAATATGCGTAAATCCACACTAGCGCAGCGGCTGAGAAAATATAGATCTTTATGACTCAGCACAGCCGTAATATTTTTCGAACGAAACGCATGTGCGGCGCAACACAACCGCTGTGTAGAGCGGCAGCACGAATTTTTTAGGTTAAAAAAAGATCGTAGTCGTCGAAAAAAAATCGCAGTCAAAATGTTAAGACCTATTTGTACACTCGTAAGCGAGTCATAATCATCATCAGCCTGTAGATGTCCACTGCTGGACATAGACCTCGTATGACGCCAGGAATAGCAGTCCTGGTGTACTCGTGAAAAAAAAGTTTATTTTGTATTCATTTTCGTTCACTTTCTTCACGAAAGTATTCCCCGCAGAAACAATGTTCTTACGAGTAGAGCCCCAGGAACGCTATTCGTGGCGTTATTAGGACCAAGCACCAGCTTTCAAATAAAAAGGAATCATCAAAATCGGTTCACCCAGTCGAAAGTTCTGTGGTAATAAATATTTAAAAAAAAATACAGTCGAATTGAGAACCTCCTCCTTTTTTGAAGTCGCTTAAAAAGGAGGAGATTTTCAATTTGACGACCGATGTGGCGCGGTGGGTGAAGGTCCGCCTGCGACGCAGAATGTTGCGGGTTCGATTCCCGCCTCGGAACAATTGTGTGTACGATCTGCAGATATTTGTTCCGGGTGTTCTGGTCGTTTTCTATGTATAATAAAAAATATCTATCTATGTAATGTATTGTATTATGTATATCAGTTATCTAGTACCCATAACACAAGCTCTGCTTACCATGGGGCTAGATAATGCTGTGTGAATTGTCCAGCATTATTTATAAAAAAAAAAAATCGACAGAATTTTTTAAAGAAAATTTTGTTAAGAACTTTCTACAACGCCAAATTATTTGAAGTCGTCTTTAGTTTTAATAACCATTATAGTTTCAAAAGTATTATTATTTGAAGTCTGTTAAAAATAATAATTGTTTGTGTTCACAGAAGCATCGCTTTCCCAGTTAGTGCTGGACGAGACGGACGCGCCTCTACACACTCTCGGCTCCAGCGTTTGGAGACATGACCCGCCGCCGCAAGTGAGGAACTGCCTTTATTTAATACAAAAATAATAATATAAATATAAACTAGTTTCGGCTTTATGTATTTTACACCAAAATATTTTTTCTAATATTTATACCTGCGATCACAAATGATAGTATTTGTGATCGCAGTATTATACACTAGTTTCTGCCCGCGGTTTCGCACGCGTTGTTTCCATGGAAACGTAAAAAACTCGAATTACATAAATACAAAAAAAAAAATCTTTGGTTCCTCAAATTTGAAAACGCGATCGAGCAAAAAAATGCGTATAAAAAAGTCCACTGTTCCACACATAATTCGCTTGAGATCTCAGGAACATTGCAGTCTATTGAAATGACTTATGTTTAGTACAAATGATTTGGTTCCTCAAACCAGTTTTTTTCATAAGTTGTGTAGTTTTCTTGTTAATGAGCAAAACTTGTTGACAGTGTCAACATGACTCATAAATGAGTCATGTTGTGACTGTCAACAAGTTTAATAAATAAAAGTTGGAATGATTTGGCCATTGCAGCAGAAGTGTTAAAATACACAGAAGCTGCTGCTCTTTAGTCTGCTCTTAACCCCCGAGCTGAGTTATAGGGGTTAATTCTAACGCCACAACTGCTAGGACTTAGAACGATAATAAAAAGAGTACCTACATCTTTGCCTTGTATTTTCCAGCCGCCAAAACCGCAGCTTAAGAATGTCTGCACGGTCGAGGAGATTGAACGGCAACTGCGACAGAAACAACAGCAACAGAATACACAGAACTTCTTCCAGGTAACATTACGATAATGAAACTTTTGAAACTATTATGGTTATTAACAAATATCTGCAGATCGTACACACAATTGTCCCGAGGCGGGAATCGAACCCGCAACCTCCTGCGTCGCAGGCGGACCATCGGCGCGCCATAGAGGTCGTCAAATAATGATAATCAACATACAATACAAAAATGCTGTGAAAAACGCACACATATGTATGTAAATGGTCATGGCACGGTCGCAGAAACGTCAAGTAGAATACGAATACGTGTCTATGGTGGCGACCATCGTCATACTGAATCCATTGGCTTGGAATAGGGCCTCAGGCACTTAAGTTTACTAAAATATCATGTAGGCTACCTTCTTTAGTACTTAACTACTAACTTACATAGCTTATTTTCCTTATAATTAGACAGTAATTCTTATTTATGTTTTCTACCAAATAAACAACAATAATGCAATGGATTCTACGCGCCTGCGCATGAGTGCGAGCGAGACCGACGAGCAGTCGACTCCACGCCGCGTGCGTGAGTGAGACCGCGCATCTGCACTAGGCAGGCCGCGTCACTGCAACAACAGTGATAAATAGATTTGATGCATAGACCGCGCGCCGCCTGAGCTTCCGAATTATTTCGTTATTTATCGTGTAAATACAGTGTTAGATAATTTGACTGCCTATCTGTGTTCGGTCCTACCCTTTCTACACATAGGACATTTACATATAGAGGCATATCTGATAAAAAATTAACCAACTCCCAATTTAGTTAATCATTTTAGTGGGAATTGTGAAAACCCCTAAACTTTTTGATTGTTTCAGCCAAGGTTTCCAGTCATACTACAGAGACCTCACGGAATACAGGGACCACTTCCACTACCCTTCCAACAACCCATGAACCATATGAACCAAATGGGTCAACACATGGGCCAAAACATTAATCAAAACAACCTAATGAATCATGTCAATCAGATGGGCAACATCAACCAGATGGGACAGAACATGAACCAAATGGGTCAAAACATGAACCAAATGGGTCAGAACATGAACCAAATGGGCCAAAATGTCAATCAGATGGGCCAGAATGTGAACCAAATGGGTCAGAACTCGATGAATCAAAACGTAAGCCAGTTTATGCAAAACAATCAGTTGGGGTTTCAGAATAATCATGGTCAGATGATGCATCAAAATCAAATGATGCAGAACCAGATCATGAATAATATGAGCCAAAACAACCAAATGAGTCATAACCAAATGGGCCAAAACCATATAAGTCAGAATATGAACAACATAGGCCATAATGTAAACCATATGAGTCAGACGAATCATGGCCAGAACAACATGCCTCAAAATCTCCAAATGAGTCAAAACCAAATGGGCCAAAACCCTCCAATGAGTCAAAACCAGATGCCGCAAAACAATCAAATGGGTCAAAACGTTAACCAGATGGCACCAAACGTTAATCAAATGGGTCAGAATGTGAACCAGATGGGTCAAAACATGATGAACGGCGGTCAATTCCCGATGAACCAGTTTCCTCATCTGATGGGACAGAATCGGATGATGGGACCACCGCCCGGGATGAACATGCCGCGACAGAATTTCAGTACCAATATGAATCAGTTTAACCCGAATTTTCGAGTGAGTACGTTTTATTTATTAACTTGCTTCCGCCTATAGCGTTGCATGCGTTTTTTCAAAAAAAGTAGCACTTGTTCTTGCCAGCATTTGTCTTTCGAATGCAACATTACAATCGTCGATATTACCTATATCGACGATTGTAATTTGGGATTCGAAGTCGAAATTCGTCAAGTCAATGAATGATTGTGTATGGAAAGCGTTCAATGAATTTGTCAAGGACCTCAAACGGTATAGTTACGCCACTGTATAGATACTTTTTGAATGGATCGAACCCGCAACCTCCTGCGTCGCAGGCTGACATTAGCCCATCGCGCCACATTAGTCGTCGTACAATACAATACAAATACCCTTTATTGAATATCAAACAGAGAAAAAAAAAACAGTAAAGAACAAACAAACAAAGTATATGTGTTTCTAATAAACTTAATTTTCCAGGGCCCAATTCCAAAACCCAATGATCCAATGATGCATCAGCAAATGATGCTGAAGCAGCCAATCATGAACCAGGGTCTGATCAACCAGTCCCCGCAGAAGAAAGATAAAATGCAGAAGAGTAGGGTATTCAACTCTAAGACGCCTAATAATATGACGAATAATTTATCTTCCCAAGGTTAGTGAAGAAAAAACGAACTTTTTAACAAAGATTAAAAACATTTATTTGACTGTATCATCATCATCAGCCCATAGCAGTCCACTGCTGGACATAGGCCTCCCCCAAAGAGCGCCATAGCACCCTGTCTTCAGCTTGCCGCATCCAGCATCTACCTGCAGTCTTTCGCAGGTCGTCATCCCACCTGGTCGGAGGGCGTCCTAAACTACGTTTACAGAGTCGTGGTCTCCACTCAAGAACACGTTTGCCCCAGCGGCCGGTTCTTCGCGAGATATGGCCTGCCACTACAGCTAATGAAAAAACAAAACACATAATGTAAATACTAGAAATAAAGATAAACTCGCTGTGCCCACAACTAGGCTACACAAGATAAATGTATCTTTTAAAGGGCAATGTATACGCTTCTACAACAAAACTCCAAGTGAGTTTCAAAAATTATCAATAAATAAATTTAAAAAAATTGTGAAGCATATTCTTTGTAAAAAGGCTTATTACAAAATATCAGATTATCTAGAAGATAAAAAAGCTTGGAACGAGTTTTGCTCCAACTCAAAATCTACCAACTTACAGATAAGCAAATCAAATGTACTAGACACATAAGTTATTTACATACTAGTGGTTTCTTGTCACTTCTTCCACTAGTCGACAAAAAATTGAAGTGAACTATAAAATATGACGTGTCTAAGTGCTTATTTGTAAGCTTAAAGAAATAAAAAACTTTTCATTTTCATTTCATTTTCAGCTTGCTAATTCTTAGAGCTATTTGACTGTATAACTATTAATAACATGTGTTCTCGCCTAATCTACATTTTATATTAACCTTCTGTAATTAGTTTAATTGGCCTAGGGCCGTTCTGATTACATAAATAAATAAGGATTAAAGATTGATTGATTAAAGAAACAAAATTAGAACCAGTATTTACAATTGAAAAAGTTGAGATAACTGCAAACTGTTGCAACCTGTGTTGCGACCAGGGGGGATGACGACCTGCGAGAGACTGCAGGCAGATGCTGGATGCGTTAAGCTGAAGACAGGGCGCTGTGGCGCTCATTGCCTATGTCCAGCGGTGCACTAACATAGGCTAATGATATAATATTTATAATTAATAATAAATATATATTTTTTTGCATTATCTTAACAGGCCTAGTCCAGCTGATCCAAAGCACGCACCCGATGCTGCAGCCATACAACAACCTGCACAACGCGAGCCACCATCCCATGCTGCATGCGGCGCGCGCGCAGCCACTCCCCAACCACACCAGTAACCACAGGTATGGATTTAGTCCTACCCGTTATTACCTACGGAGCTGAGACGTGGGCACTCACGGTAGGGCTGGTCCACCAGACTAAAGTTGCTAAGCAAGCTATGGAAAGAGATATGCTCGGAGTTTCTCTGAAGGATAGGATTTGTAACGAATACATCCGACAGAGAACCAAAGTTATCGACATAGCTCTAAGAATTAGCAAGCTGAAGTGGCAGTGGACCAGCCATATCTTGCGAAGAACCAACCGCTGGGGCAAACGTGTTCTTGAGTGGAGACCGCGACTGGGTAAACGTCCATGGCGTCCATGGCGGCCCTCCGTCCATGTGGGATGACGACCTGCGAAAGACTGCAGGTAGGTGCTCGATGCGTCAAGCTGAAGACAGGGCGCTATGGCGCTCATTAGAGGAGGCCTATGTCCAGCAGTGGACTAACATAGACTGAATAATGATGATGAATGTGTGTTAAGGATGAGCGTTACCTCGTAATAAAAAAAATACATGTATTATTATTTTTTTATATTGATCTACATTATGAGTTTATACTATGTTTTTACTAAAACATTTCACAAACGTAAATTAATCTATCTACCAATTATAATAATAAACTCATTAGAATAAACTCGCTGTGCCCACAACTAGGCTACACAAGATAAATGTATCTTTTAAAGGGCAATGTATACGCTTCTACAACAAAACTCCAAGCGAGTTGCAAAAATTATCAATAAATAAATTTAAAAAAATTGTTAAACATATTCTTTGTAAAAGCTTATTGCAAAATATCAGATTACTTAGAAGATAAAAAAGCTTGGAACGAGTTATGCTCCAACTCAAAATCTACCAACTTACAGATAAGCAAATCAAATGTACTAGACACATAAGTTATTTACATACTAGTGGTTTCTTGTCACTTCTTCCACTAGTCGACAAAAAATTGAAGTGAACTATAAAATATGACGTGTCTAAGTGCTTATTTGTAAGCTTAAAGAAATAGAAACTTTTCATTTTCATTTTCATTATATTACATATACATTATAATGTATTTCCAGAAACATAATGAATGGCGACGACAACCTGAGCGACTCCGACGAGTACGCCGGACTAATGACGCAGAGGGAGAAGCAGTGGCTCATCAATATACAGATGCTGCAGCTAAATACTGGGACACCCTATATCCACGACTTTTACTATACGGTACGTGTCTTAGTAGTTTATTTTACTACTACAATATTCAATTAAGGCAGTACTGGCGGTTTGAGCGAAACTAGCGCCGCCGATATGTTCTCATAGTGTGTCTAGCTATATGTATTTCGCTATACACACACACATGTGGTCGTTTCCCTATATGGCTCAACATTCACCAGTTTACCATTAGATCTAGTCGCTATCTCTCTCTCTCTCTCTCCCTCCCTGTCTGCTGATGACGCAGAGAGAGAAGCAGTGGCTCATCAATATACAGATGCTGCAGCTAAATACTGGGACACCCTAAATCCACGACTTTACTAAACGGTACGTATCTACTATTTTACTGTATACAGTATTCAATCAAGAAAAATAAACATTAGAACTACAGTAGGGCCTCGTTAATCCGGAGAGGCAAAAACAAGACCCTTTCCGGACTATCGAGGCGTCCGGATTATAGAATGCCATATTTAATGGAGTACCTACACATGAAGACCGGCCGGGTGATTATGTAACTCGCGACCGGTTTGCGACAGGCGTAAATTAAGCAATCAGTGCTGTCAAACGCCAATTTTGTATTAGTTTGACACCAGCTACAAGGTCAAAATTAGTCAAAATTTTTGGCGTTTGACAGCACTGATTGCTTAATTTACGCCTGTCGCAAACCGGTCGCGAGTTACATAATCACCATACGGGTTCACGATGCGCGTCGAGAAGCTGAACTCTGGCCATAATGTGAGCTTCAATTCATTTATGGTGAGAGTTCCAATTCATCATCTCTCGACGTTCTTAAGCGCATAGTTTTGGCCGAAGGGTGTCAAGTTCCGAAGGTTCACTGGCCGCCTGCAAGGGGACACCGCTGCACCGCCCGCGCCGTGCACCGACGTTTTAAACCCATTATTAATTATTTAGGAATTTGATACAGTTTTATATATTTTTTTTAATATAAAACGAAATACAAAATGTTGCGTTTGATCGCGAGGAGTGGAAGGAGAAATGGGAGGCCTCTGCCCAGCTGTGGGACAATAATGGCTCAAAAAAAATAAATAAATAATGCCAAATTATTTTAATAATGTATTTTTTGACAGGTATTCTTAGAACGGCAGGCGAAGAAAGAAAAGGAAGGCATCAAGGAAGCGCACAAAGTTAATCAGCAAAATCATCCTTTTTATAGCGGAGGTAAGACTTACATTAAATTTATTTACCACTAGTATCTGCTCATGGCTTCGTACGAGTTATTTATAGGGGAACGTTCAAAAGGAACAGATTTTTAGTATAAAAAATCCTAAAAAAGCAGACTTATCATAGCAGCATTTATAATAATATATTATCTTATTTCAGGTGTAAAACAAGAGACGAGACGAGAGCGTCACAACTCGAACCGACACAACTCGACGAGTGAGGATCCTCCGCGGACGTACGTGCCTACGCAGTTCGAGAACTCGCTAGGAAAGTTACAGGTAACTAATTATGAAACAAGAGACGAGAGCGTCACAACTCGAACCGACACAACTCGACGAGTGAGGATCCTCCGCGGACGTACGTGCCTACGCAGTTCGAGAACTCGCTAGGAAAGTTACAGGTAACTAATTATAAAACAAGAGACGAGAGCGTCACAACTCGAACCGATACAACTCGACGAGTGAGGATCCTCCGCGGACGTACGTGCCTACGCAGTTCGAGAACTCGCTAGGAAAGTTACAGGTAACTAATTATAAAACAAGAGACGAGACGAGAGCGTCACAACTCGAACCGACACAACTCGACGAAGAAAAATCACTTATAAAACGCGGAACAAATATCTGCAGATCGCACTAACATTTTTCCCAAAGCGGGTATCGACACAGCAACATCCTCCGTCAATAGCGAACCTTCTCCCGCTACACCACAGAGGTCGTGCAAATCAAAGGTTCTAATGAAATATTTTGTTTTAGTGTGGCAGTGTAACAGCACCTAGAAAAATAATAGACTTGGAAGTGGTGGGTAACGAGCAGCAACCCCAGAGGAGTTCTAGGGCGCCTAGTGTTGCCAGCACTACGAATCCTGCCGAGGTAATATACTACACTGTGCCTTTTCTATCAAATTATAGAATCATGGGTTCATGTATTCTAGTTGTTTGTCTGTAATTGATGATGGCGATGTCTTGTTTGTTGAGTTGTTGTATTTAGAATGCCCTAACAGTGGTGGGTAACGAGCAGCAACCCCAGAGGAGTTCTAGAGCGTCCAGTGCTGCCAGGTTAAAATCAGAAAAGATGTATAGGTTCTAGGTTTTTGCGACAATTGAAGTTGTCCTAAAAGTATTACAGCCATAGTTTTTTCACCTTTTTATCAAACAGTATTATTTATTGAAAATAAGATGGCGCATTCTATTCCGCATAGCCCAGAATTTATTTAGTTTTGCTTTAAAATAAAAATGATAACGCTAAGAGGCGACGTGGAAGGCCCAGGATGAGATGGCGTGACGAGCTCGAGGCACATCTTCCATCGTGGCCTGTTGCAGCGTTGGATCGCGAGGAGTGGAAGGAGAAAAGGGAGGCCTTTGCCCAGCAGTGGGATAATAATGGCTCAAAATAAATAAATAATAAATAGGTTTTTAAATTATTTATTTTTAATTCCGCACCTCAGCACGACGAATCCTGCTGAGGTAATATGCTATATGCATTTTCTATACTCCAGCTATTCTCAAGATATAATGTTTGCAAACAACTCCTCTCTAATTCTCGCTTTGGCTTTTTATATATATCGTTGAATTTTTATCGTTGTCCGAAATATAATTTCATTTATATATTTATTCACAGGTACCGCGAGAACTGAAACGTACAAAGCAACTCCTGCTAGACATCGAGGCGTTATACCTGATTCTACTGCGGATAGAGGAAATGAACGACCCCTTGGCTATATCCAACGCGTTAATATTAAAGGTAAGTGTATTTATAACTATATCGCGAAGAATCGACAACTGTTCGGTATGCTATGGTATGGTAGATGTACTCTCCGATTGGTCCTTTGTGCACAACTGTTCGGGTAAACGTTTTTGAGTGGATATCGTTCGGCAAACGTAGAGTAGGACGGCCTTCGGCTAAATGGGAAAGACTGCAGGCTGATGACAGGGCGCTGTGGAGCTCATTAGAGGAGGATTATGTCCAGCGGTGGACTAATATAGGCTGATGATGATGATGTGTTTTAGTGGCTTAGAATTTTTGCACCGCCCCAACTCTTCCCGAGGGTTTCGTTAGAGGCGTTAAAGAGATCTTACCTGAGAAAGGCCAGTCGAGACCTTCCTTCTGCGCTTTTTTAACACCCCCACCACCACCTATATAT
Organism: Eupithecia dodoneata; assembly: GCA_947044415.1. Taxonomy (NCBI): domain Eukaryota; kingdom Metazoa; phylum Arthropoda; class Insecta; order Lepidoptera; family Geometridae; genus Eupithecia; species Eupithecia dodoneata. The sequence goes on along the minus strand of OX345683.1, from coordinate 4,256,284 downwards.
ATATATATATATATCATCATCATCATCAGCCTATATTAGTCCACTGCTGGACATAGGCCTCCCCCAATGAGCGCCATAGCGCCCTGTCTTCGGCTTGGCGCATCCAGCATCTACCTGCAGTCTTTCGCAGGTCGTCATCCCACCTGGTCGGAGGGCGTCCTACACTACGTTTACCGAGTCGTGGTCTCCACTCAAGAACACGTTTGCCCCAACGGCCGTCGGTTCTTCGTGAGATATGGCCGGCCGGATGAAGAGAAGACTCGACGTAGTTTCCCAAACGCATATATATATATATATATATAATCACCACCGCTTGGCAGGTGGTGATTATGACAAAAGATGGTTTATATTTGTTTTGCTTATCTATATCGATATCCTAATGTTCCTTGCAGGAAAGAGAAGAGAAACAGAAAATGTTAGATATCTCGCTCGCACTCGAAGCTCAAGAGGACGAGTCGAATGTGTTCCTGAGGAACATCGAGTCGGTTCAGCGGAAGAAGCAAGATAGTCCTAAGAGCGAGACGGTGGATAAACGACAAGTGAGTCGGTTAACACAATTAATTGGGCGGCTGCGGGTGCCCAACGACTACTTGGGCGTGCGCCGCCGCCCCGCCATGCTGGAGGTGCCCACTTGTAGGACCAACCTACTTAAGTTTGCCCCTATGTCACTCGCTACATGTTTACTCAATGTTCTGTCCAAAAACAGCGTAGATATATTTTACGAAAACCTGCCGAAAGCCATGAAAAAGGCACAAAATGTTATTGAAACAAAATTAATCCCACCAAAACATAAATGTAAAAAAGGAGAGCCAAGTTCAATACAAAAATTATGATTGGCTGTGGGCTTCCCCGCAAAAAGAATGGAGATATAAATGAGTGCCAAGTCAAATCTATGTAGGTTAGAGATAACACACGTAGTTTTATGTGTTTACGTTAAAGAGGTTTTGAGTTATAGAAGGGTCAAAAGTGGCACCAAGTGGTTCGTGTAATGATACACTCGGCGCGTTCCTTTGCTTGAACTTGGCTTGAACAAGCTGCCGCGTGTTCTAATAAATTAATTAGTGTTGTGTGTATGTACAAAAACATGTAATTTTTTGTATAAGTAGTTATAACATCGCCTTAGGGCTTAATAAAAAAACTAGAAATGATGTTATTATCTCAATAAATAAATAATTCAAATTCTTTATTTTTTAGGCTTACAAAATCAGTTTTATTTATAATAACTAGTCGCGTTCTTGATTGAATTAATTTGCTTTTTATTTTCAACTAGCTGCGCCCCGCGGCTTCGTCCGCGTGGAAATCTATGTGTCAAATAGTTAATAAAAATTTCTCTTGAATCACTCAACCTATTAAAAAAACGCGTCTAAATCCGTTGCGTAGCTTTAAAGATCTAAGCATACATAGGGACAGACAGACTGCGGGAAGCGACCTTGTTTTATAGCTACATCGGAGGCATTTTATACTATGTATTTATATAGGTACAGTCAGCGTCAAATTGATCTGAGCGTCTAGACACGCGTTACAACTGATGTCGTATAAGTTCTAGCTAATAATAATTACACACATTACTTGAATAAGTTTTTGTTTGTAAAATTGTGTGAATCATAGTTACATGAAGGTCTTTGTGTCCGTAACCATGCTAATTTTAAAAGGTTTAACTGTTTTTTTTTCAGGTAGTAAGCCTGGCGTTACCTCAAAAGCCGGCGCCAGTAAAGAACCTTTTAGACGAGGACAGAGACGACCTCACGAATAAGATGTTCCTAGGATTGTTGCATAGTGATCGACTGCCCCAGATGCTTACTGTTAGGAAAGGACGGGTAAGATATGACTTCGGAAATCTAGCGTTACTTCAACCTTCGGTAATATAGCGTTACCTTAGCCTTCGGAAGACATAGCGTCATCTCGAACTTAGGTAAGCCTAGCTCAAAGGCCGGCGTCAGTAAGGAATCGAATAATTAAATTACTAACCAAAGTTCGAGGTGTAATGAACCATTCGCAGCGCGCATGATACGTTACGCCGTGTGCTTCTTTCCTACGAACGCTCGCTGTGTAATGTAACACATTACACTACGCCCCGTAACGCCGCCCCGGTCAGTACCCACCTAAGAGCCTGTCCAGATGGAGCGTATTACGCGCGTTTGCGTTGCCGCGTTTTACGCGCGCTCCAACGCGCGATGTGTTTGTGACGGACCCAGGGACAGTTATAAATATGGAGCCAGACAAAGCAGTCGTGTTGTGGCTTGCATACCGTCGATGGAAACGTCGTAAACAAAGAGAAAGTCGACGATTTAATGTGCATCCAATTCTACGTGACAGAATAACGCATAGTATGTTTATAACATTATACCCAAAGCTCAGAGAACATAACGAAAAGTTTTTTAACTACTTTGGGATGTCAGTAACATCGTTTGATGATTTGGTCTCCATTTTCGTTCCAAATACGTCCACTCGCGCGCAGCACGCGCGAGTCGAGAGTCCGGCGCGTTGCTTGCGTTACGCGCGAGTGAGGAATCGCATCATCTGGACGGGATGTATAGCGCTCTAGTATCTGGAGAACGCGCGAATGTGTACGCGCGAGGCCACTCGCGCGTAATACGCTCCATCTGGACAGGCTCTAAGGTAAACCTAGCGTTCCCTCGACCTCGATCTCAACGAACGGTCGGAACTGTCGAGGTGACGCTATGTGTAACTGTGAGTTAGTTACACATATACATCGTCACCTCGACCTTAGGTTCCTAAGCCTACAGCAAAAGCGGTTGGACGAAGACCTAGATGAACTCACGCCGTAGGTACCTTCCCAAGGTAGTACAGTAAAATAATAACCGGCTAAGTGCGAGTCGACTCGCAAACATCAATATAATAATGAATAGTATAAAATATGACTTGTCTAAGTGCTTATTTGTAAGCCTAAAGAAATAAACTTTCATTTCATTTCATTTCATTTCAAACGAAGAGTTCAGTGCTATCTATAAAAACGAGCAAAGAAATCACGTTTGTTGTATATTTTTTTGTTATTATAATTTTCATCATGTAAATTTTGAAATAAATATTCTTTATTACTTACTATTCTTTTTTTTTTTGAATTTTTTGTTATAACGGCAATAGAAATACATAATCTGTGAAAATGTCTACTATCTAACTATCGCGGTTCATGAGATACAGCCTGATGACAGACGGACAGCAGAGTCTTAGTAATAGGGTCACGTTTTCGGTGCGGAAACCCTTATAAAATATTTATTTCTTTAATTACAGAGTCTGATTCTACGCTTCATATCCAGAGTGCCGCCGACCCATCAACGTCTACGCTCCGTATGGTGTCGCATCATGCGAGCATTACCGTCTGCCACGAGAAAATATGACACCTCGTCTATGGCACCCATGGCAATATACTTCGCGAGGTAAAGTAAACCCTATGTTAACACTAGTAGAGTCTAAAGTCTATCGTAACACAAATAAAATACAGTAGTAAAATTAAATCATATTGGTTCCCACGACACAGGCCCAGCCTATAGTCCTTTTCACTTAGCAAGCGTTCCCTGAAATTTGGATTTAGATGGACTACGTTTCATTTCTATTGACTAGGATTTGACGACCGATGTGGCGCGGTGGGCGAAGGTCCGCCTGCGACGCAGAAGGTTGCGGGTTCGATTCCCGCCTCGGAACAATTGTGTGTACGATCTGCAGATATTTGTTCTGGGTGTTCTGGTCGTTTTCTATGTATAATAAAAAAATATCTATCTATGTAATGTATTGTATTATGTATATCAGTCATCTAGTACCCATAACACAAGCTCTGCTTAGCTTGGGGCTAGATGATGCTGTGTGAATTGTCCAGCATTATTTATTTTTTATTTATTTATTTTATAATAACATTATAAATATTTTGTCGAATAATAATTTCGAAAATTCAAATAATTTTATTTTATTTTATAAATTATGCTTTAAAATTTCAGTACGCCACTCAACTTATCAAAAACTTAATTCTAATTAGCCTCCACACGTAATAAAAAAATTAAAACATTTTCTTTATACAATCAGAGGTAATGAGTTTTGCGTACAACGGAACGTAATAGAGATTATTAGAGATGGCACAAATGAAAATGAATCCGGAAAATCGATTAATCGATTAAAGCAAATTAAACTCGTAACTAGCTACATCATCATCTTACAATTTATTACGTATTCATCTTCTATTACCTACCTAATACCTCTTATAATATTATTAGATTCAAGAAAAGGCAAAAACATTACGAAAATCGATTTTTGTCTCTAACATCGAATTAAATTATTTCGATTACACCTTAGGACTCGGTAAACGTAGTGTAGGACGCCCTCCGACCAGGTGGGATGACGACCTGCGAAAGACTGCAGGTAGATGCTGGATGCGTCAAGCTGAAGACAGGGCGCTATGGCGCTCATTGGGGGAGGCCTATGTCCAGCAGTGGACTAATATACGCTGATGATGATGATGATGATTTCTATAGTTGTCATACTGAAACGTCATGGAACGCTTCCTATGTGAAAAGGACTATAATGTGGCAATCATTAGTACTTTGTCAATTAATTCTCTCTACTTAAACCATACCAATTCTGAATTTACTTTAGTTCTGTTTAGATGTAGTAATAAAATAAATAAAATAAATAAAATAAATAAAATAAATAAAATAAATAAAATAAATAAAATAAATAAAATAAATAAAATAAATAAAATAAATAAAATAAATAAAATAAATAAAATAAATAAAATAAATAAAATAAATAAAATAAATAAAATAAATAAAATAAATAAAATAAATAAAATAAATAAAATAAATAAAATAAATAAAATAAATAAAATAAATAAAATAAATAAAATAAATAAAATAAATAAAATAAATAAAATAAATAAAATAAATAAAATAAATAAAATAAATAAAATAAATAAAATAAATAAAATAAATAAAATAAATAAAATAAATAAAGTAAATAAAATAAAATAATATTTTTCATTTTACATTAAACAAAAAAATATAGATTACCCTCCCAAATTAAAAATGAAAGCTCATTTGTGTTTTTTGTGTTCAAACTTATAAGCTCAACATATCATAAATGATAATTCACGTCTTATAAGTGAACACGTCAAATGAGACAGCTATTGAACTATAGTTTGACCGAAACCGCTGTACCGCGCCTGAGGTATGCAAGCGGCGAGACTGGGGGGAAGTATCGGCCGCTCCGATCCATCAGCCGTCAACGCGTACTCTTGCTCTTTTTTCCTCGCCCTCCACCACGCCGCACTTTCCTAAGAAGCGGTACAGCGGTTTCGGTCAAACTATACCATATCATTATATGTTTTATGTATCCATGTTGAAAATTTAACTGGTTTGTGATTGGTCGAAATAGATTGAGGTGATTTTGCATGGCACATTTTGAGGACTGAGGCGTCTTTGCTTTCTAGTCATCTAGTACCCATAGCACAAGCTCTGCCTAGCTCGGGGCTAGATGACGCTGTGTTGATTGTCCAGCATTATTTATTTAAAACCCTGTCCACAGGTACATCGAGAATAGTTCAGGCTGGACAGCTGTGTTGGAGATATGCAGTTTGTTGAACGAAGCATTCGACCCCGCTAGGACGCCGCACGCTCTCTCAACCTCCGTAAGTCAATACTTTAGTTTAGTTTATTTATTTCCACCGTAGGTACACAATATTACACATGATGTCGTTAAATACTATTTTAAAAGACAAATTACATTTTTATTATAACACACTAACTTTTGACAAAGGAAACACCATAGGACATTGTGCAAAAAAAAGCAGACAGACATGCCTTCTTTAAAAAATTAAACTAAATTCATTTATAATAAACTAGCTGTGCCCCGCGGCTTCGCCCCCGTGGAAAACTAATCTCTGTGTCAAATGGTTTGAATTATAAAAAGTATTCTATGTTAGACTCCTGGTTCTAAGCTACCTCTCCACCCATTTTCAGCTAAATCGGTTCAGCCGTTCTCGAGTTATAAGTGTTGTAACAAACACGACTTTCTTTTATATATATAGATTGTCACAATAAAACAGATAATAAATAATGGCATAAGTTAAATGGAATAATAAATTAGATAAAATGTCAAAGTAATCTGCTGTATAAGGGCATTGTCAAACTATACTAATGATATTGTACAAAAGTAGATAATATACAAGTAAAATACAATGAAATAATGTCAGGAAGAAGAATAATTTTAAATATACATTTAAATCATGATTTAAATTAATGCTGCTGTATAGGGGCATTAATTTAACGCTAAGAGGCGACGTGGAAGGCCCAGGATGAGATGGCGTGACGAGCTCGAGGCACATCTTCCATCGTGGCCTGTTGCAGCGTTGGATCGCGAGTGGAAGGAGAAAAGGGAGGCCTTTGCCCAGCAGTGGGACAATAATGGCTTAAAATAATAATAATAATAAGTTTTATTTCTTTAATTTTTCTTTGCAATAGTCTCTACACCTGGCGGATACCATCTTTGGGTGTATCATATTGTGCACCCGAGGATGATACCCGCTATGTGTAGCCATCGCCTTTAGATTAACTTCTCAAAGGGCCTCTGTGCTGTTGGCTTCGGGCCCACGCAAGCCTTCCAAAGGACCGGGTCACTTTATGGCCCGAGATTATGGTAAATGAGAGACATAATAATAATAATAATAGGGGCATTGTCAAGGAACTAAACATAAATAAATTTTACTTTACTTTATCCTTCCTACTAATAGTATGTGAAAGTTTGTATGTTGGATGATGTTTGGATGTTTGTTACTCTGTCACGCAAAAACTACTGAACGGATCGGGCTGAAACTTTGCATACAGTTAATTCCTGGCCCAGGTAGTCTTTAGTCTTCGATTAAAACGTAGTCTACTTTTTATCCTATAAATCACCCTTGGGATAGAAGTAACGCCCTTCGCACGCGTTGTTTCTGTGGAAACGGTTTAAATAAATAATAAATAAATAAATAATGCTGGACATTCTGGACAATTCACACAGCATTATCTAGCCCCATGGTAAGCAGAGCTTGTGTTATGGGTACTAGATAACTGATATACATAATACAATACATTACATAGATTGATATTTTTTTTTTATACATAGAAAACGACCAGAACACCCGGAACAAATATCTGCAGATCGTGCACACAATTGTTCCGAGGCGGGAATCGAACCCGCAACCTCCTGCGTCGCAGGCGGACCTTCGCCCACCGCGCCACATCGGTCGTTTAAAGTTACTTCTATCCCGTGGGAACTGATTTATGGTATAAAAAGAAGCCCATATTTTAATCGAAGCCCAGAACTACCTGAATGCAAAGCCCATTTACAATTCCAGCCCAATTGGTTCAATAGTTTGGCGTGGAGAGGTAACATCCATACATCCGAACATCCAAGCTTTCGCATTTATAATATTCATCGTCAAAACGTAGGTACATAGGTAGTTAGTTAAGTAATGATTAAAATATGTAACTAGTTAAGTAATATAGTTCTAATCAAGTGTTTGTTTTAATTAAGTGTTATTTTTGTTTTGTTAATTCCAGAAGTGGTTGTTTTGTTAATTTAAGTTTCTTCTAAGTCAACCGACATAAACATTGTTAAAAGGTTGTAAAATCTGAAAAAAAAAAAAAAAAAAAATTCATCGTCATCATCATCAGCCTATGTTAGTCTCCTCTGTTAATAAAGATTTACTTATTCTGATGTAATTTCTAAAAATGATCTTTCCTCCACAGTTCACACTGTCCTGCGTCTGCGCTCTCGTAGAAAAAGCCTCGATCCTTGTGACCCGTGCCGCAGCGTCCGGCAACGACCGGCAATGGTCCAAGTTCCTAAAGTCGCTCGCGCGCGCCCTAAAGCACGCTACGATCAACGTGGCGCGCCCTATCCAGCCTTTATCGGAACACGCTCTAGCCACGCACCTCAAACAGGTATATATACTGTATACTGAGGGACCGGCAATGGTCCAAGTTCTTAAAGTTGCTCGCGCGCGCCCTAAAGCACGCTACGATCAACGTGGCGCGCCCTATCCAGCCTTTATCGGAACACGCTCTAGCCACGCACCTCAAACAGGTATATATACTGTATACTGAGTGACTGGCAATGGTCCAAGTTCTTAAAATCGCTCGCGCGCGCCCTAAAGCACGCTACGATCAACGTGGCGCGCCCTATCCAGCCTTTATCGGAACACGCTCTAGCCACGCACCTCAAACAGGTATATATACTGTATACTGAGTGACCGGCAATGGTCCAAGTTCTTAAAGTCGCTCGCGCGCGCCCTAACGCACGCTACGATCAACGTGGCGCGCCCTATCCAGCCTTTATCGGAACACGCTCTAGCCACGCACCTCAAACAGGTATATATACTGTATACTGAGTGACCGGCAATGGTCCAAGTTCTTAAAGTCGCTCGCGCGCGCCCTAAAGCACGCTACGATCAACGTGCCTGTTTGAGGTGCGTAGCAAGCGCATGTTCCGATAGGGGCTGGATAGGAGCCATTTGTTTTGTTTGATACCATTTAGTAAAAACCTGGACAAAGTTACGGACAGTGTTAATTCTAACATCTAGAATAAATTTTAATCATCAGTATTACAAATTCCTGAGAAATCCTTACAATCTTTACCAATTTCTTTGCAGATTGACTCCCGAGGCACTATAGAGATCTTGCAGCGTGGCAAGCCCGCAGAGTTCGCTGACCTCACGAAGACGGACTTTCATGAACAGCTTATAAGGCATCTGTGTTAATGTACGTGAAGCCTAAAGAAGTATGTATAGAACTTGCCAGGTTATCAATGAAGGAGGTTTAACCGGGGTTCATTACAAACTAGACAAGACACCTTAGTGGTACCAACCTCACGAAGATTGGATGTTCACGAACAGCTTATAAGGCATTTGGTTTAATGTACGTGAAGCCTAAAGAAGTATGTATAGAACTTGTCAGGTTATCAATGAAGGAGGTTTAACCGGGGTTCATTACAAACTAGACAAGACACCTTAGTGGTACCAACCTCACGAAGATTGGATGTTCACGAACAGCTTATAAGGCATTTGGTTTAATGTACGTGAAGCCTAAAGAAGTATGTATAGAACTTGCCAGGTTATCAATGAAGGAGGTTTAACCGGGGTTCATTACAAACTAGACAAGACACCTTAGTGGTACCAACCTCACGAAGATTGGATGTTCACGAACAGCTTATAAGGCATTTGGTTTAATGTACGTGAAGCCTAAAGAAGTATGTATAGAACTTGTCAGGTTATCAATGAAAGAGGTTTAACCGGGGTTCATTACGAACTAGACAAGACACCTTTGTGGTACCAACCTCACAAAGGTTGGGTGTTCACGAACAGCTTATAAGGCATTTGTGTTAATGTACGTGAAGCCTAAAGAAGTATGTATAGAACTTGTCAGGTTATCAATGAAGGAGGTTTAACCGGGGTTCATTACAAACTAGACAAGTCACCTTAGTGGTACCTACCTCACGAAGATTGGATGTTCACGAACAGCTTATAAGGCATTTGTGTTAATGTACATGAAGCCTAAAGAAGTATGTATAGAACTTGCCAGGTTATCAATGAAGGAGGTTTAACCGGGGTTCATTACAAACTAGACAAGACATCGTTGCAGTTCCAACCTTACGAAGATTGGATATTCACGAACAGCTGATAAGGCATTTGTGTTAATGTACGTGAAGCCTAAAGAAGTATGTATAGAACTTGCCAGGTTATTGATGAAGTAGGTTTAACCCGGGTTCATTACGACTAGACAAGACACCTTTGTGGTACCAACCTCACGAAGGTTGGGTGTTCACGAAAACGTTTGTGCTGTATGTGTGTGTAGTTTTTAGAACTTGCCAGGTTATCAATGAAGGAGGTTTAACCGGGGTTCATTACAAACTAGACAAAAAACCTTTGTGGTTCCAACCTCACAAAGAATGGTTCACGAAAACGTGACATTTGTGCTGTATGTATGTATTTGCGAGGTTATCAATGAAGGAGGTTGGATCTAGGTTAACGGTACCGAACGAAACACCTTCGTAAATAATAATACTCTGGAAATTTCACACGGCATCATGTCCTATTTAAAGTCTTTTGTAGTCTATCGTCTATGCCTCTATGGTTTAAATTAAATCAGGAATCTCGGTTCTGAGTAGTCACTCGATAATGTAGATGGTTAGTACAACGTTTTCATATCGCATTTTAGACTGTTCTCAATTAAACCTGGTCTAACTTATTTTATTGATAACCTGATTCGTAAACGGAATTACGCAACAACGTATTTGTTAAATCATTGGATAGGTATTTTTCATTTATTGTTAGCGCTAGCAAAGTGTAAAAAAACATTGTTGTTCTAAATCCGTTTACGAAGCTGTAAATTCTATTTGAATGAAATCATTGTGATGATATTTGATGCATGTTTGTTTAATTAGGAATTTCACGAAGTTAGTAATTTTGAAGGAAAAAAGGTAAAAAATGGTGGTTCTTGCAATCTAGACACCAAACCTTCGATCTTATCTAAATAATTTATGCAAGTGTAGTTAAGCTCGAACTAAATTTTCTAGTTTATTAATAACTGAAGAATTTGAAGTCTCAATGGAAATATTAAAGTTTTTAGACTATGCAGTTAAGAAATTGTGCAAAAATTTATACCTCGCTGACTAGAGCATTGAAAAGTAGTTATATATAAAATAACGATACGGTGTGTTTGTAGGTTATAGGAGTGGCATAGGGTTCTCCACCCGGATTGGCTCATTTTAAAGCTCTTTGCTTTCGAATTCTCTTATTCAAAAACTGCGCACTTATCACAAAAAATGTAGATAAAAAAAATCTCGAAGCTAAGGCTTATTAAATTCATTATAAATTAATAAAATCATTTATTTCTTGTAAATAATAAGTACAGATTTATATCCGTGTAGTATAGATTTTTAAATAAAAGCTTTTGATTAAAAAAATCCATGAAATATGTTACATAAAATATGGAATACTAATATGTTTTAATCCATATTATAAATTCGTGGATACATTAGGACGGGCGTGTTAAATGTTCCAAATTCAGTCTAGAATTATAATAAACAAAATGGCGTTGATTCAGATGTCGCGTAAACTAAACTTATTTAACTCTACAATGATGACATCCTTGTTATTTCTATCGTTCTGAAAAGGATGGCAATATTCAGAGTACTCTGTGCTCGGATAAAAGATAAATTTAACTGTAAGTGACTATGTCGCGTTGTATTATTGACGACCGATGTGGCGCTGTGGGCGAAGGTCCGCCTGCGACGGTTGGAAGGTTGCGGGTTCGATTCCCGCCTCGGAACAATTGTACATATGTACGATCTGCAGATATTTGTTCCGGGTGCTCTGGTCGTTATCTATGTATAATAAAAAGTATCTATCTATGTAATGTAATGTATTATGTATATCAGTTATCTAGTACCCATAACACAAGCTCTGCTTACCATGGGGCTAGATAATGCTGTGTGAATTGTCCACTATTATTTATTTATTTATATCTATTTATTTATTCATGTAGTGATACGCGACTCGAACAGAGTGAGACACGAAATTTGTGTTCGTACAACGCGTCATATGGACTTGCCGGCGCAGAGTTAAAGACTCGACAAATTAGTTAAGTTTCGGTGATATCTGAATTGACACCCTTCTTGGTCAATGTTTGGAATGGTTATTTGAACGGTTTTGATCGTTAACACGAGTTGGCATTTGTTTTATGTAAAAAGGACTTCAAGCACTTGACCAGTAAATATTTAAATAGTTTGCGAAACTGTTCATCTATAAAGGTAACTTTTAATGTTATTATGTTTATTTATTTAGTGAAATTAGGGTGGAATTTAGTTAATAATATGTAAACTTTATAACTTAATTATATTTAAAAGTAAACTTTGAATTGGCTAGGAACTATATTCTGTTGTAAAATTTTGTTCATTATGTTTCTGTACTTTCATTTTGTGGTATTTATGTGTATTTGTTACTATTTAAAATTGATTGTTGAAATTTTTTAAATTGTGTAAATGATTACGTGACGATTGGTTTTAATTAAGAAGACAAATTTATTAAAATATAATATATATATATATATAAAAGTTGATTTAAATGTAAAAAAAAACTATGATTTATTCAAAAATAGTATAATTCGACTGAATTTTGGAACGTTTTTGTACAAGCTCTCCTCCATCGAGGGCTGATTTTTTTATTTTAAATTTCTTTATTTTTATTTAAAGCTATATGACTGTGATCGGTAAACGCTGAGACTTATTTAAATTATTTTCATTTAAAAAAAAATCAGCCCTCTTTGCCGTGACTGAATCACATTACATTTGTTTTATGTGAATTTGGACGTAGATTAATGAAAAAAATACAAAAAAAATCGTTTAAATAAGGTTTAGTGGGTAATATATTTTTTTCTTGATACCCATACTTTAATTTTGACTCCAAATATATGGTTCAAAGGAGTTGTTAGGCAAGTTTTAACATTGTAAAAATGTCTTGTTGTTATTTTTTTTTATTTATACAGATGTTTTGAAATTTTCGGACTATCTTAATAGTATATTTTGAAGAGTTTTTTTTTCCTTAACAAGATAAAAATGAATACAATTTTTGATAGTTCAATAATTTTGAAACACCTTGTATTCATAACTTACTACGTAACTTAGCTTTTAAATGTTGCCAGTTAAGATTTTTTATTGAATCAGCAAGGCATTTTTTTTTTTAATATTGTATGTATGTAGTTTAAAATTGTAATATACTGTATACTGCCACATAATAAGCAGAATAGAATCATATAATATGTTAATGAAAAGGTTATTTGTTAAAACAACATATTTTTTTTTGTAAAATATCTTTTTTTATTTTCATCGAATCATAGGCGGGAGTACTATTTTTAATAATAGTTTTTAGTTTTTTTTATCCATTAAATACATAGATTTGTTTCTAGTAACGCCTCTTTTATTTGTCGTTAAATCTGTAGCAGTAGTCAAACATCTCAAACCATATGGAGAGTACAGGATGACCAAGATGGCGGCTTTCTTGCGGTCCCCTGCATGGGGCGTGTCGGTGCAATCTATACCGACTTTTGACGGATAGTTCACCAAAATAAGTTATTAAAATAAGACAATGTTAATCTTCTTAAGAGTGTATAATACCTCAAACTGCTAATTTTCAACTCCGCCGGATGTCCATATCGTCTAAACTACTGAATATTTAACTTTGAAATTGATATATGGTAAAGTTCAGGACTTAATCTATCGATCATATGTTTCGGAAACACGATTCCATAAAATTTTCTCGATAGAAAAAAATCGCAAAGTTACCTCTAAATTTTTACTAAAACCTAAATTTCTCAATAAATACATTAGTTCAGATCTTGACAATAAGCGTGGTAATAAAATTAAGTATAAATAAAAATGTTTCGGTTTTTTCAAATAATGTCCTAATTAATAGGTAATAAGCTAAAACTAATTTTGTAACTAATTTTGAAAATGTCCAGCAGTGGACTGCTATAGGCTGATGATGATGATGATGATGATGAAGCTAAAACTTGATTTTTGAACTTGCGTTGCAATGCCCTGTCCCGTTCTTATGAACGCAAAATCATATGTCTAGCCTTTTCACACAAAGTTGAGGTTGTATGGGCCCTTAATAGATAGGTGTAATACCATCCAATCAAGACAGCGGTAGAATTATTTACATTAATTGGTAAACATTCACCACAAGCGTAACCACCATATTTAAAATACAAAATACCATTGAGATGCCGAAGATTCTTTGACTGAAAAGTAGTTCTACATATCTGAATGTGTGCTAAGTTTTATCCTTCACACAGCTGTCCGTTAAACGTGTTCTACAGTGGAGACCACGACCCGGTAAACGTAGTGTAGGACACCCTCCGACCAGGTGGGATGACGACCTGCCAAGGATTGCGGGCAGATGCTGGATGCGTCAAGCTGAAGACAGGGCGCTGTGGCGCTCATTGGGGTTAGCCTATGTCCTCGAAAAAAAAGATTTCCGAACATATACATATACATACAACATTTCCGAACTATACATACAACATTTCCGAACTATACGTACATACCAAATTTCATCTAAAGTTAATAAATCAATAATAAATAATGCTGGACAATTCACACAGCATTATCTAGCCCCATGGTAAGCAGAGCTTGTGTTATGGGTACTAGATAACTGATATACATAATACAATACATTACATAGATAGATATTTTTTTATTATACATAGAAAACGACCAGAACACCCGGAACACTTATCTGCAGATAGTACACACAATAGTTCCGAGGCGGGAATCGAACCCGCAACCTCCTGCGTCGCAGGCGGACCTTCGCCCACCGCGCCACATCGGTCGTCTAAAGTTACATTATATTAGTAGGATTTTTTATTATACCTACGCACGTAATCACCACAAAATTTAAACCAGCCTTTTCGTGGGGTCCTACGCTAAGGGAACGAAGTAGAAATGAACTTAAAGGCTGAATTTAGTGTCACGCTGACCATCGGCGCTGAGAGCTCGGCGCGTAGCAATCTGTATGGACGCTATAGAAACCTTTTAGAATAACGCCGACCGTTCAGCGCTAACAGTACGCGCGTCCTAAGCGCCGCTTTCAGCGTCGCTGAGCGGTCGGCGCGGCGCCGACCAGCACCCGCGCGCTTCTGTCGTCATTGAGCGTTTTATTGTTGCACTGATCGCACGCGCCGGTTGCGTACAATCATGTCGAGTCGCGATATATACACCGGGCGTGTGATCAGCAGAATACTAAAACGACCCGCGCTGACGAGCTACATACTGAGCTGTCAGCGCTGATGATCAGCTTGACACTAAAACCAGTCAAAATGTCTAAATAAAACAGCAAAGCGATTTTTTTACAATTTTATTGTAAGCATCAGCATAGACCAATTTAAATGATTCAGGAACATAATTTATCTTATTTTTAAATGATTTGTGGTAAGTTCTTATAAATAAAATGAATGATTATTAGGTCACGAGGAATTGATTACGTAAAATAAAGCTTGCTTCACACAATAATATCCGTCAATAGAGAGCGTAGACGGACTACAGTAGGTTTATCTGGATTCGTAACGAATACATCCGGCAGAGAACCAAAGTTATCGAGATAGCTCTAAGAATTAGCAAGCTGAAGTGGCAGTGAACCGGCTATCTATATCTCGAGAAAAACAGACAACTGCTGGGGTAAACCTGTTCTTGAGTGACCGCGACTCAAGAACACTAGGCAAACGTAGTGTAGGACGCCCTCTGGCCAGGTGGGAGGACGACCTGCGAAGGACTGCAGGCAGATGCTGGATGCGGCAAGCTGACAGGGTGCTATGGCGATCACAGTGTCGATTTGAAACGCTAAAAGCACTGAACAATGTTGTGAGAAAAAAGAATAGCTACACGTAACATTGACTGTACATATTTGCACTATGTGGACTAACATAGGCTGATAATGATGAAGCTAAGAGAAGCTGCACAGCTTGAGTTCCTGCAGTAGTCCGAAGACTGTCTCCACGAGGCGGTACTTCATGCCGAAGGTGGTGCGGCGCGCGTCCACGGACCCGAACTTCATGTTCAATGTGAAGAGATCAGGGAAAAACTGAAAAAAAAACTAATTATTTTTCACTATTTATTAGATGTTTCTGTCCCGCAAAACTTAAAAAACTGCATGATATATGCATATTAAGGATTTTGAGGTCAGTTTTTGTCTTATTTTTTTAAATCAAAATAGAGATTAAATATTTTTGTATAGTATTTAAAAAACGACCAGAACACCCGGAACAAATATCTGCAGATCGTACACACAATTTTCCCGAGGCGGGAATCGAACCCGCAACCAAATAAAAATAGATATACCAACCGGTAGGCCCGCCATGGGTTCCACAGAGAACTCTTGCGACAGTTCCGTGCACTTCAAGATCAGCGATCTCTGCGGGTTCGCGTAGAGGAGTTGGAATTTACCCTGAAATTACCAATTTACCATGAAATTAGAAATTTGCCCTTATATTAGGAATTTACCCTGAAATTACGAATTTACCATAAAATAAGGAATTAACCCTGAAATTAGAAATGTACCCTGATATTATAGTATAAAACACCTTGGAAACTATCATGGCGACGGACTTAATATGCAACAGGAGATTATTACGTAAGACCATAAGTCAAAGTCAACTGTTACTATACCTAATGGCGAGGCGGGAATCGAACCCGCAACATCCTGCGTCGCCGGCGGACCTTCGCCCACCGCGCCACATCGGTCGTCGATTATCAAAAACTTCTAGGTAAATGACTAGTTTCAGCCCGCGGCTTCGCATGCTTTGTTTCTATGGAAACGTTTAAGATTATTTATATCCTATGGAATAATATTAGGCCTATGTTTTATTCTGGGCCCAGAACTACCTGTATGGAAAATTTCAGCCCGATCCGTTCAGTAGTTTTTGCTTGAAAGAGTAACAAACATCTATCCATACATACAACTTTCACGTTTATAATATTAGTAGGATTGGTAGTATGTACCTCTCGTTTCTTATCCATTGCTTCTCGAAGCTGTATCACAATGTTTCTACTGCCTGCTTGCGCATTCCATCTGTGAATATGAAAAATCATACTTAATATTTAACAGACACATTCGAATACAAAAAAAAGTACCTACGACCAGAACAAAAACAAAATTGTTCCGAGGCGGGAATCGAACCCGCAACCGGATTTGACACACAAAACATGTAGGGAGCAGCAACTAATGATGTCCTTTGCAGACAGCTATTATTTACTGGTATTGTATTTGTATGGTATTTGTCTGTTGATATCTTACTTGCTCCACTGAAAGTTGTACGCGCGAGAGAGGCAGGCCATCGCGTGGTAATTGTGTCTCTCTATCACCCACTCCTTCGAACAAGTCTCTTCGATGTGGTATAAAAGTGACTACTACTTACCTGATGTACTTATTTGATAACTCTAATAGAAATCTATCAACCATGCTCTAAACAATTCCTGTTATATCAACTCTATTTCTCGTGTACTTACACGAGAAAGAGAGTTGATAATGGTAAATGGTAATTTCTTACTTGCTCCAATGAAATCTATCAACCATGCTCTAAACAATTCCTGTTATATCAACTCTCTTTCTCGTGTACTTACACGAGAAAGAGAGTTGATAATGGTAAATGGTAATTTCTTACTTGCTCCAATGAAAGTTGTACGCGCGAGAGAGGCAGGCCATCGCGTGGTAATTGTGTCGCTCTATCACCCACTCCTTCGAACAAGTCTCTTCGATGTGGTATAAAAGTGACTACTACTTACCTGATGTACTTATTTGATAACTCTAATAGAAATCTATCAACCATGCTCTAAACAATTCTCTTTCTCGTGTACTTACACGAGAAAGAGAGTTGATATAACAGGTAATTTCTTACTTGCTCCAATGAAAGTTGTACGCGCGAGAGAGACAGGCCATCACGTGGTAATTGTGTCGCTCTATCACCCACTCCTTCGAACAAGTCTCTTCAATGTGGTATAAAAGTGACTACTACTTACCTGATGTACTTATTTGATAACTCTAATAGAAATCTATCAACCATGCTCTAAACAATTCTCTTTCTCGTGTACTTACACGAGAAAGAGAGTTGATATAACAGGTAATTTCTTACTTGCTCCAATGAAAGTTGTACGCGCGAGAGAGGCAGGCCATCGCGTGGTAATTGTGTCTCTCTATCACCCACTCCTTCGGACAAGTATCTTCGATGTGGTATAAAAGTGACTACTACTTACCTGATGTACTTATTTGATAACTCTAATAGAAATATATCAACCATGCTCTAAACAATTCTCTTTCTCGTGTACTTACACGAGAAAGAGAGATGATATATATAACAGGTAATTTCTTACTTGCTCCAATGAAAGTTGTACGCGCGAGAGAGGCAGGCCATCGCGTGGTAATTGTGTCTCTCTATCACCCACTCCTTCGAACAAGTCTCTTCGATGTGGTATAAAAGTGACTACTACTTACCTGATGTACTTATTTGATAACTCTAATAGAAATATATCAACCATGCTCTAAACAATTCTCTTTCTCGTGTACTTACACGAGAAAGAGAGATGATATATATAACAGGTAATTTCTTACTTGCTCCAATGAAAGTTGTACGCGCGAGAGAGGCAGGCCATCGCGTGGTAATTGTGTCTCTCTATCACCCACTCCTTCGAACAAGTCTCTTCGATGTGGTATAAAAGTGACTACTACTTACCTGATGTACTTATTTGATAACTCTAATAGAAATATATCAACCATGCTCTAAACAATTCTCTTTCTCGTGTACTTACACGAGAAAGAGAGATGATATATATAACAGGTAATTTCTTACTTGCTCCAATGAAAGTTGTACGCGCGAGAGAGGCAGGCCATCGCGTGGTAATTGTGTCTCTCTATCACCCACTCCTTCGGACAAGTATCTTCGATGTGGTTATGCGCGTCGAAGTCCGGAAAGAAGTCGCACGACGATTCACGCATTATCTGTAAATTTAATTTTTTTTTTCCTGAACGTTATTATTATTTAAATAAATGCTATTATGACTTAAATGAGTTTTTTAATGATAATTGATAAAATTATATAAATATATAATTATCTAAAAAAATAATTACTTAATTCTTATACCATTTACTTAAAACTATTGGATTGAATTAAAATTTTCCGCTGTCTTTCTCTCTTATCAGAGACACTAAGCGATGAGGCAGACGTTGAAAGGGAGCGTAGAGCGCTGGCTGTACGAGGTAACATGATTGCGAGTAGGTTCGCACGCTGCTCGAGAGAAGTAAAAATCACTCCATTTAAGGCCTACTGCCAGTCCTTCTACTCGATCGAGTAGCCTCTGGCTCAACTGCACCTGACGGGCAGCCAGCGCTCTACGTGTCCAGTACGACATCATTTTTAGGATGCTGATGCGGCTGCCTCGCTTTTGCAGCGCGTCTGGTATGTTCGCGGAGGGACGCACGGACAGCTTTCATGCATTCGCAAAAAAGTAGCAACGGCATCCTCCCATCCCATACAAATGGATGAAGATATTGATGGGGTCTATATCCTTCTAAATGTCCATTAGGTTAGTAAGTTTTCATTTTGTATTTTATTGTTATTTTTTTTTAATTTCCCTAAGTTATATTATTCTATTTTTATTTAATTTTACAGGGTGGCCCAAAATAACGTTGACAAGATGTTTTATAAAATATTTAATAAATTTTACACGTGAGTTAAATAAGGTTATTAATTAAAATAATCTTTATTATATACGAAAATCC
This sequence comes from Eupithecia dodoneata, assembly GCA_947044415.1. Lineage (NCBI taxonomy): Eukaryota > Metazoa > Arthropoda > Insecta > Lepidoptera > Geometridae > Eupithecia > Eupithecia dodoneata. The sequence continues at coordinate 4,236,972 of OX345683.1, read as the reverse complement.
CTACTTGTCTTCAAAATAACCTCATTTATCGCGGATACATAGAGACAAACGTTTGGTAAAATTTTCTACAATTTTCCGCAGTTCCTTCACCGATATTTTGTCCCACTCCCGTGTAAGAATCGCCATTAGCTCGTCAACACTTCTATGACGCGTAGCACAGGACCTTGCTTCTAAGATAGACCACAAACTGAAATCCATCGGATTCAGATCAGGCGAGTAGTGTGGCCATTCTTTAGAGCTGATGAAATCAGGATAATTTTCTTTGCACAACTGTTGAAAACTTAAGGCCCTGTGAGCTGGAGCAGAGTCTTGTTGAAATATCCATCTATGGTTACCTAAGTGCTGTTGACTTGGAAGAAGCACATTTTCAAGAATGTCTCGACGGTAGTTTTCTTGGTTGATTTTGATACCCTTTTCTACAAAAACTAGGGGAGTTTTGCTAGTAGCGCAAATCGCACCCCTATCACGTTTAATTGCTGAAGAAACTGACTGACGACTAACACCGAGAATGTTTGCTATCTCACACTGACTTTTTCCACGCTCATGCAATGAAATTATGGCTCCACGTTGCACTGACATAGCAAAACAAATATAATTTTAAGACTTTTTAGCAGACAAAAATGTTCAAAATGACGCCGAAGAATGAGTATACAATAAAAAATAATAAAAGTAAACGCAAACCATTCCATTTTTAAAATTTTTACTTATTAGTTTTGTCAACGTTATTTTGGGCCACGGTGTATTGTGATTTTGTATGTGCATTATTATGGATTGTGAATCTGACAATGAATTAGTTATTTATCTATTAAACAAATGTACACAATGATGCAATTAACAAATATGTAATTCTTTTTTATATCTCGGTCATTAAGTTAACTGGTGTTTTAGAGAATGCGAAGTTCCAAAAATAACAGCAAATATGCCTCTTCCAAAAATTGGTTAAAAACGAGGGCCGGCATATCTCGCGAAGAACCGACGGCCGCTGGGGCAAACGTGTGAGTGGAGACCACGTCTCGATAAAATTAGTGTAGTACGCCCTCCGATGAGGTGAGAAGACGACCTGCGAAAGACTGCAGGCAGGTGCTGGATGCATCAAGCTGAAGACAGGGCGCTATGGCGCTCATTGAGGGAGGCCCATGTTCAGCAGTGGACTAATTTAGGCTGATGATGATGAAATGACAAACCTGCGTCATCTTAGTGACGGAGTAGCTCTTGTTGAAGTGTTCCCGGAGCGCGGAAGAGGTTGCGTTCGCTATATACTTGAGCCGCACATTACTGCCGATGCAAATCCACGTGATTGTCACGAACTGGCCTGTCACTGTCACTATGACCCCGCGTCTGGAAATAATACAATACAATACAATACAATGCAATGCAATGCAATGCAATGCAATGCAATGCAATGCAATGCAATGCAATGCAATGTAATGCAATGCAATGCAATGCAATGCAATGCAATGCAATGCAATACAATACAATACAATACAATGCAATGCAATACAATACAATACAATACAATACAATACATTTATTCGTAACACCAAGTTATAGGTCGAGTACAATAGTAGTAGTAAACATCAAACATCAAAATGATAGAGATAAAACATTTTTTAGACGACCGATGTGGCGCGGTGGGCGAAGGTCCGCCTGCGACGCAGGAGGTTGCGGGTTCGATTCCCGCCGCGGAACAATTGTGTGTACGATCTGCAGATATTTGTTCCGGGTGTTCTGGTCGTTTTCTATGTATAATAAAAAATATCTATCTATGTAATGTATTGTATTATGTATATCAGTTATCTAGTACCCATAACACAAGCTTCTGCTTACCATGGGGGTAGATAATGCTGTGTGAATTGTCCAGCATTATTTATTTATTATGTAGTGTGTGTGTGTATGGCTATTAATAAATTCTTTATTCTTTTAAGTAGACAGACAGCATAAGGGACTTACCCTTTGGGATCTGGTCTTATGTCCCAACCCTGGTACGGCAAATTGCTGTACCGCAGAGTAGCTATGCCGATTGGCCCTGAAATTAAAGAAATAGTAGTTGTTTATTTGAAGATTATGTCTATGGGAAACGTCTTATCTATCGACTGACATCGTCGTCATCATCATCAGCCTATATTAGTCCACTGCTGGACATAGGTCTCCCCTAAATAAGCGTCGGGTCAATCATTTAACGGGATATTTATCCCCATATCTTTAGTCATTACGTCGACTTCGATTCAAACTCTACTTAACCTCCAAAATGTTTCGGTATGCTTGATCGTAAAAAAATCCTTCACTCGAAACAGCCTTCGAGATTTTTTTCATACGAGTGGAATAACGAACTGTCATCTCAAGGTACCTCGCTACCTACCTTGAATGCTACTCGAAATAGTTTGTTGTTATTTACAATGGATTTTGGAGACTATCTCAATTACATTTACGTCGATGAAACCTACAATTACCCATCGCGAAGGTATATAAGAGAGGTTTATATATAACCAAATTAATGACTAAGCATACCAAACTCGAGCATGTTTTGGAGGAATGCTCGAAACGCCCTTGTACAAGTTTGAGTGGAGAATTATTTGAGGTAATGACTAAATATATGGGGGTTAGTCATGGTAAATATCCCGTTGAATTAATTTAGTGTTAATAGGCAAGGATAGGCTCTCCGACCAGGTGGGATGACGACCTGCGAAAGACTGCAGGTAGATGCTGGATGCGGCAAGCTGAAGGCTATGGCGCTCATTGGGGGAGACCTATGTCCAGCAGTGGCCTAATATAGGCTGATGATGACGACGACGATGTCAGTCGATATATAAGATGCCGTCGGCCTCTCTTGTAATCGGTCCTCATCATCATAAAGTAAAATATCAGGTGATTTTACTTTTACACTACACAGTATAAAATAAAGGTGCGCCCCGCGGCTTCGCCCGCGTCTACCTCAATCTATATTTCAAATCTATATATATAAAAGAAAGTCGTGTTTGTTACAACACTTATAACTCGAGAACGGCTGGACCGATTTGACTGAAAATTGGCGAGAAGGTAGGTTAGAACCAGGAGTCTAACATAGGATATTAAAAAAACCATTTGACAAATCGATTTCCACGGGGGCGAAGCCGCGGGGCGCAGCTAGTGGTTTATAAACCTTCCTCTCGAATCACTCTATTTATTAAAAGAAACCGCATCAAAATCCGTTGCGTTTTAAAAATCTATCGTCTAAGCAAACATAGGGACTCGTAGGTATTGCTTGTTTTACTGTCTATTATGCTTATGTAAATAGGGACAGACAGACAGCGGGAAGCGACACGTTTTATACTATGTAGTGATTTGCATGCGTCATGATCAGTACGAGCTGTTTCCCGCGGTTTCACCCGCGTTAAATTCAAATGTCACATTTCTTAATTTTAAAGCATAGGTTCACCGCGGATAGTGTAGCTTCCCAACGGTAAAAGAACTTTTCTAATCGGTCCAGTAGTTTCGTAGCCTATTCAGTACAAACAAACAAAAAATCTCATTATAATATTAGTATAGAAAACGTTGTACGAGTAGATAACTACAAAATGGCGTCCGACTCAGCATTATGTTTTGATAGCCATATGGAATAAAAAAAAAGAATAAACGAATTTATTTATAGCCACACCAATAATAAACAGTTGCAAAAAAAAGGAAAACACATAAAAAATACAAAACAACTTTGACTGCGATTTTTTTCGACGACTGCGATCTTTTTTTTAACCTAAAAAATTCGTGCTGCCGCTCTACACAGCGGCTGTGTTGCGCCGCACATGCGTTTCGTTCGAAAAATATTACAACTGTGTTGAGTCACACAGATCTGTATTTTCTCAGCCGCTGCGCTAGTGTGGATTTATGCATATTAGTCACTTGTAGAAAACACATACCGTGTGATTTCAGCAGTCAAAGTGTTAAGTAGATTTAAACTTTACATTATGTAGCGTGGTAGTAGAGTCCCATGTGTAAGAATAACTGGTCTTTCCCTAGGTGCGCGGCTAATAAGGTCCAATATGGAGTAGGTACATGAACACCATAATGGCTATCAAAACATAATGCTAAATGTTAATATGCATAATTAAATAAAGCATTTTTGTATTATATTGTATTATTAAAATAAAATAATAAAACAGCTTTTATTTCTCACACTTAAATACTAAACTACACATTATCTCTATTAGGGGCTGTGTGGTGTCGGCCTAGATAGAATAGCACCACCCCAACTCTGCCCGTGGTGTCGTAGGAGGCGACTAAGGGACATACACCGGGGGGCGGGCAGCAGCGTCCCTTGCAGCACACTCATTGAACTGCGATCCCCAACCCGCATGCCCAGCGTGGGGATTATGGGCATTCCCCCCTTATGAAGAGACACGCCAAAAAGTGGCCCCCAGTTCCCGGCCGCCTCGCTATTCCTGCGGCCACGGTAACGGCGGGGCAGGGGGTGCTAAGAATCCCCGGGCTACACTAGGCTGCCACTCAGTTAAAAATTTGACCCTGGCTACGTTTAACGGACGCACTCTGAGGCTTGACCACCATCTAGCACAGTTGGAAGTGGAGTTAGAGAACATTAAATGGCATGTTCTGGGGTTATGTGAAGTCCGTAGAGAGGGGGAGGACACTGTAACCCTAGACTCGGGCCATCTTCTCTACTTTCGCGAGGGTGATAAAACATCCCAGGGTGGCGTAGGCTTCCTCGTCAATAAGGCCCTCTCTTACAACGTCCAAGAAATCTCCAGTGTGTCGACCAGGGTAGCGTACCTGATCCTTCGGCTGTCCGAACGGTATAGCATGAAGGTAATTCAGGTTTACGCACCGACCTCGGCACACTTGGATGATGAAGTGGAGGATATGTATGAAGACATATCCAAAGCCTTACATAACACCACTAAGGCCCACTTCAACGTTGTTATGGGGGACTTTAACGGCAAGGTGGGAACCCAGATTGGCAACGAATCCCGAATAGGCCCGCATGGTTATGGAGTCAGGAATCACAGGGGGCAAATGCTTGTCAACTTCCTTGAGAAGGAGGGGCTGTTCTTAATGAACTCTTTCTTTAAGAAACAGCCTCAAAGGAGGTGGACATGGCAAAGCCCCGACACTGTGACTAAAAATGAGATCGACTTCATCATGACGGATAGTAGGCACATATTCAGAGATGTCTCAGTGATCAACAGGTTCAATACCGGATCTGATCACCGACTCCTCCGAGGCTCTCTGAATATCAACTTGAAGCTTGAAAGAAACCGTCTGATGAAGTCCACGCTCCGACCTGACCCAATCCAAATCATGGCGGGCACCGAGAAGTTTCAGCAGCTTCTCGGGAATAGATTTGCTGCCTTGGAACCCACTGATGACGCTGACGAGACCCTACACAATCTGGTTGAAACGTTGAGGGACGAGGGCATCAAATTCTGTCGAAAGCAGCGTACTGGCAAGAAGTCCAAACTCTCGGATGAGACTCTTGGGCTGATGACAAAAAGACGGGAGACCACCCAAGCGACTTTGTCAGAGAGGTCAGACCTGAACAAGCGGATTGCGAAGATGGTACGGCACGACCTTCGAAGCTCCAACACGCGCCTCATTCAAGAGGCGATAGAGCGTAACCGAGGGTCCAAAGTATTCACTCAGCAGCTTGGCAGGAGCCACCTGACAAAGCTTAAAACGCACGACGGGAGGACCGTATTGTCAAAGCCGGAGATATCCGCCGAGATAGAGGATTTCTATGGCCGATTATACGCTGCACATGCCCTTCGTTACCGACGAGATGACCGAGATTCCAGAGCCACCCTGACACGCCACTATACCGACGAACTGCCTGACATCAGTCAAGACGAGATCGTGTTAGCTCTAAGGCAGCTTAAAAATGGAAAAGCCCCCGGTGAGGACGGAATTACTTCAGAGCTTCTTAAAGCCGGAGGAGCTCCTGTTATACAGGAGCTGCAGAACCTCTATAACACCGTCCTTCACAGTGGGAGAACTCCAAAGGCGTGGAGCGGGAGTTTGGTGGTGCTCTTTTTTAAGAAGGGAGATAAAACCCTTCTTAAGAATTACAGACCCATTTCACTCTTGAGCCACGTCTATAAGCTGTTCTCACGAGTGGTCACGAACCGTCTCGCCAGGAGACTCGACGAGTTCCAGCCACCGGAACAGGCTGGGTTTCGCGGAGGATATGGCACCATAGACCACATACACACAGTGAGGCAGATTATACAGAAGTCCGAAGAGTATAATCAGCCCCTGTGTCTGGCTTTTGTGGACTATGAGAAGGCATTTGACTCCGTCGAAACCTGGGCTGTTCTGGATTCCTTACAGCGATGCCAAGTAGACTATCGTTATATCGAGGTGCTGAGATGTCTCTACGAGGCCGCCACCATGAGTGTCCAAGTACAGGGCCAGCAATCTAATCCCATCCAATTGCGCAGAGGAGTGAGGCAGGGGGATGTCATATCCCCGAAACTGTTCACTTGCGCATTGGAGGATATGTTTAGGTTGCTGGACTGGAAAGGAAAGGGCATCAACATAAACGGCGAGTACATCTCACACCTGCGATTCGCTGATGACATAATCTTAATGGCGGAGTCGCTTGAGGAACTGAACCGGATGCTGGACGGCCTAGCTTCAGCCTCCCGATGTATCGGTCTTGGCATGAATTTGGATAAAACCAAAGTCATGATCAATGGCCACATTGATCCAAGGCCGGTGGTCGTACATGGTCACCTTCTCGAAACTGTTTCCGAGTACAATTACCTTGGGCAGATTCTGCAGTTGGGTAAAAACAGTTTCGAGAAGGAGGCCAAAAGGAGGATCCAGCTGGGCTGGGCAGCATTTGGGAAACTACGTCGAGTCTTCTCGTCATCCATACCGCAATGCTTGAAAACGAAAGTTTTCAACCAGTGCGTCCTACCCGTTATGACCTACGGAGCTGAGACGTGGACACTCACGATAGGGCTGGTCCACCAGTTCAAAGTCGCTCAGCGAGCTATGGAAAGAGCTATGCTCGGAGTTTCTCTGAAGGATAGGATTCGCAACGAATACATCCGACAGAGAACCAAGGTTATCGACATAGCTCAAAGAATTAGCAAGCTGAAGTGGCAGTGGGCCGGCCATATTTCGCGAAGAACCGACGGCCGCTGGGGCAAACGTGTTCTTGAGTGGAGACCACGACTCGGTAAACGTAGTGTAGGACGTCCTCCGACCAGGTGGGATGACGACTTGCGAAAGACTGCAGGTAGATGCTGGATGCGGCAAGCTGAAGAAGACAGGGCGCAATGGCGCTCATCGGGGGAGGCCTATGTCCAGCAGTGGACTGATATAGGCTGATGATGATGATGATGATGATGACATTATCTCTGTTTGTACATATGCGAGTATACCGCTTTCAGCGGTGAAAGCCTCCTCCAGCTCCTTCCATCTTCCTCGATCTCTAGCTACTCTACTCCATGTCTTCCCTGCTATTTTTTATTGTATTATTATATATATTATTACTAGCTGCGCCCCGCGGCTTCGCCCCCGTGGAAATCGATTTGTCAAATGGTGTTTTTTAATATCCTATGTTAGACTCCTGGTTCTAACCTACCTCCTCACCAATTTTCAGTCAAATCGGTTCAGCCGTTCTCGAGTTATAAGTGTTGTAACAAACACGACTTTCTTTTATATATATATATAAGATATTGTATTGCTTACAAAGAACTCCAGTCCTGAAGGACAGATGAAGCGTAACATCGTTGAATTTGTAATCATTCACGTAGTTCGAGGTCCAAAGCTTGCGGGCAACCTGCCACTGGCAGATCACCGGCGGCTCAAACCACATCTGGTCCTGAGAGAGCCTGAAATATACAGTTCAATTAGAGAATTGGTAAGCTGAAGTGGCAGTCGGCAGGTCAGTTCATGTTCGCGGAACTGACTTCGTCATCATCATATTAAATAAATAAATAATAAATAATGCTGGACAATCCACACAGCATTATCTAGCCCCATGGTAAGCAGAGCTTGTGTTATGGGTACCAGATAACTGATATACATAATACAATATATTACATGGATAGATATTTTTTATTTTACAGAAAACGACTAGAGCACCCGGAACAAATATCTGCAGATCGTACACACAATTGTTCCGAGGCGGGAATCGAACCCGCAACCTTCGCCCACCGCGCCACATCGGTCGACATATTAGTCCACTGCTGGACATAGGCCTCCCCAATGAGCGCCATAGCGCCCTGTCTTCAGCTTGCCGCATCCAGCATCTACCTGCAGTCTTTCGCGCACTGGTTGAACACTTTCGTTTTCAAGCATTGCGGTATGGATGAAGAGAAGACTCGACGTAGAACTGACTTACTTTGATATAACTCTGGCGTCAAGTATCAGATATAATTTCATTTTGAATATGGCTGGGATATAGTGTGATATAGAGCCGGTAGTAAATCTATAATAAGTAATTCATTACATAGATAAATATTGTTATTATAACATATAAAAACAACCAGAACACCCTGAACAAATATCTGCCGATTGTACAGACATTTGTCCCGAGGCGGGAATCGAAGCCGCAACCTCCTGCGTCGCAGGCAGACCTTCGCCCACCGCGCCACAGTGGTCGCCGATCGTCAAAAGGATAAGATCGTTAAGCAGTGCTGTACCTACGGTGAAACAAATATTTGAAAAAAAATGAAACGCCATCTAGTTCCAAACGTCACAAACTCCAGTTGTAGCACTTACTCAATGTTGATATACGCGAGTTTCTGGTAAGCCGCTTCTATCTGCTTATTCTCTGCCTCGATCTCTTCCGGCTTTCGTATAACGCCCTCTGGCGGCGGGCCGGGCGCCCGGTACTGAACTTGGAACTTCAGCGGGATGAGGGAAACTGGGATCTGTACTGTTGAGAATAAGGTTTAAAGTTAAGTGATAGGTATAAGCGAGTGACGACCTCTGTGGCGCTGTTGGTAGAAGCCCACCTGTTACGCAGGATAATGCGGGTTCGATTCTCGCCTCGAGATAAACGTTTGTATTCTGGATTAAATTTGGCAGGAGGTAGACGTTATCCCACTGACATAGGCTTCTCTGAAATCCGAAAGTTTTCAATTGAAAACTTTCCCCCGGAAAAGCGCAACCGTAGCCGCTGGCAGAAGCTAATTAGACTATAAAGGGACACCTAAATTGTAAAAGAAACCAGACCAAGATTTGACTAGCGAGCCAAATTCTTCTTATTTACATAACTCATCGGGCCAACTCTACTGCCATAATGTATGTACGTGCCGTAGGATATTCAAGACCAAGTCCGCGCCGGGTGATTATGTAACTCGCGACCGGTTTGCGACAGGCGTAAATTAAGCAATGCACTGATTGCTAAATTTACGCCTGTCGCAAACCGGTCGCGAGTTACATAATCACCATACGGTGTCAAACGTCAATTTTGTATTTGTTTGACACCAGCTACAACGTCAAAATTGGCGTTTGACAGCACTGATTGCTTAATTTACGCCTGTCGCAAACCGGTCGCGGGTTACATAATCACCATACCGATCTAGCGAGCCATATAAGAGCTCATGATAGAAAAATAAATCCGTGATTATATAGGGTCGCCGTCATCGAAATCGATGAGGAGGCCTATACCGTAAACTAGTCTAAATATGATATTTAGTAGAATAGATTAGATTTAATAGTAAATAATCCGAAATATAGGGTCGCCAAAATCTGTGAGGAACCCTTTATAATATAATAGACCAGGTATTTATATTGATTTGGTTATAAAAGAAACCATCCATCAACGCAATTATTAATACAATGATAGAGTACCTACTACTTGATAAGATAAAACATTATCTACCGATAATAAAATGGCGATTGTCCAAAATAAACGATCAAGTAAACTTACATAGATTATTCATCAAAACTTATAAATCTGTTTACAGCAGACGTATTTACTAAAATTCTAGATATAAAGTCTAGATTTTAAGTTATTTCACAGAAAAAGTGATTAAGTAACCAAAAAAGTGATTGTATTTTTTCAAAAGTGTTTCTGATAAGGTTGAAGTGTTTTTGCGCAATGGTTGAAGTGAAGTGATGACGAAAATGAGAAAATTTCTTTATTTGAAATTATTATTTGAAATATGATTCTTAGAATACTGTAAGTACATACATATATACCTATCTTATCCCTTTTATAGCGTTTTTATGTACGTAGTTTTTATTTGTATATTTCCGCAATTATATTTTTCGAGTTTTTATATTACCTACTTCTTATTTATATAATTTTGATGCGGTGGCGGCTAAAGCGATTTTTATAATATATTGGAACCAAAATACCTGATCTTTAACACTTTGACTGCTGAAATCACACGGTATGTGTTTTCTACAAGTGACTAATATGCGTAAATCCACACTAGCGCAGCGGCTGAGAAAATACAGATCTTTGTGACTCAGCACAGCCGTAATATTTTTCGAACGAAAGGCATGTGCGGCGCAACACAACCGCTGTGTAGAGCGGCAGCACGAATTTTTTAGGTTTAAAAAAAGATCGCAGTCGTCGAAAAAAAGCCGCAGTCAAAGTGTTAATAAGGTTCTTAACCACATTTTGTAGGTGCACTCTCACTTGGCGCAAAAAAGTGAAAAATTAGGGACTGCGTCGGGTTTTAATTGAAAAAAGGGAAAAGGTTCTATGTTGGGCCATGGGCTTTATTTATGTTTTTATGTATGTTCGTCGATTTTACCGTCGATTTGGAGTTATATATGTAGAGAATGATGATCCTGAGATGACGAGTCCCACAGGAATAGGTATTAACAAGTTTATATTCCCGTGGGACTCCTTTTCATTCAGACGATCTGAAGTTTGTTTTTAAGTTTTTCCAAACAATTAAATTATTAAGGTTTTCAATTAATCACTTAATCTCATAGTTGTTGCAAATATAAGAACAAAAGAGGACAAGTTGCAAAAACCAGTCCAGTAACAATCATATGAATGAATCATAGCAATCCTATTGAAATCTTGACAAGTCCACACGACTTGACGCACTGGTTGAAAACTTTCGTTTTAAAGCATTGCGGTATGGATGAAGAGAAGACTCGACGTTGTTTCCCAAACGCTGCCCAGCCCAACTGGATCCTCCTTTTGGCCTCCTTCTCGAAATTGTTTTTAAATAACTGCAGAATCTGCCCGAGGTATGTGTATTCGGAAACGATTTCGAGAAGGTGACCATGTACGACCACCGGCCCTGGATCAATGTGTCCATTGATCATGACTTTGGTTTTATCCAAATTCATGCCAAGACCGATACATCGGGAGGCTGAAGCTAGGCCGTCCAGCATCTGGTTCAGCTCCTCTAGCGACTCCGCCAATAGGACTATGTCATCAGCGAATCGTAGGTGTGAGATGTATAGTTGCCGTTGTTATTTTGTATGTTTATGCCCTTACCTTTCCAGTCCAGCGTCTTAAACAAATCTTCCAACGCGCTTGTGAACATTTATACATTGCAGGTAAAAAATATATGAAAAGGTATGTAGGAAAATATTTCATCATGACTAAATTTATGCCTATGATTAAATGGACTATATTTTTTCAGCTTCACGCTTGAGATTATTTCTTGTCTTATCCAATAGGATTAATAATTTCTATTATGATACCTACTGTTTCTAAGCGTGTTTGTTTGTTCTTTCTAAATTGTTCGCTAAATTTATTTACCAGATTAGCATGACCAGTGACCTCATGGTATACTCTTGTGTTAACAAAAGATTTGGGATATTAAAATATAAAAAATATAGCCTTTTTTAAATTGCAAAAATGCACGCAAAGACAGATATATTAACAGTAACTATTCATTTATGTGTAGGGGGTGTTCTGGTCGTTTTCTATGTATAATAAAAAATATCTATCTATGTAATGTATTGTATTATGTATATCAGTTATCTAGTACCCATAACACAAGCTCTGCTTACCATGGGGCTGGATAATGCTGTGTGAATTGTCCTGCATTATTTATTTAAAAAAATTAGCTGTGCCACGCGGTTTCGCTCCTTCTTTTTTTTTATTCTCAATATTATAAAGAGCTTTGTCGCACACGCGATTATGTCACCCTGGTGAGTTTAACAGAAAAACACAAAATCAAATTTAACTAAAATAAAGTTAACTTAATTACCTAACATTACGAGTTTGTACAGCGCCCTAGCTGCGTCTGAGACAGGCTCAGCGAGAACGCTGTTACAGTGACCTATATCCCTATAACTAAATGGTAAAATACTATTTCTAAACGATTCGTTCCGAACACACTCCATCATCATCATCATCATCATCATCAGCCTATAGCAGTCCACTGCTGGACATAGGCGCCATAGCGCCCTGTCTTCAGCTTGCCGCATCCAGCATCTACCTGCAGTCTTTCGCAGGTCGTCATCCCATCAATATGTGGTAAACATCGTCTCTAGAATTACATAGTAGGCAATTTGATGTTGTTGATTTTTTCATTAAATGTAAAAATTTATTGCCTGGGATGTGTCCGGATCGAAGTCGCAATGCAATAACGGTTTCACGACGATTCAAGGGATGCGGCTGGATCGTTTTATACCAGATACCTATTTCTCGAGACCGCACATTAAAATATTCTTTCCATAGGTTATAGCAATCTACTTTAATTTTAGGTATATAGTTTGTATAAAAAGGGTGTATATTTGTAGGTATGCCGCTTCTTCGCTCCTTCTCTTGAATCGCCCTATCAATTTAAAACACCTCATCAAAATCCGTTGCGTAGTTTTAAAAATCTAAGCATAGGTACATAGGGACAGACAGACAGCGGGAAGCGACTTTGTTTTATACTATGTAATGATAATATTTATCTTAAATTTTTTGTCCGCTATTTCGTCTGATACCCTTTAAAAATCCCATCACACACTTCCCAGTTCTATGGTGATTCCTTCACGTTGCAGCCCGCCAGGCTCTGGAACGCCCTTCCCGTTTCTATCCGTCAAGCGAAATCCCTTCCTATCTTCAAAAGTATGGTTCATCAACACTATCTGACCACTCTTGATAAGTTTTCTTGATTTTTATTTTTAGTTTTTATTTTCTAAGTTATTATTTTAATTGTTCCTGTTTTTTGTGTATTTTTTCTCTATTTTTATATACATTATGTTCATAAGTTAAATATTAGTTATTTTATATATAATTTTCTTAAATAATTACGCCACCGTCAGCTTTAAAACGTACCGATCCTATCCATCCAAAGGTTGCTCGCTTTTAGCGATAAGGCCGCCGTTTGTGCCACTAGATTTAGTTAGTATTAAGATCCTCTGTTATTTTTTTTTTGTATTGATGGTGCAAATTAATTTATATTGTATTGTATTGTATTAAAAGAAGACTCATATCATATAATCCGCTACACAGTTTTAACTTTTGCGGCAGTCAGCCCACAATTGTACCCTATACTATAAGTCTCTTGTTTCGAATAAAGTTTATTTTTTTTATTTTTTTTGTAATTCTCATTTTATTTATTTCATCAGAATACTTAATTAGGGCAATATTTAGTTATTATCACTTATTCAAAGTTTCTTTGTTACTAAAGTGCCTACGTTTTGAAATACTTAATTTTGTTATCCGCAGTATTTGCTGCTGTCTACTCCTGTCCACGCGATGCCTGAAAGCACCTCCGAGAGAGCCAACCTGTCTGACCGGCCACATGACGGAAGTTCAGGACTGGGTGGATGCGAGGGGCATCCTGATACCCCATGATGGTAATAATATATAATTTATAATATAATTTGACGTGTTTTATAACTATACTAACCTCGCATTTTGCAACAAACGCACATTCTAACTTTACTATTAACTCGCCCGCGTAGAAATCTATGTGTGAAATGGTCAGTTGACATTTATTGGATACTAGCGGACCTTCCCGGCTTCGCACGGTTTTATTACGGATCCCTAACTTTTTTGAAAATATAATATAGCCTATGTTTACCGGGGACAGTGTAGCTTCCCAACTGTGAGGATAATTTTTAAAATCGTTCCAGTAGTTTCGGAGCCTATTCATTACAAACAAACAAACAAAAAATCAAACCTTTCCTCTTTATAATATTAGTATAGATAACATCTTTGTTTTAGATAGTTGTTGCGGTGTTATATTCATAAGTTAATATAATTTTTTATCAATTTTTCAGACACTGCCATCGACCTATCATCCAGCTTGGATCCATTTCCACAGCTGCAGCTGTTGGTAGCCTTTAGGAGCAGTAGAAATGTCAAGTACCTGAGCATGGCACGCTGCAAGCTAACTGAGGTGCCTGCGGTATGTGTTAGAAAATATTTAAATTTAAATATATTGATATTTAAATAATGCTGGACAATTCACACAGCATCATCTAGCCCCAAGCTAAGCAGAGCATGTGTTATCGGTACTAGATGACTGATATACATAATACAATACATTACATAGATAGTTATTTTTTATTATACATAGAAAACGACCAGAACGACCTGAACAAATATCTGAAGATCGTACACACAATTGTTCTGAAGCGAGGATCGAACCCGCTACCTCCTGCGTCGCAGGCGGACCTTCGCCCACCGCGCCACATCGGTCGTCAGAAAAACTTATTTCACTATCAAATAAAAGTATTGATATCTTATACATGTTCATTGAAGGCTTTATCTTTCTTCTAACCCATACGGGGTTAGAAGAAAGATAAGGTACAAGCCTTGTAGCCTTGTACGTATATTTAAAACGTCTTCCAGATGGTGTTCCGCACACCGAACGGCACACAGATATCAGAGGCGCTGCAGTACCTGACTCTCTACGGAAATGACTTCTCCGACGAGACTCCTTCGGAGACCTACGAAGCCACTATCAACGCCACGCACCCATGGGAAAGAAATATCAACACTTTCATAAATAGACGTGAGTCTATTTATACCTTTTATAAAAATACATAATATATTTATTTAAAGTATAGATAGATAGAATATACTTTATTGCTCAAAAAGTTGTACATAGGCGAGCATAATGCTAGTTAGCATTCTCTACTAACCTTTGGGTAGTGTGGACAACAGTTTGGTAGGTAGTGCTATATAATAGAGATAATAAAATATACTACTCATAATGATACTAAGCTACTTATATTATACTTAAACAGTAATATATATACCTATATAAATAATTAATGTATAATTATAATTACGTACCGAATTATTCTTGCGAAAGAAAATATAAGTATAAGTAAAAAGATTTCTGTTTTGCCAGAACAGAGACGAATAGAATTTGCCAGAACAGTACAAGTACCAGCCCATATAAAATGACCATTAAAATGTACTACCAAACGCAATAAAAGACATAGAATCTGATACCTTATTCATAAAAATACTAAAGAAATGATTAATTGACAAATGCTATTATGATATAAATTAATTTTTAAATGACAAATTGACATTATGATAAGAATAAATAAACTGACATTATGATAAGGCAAATAAAATATAATCATTACTAAAATTACTGAACAAGGTACTACTTATCTTAGTACCTACATATTTATATCTTACTAAAAACAACCTCGGTCTGCCTTCCCCTTGTTGTTCACGCCCAATAGGGTTCACATTGTGATACTAATCTATACATAAGAACCTACTAATTAAGCCAATGTGACAACAATAAATATATTGAGTATTGAGTATAGTAGATGTATATACTAGCTACACCCCGCGTGAAAATCATGTGTATAGCTTATAAACCAGCCTCGTGAATAACTTTATCTAATAAAAATCGAGGAAATCTATGTGTCAAATAGTTTGTACACCTTCCTCTTGAATCACTCTATCTATGAAGAAAAACCGAATCAAAATCCGTTGCATAGTTTTAAAGATCTAAGCATACACAGGGACAGTCGCTTCCCGCTGTATATCTGTCACTATGTGTGCTTAGATCTTTAAAACTACGCAACGGATTTTGATGCGGTTTTTCTTAATAGATAGAGTGATTAAAGAGGAAGGTGTACAAACTATTTGACACATAGATTTCATCGCGGGCAGCCGCGGGGCGTATCTAGTCTATACTAATATTATAAAGAGGAAATGTTTGATTTTTTGTATGTTTGTTTGTAATGAATAGGCTCCGAAACTACTGGACCGATTTGAAAAATTCTTTCACCGTTGGGAAGCTACACTATCCCCGGTGAACATAGGCTATATTATATTTTCAAAAAAGTTAGGGATCCGTACTAAAACCGTGCGAAGCCGGGAAGGTCCACTAATCTAGTATATATCAGACAGCCCCTATAGTGGGTGTCAAGAGGCTTAGGTAACGATGATAATTTCCTTCCAGCAACAATAATCAATTGGTCCAGAGGCATCAAAGAAATGAAGTTCCCAAACTTAAAAGAGCTGGACCTCAGAGCGTGCTCCATCCAAGTCCTTGACAACAACATATTCCATGGGATGCCAAGACTTGAATCATTGTACTTAGGGGAAAACAGGATAAACTATATCTATGGGAATGCTTTCTCTGGTTTGCGAAGTCTGGTGCATATGGACATGAGTTATAATAATCCATGTGATGATGCTGGTCATGAACTGGTAAGACTTTTGATGTTATGTTATTTTAGTTACAACAATTTTTGGGTTCTTTCTACGGTACCTTATATAAAATTAAGCTAACATCTAACAAGATGCTAACATCAAAAATATTTGGGTTCTTTCTTTCTACGGTACCTTGTATAAAATTAAGCTAACATCTAACAAGAACATCAACAATATTTGGGTTCTTTCTACGGTACCTTGTATAAAATTAAGCTAACATCTAAAAAGATGCTAACATCAACAATATTTGGGTTCTTTCTTTCTACGGTACCTTGTATAAAATTAAGCTAACATCAACGATATTTGGGTTCTTTCTACGGTACCTTGTATAAAATTAAGCTAACATCTAAAAAGATGCTAACATCAACAATATTTGGGTTCTTTCTTTCTACGGTACCTTGTATAAAATTAAGCTAACATCTAACAAGATGCTAACATCAACAATATTTGGGTTCTTTCTACGGTACCTTGTATAAAATTAAGCTAACATCTAAAAAGATGCTAACATCAACAATATTTGGGTTCTTTCTTTCTACGGTACCTTGTATAAAATTAAGCTAACATCTAACAAGATGCTAACATCAACGATATTTGGGTTCTTTCTACGGTACCTTGTATAAAATTAAGCTAACATCTAACAAGATGCTAACATCAACAATATTTGGGTTCTTTCTACGGTACCTTGTATAAAATTAAGCTAACATCTAAAAAGATGCTAACATCAACAATATTTGGGTTCTTTCTTTCTACGGTACCTTGTATAAAATTAAGCTAACATCTAACAAGATGCTAACATCAACAATATTTGGGTTCTTTCTTTCTACGGTACCTTGTATAAAATTAAGCTAACATATAATAAGATGTTAGCTTAATATTATAATCCTCCCGTCTTTAAGAATATGTATTAGATGATTTTTTTAAAGATTTGTTATTGTTAACTACGTGTCATCATCATCATCATGATGACACGTAGCTAGTTTACATTGAGATTTCTTCATTTTAGACAAATTTTTCATGATAAATTAGGAAAGTAAGTTACAGATTTACATTTGTATGTATAAACCGTAGTCAAAATTTCTTAATTCCCTTCGATAAATCCGTAATAAGCAAAAATATTATTATATTTTTAGAAGAGAATAGTTTTTATTTGTAACTGAATACACAAAAAAACAAACATGGTAAAAAAAATGACAAAACAGATTTTTGTTATTGAGTCACAAAACGGTCTCTGTCTCAGCATGAGTTAGTTGTAAGCATGTTACAACCAATGCTGGTCTTCCGATAGAGCCGTTTGGTTCCAGTGGTTTAGTTATGTAACGATATTTTTTTTCTATATTTGCAGCCACTAACAATAGAATCTACAGCAACCTTTGGGCACATAGAAAGACTAGCTTCCCTCGACCTTTCCCATTCGAGATTAACACAACGTCACATATTCGCACTATATTACTTACCGCCGACTTTATCAAGACTATCATTATGCGAGACTGGTCTTACAAATTTGCATGATAGAATATTCCAGAACACATCGCTGAGGATCTTAGACTTGTCCGGAAATGAGGGAATCCTCAACAGGAACCAGACACTGGCAGGGATAGAGGATACATTACAAATTCTATATGCGATAAACACAGGGCTACGTACAATGAACATCGTCGAAAACTTCGAAAAGCTTGAAGTTCTAGATCTCTCAATGAACGAAATAGCAACGGTAGAACGAAACGTGTCGAAATCACTGAAAAATCTCCAAATTTTGAACTTGGAAAATAATAGATTCATCTCTTGGTTCACACCCACATTTTCACACGTAAAGTCACTGAAATTGCTATCACTGATGGAAAACAACATAAACATAATATCGAGCGAGATGATTCAGGACATTTCCGAGGTGCAATATATTACAATGTCCAGGAATTTTATAGTTTGTAACTGTCATACGAAAGATTTTATAAATTTGGCATTACGTAATGAAGGAGTCAGGAATCCTGGGATAATAACAGAAAAGAATCGAAGTGATACGAAGATGTATCAAGAAATACCCGCAGTGAGATATCACAGGGGTTTTGAAGAAAATAATTGGAAAATAGTGA
This sequence comes from Eupithecia dodoneata, assembly GCA_947044415.1. Taxonomy (NCBI): domain Eukaryota; kingdom Metazoa; phylum Arthropoda; class Insecta; order Lepidoptera; family Geometridae; genus Eupithecia; species Eupithecia dodoneata. The sequence continues at coordinate 4,218,327 of OX345683.1, read as the reverse complement.
ACAGAGTACAAATCAATATGAACTGCACTGATTGCGATGACGTAAGCGATGAAATCGATGCAAATTATCTACTTCTAGACTATTATCCCGGGTCTTATACATGTTTATACGTGCCTGAAAGTAAATCTATCGAGTTTTTCGAAGTCGGTGCGTGTAATAAACAGGCAAGAATCGATTACGATACAGTAATACAAGATGGTAGAAAGAAACTCTATTTGTTATTCACGATACCTGTTTTCTTGTTCATGCTAATTGTTGTTTATGTATTCCGGAGACATCTTAGATATTTTATTATAACCGTGAAGAATTCGGCTATGCTGAGTTTGGTGCACAAGGGCGAATTTGTTGATGGTAAGTTTTATGTCGTGTGTCCACCATTGATGATTACCTAATTATTTTGAAAAAAAACCAAAAGACGAGAACGAAAACAAAGAGATGAGGGTAGATCATTAACACTTTGACTGCGATGTTTTTTCGACGACTGCGATCTTTTTTTTAACCTAAAAAATTCGTGCTGCCGCTCTACACAGCGGTTGTGTTGCACCGCACATGCGTTTCGTTCGAAAAATATGACGGTTATGCTGAGTCACAAAGATCTGTATTTTCTCAGCCGCTGCGCTAGTGTGAATTTACGCATATTAGTCACTTGTAGAAAACACATACCGTGTGATTTCAGCAGTCAAAGTGTTAAATTATCTGTCAATAAAAACTTACTAACTTTGATTATTTCATTATATTTATTATAGTTTGTAAAATTATTCAATGTATTAGGCATAATGATTTGGAGATATCTGTTATGTGTAAATAATTTGAATTTGAATTGCTTTGTATTAAGATTTTGCCTGTAATTTTAGACACTACAATATTCCACTACGATGTATTCGTGTCGTACTGCAACGAAGACAGAGCGTGGGTGCTGGACCAGCTGCTTCCTCATTTGGAGTCAGACTGCAACATCAGCGCGTGTTTGCATGAACGAGATTTTCAGGTACCTATTCAATTCAATACGTTTATTTCGTCATTTAGACATCATTTAGGGGGCAGCAGCACCGAGGGCAGAACAGATCCACCAACGACTGCGATTCCCAATCTTCTCAACGTGGCGATATGGCTCCACGCCCCAATAAGAGCCAATGAGGTGCTTATCAGGAAAGGCCTATGTTCAGCAGTGGACAGGTTACAGCTGATTGTGACTGGCGTGTAACTCGAAACAAGCATGGCCTACCCATAGGTAGCCAGTAGAGCATCAATGAAATGTTAATACATAATAGGTACTACATTTGCTTCAGATGGTTTCAAAATTTTTCCAGCATATTTATATATTACTAGCTGCGCCCCGCGGCATTACCCGCGTGGAAATTTCTGCGCAATTTTACCATGTTTTCTCACCGTTTAAACCTGCCCTGGACTACGACAGACATTTCAAAACCAAAATCAGCTAAATCGGCCCAGCCTTTCTCGAGTTTTAGCGAGACTAACGAACAGCAATAGATTTTTATATTACGTATAGGTATATAGATTATTTATTTCATCAGGTTGGCAGCTCTATCCTCGAGAACATAGTGTCGTGCATGGATCGCTCCCGGTCCATAATGCTGATAATATCGCAGAGGTTTCTGCTGAGCCAGTGGTGTCAATTCGAAATGCATTTAGCTCAACACAGGTAAGTAACACTCAAAATCTTTTTACGCAATCCTGAGAATGGATTTTATTAGGATGCAAATATTTAGTAACAATAAATAAATAAATAATGCTGGACAATTCACACAGCATTATCTAGCCCCATGGTAAGCAGAGCTTGTGTTATGGGTACTAGATAACTGATATACATAATACAATATATTACAATGCTGCGTAATTCTTTTCTTTGATGATTTTGTTACTTTAGTGCTTGTGATTTTGATATTGGGGGTGATTTATAAATAAAACTGGCCAATTGCGAGTCGGACTTGCGCACGAAGGTTAAAAAATCGCGTTTGTTGTATGGGAGCCCGTTAAATATTTATTTTATTCTGTTTTTTAGTAATTGTTGTTATAGCGGCAATAGAAATACATCATTAATGAAAATTTCAACCAGTGAAAAAAACAAACTATCACGGTTCATGAGATACAGCCTGGTGACAGACGGACAGCGGATTCTTAGTAATAGGGTCTCCTTTTAACCTTTGGGTACGGAACAATAAAAGCAAAAAATATCCCTAAAAACGCGACACCTGTCGTCAAACAAACTAAACGTAAATTTAGACTTTGAATAGAATATAATAAACTTCAATGTTTCGCCTACAGGCGGAGCTAACGGCGGTAGAGTCCCAAGGTAGTACCAAAGTGTTTGTCTCGACTTAAAGGCCTGTAAAAGCCAATAAGGAATTTCGTTTTATTTTATCAGAGGAGGCGTATGTCCAGGAGTGAGCTTGTGTTTTGTGACAAATGCTCAACGCCAATTTTTTATTTAATCTATATTTTAAATTGGTAATTTAAATCAGTCAATTATTATGTTAACTACCCAATCTGAAACTTTCGTAAACATACATTTCATTTTCTAGATTACTAGAAACCCGTCGCGAAGACCTAACCCTGGTCCTTCTAGAAGAGATACCACGACGGATGCGACCAACCACACTCCACTATCTCATGCTGACAAAGACATACATAGTGTGGCCTGCAGGCGAGAGCGAGAGGAAGCTATTCTGGAGAAGGCTGAAGAAAACCCTCGTCATGTTGAAGCAACAGCAGTCCGCTTTAGAAGGGGTGTCTTTAGCTTAAAATTGATCCTAAAGATATAGATTTTTTGCCAAAGACATGTGTTCTATATGTTTGTATCTGATATTTTGTAATAAGCCTTTTTACAAAGGAGGTGTTTTGCAACTCACTTGGAGTTTTGTTGTAGACGCGTGTACCCTTTAAATGATACACTTATCTTGTGTAGCCTAGTTGTGGGCAAAGCGAGTTTATTCTTATTTCTAGTGTCGGTGAATTACTAGTAACCCTGTATATTACCCTATAATTTGCACCCCGCCCTGGCTACGCCCGGTAGCAGAGCAGTTCCATAGATCTTTTAATGGGAATAAATCTGTACCTACCTATTAGTTTGTTTAAGTTGTCATTGTCAGACACTACTTTTTGTGAAGACCTATCCTACCTAAATATCTGAAGCTCGTACTTAGAGAAAGCATTTGTCCCTAGGCTAGGCGGAAACCGTACCCGCAACCTCCTGCGTCGCAGGCGGACCTTCGCCCGCCGCACTATATTGGTCGTCAGTAGCAGTGGACATACATATCTGTGATTGAGTCTGTGATAATAATGATAATTGGACAGTTTTCTCTCAGTGTCAAGTAATGGAAATAATTGTAAAATGAATGAGTTTTCAAATTACGAAGATTGTTTGATATTTCCACGAGAGCCTAGTTCGTTATCTAGCAGGGAGTACCACGTGCAGGTTAGGTTGGCTTGGGAGACGAGATGTTGGAGTCCCCCTTACACCTCTATATCTGTGATGGTGTATAATGATAATGACTTACGAGTACTGATAGCGACGTCGCCGCGCATGCGCTTAGGTTGGGGAGGGGTGGTTAGAAGGTCCATGTACAATACACCACCGCAAATCCTGGAACAGAGTGCCTACATTAAGGCGGTACCCAGAGGCAAACTAGCGCCGCCACCTATTTTATCTTATTACTAGCGGACCTTCCCGGCTTCGCACGGTTTTAGTACGGATCCCTAACTTTTTTGAAAATATAATATAGCCTATGTTCACCGGGGATAGTGTAGCTTCCCACCGGTGAAATAATTTTTCAAATCGGTCCTGTAGTTTCGGAGCCTATTCATTACAAACAAAAAATCTCACCGTTCCTCTTTATAATATTAGTATAGATATATAGACTAGTGACCCAAGGCTTCGCCGGCATGGAAATCTATATGTCAAATGGTTTATAAACCTTCCCCTTGAATCACTCTATCTATTAAGAAAACCGCATCAAAATCCGTTGCGTAGTTTTTAAGATCTAAGCATACATAGAGACAGACAAAAAATACAATTTTTTTTTAAATTTCCTTGGTTCATTAATGAATGAATTAATAAATAATTAATTAATAAAAGACGACGATTTAGTTGAACGGAGGAATGAATTATTTAATAAATAATTAATTAATTCCGTAAGTTCAACTTAATGGTCGTCGTTACGCTATCTGTCCCTATGTATGCTTAAATCTTTAAAACTACGCAACGGATTTTGATGCGGTTTTCTTAATAGATAGAGTGATTCAAGAGAAAGGTTTATAAACCATTTTATACAAAGATTTGCATGCGGGGGAAGCCGTGGGGCTACCCGTTATGACCTACGGAGCTGAGACGTGGACAATCACGATAGGGCTGGTCCACCAGTTCAAAGTCGCTCAGCGAGCTATGGAAAGAGCTATGCTCGGAGTTTCTCTGAAGGATAGGATTCGTAACGAATACATCCGACAGAGAACCAAAGTTATCGACATAGCTCTGAGAATTAGCAAGCTGAAGTGGCAGTGGGCCGGCCATATCTCGCGAAGAACCGACGGCCGCTGGGGCAAACGTGTTCTTGAGTGGACACCACGACTCGGTAAACGTAGTGTAGGACGCCCTCCGACCAGGTGGGATGACGACCTGCGAAAGACTGCAGGTAGATGCTGGATGCGTCAAGCTGAAGACAGGGCGCTATGGCGCTCATTGGGGGAGGCCTATGTCCAGCAGTGGACTAATATAGGATGATGATGATGAAGCCGTGGGGCGCATCTTGTGCCATATAAACAATACTCAGTAGGCAAATAAAATACGAGTACCTGTATTTTCTCAAGTTAACTTCCCCAGTCCGGGTTCTAACGAGGCATTTCTTCAAGTATTTTTTGAACGCTTTCTCTGAAATAAAACAAAATGGCGTAAACCGTATGTTTTCATAATGTTGTGTATTTTTTCTTGTGTTTGCTGATTTTGACTTACGAGTATCTCTAACCACACACTTTGACTGCTGAAATCACACGGTATGTGTTTTCTACAAGTGACTAATATGCGTAAATCCACACTAGTGCAGCGGCTGAGAAAATACAGATCTTTGTGACTCAGCACAGCCGTAATATTTTTCGAACGAAACGCATATGCGGCGCAACACAACCGCTGTGTAGAGCGGCAGCACGAATTTTTTAGGTTAAAAAAAAAGATCGCAGTCGTCGAAAAAAAATCGCAGTCAAAGTGTTAAGCCCGCGGCTTTGCACGCGTTGTGTTTATGGAAATTTATTATGGTATATTTATACCATGGGTACTAATTTATGGGATACAAAAGTAGCCTATGTTTTATTCCAGACTAGGCTAGAATGCAATTTCATCCCAATCCGTTAAGAGGCCTCCGGGGGGACGAATTCTTCATACAAACGTAATACCAAAATGATTTCCAATTCAAGCATATTTCCACTATAATATTGTATTATTTGTATTTGAATAGTATTTATCTAGGTTCCTAAATATTTTCTTTTTTCAAACTACTTACTTAAAATGAAATGAAAGCCAATCGCATTTTGCACATTTTTATGCGAAAATGGACAAGTTTTCTTGCTATTTGTTTCGTATTAAAAACATCAATATCTTACGTTTTATTTATTAAGGAATATAGCTTATATTGTCTAGTTACAGAATAACAATACTTTGTGAAGAATACAAAAAGTTTTCTGTCATAATTTTTGGTATTACGGAACAAACCAAATTTTGAACGGCTAATATTGCTATCGCGCACTCATGTGGCGTGGCGCAAAGGTTAAACAGGGACAGCGATATTCGGAGCGATTTTTGCAAGCGAGGGTCGCCGGACCCTTAAGTTTTGGCGTGAAAAGGCAACAAATATCCAACAAACATCTAAACATCCAAACTTTCGCATTTATAATATAAGTGATTACAGCGAGGTGTTGGGAGGAGGGTCTTTGCCCAGCAGTGGGATAGTGTGGGCTCGTAATAAAAAAGGTAAAGTTAACCAGCTTCCTCCCCTATGAATGTTCTAGGGTCCGGTAGAAATGGTGGCTCCATCAAGTTGAGGTTGTCAAGTGCTTCTTTCTCTTCCTCGTTCTTGGTGTACCTGCGAATAAATATAAATAATAATATATAATAATAAATAATGCTGGACAATTCACACAGCATTATCTAGCCTATGTATATTTTCTATGTGGCTTTCTTTTATGTTTTATGTTACCTACTCTTGTCTTCTTTTATATATACCTACCTAATGTAATCAAGCTTTGTGCCACCACACCAGGACCTGTCTGAAAATCAGCGCCGCTACTAACTCCGGCTTGTAGCGGCATAATGCTGAGACAGGGACCTTTTTGGCCGCTTATGTACAAGTATTTGTACCTATCTGTATGTTTATCTATTTCCTTATATTTTCTTCATGTTTGTATTATTTCTTATTATGTAATGTGTCGTGTTATGTGTTATGTACAGAGTCAAATAAATGAATTATCGTTCTTTCTTATTTCTTTCTTTCTAGCCCCACGGTAAGCCCCAGAGCTTGTGTTATGGGTACTAGATAACTGATATACATAATACAATAGATCGGTATTAGTATATATTTTATTATACACTAGCTGCGCCCCGCGGTTTCACCCGCGTGGTGATAAATATTTTGGATAATATACAATATATCTTTATTAATTGTAGCCTATGTGTTATTCTGATGTATAAGCTATATTATTGTAAAGTTTTCATTAAAATCCATTCAGTAGTTTTTACGTGAAAGAGCAACAAACATCCATCCATCCATCCATACTTACAAACTTTCGCGTTTATAATATTAGTAGGATAGAAAACGTCCAGAACATCCGTAACAAATATCTGCAGATCGTACCAAACATTTTGTCCCGAGCCACAGAGGTCGTCCGTCGTCGTAATCTAGGTACTAATTATTGAAACAAATTGGAAAGCTTTATGCTTTTTTTGTTTGCTAGAAAACTTTTATGCAGTGACAGATTCTTGCCTAGATCGTAAATACCAGTTGTAATTTTTCGTTTTGTTGTTTGAACTACGTAATAAATAAATAAGACAAACAAAAAATCTTCAATCATCAATATTTGCAGTGCCCTACCAAGGTGCACAGAACAAAGACCCACGCACGACAAAACATCTAAACTTTCTAATGATAGTGTGATATATCTCTGTTTGAGTAGAAACCACGACTCCGTAAACGTAGTGTAGGACACCCTCCGACCAGGTGGGATGACGACCCGCGTAAGACTGCTGGTAGATGCTTGATGCGGCAAACTGAAGACAGGGCGCTATGGCGCTCATTGGGGGAGGCCTATGTCCAGCAGTGGACTAACATAGGCTGATGATGATGACGAAAGCTCGTATAGATGATACTCACTGGTTCGCCTTCAAGAAAGCTTCCAATTCTCTTATCTTCTCACGAATTTCTTTGTAGAATTTGGTCCTAACAGAGTCCTGCTCCAGTTTTAACTTATGGACCGCTATGTGCTCCTTTACGTTGAAACTGAACAAATCTGAAAACAAACAACATAAAAATTACAAAAATACAATACAAAATATTTATTTTCTTTAACTTAATGTACCTACAATAAATATAACAGTGTTTGAGATTCCCTTTTAAGAGCGTTTATTCCTAAAATGCGCAGAAACAGTACTTTTCAAACCCGTTTATATCATGAACCACTTATCTTATAGTATATGTTATTTACTAATAATTTTAGGAAATTTTAGTGTCCAAATAGTTTGACTATAAAATATTTCGATTAATATAGTATGTACGCGTTCTATCAAGATAACTTGTGAGAGGTTTTCATAATTTCCCTTTCAGCATCAGTTTCGAAGCTCAAAATAATAGAAAATACTGACATATCTAATTAAGAAAAAAATATAACCTACTGATGAGATCCTTGGCTAAAAAGTTACTTAGAAAGATGTTTGGTTTTGGTATCCTACTATGAGAAATTAAAATTAAAAAAATGTGAAATATTACGAATATTTCACATTTTTAAATGATGTTTTTACCGATATACCTTATTTAATTTAATATAATAATAGCCTACCAATAAAGTGAAGCATCTTTTTTAAAATCATACATTTAAATTTTTTATGATTTTGTTGCTATTATTTTTCTATAAATATTTAATAAGCGACGTGACCACACTCTAGAAAGCCTCGCGGCGGACTGATTTTCGCGCAGCGTTTTATAGTAGTTTTAAAATATTTATAGAAAAATAATAGCAACAAAATCATAAAAATTTTAAATGTATGATTATGATACTACATAGTACCTACTTACTAGAAAACACAAAATATAAAAAAAAGTGAAAAGGTACAAAATGTAAGTACTAACACAAGTAGCATTTGGTATAAGGGTAACAGCAGATACCTTCGAATCTATTCGCCCGGTCACCCCATAGCGCGAAGGTCCGCGTGCTCTCACTCAGGAGGTCTACCATGCTTCTGGATGCGCGAACCACTATGCGAGTCGGTGGTAGAGTCTTCGGCAGCTTCAAGGAGACTCTCATGGCAGGGAAGGATAGTTCTATTGGTACTCTGAAGGAAAGAAAACCGATAATTATTTTTTTTCGAGCATATCTATGATGTTGTCGCTCTCGTTTAGTTCACCCCTTCACCGAGTGACATGAACGAAGCGCGCCAAATTCAAGCCTCTGACGATCCGCCCGACAGTCCGTCAGTCCGTCCGTCATGTGTCAGTCCGTCCGACAGTCTCCCATCGTGACTTGAACCTGCGACCATCGAGCAGAGGCGAGCCACGAGAACACTCCACTTTGCTCCTGACCTCCTAACAAGTGAACTACAACTGGCTAATACGAGTACCTAGTCCGGTATGGTGATTATGTAACTCGCGACCGGTTTGCGACAGGCGTAAATTAAGCAATCAGTGCTGTCAAACGCCAATTTTGAGCAATTTTGACGTTGTAGCTGGTGTCAAACTAACACAAAATTGACGTTTGACAGCACTGATTGCTTAATTTACGCCTGTCGCAAACCGGTCGCGAGTTACATAATCACCCGGCCGGTTTACTCTAGCTAGATTATTATATTACACAGTAAAGTATATTTAGATAGATACCTACCGTATTACCTTATAATTTAATGTGTTTACTTACCTATGTCTTGTGAGATTATACAATCCATTGTCTAAACCTTCTTGTGTCTTTTAATTATTTATTTATTTAAACTTCATTGCACTACTTAGGGTACAAAGGGTGGGCTTAATGCCGAGGCATTTTCTACCTACCAACCAGGAAACACATGTTTAAAATAAAAGGGTTGGCGTGCTAACATTACATGAAATATAAGTAGTAACTGTGTTTATGACATTTTATATATATATGTCGGAGATCAACCTGCCGCGTTGATTCATCTGTGGTCCAGTCCGGTCTCCAACGCCATCTGTTAGCGCATTGAGGAGTGTGTAGTAGTAGGAAACGTCAAGTAGACAACTGTCATTGTCACTTGGGCATGGTCAAGACAGAGTGTCAGTGAGGTTAGGATGGACGGTGAGGTGTGGCACTTTGTTGGCGACTTCCGAGCAGAGCACTGGTCCCCTCTGGCCTCTGTCTTGAACTTGCCGCGTTTCACTATTAGCGGTATTGTACGTAGCAAAGTGATCAACCAATAAACATCTGGACTACACATAAGTTGCATTTCTTTATCGTGGACTTCGAGGTATGTCTGACGCTCCGAACGACAGGCCTCGGGACCCTTCCCCGTCATATTTATATATTATACCTAAAAGAAATATTATATTATACATATCTAAATACCTAAAGAAAAACAGCTAATCTATGTATGTACCTGGGTCTCTTCCTTGAAGACAAACATAAACATAAAAGTCTTTATTTGAAACATAATTAAGGCGCAAGTAACGAAATATGAATTCTGCATGCCATACCTACAATTTATATTTTGCACACCAATGTATATTGGTCAAACATGCTGACTCAAAAAAACGATTTGTCATCATTTTTACACGTGTTTTGCAAATAAATGACTTTTACTTCTTTTTACTTTTTTTATGCATGATTTGTTTATTTTTATTACTATTTTCCGAATTATCGTCTGTAACGTTGTGTTTTTTTTTATAAATGTTTGTATAAGTGGCATCTTGATTGGTATATACAAAACTATATTAACTGTTTGTGCCTAATAAACGAAAAAAAAAAAAAAAAATAAGACCTCCGGAGGATTATCTATGTCTCTATGTCTGTCTCTATGTCTATGTCTCTATGTCTATGTCTCTATGTCTATGTTTCTATGTCTATGTCTCTATGTCTATGTCTCTATGTCTATGTCTCTATGTCTATGTCTCTATGTCTATGTCTCTATGTCTATGTCTCTATGTCTATATCTCTATATCTATGTCTCTATGTCTATGTCTCTATGTCCATGTCTCTATGTCTATGTCTCTATGTCTCTATGTCTCTATGTCTCTATGTCTATGTCTCTATGTCTATGTCTCTATGTCTCTATGTCTATGTCTCTATGTCTATGTCTCTATGTCTATGTCTCTATGTCTCTATGTCTATGTCTCTATGTCTATGTCTCTATGTCTATAAAGATAGGATCTACCTCTCAGGCTCGACAGGTTTAGGCAGCATTGACGGAGTTGTCACAGCAACCCACAGGTTTAACCTAAGCCCTTTGAATTCCTTCTGATAGTCGGCCAGACGGACAGACAACCAGTTCATGTTGCGTTCTATATCACGGAGGATGGTGAAGGAGGCCATTTCTATCGCGTTCGATAACTGCGCCCTTAGAGCTCGACGTACCTGGTGTAAAAACATACAATAATAAAATAATATAGTCTTTTATTTCTTTGCAGTGAAATTGACAGATATTACTCAAAAATTTAAAAATCTATGTTAGTATCTCATCATCAGCCTCCTGCGTCGGTCGAACAGTCCAGGCGGACCAGTACCCGCCGCGCCACAGAGGTCGTCGATGTTATTATTAGTATCTCATTACCATGATCACGGGCCATAAAGTGACACGGTCCTTTGGGAGGCTTGCGTGGGGCCGAAGCCAACAGCACAGAGGCCATTTGAGAGAGTTCATCTAAAGGCGATGGCTCCACATAGCGGGTATCATTCTCGGGTGCATAATATGATACACCCAAAGATGGTATCCGTTAGGTGTAGAGACTATTGCAAAGAAAAATGAAAGAAATAAAACCAGGCTATTGTGATGGATGTATGGTAATCGGGCTATAGGGGAGATTGCGGACGTCTGCCATAAACATAGCCTCATAACTGTTAAGAGTGGCAGACGGTGGCTTGCCGAATGCTGGATGGGTTCCATAAAAAGTCGGCGTAAATACCGGAGAGGAACAACATCGGCGCAAACGACTGAGGCGTCGAGAGGTGCGGCCCCGATTTCACCATCACGAAGACTGCCCGTTTACGCCATTAGACACTTCCACCCCTGAGTCTACATCCTAAGATGCATCTCTTGCGACTCCACTCAGACCGGCCAATGAAGGCAAGCAAGAGGTGGGGATCGGGATGCCACTCCGCAAGCGGAGACGAGAACCTGGAACTTCCCAGGGAGCACTAGTACCCGTGGTGTCGCTACTCACCAACAGCTCGCCACAAGCTGCCCTGCGGTTATTATTATTATTATACGTTCAATAGTTATTAAAACATTTACCTCGGTGTATGTTTGAGCTTGTAATGGCGTGTATTGTCTTGAATTTGCATTAATTTCATCTAACAGCTCCAGCATCTGCAAAAAGGTGGAAAAATCAAATAAATGGACTGTACCTCGGACGTCGCAGTGATATCCACTATAATAATAATAAAATATATTTTTTCACGGAGATGGGTTTTAGGAAAGTAGGAATAATAAAATACAATTAGTAATAAGGAACTTACATTCTATTACATATTTGGTGTAGATAAGGGTAGTATACTCTTTCCTTAGGTACATTCCTACTTGTAATAAACCTTTTAGGGTCAAAGTTAATGACACCTCGCTCTGACTAAGTTTGGTAACTTGTATTCAGACACGAGGGCTCAAACCTCTGGCTTATTTTTTTATTTATTTATTTATACTTTTTGCACGAAAAACATACACAAAACTTTTTCTAGAAAATTTAAACAAAGGCGAACTTAACCCTAAAAAGAGTTCTCTTCCAGCATACCTTATTGGGAGAGAGAGACCAAGTGAAGAGAGAAGTGGGTACATGTGTATAAATAAAATAAGAAATAGACAAAATATTAAATTTTAACTTACTTATTAATTATACTAATATATACTATATAACAATAACAAATATAAAATACTATATAACCTAAATTCCAAAAAATAAATTCAATACTTACATTACATATACATAAAATACAACATAATTATGAAGATAGATAATGCTCTTTGCGCTTGAAAATGAAGAGTGAGGGGCTAGCACGAATTTGGACAATATAGATAATATTGTAAGTCATGGAATGGGATTGAATATGAGAACAGCTTCTATAACATTTCATAACTGTATTATGATCTAAGCTCAATCCCATCATTTCTCTATCTGGTTTGCAAGCGTATTGAGGAAAGGTAAATTTTATACCAGACTGTTTTTCATTGTAATACAATGAACTGAAACTGACATACTATGTCAGTTTATCAAAATGCGTTGACGTAAACGGAAAAGACGCTGTACGGTCGAAGCGCTAACGCATCATCGGTTCAGTGTGAAAGGTTGAATGTTTTATTATATAGGTACTAGCTGCACCCCGCGGTTTCACCAGCGTGGTGATAGATATTTTGGATAGTATACAATATATCTTTATGAATTGTAGCCTATGTGTTATTCTGATATGTTATTGTGAAATTTCATCAAAATCCATTCAGCAGTTTTTGAGTGAAAGAGCAACTAAATTACTCAAATAGACCTCACAAACTTACGCGTTCATAACATTAGTAGGATTTGTATGTTCTGGCATTACGCGACCGATAATATGCGATACGCGAGACATAGAATGCGCGACGCATGTCCATCAGATATGCACCGATCCTAACTCTTCCCAATCCTTCCGCATAATGATAATTTGGAGTTTACTGCTATTACGTCTATTTCGCACTACAAAATCAGACGTGCGTGGGAAAAGATGGGGATGTCTTCTAACAAATAGTGTCATTTCAAATAGGTAGGTATACACGGTGAAACATGAGGCCACCCCTCATCAATAATCACGCAATCTTCGTACGAAAAAATCAAATTCTAAAATACTACCTATTCAGCCAATCACAGCGCAGCGGTGCAAGATAACGCAGTCATCATTCCAAAATTCAAATACAGAATAAAAAATTGGCATACTACCTAATTAGCCAATCACAGCGGTGTAAGAGCAAGACATAATGCTTTTATTTAGCTATCGTTTTCTTGACATGATCCAGTAGTTTTTTTTAACATATTACGGATTTTTGTCTTACACTATTAGCCAAAAATAAATTTTCAGGGTTTATTCTTCATGAAAGCCAGTTTTTAAGATAGGTTGCAGAAAAAAATAATATACGAAATATTTTTTTAGAACCATATAAAGTTAATGTTAATATTAGATTTTGGTAATAATAATTTTAATATTTGGTTTTCTATAAATCTAAGAGTCAAATATGTATAAGGGTATTAAAGGCCCACTATTTATCTTGTTTAAAAAAAAAAGACCCAATATTTTGGCTGCAATTGCGAAATTAAGGATGAAATCTGATTTTAACTAAAATTTTACTAAAATCCAAAAACTTTTGAACCAGTGAATAACGCTGAACATACAGGTGGGTTAAATCGATAGGTACTGAGGTCCCCCACCATCCACCGATGATCCACACCTCATGTTACACCCTGTATATAACGACGGAAGCGTTAGAATCTTCCATCCTAGTCACCTTGACATAAATACATACCGGCAAAGCCTCTTCACATCTCCTAGATAGTTCCTTATCACCATAACTGTCTGAGATCCTCCACAGATGTAGGTAAGTGCTCATCTCCCGACTGACCCTAGGGTCGGGCAAGCCATCGCAGCGAAGGAATTGTAGCCACTAGAACAAAAACATTTATTTTACCGCTAGTTGTAGCTTGTAGTTACTTAAATTTTAAGTTTCTTAGTTAATTATAATAATAAATAAATAATAATAATAATGATGGACAATTCACACAGCATTATCTAGCCCCATGGTAAGCAGAGCTTGTGTTATGGGTACTAGATAACTGATATACATAATACAATACATTACATAGATAGATATTTTTTATTTTACATAGAAAACGACCAGAACACCCGGAACAAATATCTGCAGACAATTGTTCCGAGGCCGGAATCGAACCCGCAACCTCCTGCGTCGCAGGCGGACCTTCGCCCACCGCGCCACATCGGTCGCCTCTCATTATCAACTCTTATTGTATTATGTATAACTTCTACATAACATGTCGCTCTATTATTTGTTGTTTGCACATAGTTTCCGTTTCAAGCCAGATCATACTTAATTTTTTTTGTGTTATACTCTATTATTGCTTGTCAAAAATCAATAAACCCTACTAAATATTTACACGCAATTCTTTAATTGAAATTAGATTTTTATTTACTAAAACATTTTCCTCAAATTATGTAGGTTGAGGCTTGCTTTAAGAGTATACTTCAGAAACACTTTTCTATCAAACTGTACATTGTTTAAGGTTGGACTGAGAAATTCGTAACATAGTGGCACTTTTTGCTAGGTATTTTAGAATCCGAGCATAGCGGGTATCGAGCAAAGCGAAACTATAGTTTGACCGAAACCGCTGTACCGCGCCTGAGGTATGCGAGCGGCGAGACGGGGGGGAAATATCGGCCGCTCCGATCCATCAGTCTGCCGTCAACGCGTACTCTTGCTCGTTTTTCTTCGCCCCCACCTCGCCGCACCAAGGAGCGGTATAGCGGTTTCGGTCAAACTATAACAGCTAAACTTTAATGTTTGCGGAATACATATGGCTTTGCTGCCATCCTCCGTGAAAAGACCGCATCCCTGATGCGCTGGTTTTTAGGATTGTGGTACTGGGGCCTAAAAGCCATAGCAGGTAGGCTCCCCTGTGAAAATGTTTCATGGGGATATTGATTTAATTTAGTTTTAATTTTTAGAGTTTGATATAACTATACCCTAGTAATAAGCTCTCAGTAAATGGAAATTGCTAGTTGGAAATTGCTCTTACTATATTATATTTATTATATTGCTCTATCTAAATGGAAATTGCTAGCGCCTTTACGAGTACCTAAGCGGGTAAAGGTCGACTTTGCTCAAAGAAATCTTTTCAACTGAAGACTTTGTCAAAATAATCAACGGGTTACATACTATGTTTGAGTTAAATTATGTAATGCTGTCAAATTATTTGTGATCCAAATTAACACCAATTTCTCTAAATCTCTTCTGTTATCTTTATAACTAAACTTACTAACTAAACTTTCTTAACTGAACCGGCAAATGTAGTTAACATTTGCCGGTTCAGTTAAATTTTTTTATAAGACATAATGCTACTGTACCTCTGCAAGTTTCTGCTGCTTATTGTCGGATGCAAATTTCTGTCTTTCGAATTCTGTAAAAGCAAATTCACTACATAGTATAAAACAAAGTCGCAACCCGCTGTATATCTGTCCCTACGTATGCTTAGATCTTTAAAACTACGCAACGGATTTTGATATGTTTTTTTAATAGATAGCCTATAGATAGATTCAAGAGGTTTATAAACTATTTGGCACATAGATATCCACGGGAGAAGCCGCGGGACGCAGCTAGTAAATAATGAAGTACAAAACTTTCATTTAGGTATCATGAGTTGGGAAAATACTACAAATTTAAAAGGTTTTCGAGAGCTCTGTGGTGCGGTGGGCGAAGGTCCGCCTGTGTCGCAGAAGGTTGTGGGTTCGATTCCCGCCTCGGGACATAAGTTTGTGCGATTTGCGTACACGCTGGGAATGCACTGACTTACTTTCAAGCAAATTCACAGTCATCTGGAGTATGTCTCTCCTAATTTCATGCTCGGCATTATCTTTTGCCATAAGCTCGGCCCGCTCGCGAGCTAAAGCCAGCTTCTTCTCTTTTGCACCCGCCAGCTTTGCTTGCCTGTTAGAGAGAGACAGAAACAATTAACATCATAACGCATTCAACATCTACCTGCAGTCTTTCGCAGGTCGTCATCCCACCTGGTCGGAGGGCGTCCTACACTACGTTTACCGAGTCGTGGTCTCCACTCAAGAACACGTTTGCCCCAACGGCCGTCGGTTCTTCGCGAGATATGGCCGGCCCACTGCCACTTTAGCTTGCTAATTCTCAGAGCTATGTCGATAACTTTGGTTCTATGTCGGATGTGTTCGTTGCGAATCCTATCCTTCAGAGACACTCCGAGCATAGCTCTTTCCATAGCTCGCTGAGCGACTTTGACCTGGTGGACCAGCCCTATCGTGAGTGTCCACGTCTCAGCTCCGTAGGTCATAACGGGTAGGACGCACTGGTTGAAAACTTTCGTTTTCAAGCATTGCGGTATGGATGAAGAGAAGACTCGACGTAGTTTCCCAAACGCTGCCCAGCCTAGCTGGATCCTCCTTTTGGCCTCCTTCTCGAAATTGTTTTTACCTAACTGCAGAATCTGCCCGAGGTATGTGTATTCGGAAACGATATCGAGAAGGTGACCATGTACGACCCCCGGCCTTGGATCAATGTGTCCATTGATCATGACTTTGGTTTTATCCAAATTCATGCCAAGACCGATACATCGGGAGGCTGAAGCTAGGCCGTCCAGCATCTGGTTCAGCTCCTCTAGCGACTCCGCCAATAGGACTATGTCATCAGCGAATCGCAGGTGTGAGATGTAGTTGCCGTTTATGTTTATGCCCTTACCTTTCCAGTCCAGAGTCTTAAACAAATCTTCCAACGCGCTTGTGAACAGTTTCGGGGATATGACATCCCCCTGTCTCACTCCTCTGCGCAGTTGGATAGGCTTAGACTGCTGGCCCTGTACTTGGACACACATAGTGGCGGCTTCGTAGAGACATCTCAGAACCTCGATATAACGATAGTCCACTTGGCATCGCTGTAAGGATTCCAGAACAGCCCAGGTCTCGACAGAGTCAAAGGCCTTCTCATAGTCCACAAAAGCCAGACACAGGGGCTGATTATACTCTTCGGACTTCTGTATAATCTGCCTCACTGTGTGTATGTGGTCTATGGTGCCATATCCTCCGCGAAATCTGGCCTGTTCCGGTGGCTGGAACTCGTCGATTCTCCTAGCGAGACGGTTCGTGACTACTCGTGAGAACAGCTTATAGACGTGGCTCAAGAGTGAAATGGATCTGTAGTTTTTAAGAAGGGTTTTATCGCCCTTCTTAAAAAAGAGCACCACCAAACTCCCGCTCCACGCCTTTCGAGTTCTCCCACTGTGAAGAACGGCGTTGAAGAGGTTCTGTAGCTCCTGTATAACAGGAGCTCCTCCAGCTTTCAAGAGCTGATATACATAATACAATATAATTATTACATAGATAGATTTTTTTTTAATATATATAGAAAACGACCAGAACACCCGGAACAAATATCTGCAGATCGTACACACAATTTGTTCCGAGGCGGGAATCGAACCCGCAACCTCCTGCGTCGCAGGCGGACCCTCGCCCACCGCGCCACATCGGTCGTCAAAATATATACCAGAGGAATAGATAAATATAACTTATAATAATTAAATTAAAACTAACATAGTCTAAGATTTTTTTTACTTTTACTATGTACTTATGGATCTATGTAATCTGGAAATAAATACATTTCTTATTATTATATTTATCACTTTACTTTTGATCTAGGAGCTAACTAGGGCTACCTAGGACTAACATAACTTTTGATCTAGATGAAACAGCTCAGGACGGACGCTACTACACTGGCTTTGCAAGCGCGTCCTCAGCGAGGACGCTGCGGGCTTGCAGCATGGGAATGATTTGCCACTACGCGCTCGCGGTGTCTGCGCAGCGAATTAGGGTCGGTATATATCTAACAGAAAATGCGTCGCGTATTATCGATCGCGTAACGCCAGAACAGGCAAATATACATATAATAAAACATTTAACCATTCACACTCAACCGATGATGCGCTAGTACGTCGAGCGTACAGCGTCTGTTACGTTTCCGTCAACGCATAGTCGGTCGATGTAAAGCATCGTGACACGTGCATTTTGTATGATGCATTCAGACTAGGCGTAACACCAGCGGATATCGTTTGTGTACAGGCCGTTCGAACTGACTAGACGTGTAATATGGCAGATCTAATTTGACCGTATAAATAATGCTGGACAATTCACACAGCATTATCTAGCCCCATGGTAAGCAGAGCTTGTGTTATGGGTACTAGATAACTGATATACATAATACAATCCATTACATAGATAGATATTTTTTATTATATATATAGAAAACGACCAGAACACCCGAAACAAATATCTGCAGATCGTAAACACATTTGTTCCGAGGCGGGAATCGAACCCGCAACCTCATGCGTCGCAGGCGGACCTTCGCCCACCGCGCCACATTGGTCGTCAAATAGACGCGACCGATCATACGCTCAACGCATTTTCCGTCAGGCATGTACGTACATATGTACCGACCCTTGGGGGCGCGTTGTTGCGCTCTTGCAGTGACCTTTGGGCAGTTATATTTACTTGGAAATCGCTCGCTAGTTACCAGTGTGATAACGCCCTGAGATTATTTTTGATCTAGCGAACATATAGCTGATACATATACGTTGAATAAGGAAACATGGCTATTTGATCTAGTGAACATACATATAGCTGATAAAGTTAATCTAGGAAACATTGCTAAAATAACTTTAGTAGGTACTAGGAATAACTAACATAACTTTAGATCTAGGATCTCCGTTATACTTTTAAACCAAGAGAAGTGGTTAAATTTACTTTTGATGATCGAGGTGAAATGGTTTTTCATACTTTTTAACAGTGGTCTAATTCTGTTAACCAATCTCTTTACGATGACAATGGTATAGTCGTAGAATCGTCACTTAGAATCCATAGACGAAAGAAACTCTAGATTGTACGTGCGGTGCTATTTGCATGAAGAGATTAATAGAATGGATTTATTTTAGTTGCCGTTAAATATAACAAAGCTCCCTCTGAGTAAATTTAAACTCAAAATTAAACGCTAAACGCTTTTGAATGTAATTCTTCTGTCTCTTTCTGTGTTTTTTCATTTATGGCAGAATGCAACCTGGGTCGTTTAAACACAAGAATGAATAGATATCTTCTAGACCTGCACAGCTGCCTATATTACAGATATTTCGGTCTAGTTTAGGCAACTGAGGCTATATAATAGTTTGTTCAATCGTTAAATCGAACTGGGCTTCATAATAAATCGTCAATTTCATTATGTAAGTGCTGGGCTTCGTGATACTGATACATCGTCGGCAACTTTTCATCAGATGAGATTTTAATCAGAGGCCATAGACTATAAAACCATGCTAAAATATTTCACTCTGTTACGATACCATTGACATAGTAAAGCGATTAGTTTAGCAATAGCCCCAGGGAGAATTGTTTAAATTAACTAACTTCTCTGCCTCCATTTCCATTCGCCATTCTTCTATCCTCTGTTCCATCCATAGGTCACGCTCCTTTTTGTTCATCTTCTTCCAATTCTTCGGCTGTTCGATTTCACTAAGGTTTTTATGTTAAATGAGGTTTGTATAAAAAAGTATTTATGAAGGTAATTTTTTTAAGAAGGCAAAGGGATTAAAAAAGAAAAAAGTTTAATAATGTAATCTACATTATTGTGGATCGAGAATTAGAGATAATTATTTTTTATGATAGTTATTAATAATAAATTACGGCATGATAAACGTCAGCAAAGGATGTTTTTTTGGTAAAACGAAGCTGAATTTGTGCATCTTGCTTTTGTTTATTTTATATGTTTATGTAATTAATTATTTATTGTAGTTTTGTGTCTTTGTTTGTTTTTTTCTCTCGCGGTATACGACCGGATTCTTATAGAAGTTGCCGTCCCTAAATTCGTCAGTAAAATGATTGACAGGCAGGACGCGCTGCTTTTATTCAGAAAAAAACTAGGACAGGGTCATAAAATTTATGGCCCTTTTTATTTGTCCGAGAAACGGCAACTTCATATAAGAATTTTAGATTTCTTTTATGTTTTGCGTCACGATCGCAAGTCTTTTTGGTAATAAAAGGAGGATTTCGTGTAAGGAGGTTGATATCAATAATATTTGCGTGTCGCAGTGCATAGCAGTCAAGTTCAGTTGAATTGAAGATAAAAACTGTGTTTTTAAACTGAAATAATCATGTTTGACAAGGTTCAATATTGTATTTTTACAATAAACATTCCAAAGAATTAGAACATTCGATTTCATAATATTTTTTTACCTGCAAGGCATGGGTTCTGGTGTTTTAATGTGTATGTGATTGGCGAGCACTATGTTATAATAATGACAATATAAAAAAATAATAATAAATAAAATGTTTTATTTCGGTAACTTATAAATTAAACATACATGTATTGGAGTCCCCCTTTAAGCAAAATTTGCTTGTATTAGAGGAAACCGCTCTTGCCAGATTAATGATTAACATTTTATAACTTGGTGTACAAATAATATAATGACAAATAATTGTCTTCGTGATAATAACATGGAAATGAATTTAAAAACGAGAAGGCTCACGACATTAACGCCATGTGGGTAAGCAGTTAAGTTTTTAAAGAAACCTAGACCACAGCCTAGACCCAGCCAGCCAGCCTGATGTGTGCGACAACGTCGCTCGTGGAGGTGTTAGCAAGCATTTATATTACGGGCCTTAGATCTGCGAAATCGCGGTAAGAATCATGAATCGTGCTGAAATTTTACATACATAGATGTAGCGAAAGGCCCGTATTATGAAGCTATATGACTGAGCCCCCAAGGTAGATAGAGTTTTTCAACCCTTTTTTCATTAAGGAATCGACTCAGTAGGCATATCTTTTATTGTAGATTAACATCAGTGTAGAAATACTGCCCCAAACTATATCTAAAAAAATAAACTCTGTTGTTGACTTTTGGATAGAATTTACACTACTTGTCGATTTTGGGTCGTGGATAATGTTTATTATTTTGAATGCTGCTTGTGTTAGTAACTTAGTACTTACATTCTGTACCGTTTCACTTTTTTTTATATTTTGTCTGTGCTACGTGTTTTCTAGGGAGTAGGTACTATACAATGTGTATTATCGAACCTTGATCAAACGAGATGTGCGGATACACGACATATATTTATCGATAAAAAACAAAAAATAACAAATTATATGTTACCTATCTCAAAAATAAAGCCGATTTAATTATTTTTTAATGAAAACTACTTCATCTGGTTTTTTCTTCGTTTCTTTTTGAGTAAACGGTGTATTTTATTCAAAATAGCCTCATTTGAAAGCTAGATAGTTTACCTAGCTACCTAGCAAGAAAAATATATATATATTTGTAGATTAAATTATGAAGTTTAATACAACATGCAAAAAAGTACACCTCAATAAGCCAGTTTTAAAGTTACAGATCAAAAATAAAATAAAAACTATTTTTTTTGAAAATTTCTAAAAAAAAGATTTTACTAGGCTTATGTACCGAAATTGTAATTTTTTTCTTATTTTTTTAGCTAGGTAGACTATCTAGCTTTCAAATGAGGCTACTTTGAATAAAATACACCGTTTACTCAAAAAGAAAAGAAGAAAAAACCAGATGAAGTAGTTTTCATTAAAAAATAATTAAATCGGCTTTATTTTTGAGATAGGTAACATATAATTTGTTATTTTTTGTTTTTTATCGATAAATATATGTCGTGTATCCGCACATCTCGTTTGATCAAGGTTCGACAATACACATTGTATATTCTTATATTTATATGTGTAACTAAACTTGTTTGTATGTTGTGTTAGAATTTTCTTTCTTTCTTTTATATGTATATATACATAGGGTATATTCTATCTACCACTCTGTTTCAAGTTCGGTCTTTCTTACTACATTATCCCTAATTTTCTTTCCTTCGTACAAACCTTCTCAAACTCTGGTATTTCCTCAACTGGACCTTTCTTCTTTTTTCCTTTCGCTTTCTTTTTCTCCACGAATTGTTCTATTACTATTGGTTTCTTTTCTTCCTCCTCTATTAAAAAATTAAATAACAATCAAACAATCATCATCATCATTATCATCAGCCTATAGCAGTCCACTGCTGGACATAGGCCTCCCCCAATGAGCGCCATAGCGCCCTGTCTTCAGCTTGCCGCATCCAGCATCTACCCGCAGTCTCATCTACCATCAATCAAACAATAGAAATAAATTATTATAAGAACTAGTATTTAAAACTTAAACAGTTGAGCTAAATGCAGACTGTTAACAGAGTGTGTAAACCAGACAATATAACAGGCAGTTCAAGTAATCCATATCAATACCAGTCGGAAGCGTCCCCAAACTATATATTTTATCTAAATCTGTATGGTAGTTATTTGTTTTCTGATAAATTCTGCGTTTGAATTAATTTTCTTTCTATTATCTGTAATATTTTGATCTTTTGATAAATGTTTGAGTAAACCGCGAATGAAAAAATATTCGCGTGACCTTCTTATTCGTTTTTTATTACAAAAGTAATAAAATATGTACGATAAGGTATGTTATTAAAGTTTGAATGCATCAAACTTTTTAATAACATAGTGTTCCAAATTCAAAAGTCATTTCGATGAACCCGTTTGGAATTAGATGGGATGAAAAGTAGCGTTTTTTTTGTGCCCGTTTGTTGCTGACTACAAACGGGCAGGAAAAAAACTAGATTTGCTCAGGTTTTTGCTTTGTTTTAGTCAGGCAAACGCAAAGACAATATAAAGTAGTAAAATGTACTAACCCACGACAGGAAGGGAATCTTCTGACCAGTTGAACACTTCACTCTTTACTTCTACCACCTCTTCCTGTGAAATTAAAAAAAAATCAGTTTAGGTATAAGTAGTTGTTTTCTTCACGCAAAAAACTACTGAACGGATTAGGCTGAAATTTTGCATAAATCGTGGTCCTAGCCACAAAATATTAAATTATTTCTTTTATTTATTTATTAACTAGCATTTCAAACCGTTAAATACAATAACCAAGTATCATTAACATTATAAATAAGATGAAACATTAAGAAAAACTAATAATATTAAATAATTCGTAAAAAATAGGCTTTTATAACGCCGGGTGATTATGTAACTCGCGACCGGTTTGCGACAGGCGTAAATTAAGCAATCAGTGCTGTCAAACGTCAATTTTATATTAATTTGACAGCAGCAGCTACAACGTCAAAATTGCTCAAAATTGGCGTTCGACAGCACTGATTGCTTAATTTACGCCTGTCGCAAACCGGTCGCGAGTTACATAATCACCATGCCGGTTTGCTTGTCAAACTATTTTTTTTGAGCATTTGCGACATCCAAATAAACATCTTCATATTAAACAACTGAAAACTAAATATGATCATATTAGGTTATCTCTAAAAAGTCTTATCATGATCATGATTAGCCTATATTAGCCCAGTGCTGAACATAGGCCTTCCCTAATGAGCGTATGGCGCTCATAAAGGAAGGCCTATGCGCCTGTCTTTAGCTTGCCGCAACCAGCATCTGCCTGCAGACTAAAAAGTCTAAGGATTCAGTCTAGGTACGAATTATTTTTAAAAGGAAAAAGCAATACATTTTACAATGTATAGAATCTAATACATTTTTATTAAAATCTAGTTATAACCAAACTAATACAATTGATTATTTTATAACAGAATAAATAAATTGAATTATTATAGCTACCTCGCCTTTTTTCTTCTTCTTTCTTTTGGGTTTATCTGAAAAAAAAATAGCCTTAATATAAACATAAACGATGATCGTCTGAGACGCAGGGTTGCGGATTCGATTCCCGCCTTGGGACAAATGCTAGTACGATATAATAAAAATATTGTATTATATTCTATATATCAGATAACTAGTACCCATAATACAAGCTCAACCTTGGGGCTAGATGATGCTATGTGGACTGTCCAGCTTTATTTGTTTAATTATTTACTAATGGACCTTCCCGGCTTCGCACGGTTTTAATACGGATCCATAACTTTTTTGAAAATATAGCCTATGTTCACCGCAGATAGTAAAATTTTCCAACGGTGAAAGAATTTTTCAAATCGGTCCAGTAGTTTCGGAGCCTATTCAATACAAACAAACAAACAAAAAATAAAAAAAATCCTCTTTATAATATTAGTATAGAAGGCGTAACGAATCAAGCTCTCTGCGAATGGTACATTACGCCCCGTAACGTTATTACTAGTCATCATTATCCTATGTTAGTCCACTGCTGGACATAGGCCTCCCCCAATGAGCGCCATAGCGCCCTGTCTTCAGCTTGCCGCATCCAGCATCTACCTGCAGTCTTTCGCAGGTCGTCATCCCACCTGGTCGGAGGGTGTCCTACACTACGTTTACCGAGTCGTGGTCTCCACTCAAGAACACGTTTGCCCCAGCGGCCGTCGGTCCGATAACCTTGGTTCTCTGTCGGATGTATTCGTTTCGTATCCTATCCTTCAGAGAAACTCCGAGCCTAGCTCTTTCCATAGCTCGCTGAGCGACTTTGAACTGGTGGACCAGCCCTATCGTGAGTGTCCACGTCTCAGCTCCGTAGGTAAAAACGGGTAGGACGCACTGATTGATAACTTTCGTTTTCAAGCATTGCGGTATGGATGACGAGAAGACTTGACGTAGTCGTCGGGAAAAGATGTGTCATACATTCAATTGCAGCCAGCCAAAAGGGAATGACCCAATTACATTTTAGAGCATTCAATGTTAATTATAATTAGGTAAATTAAAAATTCTAATGCCACAACGGCCCCGTTCCGAAACTCGCGTCCCATTTAGTATTTAGGACTCTTTGAGTAATAGGATTAGCATACGATTTGTTAAACTTAAGTATTTGATTGTGTAACTTAGTCATTTCTTATAATATTTAGATGACCGATGTGGCGCGGTGGGCGAAGGTCCGCCTGCGAAGCAGGTTGCGGGTTCGATTCCCGCCTCGGAACAATTGTGTGTACGATCTGCAGATAATTTGTTCCGGGTGTTCTGGACGTTTTCTATGTATAATAAAAAATATATATCTATGCAATGTATCGTATTATGTTTATCAGTTATCTAGTACCCATAACACAAGCTCTGCTTACCATGGGGCTAGATAATGCTGTGTGAGTTGTCCAGCATTATTTATTTATTTATTTTTATTTTATTTATTCAATAATAATAAGCATCTAAAAGACCGTAGAATAAGTTAAATAAGATCTGTTACTTTTCTATGGTCTGAAATAAATGATTTATTATTTATTTATTTATATATAAAAAATCGATGGACCTTCGTTTGTCCGCCTTCTCACGTGATGGACAGTGAACACGTGTCCGACGATTTATCATGAAGGGTCTAGAAGACACCTTATGATATTATGAGCAATAATTGCAGTAATAATAAGTAATGATGGATAATCATATTAAGTACCTTCCTTTTCTACCTCATAATCATCATCATCATCATCAGCCTATGTTAGTGCACTGCTGGACATAGGCCTCCCCCAATGAGCGCCATAGCGCCCTGTCTTCAGCTTGCCGCATCCAGCATCTACCTGCAGTCTTTCGCAGGTCGTCATCCCACCTGGTCGGAGGGCGTCCTACACTACGTTTACCGAGTCGTGGTCTCCACTCAAGAACACGTTTGCCCCAGCGGCCGTCGTTTCTTCGCGAGATATGGCCGGCCCACTGCCACTTCAGCTTGCTAATTCTCAGAGCTATGTCGATAACTTCCGTTCTCTGTCGGATGTATTCGTTACGAATCCTATCCTTCAGAGAGACTCCGAGCATAGCTCTTTCCATAGCTCGCTGAGCGACTTGAACAGGTGGACCTGCCCTATCGTGAGTGTCCTTCTCAAACTATTATTCAATAATTCCTGTTTAATCTAATACAGTCAAGTTGAGTAACTTTAAAGATTTCTTTTAACGACTTTATAGGAATCGATAAGATTCTATTCTAGTATGTTTTTTATGAATGTTCGTGGATTTCTCCATCATTTATGGAACGATTTGGATGTTCCTTTTGCAGTTGTATAGAAAGTAATTCCAAGATTTTTAGCGTACTGTACTGTTAGTCTAATTTGTTTCTTTGTACACTTCCTCTATCTATTCCATCGCCTCTCCTGCAAACCTTAGGTTTGCAGGAGAGGCGAGAGGCGACGAAGAAAATCTTCTCTTACTCAGGGTTAAGCTCGCCTATGTGCATATCTGTTTTAATTAGGGTTTTTTTTAAGTTTTGTGTTTGTACTATAAAGAAATACAGAAAAAAGACTGTCCCATAAAAATTACTCGAGGGATACTCGTATACATATATCCCTCAAAACTTAATTTCACGTAATGTAAATACTAGAAATAAGAATAAACTCGCTGTGCCCACAACTAGGCTACATAAGATAAGTGTATCTTTTAAAGGGCAATGTATACGCTTCTACAACAAAACTCCAAGTGAGTTGCAAAAATTATCAATAAATAAATTTAAAAAAATTGTGAAACATATTCTCTGTAAAAAACCTTATTACAAAATATCAGATTATCTGGAAGATAAAAAAGCTTGGAACGAGTTTTGCTCCAACTCAAAATCTAACAACTTACAGATAAGCAAATCAAATGTACTAGACACATAAGTTATGAACATACTAGTGGTTTCTTCTTACTTCTTCCACTGGTGGACAAAAAATTGAAGTGAACATCAAAATAATGTTATTATAATAATGAATAGTATAAAATATGACTTGTCTAAGTGCTTATTTGTAAGCCTAAAGAAATAAACTTTCATTTCATTTCAATAGTACAAAGCTAAGTAACTACAGTATGAAGGCTAGAGGGATTAGAGGTAGGTTATAGTTTTTTTTATTAATTTTTTTTACGAAATACTTAGTTCTCTTTTTTTTCTATGAGTGTCCTTCTATATTCTTTTCTAAGCAAATAGAACTAACAACCGAAAGAACCCCTAAGAGAACTATTTAAGAATAAACTCTCTTACCAATTTTATATCCTTCCCAACTAGAAAAGGAAGCGCCAAGTAACATATGTTTATCTACAGAAACAACTGTGTTCGTCAGTCAGTCAGTCACAAAACAGTTTTATATATCGACGAATTAAATTCAAAATAAAATTACGTACCAGTCAATATGGGAAAGAAAGCCAATAACTATGTTTTTTTACGATTTTTTCACACCTTAATTCAACCCTTATGGCGAAGTCGTAGCTACCATAGTATCGATCAAACTTTTCAGGGGTTGGCGCTTTTGACATAGAAGAAGGCAACAACCTATATACTTACCTACTTATTCATAACTAGCTGCGCCCCGCGGCTTCATCCGCATCTAAGTCTTTGTGTCAAATGGTTAATATTAAAACCAAAGTAAATAATCTTGAATCACTCTATCTATTAAAAGAAACTGCATCATAATCCGTTGCGTCGTTCTAAAGATATAATCATAGGTACATAGGGCTGTCCCTATGTATGATTCCCGTTGTTTGTCTGTACAGACAACGAGAAGCGCTTCGTTTTATACTATGTAGTGTTCTCGATAGTCAGATGTTTTAATCGACTTCTTCAAATATGTTTTCATACATCAATAGCCAAGTCCTGACTGGTTCAGAGTTAAATTCAGATCCTGGGCATTGGCGAGCGTCTCATCTACCTCTATCCATTTCACCTATGTCAACCGCTCGATAAGTAAAAGTAAAAAGTAAAAAATCATTTATTTCTTTAGGCTTACAAAATAAGCACTTAGACAAGTCAAATCTATATATATAAAAGAAAGTCGTGTTTGTTACAACACTTATAACTCGAGAACGGCAGAACCGATTTTGCTGAAAATTGGTGGAGAGGTAGCTTAGAACCAGGAGTCTAACATAGGATACTTTTTATCATTTAAACTATTTGACACATAGATTCCTACGGGGGCGAAGCCGCGGGGCGCAGCTAGTTTTATATATAAACTATTATCAAATAAAATTATTTTACTGTTCACTTCAATTTTTTGTCCACTAGTGGAAGAAGTGAAAAGAAACCACTAGCATGTTCATCTCTTATATGTCTAATACATGGTTATTGGCCTATTTAAGTCTAAATATAATATTTATTTATTTAGAGATGATATATGATGATTTATGATAGAGATATTTATTTATTTATTGAGATAATAACACCATAACATTATTTATATAGGTATATATATTACTGTTTAAGTATAATATAAGTAGCTTAGTATTATTATGAGTAGTATATTTTATTATCTCTATTATATAGCACTACCTACCAAACTGTTGTCCACACTACCCAAAGGTTAGCAGGTAGAGAATGCTATCTAGCATTATGCTCGCCTATGTACAACTTTTTGTGCAATAAAGTATATTCTATCTATCTATCTATAACAGGTTTTTTTATTAAGCCCTAAGGCGATGTTATAACTACTTATACTAAAAATTACATATTTTTGTACATACACACAATACTAATTAATTTATAATTTTGTTTCAATAACATTTTGTGCATGGCTTTCGGCAGGTTTTCGTAAAATATATCTACGCTGTTTTTGGACAGAACATTGAGTAAATATGTAGCGAGTGACATAGGGGCAAACTTAAGTTGACGACCGATGTGGCGCGGTGGGCGAAGGTCCGCTTGCGACGCAGGAGGTTGCGAATTCGATTCCCGCCTCGGGACAAATATTTGTACGATCTGCAGATATTTATTCCGGGTGTTCTGGTGGTTTTCAATGTATAATAAAAAAATATCTATCTATGTAATGTATTGTATTATGTATATCAGTTATCAAGTACCCATAACACAAGCTCTGCTTACCATGGGGCTAGGTAATGCTGTGTGAATTGTCCAGGATCATTTATTATTATTATTAATATAAGTAGGTTGGTCCTACAAGTGGGCACCGCCAGCATGGCGGGGCGGCGGCGCGCGCCCAAGTAGTCGCCGGGCACGCGCATGTACATATACTCGTACATATGAGACGATCCCTCATACAGGGCTGATTAATGATGATAGCAGTGACGTAACTATACCGTTCTAGATAGATAGATAACACCACACAAAACAGAAAATAATACAGAGATAAAAACTTAAAATATAGGTATAAAGGGCGGCCTTATCGCTGAGAGCGATCTCTTCCGGGCAACCTTGGGATGGACTGGACATGAACGAACAATATAGACGGTGGCACTTTAATAAATAATTGGTAACAAATACACTAAATATCTACATTATAATAAACTTACATAGACATAAGATAAGGCTATCAATATTTCATATGGATAAATAATGCTGATGCAGCAGTTTTTTGAAGATAGGGAGTGATTTTGCACGTCTGATGTCCAGAGGGAGAGCATTCCATTGACGGGTAGCTTGTACAGTGAAAGATTTGTCATAGAAAGAGGTAGAGTGAGCAGGGACTTTCAAGATGAGGGTTCTATCTGTCTATATCTATATGTCATCCGATGAAATTGCCCATGGCAATTTCATCGGATGACAACCAAATAACTTAGAATTGAATAGAATAGAACATTCTTTATTGCACTTTATATCACTTTTAACTATTTACAGTAAAAACTTAAAAAGTAATTACTTAAATAAATTAAAAGTAAAACTATTATCTATACTAATAATTTAAGTTTGTATTCTTTGTTTTTTTTACTTCTCTATTAGTACTGTTTGTTTGTGCTCTACCAACTCTTTGTATAATATATATTTTTGTCCATCCCTGGTTGCCTGGAAGAGATCGCTTTAAGCGATAAGGCCGCCTATTGTACTGTTATTATGTAGGATTGAGATATAAGGTGTTATTTTGGGTACAATAAAGTGTTCATTCATTCATTCAATAATATTATAAAGAGGAAATGTTTGATTTTTGTTTGTTTGTTTGTAATGAATAGTGAATATATTCACTCGCGAACTGGCGAGGATTCAGCGGAAGGCAGAAAGGTAAACAAACATCTATACTAATATTATAAAGAGGAAAGGTTCGATTTTTTGTTTGTTTGTTTGTAACGAATAAGCTCCGAAACTACTGGACCGATTTGAAAAATTCTTAAACCGTTGAGAAGCTACACTATCCCCAGTGAACATAGGCTATATTATATTTTCAAAAAATTAAGGAATCCATACTAAAACCGTGCCAAGCCGGGAAGGTCCACTAGTTTTTACTAAATGCGTAATAATAAATGTTGGGAGTTGAGATTGAGCTGGAGGCCCGTGGCATTTTGAAGACTTGCCACCGTTAGTTACGCCACTGGATGACGTTGGAGTATGAAGTTAGTTACCATCAATGACAATAGGCGGAAGAGACTCAAAAGAGGCGCTGGTGTACGAGGTGTCTGTATACTGGACCTCCTCCGGTTCTGGCTCCAGATCCTCGGCATTGACGAGCGTCTCAACTATTTCTGGTTCTAGAATGAGAAGATTTGGTTAGAGAATCTGTCTTGAAAAGTTGTTTGTATCAGATAAATAAGGCTGTTGTCTCACCGCGGCGAGAAAACGACTAACTATCGGCCATTTTCTCGCTCAAGAAACGTACAGTTAGATATAGAAGAAAGAAAGAAAGAAAATACATTTATTTAACACCATACATAACACATAACACGACACATTACATTATAAGAAAATAATAAAAACAAGAAAAAAAAAACATTTAAGATATACAGAATAGAGCAAATACGGGTTACATAAGGGGCCGAAAAGGTCCCTGTCTCAGCATTATGCCGCTACAAGCCCTAAGTAAGTAGCGGCGCTGATTTTCAGACAGGTCCTGGTGTGGTAGCACAAGATATACATTCCGTGTAAACAAAAGAGATGCATATACAAATAGTTGATCGCTGACTGCTCACACTGCCGGCGAGGACTCGCTTCACTAGTTTGTCGCTGGGCGACAAGAGCCAGGAAAATAACACTCGCTCAGCGATACTCGCTCAGCGATCAGAAAGCTCACGCCGAGAGAGCAACCAGCGGTCATTCTACAATGCGGACTGTCGTTTGGCCGCCGCGAGCGAGTGATGCGAGTAATCGCTCGTCTAACTCGCACACTCGCTTATAGCCGAGCTACACAACTATCGGAACTACGTACTCGCTCCCCGCTTCACGCCGACTCGTTTTTACATTATAGCTCTGCTCGCTACTCGTTCATCGTTCCCGGTGAGACAACTGCCTAATAAGAGTCATTTTCGCATAGCATCTAGCAGATACTAGCAAAGCTTGCCAGCAAGGCTACCCCGCTATTAAACACATAACTTACCGAGCGCTATCAGCACATCATCATCATCATCATCAGCCTATATTAGTCTACTGCTGGACATAGGCCTCCCGATGAGCGCTGTAGCGCCCTGTCTTCAGCTTGCCGCATCCAGCATCTGCAGTCTTTCGCAGGTCGTCATCCCACCTGGTCGGAGGGCGTTTTTTTTTTGTTACTTGTATTATTATGTTTGACATATAAGAATATTCTTATCAATAAATAACTGAACTGAACTGAACTGAACTGGCGTCCTACCTACGTTTAACGAGTCGTGGTCTCCACTCAAGAACACGTTTGCTCCTGCGGTTGTCGCATCTAGCCAGAAACTAGAGATCGTTTGTGTACAGGCCGTTCGAACTGACTAGACTCGTAATGTGGCAGGTCTAATTTGACCGAATAGACGCGACCGATGATACGCTCCACGCATTTTCCGTCAGGTATGTACCGACCCTTAATTCCGCTATTAACTGTCAAAGTTCTAAAGTCCTATTGGAAGATACTTTATTAGTATAAAAAAAAATATGTTCCGTTTACCTGGTGGCGGGAGTTCCTGAAAAAAGGATAATATATTAATTTTAGGAATTAACACAGTTAGTTACAGTAACTATAACCGACATAGGTAAATAATGCTAGACAATGCACACAGCATCATCTAGCCTAGCCAAAAGCTAGACTCAAACAAACATTTATCCAGGGGTTGGAATCGAACTCACAACCATCAGCGTCATAGACGAGTTTTGGGAATTAACAGCTACAGTAACAATTTCCGACATAGGGAAATAAATAAATAAATAATGCTAGACAATGCACACAGCAAACATTTATCCAGGGGTTGGAATCGAACCCACAATCAGCGTCATAGACGGTCCTACGCCCGCTGCGTCATACGTCGTCAAAATAGGGGCTACAATGTTACATCAAAATTTTTTTATAACGGGACATTTACCATGATTTGATTTATTTCCGTTATAAATGATTTTTGTATTAATAACCATTATAGTTTCAAAAATTTTACTATGTTACCTTTTTCTTCTTTTTCGGAGCCATTTTGAATTACTACAGTTGATCTACACCTTAATCTAAAACTTCCAATGTATAAACAAATAGATAAACAAATATAATCTAAAATTATTCTCAAAAAAAAATTGTAAATCAGTTTCAAAACAATAAATTTTTAGCCTACAAAAAATACATACACAAATAAACAAATCAAGATTTTGTCAATTTGCAGTCAAACTGTCAAATAAACTAAATAGGTTTTGAATTAAAACCTTATTATTAGATATATTTGACCATAAGGTTAAAATAGTACTATGGATATGAGATTTAATGATACTCGATGATGAAACCATCAATATAATCAACCTATAGCAGTCCACTACTGGACATAGGCCTCCCCCAATGAGCGCCATAGCGCCCTGTCTTCAGCTTGACGCATCCAGCATCTGCCTGCAGTCCTTCGCAGGCTTTGAGAATTCAATGAATTCTCAAAGTTCGCATCCCACCTGACCAGAGGGCATCCTACACTACGTTTGCAAAGTCGCTGTCTGCACTCAAGAACACGTTTGCCCCAACGGCGGCCGTCGGTTCTTCGCAAGATATGACCGGCCCACTACCACTTCAGCTTGCTAATTCTTAGAGTTATGCCAATAACTTTGGTTCTCTGTCTGATACTACTATATTCCAGCCAAATTCATTATACAATATTTGTAAACACCCATACTTAACCAAAAATCACTCTATTGCCGCGACTTTTTATACGGAATTTACAATACCTACCTACTTGTTGATTTGTTACTTAAGTTTTTTTTTTATACAATATAATTATGTCTGGTACTGCATAGCAGATACTGCAGCCCACTGCGTGAAGATCAAGAAACCGAGGCTTAACACTTTCATTGCCTATGAGGTACTTGCCTTCAGGAGGTCCATAAAGCGGCTGCAATGAAATGAAATGAAAGTTTATTTCTTTAGGCTTACAAATAAGCACTTAGACAAGTCATATTTTATACTATTCATTATTATATAATAAAATAACATTATTTTGATGTTCACTTCAATTTTTTGTCCACCAGTGGAAGAAGTGAGAAGAAACCACTAGTATGTTCATAACTTATGTGTCTATTACATTTGATTTGCTTATCTGTAAGTTGTTAGATTTTGAGTTGGAGCAAAACTCGTTCCAAGCTTTTTTTTGCGTAGATAGAAGATAATTCTTTTATTGCACACTTAAAAAATAAATAAACACGATATAAAAAAAATGTGACAATCTGGCGGTCTTATCGTTCAAGAGCGATCTCTACCAGACAAACGTGGATGGATAGGATCATTTGACTGAAAATGGGGGTCTGTGTGCATTATCATTTATAAAACACACAAATACATTCGTACTAAAAAAGTACATAAATACATAAAACTAATTATTCATACCTACTTATAAATACATAAGTACTTTTTAATTTTGTAAAGGGTGACAAGGGTGTGGTCAGTGACATAAGGACAGGCTGCGTTCCCCTCTAAGTCACACCGACGATGCTGGGCAGTGAAAGCATTAAGCAAACTCTTCCATGTCCTCGTCTTTCTAACCGATAAGTAGTATAAAATCACAGATGTTTAAAATGACTACTGACGTAGTAAATGACCTTAATGCGCTAAATGCATAATAAACGCAATGTCATCACCAAGTACTAATTATACTACGTAGGTAGTATATTTTATTGTGTTACTAGCTGCGCCCCGCGGTTTCACCCGCGTGGATATCTATCTGTCAAATGGCTTATAAACCTTCCTCTTGAATCAGTCGTATCAATAGATTTCTTTCCGGCCCTGGTGGGGGCACAGAGAGGGGCCTCGAGGCTTGGCCTCATTACCCCGGCGTCAACTCGAAGGGTGACGACCGCTCGGTCCTTGGGTTTTGTGGGAATCTTTTTTTTTTAAATAAAAATAAAAAATTAAATTTGACATGCAGATTTTTTTAAAAACAACATTTTTCTTAGCTCTCCAACAATGCATAACAACTATGAACTTATGTATCAAAGCTGAAAAAAACATCATTACAAAGGAAGCAGGCGGAAATTCGTATACGAACTAAACCTAAGGTCGTTCTTTAAAATTTCTATAAAAATAACTTAAAACAATACCCAATGTAAATAAAACGAAAAATACATATTTAAAATAAAATTTAGAACAGTTAAGTAGTAACAACAATAAACAAAATTAATACTAAGTAACAATCAAGACATTTTGTAATTTAGCCTAATTAAAGTTCGTGCTTGAAGTGACTTCCCCTATTGTATATAGGTAATTTATATATCCTCACGTAGAAGTAACAAATAGTGAAGAAGCAATACACATCCATACATTCATACGTACAAACTTTCGCGTTTATAATATTAGTAGATGATATTATGATCTAAGGATCCTACTAATATTATAAACGCGAACGTTTGTAAGGATGTTTGTTGCTCTTTCACGCAAAAACTACAGAATGGATTTTGATGAAACTTCATAATAATATAGCTTACTTATCAGAATAACACATAGGCTACAATTCATAAAGATATATTTTATACTAGCTGCGCCCCGCGTCTTCACCCGCGTGGTAATTTCTACGCAATTTTACCATGTTTTCTCACCGTTTAAACCTTCCATGGACTACGACAAACATTTCAAAACCAAAAACAGCAAAATCGGTCCAGCCGTTCTCGAGTTTTAGCGAGACTAACGAACAGCAATATATTTTTATATATAAGAAGATTATCTATCACCACTCGGGTGAAACCGCGGGGCGTAGCTAGTATACAATATATAAAGATATATATCTAAAGATGTTATTTTATGAAACGGCATGATCTTCATTTCACCTTAAGACTAGTTTTATATATATTTCGTATTCATAGACTAGACTTCAAAATTAACTGAAGGGTCACCAAACAATGAACGCTATTCACTATTACATATTCATTGCTGAGTTTACAAAGCCTTGCGATAGACAATACCTACCTACCCATTAGTATACTATAAGGAAAATTACTTAGTTGGAATCAATAGTATCGGGGCCGCGATAGAAATCGGTCGTGTTTAAAAATAGGTTTCCTAACCGCGATTAACTTAACTTTAGAAAAATCTAATATTTTCATTTAAAATCACTCCTCTAATGAAATGATGAAAAAAATCAGACAAACAAACAAAATACTTACAGTTGTAAGTATTTTCATAATTTAAAATCAAACAAACAAACAAAATACTTACAACTGTAAGTATTTTGTTTGTTTGTTTGATTTTTTAATTTTAATGGTATTTTGTAAGTTTCTTTCATAAAAAGGTTTGAACTGTTTAGATTAAGGGGTTTCGTTTTTTTTAAATAAAATAAAGACAATGTACATTACAATAATTATTATTATTTATTTCATTAGAGGAGTGATTTAAAATGAAAATATTTGAGTTTTTGTTTGGTAACTGTTTAGATTAAGGGCTCTCGTTTTTTGTCTGTGATAAATGATAATGAAATAAATCTGAATGAATAATTAACCTAAATCATTTTGTTATATTTTGAATTGCATACCTGCATATTTTTTGCATACCGGCATAAATTGGTAAAACATGTTGTGTCATATATAAATTTAGCTTACCATCTGTGTTTTACACGTGTTTTTGCGAAAAAAATATCTTTATTCTAAAATTGCGATTTTTTTTCGACCTCTGCGATCTTTTTTTTAACCTAAAAAATTCGTGCGGCCGCTCTACACAGCGGTTGTGTTGCGCCGCACATGCGTTTCGTTCGAAAAATATTACGGCTGTGCTGAGTCACACAGATCTGCATTTTCTCAGCCGCTGCGCTAGTGTGGATTTACGCATATAAGTCACTTGTAGAAAACACATACCGCGTGATTTCAGCAGTCAAAGTGTTAAAAGAGAAATATCCCTGGATAATATTGATTTTTTTTGTGTTATTCTATAATTGCTTGTCATGTGCCTTGTATACCTAATAAAATAAAATTATTATCAGCCTATAGCAGTCCACAGATGGACATATGCATCCCCTAATGAGCGCCATAGCGCCCTGATAAAATAAATAAATAATTTAAATACAAATGATTTATCCAAAATTCGATTTTTAAGTTACTTATAACGTCAGTGTTACCTTCTAGGCGCCAATTACTTAGAAATATTACCAATCTATTGTATTCAAACTCATTATTGCAACGCACCTCTTTGCATAAAAGTAAAGTGTTTTTGTGAAAAGTTTTTAGTGAAAGTGATCAACCGAAAACAATGGGATTTCTAGAAGATAATAGAAACTTCTCTGGAGTTCCAACTATTCCAGAATATTTCAATGGGAAAACTATCTTTATTACTGGAGGGAGCGGTGAGGAATTTATTTATTTTATTAATTTATTTAGTTTTATTAAAATTATTCTTGCTCGATAAAACATAATATCACTACATAGTATAAAACAGAGTCGCTTCCCGCTGTCTGTCTGTCACTGTTTATTCTTAGATCTTTAAAACTACGCAACGGATTTTGATGCGGTTTTTTTAATAGATAGAGTGATTCAAGAGGAAGGTTTATATTGATTTTACCATTTGACACATAGACTTTCGCTCAGGCGAAGCCGCGGAGCGCAGATAGTATTATACACAACATTATTCGAGAATCTAGAAACTTATTACAAAGACGAACTTAACCCTAAAAAGAATTCCTGTTCGTTCGGAATTAGGCATCAATTCAGCTCACACTAATATTGTAAATGTGATATTTTTGGGGCAAACGTGTTCTCGAGTGGAGACCACGACTCGGTAAACGTAGTGTACGACGCCCTTCGACCAGGTAGGATGACGACCTGCGAAAGACTGCAGGTAGATGCTGGATGCGGCAAGCTGAAGACAGGGTGCTATGGCGCTCATTGGGGGAGGCCTATGTCCAGCAGTGGACTGCTATAGGCTGATGATGATGATGATATTTTTGGGTGTTTGTATGGCTGGTGTGTATAATTATACCGAAATTAAATAATACTTTACCTAAGTATTATTTAATTTGTGGAAGAGATCGCTTCTAAGCGATAAGACCGCCCATTGTCGCATGTAATGTCTTTTTGTAATGATCTGTATCTGGTGATCAATAAAGTGTTCATTCATTCCCAGGGTTCATGGGCAAGGTCCTGATAGAGAAGCTTCTGTACTCCTGCCCAGGAGTCGCCAGGGTCTACCTTCTCATGAGATGTAAGAAAGGAGTGGAGCCTGAGGATAGGATACAGCAGCTGTACTCATCAGAGGTGAGTTACTTTTTACCAGACTTCTATTTCATAAAATAGAATTCTATTATATTTTATTTTGTTTCTATTTCATATGATAAAAAATATCTATGTTATGTATTTCTTATGTACCTATGTATATCAGTCATCTAGTATAAATAAATAAATAAATAATGCTGGACAACAATTCACACAGCATTATCTAGCCCCATGGTAAGCAGAGCTTGTGTTATGGGTACTAGATAACTGATATACATAATACAATACATTACATAGATAGATATTTTTTATTATACATAGAAAACGACCAGAACACCCGGAACAAATATCTGCAGATCGTACACACAATTGTTCCGAGGCGGGAATCGAACCCGCAACCTCCTGCGTCGGTTTCCATGGGATAGAAATAACCTTGAATCATAGAAACTCATGCCACGATCTTTTCCATCTTTCAGTGTTTCGAGAGACTCCGCAATGAGAAACCTGATGTTTTCTCGTCCAAAGTATCCGTGATACCAGGAGATGTTATGGGGTTGAAGCTAGGTAAGTTCAAAACACTTAAAACTCAACATCTCTCAGGTCTTTAGTCGTTTCGCACCAGACTCGATTCGAACTACTACGGTGCGCAACATCCAAGCACTGTTTCTGAATGGGGCCATTCGCACCGCAGTGGTTAGCGACCGACGACGGTCAGCGGGGCGGCGCGGCGGCGGCGCGCGGCGGCGGCGGCGGGCGGTGCGAATTGCCCTAGATTCTTTTGAAATGGGTCGTTTCAAACCACGGGAAAACGACATAATGCTCATTTTGTAAGTCCAACTACACAAAACTACAAAAAAAAATAGATGGTGATAAAAAAAAACAAGATACGATGTCTCTCGATGTACTTAAACGCAGAGTTTTAGCCGAAGGGTGTCAAGTTCCGAAGGTTCACTGGCCGCCTGCAAGGGGACACCGCTGCACCGCCCGCGCCGTGCACCAACGTCAGCTGACACCCTGATTACGTCATCTACACGCTGTCGGCGTTATCACAATATAGCGTGTTATTAATTAAGTCCATTTATATTTTTCCGTATGGTTATGTATGCTAGTTATGGTTTGTACCCAAAGGGTAAAACGGGGTATTACTAACCGTCCGTCCGTCTCCGTCCGTCTGGCACCAGGCTGTATCCCATGAACCATGATAGAAAATTAAAGTCAAGGTCAAAAATCATTTATTTCTTTAGGCTTACAAAATAAGCACTTAGACAAGTCAAACACTATAAATACTATAAATAATTATCAAATAAAATTATTTTACTGTTCACTCTGTTCAATTTTTTATCCACTAGTGGAAGAAGTGAAAAAGAAACCACTAGTATGTTCATCTCTTATGTCTAATACATGGTTATATATAGAATTGTAACGGGGGGGCTAGACGGGGTAGCAGTAAAACACAACGTTGATGACATGCATGCTTTTGTAGCATTTTGTTCTGGGAGTTGTTCTGTATCCAATCAGAAAAAAATGTTACAAAAGCATGTCATTCAAAGTCGTCCGTTCTCGTCAGCGCGATCTAGCGCTGGTTCACTTTTAGCAGCGACATCTAGTTAAGGAACGGCCCGATTTGTTTGCGCTTGGCTTGACTTCTAGTGTCGTATTTCTTCGTAGGTTTGATGAGTTGATTTTGATGCGTGTTACAGACTTAAAAAAAATATTATTTGAATATTTTTTTTAAGTCTAAATGATGTGATTCGGTTTGCTAATAATAGCTAATGAATTTCAGGTATATCTGAAGAACACCGTCAGCTCCTCGTCAACAACGTAAACGTAATCTTCCACGTCGCAGCTAGTGTGAGGTAAGGAGATAAAACAAACAACAAACATTCTATATTTTCAGAAAAAAAAATGCAGAATATAGGTACTCTAATTTATTATCAACTAGCGGCTCGTCCCGGCTTCACCCGGGTGGTCATTTGTTACAGGCAATTTTTTAAATTTTAATACTATAATTGAATAAATACATACAATAGATACATATATATGTAAATAAAAAAAAACTCTTTTTTCTCTCCGTAAGAACCATCCTCGTCATCATCATCATCATCATCAGCCTATAGCAGTCCACTGCTGGACATGGCATCCCCCAATGAGCGCCATAGCGCCCTGTCTTCAGCTTGACGCATCCAGCATCTACCTGCATTCGCAGGTCGTCATCCCACCTGGTCGGAGGGCGTCCTACACTACGTTTACCGAGTCGTGATCTCCACTCAAGAACACGTTTGCCCCAGCGGCCGTCGGTTCTTCGCGAGTTATGGCCGTCCCACTGCCACTTCAGCTTGCTAATTCTTAGCACCTTGGTTCTCTGTCGGATGCATTCGTTTCGTATCCTATCCTTCAGAGAAACACCGAGCATAGCTCTTTCCATAGCTCGCTGAGCGACTTTGAACCTCATATCCTCGTACTTCAAGGAATATTCTAAAAAAAGAATTAGCGATATCGGTTCAGCTGCTCTCGAGATTTGCGCTTAGCAAAAGATTTCACATTCACATTCAGCGATTCATTTTGATATTATAGATGTGGGTTCACAATGAACCTTGTTTATATATTGTGCTGTGTACACACCGGCCAAATGAACGCTAGCGAATAGGTCTGGCCTGGTGATGATGATTCATCTTGTATTCAGCAGAAGTAATAATATTTCGGAGTATTTTCTAAAAATCAGTCATCATGTATATTTTATTGAAACAACTACTTAAAGTTTACCAAGTAACACTTTGACTGCGATTTTTTTCGACGACTGCGATCTTGTTTTTAACCTAAAAAATTCGTGCTGCCTATTCAGACAGACTCGACAGAAAGTACCTGTTTTCAATGGTGAATAACATAACAACGAAAAGAGATAGACCGATAATTTTTGAAGGATTTATAGATTAAATTATGAAGTTTACATACAACATGCAAAAAAGTACACCTCAATAACCCAGTTTTAAAGTTACTGATCAAAAATAAAATAAAAGTCGTTTTTTTTTGCAAATTTCGAAAAAAATATTGATTTTACTAGGCTTATGTACCGAAATTGTATTTTTTTCTTATTTTATTAGCTAGGTACACTATCTAGCTTTCAAATGAGACTACTTTGAATAAAATACACCGTTTACTCAAAAAGAAACGAAGAAAAAACCAGATGAATTAGTTTTCATAAAAAAAAAAAATTAAATCGGCTTTATTTTTGAGATAGGTAACATATAATTTTAATTTTTTTGTTTTTTATCGATAAATATATGTCGTGTATTCGCACATCTCGTTTGATCAAGGTTCGACAATACACATTGTATACTATAGATAAAGGGCGACCTTATCGCTGAGAGCGATCTCTTCCAGGCAACCTTATTGTTATATACTTATATATTGTTTTTTTTTGTCGTATTTTTCACAAACACTTTTATTTACAATTTCAGATTTGACGACCCCTTAACTTTCGCGGTGAAGTTGAACTTGAGAGGAACCAAACTGGTTGTGGAAATGGCTAAAGAAATGAAAAAGCTTTCGGTAAGTCCACTAGTAAAGTAAAGTAAAAGTAAAAAATCATTTATTTCTTTAGGCTTACAAAATAAGCACTTAGACAAGTCATATTTTATACATTAAATTATTATCACATAAAATTATTTTACTGTTCACTTCAATTTTTTGTCCACTAGTGGAAGAAGTGAAAAAGAAACCACTAGCGTGTTCATCTCTTATATGTCTAATACATGGTTATTTGCCTATTTCAGTCTAAATATAATATGATTCGATACATGTCAATATTTAAGTAAAGCTATGCACAATAACAAATTACTTACATACTATTGTCGGTGCGAAACTGAGCGACATTATTGCTATGCGATCATCTGTCAGCATTATCATCATTCTTCATCATCATCAGCCTATAGCAGTCCACTGCTGGACATTATGCCTCCCCAAATGAGCGCCATAACGCCCTGTGTTCAGCTTGACGCATCCAGCATCTACCTGCAGTCTTTCGCAGGTCGTCATCCCACCTGCTCGGAGGGCGTCCTACGCTACGTTTACCGAGTCGTGGGC
Source organism: Eupithecia dodoneata (assembly GCA_947044415.1). Taxonomy (NCBI): domain Eukaryota; kingdom Metazoa; phylum Arthropoda; class Insecta; order Lepidoptera; family Geometridae; genus Eupithecia; species Eupithecia dodoneata. The sequence continues at coordinate 4,176,637 of OX345683.1, read as the reverse complement.
CTCCACTCAAGAACACGTTTGCCCCAGCGGTTCTTCGCGAGCTATGGCCGGCCTACTGCCACTTCAGCTTGCTAATTCTTAGAGCTATGTCGATAACTTTGGTTCTCTGTCGGATATATTCATAGTTCATAGTTCAGTAGGTATACTAATATATTATCATATCAACAGCGGCCCGTCCCGGCCTCGCCAGGGTGGACATTTTGTTTCATAAACATTATGCGGTGTACGTAGAGCTTTGAGAATTCAACGTAGAGTAAATGAGTCTTTAAGCAAAAAAAACTCTTTTGATTTTTCGGATTAATGTATGTATATACTCAAATATAACGTGTAGTATGACGACCGATCTGGCGCGGTGGGCGAAGGTCCGCTTGCGACGCAGGAGGTTGATGGTTCGATTCCCGCCTCGGAACAATTGTGTGTACGATCTGCAGATAGTTGTTCCGGGTGTTCTGGTCGTTTTCTATGTATAATAAAAAATATCTATCTATTTAATGTATTGTATTATGTATATCAGTTATCTAGTACCCATAACACAAGCTCTGCTTACCATGGGGCTAGGTAATGCTGTGTGATTTGTTTGTCCAGCATTATTTATTTTATTTATTTACCTATCTATCTAACCAGCTGGTAACACCCACTGCTGAGTACAGGCCTCTTCCTTATCTCGCCACCCCTGGCGGTCTTGTGCCAGTCGGATCCACCCACTGCTTCCCTACAGTTTATTACTATTGGTAAAATAATTTTCAAAATCGGTTCAGTAGATCCAAAGATCCTTCTGCAACCGCACAGACTCACACACTTTACCTCCTTATATTAATATTAGTATTAATTAATTAATTGTGATTTGTATTCCAGTCCTTCGTCCACGTATCGACCTCCTACTCCAACACCAATCGAGATCCGGTCGAGGAGGTAATGTACCCGCCACACGCGGACTGGAGGGACATCCTGCAGATATGTGAGGAGGGGGATGAACATATGATACGGATTCTTACTCCTAAGTAAGTATACTCAACCTGTCTTCTACTGCTAAGACCTAGTAGATATGTACTCGGCTAGGAATCAACCAATCAGAAAGCAGCATGATGACGGGATATTTATTACAACCAATGGTTGGCAGAGGAGGAAATGTGTCCTCCTCACGCGGACTGGAGGGACATACTGCAGATATGTGAGAAGGGGGACGAACATACATATTATACGGATTCTAACTCCTAAGTAAATATACATCACTGTCTTAAGGTGTAATTCCAAGAAGGTCGCAAGCTGCTGCTGCAGGCTGCAAGCGAAACTAGGTACTTGTTTCTATGGTCTATGAAATTGATTCCAAGCCCAGCAATACTGCGTTCGCGGCGCGCAGCGACCGCAGACTGCAGCGCCAGTGGTGTCACGACCGTGCTTGGAAATAGAAGAAACCGCGACAGGCAGCACTGCAGTCCACCTATTCCTAGTCCGCCTATTGTACTTTTTATGTGTAATTATTTAGATATAAGGTGTTATTTTATAGTTTTAAGTGCAATAACGTGTTAATTAATTTATTCATTCATTCATTCCACCCCAGCCGCTAACCGCAAAGTCACCTGCGGTTGCAGTCTGCAGCCCATCTCGGACTTGTACCTCTAAATTTAGACCTAGTACTTGGCTCTGAATCAACCAATCAGAAAACAGCTTTTCAACCAATATGGTTTGTAGAAATAAATATTCTTTAAACCGATACCCGTTAAAATAGTACCTAGGTACTTGTAATTAAGTGTTCTGATCGCGTTAGTTTGTAAATATGTATTTCTATTTTTATTAAATGGTGGTGTTATTTGCAGGTTGCTAGGCGACATGATTCCCAATACCTACACGTTCACAAAACAGCTCGCTGAGCATGTGGTGTATGAAAACCGTGGTGTTCTACCTGTGGCCATCTTCAGGCCTTCCATTGGTAAGTTATAAAAATTAAATTTCCTTTATTACCATAGCCTTACAGAATAAGCAATTAGACAAGTCAAATTGAATACTTTAAATTGTTATCAAATAAGATAGCAAGGTCTAAATTAAGCTATTAGGGCACGCGGCAGCGTGTCCAAGCCAAGTTCAAGCAAAGGAACAATGCGCCGAGTGTATCATTACACGAACCACTTGGTGCCACTTTTGACCCTTCTATAATTATTGTACCTACATTAAAGTCATTTAAAACGGGATATTTACCATGATTTGATTTTTGAGTTATCCAATATTTCGGCACAGTTTCATGCGCCATGATCACGGAATAACCTGTGCCGAAATATTGGATAATATTGTTAGAAGTTTTCCTCTTATGCGTTAGGTACTTAGCAAAATAGCTCGCTTATTATTGGTAATGAGAGCCCTAAATAAGTGTCATGTAGGTACTTTTTATGCAATAAAGTTTTTTTTTAAAGTATTTATTTTGTTTTTCTCCTTCCACTCCTCGCGATCCAACGCTGCAACAGGCCATGATGGAAGATGTACCTCGAGCTCGTCGCGCCATCTCACTCTGGGCCTTTGCCCAGCAGTGGGACAATAATGGCTTAAAATAAAATAAATAATAAAGAAATAAAATTTATTTTGTTCCAGTGATCTCCAGTTATGAAGAACCTACTAAAGGATGGATTGAGAACTTCAATGGACCCGTGGGACTGCTCGTTGCCAGTGGGAAAGGTAAACTGATTTGAACACTGTACTGTACGGTACAGTATTTATAATATATTTTTCAATATAACAATAGGTAATTAAATTAAAATTTTAAAAAACCTCGACACGCCTTTTATGGCGGCGGCCATTATAGACCGATTTACATCAAACATAGCTAAGCACAAACCCGACTAATTCACCTTTTAAACAAAAAAAAAAAAAAAAAAAAACAAAATCGGCCGGATGATTATGTAACTCGCGACCGGTTTACGACAGGCGTAAATTAAGCAATCAGTGCTGTCAAACGTCAATTTTGTATTAGTTTGACACCAGCTACACCGTCAAAATTGGTCAAAATTGGCGTTTGACAGCACTGATTGCTTAATTTACGCCTGTCGCAAACCGTTCGCGAGTTACATAATCACCATACGGCTCATCCGTTCTGGAGCTACGATGCCACACACATACACAGGCACATGTAAAAAAATGCAAATGAACTAGCTTTTTAAGCTTTTTAGCCTACTCCAAAAATCCAAAATACTTAATAATATACTATAGGTATAGGTACCTATCTACACGAGACGCGAGTATACTAACACCCCGTCGTTTTTGCGTCGGGTGTCGCATTTACTTATTATGATTCGTCAACACTGGGGCCCAATTATTACGCTAACCTAGCGCTAACCAATCGTTATAATATCGTTACTGACAACGTTTTCGTCGCAAAATCACATTTTAATTTACTCAAGTTTGATTGATCTCACACACATATCTGATTTCCAGGTATAATGAGAAGTCTGTACTCGGATCCTAGCCTGCGAGCTGACTATATGCCGGTGGATATTGCCATCAAGGCGTTGATTGCAACCGCCTGGGTCAGGGGAACTAAAAGGTAATTATATAAATAAATTAGTGCTAGACCGCTGGACCATCCATAGCATCATTTAGCTAAGTATAAATTGGGTTATATAGGTACCTACATAATACAATACATTACATAATAAATATTTTTATGATAGGTAGACGTAAAAATATCCAGAACATACGTGACAAAATTTTGGCAAATCGTACAAACAATTGTCTCAAAGGCGGAAATCGAAACCTTTTGTGTCGTAGGTGGACCTTCGGCCAATTCTGTGGTCTTCAACATTTGAATTTGACTCACCGTTGTATACGTTGTCAAATGAAGGCAGGACACGAACTAGAGTTTTTTTTTCTGGTTTCTACGTCGAGAAAGGCTTTTCTCAAGTCATGTGTTGCTCTGAGAGCTTTGCAGTCTTCTCAACAGCTGTTCTATTTGTTAGCCTGTTGGCTGATCGGGTCTTCTACCTGCGGCCACCGCACCACGTCGGTCGTTCGTGGTGTCACCGCCACACCGCCACCACAGGCTAGCTGCGCAACGCAACCAAGCCGCCTAGTGCACAAGGGGCCTTAAAACGTGCCGTTGTCGTGCATTATTAGTAGGACCTACTAGTCGTAGTACAGCAAATAATAAAATATATCTTTTAACCTGCCTTATCATTTCTTTCCTTCCAGCCTCCAGCCTACAGACGACGTCCCAATCTACAACTGCTGTTCCGGAAAACTGAACAACATCACCAACGGAGAGATCATCGAGCTAGGCAAGGAGGTGGTCGCCACTGTGCCTCTCGACGATATGCTGTGGAGCACTGGTGGAAGTCTTACCACCTCCAAAACGATTCACTATATCAAGGTACGTTAGACACTATCCTCAGGATTGAGTATTGACTGGGTACGTTCTACAAGGTAGGTTACCACGTCCAAAACGATTCACTATATCAATGTAGGTACGACACTGTGGTGTGGTTTCTTTTTCACTTCTGCCACTAGTGGACAAAAAATTGAAGTGAACAGTAAAATAATTTTATTTGATAATAATTTAATGTATAAAATATAACTTGTCTAAGTGCTTATTTTGTAAGCCTAAAGAAATAAATGATTTTTTACTTTACTTTACTTTACTATCATCAGTATTGAGTATTGACTACGTTCTACAAGGTAGGTAAGACACTATCGTCATTGAGTATTGACTACGTTCTACAAGATAGTCAATACTCAAAGTCTGAGTATTGATTATATTTAGTAAAGATCTCAATAATAATAAGATTGATATAAACATTATTATTAAATTATATTTTGTGCCTAGAATAAGTCGATAGATTATATATAAGTATTATCCACCTAATAATATTGCCGTGCCTAGCAGAGTGCATGTTTGAAACATTTTGCTTATAAAAATATTGAGTAGGTATCATCATCAGCAGCCTATAATAGTCCGCTGTTGGACAATGGACTTCCATAATGAGCGCTATAGTATAGCGCCCTGTCTTCAGCTTGCCGCATCCAGTATATACCTGCAGTCTTTGGGATGTTTTTTATTCTATGGCTAAATATTGGTGACTTTAGCTACTATCATCATCTCTAGCATCCCTAGTACTCACAAAATATTCGAGTTCAAGACAGTTTTCATTACGTTTTTAACACTTTGTGATGTTGCTTTCCCTCTTTTTTGTACGTGTACAAATAAAATCTACATTCTTTTCATCTACAGGTTTTGTTCCTGCATCTTCTGCCAGCAATTTTCGTGGATTTTATGTTGAGGATGCTCGGAAGAAAGCCGATGTAAGTAACTATGTATTAGAGGCAAATGGTCAAAGAAGAGATATAGTAAATAAACTCGCGGGGGCCCGCTTAAAAGTCTATACAACGACCAGACCTGTTCAATTATTATCAGCTATCCTGGTTCGATCTCGATCTTCGTAACTTGCTCTCGATCCATAGTTTAAGTGAATGTGCTCAACCGGTACTTATGATCAAATGTATAGGTACCTAATTTACCTATACATTTGATCATAAGTACCGGTAGTCTCGTCATCCATACCGCAATGCTTGAAAACGAAAGTTTTCAACCAGTGCGTCCTACCCGTTATGACCTATGAGACGTGGACACTCACGATAGGGCTGGTCCACCAGTTCGAAGTCGCTCAGCGAGCTATGGAAAGAGCTATGCTCGGAGTTTCTCTGAAGGATAGGATTCATAACGAATACATCCGACATATAACCAAAGTTATCGTCATAGCTCTAAGAATTAGCAAGCTAAAGTAGCTAGCAGTCACTACTACTTCAGCTTGCAAATTTTTATTGGCCGGCCCGCCATATCTCGCGAATAACCGATGGCCGCTGGGGCAAACGTGTTCTCGAGTGGAGACCACGACTCGGTAAACGTAGTAGGACGACCTACGATCAGGTGGGATGACGTCCTGCGAAAGACTGCAGGTAGATACTAGATGCGTCAAGCTGAAGACAGGGCGCTATGGAGCTCATTGGGGGAGGCCTATGTCCAGCTGTGGACTGCTATAGGATGATGATGATGATTAAGGTAGGTAGGTTATAAAAAAGCCGTGGCGCCGGGCGGCGTAAGAATCAATCCCACCTACTCCATCCGTGCATGGATGTCGTGAGAGTCGACTAAGGAACCCTATCAGAAGGGCAGCAGCTTCCTACTAGGTATTTATAAGATCTCCACTGCGACACCGATACCCCTGTATCTGAAGCGTGTTGAATTGCCACTTGCAGCCCAAAACCCCCATTGCTTGGGGGAGGCACGGTCAGCAGTGGAGTGTGGGAGGACGGAAGACGTAGGTAATTATCAAACTGATATTACAGTCCTAATGATGCCTGTTATTTCAACCACTACTAGGTCAAACATGTCCTTTTAAAAGTGTGGATTTAGTTTAAACTAAGTGTTTATTTTTCAGTCTAGTAAAAATCCAGCGAAGAATCTACATAGCCAACCTAGCCCTTGACTACTACGTAACTAAACAGTGGACCTTCGATAACAAGAATCTCATCTCGCTCCGTTCCTCTATAAAAGAGCAGGACAAAAGAGCTTTCTACTACGAAATGGAGAATATTGACCAGAGGGAGTTTTTCCTGAATGCATGCTTGGGAGGCAAGAAGTATTTACTGAATGAAAAACTAGAAGATTTACCTAAGGCTAAAGCACACATGCAAAGGTAGGCTAATGTAATTTAATTTTAGGTTTCTTGTTATTTCTTGTTTTCCACAATGCCATATTTTGGTCAAAAGAAACAAAAGTATAGCGAAAAATTAGAAATATTTTTTTGTTTATTAAGTTGTCCGGTATCAACAGTACGAATTAAAGGGTTACAAAAATAAAGATCTAAAAGAGGAACAGACAGACAGCGAGAAGCGACTTTGTTTTATACTATGTAGTATAACGACTGATATGACTTGTCTAAGTGCTTATTTTGTAAGAATAAATGATTTTTGACTTTCGACTTTTGACTTTTGAGTGATACCTAATTTGTTTCTATTCATAAATATATAGTTTTTTTGTTTGTAAATTTATTTTATTTATTTATTTTCAGAATGCAATTCCTGGACCTAGCGGTGCAGTTTATTTTCTACGGTCTTGTATTTTGGTGGTTCATGAAATTAAGTTTTTTTCAAACTTTTACGAAATTCATACTTTCGCTCATGCAAATGTAAAAATTATGTACTTACCTAAGGTTAAAATAAAATGATTGATGACAGTTTTAAAGTGATTTTATTTGCCTATTTTATACACATATCTACCTACTACAGACTGCAGGTAAAAGGAAAATAACCATGTTCAGCTTTAGGTTCAGGTGGGGGGTACTCCTTTTTCCGCATTTGGACTCCAGTTGGTCCTTTATGCGTAGTAAAATAACCATGTGTATTGATAAGAGATATGAACATAGTGGTTTCTTTTTCACTTCTATCACTAGTGGAAAAAAAAAAATTGAAGTCAACAGCCTCGTAGATTGATTTATTCCCTGTATGACTTTTTATGACCTTTCAGTCTACGCCTTAGCGTGTATTTCAGTACCCCAGAGGTATATCGTAGAAACGTTGACTGAGATAAAGTAATAGATTGGTCTTCAGCGTACCTATATTATAGGAAATAACGATAGTTTGTAGGCAGAATTGCGTTTGCGTCAATCCAGACAGAGCCATCTAGCAAGAAGTTGAATTGATTGAAGTCGTGTAATGTATATCACAAAGTACTTTTCTACAATGTATATAATACGTTCGTTTAGTTTACCACCTTTACCATTAAACTTACTTATAAACAAAACAAATAGCAATATAATATCGCTGTCGTAGTTATTGTATTCTCTTTGATTCTAAATTACCTTTTGGAATATCAATAAAGTCCATTACTTCTCAATAAAACGATGGAAGTAGAAGGATCACCCTGGCAGCTAGAGTTTGAGAAGGTGGAACAGAGATGTGGTTACCTTCTTACATCAGGGCATTGGTCGGATTGCACCTTCGTGGTAGGATCAGAGACAAATCAGGAGGTGATTCAGGCGCACAAGCTCGTCTTGGCCATGGCTTCTCCAGTCTTCGAGGCAATGTTTTATGGAACGCTATCGGAGCGCAATGAACCAATGATATCTATCCCTGATGTTCAACCAGAGGCGTTCAGAGCAATGCTACAGTAAGTCTTTTCTATTTCTCAAATATCAAATTTCCTGTATTTTCCAGACCTTTCAGGACTTTTGGATACTGTATCATACAAATCTTTGATTATCTTGTTTACTGCCCATAAATATTAGTTGCCGCGTGACCTCTCCTAAGAGTATTGTTCTGTGCGCAACACACTCAAATACCCACTTGTAAACAAACCAGTGTAAGCAAAAGTTTCTTAAGTAATGTAATATACAGCTTCTTGATTTAAGGTTGACTGCCACTTTTCACCCCCATCAGACATTTCTCCAGCAGGCTGGGGTGTGATAACTCAATAAAGAAAGACATTGTCTCTAAAGCTAGGATTTAGAGTCAATAATGTATTATTAGGTTAGTAATAAATACATCCGATAGAGTACCAAAGTTATCGACATAGCTCTTAGAATTAGCATGCTAGCAGAGGGCCGGTGATATCTCAACAACCGCTAGAGTTAATGACCACACCTCGGCTAAACATAGTGTAGGACACACTCCAACCACATAGGATGATGACCTGCGAAAGACTGCAGAGAGATGCTGGATGCGTCAAGCTAAAGACTAAGACTAAAAAGAGTTGCTGAGAGCTCTATGGCGCTCATGAGAGGGGAGGCCTTTGTCCAGCAGTGAACTAATATGATGATGAGATACTTCAATGACAATTAATTAATATACTGCTGCACATAACATACTACTACACATTACTATAATTTTTCAGATATATATACACCGGTGACTTAACCATTGACTCATTCAACATGGCCTGGGACCTGTGGTATGGGGCTAAAAAGTATATGTTGCTACATCTGGTGAAAGAATGCAGCAGTTATATCTGCTCCGTGATTGACCCAACGAATGCTTGCCGAGGATATGAGTTAGCTTGCTTCTTTGAGGAACAAACACTTATGGATAAATGTTTAGAGGTAATTTTGCAAAACATTTGAAGATTTCTATAATTTCAATGGAAGGATTTGAACTAGTCAGGTGGTCGTCAACATTCGACTCAATGTTGTTTACATGTTGAATACAGGCAGGAATCGTACTAGAGTTCTTTCTTCCGGTTTCTAAGTCGAGGAAAGCTTTGCTCAAGTCATGTGCTGTCACTAAAAGAGCCTTGTAGGCTTCTAAAGAGCTGTTCGTTAGCCTGTTGGCTGTTCTGGTCTTCCTGGGTGATGGCTTCGGGTGACTCTGGACTGATTTGGACAATAAGAAAATTTTTTGACTTTTCTATTAATCAAACTGCTTTATGTATTTTTGTTTGAGGTAAAAATCATTGGGTTTTTTCAAAATTAGCCATAGTATTATTGACTTGACTTCTTTGATTTGGCTATACATTATGTGTCTGCTTTGCCACTTTTCTGCCTGTGTCCAGTTCTTGGAAATTTCATAGTTGTGGAATGGAGGCATAGTTACAATATTAGTATAGTTTTACACGTCATAAAATTCTAATTACATAAGTCAAACTAGGAAATAAACTGATCACTTTGATTATTTGATCACTTCAATATTTGAAACTCCAATAATGTAACCCAAGGTGTGAAAAATGTACCTACAAAATTCCTTGTATATCAATACGCCATTTTTTCTAAATAAACGTGGTTGCCTAGCAACGCTCTTTTGACAACAAAGGTTTGATAACAATTTACTGTATGGAAACTCTTTTGTTAGGTTGTACGCCTTTATTGATTATTTTGTAGTAAAGCGTTTACATTATCTTTGATTTTGTATCTGTAGACACGATAATAATTTGTTGTGGTTGGGTTTGTTCATTGTTATTCTTTCAGATTATTTGCGAAAACTGACTACAATACCCAAATCATAAGTTCTCTATCATAATGTACTTAATATTATAAACGCGAAAGTTTGTATATTATAAGAGGAAAGGTTTGTTTTTTTGTTTGTATTGAATAGGCTCCGAAACTACTGGACCGATTTGAAAAATTATTTCACCGTTGGAAAGCTACACTATCCCGGTGAACATAGGCTATATCATAATTTCAAAAAAATTTGGGATCCTTACTAAAACTCCAATAATGTAGCCAAAGGTTCTAATACCCGTGCGAAGCCGGGACGGTCCGTTAGTCATCTAGATAATCTGATATTTTGTAGTAAGCCTTTTAAACTATTGCAGGTTATATTTAGAAACACACATGAAGTTTTAAACGACAGAAGTTTTTAATTAAACTAGTTATCAGTTGTACCAAAACTCATCATAAGCTTTTTTATCATAACATAATCTGATATTTTGTTGTCAACCTTTTTAAACTATTTTTATTATTTAGACGATCGATGTGGCGCGGTGGGCGAAGGTCCGCCTGCGACGCAGAAGGTTGCGGGTTCGATTCCCGCCTCGGGACAAATGTGTGTACGATCTGCAGATATTTGTTCCGGGTGTTCTGGTCGTTTTCTATGTATAATAAAAAATATCTATCTATGTAATGTATTGTATTATGTATATCAGTTATCTAGTACCTATAACACAAGCTTTGCTTACCATGGGGCTAGATAATGCTGTGTGGATTGTCCAGCATTATTTATTATTTATTTATTTATAAATTGCAGGTTATATGTACAAACACAAATGAGGTTCTTAACGACCAAAGTTTTGAAGATGTGCAATTAAACACATTAATAACCGTGCTTTCCCTGGACCACCTGAATGTGGACAGCGAGTTAGACCTGTTCCATGCAGTGGCGAGGTATGCCGAAGCAGATAAGAGGATGCAAGAACAGATCAGTCCAGCACCACCTACAGAAAAGCTGTCCGAGAGTGTAGAACCTTCAATATCTCATGCAGAGGTAAGTTTTATTGGTTACTAGCTGCGACTCTTGGCCCGCGTAGAAATCTATGTGTCAAAAGGTTTATAAACCTGGCTTGGAAAAAAAAAATCGAATCATGGAAAATATCATGTTATAAATGCCTTTTCTAGATGTTTTTAAGACTATAATTAGTTTGTGTTGCAGGAAAGTTATATTTTTTTTTTCTTTTTTGCAATTTTTTAGGACTCATCAGACCACTGGATCTGTAAGTATGCTAGTTTGCGGTTACTCTTAAAATCAATAAAAAAAACTTGCTATAAATACAACATCATTTCTTTCTCTTCATTTATTGAAAGTTGTAATTGGTATTATTACTTTCAATAATCACACACACACCCTCACACACACACACACACACATTGTAATAAAAAGCCTTGAAAGTTATATTAGTTACTCCGCCTGCGACGCAGGTTGTTCGATTCCCGCCTCGGGACAAATGTTTCTTCAATCTAGTTCCCATAACACAAGCTCTGCTTAGCTTGGGGACTAGATAATGCTGTTGGAATTGTCCAGCATTATTTATGTATTTATAACAACTATGTATCTTCCATCATGGCCTGTTGCAGCGTTGGACCGCGAGGAGTGGAAGGAGAAAAGGGAGGCTTGCCCAGCAGTGGGACAATAATGACTTAAAATAAAATAATAAATAAATAAATGTTTGTTTGTTTCAGGGGTTATTGCAGAGTGTTGAGAGTTCTCAAAGAAGTCCAGCAGCAGACCTAGACCCAAAGCCACCTTCCAGAGTTACATCCGAACCAATAGCTGACAAAGAAAACTTAAAAAGTTAGTAAGACATTGTTTAATGTGCACGCTAATTCTTTGAGGGCCCCATTATGTAACGCTATGTAAAAATATATAAGTGTCATAAAAATTAATGTATAATTTACGCGTTTAATTTTTTGTTTGTTTTATGTTTAAAATTAATAGATTTTTAAATGAATTTTAAACCAAAACTGACAAATAACAGCAAATACTTTTCTTCCAGAGGAGCCCACCATCCGTACTGCCATCGAAAAGATCCGGTTCCTCTCCCTCACTCCGCAGCAGTTCACAGAAGGCCCCGCACGCTCTGGCCTCCTGACCGAGGCCGAGGCCTTCGCCGTGCTCGTGAATATCATCTCCAGAGTCAGTGACGTGCCTATGCCGACTGGCTTCTCGGATTGTCGTGAGCGGAGGCAGCTACTCAGCGAAACGGTATTTATTTATTTATTTACAAACAAGTACCTCTATTTTTTTTATTAAATTTCAAAAAATAGATGTACATTAATTAAATACATTTTATAAAATAAATTGTTAGTTAATTTTATTATTTATTTGTTATGGTGTAAACACCATAACTATTTAAATACATTTACATTAATAATATATCAATAATAAAAAAAAACAATCTGACAGTAAAAAGTATTAAGTATATTAGTCATCTAGTACCCATAACACAAGCTCTGCTTAGCTTGGGGCTAGGTAATGCTGTGTGAATGGTCCAGCATTATTTATTTATGTTTTATTTTATTTGTCATAGACTGACGAAGGACCCTACGCTGAGCCGCGTCCAAAACCCAGCACAGAGTCTCGCAGCAGTGCTTTCGCAAAGTTGGCAACCCCTACTGAGATCGTCCGAGGTAAGTTACATATTGTTGTTGCCACTGGGCTGTTGGTGCTTACTTGTACCTAATTCATTACTTAATTGACTCTCGATTATAATAGTAAATAATCGAGAGTCAATCTAGTCAGAACAGAAGAACGAGCGTTTTGAATAATCGAGCTATAGAGCTTGATTCTTTAAAACGCTCAATCATCTCGACCTTACGATCACAGTGCACGGTGGACGAAGATCTACCTGCGCAGAAAGTTGTGGGTTCTATTCCAGCCTCGACATTTGTTAATAAATAAATTAATATTGTCAGCCAGTACCTATGTGCTAGATCAGATAGGTACTGGCTGACCTTGCAGGTCATTCTTGGCAGTGCCCGGTAGTTATAAATAAATATTGTTTTTTAGGCCTATCGTCGCGTGAGCGAAAGCCATTGGAACAGGCCGCGCGCGCAGCCCGAGACATGACCTGCGCCGCTGCCGACGGTACATCAGAGAACCTCACTCAGCTGGTCTCAGCTGGCGGCATTCCCCCGCTACTGGCCGCGCTGCACCACCCAAGGTATTATAGAGACATTGGAACAGGCCGCGAGCTCAGCCCGAGACATGACCTGCGTTGCTGCCGACGGTACATCAGAGAACCTCACTCAGCTGGTCTCAGCTGGCGGCATTCCCCCGCTACTGGCCGCGCTGCACCACCCAAGGTATTATAGAGACATTGGAACAGGCCGCGAGCTCAGCCCGAGACATGACCTGCGTTGCTGCCGACGGTACATCAGAGAACCTCACTCAGCTGGTCTCAGCTGGCGGCATTCCGCCGCTGCTGGCTGCGCTGCACCACCCAAGGTATTATAGAGACATTGGAACAGGCCGCGAGCTCAGCCCGAGACATGACCTGCGTTGCTGCCGACGGTACATCAGAGAACCTCACTCAGCTGGTCTCAGCTGGCGGCATTCCGCCGCTGCTGGCTGCGCTGCACCAACCAAGGTATTATAGAGACATTGGAACAGGCCGCGAGCTCAGCCCGAGACATGACCTGCGTTGCTGCCGACGGTACATCAGAGAACCTCACTCAGCTGGTCTCAACTGGCGGCATTCCCCCTCGATATCCCCCCCACGATATCCTCCACTTTCGTGGTAGACCGGTTGTCCTGCGGAATCGAACCCGCAATCACACTTCTCTACACTATAATATACACTTCGCCCGCTGTGCCAAGGCTAAGGTTGTCAACCACATACTGACATAACTACCCGGCGTCAACCACATACTTACATAACTACCCGGCGTTAACCACATACTTACATAACTACCCGGCGTCAACCACATACTTACATAACTACCCGGCGTCAACCACATACTTACATAACTACCCGGCGTCAACCACATACTTACATAACTACCCGGCCTAAGAGTTTGTTCTATCTACAGGAGTGGTGTTCAATACGAGGCGGCCTGGGCGCTAACTAACATTGCTTGTGATGGTGAACACGCTATGGCACTTGTTGAAGTAAGTTCTACTTTGTACTTTTTAGGGTTCCGTACCCAAAGGGTGAAACGGGACTAGAATGAAGTGAGCTGTTTTGCTATTGACCGGAAACAAAATCCTGATTATCTTAGTGAGGATACCGGCCGGCAGGCTGATTATGTAAAAGCAACAGCAACAGCGACGCGACCGCGACCGCAATTTTAGCAAGCAATTTTTAGTTCACCGATTGTCCGGCAGAGGGAAACCTAGTGCTCGATTGCTGGGTGACGTAGTACCTGGTGTCATCTAATACAAAATTGGTTTTTGACAGCACTGATTGCTTAATTTTCGCCTGTCGCAAACCGGTCGCAGTTACATAATCAGGGGGCCGGTCTATCTGTTTAAAATATTGAATTGTCATCAGTCCTTCAGAAGTATGCCAAATTTCGAGTTAATCCGACATTTTGAAAGGGGTCAAAATCGTTCAAAATGTTCAAAGTTTCCGTTACATACATAGATAAATACGTATGAAGCTAATAAAAGCGTGTTAATATCTATCTACGTAATATATTATATTCAGTATATGTCATCTAGTACCCATAAAATAACACAAGCTCTGTTTAGCTTGCGACTAAAACGAAAGAAAGAAAATATATTAATTGATTCACTGTAGGTACAACTTGTTACTACATAGTACTTATAAAATAAAAAATTAACTACTTAACTATAAAGAACAAGCGAGTCTAAAAAGCTAACCAATTGGTCCTGTCTCAGCATAATGTTGCTCTACTTCTCCACAAGAAGTAGAGCAACGCTGGTTAGACTAGGTGATGTGTTGATTGTCCAGCATTATCTGAAGCTAATGGCGGGCTGGCTGCTCTGAGTGAGTGAATGAAATTGAATGAAGGCTGGAGTGAACGGCAATTGATCGGTCTCTGAATGAGCGGTTTGCTCTAGTTGTCTTTGGTATTGTTGTTTGCCTAAACAACTTTTGTTTATGTTTATAACAGGCTGGTGGTGTGCCTGTGCTGGTGGAACTCCTGGGGCGCGGCGGCGCGGTGGCGGAGCAGGCGGCTTGGGCGTTGGGGAACATCGCGGGGGCCGGAGATACCGCCAGGTACCTTCATTACCTATTCAAATACATATTTATAATAAATAAATAAAGAATGCTGGACAATCCACACAGCCAGGTGGGATGACGACCTGCGAAAGACTGCAGGCAGATGCTGGATGCGGCAAGCTGAAGACAAGGCGCTATGACGCTCATTAGGGAAGAGGGCTATCCAGCTGTGGACACCGTTTTGAGTTTTCCAAATTTCGGCTCAGTTTCATGCACCATGATCACTGAAACTGTGCGTAATATTGGAAAACTCATTCAACAAATCACGTAAATTGGGCCCGTCCAGGCTTCGAAACATGTAGCCTATGACACTTACAAATAAAGTGGCTTTCTATTGATAAAATAATTTCAATATCGGTTCAGTAGACCCAGAGATTACCTCCTACAACCTCTCAAGTTTTACATCTCTATACTATTAGTATAAATAACCATTATTATTATTTATTTTATTTTTAGCCATTATTGTCCCACTGCTGGGCAAAGGCCTCCCTTTTCTCCTTCCACTCCTCGCGATCCAACGCTGCAACAGGCCATGATGGAAGATGTGCCTCGAGCTCGTCACGCCATCTCACCCTGGGCCTTCCACGTCGCCTCTTAGCGTTGGGTGGGTTCCACTCTGTGGTGGTCTTTGCCCACAAGTCGCTGGACATACGGCAGACGTGTCCGGCCCAGTTCCACTTCAGGCTTCCGGCTGTCTGACCAACGTCTACGATGCGTGTTTTGGAGCGTAGCATGCTGTTCCGCACGCGGTCTGACAGCTTGACTCATAAGATATTACTAGATAACCATAATACGACAAATTTAAATAATGACAAATAATTTTTGAATATTTGACGACCGATGTGCCGCGGTGGGCGAAGGTCCGCCTGCGACGCAGGAGGTTGCGGGTTCGATTCCCGCTTCGGAACAATTGTGTGTACGCTCTGCAGATATTTGTTCCGGGTGTTCTGGTTGTTTTCTATTTATAGTAAAAAATATCTATCTATGTCATCATCATCATCATCAGCTTATAGCAGTCCACTGCTGGACATAGGCCTCCCCCAATGAGCGCCATAGCGCCCTGTCTTCAGCTTGCCGCATCCAGCATCTACCTGCAGTCTTTCGCAGGTCGTCATCCCACCTGGTCGGAGGGCGTCCTACACTACGTTTACCGAGTCGTGGTCTCCACTCAAGAACACGTTTGCCCCAGCGGCCGTCGGTTCTTCGCGAGATATGGCCGGCCCACTGCCACTTCAGCTTGCTCATTCTTTGAGCTATGTCGATAACCTTGGTTCTATCTATATAATGTATTGTATTATGTATATCAGTTATCTAGTACCCATAACACAAGCTCTGCTTACCATGGGGCTAGGTAATGCTGTGTGAATTGTCCAGCATTAATATATCTAATATAATAGTTTTCTATCTGTTTATTGTATCTATATTATAATATCGGTTGCAGCGATGCAGTTGTGGCTGCCGGCGCTGGCGCAGCGTTGATAGCTCACATGCAGCCCAGCACTCCCTCCACACAACTAGCGACCTACGTGCGGACATACAGAACCCTATGCCAGTTAGTACTTTATTATTATTTATTTTAGTCGCGCCATCTGTGTTTAGTGTCTAGGTAACAGGGCTTTCATATACCAAAATAGGAGATTCTAGGAGGACAGCGCCGTCTACGAATCGTTGAATAAAATTATGGTCCGGGAGCCAGTGACAGATTTTCATGACCAAGTCCCTCCCAAGCAAAACTTCGTAATATGCATTAGGGATTAATATTATGAATACTCGTGACCGTCAGCTGCGACTCTGTGGGTGGGTTGGGCAGTGGCAGCGATGACGACATTATTCCCATGTTTTGGATAAAAATAGGTTTCGACTTGCTTTGCCCACACCCTTTGAATAAAACTGTCTATTTATTTTCAGAAAGCACATGTATTCGTTTTGGCTGCGGTCGAGCTTCGACCAGGTGTCGCCCGCAGTGCCCTACATTGAAAACCTGCTCGTCTTGGCCGATGAACAAGTTCTAGGTAAGTCTTATTATTTTTTGAACATGGACACAACACTATCTTGGTAACGAACAAATAATAGTGCTTTTTTTGTTCTTAGCCAAAGTTATAGAAGCTAATAGTTTTAAAATAATATGCGGCTGTTTTTTTTATGAACTACTAGCTGCGCCCCGCGGTTTCACCAGCGTGGTGATAGATATTTCGGATAATATACTGTATATCTTTATGAATTGTAGCCTATGTGTTATTCTGATATGTAAGGTATATTATTGTAAAGTTTCATTAAAATCCATTCAGTAGTTTTTACGCGAAAGAGTAACAAACATCCATCCATCCATGCTTACAAACTTTGACGTTTATAATATAAGTAGAATAATGCTGTTGACCGCAATTAGCCATGACAGCGTTACCGGAGTTTTGGCGGGCGCTCATCGCTTTCTTATCGAAGCTTCGCACGTGTTGTTTCTATGGAAACCTCTAAAGGTACTCTCATTCCTATATTTCCAGCGGAAGCTTGCTGGGTGCTGTACCACCTGGCAAACGGAGCGCACTTCAACCCGCAGCTGTTCACAGCCTCGCTCGCGGCGCGCCTCACCGCCCTCCTGCGGCCCGCCGCGCCGGCAGTGCAGGCCGCCGCGCTCGGGGCTGTGGGCAGCATGCTGGGTACTACTAAACTGGTAACACTGACACCTCGCATAAAACTTCTATACTGACCCCCATATCTTAAGACAATTCTTCAACTAATCCTTCACTCAAACTCGTCTGAAGTACCTCGGGCATTCCTTCAAAACCTACTCGAGTTCGGTATGCTAAGTCGATTCCCTTACACCTTACATGACTCTAGAACAAGTCACAAAATTAAAATTACGTAAGTAACACTAGGAAATAAAGTGACCACATTGGTATATTGTTCACTTCAATCTGTTTCAGGTGAAGTCCGTTTAATTAACGACAGATATGGCGCGGTGGGCGAAGGTCCGCCTGCGACGCAGGAGGTTGCGGGTTCGATTCCCGCCTCGGAACAATTGTGTGTTTCGGGTGTTCTGGTCGTTGTCTATGTATAATACAAAATATCTATCTATGTAATGTATTGTATTATGTATATCAGTTATCTAGTACCCATAACACAAGCTCTGCTTACCATGGGGCTAGATAATGCTGTGTGAATTGTCCAGCATTATTATTATTATTATTAATTATGTGTTTTAATTGTTCCAGATTGATCCATACCTCGCAGCTGGCTGTTTGGATCACATAATGAGTTTCCTCGAATGTAGGAATCCTTCGCATGTCGAGGTACCTATTAAAACAATCTCTAATTATAAATATTAATACAACGGGTATTTATCGCGTTTATTTACCTATTTTTCCCGACGTTTCAACAGGTTTACACACTGTCCACGACGATACGCGATAAATACCCGTTGTATTTAATACTTATAATTATGTGTTCAGATCGCGTAAGTTTAAAAATATTTAAAACAATCTCTGCTTAAAACTTCTGTGGCACTATTTTCTGACTCTATATTGTATACGACTAATATGATGGTAATTCAATTCAATTCAATTCAATTCAAAACGTTTATTTCAGATATAATTCATTCATCATTAGTGTCCATATTTGAGCATAATCTTCTTATATATAAAAATCAATTACTGATCGTTAGTCTCGAGAACGGCTGGGCCGATTTTGCTGTTTTTGGTTTTGAAATGTTTGTCGTAGTCCAGGGACGGTTTAAACGGTGAGAAAACATGGTAAAATTGCGCAGACATTTCCACGCGGGCGAAATCGCGGGGCGCAGCTGGTTATATAATAAAAACGAAATTAACATTCCTAATATATAAATTAAAATCACAATTAATATGTGCGTTGTGAATGGCTGCAGGTGACGCACGATTTATCTTTTTAATAATACTATAATATCTCAGTAAGTGGGCCGGCCATATCTCGCGAAGAACCGACGGCCGCTGGGGCAAACGTGTTATTGAGTGGAGACCACGACTCGGTAAACGTAGTGTAGAACGCCCTCCGACCAGGTGGGATGACGACCTGCGAAAGACTGCAGGTAGATACTGGATGCGACAAGCTGAAGACAGGGCGCTATGGCGCTCATTGGGGGAGGCCTATGTCCAGCAGTGGACTGCTATAGGCTGATGATGAAGTAATTAAGTGCACTTAAAAGCCTGAACAAGCCGAGAGAATAAGCCCTTGTATCTATAAACAAGTGAAAACTTAGTTAGAGCAAGGAGTCAATCTGTTCGACCCCTAAGGTTTTTGTTCCAAAGTTAAACGCGAAAGTTTGTAAGTATAGATGGATGGATGGATGGATGTTTGTTACTCTTTCACGTAAAAACTACTGAGTGGATTTTAATGAAACTTTACAATAATATAGCTTATACATCAGAATAACACATAGTTTACAATTTATAAAGATAATATTGTATAGTATCCAAAATATCTATCACAACGCGGGTGAAATCGCGGGGCGCAGCTAGTTCTATAATGTATGTAAAGTACATACTGTATAACACTACCTCCTACTTAACTTAGAATTTAATGTACTTTGTAAGCCTATTTTTTGTAAAAAAAACTTTTATTATTTATTACCATGACCTCGGGCCATATAGTGACCCGCCGGGTGATTATGTAACTCGCGACCGGTTTGCGACAGGCGTAAATTAAGCAACAGCACTGATTGCTTAATTTACGCCTGTCGCAAACCGGTCGCGAGTTACAGCCGAGGTGTCGCTACTCACTAACAGCTCGCCACAAGCTGCCCTGCGGGCCTTATTATATTAATTATTATTATTAATTTCCAGTACGCGGCGCGGGCAGCTGGCAACATCCTGCGCACACCGCTCCACATCCAGCAAGCGTTGGACAAGGGGATCCTGGACGCGCTGGGACCAGCTTTAACCGACGGAGATGAAGAGTAAGTAAACAAATAAATATAATGCTAGACAATTATTGCTAAAATTAGCAAGCTGAAGTGGCCGGACATATCTCGCGAAGAACCGACGCCCGCTGGGGCAAACGTGTTCTTGAGTGGAGATCACGACTCGGTAAACGTAGTGGCAGCGCCAAAACTTTACGCCCTTCGACCGGGTGGGATGACGACCTGCGAAAGACTGCAGGTAGATGCTGGATGCGTCAAGCTGAAGACAGGGCGCTATGGCGCTCATTGGTGGAGGCCTATGTCCACTGGACATTGTCCAGCAGTGGACTAATATAGGCGGATGATAATGATGAATGCTAGACAGCACTCAGCATTATCTAACATTATAAGTGAACATTGTCCTCTCACAAGAGCTAATCATCAGACTCTTCAAGTCCTGACTGAATAAGTTCCTTCCGGGAAAGCTTACTCTGTCTTTGAGCACATCTTCGCTTTCTTAAATGTGAGGGTCAAACGCATCATCAACACTGCTGGACATAGGCCTCCCCCAATGAGCGCCACAGCGACCTGTCTTCAGCTTGCCGCATCCAGCATCTACCAGTCTTTCGCAGGTCGTCATCCCACCAGGTTGGATGACGTCACCGAAAATACAGATCTTTGTGACTCAGCACAGCCGAAATATTTTTCGAACGAAACACATGTGCGGCGCAACACAACCGCTGTGTAGAGCGGCAGCACGAATTTTTTAGGTTAAAAAAAAGATCGCAGTCCTCGAAAAAAAATCGCAGTCAAAGTGTTAAGCTTTACATAATGTAGCGTGGTAATAGAGTGTAAAAAAACTGGTCTTTCCCTATGTACGCGGCTAATAAGGTCCAATCTCAGCTTGTTGTCACTGTCGACCGAGGACGATAGGACACACTTACCCCATAGGTCTAAAAAAATTACAATTCTATGCTTATTTCAATCCAGTTCTTGTGCAAGTTGGTTAGTGAGGCGATGAACTGCATTATGGTGTACAATAAAGCATTTTCTGTATTGTGTTGTAGATGCGAGTGCAACGCTGGCTGCGCGATCACCAACCTGTGTATATCTGGCTCCCCGGCGCAGCTGCGCGTACTGACGGAGGCAGCCGCGCTGCAGCCTTTCTGCCGCCTGCTTGCCGCCGATCGTCGAACAAGCTACTTCGTGTTGGTCGGATTTGCTAACTTGCTGAAGGTATGTTATTGTTATTAGCTTCTGAATACGCCTTTCTGCCGCCTGCTTGCCGCCGATCGTCGTACAAGCTACTTCGTGTTGGTCGGATTTGCTAACTTGCTGAAGGTATGTTATTATTATTAGCTTCTGAATACGCCTTTCTGCCGTCTGCTTGCCGCCGAGCGTCGTACAAGCTACTTCGTGTTGGTCGGATTTGCTAACTTGCTGAAGGTATGTTATTGTTATTAGCTTCTGAATACGCCTTTCTGCCGCCTGCTTGCCGCCGAGCGTCTTACAAGCTACTTCGTGTTGGTCGGATTTGCTAACTTGCTGAAGGTATGTTATTGTTATTAGCTTCTGAATACGCCTTTCTGCCGCCTACTTGCCGCCGCCGATCGTCGAACAAGCTACTTCGTGTTGGTCGGATTTGCTAACTTGCTGAAGGTATGTTATTGTTATTAGCTTGTGAATACGCCTTTCTGCCGCCTACTTGCCGCCGCCGATCGTCGAACAAGCTACTTCGTGTTGGTCGGATTTGCTAACTTGCTGAAGGTATGTTATTGTTATTAGCTTGTGAATACGCCTTTCTGCCGCCTACTTGCCGCCGCCGATCGTCGAACAAGCTACTTCGTGTTGGTCGGATTTGCTAACTTGCTGAAGGTATGTTATTGTTATTAGCTTGTGAATACGCCTTTCTGCCGCCTACTTGCCGCCGCCGATCGTCGTACAAGCTACTTCGTGTTGGTCGGATTTGCTAACTTGCTGAAGGTATGTTATTATTATTAGCTTCTGAATACGCCTTTCTGCCGCCTACTTGCCGCCGCCGATCGTCGTACAAGCTACTTCGTGTTGGTCGGATTTGCTAACTTGCTGATAGATAGATAGATAAAACGTTTATTTGTTACTAATAATATTTCTACTTAACATGGGGCTAGATAATGCTGTGTGAATTGTCCAGCATTATTATTTATTTATTATTTATTTATTTACAGAAGGTTGAACACAACAAACTGGCTCTACTTATGAAGCTGCGAGAAATAGGCGTACCACAGCTCTTAGTAACAGTGCAGCGCGAAGGAGGACGGGTAAGGAAAGAAACTTATTGCTTTAAATAAATGAATGAATGTACACTTTATTGCATGTACGATTTATGTATATAAATAAATAATATAAATAATGCTGGACAATTCACACAGCATTATCTAGCCCCATGGTAAGCAGAGCTTGTGTTATGGGTACTAGATAACTGATATACATAATACAATACATTACATAGATAGATATTTTTCACTATACATAGAAAACGACCAGAACACCCGGAACAAAAATCTGCAGATCTTACATACAATTGTTCGATTCCCGCAATCGAACCCGCAATCTTCTGCGACGCAGGTCCTTTGCACACCGCGCCACATCGGTCGTCGTATAAACAGCACATTTGCATTTCTGCAAGCGGGGCATTTTTACCCACCTATTCCTATTCCCTAGTCTATTGTATTATGTATATCAGTTATCTAGTACTCATAGCACAAGCTCTGCTTACCATGGGGCTAGATAATGCTGTGTGAATTGTCCAGCATTATTTATTTATTATTTATTTATACATACACCCAAACATCCAAACTTTAGCATGTATAATATAAGTGTAAATAATTAACTTTCTTATCTTCTGTTCTTCTTTTTCAGCATCTCGAGCTAGCCAGCGATATTCTGCGAAAATATTTTCGCGACGATCATGCGAAAGGAAGACCGTCTTCATCAGCCTGTAGTTAGTCTACTGCTGGACATTGGCCTCCCCTAATGAGCGCCACAGCGCCCTGTCTTCAGCTTTACGCATCCAGCAAGGAAGGTAATGCGCTGAAAATTGGTTTTTTTTTAAACTGTTACTGAAATTTTAGGATATCAACACCGACCTGCAACCACTGACCTGAAAACAATGGTGTTCTGAATAAAATAAAAAAAAGCGATATACATAATGTAAATACTAGAAATAAGAATAAACTCGCTGTTCCCACAACTAGGCTACATAAGATAAGTGTATCTTTTAAAGGGCAATGTATACGCTTCTACAACAAAACTTCAAGTGAGTTGCAAAAATTATCAATAAATAAATTTAAAAAAATTGTGAAGCATATTCTTTGTAAAAAGGCTTATTACAAAATATCAGATTATCTAGACGATAAAAAAGTTTGGAACGAGTTTTGCTCCAACTCAAAATCTAACTTACAGATAAGCAAATCATATGTACTAGACACATAAGTTATGAACATACTAGTGGTTTCTTCTCACTTCTTCCACTGGTGGACAAAAAATTTAAGTGAACATCAAAATAATGTTATTATATAATAATGAATAGTATAAAACATGACCTGTCTAAGTGCTTATTAGTAAGCCTAAAGAAATAAACTTTCATTTCATTTCATTCACAAAATTATCGCCATATTGCCAGGACGGAATGTCGAGGGCGATACCTGGCAATTAATATTCATGACTAAAGATCCTCCAGATTGGACCTACGTGTCCTTGTGGCAACACTAACAGGACACTGTCCACTAAACAAACACTTATTCACCATCGGAGCGACGGACAGCCCTCTCTGCAGAGGATGCCTCAGCAACGACGAAACAGCTGCCCACGTAATCCTGGAATGCGAGGGTGTATTAGCACAACGTATAGGAATCCTCAACTTGCCGAGGTCGCTCCGCGAAGCCTGTGAGGACCCCAGGAAGATTCTGCGCTTCTGGACGGAGCGAGGCTGGCTATGCAAACTACTACGCATGAAGGACCGACAGGAGTCCAAATGCGGAAAAAGGAGTACCACCTGAACCTGACCTGATCCTCCAGAAGTTATTTGCCACAACATGTATAACACTTCTTGCACACAAAATATATTAACAATTTTGAAATAAAAATAAAATATAATAATTAAATACACAAATCTTTAACCAGCGACCTAATCCATGTAAAAAAACTTTATCATTACATAATGTAGAATAAAACAAAGTAGCTTCCCGCTGTCTATCTTTCTTTATGATTGACGATCGATGTGGCGCGGTGGGCGAAGGTCCGCTTGCAACGCAGGAGGTTGCGGGTTCGATTCCCGCCTCGGAACAATTGTGTGTACGATCTGCAGATATTTGTTCCGGGTGTTCTGGTCGTTTTCTATATATAATAAAAATATCTATCTATGTTATATTGTATTATGTATATCAGTTATCTAGTACCCATAACACAAGCTCTGCTTACCATGGGGCTAGATAATGCTGTGTGAATTGTTCAGCATTTATTTATTTGCGAACGTACGACCGTTGATGACCATTATTATTTTATTATTTTATTATCTATTATTTAATAATTATTAATTCTACAGAACCACCTCACAAGTCTAGAAGAACACACCATTGCCGTTAACAACAGCCACAGCTTAAGAGGCCTCCGAGGGACGAATTCTTCATACAAACGTAATACCAAAATGATTTCCAATTCAAGCATATTTCCACTATACTATTGTATTATTTGTATTTTAATAGTATTGGCGGGGAAGGCGAGAAAGGGAGGCAAGAGCGGCAGAATGATCGGCCCGTGCGCAATTTCACTGCTTTTTATTTTTAAATTTGTTATTGCTCTAAAATAATACTGTTTCTCAAAAAACTAAAATTGTCTTAAGTATTTATTAGGGAACACGTAGAAGACATTTCATTACAATAATATTAAATAACTAGCAAATAAAACTGGTTTTCCCGTAGAGATATCTCTGTAAAAATGAAGATTTAGAGGAAACTTCACCATTTTAAACTTTTTCTATCGAGTCAGGTTTAGTCAATCGTGTTTCGACTCCCATAACTTACTAACTAATATCCTAAACTTTTGATCCTCATCAAAATATATTCGAAAAATAGGTGTTTTGTTCCTTTAAATTTGATTTTCCGTTAAGTCAAAACGTCGGTTTTGGGACTCATTTCACCAATGTGTGCGGTTTGAATGTCTGCTGGTGATGCACTGACCTCTGTAGGCGCCAGGTCCGCGCTCGCGGCACGGGTAACCTTGTTAGGCCAATGCCAAAAAAAGCTGATGCTGCTAATATACCTCCGTGGTCGATGTATCGAACAATTTCTTAATAATTAGTGTAATTGGTGATTGTGCCGTTCTAATTAAATAAATTAAATTAAATTAAATGCTTTCAAAATAAGCACTTAGACAAGTCATACTATAATTTATTTATCAAATAAGATTATTTTATTATTTTATTTTTATTTGACTTTGTTTACTTGTAATATTTTTTTTTTTGACATTTGTAGAATTATTTTGTATCTTTTAATTGTCTATATTTATAAGCCTATGTAAAATTTCCGACACAATTTAAATTGTTTATGAAATAAATAAATGAAATGAAATTTACTGTTCACTTCAATTTGTCCACTTTTGATGAAGAAATGAAAAGAAACCACTAGCACGTTCATATCAGCTCCTGTTGCCCGGACTCTCAAGGGACCGGTGTCCTCAGGAGCTCTACGCACAAAATTGTTATAAATGTGAGTTATGCATTATTTAGTTAACTATTTTAATTTTTTCATATTTCTTGCCTTATATTAGTTTTTTCTTTTTTAATATTATTTGTATACTTACCGTCAGATCTCCTAGAACCCGATTTCACCATACAAAGT
The DNA here is from genome assembly GCA_947044415.1 of Eupithecia dodoneata. NCBI lineage: Eukaryota > Metazoa > Arthropoda > Insecta > Lepidoptera > Geometridae > Eupithecia > Eupithecia dodoneata. Next base: position 4,150,740 of record OX345683.1, on the reverse strand, counting down.
GCCATAAGTATTAACTAATTGGTTAATCAAGATCTACAGTAAAATTAAACCATGCTTTCTGTTTGGTGAGATCGGCCTTAACCTTATCTTGAGTTTGAGCGCTGGGAGGTGCGACACAGTTTTAAACTTATGCGCTTTCCAGTGTTCCATTGTATCTTAGAGATAATTCTTTGTTCATTTTTAATAAATAAATTGAAATTGAAATATCTCTTATGTGTGTAATACATGGTTATTTGTCTTTTTAAGTCTAAATATAATATGATTAGTTATATGTCAATATTTACTTACAATTACTTACATTAGTATTGTCAGTGCGAAATAGAAATACAGAAATACAATTTTGTTTTAATTCATAAAACCACTTTACAAGTCAAAAGTTCGTTTACATTTTGTATAAATTCCAATAAAAATAAATCATATTAAGTCGAATAAATAAAAATAATATCATAGAATGGTTTACAATTGTAATAGTTCGTTTCATCATCATCAGCCTATATCAGTCCACTGCTGGACATAGGCCTCCCCCAATGAGTGCCATTGTGCCCTGTCTTCAGCTTGCCGCATCCAGCATCTACCTGCAGTCTTTCGCAAGTCGTCATCCCACCTGGTCGGAGGGCGTCCTACACTACGTTTGCCGAGTCGTGGTCTCCACTCAAGAACACGTTTGCCATTGCTATGTCGATAACCTTGGTTCTCTGTCGGATGTATTCGTTACGAATCCTATCCTTCAGAGAAACTCCGAGCATAGCTCTTTCCATAGCTCGCTGAGCGACTTTGAACTGGTGGACCAGCTCTATCGTGAGTGTCCACGTCTCAGCTCTGTAGGTCATAACGGGTAGGACGCACTGGTTGAAAACTTTCGTTTTCAAACATAATAATAGTTCGTTTACAGAATAGAATTCTTAATTAGAATTCTGCTCGACAAGCCAACGTTTAAGTCGTATTTTAAAACACAATAGACTGCCATCAGCTGTGACAGAGTCTGGTAGTCGAAACTGAGCGACATCTGGCTAGAGGAACCATATAATAAAAAAGAAGAGTTTTGTGTCGCAAAGTCAACAGTTAACACCGTGATTGCGTCATAAACGTAGCGGCAATATGATTTTAAATAAAAAATTAAGCTTATTAAAAATGGAATTTCAATTGCTTTTTAACCGGGGCTGAAGGGGGACTCCACCATCTCGTCTCCCAAGCCAACCTAACCTGCACGTGGTACACCCTGCTAGATAACGAACTAGGCTCTGGTGGAAATATCAAATAATCTTCATAATTTGATTACTCATTAATTTTACAATTTTTTTTTACACTGGCAGAAAATTGTCCAACCAGACACAGTTGCCATTAACAAAGAATCAATTTCATCATATTTTTAATCGACTTGTACGAGTATATTGGGGATAGATGATGTGGGGATTGTCCAGCATTATTTATTTAAGTTACCACAGTAAATGGATTTACCATATATGTACATAAGACTATTATACCTACTGAAAGACTGAGATCAATGCTTGTAGTGATGTGTAGGTACAGGAAAACGAATACGAGTTATATTTGATATGAATAGGGTAACCATAATTTCAGGGTTCGGTTCAGAGACAAAACTGAAACAAAAAGTTAAATATTTATTTATCCATTGCAATGGCTAAACGTAGTGTAGGACGCGGGCAGATGCTGGATGTGGATGCGTCAAGCTGAAGACAGGGCGATATGGCGCTCATTGGGGGGGCATATGTCCAACAGTGGACTAACATATGATGATGATGAATGACAAACAATCGCACTGCAAAATGATGTCATAACATTTGCGACCAATACGTACTTCACATTAAAAAGTAAATTAGATACATAAATAAATAACAAATAAAAAAAACTTAAAATTCCGTGATCTAGCTGCGTTCGATAATAATGAAACTGGTGGTAGTGGTAACTTTCGTAGCAAAAGAAAAAAATGAGGGTAGATCGGTATGTCTGCTCATAAAAACTTATTCACAGTGCTTTCAGTTATTCGATGATCATGGCGCATGAAACTGTGCCGAAATATTGGAAACTCAAATCACAGTAAGTAGCCCGGGACTTTTGGGAAAAATATAATTGTTACCTCAGTTGATATTACTTATATATTTACATTTTCCATCTAGACCGTTAGGTTTGTCCACGTCGATTGCTGAAATCACACCGTATGTGTTTTCTACAAGTGACTAATATGCATAAATCCACACTAGCGCAGCGGCTGAGAAAATACAGATCTGTGTGACTCAGCACATATATGTTTTTCGAACGAAACGCATGTGCGGCGCAACACAACCGCTCTGTAGAGCGGCAGCACGAATGGCTTAGGTTAAAAAAAAAGATCGCAGTCGAAAAAAGATCGCAGTCGAAGTGTAAAATCATCCAAAATAACTACTCGGAGAATAATAAGAAAATATCCTCATAGCACCTTGCCATGGTTACCCTAGCTCTTTGACCCGTGACATCATTTAGTTTAGGTAGGTAGCTATAGGGAAACTAAAAACCTCTACATACATGATAGTAGCTTTCAGAAGTGCAAAAATGGTGCTCATACGAACAATAATAATAAAATTAGTTCTGACAATATGCTTTGGTAAGTTCACTATGAAACTGTCATACTAAAGTAATTTAAAACGAGATTTTTACCATGAAATCAAATCTAATCATGGTTAAGGGCCCATACAACCTCAACTTTGTGTGAAAAGGCTAGACATATGATTTTGCGTTCATAAGAGCGGGACAGGGCATTGCAACGCAAGTCCAAAAATCAAGTTTTAGCTTATTACCTATTAATTAGGACATTATTTGAAAAAACCGAAACATATAACATTTTTATTTATACTTAATTCTATTACCACGCTTATTGTCAAGATCTGAACTTCTGTATTTATTGAGAAATTTAGGTTTTAGTAAAAATGTAGAGGTAACTTTGCGATTTTTTTCTATCGAGAAAATTTTATGGAATCGTGTTTTCGAAACATATGATCGATAGATTAAGTCCTGAACTTTACCATATATCAATTTCAAAGTTAAATATTCAGTAGTTTAGACGATATGGACATCCGGCGGAGTTGAAAATTAGCAGTTTGAGGTATTATACACTCTTAATATTATCCCGTTTTAAATGAGTGAAGTTAACTGCTATCTTTAGATATTTTCCAAACCTAAGTAGATATGGAAAATATCTAGCTACCTACATTTCAGTAGTATCTCTATACTATTAAATATGTATGTAGTATATAGTAGTATCTACTATATTACCTATCATACCTAATAGGTATCATTCTATAATAATAACCTAGAGAGGAAACTATTAAAGCGTGTGTTTTCGCCACTACCCCTGTCTTCAGCTTGCCGCATCCAGCATCTATCTGCAGTCTTTCGCATGTCGTCACCCCACTAGTCGGAGGGCGTCTTACACTACATTTACCGAGTCGTGGTGTCCACTCAAGAACACGTTTGTTCCAGCGGTTGTCGGTTCTTCGCGAGATATGGCCGGCCTACTGCCACTTCAGCTTGCTAATTCTTAGAGCTATGTCGATAACTTTAGTTCTATGTCCCCTTCTGGTCGGATGTATTCGTTACAATCCTTCAGATAAATTCCGAGCATAGATACACAACAAAGGTCGCGGGGTCAGCTATTTCATTGATAAAATATGATATCTAAACTTAATACTTATTACAGAAAGATGCAGCCTGAATTAGACTATGAAAATGCAGTAGTCGATTTCGCAAAATGCAATAGGTACTATTGCAGTTTTAGTTTTCCAACTACAGCGTCGATATTAAATTTATTGGTATATTTTATTTCAGCGTCTTCGCTAGATGTTATAAAACTTATTAAAATAAAAGTCACTTATTACCATATATCGTCAACTGTCGACACCGTCTGGCTGACAGAGAACCAGCGATTTATTTTTCATATTGAATCTGATCGCAAAGGAATACACAGGTTTTGGTAAGTGAAATGATTTATATTAAACTTAGTGGAAAGTAACAGTGCCTTAATTTTAGCAACATATTATAATTTTAAATTTTAACCTTAACGCCTTCCTCGGAGATTGGTGGGAGATCGCACGTGACCGCACTGAATGGAAAGATTTGGGGGAGGCCTTTGCCCAGCAGTGGAACGAAACAGGCTAAATAATAAATAAAATTATAATTTTATCTATTCTAATATTATAAAGAGGAAAGGTTTGATTTTTTATTTGTTTGTTTGTAATGAATAGGCTCCGAAACTACTGGACCGATTTGAAAAATTCTTTCACCGTTGGGAAGCTACACTATCCACGGTGAACATAGGCTATATATATATTATATTTTCAAAAAAGTTAGGGATTCGTTCTAAAACCGTACGAAGCCGGGAAGGTCCGCTAGTGTTATATATATCCCGTGAGGTTGCTCATAAGACAAGGACCTTGCAAGGAACCAGGTCTTGAAAGGATATAACAGCTGGGCCTCGATACTGGATCTTGTGATTCTATTTTTGTTTAGTTTATGGTTTGGCAAATTTGGCTTTAAGAAATTAAATAACATCCCAAAAATGTTCGATTCCGACGGCAAACTCACGACCTTTCCCCTTTTTTTATATAAATAAAATAAAATCTCTTTATTTCGGATATCCATGGATCCATATTTGGTTAGTAAACACACAAAAAAATAATTACAGAGTTAGTAGTTAAATTTAATTAAAACAATCGAAATAGATAGAAAGATAGAACACTTTATAAAACAGAAAATAATACAGAGATAAAAACTTAGAATAAAGGTATAAAGGGCGGCCTTATCGCTGAGAGCGATCTCTTCCAGGCAACCTTGGGATGGACTGGACATGAACGAACAATATAGGCGGTGGCACTTTAATAAATAATTGGTAACAAATACACTAAATACCTACATTATAATAAACTTACATAGACATAAGATAAGGCTATCAATATTTCATATGGATAAATAATGCTGATGCAGCAGTTTTTTGAAGATAGGGAGTGATTTTGTACGTCTGATGTCCAGAAATACCTAGTTTAATTATTATATTACATAGGCATGTCCCTTTCCCAGAGTGATCCCTATAAGAAAGATATATTTGCCGATATCACTCTGCGAACGAGACATGCCCACAGCGGGGATGAGTATCTAACCACTATGGTTTTCAGGATGCTGTTGTGGCTGTCCCGCACTCTGCGGATCAGGGATGCAGTTTTTTTTGCAGAAGATGGCTTCGAAGCCATGTATTTGATACTCTGCAAACATCCCCGATGCACTGCAGAAGCGGGATATTATTACATTTCTTAGATATTCTCCCGAGTTCGCTTACGCACTATAATAAGAAAAAATTATAAGGTCTACGGTCATCGCCAATATCCTAGATACTGCTAAAACTGAGATCGCAATATTTTTACCCAAATAAGCCGAACCGAAGTGAATTTGAAGTGTGGAGGCCTTAAGCTCAACTCACACCGAAAGAGCGGCGAAGGGCAGCGAAGCGCAGCGACGCGCTCGGTAGAGATACTTCTATACAGCTTTCGGAGGATTGGCCTTGTTCAGATATTTACCTACAACCTATGTACGTTACGTACCTACATTCTAGCTTTTCTGTTTTATTTGCCAATTGAACTTTATTCTGTTTTATTGCAGGTGTGATGTGACTGTGTTTGGTCAAAAAGATAGCAGAGAATACTACTTTCCTTTAAAAATATTAAGGAGTTATGTCTACGTTTCAAGTAATGTAAGAACTACCTCTATAAAAGCCGCTACACACAGAAACCGAGGCCGCCGGGGCGCGAAGGCGTGCGGGTTGTACTGTATGTGTGTAGTCTTTCGTTACATTCGTATGATACAACCCGTATGGTGATTATGTAACTCGCGACCGGTTTGTGACAGGCGTAAATTAAGCAATCAGTGCTCTCAAACGCCAATTTTGACCAATTTTGACGTTGTAGCTGGTGTCAAACTAATACAAAATTGACGTTTGACAGCACTGATTGCTTAATTTACGCCTATCGCAAACCGGTCGCGAGTTACATAATCACCCGGCGCCGCACGCTCTTCGCGTCCAGCCGGCAACGTTTTCTGCCCCACATTGAATACCCTAAAAAAAATCGTCACTTCCTCACTTGACCACTTCCAATGCTAACTCCACTACGCTTCTTCACTTTTTCACTAACACTTCCTAAGAGACAGTGCACTTTCATGATCTGTTTTTTCGTAATTTTTTCTGATCTGTATTTTACATTCAGGGCTCCAAAGAAAATTCAATTCATTTATTGCAAGACATAATGGTCATAATACAAAGGTCTTCAACATTAGAATAGGTAGTTTCACATACTTCACCAAAACACATTGGCATGCAAACAATTCTAAAACTAGGTTCCTATACAATGTAATTTTAAAATAATTATAATTAATAAATTATAAACAATGAACATGTCAATAATGTGAAAAAGTGTTGAGTGTTGTGTAATTCCAGTTTTTTACCAGGGGAATCCTGTGAGTAGTACTGAGATAGGCCTAGTTTGAGAATTGAATCCGTTAGGTTCGCCGCATTAAATAAACCATGTGTAAACAAACCCATGCCAAATTATAGCTTTCTAGTCCGTATAATCTATGAGCAAGACGAGGACGGAAAGATATACCTAAGGTTTGCTGTAAGAAAACTCTTTGTTAGGGTTAAGCTCGCATATGTACTTACTTACATATCTTTTGTAGTTAAGCTAATTTTAAGTTTTTTTTGTGTACAATAAAGAATTACAGAAAGATGGACATGGCGAAATTAGAAGGGTTCTTGTATAGGGAACCCTAAAAAATTATAAGAAAATAAAAAAATTCGGGGTTTATTCTGCAATAAGTACCTATTTTGCAGTGGCCCATCGGTATGGTGATTATGTAACTCGCGACCGGTTTGCGACAGGCGTAAATTAAGCAATCAGTGCTGTCTCATGTGTAAATTAAGCAATCAGTGCTGTCTCAGTGCTGGTCTCATGTTGGTATCTGTGAAATATTCTTAGGAAGATCATTTTCGTGATGACGCGACATTAAAGTGTATTCTGTGGTTATTTTTTCTGAATTCTAAAATTAGTAAAACTGATGGAAAGTTAATTTGCCGAAAATCGTAAACAATTTTTTGTGAAGTCGTTATAAAACCAACTTCGATTCACTTGTATTATTTATGAGAGATCCCAAAATTCTTATTTTTAAGGTATCTTATCGATACTAATATTATAAAGAGGAAACGTTTGATTTTTTGTATTAAATAGGCTCCGAAACTACTGGACCGATTTAAAATTCTTTCACCGTTGGGAAGCTACAATATCCCCGGTGGGATAGTGTAGCTTCCCTTTTTGTAGATAGGCTAAATTATATTTTCAAAAAATTTGGGATTCTTACTAAAACTCCAATAATGTTAACCCAAGGTGTAAGAAATCACCTAATAAAGTGAAATTCGAGTTAAACGCGGGTGAAACCAAGGGGTGTTCCCCGCGGTTTCACCAGCTATTATTCCTTGTAGGACGCAGAAACAAAATAATTTTAATCTTGCGCCAACACGAAACGATCAACCAAAAGGGTCCGGTGACCCTCGCTTGCAAAAATCGCTCCGAATATCGCTGTCCCTGTTTAACCCTTGCGCCGCGCCCCATGCGTGCGCGATAGCAATATTAGCCGTTCAAAATTTGGTTTGTTCCGTAATACCAAAAATTATGACAGAAAACTTTTTGAATTCTTCACAAAGTATTGTTATTCTGTAACGAGACAATATAAGCTATGTTCCTTAATAAATAAAACGTAAGATATTGATGTTTTTAATACGAAACAAATAGCAAGAAAACTTGTCCATTTTCGCATAAAAATGTGCAAAATGCGATTGCCTTTCATTTAATTTTAGGTAAGTATTTTGAAAAAATAACTATTTAGGAACCTAGATAAATACTATTCAAATACAAATAATGCAATATTATAGTGGAAATATGCTTGAATTGGAAATCATTTTGGTATTACGTTTGTATGAAGAATTCGTCCCTCCGCAGGCCCCTTAAGACCTTTGTACATGAGAGGAATGAAACCCTTGAAACTCTTATCCCACCAAAACATAAATGTAAAAAAGGAGAGCCAAGTTCAATACAAAAATTATGATTGGCTGTCGGCTACCCCGCAAAAAGAATGGAGATATAAATGAGTGCCAAGTCAAATCTATGTAGGTTAGATTTGACTTTGCCAGTTTTCATTACATCAGTTATTTTATAAAGTTATTCAACGTTTTAATTCTGATAAAAACTGGCCAAGTCAAATCTAACCTACATAGATTTGACTTGGCACTCATTTATATCTCCATTCTTTTTGCGGGGTAGCCGACAGCCAATCATAATTTTTGTATTGAACTTGGCTCTCCTTTTTTACATTTATGTTTTGGTGGGATATCATTACTTTTTGTAAAGAAAACTAGGCAGGTATTGAGATTTAATGTTTTTTCTTGCAAAAAAAAAAATGGGTTTTTTTTTGTATGGGGACACCACTTGTAGGGGCTCGTCGAAGGTGTAAGACTTCAACTAGGGCTGGTCGGGAGTGATGATCAAGTAAAACAGCTCGTGTCGGTTTATTGTACCGAATACTCACAACTACGCACTTATTACAAAGTCACTGCACTGTTCACTGTTTTCTTTCCTTAACACTTGCTCACTTGTAAAATAAGAACTAACTAAACTTGCAAACAAACTGGGCTTGTATACCTTCGCTGAGCTAAACTAGAAAAATCTACGATTTTCCGGGCCATACCTATCTCTTTATATATTCCAGAACATTTCTGATTTCCCTTTCTATCCTTTCTATTCGTTCGAAAACAGGTACATAGCTAGGTAGGTACATGTATACGGGCCGGTCCCTAACAACTACCCTGTATTCTATGGCGCAATCGGAGACGTTAGTACCTACTATTGCTTATTCTATGCAATGCTTCGACATAGGTACATAACTAGGTAGGTATTATACGGGCCGGTCCCTAAAAACTCAACTGTATTCTATGGCGCAATCGGAGACGTAGTACTATTGCTTATTCTTTGCAATGCGAATCTATTTTTAATTTAAACCTTATTCCATTGACATAAGGTCGTCGTCGCTAAAATCACTAATTTTTGGCTTTTTTTTATTTTTTGATTTTTTCCTATGCTTACACACAATTACCGAGCTGGATTCCAAATTTCATCCTTCTAGGTCATCTGGAAGTAGGTTAGATTTAGGTACTATATATATGTCAGTCAGTCAGTGTGAATTTTAACGACTTTTTAACCTTCATATCTCTATAACCGTTTGAGCTAGCCTCATGAAATTTGGGCTTCTACATGTCCTTATGGATATAATTAAACAAACGTAGTTTTATGTGTTTACGTTAAAGAGGTTTTGAGTTATAGAAGGGTCAAAAGTGGCACCAAGTGGTTCGTGTAATGATACACTCGGCGCGTTCCTTTGCTTGAACTTGGCTTGAACACGCTGCCGCGTGTTCTGATAATGCACAATTTCCACTGTAAGACAAAAGACTCGGTAGTATTATATTTATAAATTATTTCAGATTACCGCCACTCGACCTATGCACGGTTTATGGACCTGTTACCTTAGCTACCAAGCCCCAATGAATGATTATTATTCAATTTCGATAAAAATGGATGTACGCGTAGGTAAGAATCTTTGATTATGTAGGTAGTCTATTGTCAGTTCATTTAAACTTTTGAGGAGTGCTATAAATGATGCAGCAAATCATTGCCCGCCTAAATTTAACAACATTGTTTTTCTTAGGTATATAGATATGTATAATATAATATGTATTTTAGGTATATATAAATTATAAATTACTACTACTTATATTTGTATGTAATGTTAGCACGCCAACCCTTTATTTAAATCATGTGTTTTCCTGGTTGGCAGGTAGAAAATGCCTCGGCATTAAGCCCACCCTTTGTACCTTTAATAGTGCAATAAAGTTTAAATAAATAAGTTTAAATAACATTTCCTCACATGATCTTTAGACCTGTGAAAAGAATTGATCGAGCTTAAAACTTTTCTTAAATTAGGCACAGCAAATCTTATCGCTGTGGTTCTGAGAATGAATAGACTGTACCTATAATGATTGGTAAGATGGAACAAAAATTGTGTATTCTGCTACAATGAATGAATTCTGTCAATGAATACTCAAAAGTAGGGGTTCGATGGAAAAGCAGAAAGCAGAAAGTTTGTCTATGGAACGTTATTTGGACTAGTTAGGAGACAAACACACCAACAGTCCCCATTTCTGACAGGTGAGGAGTTGGGGTACAAAAAGGTCCTCGCAAACTCTTCAGTACTCTATGATTTAGCCACATTTTTAGATGTAAATGAAGATTTTTGTCTTGAGTGCAATACTTACGCGACGTGCAATAACTTACTCGGGAGCTACAAATGCACATGTCTCCCGGGGTACGCAGGGAACGGCTTATATTGTCAAGGTAAACTATTGGTTTTTAAATTCAAACACAAGGGTAAAGGAAAATCTGGTATGGAAGGTTTTGTAGCTGGTTTTTTCATTTATTTTTGTATATGAATAAATTTGTCATTTTTACAGATGTGGACGAATGCAATAGTCACCCACCGCCATGCAATAGTTACGCGACGTGCACTAACACACTCGGGAGCTACAAATGCACATGTCTCCCGGGGTACGCAGGGAACGGCTTATATTGTCAAGGTAAACTATTGGTTTTTAAATTCAAACACAAGGGTATAGGAAAATCTGGTATGGAAGGTTTTGTAGCTGGTTTTTTCATTTATTTTTGTATATGAATAAATTTGTAATTTTTACAGATGTGGACGAATGCAATAGTCACCCACGGCCATGCAATACTTACGCGACGTGCAATAACACACTCGGGAGCTACAAATGCACATGTCTCCCGGGGTACGCAGGGAACGGCTTATATTGTCAAGGTAAACTATTGGTTTTTAAATTCAAACACAAGGGTAAAGGAAAATCTGGTATGGAAGGTTTTGTAGCTGGTTTTTTCATTTATTTTTGTATATGAATAAATTTGTCATTTTTACAGATGTGGACGAATGCAATAGTCACCCACGGCCATGCAATACTTACGCGACGTGCAATAACACACTCGGGAGCTACAAATGCACATGTCTCCCGGGGTACGCAGGGAACGGCTTATATTGTCAAGGTAAACTATTAGTTTTTAAATTCAAACACAAGGTTAAAGGAAAATCTGGTATGAAAGGTTTTGTATCTGGTTTTTTCATTTATTTTTGTATATGAATAAATTTGTCATTTTTACAGATGTGGACGAATGCAATAGTTACCCACCGCCATGCAATAGTTACGCGACGTGCACTAACACACTTGGGAGCTACAAATGCACATGTCTCCCGGGGTACGCAGGGAACGGCTCTTACTGTGAAGGTAAACTAATGATAATTTATGCAGCTTCCTCGTCAGCCTGCGATCACAAATACTACCTAGATGTCGTCGTGTCGGCGCAAAAAATCCGTCTCCGTAAATAAGAGCGCACTCGTAATGTGAGCTCTTATTTTGTTTAGTTCGATTGAAACACAGCCAACGTAAACACGTGTCACAAGTGGTGTATGCAATCTGTTGTTAGCAATTTCTCACATACACTTTGACTGCGATTTTTTTTCGACGACTGCGATCTTATTTTTTAACCTAAAAAATTCGTGCTGCCGCTCTACACAGCGGTTGTGTTGCGCCGCACATGCGTTTCGTTCGAAAAATATTACGGCTGTGCTGAGTCACAAGATCTGTATTTTCTCAGCCGCTGCACTAGTGTGGATTTACGAATATTAGTCACTTGTAGAAAACACATACCGTGTGATTTCAGCAGTCAAAGTGTATAGTAGTACATAATTTATTTACAATTTTAATGTCTATATAATACGCCACCGTCTATACTATAGCTACGTGTCCATCCAAAGGTTGCCTGGAAGAAATCGCTCTTAGCGATAAGGCCGCTCATTGTGCATCTGTTTCTTTGTTCTTTACTGTTTTTTTCTGTGTTTGATGTGCAATAAAGCGTATTGTATTGTCACAATTTATAAATCATTATCATTACTTCTAATATAATATTAATAATATAAATCATTATCATTACTTCTAATTAATAATCATCATCATCATTAGCCTATATCAGTCCATTGCTGGACATAGGCCTCCCCCAATGAGCGCCATAGCGCCCTGTCTTCAGCTTGCCGCATCCAGCATCTACCTGCAGTCTTTCGCAGGTCGTCATCCCACCTGGTCGGAGGGCGTCCTACACTACGTTTACCGAGTCGTGGTCTCCACTCAAGAACACGTTTGCCCCAGCGGCCGTCGGTTCTTCGCGAGATATGGCCGGCCCACTGCCACTTCAGCTTGCTAATTCTTATAATTAATAATTAAATATTAAAATACAATTTTTAAATTAAGTTTTACACCCATTTTCATTTATTGAAATTTAATTTTAAGTTTGTTTTTAGTTTTTTAAAACACGCCAAATTATTTGATTATTTTTTGAAGATATGGACGAGTGCAATGCGGGCCTTGACGCATGGCCCTGTAGTGCTGACGCGAACTGCACAAACACGCTCGGTAGCTACAACTGCACATGTCGCGATGGATATTTAGGCAACGGCACATATTGTCAAGGTAAGAACTATAGTCTAGACTAAATTAGAGTCTAGATACATAATCTTATACCTTACATTATTTCCCATAAATTTTGTATGGGGAAAGTGACATGGCAAAGCCCCGACACTGACTAAAAATGAGATCGACTTTATCATGACGCATGTGCAGCATGATAGCAAGCACATGTTCAGAGATGTCTCAGTGATCAACAGGTTCAACACTAGATCTGATCACAGACTCCTCCGAGGCTTTCTGAATATTAACTTGAAGCTTGAGATAAACCATCTGATGAAGTCCACGCTCCGACCTGACCCAATCCAAACCATTGCGGGCACCGATAAGTTCCAGCTTCTCGGTGATAGATTTGTTGCCTCGAAAACCACTAATGACTCTGATGTAACACATATGTTGCGAAATAATGTAAGGTATACCTACTTACATTATTTCGCGACATATGTGTTACACAATATATTATTATGTGTTTAGCCAATGTGTACATAAGTAGCCCAGTTCTCTTTCTTTATTTTTTTTAAATACCAGCGTTATTTATTTATGTAGGTAGTGCTGACGCAAACTGCACTAACACGCTCGGTAGCTACAACTGCACATGTCGCGATGGATATTTAGGCAGCGGCACATACTGTCAAGGTAAGAACTATAGTCTAGAATCTAGATACCTAATCTTTAATTATAAATCGTGAAAAAGGTTATAGATAACAAAACGTATAATAATATATATATATACCTCTATATATATTTATAAGTATCTAGAAATTTATTGGTATCCAGAAAGACAATTGACGACCGATAAGGCGCGGTGGGCGAAGGTCCGCCTGCGACGCAGGAGGTTGCGGGTTCGATTCCCGCCTCGGAATAATTGTGTGTACGATCTGCACATAATTGTTCCGGGTGTTCTGGTCGTTTTCTATGTATAATAAAAAAAAATATCTATCTATGTAATGTATTGTATTATGTATATCAGTTATCTAGTACCCATAACACAAGCTCTGCTTACCATGGGGCTAGATAATGCTGTGTGAATTGTCCAGCATTATTTTAAAATAGTGTATAAAAATATTAAAAAAAAAACAATGACAATAAACGTTATTATTTGCGATCCTTTTGAAAAAATGTTTCGTGCCCTGTTTCAGCTCCCGATGAAGGCAACAACCAGAAGCTTGTGGTCATAATCGTGGTTGCAGTGGTCGTGGTCACAGCTGTGGTCGGGTTGATGGTGGGCCTTTACAAACGCAGGCAAAGGCGGGAGAAAGTGAGTAGTCTTGCAGCAGTCCTCTAAGGCAAACCTTTGACCAACAATAACTAGTTATTAACGCCCAATAGGGTTTACATTGTGATACTCACATAAGTGTTTCATATGTAAATGATTAAGTATATTGTACTTAATAATTTACATATGAAACCACCAGCAACTTTACTAGCTGCGCCCCGCGGCTTCGCCCGCGTGGTGATAGAAAATCGTCATATTTTGGATAATAAATAATAAATAAGTAATGCTGGACAATTCACACAGCATCATCTGGCCCCAAGCTAAGCAGAGCTTGTGTTATGGGTACTAGATGACTGATATACATAATACAATACATTACATAGAAATATATTTTTTATTATACATAGAAAACGACCAGAACACCCGGAACAAATATCTGCAGATCGTACACAAATTGTTCCGAGGCGGGAATCGAAACCGCAACCTCCTGTGTCGCAGGCGGACCTTCGCAATATTATCTTTATGAAAACGCCTATGCGTTATTCTGATATGTAAGCTATATTATTGTGATGTTTAATTAAAATCCATTCAGTAGTTTTTGCGTGAAAGAGTAAGCATTTGCATTTCGGCGATTCAGCAGTACCTAATCAGTAGCAAAGCCGAGTTAAACCAGTTACTTCTCAAACCTCCGCCCCGATCTCACCTATCCTCATTTAGGATTATAGATTGTCGTAAATGTAAATTCTTATACGTGTGTACGGAATAGACTCACCCCCATATCTTTAGTCATTACCTCAAATAATTCTCCACTCAAACTTGTTCAAGGGCGTTTCGAGCATTCCTCCAAAACATGCTCGAGTTTGGTATGCTTAGTCGTTAATTTGGTTATATATCAACCTCTCTTATATACCTTCGCGATGGGTAATTGTAGGTTTCATCGTCGTAATTGAGATAGTCTCCAAAATCCATTGTAAATAACAACAAACTATTTCGAGGAGCATTCAAGGTAGGTAGCGAGGTACCTTGAGATGACAGTTCGTTATTCCACTCGTATGAAAAAAATCTCGAAGGCTGTTTCGAGTGAAGGATTTTTTTACGATCAAGCATACCGAAACGCATTTGGAGGTTGAGTAGAGTTTGAATCGAAGTCGAGGTAATGACTAAAGATTATGGGAGTCAGTTATAGTGAAAATACTCTTTTATTTCAACCAACCCACAGGCCGCCCATTGTTCATCTATGTTTGTTTGTTCTTTACTGGTTTTTTTTTCTGTGTTTCATGTGCAATAAAGCGTATGTATTGTATTTCAGACGATACAGGTGGAATTTAACTACGCATCCCTTGAGAAAAACACCGAAAGGGCAACGCCTACTCCTACGCAATGGGATAACTGCGAACTACCAGTCGACAGGCAGAACGAAAACAATGCGGATACTCACAGGTATTTATAACATCATCATGTCCTGCCTTTTTTTATATTCCTGAGGGAAATGCGCACGCATATTCGGATTCAAATTATTTATTTACAAGTCGCTCAGCGAGCTATGGAAAGAGCTATGCTCGGAGTTTCTCTGAAGGATAGGATTCGTAACGAATACATCCGACAGAGAACCAAGGTTATCGACATAGCTCTAAGAATTAGCAAGCTGAAATGGCAGTGGGCCGGCCATATCTCGTGAAGAACCGACGGCCAGGGCAAACATGTTCTTGAGTGGAGACCACGACTCCGTAAACGTAGTGTAGAGCGCCCTCCGATCAGGTGGGATGATGGCCTGCGAAAGACTGCAGGTAGATGCTGGAAGCGTCAAATTTGTGAGCTTTGTTTGCTAAGAGAATTTAGAGCACCCTGACTGCTCACATAAACATTAAACAATGAGTAGTAAGATATTTTGGATAGATCTTTGACGACCGATGTGGCGCGGTGGGCGAAGGTCCGCCTGCGACGCAGGAGGTTGCGGGTTCGATTCCCGCCTCGGAACAATTGTGTGTACGATCTGCAGATATTTGTTCCGGGTGTTCTTGTCGTTTTCTTTGTATAATAAAAAATATCTATCTATGTATTGTATTATGTATATCAGTTATCTAGTACCCATAATACAAGCTCTGCTTACCATGGGGATAGCTAGATAATGCTGTATGAATTGTCCAGCATTATTTATTTTATATTTTATTTCTAGGCTACCTACCTGTGTAATTGTTAGTACAGATGAGAATGGAAAAAAGTATTTAAAATATACCTAATGTCAATTTATAACTTATCTATGTGTCTTTTACAGTGTTCCGTACCTTGAAAGAAACTTAGAAGAAATGTACGCCAAGCCTTTGCCAAAATCTCTGCGAAAGCTACAAACTGAATCTTCAACAGAACCCAATTATGCTACGGTTGAGCAATTAGGTATATTTACCTCATATTTTGGCCACATTTACGTTATATTTAGGCCACATTAACCTTATATTTAGGGCGTTATATTTAGGCTAAATTTACGTTATATTTAGGCTACATTTACGTTATATTTAGGCTACATTTACGTTATATTTAGGCTACATTTACGTTATATTTAGGCTACATTTACGTTATATTTAGGCTACATTTACCTTATATTTAGGCTACATTTACGTTATATTTAGGCTACATTTACCTTATATTTAGGCTACATTTACGTTATATTTAGGCCACATTTACGTTATATTTAGGCCACATTTACGTTATATTTAGGCTACATTTACGTTATATTTAGGCTACATTTACGTTATATTTAGTCTACATTTACGTTATATTTAGGCCACATTTACCTTATATTTAGTCTACATTTACCTTATATTTAGTCTACATTTACGTTATATTTAGGCCACATTTACGTTATATTTAGGCTACATTTACGTTATATTTAGGCTACATTTACGTTATATTTAGGCTACATTTACGTTATATTTAGGCTACATTTACGTTATATTTAGGCTACATTTACGTTATATTTAGGCTACATTTACCTTATATTTAGGCTACATTTACCTTATATTTAGGCTACATTTACGTTATATTTAGGCTACATTTACGTTATATTTAGGCTACATTTACCTTATATTTAGGCTACATTTACGTTATATTTAGGCTACATTTACGTTATATTTAGGCTACATTTACCTTATATTTAGGCTACATTTACCTTATATTTAGGCTACATTTACCTTATATTTAGGCTACATTTACGTTATATTTAGGCTACATTTACGTTATATTTAGGCTACATTTACGTTATATTTAGGCTACATTTACGTTATATTTAGGCTACATTTACCTTATATTTAGGCTACATTTACCTTATATTTAGGCTACATTTACGTTATATTTAGGCTACATTTACGTTATATTTAGGCTACATTTACGTTATATTTAGGCTACATTTACCTTATATTTAGGCTACATTTACGTTATATTTAGGCTACATTTACCTTATATTTAGGCTACATTTACGTTATATTTAGGCTACATTTACCTTATATTTAGGCTACATATACGTTATATTTAGGCTACATTTACGTTATATTTAGGCCACATTTACGTTATATTTAGGCCACATTTACGTTATATTTAGGCTACATTTACCTTATATTTAGGCTTCATTTACCTTATATTTAGGCAACATAAACGTTATATTTAGTCTACATTTTCGTTATATTTAGGCTACATTTACCTTATATTTAGGCTACATAAACGTTATATTTAGTCTACATTTTCGTTATATTTAGTCTACATTAACCTTATATTTAGGCTACATTAATGTTAAATTAACCTTATATTTAGGCTACATTAATACATGAGTACCGAGCGCGCGACGATCCGTGACGGACGCGTGCAAATTATCTACATTGCTATTGTTTTAGTAGTGTTTTTAAAATGACGAACGTTGTCAAGTGTAATGCGTGTAACATAGTGATAGATGAATTGCTGTCTTACATACAGAATAAAGTGTCTGTGATCGACGAGGAGACCTTGGTGCGATTGTGTGTTTCGTCTTTTACCTCAGACGAAATTAAAAAATCGAAGGAGTTGCTTTTCGATTCCATTCCTACGAGTTTGCGCAAAATAGGAAGGAAAAATAAAGGAAAGGAGGAACGAGACCTGACCGATATAGTGAACCTGTTTAAATCAGCTGAACCAGACGTGATGCCAGTATTTGTGGCGCGACAGCTCGAAAAACTACCCCCCATTTTATTTGACCATCTCGATTGTACAAAATTATTGAAAGATATTTTGCTGTTACGGGCGGATATTGATATGGTTAAATCTACTTACGCCTCGCATGATCAGCTGCTGAACTTGAAATCTGAGTTCCTACATTTTAAAAATGATTCGTTGCCACCTTCTCCCGTTCCAAACGTCAATACGAAGCGCGGAGCCTGGCTGTTGAATAGCGGCTCAATGGACGTATCTCCTACATACATGCATGAGTCCACTGTAAACGCTGAAGAACTCGTAGATAGAGAAATCTCTCAAATCACGCAGTATAGAGAAATGGTATGTTGCAAAGAACCACCTACGTCCGCTGTACAGCACTGTCCTCTGGAGAAGATTGACGTACAGAATAGCCCGACGGCACAGCAAACTTGCCCTGTCGCACTTAGTAAAAGTGTGCAGAGCTTGTGTTATCCCGCCGCTGAGTCCAACATTCCGGTTGCGAGTAAACAACATAGCTCATCTATACGGCAGCTGGTTCAAGTTGATATCGGAGGCGCTGATACTACACAGAATGGATTACAAATAACTAAACCATTACAAAAACAATCTCCTGTGATGTCCACTGATAATGATGGTTTTAAAACTGTGTGTAGACGTAAAAACCGAAAGAAATATAGGTACTCCGGTAAATCTGGAATGGCGCGCGATATGGTATGTACTTTCAAAGCCGCGGATAAGAAAGTTCCTATATTTATAACGAATGTCCACATTGAAACGGTCCAGGAAGACATAGTTAAGTACATAAAGTCAAAAACAGGAGACGTCGTATCCCTGCAAAAAATAAATACAACGAGACAAAAAGGGTATGTTGCCTATAAGTTTTTCGTGTCTGAAACTAAGATGTCTATGTACTTGGATGAGCAACTCTGGCCGGTAGGAATAATATTTAGGCGTTTTGTTAACTTTACAGACCAGCCACTATCGAACAGACATACGTCTGTAACCGGCCAGCAAAACTCTAAACATGGATAAAAATCCTAATTGGTTGAGCTGTATAAAATTTGCTACATTTAATTGTAAGAATGTGAAGCGTTCGTTGGATAGAATAAGTGAGCTGTGTCAAACCTGTGATTTAATTGCTTTGCAAGAAACATGGCTGTTACCGGAAGAAATACCATTCCTAAGTACGATCGATGCTAATTTTGGATACACGGGGACGTCGGCGGTGGATACTTCGGCGGGGATTCTTCGCGGAAGGCCCTACGGCGGCGTCGCGCTACTGTGGAATAGCAGCGTCTTTCAAAACGTAACAGTGCTAAAGTGCGATAGTAATCGGGTTTGTGCGGTAAAAGTCATAACAAGTGATCGACCTATTATTGTGATGAGCATATATATGCCTACTAACGCGGCGGTGAACCTACCTGAGTTTACGGACTGTCTCGGTACGGTGAGCGCTATCATAGAACAATATGGCGTCGAATCGGTTTTTGTATTGGGTGATTTTAATGCGAATCCGTGTGAACTATTCTACAATGAACTCAAAAATTTTTGTGACGACCAGCGATGGTCGTGTATTGATGTTGACATGCTAGGCCTGCAATCTGATACCTACACTTTTGTAAGCGATGTGTACGGGTCGTGTAGTTGGCTGGATCACTGTGTAGTGACACAGTCGGCTGGGCGATGCGTCGCTGCGGTGTACGTTGAATGTGATATTGGATGGTCTGATCATTTTCCACTTTTCATAGAATGCAATTTTAGTTTGTTGACTCCGACCTTGCCAGAAATAGTAATTGCCGATAAACATGTTCTATGGGGAAACAGAACAAACGATGAAATTGCATTTTATGAAAAGAAATGTCATTCGAGGCTTAGAGATATTATGTTTCCACCAGAACTTATCAAATGTGCTGATAGTTTATGTAATGAATCTGGCCACAGACGTATTCTCGACATGATGTATTCTGACATTGTGACCGCCCTTCGTGACGCAGCCAAGTACAGTAAAGGAAGTACCGATAAAAAAGGCAAACCAGGGCTACATAAGATGGGATGGAATAAGCATGTGAAGGAGGCGCATGAGGAAGCTAGGTCGAGTTTTGTGGAGTGGACTATGTGTGGTAGGCCGAAGACTGGTGAAGTGTATGAGGAAATGAGCGAAAAAAGAAAGGTATTTAAATCGCGCTTGAGGTGGTCGCAGGACAATCAGGATCAAATCAAAATGGATGACTTGGCAAAGAAGCACGCTAGTGGAAACTTTCGCGACTTCTGGCGGAGCACCAATAAGGTGAATGTGCGGCCGAGTCGACCGCTGAGTGTAGACGGTGTGAGTGATCCTGATTGTATTGCGAACATCTTCAAGGAACATTTTGCCGTAAAGTCACCACTGGGTAAGCAGACTGAGGTGTTCGATGCTGAGGTACCTAAGGATGAGCTCAAATATAGATTTACAGCCAAAAAAGTAGCCCAAATTGTAAAGTCGCTCTCCAAAGGTAAATCACCGGGCCATGATGGTATCAGCGTGGAGCACCTCCAGCATGCAGGTCCTCATATCAATGGAGTGCTAGCCATGTTTTACTCGCTCTGCGTGAGTCACTCATATTTGCCTGCGGACATGATGAAGACGATCGTAGTGCCTGTGGTGAAAGACAAGACTGGAGACTTAGGGGACAAAACGAACTACCGACCTATATCGCTGGCTACCATCATTGCTAAGGTGTTTGACGGCATGCTTAATACACAGTTAGATCATTATGTTACTCTGCATGATAATCAGTTTGGGTTTCGACCTAAGCTGTCCACTGAGAGTGCAATACTGTGTCTTAAGCATACCGTCAGATACTACACAGATCGTGGGACGCCGGTATACGCGTGCTTCCTTGACTTGTCCAAGGCTTTTGATTTGGTGGCCTATGACATACTGTGGAAAAAGCTGGAAAGTATGAACTTACCACCTGAGTTAGGCAACATTTTTAAATATTGGTATGGGCACCAGATCAACTGCGTACGGTGGGGGGGAGCAATGTCGGAACCGTATAGGCTAGAATGTGGAGTGAGACAGGGGGGGTTGAGCTCGCCGACCTTATTCAACCTCTACTTAAACGCGCTGATCGGGGCGCTCAGCAGTCGCCATATCGGATGTCATATTGATGATGTTTGTATAAACAACCTCAGTTATGCCGATGATATGGTTCTGCTGAGCGCCTCGATCTGCGGATTGAGGGAGCTCATGAAAATATGTGAGGAGTACGCCTGTGGTCACGGACTGGTGTACAACTCAAAAAAGAGTCAGTTCATGGTCTTTGAGGTCGGTACAAGGAGGCTGCATAACGTCCCTCCCGTTCGATTGAACGGTGTTGACTTAGAGAGGGTGTACTCTTTTAAGTACTTAGGACACATAGTCACTACCGACCTCAAAGACAATGAAGACATCGAACGGGAGCGGAGGGCGCTGTCGGTGCGGGCGAATATGGTTGCCAGGAGGTTTGCGCGTAGCTCAGAGAAGGTAAAGTTGACGCTCTTCAGAGCATACTGCACCTCTCTGTATACGTGCAGCCTGTGGGCGAAGTATACGCTTGCGACGTACAGCGCCATCCGCGTCCAGTACAATAATGCGATGAGAGCGGTCTTGGGGCTGCCCCGCTACTGCAGCGCCTCAGGGATGTTTGCGGCGGCGCGAGTCGACTGTTTTCATACCACCATGCGCAAGCGCGCCGCCTCCCTGGTGCGCAGGTTGCGGGCCAGCTCCAATACCGTTCTCGTAATGATAGCTGGGAGAGTGGACTGCCCGTACACCAGGCACTGTTGTGAGCGCCACCTTCCCAGCAATCCTTTTAGTTTTTAAGATTATCTTGTTTATTTTTAATATGAGTGTAAATGCTTGAAATAAATACTTTTTATTTTATTTTTATTTTTATTTTTATTTATTTATTAACGTTATATTTAGTCTACATTTTCGTTATATTTAGTCTACATTAACCTTATATTTAGGCTACATTAACGTTATATTTAGTCTACATTTTCGTTATATTTAGTCTACATTAACCTTATATTTAGGCTACATAAACGTTATATTTAGTCTACATTTTCGTTATATTTAGTCTACATTTTCGTTATATTTAGTCTACATTAACCTTATATTTAGGCCACATTTACGTTATATTTAGGCTACATTTACGTTATATTTAGGCTACATTTACGTTATATTTAGGCTACATTTACGTTATATTTAGGCCACATTTACGTTATATTTAGGCTACATTTACGTTATATTTAGGCTACATTTACGTTATATTCAGGTCCGTAGAGTACCGCCTGACCGACCTTTAGCCGATAAGCGATTAATTGCATAGACATTTTTTTAAACTATCATGGTTATTAATACCAAAGTAATTTAAAACGGGATATTTACCATCCATGATATTTACTATGATTTGATTTTTGAGTTATCTAATATTGTGGCAAAGTTTCATGCGCCATGATCACGGAATACATCGAGTTATTAAAAAATCAAATCATGGTAAATATCCCGTTTTAAATGACTTTAGTGCATGGAATTTTCCTAAAGTCGGCACTCCGCTATTACCTGTATTGAATCCTGCGATAGTCGGCAAACTGCGAAAGTTGGCAAAGTGCGAAAGTCGGCCCTAAGCTCCGAAATCTACAAATCGACAACTCTTTGCTTCTATCTCAATATAGTTTCGACCAATAAATACGTAAATCCAGTTATTTTCTTATTTAAATGATGTTAAATCTTTTCAGGTGAAAATTCAATGTATGGAAACATGTCAAACCAAAGAGCAGAATATAGTCAAATTGAGCCAAATAAATTATCAAACACTAAAAAGGTATGTACATTGCCGTGGCGGTCGCGGTGTAAGAATCGACCCCGTTTATGGCTGTTTTTTTAAGGTTCCGTACCCAAAGGGTGAAACGGGCCCTATTACTAAGACTCCGCTGTCCGTCTGTCTGTCTGTCACCAGGCTGATATCCCATGAACCGTGCTAGTTAGACAGTTGAAATTTTCACAGATTATGTATTTTTGTTGCCGCTATATATGGAACATATTAATACTAAAAAACAGAATACATTTAATATTTAAGGTATTTATTAAAGTTCCTAAATGACAAATTAGATGACTCCAATATCACTCATCCACACTTATACTAGGTACCTATTTATAAATAAATAAATAATAAATAAATAAATAATGCTGGACAATCCACACATCATTATCTAGCCCCATGGTAAGCATAGCTTGTGTTATGGGTACTAGATATTTTTTATTATACATAGAAAACGACCAGAACACCCGAAACAAATATCTGCAGATCATTTGTTCCTCCTGCGTCGCAGGTGGACCCTTCCCGTGGGTGTCGTAGGAGGCGACTAAGGGACATACACCGGGGGACGGGCAGCAGCGTCCCTTGCAGCACACTGCGTACTGCGATCCGCAATGCCCAGCGTGGAGATTATGGGCTTTCCCCCTCATGAATAGACACGCCAAAAAGTGGCCCTCAGTTCCCGGCCGCCTCGCTATTCCTGGCCATGGCAGTAGCCACGCTAACGGCGGGGCAGGGGGTGCTAAGAATCCCCGGGCTGCACTAGGCTGCCACTCAGTATTTTGTTATAACATCATTTTTTTATTTCTTTTCCAGGTGTTGCCAACAGCTCCTTACGCTGAAGTGCTGCCGAAGTCCATGAGACAGAACGTAGAATCATCAAACTACGTAAATGTTCTCGACACCCAACGCTATGCTAATGTTAATGAAGCTAGTCAAGACAAGAGTGAATACGCTGAACCGGCTTATTGTGAGATTGGCTTGAAGAAATAATTATCATGAGAAATATAGCCCTTGCTATCAACGTTCATTTTAGTTTTTATTTTCAAAATTTTGGGAAAACTTAATAATATAAATAATGCTGGACAATTCACACAGCATTATCTAGCCCCATGTTAAGCAGAGCTTGTGTTATGGGTACTAGATAACTGATATACAATAATACAATACATTACATAGATAGATATTTTTTATTATACATAGAAAACGACCAGAACACCCGGAACAAATATCTGCAGATCGTACACACAATTGTTCCGAGGCGGGAATCGAATCCGCAACCTCTTGCATCGCAGGCGGAACTTCGCCCACCGCGCCACATCAGTCGTAAACTTACAGCTAGGTCTTAAAAATACTTACTTTCTTAGTACATGCCGGCAAATACCAGCGCATGTGTGCTGAGGGCCAATTAAAAAGTTTCCGCAGATATGTACTAAATAGACTAATAAACGACGAACAGTAAAAGTAGACAACTTAAATAAAATTAGAACAAAAATGAAATACACAACACAACGATATTAAATTGAATTCATCAAAAAGCAAGCGTTTGAGCCAAAGAAAAATGTCTTTGGGTTGAGCTTAAAAGCGTTTTAGCGTAAAATGCAGGAAAAGCGATCCAGCTATTACAGAAAGTGACTTGACTTCTGTCGTTTATAATCTTACAGACTAGTTGACAGGAAGCTGAAGGATAGGATTCGCAACGAATACATCCGATAGAGAACCAAAATTACCGACATAGCTCTGAGAATTAGCAAGCTGAAGTGGCAGTGGGCTGGCCATATCTCGCGAAGAACCGACGGCCGCTGTGGCAAACGTGTTCTTGGGTGGAGACCACGACTCGGTAAACGTAGGACGCCCTCCGACCAGGTGGGATGACGACCTGCGAAAGACGAACACAGGGCGCTGTGGCGCTCATTGGGGGAGGCCTATGTCCAGCAGTGGACTAATATAGGCTGATGATGATGATGACATACAGATATCATGGCCGCAGTGACACTGGAAACCACACAAAGGAAAAAAAAAGTTCCGCTGCTGTGACGGCTGCTGTGCTGTGCTGTGCTGTCGACGGGCACTGAATAGTTAGAAAGTTTAGAAAAAAATATAAATAAGTAATGCAGGACAATTCACGCAGCTTTATCTAGCCCCATGGTAAGCAGAGCTTGTGTTATGGGTACTAGATAACTGATATACATAATACAATACATTACATAGATAGATATTTTTTATTATACATAGAAAACGACCAGAACACCCGGAACAAATATCTGCAGATCGTACACACATTGTTCCGAGGCTTTCTTTCAATAAACGAAACAAGAATTCGTTACGTGCAAGATTATCTGAATTATTGATGGGACTCTTCATTAGCGTCAATGACCGAAGGACAATTATACATTCATATATTCAAAGATACCTTACCTACGTTTGCATTGAAATTTATCATAATGTACGTGTAATATGCAAAAGGTTGGTAAATTTTGCAGGTCCATTCTCCTTTCATATGTTTAGAGGCGAAAATCTGAAAGAAATTTAATTTCACCATCACAAAGACTGCCCGTGAGCGGGATGCATCTCTCGCGACTCCACTCAGACCGGCCAATGAAGGCAAGCAAGAGGTGGGGATCTGGTTCTCTTGGGATGCCACTCCGCAAGCGGCGACGAGAACCAGGATCTTCCCCGGGAGCACTCGGTACCCGTGGTGTCGCTACTCACCAACAGCTCGCTACATGCTGCTATTTATTATTATTATTATTTATTCGCTTTTTTATATACAACTGGTAAGTCACGGCGGCGAGGGAGAAATAGGTAATAGTGATAGTTCTTACATGTTCTCATAAAACGTAGACATAGTTTGTAGATTCGTTAGTTGCAAGGCGTGAATATTCCAATTTGCAATATTTCATAGCATTATACGAACATCTGCAATGAAACAGAATGGAAATTAAATAAATTATTTACACGAAAAACTATAGTTTACCTATGTACCTACAATGAAATACAAAAACATTTAACTTATTAAGTAGGTACGTATAATCATCTTTCGTCACTTTCTCTAGATATTTTTATTTCGTAATAAGATGTAAAGTTTTTATAACGCTTTTATTAGCTTCACCCAATGATGTTATATAAACGTAGATACGTTGTATCGAGGTCTGCCTTACAAAACGAAAATCAGGTACGTATCCTAATTGAACTCAGTCCGTCCTGCTCCTGGCCGCGACGCGCACGTTCGTTGAACACGAGGTTACTTACAGAATATACTTAAATAAACCTCGAAAATGCCAAGTTGTGTGTTCCGAAAGTGCAATAACTACACAAGGACTATAAAAACCAGAAAGGGTGTAACTTTTCATACGTAAGTACTGTTTAATATGTTAAAATGTAAAATGGTGAATTTTATTTTACTCAACAATCATTGCCGCGCGGCGTTGTTGCCGCTTTGCCACCAACACGAACGAAACAAGCAATGCGTTAAGTTTATGAGTGACAGAGATAATGCCATGCGGCGTTGTATGTTCGAACGTCGACGCTAGGTATGTAGCTATAGTAAAATATCGCAATGTTTTTAGTTCTTTACAATGAGTATGACGTCTCTATATGTAAAATCTCTTTGGCTTCACCTGCATGTTTGTTTGTTTGTTTGTAACCGACTCCTTTGGACTAGATTTGGACCCACTTTGAACGGTCAGATTTCATTCAAACTTAGTAAACTTATTAAAAACCGATGACAATACAATAATTTGATGAGATTAAACTAAAAAATAGAAAATAAATAATAGTCATCTAATTAGTGACGAAAATGAATGGATTAACGAGATTCCCACTGTCCCTATCTATTATCTAGCGAAACCACAAAACTTGGCTTGGGAGAATCAGCGGAGAAAGAAGACCCTGTTGAGCTTGACTCTATAGTCTGGCATTGTAAGGAGACATGAGAAGTTAAACTAAAAAATAGATAATAAATAATAGTTAAAAAAAACTAAAAAACACGCTTTTATAAATAAACCGAACTAAAAAGTAGAAAAAAAAAATTATGGATAAGAGTGATAAATAAAAGAAATTATTTTAATGTAAAAAAGCGTGGCGTGCTTTCTGAAATTATTGCTTCAATGTCGCTACTCCTATCAGTATCTATATAGTTATGTGAGGCAAGTGTGCGCTGTTGGCAAGAGAACGTAAATCCATGTACCTGATGCACCCCACGCTTTTTACATTAAAATAATTTCTTTTATTTATCACTCTTATCCATAATTTTAATTATTTTCTACTTTTTAGTTCGGTTTATTTATAAAGTCGTGGTTTTTTAGTTTTTTTTAACTATTATTTATTTAGTAAAAGTTTGGAATTTGAACTGTTATTTCCAATTTCAAAGAATAACTTAATAGAGGATCTCCTTGGTAAAAACTTGCATACTTATTTTGATTTTGCACATTCAATCTTATCATTCCCTTGAGTGCACCTATAAAGTTAGAATTTGGAATATTTAAATATGTAACTGTTAGATTATATATCTAACAGTTACATATTTAAATATTCCAAGTCTATATCTGTAGTAAGCCAATAAACCAGTGTGCAGTAAGCCGTCTTTCATTACGCATGTCCCGTAGTCCGCTCCCCGGTCGAATATAAAACATTGACGACGAGTTACCCACATTTTAAAAATAAAAAGTGATGTTCGGGTCCAATTCTTCGCTGGGTGCTATTGCCAGTTTTGACCACCTAACCCAGGACTGGAAGCTGTACAAAGGCAGGCTTCAATGGTTTATCGCCCACGGAGTCGGCGAGGCAGAAGCAGACAAAACTGGGGTCAAGCAGAAAGCGGTATTGCTAAGCGCACTCACGGAAAGCACTTATATCAACTAGCGTGTAACTTAGCTTTGCCTCACGATATTAACACCAAGAGCTATGAGGAGATCGTGAAACTTTTGGACGACCATTTCCTACCGAAGCGCTGCACGTTTGCAAAAAGGCACAAGTTCTACGCGGCTGTGCAGCAACCGGGCGAGACGCATTCGCAGTGGGCCGCGCGGCTGCGTGGCCTGACCAGCTACTGTGCGTTCAGAAACATTGAAGATCAACTTCTAGACAAGTTCGTCATGGGTATGCTACCCGGAAGTGAGCGTGAGAAGCTGTTTGCTAAGAACATCGACCAATTGACGCTGAGCAAAGCCGTGGATATGGCTGAGAGTATTCGCTGCGCGCGCGCTGGTGCCACCACGGCGCCGGTGGGCTACTCCAACGCTAACCAGGACGCCGACGGGGCTGTTTTCAAGATCAATCAACGGAACAGTAACAAAGGACCGCGTCATTCCACCGGCGAGAAGTGTTCAGTTTGTGGTTATACGAGCCATAAATCATCTGAGTGTCGATTCATTAACTATAAGTGTAAAATGTGTTATCAAAAAGGACATCTTCGTAAAATGTGCACAAATAAAAAAGCTAATTACGTCGAGCAAGGTAACACAGATGATGAAGAAGATGATGGTGAGTTACTCTTAAATATTAATTGCCATAGTGAGGTACCGATGACCGAAACTGTAAACTTGGAAGGGCGAAACATTAAATGCGAGATTGACAGTGGTTCGCCGGTGTCTGTAATATCAGAAAGCCTATATAAAAGCCATTTTAGCGAATTTCCGTTATCAGTACCTACGAAAAATTTATTAACATACACGAGTACAAAAATGGCAGTAACAGGATGTATGCACATTAATGTAATCTACCTAGGCCGCACCGTATAATTGCTTTTTCATGTTATTTGCAATGGCGGCCCTCCCTCTTAGGTCGTGATTTTATGAAAGCATTTCAATTGCACCTTGTATCCACTCTTGAGCGTTGCTGTAATATTATGAGTGATGTAAATAATAATGTAATTGAAACATTAACGAACTTGTGTCCAGGTGTATTTTCGGATTTATCCCTTGAAAATGGAATCTTGATGCGAGGTCATAAAGTTGTTGTTCCTTCAGCTCTAAGAAATAAAATATTAAATGAGCTGCATAGTTCTCACTTTGGAATTGTCAAAATGAAAGCCGAGGCAAGGTCACGATTTTGGTTTCCGGGCATTGATAAAGCCTTAGAAAATTTAGTAGGTGCTTGCAATGTGTGCGTGTAGCTGCGGCCTTCCCCGCCCCGCTCACCGCTCGCACCCTGGCCACACCCGTCGCACGAATTCCACAGAATTCATATGGATTTTTTAGGTCATATGAATAACAAAATGTTTCTAATAATTGTAGATGCCTATTCAAAATGGGTAGAATGCTACAACATGAATAATAACATTACTACTAAAGCGGTAATTTGTAAATTATATGATTATATGTCTAGGTTCGGAATACCTCAGATAATAGTTACTGATAACGGAACTTCTTTTACATCACAGGAACTGGCGAACTTTTGCAAGCTAAACAATATAACTCAGTTGTTCTCGCCGGTTTATCATGCAATGAGTAACGGTCAAGCCGAATCATTTGTTAAAATAATAAAGAAAGGCATAAACTCGATTCTGTTTTCAGGCAGTAAAGACGACTTTCAAAACAGGCTTTCTAAGTACCTATTTGATTATCCCAATTCGTGCAATAGCACCACGGAGACTTCCCCGTCCGAGTTAGTTTTCGGTCGGAAGTTACACTCACGGTTAGATTTATTCGCACCAAACCAAGTACCGCTAAACCTACTTCATCATCAGAGTTACCTGCTCTAATCAGAAAAAAACAGTGCTTACAAGCTAAACACTTTGGCGGTATAACGCAGTGTGACTTTAACGTGGATGATAATGTTTGGTTTAAAAACTTCGTGAACAAAAATAAATACGTGTGGTCAAAAGGTCAAATCATCGGAAAGTTCGGAAAAGTCATGTACAAAATAAAATCACCAGGAATCGAATAATGTATAACAAGACATAGAAACCAGCTGCGTACGTACAAAGCGAACGATGCAGCTGACGTGTGTGATGTTGCTTTACCCCAGGACGGGAGAGATGTACCCTGCAGCTGGAGCAGTGACAGTGAGTCACCGTCCTCGTCTCCCGAACCAGAGGATGCACCGGCGGCTGGATCTCCGCATACCATTTCGTCTGAAGGACACGCAACGGGTGGATTGGAGGAAAGTGTTAGCACTGACGTGGACACAACACATGGCTCCGACTCAGCACCTTCGGGATCCGGAAGCCCGCGGACGCCGTCAAACTCCACGGTGGTTTACGCGGTGGTTTACGCGGTGGTCGTCGAGCTCTACGGCACCTTCTAGTCCTACTGTATTCAGCACACCTCAGCCACACCCAGCCGTAAATGACAATGATGATCATCCACCCCACACACCAGAGCCTGGTCGAACTCTTAGAAATAGGCCAATCGTAGATTATAAGAAATACCTTTAAATTTCTCATGTTATCTTTATAAATATGTTTATTTCCTCAGAGGGGGAAAAGTGTTAGATATATAGTCTATATCTGTAGTAAACGCGTAGGCACGGTTGCACCGCGCCTCGCGACAAGCCAATAAACCAGTGTGCAGTAAGCCGTCTTTCATTACGCATGTCCCGTAGTCCGCTCCCCGGTCGAATATAAAACAGTAACAAAATGCTTATCGTCATGCTTAGATCAAATTCGAATTGATAAAATCTTCACCCATTCCAACCAATAGGGCTGACGTCATCAGGTGAATATAGATATAACCGCAGTGACATCGTCTTGTAGTGCGATGGTTTGTGATTTCGATGCATAAATAAAATAATAATTAAATAAATGTTTTTTTTAAAGTACAAATCAGAAATTACGGTCACCCTTAGCCTCATCGATGAGTTTAGTTTTTATGGACATGCCTAAATGTTAGAGGAAGTTTAAAACTTTTGAAACTATCGTGGTTAATTAACACGACATTCAGTTATAACGGGATATTTACCATGATTTGATTTTTGAGTTTTCCAATGTTTAAAGGAAGGTTGTACAAGATAATATTAATTGACACCAAATCCATAAATAAATCCATTGTCTCTGGTAACGACCCACAATGTATCATGCGATAATTATTAACTACTCGTGTGCGTTTTCGTTTTCTTTTCAATACTACAGGAGGTAGTTAGGTATAAAGCCCCGTTTCGAAGAAACGTTTGCTCGAAAGAAAAATAGCGGCGCCTTAGAAGAAGGCTAAAATGAATTTGTAGAAATTAATAATGGACTCAAACGAGTTGAAGCCAAATAACGTGGAAAATACCAGTCTTATTTTGCTATTCGTTTACGTTTACGCGCGTTTGTATGCGTGCAAACACTGCAGTTGCTACCCCACAATACGCAGATTTTTGGCTTCAAAAACAGGGTAAGAATGTGAAAACAGCGCTATTTCCTCGATCGGCGCGCTATAATACTTACCTAATTAATTACCGTTAGAAACTATCATAGAAGTTTATAGTAAAATATACAATTTCTGATATAAATGAGAGAAGTATGCAATTGCTACTCCCGCGGGTTCTGCTGAGTAGTGAAGCTGACTTTTTCCGCCAGATGGCATCGAAGGTGTCATGTCGGTGCGTGCCTGGGCGAACATGGCCGAGGCACTGCAGAATCGCGGTAGTCGCAACAGCAACCTAAACGCGTTATTATATTGGACCCTCAAAGCATTGTAAGCCTTTTGGGTATATTGACGGCAATACCGTGAATAATAAATAATACAAGCTCTGCTTAGTTTGGGGCTAAATAATACTGTGTGGATTATCCAGCATTATTTTATTATATCCAAATTCTTCTTTATAATAGTGTGATCATGTTAAAAAGGCCGCGGGCAAAATTCCAGTAACTAACAAAAGGCCAACGACCTAAAAAAACGCTGATAATAATATTTTGGGGTGAAGTTTAAACTACACGCGTATGTTTAGTCGGTTCTAATTGAGGACAAGTTCGATTTAACTGGACTGGCCGAAACACACAGTTTGAGGTAGTTTATTTATTTAAAACTAGACATTATCACTTGATAAAAAAGTAAGTAATTTACCCATATTGAGTGCTTTGCTAAATAATGAATCGATGATGTAATAAGTTGTTCTCTATGGTCCGCGCCGAAAAAAAGAAAAAAGTTCGCGATGTGCACCAAATATAATTAAAATACTTATAATATCTGCACCAGGCCACTTTATCACTGAAACAACGCCATTTTTATGTGTTACTAGTTGGCTTTCGAGGATTATTAGCTATTGGCTTCTTCTGGGCGGACAGCGCCATCTTTAATTAATAATCTGCCAAACAACAGGTTTGTAGGGTGAACTCATTTTTGTTTATCGAAGTGAAGGAGGTTAGTCAGCGTTCAACCTTCACAAAAAAGGAATAATTTCTTTCGTTCGCGATTTGAAAGAGGTTTATAGCTTTCTATAACCCTCCATGGTTGCTGGCATAATGAGTTTCTGACATTCGACCTCTTTTATAAATTACTCGTGTCTATATTGGTATTATGTAGGTAATTCTTTCATAAAGGGCTTCACACACTGCAGCTATAATGTAGGTATATTAATGTACATTACCTACATACCGGGATGTATAGCTTTGAATTAATATCTTAATAATTCAAATTGTAATAATATCTTTCCTTTTATTTTCAGAACATCCTCTTGAAGAGAGATTATACGGAAATGTATTGAGATGTACTAAGATGTATAGAAATATAAATGTATATTTTCGCTCTGTTTCTTAACACTTTGATTGCTGAAATCACACTGTATGTGTTTTCTACAAGTGACTAATATGCGTAAATCCACACTAGCGCAGCGGCTGAGAAAATACAGATCTGTGTGACTCAGCACAGCCGTAATATTTTTCGAACGAAACGCATGTGCGGCGCAACACAACCGCTGCTGTGTAGAGCGGCAGCACGAATTTTTTAGGGGAAAAAAAATCGCAGTCAAGTGTTAAGATAGGAAGATGTAAAAATATACGTTGTGTGTGGTCTCCTGACGATTTTTATGGAAAGATGTTATAAAATGTATCGTGCTATAATGTACATCTTATAGCTGTTGTGTGTGAAGTGCTTTATTTACGTATTGCGTTTATGATAGTAGTGAATGTGTGACATTATTGCGATGGTCACTATATCACGTGTGGGGTCAGAAGCTAAAACGTGCAATGCACGACTTAGAGATAACGAATGGTTAAAATAACACTTTATTTTTTATGCTTTATATCGGTTGAAAGGGAAAATAGAATACACGATATACCTAAATAAATAATGCTGGACAATCCATACTAGATAATGCTTATCTAGCCCTAAGATAAGCAGAGCTTGCGTTAAGCTAGATGATAATAGAAATAATTACGAAGATATATATTTTTTATAACACATAGAAAACTCCAGAAACTCCAAAACTCTTCATGTCCAGTCCATCCTAAGGTTGCCTGGAAGAGATCGCTCTTAGCGATAAGGGCGCCCTTTATACCTTAATCTAAGTTTTATCTCTGTATTGTTTTTATTGTTTTCTGTTTTGTGTGGTAAACTCCCAAAACAAATATTAGCAAACCGTAGAAACATTTGACCCAAAGCGGGAATCGAACCCGCAACCTTCTGCGTCGCAGGCGAACCTACGCCCGCCGCGCCACATCGATCGTCATGTAATATAAGACTATACAATACATAAATAAATAATACCTATAATTACTAAACTTTTCACACTAAAAAAACCCGACTCGGTTAGCGCTTTTCATTTTTATAGCAAAATGTAGGGAGCAAAGGCCTATAAAATGTAGGGAGCAAAGGCCTATAAAATGTGGGGAGCAAAGGCCTATAAAATGTGGGGAGCAAAGGCCTATAAAATGTGGGGAGCAAAGGACTATAAAATGTGGGGGGCAAAGGCCTATAAAATGTAGATCTTTGGCTTGAACGTTTCGTAAGTTTCTATGTGGTTGGCAGACGGGTAGGTCCTACCCGTTATGACCTACAGAGCTGAGACGTGGACACTCACGATAGGGCTGGTCCACCAGTTCAAAGTCGCTCAGCGAGCTATGGAAAGAGCCCGCTCGGAGTTTCTCTGAAGGATAGGATTCGCAACGAATACATCCGACAGAGAACCGAAGTTATCGACATAGCTCTAAGAATTAGCAAGCTGAAGTAGCAGTAGGCCGGCCATATCTCGCGAAGAACCGACGGCCGCTGGGGCAAACGTGTTCTTGAGTGGTTACCACGACTCGGTAGTGTAGGACGTCCTCCGACCAGGTGGGATGACAACCTGCGAAAGACTGCAGGTAGGTGCTGGATGCGTCAAGCTGAAGACAGGCCACTATGGCGCTCATTGGGGGAGGCCTATGTCCAGCAGTTGACTAATGTACGCTGATGATGATGATGTATCGAATTGTATTGCAATCAGTTTTCCAATTAATTACTTGTTGTCACACAAACTGTGGTCACCTCCAAAAATAATCGATGTTTAAAATAATTTAATTGTTTTATAAAAACTAAGAACCGGATTCGAATCTTTTAGTTATTACGAGCGATGTGGCGCGGTGGGCGAAGGTCCGTCTGCGACGCAGGAGGTTGCGGGTTCGATTCCGGCCTCGGAACAATTGTGTGTACGATATGCAGATATTTTTTTCCGGGTGTTCTGGTCTTTCTATGTATAATAAAAAATATCTATCTATGTAATATATTGTATTATGTATATCAGTTAGCTAGTACCCATAACACAAGCTCTGCTTACCATGGGGCTAGATAATGCTGTGTGAATTGTCCAGCATTATTTATTTATTTATTATTTCGTTATTAACATACTAATCCCTGAGGAATAATTTACTTGGACTATTTCGGACTATTACTTCTATACAACTGCAAAAGAATCATCCAAATAAAAAAATCTAAAAGAAAAATCATTTATTTCCATAGACTTACAAATTAAGCACTTAGACAAGTCAAATTTTATACTATACATTATTATCAAATGAGAAATAAGGTGTTTTTGATTTTCTGTTCACTTGTATATTTGTCCACTAGTGGATCAGTTCGTAAATGACGTAGCAATCGTCATTTAAAAAGAAAGCCAATTAGTGGATTTAAATAAAACCTTTACAGGAAAGTTCGTCGCGGACTTGACCTGTTTTTTTCTGATAACATATTAGTACTACCAAAATATCTGTGAAAATGTGATTTAACGCGAAACAAAGTGCGGACGTATTACGCTAAATAAATGGATCTATTGGATGGGGGGATATTTCGTGTCCATGAAAGGCAATAAAATAAATATGGTAATAAAAAAAACTTTGCCCGTCAAATCCTACTAATATTATAAACGCGAAAGTTTGCAAGTATGGATGGATGGATGGATGGATGTTACTCTTTCACGTAAAAACTACTGAATGGAACGGCTTCTTTTCTTCTTGATGTCTGTCGTACTTTTTTGTAGTTTAGCCTTGTTTCGTATGTGATGTGATGTAACGAAGAGTGTAACATCGCATACGAAACATCATGCACTATGCCGCATTGATCCTTTTTAGCGTCGTAAGCGTACTTACGACGTTTAGAATAATTATAATTTTTAAGAACTGTAGATACGTCACACATACTTCTAGACCCATATACGCCGATGAGACAGAACGGTTTGTCTTCAAAAGTAGAAAAAACCAACATAAAATCAGTTAGGTACGCCAACATTTTGGTTACGTCACTAAGACAAGCGACGATAATGTCGTACAAGTTGTTTTCAACGGTTTTATTTCCTAACTAAGTAAACTCCCGCACGACTCTAAATTGTGTGATATTGTGGATAACAGTGTTATTTTTTTTCACATGTGTGTTGGAGAGCTGCTGAACGGACCCGAGTTCTATCCCTTCAGTCCGGGTGGTTGACCCGGCTGTCCCGCCGCCATCTTACGAAAGAGGTCTTGCGTGCGCTTTTCCTGAAATGGATCCGATTCCGTGCGAAAATTATCTGATGGAAGCGTTCT
This sequence comes from Eupithecia dodoneata, assembly GCA_947044415.1. Taxonomy (NCBI): domain Eukaryota; kingdom Metazoa; phylum Arthropoda; class Insecta; order Lepidoptera; family Geometridae; genus Eupithecia; species Eupithecia dodoneata. The sequence goes on along the minus strand of OX345683.1, from coordinate 4,114,924 downwards.
AACTCCGTCCGGCGGTGTGCTAAAGCTTCGACGCCGACGGTTCTATTTCTTCTGTTTAAGGGGCGTTCTACACGCTACCCACTTATTAGCTTAACCCTTTCGGTTCGATATTTTTGTATAATTTAGAATCGTGGTTGACTTTACACCTGTTCCACTATTACCCGTTTTTTTTATAATTCATAACTTCACAATATATAAAAAAAAAATGCATGATTTTAACACATTTCGCACCGTGCCTAGTTTTTCTTGCCTAGTTAGCCTTTTAAATGGCAAAGGCTATACCCATTCCCAAATGTAAAATGAAAGAGCTTTCGGTTATTATGGAATGTCATATTGACTAAGACTGATAAAGTTCATTGTTTGCCGAACAATCATCTGCCTGCAGTCTTTCGTCGCACCTGCACTACGCTTGCCGAGTCACGGCCAATCAATAGGTTTCATTCCGGCCCTGGTGGGGGCACAGAGAGGCTTGACCTCATTACCCCGGCGTCCTGGTGAGAATCTCTTTTTTTGGCTGCATTTGTTTTTTTATAATATTTTTTTTTTAATAAACCTAAGTCACGGCCTGCACTCAAGAACACGTTCACCACAGCAGTTGTCGGTTCACAACTTCACAGATATCTGTGTGGAACTGTCTAGTACATTTTGCAATCGGGGGTCTCAAAGTTAGATAAACTATCAAACTACGAATTGGCAAAGATTATTTTGTATTGAACAGAATGTCCACTTTAGTTTAATAATGTACCTTCTAACAAAATATTTTTACTTTCTTTTATGTTATTTCAGATCTAGAATCGATGCAAAATAACACAAAATATTACATAATTAGGTATATCCTCGTTAAGGCAGTGCTCGTAAGAAATATTTTCATTCGATCGTTTTTTCTCCGACTTGCAAATCGGACTCCCACGAAAAAGTTTTTTAAATTATCAGGTATTGTATTATGTATATCAGTTATCTAGTACCCATAACACAAGCTCTGCTTACCATGGGGCTAGACTCAGGGCTGCTGTGTGAATTGTCCAGCATTAAAAAAAAAACTATGACTATTTATACTTTTCTTGTAATCTATATAAAAGTTATATAGCTACACAAAAACAATTAATATTAATTTTACTTTGCTACTACACAACCACAGTAATTCTCAACCTACGTTTTCCGTTCGTGCTCGTTCTGCTCGCTCTCAGGTTTTGGCTGAAAATCAGTGTTTTTGCTTTTGCAAAAAATATCGCTGAGCTATGGCCTATTTGTTGTCCTACAGCCATACTGCAGCACACACATATTTACCTACAGCACTTTTTGTTACCTTTATACATTGTTTTAATTGTTGAACCTAGTGTACTTTTGTTTAATATTGTATGTATATATATAGATACATACAATATTAAACAAAAGTAAGTAATGCCATGGCACAGCGATATTTTTTGCAAAAGCAAAAACACTGATTTTCAGCCAAAACCTGAGAGCGAGCAGAACGAGCACGAACGGAAAACGTAGGTTGAGAATTACTGTGGTTGTGTAGTAGCAAAGTAAAATTATATTATTTGTATATGTATAATTAGTACCGAATTAATGTTTTATCTATCTATCTATCTATAATTAATAATAAATAAATAATGCTGGACAATTCACACAGCGTTATCTAGCCCCATGGTAAGCAGAGCTTGTGTTATGGGTACTAGATAACTGATATACATAATACAATACATTACATAGATAGATATTTTTTTATTATACATAGAAAACGACCAGAACACCCGGAAAAAATATCTGCAGATCGTACACACAATTGTTCCGAGGCGGGAATCGCACCCGCAACCTCCTGCGTCGCAGGCGAACCTTCGCCCACCGCGCCACAGAGGTCGTCAAATATAATATACAATATTATCTTTATGAAAACGCCTATGCGTTATTCTGATATGTAAGCTATATTATTGTGATGTTTCATTGAAATCCATTCAGTAGTTTTTGCGTGAACATTTGCGTTTCGGCGATTCAGCAGTAATCAGTAGCAAAGCCGAGTTAAAGGAGTGACTTCTCAAACCTCCGCCCCGATCACCATCGGTCGCCAATTGAAATAAAACTTGTGCTTTTAATAACACAAGATCATCTAGTTTTTCCCTCACGTGATACCTCACGTTTTTATTGAGGTTGCCGGTTCAGAGTTCGCAACAGATCATAAATCAAAGATGACATAAAAATAAAAGCAAATGCATTATCTGGACTTAATAATCTTTGTAGGGCATTTACAATATAATTGACAATAATAAGAGATATCAGCGAATAATTAGTTGAATTTTACTAACCATCTGTACTACTCGGGTGTTTACAAGGAGTTTTTTTGTTAAGTAGTTTTAGTGTGTAAAATGTGCAGTGCTTTTTGGAAGGATATATTTTGTGAAGTGTAAGTTTTTAGGATTACCTTCATTCGCAAATCGCAATTAGATTCTTTCATATAATTTCATTTATTTTTGCTTGCATTATTTAATCCTTTGTTCGGTATAGGACAGATTCTAGATTAGACAGATTCGCTACTCGACAGATCGTGAATTGGGCAGATTCTTGGATTTGACAGATTAGCTATACGGCAGAAAATGTACACTTGTGCACAGAATACTGATCTGGTAGGTACTGATCATGCAAAAGCTGAATCAATCGAACTAGAGTCTGACTACCGCATGATGAGATTGAAAAAGCGGGGCATTTTTTTTTATAGAATTCAAGTTGTAATATGCAAGACAACTTTAATTGTGTATGTAAAAAGTTTCTATTTATACATTAATTCTTAGATCTGAGTGAATTGTTTGTTATGTTGTCACTAGGTACCTACGTGTACCCTGTAAGGCTCTAGACTAGACAGACGGGCCGCATTTAAATAAATAAATAATGCTGGACAATCCACACAGCATTATCTAGCCCCATGGTAAGCAAAGCTTGTGTTATGGGTACTAGATAACTGATATACATAATACAATACATTTCAACTGCAATCCAACCGCAAATTTGCAGTTCATTTGCAGTCGGTGTGCAGTTGACACGACTGCAATAGAACTGCAATCGGACTGCGCAGTTGGTTTGCAGTTCATTTGCAGTCGGCGTGTAATTGACACGACTGCAAATGAACTGCAAATTTGCAGTTGGACTTTTTTACACATGTCAAATAAAACTTAAATAAAAAAATAGACGGTGCGGTCAGTTATTCATATATATTTCTCAATATTTATATAAACAAATGTTTTTCTACCCAGTGCCAATATTCCAGTCATTTGGTTCGAAAAACATAACGTAGGTACCGTAGGTTGTAATGCGCGCCACGACAAAATTTGTCGACTGTTTTGTTTCGCTCATTTTAGTCCGAATATGAAGCAAATGCACGACAAAACGGACGACAATAAGTCGTCGCGGTGTGTATTGCCCGGCTGCATTTAGTACCAGCTTACCAGGATCTCTGAAAATGCGTAATTTTGTAAATTATGTGTTTTCGAATTTCAAATGTTAGCTGCGCGTGCCGCCATATTGAAAAAATGGCGCCTACCTATTTAATTGAATGTATGAAAAATAACAGGATTCTATTCCTACCTAAATACTGGTAGGTCATCATCATCATCATCAGCCTATAGCAGTCCACTGCTGGACATAGGCCTCCCCCAATGAGCGCCAAAGCGCCCTGTCTTCAGCTTGCCGCATCCAGCATCTACCTGCAGTCTTTCGACGGTCGTCATCCCACCTGGTCAGAGGGCGTCCTAGACTACGTTTACCGTGTCGTAGTCTCCACCCAAGAACACATTTGCCCCAGCGGCCGTCGGTTCTTCGCGAGATATGGTCGGCTAATTCAGAGCTAATGTCTTAGGTAAAAATGTAAAAGCACAAATTCTCTTGCATCGCGAGCAAACTTGTGGGCAGACGCTTATACAATAAATTATGATAAATGTCGATCATATAGATCATAAAGACCATTATTTAGATAATGTTATGTAATGAACATGAGTTATATTATTCTTACGTCCATAATACATGGAAAGATAACCTATACAATGCCCTCTGCTATTTAGGGCACAAGTGTTTCGCACTGCAGTTGATATAAAGTGCATACATTTTAACACTTTGACTGCGATTTTTTATCGACGAATGCGATCTTTTTTTTAACCTAAAAAATTCGTGCTGCCGCTCTACACAGCGGTTGTGTTGCGCCGCACATGCGTTTCGTTCGTAAAATATTACGGCTGTGCTGAGTCACAAAGATCTGTATTTTCTCAGCCGCTGCGCTAGTGTGGATTTACGCATATTAGTCACTAGTAGAAAACACATACCGTGTGATTTCAGCACTCAAAGTGTTAACTACGCCCTGTGGCTTCACCCGCGTGGTAATCTATGTGTGCAAATTGTTTATAAACCTTCCTCATTAATCTCTGTATCTATTTAAAAAAAAAACACATCAAAATCCGTTGCGTAGGTTGAAAAGATCTAAGCATACATAGGGACAGACAGACAGCGGGAAACGACTTTGTTTTATATCTACTATGTAGTGATTATGTGTATCGTTTCGTCATTATAACGTTAATACAAATATGACCCAATACTCTACAAAAATACATTTATCTAAATACCGATGTGGGTCATAGTCAACCCAATATAAATGTATGTATGTAAAGTCTATATGATTATCAAGGTTACTTTTTTGTTTGATTTGAACGCTTCTTTTAATATATTTGGTAAGTTTGATGATTCGATAATTATTATAATATAATTGGTATAGGTACCTATGATAATTTACAAATCAAATTAAAGACAAACAATAGGATACTTACGTACTTACCTACAGTAATATTAGAGCCTTAAGACATATAAAATATCTAAAATAATGTTAGACTATCTCAGGGTTGGAAAAAAAACAGTTTTTTTTATATTTTATAAAACAAACAGTTCAAAATGTTTAAAACAAGTGTTTTTTTTTTTTTTTTTTACTTATTAATTATAGCGAATAATAAAATAATCCAAGGTGATTCTACCTGCTATAGTGTTTAGGATGGTGTTGGGGCTGTCGCGTACCCTGCGCATCAGGGATGCGGTCTTTTTACGGAGGATGGCAGCAAAGCCATCCGTCTGATATTCCGCAAACATTCCCGATGCACTGCAAAATCGAGGCAGTCCCAACATCATCCTAAATATAAGATGATAAAATGTACTAGGCATAACGATTTGGAGTTATCTGTAATGTTATGGTCTTATGTAAATAAATAAATAAAAATAAATAAAATAAATAAATTCACTATTACGACCCGACGACCGATGTGGCGCGGTGGGCGAAGGTCCGCCTGCGACGCAGGAGGTTGCAGGTTCGATTCCCGCCTCGAAACAATTGTGTGTACGATCTGCAGATATTTGTTCCGGGTTTTCTGGTTGTTTTCTATGTATAATAAAAAATATCTATCTATAGTTATCTAGTACCCATAACACAAGCTCTGCTTACCATGGGGCTAGATAACGCTGTGTGAATTGTCCAGCATCATTTATTTATTTATTTATTTACTATTATTATGTATTATGTAATGCCCACACCCTATGTCCAGCATTGCAAATTGAGCTCTGTTTATCTTGGGGATAGATGGTGCTGTGTGAATTGTCCAGCAACATATATCTAGGGAAACGCAAGCGAAGCCGCTGGCTGCAGCTATTTTAATGTAAAACCATAAACAATATTTTTATTAAGGTAGTTTGCTTTATTCGTTTAGGGTTATTATGACATCTGAGTATTATTTATTATAGAATTATACAGATCAACAGCTATAAAATAATATGGGATTCTTGAAGGCCTATCGACCTTGGCAGATCATATCCCGCTTGTAAATCCATGGTAGAATAATAAGGTTATTAAAATAGACATAAAATAATAAATAAACCTAAACGTATAAGGTCAAACTGGGTCTCTTTAAGAGTGTATAATACCTCAAACTGCTAATTTTCAACTCCGCCGGATGTCCATATCGTCTAAACTACTGAATATTTAACTTTGAAATTGATATATGGTAAAGTTCAGGACTTAATCTATCGATCATATGTTTCGAAAACACGATTCCATAAAATTTTCTCGATAGAAAAAAATCGCAAAGTTACCTCTAAATTTTTACTAAAACCTAAATTTCTCAATAAATACAGAAGTTCAGATGTTGACAATAAGCGTGGTAATAGAATTAAGTATAAATAAAAATGTTATATGTTTCGGTTTTTTCAAATAATGTCCTTATTAATAGGTAATAAGCTAAAACTTGATTTTTGAACTTGCGTTGCAATGCCCTGTCCCGCTCTTATGAACGCAAAATCTTATGTCTAGCCTTTTCACACAAAGTTGAGGTTGTATGGGCCCTTAAGACAAGAATGCCGTGTGGTAGGCTTAGAATTATCACCACCCCAACTCTTCCCTCGGGTGTCTAGAGAGGCGACTAAGGGATATAGAATAGAATGGAAAAAAACATTTATTTAGACACAGGTACCTATTATTGTTATATTACATTTTTATTATCTCGTTTATTATTATTATTTTATAGGTATCATCTGTTTACTAGACATATACATATTATACTCTCCTATTATTCTACTTTTGTTTATTTGTATCAAATATTTTTCTCTTTTTGTCACCGAATTGTCCGTGACTTCAACTAAAAATTAAGGTCTTTGGCTGAAAAACAGCGCTGAATAAAATCATGTTCAGCACACGCTGAGCATGAATAAAATAAGACTCATGACCCTGCGCCGAAATAGGGGTTTGCTCAGCGTGTTTTTCAGCTGTTTTTCAGCCAAAGATCTTAATTACTAATAATTGAAGCCACGGACGACAATTCGGTGACAACAAAGTGAAAAATATTTGATACAAATAAATGACCTAAGGATATCTACCGGGCGGGGGCCGGGCAGTAGCGCCGAGTAAACAACTCTTTAAATACTGTTCTCATGTGCACACACACATTATACTGCACAGTCATTCATCATTGAGTGTATTCAAAACTAGCTGCGCCCCGCAGCTTCGCCCGTGTTGAAATTTCTGCGCAGTTTTACCACATTTTCTCATTTAAACCTTCCCTGGACCAAGACAAACATTTCGAAACCAAAATCAGCATAATCGGCCCAGCCGTACTCGAGTTTTAGCGAGACTAACGAACAGCAATTATTATTGATTTTTATATATAAGATGACTGAAATTCAAAATAATAAGAAATTACACATCATTAATTTGTCAGTGTTTCGTTCTTCCGGTCGCCTCAAAGGGTAATACTGAATACCTATCGGCTCAGCTATCAGTGTTTTGCTCTTAGAGCATGCTTAGAGCAAAGCTTTTCGCTGAGCTATTACCTTTTTGACAGGCTGCAGGACACATACATTTTTAAATCTCTACTTTTGTATTGAGTATTGAAAGTAAAAAATACAAGTATATTTTGACGGAACATAATTTACTGAGGTAGGTACTACATAACTAAACCAAAAAATACGTTACTTATTCATAAAGTCATCAATTTTAGTTTGGCTATTTATTGACCAAAAACATGCTCCGACCCTCAAATTACGCTGCATCGTCTTTTCGGATATAGGTAGACAAGACATTTTCGTCAGCCCAATCCAAACATTGTATTCAGCGCTGATATAGCTTGTGAATGAGGAATTTTCTTGACGTTTGAAGCAGAAGTCTTGTCAACAAAAGACTCATTCGCAACTGAAGAGAAAACATAAGATTAGCGGTCACGGAAGGTATCATCATCATTATCAGCCTATATTAGTCCACTGCTGGACATAGGCCTCCCCCAATGAGCGCCATATCGCCCTGTCTTCAGCTTGCCGCATTCAGCATCTACCTGCAGTCTTCCGCAGGTCGTCATCCCACCTGGTCGGAGGGCGTCCTACAATACGTTTACCGAGTCGTGGTCTCCACTCAAGAACACGTTTGCCCCAGCGGCCGTCGGTTCTTCGCGAGATATGACCTTTTATATATGTTTGTGTACGCAATAAACAAATTTATTTTAATTATTGTTGCAGGTATGCTGGCAGTGTTCTCATAAATAGAAAATATAACAATACTAAAAACTATATAACATAAGTTATACCTTCAATGATTCCAAGTCCAACTTATAGAGAGTTATAATTAGTTAGAATTATAAGTTAATCTTTTATAAATTAATCAATGATTTTATAATCAATTTATAAACTTAAGTGTAATTCAGAGCAAAAAGCTTTGCTTTAATGAATTTTCTAATAAATATATTTATACCTTACCTTAATTTGCCTCTTAGACCTGTTTGGTTTTTTAATGTTTTTATTAGTAAAGTTTTTGGTCCATAAACTTAAATTGTTTGGCGCCATCTTCGGAGCAGATCAACACAAGATGATTTCATTCAGCCGTAAGTAACTATTCTCTTTTTTTTGTATCTAGCAGACCCGTACTGATTATGTAACTCGCGACCGGTTTGCGACAGGCGTAAATTAAGCAATCAGTGCTGTCAAACGTCAATATTTTATTAGTTTGACACCAGCTACAACGTCAAAATTGGTCAAAATTTACGTTTGACAGCACTGATTGCTTAATTTACGCCTGTCGCAAACCGGTCGCGAGTTACATAATCACCATACCGGCTAACTCATACTTGTCGTCAATGTTTGACAGTCACGAAACCCATGAACATTTTGTATGGTAAAACATGTTTTCTTTTATTATTTTTTCGTAAATTTTCCAATGTTTGTAATAGTTATTCTGCTATTCGGGACGGAGACAAATACAACAAACCATGAAAATCGGTCCAGCCGTTCTCGATAGTATGTAAATATATGATTATTACGTTGCATAAACGAATTTTCAAAAATTTCGTTGGGCCGTTTGTGATACCTACTATAAGGTTTTTTTTAATGCATCTGTATTAGTTTTAATTTGTATAGTATAGGCAGATACGAAAATAGAGTTAGACTTATTCGTCAACTCGCGGGCGTGAATCTCAAGGGCACCCGCGAGTTGGCACCTTCCAATTTTACCTACTTTTTCTGTCGTTAACTCGCGTGCACATGATAAACGGGGCTTTGTACAGTCAGATGAATAAACTAATACTGCCAAGAAGACTATATTATTGTAGCAGAGTTCCTCGTCCAAAGTACCAGGTTAACAGAAATATAACGGAGGGTGCGCAAGTGACCAAAATTGAATATAAAAATGTCAATTTATCTATTTCTAAGATTAATATACAATGCCTCTGGAATACCAGGAGAGTAGAAGTGTATTGGAGATAAAATAATATAATTAAGTAGGTACGCAAGGAGAATCCTCCATCAAACAATAGAAGATACATCAGATATTATTAAGCATGTGGGACGCATCTGCTGAGTTTCGATTTAGAGCTGAGAAATTTAGCTTAGAAATTTAGGTTTAAGATATTTATTTACTTCTCAAAAGATTAATAACCACTGGTGAGAAACAAAATAAGCTTATTATTATGTTAGTAGTTCGGTACGAGCTATATAATTAAAATATAGATATATATATATAAATTTCCTTCGTTCAACGATACATAAGATAAAATTAGGTAGCGGCGCTAGTGTGCATTAAGGTACCGCCTTAATATCGCTAGGCCTTAGTTCAGGGATACTTGTATTTATAATTTAATACCCACACCCGTGGCAATTATTGCAGCCTAGAGCAAAGATCACACGTGCAAATTAAATAGCCTCTCTGCTTAGTAGAGTAGGTACGTGGGAGTAGCAACGCCATCCTAGCAGCATTAGTCTGTAAATTGGATGGTGTAATGTACAAGCACTCCATCTCTTAGTTATTAATTAAATAGAATTATAATAATTAAATTAAAACTAATATGCTCGTAAGATTTTTATTCTTACTAACATTATTGATCTCCCATACAGAAGGAATAATAGAATAAATAAACAATAGTTTAAAAAAATTAAAAAACCACTCTTTTATAAATAAGCCGAAATAAAAAGTAGAAAATAATTCAAATTATAGATAAGAGTGATATATAAAATAAATTATTTTAATGTAAAAAGTGTGCGGTGCATGGATACAAGTTTAACCTCTCATGTCTCGTTGCAATGCCAGACTAAAGTCAAGCTCAACAGGGTCTTCTTCCCCGCTGATTCTCCCAAGCCCGTTCCCTTGGATGTGGTTTCGCTAGATAGTAGATAGGGACAGTGGGAATCTCGATAATCCATTCATTTTCGTCACTAATTAGATAACTATTATTTATTTTCTATTTTTTAGTTTAATCTTATCAAATTATTGTATTGTTATCGGTTTTTAATAAGTTTACTAAGTTTAAATGAAATCTGACCGTCCAAAGTGGGTCAAAATCGAGTCCAAAGGAGTCGGTTACAAACATACAGGTGAAGCTAATAAAAGCGTTATAAAATATATGCTACTAACATGATATTAGTGCTTGAGTTTAGCGGGACTAATTAATACGAATCCTTCAGAATATCATTTTGGTGGGTCGATTTATCATTATCAACCTATAATAGTCCACTGCTGGACATAGGCTTCCCCTAATGAGCGCCATAGCACCCTGTCTTCAGCTTGCCGCATCCAGCATCTACCTGCAGTCTTTCGCAAGTCGTCATCCCACCTGGCCGGAAAGTGTCTTACACTACGTTTGCCGAGTCTCCACTCAAGAACACCTTTACCCCAGCGGTTGCCAGTGGCGGTTGTTTCTGGTACTGTTTGGGATCATTGTTTATAAAATAACAAAATAAATAAATCATTAAAATTGGTCCTTAATTGACGTAGTAATGGACGTATATACTACATAAAAAAGAAGTCGGTTAAAAATCCTGTTGTCTCGCATTACACGTTCTGGCTTTAACAAAGTTTAAAAAATAAACCTGGCTAATTGTGAGACACCTTGCACACGGAGGGTTCCGTGCCAATTTACAAAAATGTTCGAAAAGACCACTAAAACGGAGATTTTCCTTATTATTATTATTTTGATCCATTATTGTCCCACTGCTGGGCAAAGGCCTCCCTTTTCTCCTTCCACTCCTCGCGATCCAACGCTGCAACAGGCCACGATGGAAGATGTGCCTCGAGCTCGTCACGCCATCTCATCCTGGGCCTTCCACGTGGCCTCTTAGCGTTGGGTTAGATTTCTTAGATTTTCATGTATCGAAATAATTTCAAACAGCTAACATATCATGTAATGGATGGTCACGCCCGCACCGCGCCGCCGCGCCGCCGTTGTATTAACCTTAACTTCAGTGATCAGTAAATAAATAATGCTGGACAATGCTGGACAAGCTAGGCAGAGCGTTCTGGGTACCTACTAGATACACATCCTACTAATATTATAAACGTCAAAGTTTGTAAGTATGGATGGATGAATGTTTGTTACTCTTTCACGTAAAAACTACTGAATGGATTTTAATGAAACTTCACAATAATATAGTTTACATATCAGAATAACACATAGGCTACAATTCATAGTATATTATCCAAAATATCTATCACCATGCGGGTGAAACCGCGGGGCGCAGCTAGTAATACAATAAACGATATAATATACATAATACAATATACTACATACATATATATTTTTTTACTATTTATAGGTAAATATAAATTTCGTCACGAATTTCATGATTTCTCAACATCTTTCTCATCAAACCATACAGCATTTTCCGAACAAAGAAATTTGAAATATGACGTCACGAAATTTAGGACCCCTCACACCCCATTGTCACACAATGTCACACTTCTTCGACCCCCTCCCTCCCCCTTAACGTGTGACGCAATTTATGGATGGCCCCCTAACTAACATCTTGGGGTGTAAGGGGAACTTCACCATCTCGTCTCACAAGCCAACCTAACCTGCATTTGGTACTCCCTGCTAGATAACGAACTATGCTCTGGTGAAAATATTAATCCATCTTCGAAATTTGATAACTCATTAATTTTACAATTATTTCCATTACTTGACACAGTTGACACTGGCAGAAAGGTGTCCAACCAGACACAGTTGCCATTAACAAAGAATCATCTAACTGATATCTAGTCAAATCAAGAAGTCTTAAAGCTTCTTACCCTGAAAATTGCAACCAATTTTTTATTCGCCGACATTATTAATAAAGATTTATATTAATAAATAATTGTTTAAAAAACTAAAAAAACACGCTTTTATAAATAAACCGAACTAAAAAGTAGAAAATAATTCAAATTATGGATAAAAGTGATAAATAAAAGAAATTATTTTAATGTAAAAAAGCGTGGGGTGCTTTCTGAAAATATTTCTTCAATTTGCTACTCCTATCAGTATCCAGTTACATATGTGAGGCAAGTGCGCGCTGTTAGCAAGAGAACGCAAATCCATATCTATGCACCCCACGCTTTTTACATTAAAATTATTTCTTTTATTTATCACTCTTATCCATAATTTGAATTATTTTCTACTTTTTAGTTCGGTTTATTTAAAAATATTATATATTATATAAATATTATAAAGTTTAATCTTATCAAATTATTTTATTGTCTTCCGTTATTAATAAGTTTACGAAGTTTAAAAGACATCTGACCGTTCAAAGTGGATCAAAATCGAGTCCAAAGAAGTCGGTTACAAACAAACATACAGGTGTAGCTAATAAAAGCGTTTTAAAAAACTAAGACTTTGAATCACTTCATGTAGACTTTGAGTCACTTATAATCATTTCTATAATTTAAGTTACATTTCGCTAGCTGACTGTACTTTGGATAAAAATATTTAACTAATACTTTTTATCGCACTAAAACGAAATCCGCCGGGTGATTATGTAACTCGCGGCCGGTTTGAGACAGGCGTAAATTAAGAAATCAGTGCTGTCAAACGCCAATTTTGACGTTGTAGCTGGTGTCAAACTAATACAAAATTGACGTTTGACAGCACTTATTGCTTAATTTACGTCTGTCGCAAACCGGTCGCGAGTTACATAATCACCAGGCGGGTGACTCCACGACGGGGGCGTCACACACCGGGGGCCTGACCCACGAACCCGTCCTCGTATTCTTCTATCCTATTGCTGAAGGTCGTGTGCGCCCTGGATAGCTTGACTTTTGGGTACAGATCCCTAAAAAGTAAAGAACCTAGTAGTAATACTGAAAGCATTGACCATGACATTTTTATTTAATGTTATTTATTCACGCACAAGACGAAACAGATATCAGTTTATTTATTTCCACCGTAGGTACACATGGTACACTTGATGTCGTTAAATACTATATACAATATATATACATTTTAAAAGTTTAATTACATTTTTATGTATCTGTAGCCCCATAGCGAGTTCCAAAAAGCTTCAATGTTTATTTTTTGACGACCGATGTGGCGCGGTGGGCGAAGGTCCGTCTGCGACACAGGAGGTTGCGGGTTCGATTCCCGCCTCGGAACAATTGTGTGTACGATCTCCATATATTTGTTCCGGGTGTTCTGGTCGTTTTCTATGTATAATAAAAAATATCTATGTATGTAATGTATTGTATTATGTATATCAGTTATCTAGTACCCATAACACAAGCTCTGCTTACCATGGGGCTAGATAATGCTGTGTGAATTGTCCAGAATTATTTATTTATTTATTATTTATTTATTACTAAGTTCTTGCTTGGTTTTAGATACGAGTCATAGATATTTTTTTGTTACTAAGTTATAAAAATAAATCATCATCATCGTCCGATATGTCAGTCCACTGCTGGACGTAAGCCCCCCCCTAACATACGTTCCTACACTACGTTTACCGAGTCGTGGTAATCGACATAGCTCTAAGAATTAGCAAGCTGAAGTGGCAGTGGACCGGCCATATGTCGCGAATAACTGAAAACCGCTTGGGTAAACGTATTCATGAGTGGAGACTACGACTCAGTAAACGTAGTGAAAATAAATAACCAGCGGAAAATATATTTCACTGAAAATTACTATCAAATAATACAAACAAATTAGACTAGTATTTACAGTAGAAACAATTAAGGTCGAAATAAGTTATTTCGTAGTTATAGTAGCACTTCATATCCATCCAAAGGTTGCCTGGCAGAGATCGCTCATAGCGATAAGGCCGCCCATTGTACAACACATTCTTTATTTGTTTTTTCCTGTTTTGTGTATCTGTTTCTATTTGGTGTGCGATATAGATTAATTGTATTGTATTGTTAGCTTTGAATGCTTTAATTCATCATTCCATTCGTCTCTTCGTTCGAATTCGAAATTGAATTTGCACCGTGCAAATTCAAGTTCAAATGCATGGCCCTGCGCGTGTGCAACTATCGAAGGCTTTGTTGATGTTATTTTTGGAGGTTAATTTGCTGTGACCTTGTTTTCTGTTAAAAAAATCTACAAAATCGTATTATAACCTGTATACCGAGTTTCGACCAGATCGGTTGCAAAATGCGACCGGGGTCGAATTCTGTTAACCAATCGCTTTACTATGAGAATAGGATCGTCGCAGAACTGTCTATAGATGAAAGAAACTCTAGATCGTGCGGTGCTATTTGTACGGAGAAATTAATAAAATAAATAATGCTGGACAATCCACACAGCATCATACAGCTCCAAGCTAATCGGGGCTTGTGTTTTGGGTACAAGACACAATAGATAATACAACATTACATAGATACTATAGACTTCAGTGTGGAGGCCAAGGCTGTGGAGGAGTACCTACACATGAAGACCGGATTCACGATGCGCGTCGAGAAGCTGAACTCTCGCCATAATGTGAGCTTCAATTCATTTATGGTGAGAGTACCAAGTCATCATCTCTCGACGTTCCTAAGCGCAGAGTTTTGGCCGAAGGGTGTCAAGTTCCGTAAGTTCACTGGCCGCCTGCAACGGGACACCGCTGCACCGCTCGCGCCTGCGCCGTGCACCGACGTCAGCTGACACCCTGATTTCGACATCTACACGCTGTCAGCATTATCATAATAAGCGTGTTATTAATTAAGTATTTTCTTTATATTTTATGTATGCTAGTTTTAAGGTATATATTACTATGGACCGTAGAATAAGTTTAATAAGATCTGTTTTCTGATTACTTTTCTATGTTCTGAAATAAATGATTTTATTATAATTATAGATAGATATTTTTTTCTATAAGTACAAAGAAAATACCCAAAACACCCGGAACAAATAGAATAATAATAATATATTTATGGAATAGTTTCAACCTTGACACATTATTCATATCAAAATATTATTATGATATTAGACACGCTACAGATACAGATAGAGGCACGCCCCATCATCATCAGCCTATAGCAGTCCACTGCTGGGCATAGTCCTCCCCCAATGAGCGCCATAGCGCCATGTCTTCAGCTTGCCGCATCCGGCATCTACCTGCAGTCTTTCGCAGCTCGTCATCCCTCCTGATCTGAGGGCGTCCTACACTACGTTTACCGAGTCGTGGTCTCTGCTCAAGAATACGTTTGCCCCAGCGGCCGTCGGTTCATCGCGAGATATGGCCGGCCCACTGCCACTTCAGCTTGCTAATTCTTTGAGCTACGTCGATAACTTCGGTTCTCTGTCGGATGTATTCGTTTCGTATCCTATCCTTCAGAGAAACTCCGAGCATAGCTCTTTCCATAGCTCGCTGAGCGACTTTGAACTGGTGGACCAGCCCTATCGTGAGTGTCCACGTCTCAGCTGCGCTTATCTATACTATGTTTGAAACTACGCAACGGATTTTATACGGTTTTTTTTCATAGATAAAGTGATTCAAGAGGAAGGTTTATAAACCATTTGACACATAGATTTCCACGCGGGCAAAGCCGCGGGGCGCAGCTAGTATTGAAATAGTATTGAAAAATGTCGAACATATCGATTTTATGTAGCGTTTTTATGATTATGAGAAGTGGACGCTACTATAAGTGGAGTTAGAATGAATAAGAATACCTTGATAATGAATAAGGATTTTGCATGACTTCAATAAACACCTCCTCAATAGGTATTATTGTTAATAAAATAAATTAATGGAACTTCATTTTATGGGTATACTTAAGTGATCGATGAAGGTCTCTTCGTGCTGGATGCGGCAAGCTGAAGACAGGGCGCTATGGCGGTCATTGGGGGAGGCCTATGTCCAGCAGTGGACTGATATAGGCTGATGATGATGGTGACGATCTGTCAATCTGTACAGGCAGACGAATTGTATTAGGTAACTGTTTTTTCAATTATAGCATTACATTAGTATAATTAATAAGTAAGTTAAAATTTAATATTTTGTCTATTTCTTATTTAATTTATACACATGTACCCACTTCTCTCTTCACTTGGTCTCTCTCTCCCAATAAGGTTTGCTGGAAGAGAACTCTTTTTAGGGTTAAGTTCGCCTTTGTTTAAATTTTCTAGAATAAGTTTTGTGTTATGTTTTTCGTGCAAAAAGTATAAATAAATAAATAAATACATTCGGAGAAAAAAAAATGAGTCTATCATGCATAAGCATAAATGAATATTTTAGATAGTTTGCATAAGATTTAGGGTTATTTCAATGCAAAAATCATGGTAAATATCCCGTTTTAAATGACCTTAAGTTTAAACCAATAGAGTGACAGCAGATTTAAAGAAAATTATTTATTTGAAACAATTAGCATACATGGCGCTAAAGTGGCAGTGGACCGGCCATATCTCGCGAAGAACCGACGGCCGCTGGGGCAAACGTGTTCTTGGGTGGAGACCGCGACTTAGCAAACGTAGTGTAGTGTAGGACGCCCTCCGACCAGGTGGGATGACGACCTGCGAAAGACTACAGGTAGATGTAGGATGCGGCAAGCTGAAGACAGGGCGCTATGGCGCTCATTGGGGGAGGGATATGTCCAGCAGTGGACTGCAATAGGCTGGTGATGATGATGATTATATTATAATGACGCTCGTTTCTTCTAAGTATAAACTGGGTTTTTTCAAGGCGAATGACATCTGCGGTTTTAGCTAAAAATGGGTTTATAGGCAGTCGCAGGGTTACACGCCTAGTTTAGATACCTCTGCTAATATATTGCGGTGTGAACCGGAAATGAGAGGAATATTTTTAGACGACCGATGTGGCGCGGTGGGCTATGGTCCGCCTGCGACGAAGGAGGTTGCGGGTTCGATTCCCGCCTCGGAACAATTGTGTGTACGATCTGCAGATATTTGTTCCGGGTGTTCTGGTCGTTTTCTATGTATAATAAAAAATATCTATCTATGTAATGTATTGTATTATGTATATCAGTTATCTAGTACCCATAACACAAGCTCTGGGGCTTACCATGGGGCTAGATAATGCTGTGTGAATTGTCCAGCATTGTTTAGTATTGTTATAGTGTATGTAAGAAATTAGACCTTTTTATGCCTAATAATTGTTTCTACGTAATTGTTCTTAATCAGTTTAATTGTATCTAATAATTTATTAAGACTGGCAACAATTACAATTAAAACGAAAGATTAATTTTACTTACCCGCAATTATTATTCAACTAGTTTTTGCCCGCGGCTTCGCACGCATTGTTAATATTATGGAAAAGTTGATAAGTCTATTTTTTAACAAGGGACCTACCCATTGTTCATGATCATCAGCCTATATTAGGCCACTGCTGGACTTAGGCCTCCCCTAATGAGCGCCATAGCGCCCTGTCTTCAGCTTGACGCTCCCTGCGTTTTTTTTTATTCGCATAGGTCTTATGCGAGCGGAGGTTATACAAATTAATCCACATAGCATCATCCAGCCCCAAGCTAAGCAGAGCTTGTGTTATAGGTACTAGATGACTGATATACATAATACAATACATTACATAGATAGATATTTTTTATTATACATAGATAACGACCAGAACACCCGGAACAAATATCTGCAGATCGTACACACAATTGTTCCGAGGCGGGAATCGAACCCGCAACCTTCTGCGTCGCAGGCGGACCTTCGCCCACCGCGCCACATCGATCGTAACTTTAATTTAATCTGTGTCATTATTATACAAAAATCTGGTTTAACTAAATCCTGGTTTAATTAAGCATCCCTGTTAAACTCAATTATAGCTCTTATCAATCAAGTAGTAAGCATCTATTAATATTAAGGACATTATGGAGTGTCATCAATCAAATCACTTTTATATCGAATTAGATGATGGCGCGCCTAGGTGGCTGAGGGCCTAGCCAGCAGCCATTTAGAAAGAAGAAAGAAAGATATTTTATTGTTAACTACAACCAACCACACATACAAGATCTTAAAACTAATTATAAAAGTATATTTGGTAGCTATACTATGTGGATTGTAGCTGAAAAAATAGGAAATAGCTCAGCATGAATGCTACGGGTACTGGTAGATCCAATACACGCAGCGCTGATCTTCCGCCTATTCCTACAATCATTAGCAGGCAGTGGGCAATGATAAAACAGTGCTTACGTAACAAATTATACAACAACAAATATGAAAGTATATATATATAATAGTACATAGAAAGGCGTGTTCAAGTACAAACTGAGTTAAAATTGAAGTAAGTGTATAATCCCTTGAACTTGAAGATACAAAAAGACGTATATACATATATATATATATATACATATGTAGTGGTTTGGTTAATAGAACAACAGTTTACAACAATACAGCGTGTATCAAGACCACTACCGAAAACAAAGGGGGGTGGTGCAGCACCCCAAAACAAAACCAATAAAAAAAACCGTTTTCCGAAAAAATAATTCTAGCTGGAGATATGAATTTTTAAACATTTTTATTTGTTTTGCTAGCCAGCAATGTACGTACACGTAAGTTTGCAAATGCCGTTATGCCGTAGTTAGTTATAGGTACCTATGTATGTAGGTTAGTACTTACGTAATTCCGATGCAGACTAGGTCGAATCAGAAATGGCTCGAACTGAGCTCCTCCTCGTTCTTGGTACAGCTGATTGTCGACCGAGGAACACGACCTGTTCTTGCACCAGAACACCTACCCCTCTGCCACCCCCGCGCCTTAGGGGTGTAAAACATTCTTTATTCAGAACTCTTTGATAAGCAGCCGTAAAGAATCTAGCATCAGACGGATGCGTCTGGTTGGGATACCTATCCCGGTAAATGCGCAAGGCTCGTGACGCATTTCCTCTAGCTTCACCGTAGCACACAACCATTTGTCCATACTCCCTCGCACTAAACATAATAAACTCGTAGTAAACAAAACACTAGACACACACACACACACACACACACACACCAAAACACAACAAAACTAACTGAACACTTACTAAACTAAGCTGCCTAGTTAGAAAAACTCAAAAACAGAAGAAAACACGAACGTATTGCAATTTTTATGCACCGCGCAAGTGTTCAGTGCGGATAATGAACGCGTACTGAAGAAAATGAAAACAAATTAATCAAAATATTAGTGAAATTAGGTAAATAATGTCCTTTGAAAAAAGCCGCCAACGCCGACAAGCATTGCTCTGTCTCTGTCATACTCTTATGATTATGAGTCTTATTGCACAGATATAAGATTCAGTTTGTTTTTACGCTACATTTTCGCAATATGTCGGCAAAGGTCAAAGGCCTTACACGTGCGCCCGCGGCCTGTTTGTCGGAAGGTTTGGTGAGCTCGCGCGGCGCTTCTCAAAGGAAAGCCAATATACCTATTCTGTAGGCAGGACTATGACCTCTGAAAATAAACGCGGGTCAGCTGTTCTTTTAACAAAAGTAGGTACCTACTTTACTTACTTACTTTAGACAGATTAAAATGTATTTTAAGTTTTGATGTTTCTAATAAATTCTTGGTATGCTTTCAAGAGTATGGCTTATTAAATCGTTGGTACCTACCTGCAAATTATTTATTGAAAAGATAAGTTCGTAGGCGCGGGAGTTTCACGTGTCGGTACCGGCCGCCGGGCGGCGGCAGGGCACTAACCTGCCCGCTGCCGCGCGGATGATCAGCTGTTAGCGTTTTAGAATACATTGCTGTTTTTTTTATTTTATTATTTTTTTGCTTATTTAAACTACATAATTAGGTAGATATGTTATTATAGTGTTGTGCTATGGGTATGTACCTAGAAAAAAAATTAAAAGAACGTTGATGGGTCAACATATTTTTCGCGTTTTTTTTTCGCTAAATATTTTCAAAATCATGGTCTGATTGCACCCCCTCAGTTTTCGGTAGTAGTCTTGACACACCCTGTATAGTTATGTTTAGCATATCAATATACATACATAGGTATATATATATTTAGACAGGCTGTCGCTGTTGCTACATCGACTATAACAAAATCAGTAGAAAGGTAACAACTTTTGAAACTTTCGCGATTTTTTCATCATAATAAAGATTATTTATCGTACTAGCTGCGCCCCACGGCTTCGCCCGCGTGGAAATCTATGTGTCAAATGGTTTATAAATCTTCCTCTTGAATCACTCAATCTATAAAAAATCCGTTGCGTAGTTTTAAAGATCTAAGTATACATAGGGACAGACAGACAGCGAGAAGTGTCTTTGTGTTGTTTTGTTGTGATTATTTATCGGGTATTTATCGCGTAGCTTTTGTATTTTCTTTATAAGTTTCCAGATTTAAGAAATAATTCGTCAAACACCCTCGTCGCCTGGGACCTAGCAGAAATATACATTTTCAAAGACGGGCATTTTCTTTTTAAATATTTAACTCCGCCGCCATGACACCTGAGAAAACATATAAATGGCCGGCAACTACTCTAGCCGTATATATATAATTTGTTTGTGGCGATAACCTTATGTACGTAAGCAATATCTATTAAAATACTATTAGACATAATAAATCGATTATAGGTATAGCGCTTACTTTGTTGTTCTAATAAAGTTCATATTATATCCGATATTATTATTACCTACCTATATACGTCCCTTGAAGATATCAAATCCGACAGATAACCTTGTTTCTCTGTCGGATGTATTCGTTTCGTATCCTATCCTTCAGAGAAACTCCGAGCATAGCTCTTTCCATAGCTCGCTGAGCGACTTTGAACTGGTGAACCAGCCCTACCGCGAGTGTCCACGTCTCAGCTCCGTAGGTCATAAATAACGGGTAGGATGCACTGATTTATGTACTATGTACCTACATCTTATTGTATATTTTTTGTTTTGCGTATTAGTTTTAAATATTTTTAAGTAGAATATGGATCTCGTGTCTGGAAATAAAAAATGTATTATTATGTCTCTCATTTACCATGATCTCGGGCCATGAAGTGAGCCGGTCCTTTGGAAGGCTTGCGCGGGGCCGAAGCCAACAGCACAGAGGCCCTTTGAGAAGTTAATCTAAAGGCGATGGCTACACATAGCGGGTATCATCCTCGGGTGCACAATATGATACACCCAAAGATGGTATCCGCCAGGTGTAGAGACTATTGCAAAGAAACATGAAAGAAATAAAACCAGGCTATTGTGATGGATGGATGGACTGGGTAATCGGGCTATAGGGGATATTGCGGACGTCTGCCATAAACAAGTCAATCATTATTATTATTATTTCCACGCGGTCAAAGCCGCGGCGCGCAACTAGTAAAATATAAACGAGAAATTCGTATGTTCTTTTATTGAAAAATGTGGGTCCTGGTATAAACAACTCACGTATGTACTTGTCGTATAAAGTTTAATATTTAGTAATTATCGAGCGGAGCGAGGTCTCGATTCTGTATAAACAAAAAAATAAGGTGAAGTCTTGTAATTGCAACTGATATAAGCAACTCCTTCTACGATCACTGTTTTGAACGACGACAGTACAATATTAACTTGATCCTTGACTTTTAAATAAAAATTTAATTTAAAATTCATAGGAATGATCCTAGGACTAAGGGTCGGATCATATCTGAAGAAAAATGCGTCGCGTAATATCGGTCGCGTTACGCCAGAACCAACAAATACCAATATATTAAAACATTCAACCTTTCACACTCAACCGACGATGCGTTAGTGCGTCGAGCGTACAGCGTCTGTTACGTTTCCGTCAACGCATAGTCGGTCGACGTAACGTGTCGCGATATGTGTATTTTGTATGACGCATTCAGACTAAGCGTAACATCAGCGGAGATCGTTTGTGTACAGGCCGTTCGAATTGAATACTACGTGGCAGGTCAAATTTGACCGAATAGACGCGACCGATGATACGCGCGACGCATTTTCCGTCAGATATGAAACGACCCTAAAGGAATAGCTGTCAAATGTCCTTAAAATATTACCTACTTGCTGGTGTATTTCAATTTTTCCATACAGGCCCCTCGTCCAAACGGAACATAACCTGTTTGTAGCTTTTGTCCTATAAATTAGGTCTTTATGGAAATGTGTAAGCTCTTTTAATGCAATCCGAAATTGCTTACCTTACAAGAACCTTTCCCCAAGCAGCGCAGTTTAATAAATTATAGGTGAAAAGGTTTGTCTTTTTCGTAAACAAACAGTTCATGATCCTCTAATAAGGGGCCGTTCAAGTATTACGTAAGCACTAGAGGGGGTGGGGAGGTCTTTGTTTTGCTTATTTTGGATGACATGGGGGTACCCCTACCCCCATGTCATCCACCTATTAGATTATTTGTGTGTTGGTATACATATTAGAGGAAATAATTTTTTTGTTGGTTTATTTTCATTTTCAATATTAGGGGCCGTTTAAATATTACGTAAGCAGATTTATTCCCCCCCCCTTGTCAGCAAAAGTAAGCAAAGCTTACCCCCTCCCCCATGCTTACGTAAACATTTTTCAATTATAAATGTCTTTTTTTATATTACAATTATAAACGTATGCATTATTTGTGGGATTCCCCGAAAATGCGTTTCGTTTTCAAGCATAGACAATGTGAGGGTTGCCATTCGTGTAAAAAAGTAAATAACTACCGATGACGTAATCATCATCTAGACTCCCTCTGACATCTAGATACCCCCCATGTCATCCAAAATAAGCAAAACAAAGACCCCCACCCCCCCATAGTGCTTACGTAATACTTGAACGGCCCCTAACTAGTAAATACAAAGGCTAATTCTCTAACCTTTGAACTAGAACTACAACGCACTATGGTCATAATTTTCTAGCTCCTTTATTATACCTATTTAATAACGAGTAAATTCATATAATCGTAGCGTGGAAGATTTTCCTTTAGAACAAAACAACTTTTTTGTAGAAACCTGAGAAAAACCTCCAAATAACCGACGAATTCTCAGGTATAAGCCGTGTACTTGCTTACTTACTTTGTACTTGAGTGCTGGATTGTAAATGACGTTTTGCTGTCTCGCTCAGATCGAGATGGCGTAAGAAATGACGTCATTATCAATATCAATCGGGATAGTGATAGCGCAGGAACACGTCACTGAGCATCACACACGGCTGGATCTACACAAAATGTATTAATCGTCTAAATATTGTATGTCCGAAATGGATAACTTGTTGTTATCAAATTATTATAAATGAATTTATTTTAACTTTTTAAGAAGGGATGTCTGTCTGCTTTTCTTTGCACAATGTCCTATGGTGTTTCCTTTGTCAAAAGTCAATGTGTGTTATAATAAAAGTGTAATTTATCTTTTGAAATAGTATTTAACGACATCAAGTGTAACATGTGTTCCTACGGTGGAAATAAATAAACTAAAACTAAACTTCGAGTGCTGAAATCACACCGTATGTGTTTTCTACAAGTGACTAATATGCGTAAATCCACACTAGCGCAGCGGCTGAGAAAATACAGATCTTTGTGACTCAGCACAGCCGTAATATTTTTCGAACGAAACGCATGTGCGGCGCAACACAACCGCTGTGTAGAGCGGCAGCACGAATGGCTTAGGTTAAAAAAAAGATCGCAGTCGTCGAAAAAAGTGTTAAGACCTTTCCTATGGATATTTTACACAATTTAACAATAAATATATTCTGATTCTTATTCTTAATAGGTCTGTTTTGGTTAAATCAATGTATATTATTAATTATTTACTTTTAAGTATTTTTAATTCGTGTGCTGTATTTGTTTACTATAGTTAGATAATAAAGTCTAAGCTCAATCAGAATTAAAATTAAATAAATAATGCTGGACAATCCACACAGCATTATCTAGCCCCATGGTAAGCAGAGCTTGTGTTATGGGTACTAGATAACTGATATACATAATACAATACATTACATAGATAAATAATTTTTTATTATACATAGAAAACGACCATAACGCTCGGAACAAATATCTGCAGATCGTATACACATTTGTTCCAAGGCGGGAATGAAACCCGCAACCACCTGCGTCGCAGGCGGACCTTCGCCCACCGCGCCACATCGGTCGTCATCTCGTCGTCATCAGAATAAATATATTTTCATTTCATTTATTTCACTTATAAAAAATATCTATCTGTGTGCTACTAATTATAAGTACAATTGAACGGGTATTTATTTCGTCTATTTATCTATTTTTCCCGACGTTTCAACCGGCTTACACGGCTTGACGACCGATGTGGCGCGGTGCGCGAAGGTCCGCCTGCGACGCAGGAGGTTGCGGGTTCGATTCGCGCCTCGGAACAATTGTGTGTACGATCTGCAGATATTTGTTCCGGGTGTTCTGGTCGTTTTCTATGTATAATAAAAAATATCTATCTATGTAATGTATTGTATTATGTATATCAGTTATCTAGTACCCATAACACAAGCTCTGCTTACCATGGGGCTAGATAATGCTGTGTGAATTGTCCAGCATTATTTATGATTTATTTAATATTTACACACTGTCGTGGTCACGGGATGATTGACGCGATGAATACCTGTTCAATTGTACTTAAAAATCACACAAGTTTTAAAATATTTGTCTGTGTTGTATTCGTATTTGTGTATTCAGTATATTGTATTAAATATATCCAGTCATCTAGTACCCATAACACAAGCTCTGCTTAGCTTGGGGCTAGATGATGTTGTGTGGATTGTCCAGCATTAGGTCATCATATCAGCCTATGATAGTCCACTGCTGGACATAGGCCTCCCCCAATGAGCGCCATAGCGCCCAGGCTTCAGCTTGCCGCATCCAGCATCTACCTGCAGTCTTTCGCAGGTCGTCATCCCACCTGGTCGTAGGGCGTCCTACACTATGTTTACCGAGTCTACGTATTTAATCTTTTCTACAAAATAAATAATCGACACAGATAATATCTTCTTTTCTCAGCTTTCTACAAAAAAGTAGCTTTGTTCTAAAGAAACTAATGGAGACGTTTTTCAA
This sequence comes from Eupithecia dodoneata, assembly GCA_947044415.1. Lineage (NCBI taxonomy): Eukaryota > Metazoa > Arthropoda > Insecta > Lepidoptera > Geometridae > Eupithecia > Eupithecia dodoneata. The sequence continues at coordinate 4,089,792 of OX345683.1, read as the reverse complement.
AAATAGGTGTAATATCTTTGACCTTTGTGTTGAATTTTGAAATTTTTAATACCTTACCTACTTGAATATGTGAATAATAACTATTGATAGGCCAGATAATTGTTTGGTTGTAAAGGCACGCCTAAAAACATTTTGCTTTTACGCAAAAGCAAAAGATTTGTGCCGCTACTCGGTAAACGTGGTGTAGGACAACCTCCGGCCAGGTGGGATGACGACCTGCGAAGGACTGCGGGCAGATGCTGGATGCGGCAAGCTGACGACAGGGCGCGCTATGGCGCTCATTGTGGGAGGTCTATATCCAGCAATGGACTAACATAGGCTGATAATGATGACGATTAAAATATTTGTACGGCGCGCCTTTACAACAGGAGCTTTCTTCGGGGTCACTTGATGACAGCTAATAAAAAAATATTGAATCACTTAAGAGGCCCCCGGAGGGACGAATTCTTCATACAAACGTAATACCAAAATGATTTCCAATTCAAGCATATTTCCACTATAATATTGTATTATTTGTATTTGAATAGTATTTATGTAGGTTCCTAAATAGTTTTGTTTTCAAAATACTTAGGTACCCAAAATTAGATGAAAGCCAATCGCATTTTGCACATTTTTATGCGAAAATGGACAAGTTTTCTTCCTATTTGTTTCGTATTAAAAACAACAATATCTTACGTGTTATTTATTAAGGAACATAGCTTATATTGTCTAGTTACAGAATAACAGTTTTCAGTCATAATTGTTGGTATTACGGAACAAACCAGATTTTGAACGGCTAATATTGCTATCGCTCCCGCATGGGGCGCTGCGTAAGGGTTAAACAGGGACAGCGATATTCGGAGCGATTTTTGCAAGCGAGGGTCGCCGGACCCTTAATATCAATATTTCGAGTCAAGGTTAGCGGTCAAGATGCTAGCAATCTTTATATCATAAAATTGGGAAATATTAAATACAAAGGTTACAAAAAATATGCGAATGTTTTTGTTAGGTATACGTCGGCGGATCAAAGACCATCATTTATCACGATGATGAATCTACAAATCTATGGCCGATGACTTTTCATATAACACAGAGAACAATTAATACTTTGACTGCGGTTTTTTTTCGACGACTGCGATCTTTTTTTTTTACCTAAAAAATTCGTGCTGCCGCTCTACACAGCGGTTGTGTTGCGCCGCACATGCGTTTCGTTCGAAAAATATTACAGCTCTGATGAGTCACAAAGATCTGTATTTTCTCAGCCGCTGCGCTAGTGTGGATTTATGCATATTAGTCACTTGTAGAAAACTCATACCGTGCGTTTTCAGCACTCAAAGTGTGATAGAGATTGATTCCTAGACATGTATTATGATGCTATTTATTATTATTATGTCTCTCATTTACCATGATCTCGGGCCATAAAGTGACCCGGTCCTTTGGAAGGCTTGCGCGGCGCCGAAGCCAACAGCACAGAGGCCCTTTGAGAAGTTAATCTAAAGGCGATGGCTACACATAGCGGGTATCATCCTCGGGTGCATAATATGATACACCCAAAGATGGTATCCGCGAGGTGTAGAGACTATTGCAAAGAAAAATGAAAGAAATAATCGGCCGCTGGGGCAAACGTGTTCTAGAGTCGAGACCACGTAAACGTAGTGTAGGATGCCCTGCGACCAGGTTGGATGATGACCTGCGAAAGACTGCAGGTAGATGCTGGATGCGTTAAGCTGAAGACAGGGCGCTATGGCGCTCATTGGGGGAGGCCTATGTCTAGCAATGGACTATCATAGGCTGATGATGATGATGTCCATCAGGCGACTAGAATAGGCTGATACGAATACATTATAAAAATTATACATCCTGTCATTTATTTATTATAGTTTAGTCGCTAAGGTGGAACGTGCGTAAATACAAAACAAACAAACATAGACGGCTAAAGACCCTGAGATCCCTGCGGAACCACCATAGAGTCCTTGGGTTTATTAAAAAAAAACACAAAAAAACAGACAAAAAATATATAAACCGAATGTAACCAAAAAAAAACATTGAGAAGGGGGAAAAAAGATATTCCCTCAAAACCCAAGGACCGAGGGGTCGTCACCCCTCGAGTTGACGCCGGGGTAATGAGGCCAAGCCTCGAGGCCCCTCTCTGTGCCCCCACCAGGGCCGGAAAGAAATTTATTGATTGCTAAAGACCTAACCTTTCCTTTTTGCCTACGGTACTCAAGCAATAAAGTTTATTTTACTATAAAACATATAGCGCCGATCTAGAAAGAAGACCGCAACGTTACGTTTAAGATTAATACAGTGCGTTCTAAAACTAGTATCGAATGACGTCAAGAAGAAATATAACCTGATTTTATTCAAAATCGACTTGATAATCTAAATTTGGTTGATAATGTCAGTGATTCGATGAAACGGTTTGAAATTCCCTTTGCGTCAAGTGATTTTGTTTTCTTTTTAGTCGTGACTTGCGCAGGAGTTGAAATATAGAGGCCTCCCTCAATGAGCGCCATAGCGCCGTCTTCAGCTTGCCGCATCCAGCATGTACCTGCAGTCTTTCGCACGTCGTCATCCCACCTAGTCGGAGGGCGTCCTACACTATGTTTACCGAGTCGTGGTCTCCACTCAAGAACACGTTTGCCCCAGCGGCCGTCGGTTCTTCGCGAGATATGAACTAACTACTGAACTATGATATGATATAACGATTGAATAGATTTTGATAAACAATTAAAATACTCGCCCGGTCACCCATATGGTTCTTAGCTGCAGTTTGTAGGCCTTTGCCCCCACATTTTGCCCAAAAAAGTGCTAAGGTCGCCCGAGTCAGTTTTTTATGGCGGCTCCACATTAGTGCCGTGGATTCACGCGCGAATTCATGCCATGAATTCACGGCACAAGTCGTACCCTCCACATTCACGGGATACTCACAATCGTCCGTGAAACCCGCCGCGAAATGGACGTAGAAGCTGCTGCTGCAATAACTTTGTTTGTTGTGGCAACATATTATTATACGTCCAAAACAAGAAAGTTATTTAAAGTAAACTGGTATGGGGCCGTAAATGTGGATGCGTACGCGTGAACGCCGCGCGAAAGGGGCGCAAACCCTTTGGCGCGGGACAAAATACCGACTACAGGCGTGAACACGCGTGAAGACCGCGAAAACCGTCCACATTTACGTTCGTCGTTCACGCCTGTTTACGGAGCTTCACGGCACTAATGTGGAGCCGCCATTATAGTTTACCACGCCAGTATTTTTATAATACTGACACCTTCTAATATGGAGACCCAGCTTCGCTCGATCAACTACAAAATTTTGACGATCTCTGTGGCGCGGTGGGCGAAGGTCCGACGCAGGAGGTTGCGGGCTCGATTCGCCTCGGGACAATTGTGTGTAAGATCTGCAGATAAGAATTAATTCATTCAAAATACTCCGACACTGGTATAATCGGAGCAAACTGATGAATAAAACTTTTGAAACTATCATGGTTATCAACACTAAAGTCGTTTAAAACGGGATATTTACCATGATTTGATTTTTGAGTTATCCAATATTTCGGCACAGTTTCATGCGCCATCATCACGGAATAACTGAAGGCACTGCGATTGCGAGTAAGTTTTAATAAGTAACCGGTGGTAGTGGTAATGTTCATAACAAAAGACAAAAAATGAGGGTAGATCGGTATGTCTGCCCATAAAAACTTACTCGCAGTCGCAGTGCCTTCAGTTATTCCGTGATCATGGCGCATGAAACTGTGCCGAAATATTGGATAACTCAAAAATCAAATCATGGTAAATATCCCGTTTTAAATGACTTCAAACTGATGAAGTTGCGAAAAGGTTTTGCCAGCTTTCATTCACCCTTTCATTTGGCTCTCCTCATCCTTGTATTTGCACCTTTTTTGCTGCGCGTGTACTGAATATATGAAAATGAAAAGTTTTTATTTCTTTAAGCTTACAAATAAGCACTTAGACACGTCATATTTTATACTATTCATTATTATTAATTAAATTATTTTATAGTTCACTTAAATTTTTTGTCTACCAGTGGAAGAAGTGAGAAGAAACCAATAGTATGTTCATAACTTATGTGTCTAGTACATTTGATTTGCTTATCTGTAAGTTGGTAGATTTTGAGTTGGAGCAAAATATATGTATAATATTATATATACTGAAATAAAAAGTTTAACAACGCATAATTGATACTTTATTAAACTTTTTCTTTCAGTCTTTAGTGGTCACCTTGACCTTTTTGTTTTCTGTTAATGTTATCTGTTTTTGTTAAATTTTCATACATAAATGTATTTGTTTACATAAAATATCTTGATAAAAAACGAGTATTGGACTTCACTTGAGTTTCTAAATAAGCTTAGCAAAAAATGTCTACAATTAAGTATAATCAAATTAGAATTATTTTAATTTACATTTACGAAATTTAAGAGTTCAAGTGGAATATTCAGAGTTTTGTACGTGCCTACAATGTTGGCCAACCGCGATGCTTTTGCAATGCATTTCATAAGTTAGATTTGCTAGCGTATTTATTAATATCTAAAGTCAGGTAATAAGTCTTCTCGTCATCCATACCGCAACGCTTGAAAACGAAAGTTTTCAACCAGTGCGTCCTACCCGTTATGACCTACGGAGCTGAGACGTGGGCACTCACGATAGGGCTGGTCCACCAGTTCAAAGTCGCTCAGCGAGCTATCGGAGTTTCTCTGAAGGATAGCATTCGTAATGAAAACTCTTCTTTCGACATCTTCATCTTCGCCAAAATAATCACCATTATCAGCCTATGTTAGTCCACAGATGTACATAGGCCTCCCCTTTATGAGCGCCCTGTCTTCAGCTTGAAGGATCCACTATCTGCATGCAGTCTCACGCAGGTCGTCATCCTACTTGCCAGAGGGCGTCCTACATCGCCGCAAATGCGCACGGACTTTGGATGCGACAATGCACGCAGTAGTTATATAACTGTGTCGCGTGCATTAACGTCCTCCAAATACAGGAGTTCCATAATTTTAAGTTCTTTAGTAGATGCAGAACCTTTGAAAATGAATTTCGTCTCTATGACATTTTCACAATGAAACAGCTCAACAGTTTTCGTGTGCATTTTAGCAAAATCGCTTCCCACAAGTTTCAAGCGAGTGCGAGCTATCTGTCATCTGATGTCGTCAATCTATAGGTATCTATACTAATATTATAAAGAGGAAGGTTTGATTTTTCGTTTGTTTGTTTGTAATGAATAAATAGGCTCCGAAACTACTAGACCGATTTGAAAAAATCTTTTACCGTTGGGAAGCTACACTACCCCCGGTGAATATAGGCTATATTATATTTTCAAAAAAGTTAGGGATCCTTACTAAAACCGTGCGAAGCGGGGAAGGTCCGCTAGTATTAAATAAATCAAAATGTTATGAGTTAAAGCACATATTTGAATACACATTTGTGTGATTGCGGCAGCGGTTCTTTCCCCTTCGGCCGCGTATGAAACTGGAGGTTCGTAACCAGTTGCGATTAAAAACTTTTTTGTACTCTTACGAAACCGCGGTTAACTTTTCGTAACTGGTGACGAGCAAAGAATTTGTATACCTTGTACGATACTAGTTTCAAACTTTTTAAGTGTGCGACAAACATAACACGACTGGAAATAATTTCGCCCATGTTCTTTAAGGTCAATACTGTTTTGTAGATAGTGGTATAGCTGCATTATTATGTATTCTGCAAATATTGCTAAAGGTTAGGAAAGAGCTAATTTGTGAATAAAATTATTCGCTTCAAGGTTAGCATTAAAATAACTAATCTAAATAATTAAGAACGATTGCGTTAGTTGCAATCAACAGACCTGGGGCCAAATTCAACTAACCAGCTAATACTATGATAATCTGAGGCGTAATAAAAACTAAATAGTTCTACTCTTACAATCAATATAACGTAAAATCTGTAATTTTGTTTGTAAATATAAAGTCACAAGTTTTAATAAGAACTAGTGGACCTTCCCGGCTTCGCACGGTTATAGTACGGATCCCTAACTTTTTTGAAAATATAATATAGCCTATGTTCACCGGGGAAAGTGTAGCTTCCCAACGGTGAAATAATTTTCCGTCCAGTAGTTTCGGAGCCTATATTAATTACAAACAAACAAAAAATTAAACCTTTCCTCTTTATAATATTAGTATAGAAGACAGGGTGCTATGGCGCTCATTGGGGGAGGCCTATGTCCAGCAGTGGACAGATATAGGCTGATGATGAGATATCACCTGATAGGAGTGATAGGTCGCTATTATAATGAGATTGATTGAAACTGAGACGTCGTCGTCGTGTCCATATACGGCCCATATAAGGTACCTTACCTACCTCATATTCTAGGTACACTTTTTTTATGATTGATTTCACTACGGATTTTGATGTGTTTTTTTTAATAATTATAGTAATTCAAGAGAATGGTTTATAAACCATTTGACCTGACATTTTTTTACTGAATTGTCGTCCGTGACTTCAGGTCCTTGGCTGAAAAACATCGCTGATCATAAAATGATTCAGCGCACTCTAATCCAACCCCTATTTCGGCGCAGGGTCATGGAGGCAGCCCTATTTATACAATCACCCTGTTGTGTCACCTCCATGTTAAACCCCTTAGGTTTCCGTTTTTTATTCTATACCTGTACTTTGTACCTGTGTCCAAATAAAATTATGTTTTCTATTCTATTATATTTTTAGGACGAACTCGGTGGCGCGGTGGACGAAGGTCCGTCTGCGACGCAGGAGGTTGCGGCTTCGATTCCCCACTCGGGACAATTGTTTGTATGATCTGCAGACATTTGTTCCGTACTATATCTTTAAAAACGGTAAAAAAATCTGTTGTATGGGATCCCACTTTAATAATTATTTTATTCTGTTTTAGTATTTGTTGAGCGGCAACATAAATACATCTGTGAAAATTTTCAACTGTCCAAATAAAAAAGATACAGCCTGGTGACAAACGGACAGCGGAGTCTTAGTAATAGGGTCCCGTTTTACCCTTTGGGTACGGAACCCTAAAAAACAAAAAAAAACACAAAAAATTAGAAACGCCTTCGTATTTTGGATATTGTAATAGAAATAGAAATAGAAAATGTTTATTTGTGTTTCATATAAAATAATACAACTTAAGAACTAATAATAATAAAGATAACAAATTAGGAACGAATAAAAGAGTTAAAACACGAGAACACAGAAAGGCTGCCGGCTCAGCATTAAATGCTACATTGACACAAGCCAGTGCAGCGCTGGTTTCCAGCGCTGGTTTGTTCGACATAGACCTACTAAAGGCAACACAATGATGCCTATTCTACAGTTCAGCGACCCGCAGAGTCATGATCAATAGTGTATATTTGGAAACGCAAGCGCGTTGCCTTGGCTGGCTCGACCTTAGAGGGAATATGAGATGATGGCAATGATGTTATATATACGTAGATACGTTGTATCAAGGTCTGCCTTACAAAACGAAAATCAGGTACGTATCCTAATTGAACTCAGTCCGTCCTGCTCCTGGCCGCGACGCGCACGTTCGTTGAACACGAGGTTACTTACGGAATATACTTAAATAAACCTCGAAAATGCCAAGTTGTGTGTTCCGAAAGTGCAATAACTACACAAGGACTATAAAAACCAGAAAGGGTGTATCTTTTCATACGTAAGTACTGTTTAATATGTTAAAATGTAAAATGGTGAATTTTATTTTACTCAACAATCATTGCCGCGCGCCGCGCGGCGGCGTTGCCACTTTGCCACCAACACGAACGAAACAAGCAATGCGTTAAGTTTATGAGTGACAGAGATAATGCCATGCGGCGTTGTATGTTCGAACGTCGACGCTAGGTATGTAGCTATAGTAAAATATCGCAATGTTTTTATTTCTTTACAATGAGTATGACGTCTCTATATGTAAAATCTCTTTGGATGATGGAACGTTCGCAACAGAACGGGCAGACTTTATGGCGGGGCGCGGCTTCGCCCGCACGGAAATCTATGTAATCGTGTCCGTCGACCACTCAGCAAAACCAGAATAATTCGATTGTTTGAAAAAAAATAATCGACTTAACCACACGCCTCGCGATTAAAAAGTGCCACATTTCTACAAAAGATCATTGACATGACATGTCAATGATCTTTTGTAGAAATTGGACTTTTAGACATTGTCTAAAAGTCTAAACCATTGTTAAACAGTTCTTACGTAAAGTGTCGATTAACATGAAACTGTCATTAAGCTGTCAAAAGCGATGTCAGTAAGGAAGTAGTGACAAGGACGGTCGCCTAACTTTGTTCGCTGATCTCGTTTAGAAGTCGAGACAGACAGATTTACGTGGTTTGCTGTAGAACAGGATCTCGTCGTGTTTACTTGTTATAAAATAAATAAATAAATAATGCTGGACAATTCACACAGCATTATCTAGCCCCATGGTAAGCAGAGTTTGTGTTATGGGTACTAGATAACTGATATACATAATACAATACATTACATAGATCGTTTTTTTATATACATATAAAACGACCAGAACACCCGAAACAAATATCTGCAGATCGTACACACAATTGTTCCGAGGCGGGAATCGGGCCTGCAACCTCCTGCGTCGCGCGCGGACATTCGGCCACCGCGCCACAGAGGTGCTGTAGGTAGTCAAAATGAAGAAAAAAACAATTTTTTAACCAAAATAATTAATGATAGACGAAACTTGGACAGTGAATTGATAGACAGAAAGAAAATGTATTTATTTATTGATTATAACATCATAACAGGTTTTTTTATTAGGCCTAAGGCGATGTTAGTATTTTATTTATTTAATATAATGTATCTATTAAGTATATGTAAGTATAGAATTTAGCAGTATATATAGTATTTAGTAGTATATTGAATAAGTAAGTTAAAATTTAATCTTCTGTCTATTTATAATTTTATTTATCCACCTCTTTTGCATTTCGTTTTTTAATAAGAAAATGTCGGAGACATTAACAGCAGTACTACAAAAACAACTTTAACACTGGTTTAACAAGTGTTTAGCTAAACAGTGCCTAAACATGGTTTAACAAGGGATTAACTCTCGTTACCACAAAACCTTGTTTAGCGCGTGTCTTTAAAGACAATGAGCGCCATAGCACCCTGTCTTCGGCTTGACGCATTCAGCATCTATCGGCAGTCTTTCGCAGGTCGTCATCCCACCTGGTCGGAGGGCGTCCTACACTACGTTTACCGAGTCGTGGTCTCCACTCAAGAACACGTTTGCCCCAGCTGCCGTCGGTTCTTCGCGAGATATGGCCGGCCCACTGCCACCTCAGCTTGCTAATTCTTTGAGCTATGTCGATAACCTTGGTTCTCTGTCGGATGTATTCGTTACGAATACTATCCTATCTCTTTTGTAGAACAACGGAATACGTTTTCTGACGTATGTATTGCGTGGAATACAAATTTCATCTAAGTATAATAGTAACTAGTAATCATTAAGGACCGATTTTACCGTGAGTCATGCCCATAGGAAAATAACAGAGCGGTTCGTACTGTTCCGTGTCTATATAAATTTTATATAAAATTCAGGTTTTACCTATACTTATTTTGCTACGAGGAGTTTTGTTGTTTCATTTTTATAACATTTTAGGTAATTCTACTCGTATCGTGTTGACGTGCACTGATTTTTGTTTTTTTTTTAATTCTAATTTACTATAAAAAAACGATTTGAATATTCATCATCATCATCAGCCTATAGCAGTCCACTGCTGGACATAGGCCTCCCCCAGTGAGCGCCATAGCGCCCTGTCTTCAGCTTGCCGCATCCAGCATCTACCTGCAGTCTTTCGCAGGTCGTCATCCCACCTGGTCGGAGGGCGTCCTACACTAAGTTAACCGAATCGTGGTCTCCACTCGACAACACGTTTGCCCCAGCGGCCGTCGGTTTTTTTTATTATTTGAATATTAATAAATCTTTTTTATATATATTTTTCAATAAAAACAAAAAAAAACATGTAGTATTATAATGACTTAGATATTTAAAAAATATTTTCCCTGATCGACTACCGCATTACAAACAAAGCGCATTCTAGATTCAAACAGCAATTTAAACTGGTTTTATTCTACGTCAGACACGCACACTACTAACGAGGCACGTCTGTGTGCGTGCGTTTGCGAAATTTTATAAAAGCGACCGAGTATCGCTACTTCATTTTCATTCATAAATCACATTTTGATCAATGCAGACATCGTATGCCAAACGGACGCATGTGGCATTTTTTTTTAGTTTCAGATATACGTGACCGTTATCTGGTGACAAAAATTCCGTGTCAAAACTAACTCGTCTTACAAAAACAAGGAAATCACAAAAGCAATTGTGAATGAATTAAATAATAATTAACTCCGTTTTTGGTTTTTGGTGGTGACAGTTGTGTTTTGTTTTTTTTGTGCTGTGATTTTGAAAAATGAAGGACCTCGTTCAGATTTGGAACCGCGTCGCGAACCGGCGTTACTCGAACAATGTGACTGAAAGGGAGTTGAAAGAACTATCGAATAATCGATTGAAGATTTCGGATATCGATAAAGTCAATTTCGAAGCGAATTTGGCTGAATGTGAAGGATTGAACAGCAGGTTTGAAGAAATCGATTTTTCTGACGGAAAAGACGCGATTATAAATCGTTTGTTCGAGCAAAGGAAGAAAGGGCAGATTGCGAGACAGCCGAAATGTAAGTAATTTATTTCATACATTTAGGAGGTAGCTATAAACAAAAATAAAAGAGGATTTTGTCATTAAGCGTCTTGCAAATCGAAAATCGAAATTTTGCAGCCTATATTTATCTACACCGATGTAAAAATTAATAAAGGTACTTAGTTATCTTCAAAAAAATCTCTTTCATTATCAAGGGACGTAAGAATATTAATAAAAATTGCCTACCTTCCGCTCAAAAAAAAAGAACTACAAAACTGCCTTTGATCGGTGTTCTGGGTATTTTCTATGTCTAATAAAAATATGTATCGATGTAATATATCAGTAATCTAGTATGTACTCCTAGCTCTGCTTAGCTTGGGGCTAGATAATGCTGTGCAATTCTTAGCGTATCAGCATGAACGAGACAATAATCTAATGTTTATTTTCCAAATTATCTGACAAGTTGGTAGATATTTACCTATAATATAGATAGTAAGTTACTCGTAACTATGATTATTTCGTTTAACCTTAGTCGTTGTCTAAAAAATATCGGTCTTAGAGTTATAGACACATAAGTTATGAACATACTGGTGGTTTCTTCTCACTTCTTCCACTGGTGGACAAAAAATTTAAGTGAACATCAACATAATAATGAATAGTATAAAATATGACTTGTCTAAGTGCTAATTTGTAAGCCTAAGGAAATAAACTTTCATTTCATTTCATTTCATTTCATTTCATTGATATTCCATTTTTCTCAATCTCGTGGACAAAAAATTTGAAGTGAAGACGATCAATTAACACCTTAGTTTTTACTCACCTATGACTAATAATTTTGTTATTTATATTTATTATTATATTGTACATTTAATTAATTTTTTTCTTGTCTAATGGCTTACCTACCTTATAATCCTAAAGATATAAACGACGTCGTTTTTGTTTTCTGATTCTCTGACAAAGAAAAACCAATTTATTTTATATAGTATAAAATAAAGTTGAGTTCTAATTTATTTATATTATTTGATTGTATCTTTCTTTGTAATAAATTTAATAAATAATATACCTATATATATTGTATATTTACAATATTATCTATCTAAAAATTTAAAATAAACGCTTCTGTAAAATATTAATAACCGATAGAAAGTTAAAAAATCTCATTTAGTTAACTTTCATGATGTTAAACTAGTTAAATCTAGCACAAACTAATCAATATAACATTCTGATATATGACCGTGTTAAACTTTTTGCGAGTGACGTTGGTAGGTACTTTCTTTTATTGTTAGGTTTTTCCTAAATATCATAATGAAGATGTATTTTTTAGATATATTAAAATTCGAGACGCACCAAAAATTTGACCCCTGTGTACCGCACCGGGTTTTCACCAAAACTTAGGAACCTGCACAGCTCCGAAGTCGCGGGGTGAACTGACCGTGGGGGAGGAGAAATGAGGCAGCTACTCGAAATCGCGACAAAACTCGGTAACGGAGAAAAAAGTTACTCGAATTTTTCAAGTCACCCGGTCCCACAGACATATAGGTCACCGTTCCCGGGTTAAAAAGGTATTGTAAACAATATTACTTCTAAATAATTTAGCAAAGAAAAATCTAAATATAACCTACAAGTAGAATTGCACTCCTGCTATAGTTAATTAGGGCGTAACTCTAAAGAATAGAATAGAAATATCTTTATTTGTAGTTGTTTATATTTAAACTATACATATGTCTGAAGAAATAGTTCACTTAGAAAGGGCACTTCATGATATAACGTGTTTGTGTTATGAGTACTAGATAACTGATATACATAATACAATACATTACATAGATAGATATTTTTTATTATACATAGAAAACGACCAGAGCACCCGGTACAAATATCTGCAGATCGTACACACATTGTTCGAACCCGCAACCTCCTGTGTCGCAGGCGGACCTTCGCCCACCGCGCCACATCGGTAACATAAACAAGCCCAAAACGATGCCAATAACCACGATCTGAAAATGCTAGATAGTGTAAATAATGTGGGTTTATAGGTACATTGATTTTCGGTATAGACGCACTCAAACAGATCCTGAGACAGCCACGGCACAGGGTAACACTTTGATTAGAGACTGTGCTGTGGATGTAGTGCCCCTGAGTTTTGTAGGTACATACCTTCTTTTGTACGTTGTTAATTTGTAAATGTTACTATAGTATTGACGATTTTTTTAATGATAAATTTTAATTCATGTTAAACTAGTGCATGTCATTCTCTCAAATATCTTTGCATACCGACTGACGGTCAAGCATGTCGAACCACGAAATGTATATTACCTGTAACCTTATAAACACATGTCTTTGGCAAATAAAAAATCTTTATCATATCTTTGCAGTAGGCAGTAGTAGGTACCTACATCCTCAAAATACCGAACCTTTATTTGGGTAATTTTTTTTAAATTATAACTCTTTTTTTGTAGAAGTTGTATGCCCGCAATTAATGCATAAGATTAGATGCATAATCTGTTGTTATTGTAATTGAAAAAGTTACTTTAAATGTATTTAAGTTAAACCTGATATCCTAATCCGTACCGTACCGAACGAAACACATTTTTATCCTATATTATGACGACCGATGTGGCGCGGTGGGCGAAGGTCCGCCTGCGACGCAAGAGGTTGCGGGTTCGATTCCCGCCTCGGAACAATTGTGTGTACAATCTGCAGATAGTTGTTCCGGGTGTTCTGGTCGTTTTCTATGTATAATAAAAAATATATATCTATGTTATGTATTGTATTATGTATATCAGTTATCCCACCGAAAACATAAATGTAAAATAGGAGAGCCAAGTTCAATGCAAAAATTATGATTGGCTGTGGGCTTCGCGGCAAAAAGAATTGATATCTGAATGAGTGCCAAGTCAAATCTATGTAGGTTAGATTTGACTTGGCCAGTTTTCATTACATCAGTCATTTTATAAAGTTATTCAACGTTTTAATTCTGATAAAAACTGGCCAAGTCAAATCTAACCTACATAGATTTGACTTGGCACTCATTCAGATATCAATTCTTTTTGCCGCGAAGCCCACAGCCAATCATAATTTTTGCATTGAACTTGGCTCTCCTATTTTACATTTATGTTTTTGGTGGGATATCATTACTTTTTGTAAAGAAAACTAGGCAGGTATTGACTCGGCGTTTCCAAATATAATTCTACTTGACAATAGATGGCGACACTTTGTATCATGGGAAATAAACCTACGTAGGGCTCAGTAATAATATATTTTAATAATCAAATGTACTGAAATTTGTTCAACTACACAACTGATCAATATAATTCTTTTTGGATTTTTCTGAATACCGCATCATATTTTAAAAGTTCTCGAACATTTCCATTGCGACTCGGCGTTTCCAAATATAATTCTACTTGACAATAGATGGCGATACATTGTATCATGGGAAATAAATATTTATAGGTACGTAGGGCTCAGTGTTAATATACTATTTTAATAATCATATGTACTGAAATTACTCCAACTTAAGTTCCTAAAGACTTTTTAGTCGCCAAAATATTAATTTTTCAGTTTTTATAGTCATTTTTAAACAAGCCGCCATCTATCGTCAACCATTAACTTATAAAGAAAAACAGGGCCAGGGCCGTATTTAGAATCCAATTATTTTACTGAATGTCCCACGGCTATGTTGAAACATAGCATGTATGGAATGCACCTATGGAATGTTTTATAATAAATATTCTATATTGAAAGTACTTTCCCTCCGTGAGACAACTACTATAATAGTAGTTGTTTAGTAAATTTAATGAAATTGAAGCCCACCTATTAATGCAATTTTAAATTGTGTATGTTCTAGATTTCCATCTCAAGATAATGTAAGACAGCAATGGATCACAAAAATTAATAGACAAGACTGGACTCCGACGAAATATACGAATATTTGTTCTTGCTCATATTATTCATATTATTCTTCTGATTAAATCAATAGCTGAAAAATATATAGGTATTCGTTTTAAGCATTTTGCAACCATAGAAAATGATAGGGCAATCAACCGACAACAATTAACCAAAACAGTTATTTTTGCTGGAAAATGAATTTTGTGAATAAAATAATTCTTAGTACGTCCCCTACACTAGTGACATCTAGTGTGAGGTAGTAAAAATATGTAGTTACTTCGAAAACAGAATCTATTATTTGCCGGTCCCTAACAACTACACTGTATTCTATTGCGCAATCGGAGACGTTAGTACTATTGCTTATTCTATGCAATGCGGATTCTATTCGAATTTAAACCTTATTTCATTGACATAAGGTCGTCGTCGCTAACATCACTTATTTTTTGACTTTTTTTTATTTTTTGATTTTTTCCTACGCTTACACACAATTATCGAGCTGGATTCCAAATTTCATCCTTCTAGGTCATCTGGAAGTAGGTTAGAATTAGGTACTATATGTATGTCAGTCAGTCAATGTGAATTTTTACGACTTTTCGACTTTCATATCTTTGTAACCGTTTGAGCTAGCTTCATGAAATTTGGGCTTCTACATGTCCTTATGGATATAATTCAACACACGTAGTTTTATGTGTTTACGTTAAAGAGGTTTTGAGTTATAGAAGGGTCAAAAGTGGCACCAAGTGGTTCGTGTAATGATACACTCGGCGCGTTCCTTTGCTTGAACTTGGCTTGGTCACGCTGCCGCGTGCCCTGATCTAGTACCCATAAAACAAGCTCTGCTTACCATGGGGCTAGATAATGCTGTGTGAATTGTCCAGCATTATTTATTTATTATCATCCAATAATAATTTAATACATATTTTTACCCAATAAACTAACATAAATAACCTATAGATATATTATTTCCATGGGATGGAAAAAAACCTTAAAACGTTTCCATACAAACCACGCGTGCGAAGACAAGCGAAGAAACTAGATTAAATAATTCATAAACTTTGTCGATTTCAGATCTGAACGTAAAGATTGTAACCAATTACGTACAATAATAACTTTATTTGACTCGAAGAATTCGTATTTTGCTTTTTTATGTTAGTAATTGTTGACGAATTAATGGACGAAATTGGTCCAAGAGCCTCCACTGATGAGACTTGTGGAAAATAAAAGGGCATAGTTGCCGTATAATTTCATAGGAATTTAGTATGCTTTTGCCAGAATCATAGGCAACTATGTCCTATCATTTACCGCAAGTCCGATCAGTGGAGGCTCTTGGACCAAGTTCCATACAATTTTGTCGTGTAGATAGGAATAAAAACCGCCTTTCAGCGCCCTCTTTTTTGTCTAGTCGAACTACTTGCTGACATAAAAGAAAACGCCTCATTTCTGTGACGTATAACCTTGAAAATGTTAACTCACTTAGGCCACAGAATAGATAAAGTTACCTTCTTATGCAATATGCTACTGAACACAATAATTCAGTTATTATAAAATACTAGCTGCGCCCCGCGGTTTCACCCGCGTGGTGATAGATATTTTTTCTAGTATACTATATATCTTTATGAATTGTAGCATATGTGTTATTCTGTTGTATAAGCTATATTATTGTGTTTTTTCATTAAAATCCATTCAGTAGTTTTTTACGTGAAAGAGTAACAAACATCCATCCATCCATCCATACTTACAAACTTTCGCGTTTATAATATCTATTAGTAGGATTCCTCGCAGTAATATGCTTATCCGTCCATCTTGAAAAATTGTATGTTAGACATTCTTTTTAAAAATGGCGTCCTGTTTAGAAATAACGACGCTAATTACTTAAATACAATATGTCATTTAATTTACGTAACAAGAACCGTACAAGTAATAGTATATATAAAAAAAATAAAAAAAATCCTTCCTGTCAATGTGGCGCGGTAGGCAAAGATCCGCCTGCGACGCAGGAGATTGCGGGTTCGATTCCCGCCTCGGAACAATTGTGTGTACTATCTGCAAATATTTGTTCCGGGTGTTCTGGTCGTTTTCTATGTATAATAAAAAATATCTATCTATGTATTGTATTGTGTATATCAGTTATCTAGTACCCATAACACAAGCTCTGCTTACCATGGGGCTAGATAATGCTGTGTAAATTGTCCAGCAAAAAAAATTCATGGCTATTTTAACATACGGGCTTTATATAATCAAAAGTCAAAATCATTTATTTCTTTAGGCTTACAAAATAAGCACTTAGACAAGTCAAATAAAATTATTAAAAAAAAAAAAAGTTTTTTCAGGTTACAAAAAGGAACCCATATTTATTTAACCCATTTAAGCCCGCTGTCCTAGAACTGGGCCATATTTTCAACCACCCTCATTCTTTTACTATTATGTGTTGCGGTTTGTTAGAAAACGAATTTGCATTGCTGAATAGTGTAACTTTATGATACAAGCAACATCATTGTCAGTTGCTGGATAAAAGTGAATGAAATATTTGAGCCCAAATGGGTTAAGGGCCCATACAACCTCAACGTTGTGTGAAAAGGCTAGACATATGATTTTGCGTTCATAAGAGCGGGACAGGGCATTGCAACGCAAGTTCAAAAATCAAGTTTTAGCTTACTACCTAATTCAAAGACATTATTTGAAAAAACCGAAACATATAACATTTTTATTTATACTTTATTCTATTACAACGCTTATTGTCAAGATCTGAACTTCTGTATTTATTGAGAAATTTAGGTTTTAGTAAAAATTTAGAGGTAACTTTGCGATTTATTCCAACGAGAAAATTTTATGGAATCGTATTTTCGAAACATATGATCGATAGATTAAGTCCTGAACTTTACCATATATCAATTTCAAAGTTAAATATTCAGTAGTTTAGACGATATGGACATCCGACGGAGTTGAAAATTAGCAGTTTGAGGTATTATACACTCTTAAGGGTAACAAATCAACATCGAGCTATGCTGCGCTGTACTGCGCTGTGCTGTGCTGTGTTTCTTAAGCTACGTTTTTTTAACAATCAACATCAAGCTGTGCTGCGCTTTGCTTAGCTCAGTATTAAAAGTAATCAGCAGCTCGTGTAGTGTAGTCGTTTATCATATATTTATCATAAAAAACATAGCACAGTTCGGCACATCGCGGCTCAGCACGGCGGGTAGCGCGCCTCGCTCGAGACTACTGCGTTTTTAAACAGAGCGTAGCCTCACACAGCGCAGCACAGCATGGTTTGTTTGTATCCTCATTAAAATATTAGACGAGCGAGTTGACCAAACATAGCACAGCGCAGTACAGCGCAGCATAGCTCGATGTTGATTTGTCACCCTAATACAGGGTGGAATTTTGTAACGCCACCCGAAGGGAAAGTACTCTTAAATAATAAATAAATATAAAATAAAATTTATGCAACAGTTTTACTATAATTACTCAACTTAATACTGTAGTTAGAAAATTTTACTGTTTTGTTACGTTCTTTAATTTTATCGATAAATCATTATCAATCAATACCTATCCATTTCACTTGACAAGCATTTCCTGATGCCCTAAATAAATAATCCTACTAATATTATAAACGCGAAAGTTTGTAAGTACGGATGGATGTTTGTCGCTCTTTCACGTAAAAACTACTGAATGGATTTTAATGAAACGTCACAATAATATAGCTTATAAATAATAAATAATAAAATAAAATCATTTATTCAGACCATAGAAAAGTAACAGATCTTATTTAACTTATTCTACGGCCCATAGTAACTTATACATCAGAATAATACATAGGCTAAAATTTATAAAGATGTATAATTTTTTTTTTAAATGATGCTGGACAATTCACACATCATTATCTAGCCCCATGGTAAGCAGAGCTTGTGTTATGGGTGCTAGATAACTGATATACATAATACAATACATTACATAGATAGATATTTTTTATTATACATAGAAAACAACCAGAACACCCGGAACAAATATCTGCAGATCGTACACACAATTGTTCCGAGGCGGGAATCGAACCCGCAACCTCCTGCGTCGCAGGCGGACCTTCGCCCACCGCGCCACATCGGTCGTCAAATGTATTGTATATTATCCAAAATATCTATCACCACGCGGGTGAAAACGCGGGGCGCAGCTAGTAAACTATATTTTCTTCGTAAACTAATAAAGTTCATTTGAACAATAAACCTTTATCTTTTATTTATTTCTTTGTGAGTTGTAACGCGGAAAAATAACTAAAGCTCGTTATGTAATTCATATACCAACAAGTATCAAGACTTGTTTGATATATAATGTATAATTACAGGCCAGTGCCTATGTGATTATTATGGGTACCTCTATCTACATAATTACTTTATGATTTATATAATACATATGTACAAAACATATAATACAAAGAATTACATAATAATACAAAGAATTGAAATTTATTTATTTTATTTATTTATTTATTTATAAACTATTTACAATGCCTTTACAGTTGGACACCAAAGCGACAAAGAAATATAACAAAAAAACTTAAACTTAAAACACAAACCAAAAAACTAACATTCTACACACTACTAACTACCACTTAATATTAAACTAACAGAAATATTATGGTAAACAATTAAATTTATAGGTAGGTATGAATTATTAATATACATAATTATTGAAAATTGATTAATAAAGTAGGAAATCTTCTCAGAACACGTAGCATCACAGTTTTTTAGTATACATTATGGTAAGTATGTGTCTGGTCACCGGTGTCGGAGACTTTGGTTGGGTGAAATACGGTAAATTTTATCGACAAATCACTATCCCTATTTTTTTTTCTACCTCCATGACAAAATGGTAGCCATTTTGTTTTCTTTTGCCTCGAAGCACGGGTGATTGTACTGATTAAGCTATAGCTACCCATGATGAGGTCCTAGGAAGACGATAGAGGACTCATTTGATAGCCAATAATGTGGACAATAAAGCAATGATAACACTGTTTCAATTTCCATTTTATAATAGAGGAAAAAAGAATTAATAAAACAAAAAAAAGTTTTTTTTGTGTGTACGATCTGCAGATATTTGTTCCGGGTGTTCTGGTCGTTTACATGTATAATAAAAGAATATCTATCTATGTAATGTATTGTATTATGTATATCAGTCATCTAGTACCCATAACACAATCTCTGCTTAGCTTGAGGCTAGATGATGCTGTGTGAATTGTCCAGCATTATTTATTTATTTTATGATTTCTACCTATCTTACACGAGCCATTTAAAAATTAATTTTACACCGTATTCCCATACTTTCTAAGTATCAGTAATTATATTTTTTTACCTATTTACTACCAAAGCATTTAGTAACTATAACTGAATACATACCAGCCATTGTTCAGTTTTTCCCGATGATTTTAACCTTTTTATAGTTATAAAATTGATTGCAATCTAATAGGTTTTAATATGTCACTTATGTCGGTTACTAACCAACCGTTACTTACAGACGTGTCTATAGGTACTAAAGAATAAAGAATAAATAATTTATTTATAGCCACACACCAAAATAAACAATTACAAAAAAAAAAGGAAAACACATTAAAAATACAAAACAACTTAAGTAGTAGGGATTTAAACTTTATATAAAAGTAAAGTACTAATATTAGAATAAAATAGAATAGAAAAAACATTTATTTAGACACAGGTACAAAATACAGGCATAGAATAAACAAATAAAGTAGTTTATCATGGGGGTAGACGACACAAATAGGTGATATTAAGACTAAAGGATAAAAAGACATTATAAAAACGAAAGGTTTCATTTTTTGTTTGTAATGAATAGGCTCCGAAACTAAATAAAAATAAATAAATATTGCTGGACAATTCACACAGCATTATCTAACTCCATGGTAAGCAAAGTTTGTGTTATGGGTACTAGATAACTGATATACATAATACAATACATTACATAGATAGATATTTTTTATTATATATAGAAAACGACCAGAACACCTGGAACAAATATCTGCAAATCGTACACACAATTGTTCCGAGGCGGGAATCGAACCCGCAACCTCCTGCGTCGCAGGCGGACCTTCGCCCACCGCGCCACATCGGTCGTCAACTACTGGACCGATTTGAAAAATTCTTTCACCGTTGGGAAGCTACACTATCCGCGGTGAACATAGGCTATATTATACCCAGTTAGGCTATAATAGTTAGATTATAGGCTATAATTTATATTTTCAAAAAGTTAGGGATCCGTACTAAAACATGCGAAGCCGGGAAGGTCCGCTAGTTGTCTATAAAGTTATTGACATTGGTTTTTAGGTTGATTTTTTTTTCTCAACTTATGCGATTATTATCATAGTTTTTTTTTAAAGAAATAAAATTATATCTTGCACCCTAAAACTATCTATGATAATGTTTTAAGTAAACGAATGACATATAAAGTCAAAGTATATTAATTGCAATTACATGTGAAAAAAATCGTACATAAAAAAAGCGTAACAATGTAATTTACCCATTATGGGCATGCAATTTTTTCTCTAGTTACATGCAATATATTAACACTTTGACTGAGATTTTTTTTCGACGACTGCGGTCTTTTTTTTTGACCTAAAAAATTCGTGCTGCCGCTCTATACAGCGGTTGTGTTGCGCCGCACATGCGTTTCGTTCGAAAAATATTACGGCTGTGCTGAGTCACAAAGATCTGTATTTTCTCAGCCGCTGCGCTAGTGTGGATTTACGCATATTAGTCACTTGTAGCAAACACATACCGTGTGATTTCAGCAGTCAAAATGTAAATGAGAAAAACACGCAAATTAAATAACACATTAATTAAATATTAAAAAATACATAAATGGGTAATTTGTCAAAATTCTTATCGTTCATAAATTCTTTAACTGTTTAACAGTTTTTGTCAGCAAGTATAGTCTTCAGCTTTCTCTGAAACATCGCAGTAGATAGGAGTAGTATAGGGCTATATAGTCGATTTGGCCGGGCGGTCCAGTGGTTAAACCAAACATAAAAAAATTAGTTATGCTTTTTAACACGAAGTGTAAAATTTCCTACGTAAGTTTTGATAAGCGCACCCCTAGCTTCGAAAACGTTTTTCTATTTGTGTATGTTTGTGCATTCTAGGATTAAATTTACACTGTAGTATTGTACCAGACCTATGTTATTTAAGGTTTTAATAAAGAAATTTTTGAAATTGTAATTGAAAAACATAAAATTCAACAAAATAACTAAGTATTACATCTTTTTGTACCCGTTAGTTTATAATGTAGTAGTATGTATGTACTCGTATAGTGTAGAACGCCCTCCGACCAGGTAGGATGACGACCTGCGAAAGACTGCAGGTAGATGCTGGATGCGGCAAGCTGAAGACAGGGCGCTATGGCGCTCATTGGGGGAGGCCTATGTCCACCAGTGGACTGCTATAGGCTGATGATGAGTTAATAATGCATCAACAGAATCATTATTCCAGACAGGTTATACTAAGTATCTGTAATAAACGATGTTTTCTATCAAAATGCTAAATTTGTTTCTGTTATTCTAGACCGCAAAATACCCAAATTAGTATGCTGTGGTTTAGCTTATAGCAGAAACATCACGTGGTAAAATCTTTTTGGAAACGTGCTTTGAAATCTGAGTCAGAGTCTATTTTTTATTATTTTATTTCATCATCATCATCAGCCTATAGCAGTCCACTGCTGGACTTAGGCCTCCCCCAATGAGTGCCATAGCGCCCTGTCGTCAGCTTGCCGCATCCAGCATCTACATCATCATCCTTGTGTAAAACAAGATCAAACAGCTTCAGAGTTGCCAAAAACCTTAAATCGGGTTAATATTAATTATCTGCATTTTATCTTTGAACTTGAAGGTTTTTTTTATTTATATAAAGCGGAAGTTTGTGTAAAATAATAAAAGATGTTGGCCCTTTAAGGTGATCAGCGTACGGAGTTCAACGTTCTACCTGACGCAATCTTTAAATTATACAGGGTGAGAGTTTGTTACTAAAATTTCATTTGCAAAGAAATAACTGATACGTTAAAATATTTAATTTCACAAAAATCATGAAAATGTACAGCTAAATGTTAATTTAGTTATTTTTATTCAAAATGTAATACTTTGGTTTGGTTTTGTACTACAGCAACAAATGTATTATTTATGTTTGACATATAAGAATATTTCTTATTAATAAAGAACTTAACTGAACTGAACTGAAATAAATGAATGACTATTCTATGTCTGGCTAGCTATCTGGAGAAATACCTATGTTATTTCTATTATAGCAATTTCGAACAAAATTCTGACTAGGTAATGCAAATGATCTAGAGATAGCTCTGCAAAGCAATATCAATCGGCAGCGTCCCCATGACTCTGGCTACATTGTCCTTCTGTATGGTAATTTGATAATTGATTATATATAACTATAGAATAGAAAAAGATATATACAACTAGGTACATTCTTTGCACACATTTCTCATGATAAAAGAAGCAGGTGCCCTATCTCACATGGACGCCTTGACGACGCGACGTCGCTGGAAACATATCCAAACTATCGTAAGGCAGACGACGACGTAGCCAAATTGTCATCAAGTGAATTAGCTAGCTTACATTATGCGAGATAGTAGACTCGCATAATGTAAGCCAACTAATTCACTTGACTATGGAATAAAGAGTCTATGACATACTTTATTCTGCCATTGAGACTGCATTCAATCAACTGACAAGAACTAGGGAACTTCATGGGCGTGCATGTGCCAAACAGCAAATAAATGAGCGGACGGGGTATAGCCCCAAAGTGAGCATAACTTGTATTAAATATAACAATAAACTAAATTGAAGAGAAGGAGGGTAGGTTAAGAATTAAATATCTTACCTAAAGTTTAATAATTCTGAATAATGAAATAATAATAATGAATAATGCCTTTGTTACCTATTGCATAATATTGAATGATCAATCTTTCACGGTTTATAAAACTACCTTTTATAGGTACCCCTCATCATCATCAGCATACATTAGTCCACTGCTGGACAAAGGCCTCCCCGATGAGCGCCACAGCGCCCTGTTTTCAACTTGACGCATCCAGCATTTACCTGCAGTAGACTGCACTACAATCTGCGATAGATCGCAGGGTCATCCCACCTCGGTGGGCGTCCTACACTACGTTTACCGAGTCGTGTTCTCCACTCAAGATCACGTTTGCCCCAGCGGTTGTTGGTTCTTCGCGAGATATGGCCAGCCCAATGCCACTTCAGCTTGCTAATTCTTAGAGCTATGTCGATTATAGTTACCCACTAGCTATTAAAGTTGTCGGTACAACCTATTTATGCGAAAACAACAACCAGAGGAGCCATGGTTAACATCAACTCAATTACATTTAAATTTCATTTAATTATCCAGACGTCATCAAGCATACTACTAAAATACGTGCGAAGTCGAACTAGTTTTGAATAATAAACGTTAACCATAACATTAATATTATAGTAAAAAATTGCTGCGCGCGCTGTCTTAAAATCACTCTGTATATATTAGTAACCGGAACGTACCACATTGGTTGTTTTTTTTTTAACCCAATCTGTATTAGTAGCCGGAATGTACTACATTTGTTTTTTTTTAACCCAATCTGTATTAGTAACCGGAATGTACTACATTGGTTGCTTTTTTTTAACACAATCTGTATTAGTAACCGGAATGTACTACATTTGTTTTTTTTAAACACAATCTGTATTAGTAACCGGAATGTACTACATTTGTTTTTTATAAACACAATCTGTATTAGTAACCGGAATGTACTACATTGGTTGTTTTTTTTAACCCAATTTTAACCCTTCTGAAAATTAACTTTTAATGATCCGGTCTTTTGGCCGAGTTCGGCACATTTTTATCAATGTTTGTTATTTGGTTGTCAACTTCAACTTCTTGCTAGATGGCTCTGCGTCTGGATTGATGCAATTCTGCCAATGTCCGTCTCATGGTAGCATCGCAAGCTTTCTTTTTGGGTAACGCAGTAGTATAGTAATCATTTAGAAATTATTTGGTTGTACAAGAACGCCGACCATATTATCAATATTGAAGCAACAGAAATCAAAAATAAAATATAGGGCCATATTTGTTTCGTCGTTTCGAGAAAAGTTTGACATTGACCGCCATATGTTTCATAGTTCATAGTTCAGTTCATAGTACAAAACTAAGAGAGTAACATAGTCGAGTGGTTTCTGAAATGTGGAACCCTAAAAATATGGTTCGATTCTGACCTCACCTATGCCTAAAATAATATACTACACACCACATTCTTCTTATATTTTATATGGCTCCATAAACAAAGGCATAGTTAAATAAAATTCAAATTTATTCAGTTTTTGATCGATTATTTATCGTATAAAAACTTCGTGATTGCGGAACAAAAACCGGTTAGCGGTAGGACCAACAGTTTGAAAGTTTGCAAATAATTGATTACTTATATTGTTAGAGATCCCTATGTCTACCGGACCCTTGATTGATCTCTAGGGAAAATAACTATACATTTAAATCTATCTAATTGGAATTTATCATAGAATATTTCTTATTTTAATTTAAGTATGAATCATTGGCTGTTTAACTATTTACAACATGTGTTCTTACCGAATCTAACTTTTTTTGTTTCGAGGCTTGATTCGCGGCTCAGAGCTCACATCAATGCAAATTTTCAACCTGATCAGTTCAGTAGTTTCGATGTGAAGAAGTAACAAACATCCATCCATCCATCTAAACATCCAAACTTTCGCATTTATGGTCGCGTAAGTTTGCAAATTGTGTGGGGCTAAATTCGTGCAAAATACTGATGGATATGTTTTGTTTAGTAACACTGATAAAAAAATATTTTACCATAATTTGTTACTAAGTTTCTTTGACCCCCAGCTAATTTGTTTCAATGGCGAAAGACTATTCTTTTACCGCAACTTCACTAGATGGAAAATTCCTTCACAAATTACAGCTTTTAATTAATAAATAAATAAAAATAAAAAAGCCTTTTATTTCCAACAAATTACTTAGTTTACATTGTTTTTTAGAGTTTTTTTAAACTAGTTGTATATATAACTTAATTAATCTAACGTGTTATTTAGTTTCATACAATAATATCTGTAGGAACCCCTTATTGGGTAAAGGCTTTAATTACTTACGTCGAATACTATTTTTGAAAATAACTATGCGTGTGCCTGAACTAGGTGAAAACCTGTGTTTCAGGCAAAAGAGTGGTAACAACATATAAAATAATCAAATGCTTATTATACAAATTGACGAACAAGTAGTGTGACTGTTTTCATATATGGTTTTCTCACTAATAAACACAGAGAACCCCACTCCTAATAACTGAGCTCTCGCTTGGCCAACTCAATTTTACCCGTGATTATCGATATTAGAATTTGCATTCTTGGTACCAATCTAAACAATTTAAGATATTAGCCCAGCCTTGAATTCACTAGCGCGTTAAAAGCGAGTTTTATTAAATTTTGTTATGATAAATTGTCGATTTTAGTGAATGCCAGGAAACTTTACTCCAATATCATCCAATGCAGTTGACATGGTTATTTCGCTACGAGCAATTACTAAATATTACTAATATTTTCTGCGTAAAAAGTATTATAAAAATCATAAAAGAACCTAATTTTCCGCCTCTTTTGAACAACTAACTTAACAAAAATCCTAAGTTTTAAAAAAGCAATTTAGTGCCCACAAAAACATTTCGCATAGTAATTTGCGTCTATTGTAAAAAACTTTGTTCTATGATCCTATGCTAAAACAAATCAAACCTTTGCCTTTTTGGAATAAGTAGATTCATACCTCATCATCAGCCTATATTAGTCCACTGCTGGACATAGGCCTCCCCCAATGAGGGCCATAGCGCCCTGTCTTCAGCTTGACGCATCCAGCATCTACCTGCAGTCTTTCGCAGGTCGTCATCCCACCTGGTCGGAGGGCGTCCTACACTACGTTTACCAAGTCGTGGTCTCCACTCAAGATCACGTTTGCCCCAGCGGCCGTCGGTTCTTCGCGAGATATGGCCGGGCCACTGCCACTTCAGCTACAAACCATACCTATAGACACTTAATAAGTTGATTTTATTGGTAGCTCTTTAATATTATACTTCCAAAAGGAAAACTCATTAAACTAATAAATAATTCTGGACAAATCCACACAACATCATCTAGCCCTAAGATAAGCAGAGCTTGTGTTATGGACACCAGCTTATTGATACATTAGAATACATCACAGAGATATACTTAATTTATTATACCTGCATTGGATAAATATTTGCTCGTACAAAGATAATAATGTGAAAAAAGCGAGAATCGAATCGATAGAAGAATAAAGCTTTTACAACAAAACTCCCAAGTGAAAATACAAACAAATTGTCAAACATATCCTTTGTAGGTTTATTTTAAAATATCGGATTATCTATCTAGCTAGACGATAAAAAATCTTTGGACGAGTTTCGCTCCAACTCTTTTGAGTTGGAGCGAAACTCGTACAAGTGAGGTTTTACTCACTTGTAGTTTTGTTGTAAATAAATAATGCTGGACAATTCACACAGCATTATCTAGCCCCATGGTAAGCAGAGCTTGTGTTATGGGTACTAGATAACTGATATACATAATACAATACATTACA
Organism: Eupithecia dodoneata; assembly: GCA_947044415.1. Classification (NCBI taxonomy): domain Eukaryota; kingdom Metazoa; phylum Arthropoda; class Insecta; order Lepidoptera; family Geometridae; genus Eupithecia; species Eupithecia dodoneata. The sequence continues at coordinate 4,062,598 of OX345683.1, read as the reverse complement.
TAGATAGATATTTTTATTATACACAGAAAACGACCAGAACACCCGTAACAAATATCTGCAGATCGTACACACATTTTGTTCCGAGGCGGGAATCGAACCCGCAACCTCCTGCGTCGCAGGCGGACCTTCGCCCACCGCGCCACATCGGTCGTCAAACGTTGTAGAAACATGTATGTACATATACATACATTGCCCTTTAAAAGATAGGTACATTTATCTCGTGTAGCCTAGTAGTGGGATTATCGCAATGTCATGTAGAATTTCTTGGGATAACCGTGTGATAATTATAACGGGTCAAGTTCTGATAACACAAAAAGAACCTGTTTGTCTTAATACTGAGACAAGCTTGTTATGTGGTACTTAGCGGTTACCTGTAAGTAAACTCACTGCTGCACTCAGCTTTGCACGCGTTTCTTGCTAAAAAGTAAATTCTGATTCGAATAACTTTATTAAATAAAGTTATTCGACTTTGACTTGTATAAGTGCTTATTTAGAAATGTTCTAAATAAGCACTTATATAAGTCAAATGTCAAAAAAAGCCTATTATACAGGGGAGGCCTATGTCCAGCACTGGACTAATGTAGGCTGATGATGATATGTACATATATGATTTTAGTATAGATAAACAATATCTACTTGCCAATAATTAATACCATCTTATAGTAGTAAGTGCTTGGGTATGTACGGTACGATGTACATGAGTAAATAGCTCCTAATTACATATTATTGCCAAAGGTAAATAGATAGGTATAACTTCTTTTCATAAGCCATACTAAAACCGGCCAAGTGCGTATCGGCCCTGTGCACGAAGGGTTCCGTTATCTTTAAAAACGGAAAAAATATCACGTTTTTTGTCAGGGCCGGGCGGGCCTTCAATATTTATTTTATTATGTTTTAACACTTTGGACCCACCATATACCATGGCCATACCCCTGGGGGTAGGGTGGGACGGAACCATACCCCTATAAGTACAAAGGTATTTTTGTTATAGCGGCAAACAGAAATTTGTGAAAATATTAACTGTCTTACTATCACGGTTCACGAGATACAGCCTGGTGACAGACAGACGGACGGACAGCGGAGTCTTAGTGAAAGGATCCCGTTTTACCCTTTGGGTACATCATCATCATCATCTACATCAGCCTATATTAATCCACTGCTGGACTTAGGCCTCCCCCAATGAGTGCCATAGCGCCCTGTCTTCAGCTTGACGCATTCAGCATCTACCTGCAGTCTTTCGCAGGTCGTCATACCACCTGGTCGGAGGGCGTCCTACGTTTACCGAGTCGTGGTCTCCACTCAAGCACACGTTTGCCCCAGCGGCCGTCGGTTCTTCGCGAGATATGGCCGGCCACCTGCCACTTCAGCTTGCTAATTCTCAGAGCTATGTCGATAACTTTGGTTCTCTGTCGGATGTATTCGTTACGAATCCTATCCTTCAGAGAAAGTCCGAGCATATATCTTTCCATAGCTCGCTGAGCGACTTTGAACTGGTGGACCAGCCCTATCGTGAGTGTCCACGTCTCAGCTCCGTAGGTCATAACGGGTAGGACGCACTGGTTGAAAACTTTCGTTTTCAAGCATTGCGGTATGGATGAAGCGAAGACTCGACGTAGTTTCCCAAACGCTGCCCAGCCCAGCTGGAAAAGCCCAGCGTACCCTTTGGGTACGTAGTCCTAAAAACAACGTACGTAGGTAGGTAATTAGATACACGCAGGTTTTTTATAACTGATATGTAAAACTATTGACAGCTCTAAAAAGTTTGAACTCTACCAACATCCGGGTTCACTTATTGTATCAGCAAATATTATTAACAATGAAATATAATCACAATGAGATAATCAGTTGCAAAAACTGATACAATATATATATACTTAGTCGGTAAACGTAGTGTAAGACGCCCTCCGACCAGGTTGGATGACGACCTGCGAAGGACTGCAGGTAGATGCTGGATGCGGCAAGATAAAGACAGGGCGCTATGGCGCTCATTGGGGGAGGCCTATGTCTAGCAGTGGACGAATATAGGCTGATGATGATGATGATACTTATTACAGTACAGACCCGTTTTTTTTTAATTTCTTTTGTAGATACTAAGGGTATCTAAGTAAAAGGGAATCGTTATTTGTTATGGTGACTCCTCTAAAGTGGCGAGTTTTTTACACCTTGGGTTACATTATTGGAGTTTTAGTAAGAATCCCTAATTTTTTTGAAAATATAATATAGCCTATGTTCACCGCGGATAGTGTGGATTCCCAACGGTGAAAGAATTTTTCAAATAGGTCCAGTAGTTTCGGAGCCTAATCATTACAAACAATCAAACAAAAAATCAAACCTTTCCTCTTTATAATATTAGTATAGACTAGCGGACATTCCCGGCTTCGCATGGTTTTAGTACGGATTTCTAACTTATTTGAAAATAATAATATAGCCTATGTTCACCGGGGATAGTGTAGCTTCGCAACGGTGAAAGAATTTTTCAAATCGTTCCAGTAGTTTCGAAACCTATTCATTATAAAAAAAAAAAAAAAAATCAAACCTCTCTCCTCTTTATAAATAAGTTTAACATAGCAAAATTACATAAAATAACATCTTAGTTTAGTCAATAGTAATCTAAATATAATCACTGGGCTTGGTTATAACCATGACACGGCAAAAAGGGGGAGTTCAAATACATAATTTAGTTGATTTAAAACGAGTTGGTTTGGTTCTGTTCTGCTATACTTGCGAATTATTTGTAATTAGCCTTATTTTTTTATGGAAACTTGATGACCTCTGTGCTAGAGAAAAGTCTATGTTCCGAGCATACACGCTACAAACCCTAGATAATCGGCAAAAAATAATTCTTAAATATTAACTATCTCTACATAGTATAAAACAAAGTCGCTTCCCGCTGTCTGTATGTCCCTATGTATGCTTAGATCTATAAAACTACGCAACGGATTTCGTATTGTTTGTAGATAGAGGGAAAGGTTTGCTTTTTTGTTTGTTTGTTTTTAATGAATAGGCTCCGAAACTACTGGACCGATTTGAAAAATTCTTTCACCGTTGGGAAGCTACACTATCCCCGGTGAACATAGGCTATATTATATTTTCAAAATAGTTAGGGATCCGTAATAGAACCCTAAAGTCATTTAAAACGGGATATTTACCATGATTTGATTTTTGAGTTATCCAATATTTCGGCACGGTTTCATGCGCCAGTTATTCCAGTATTCAGTTATTCCGTGATCATGGCGCATGAAACTGTGCCGAAATATTGGATAACTCAAAAATCAAATCATGGTAAATATCCCGTTTTAAATGACTTTAGTGTTGATAGCCATGATAGTTTCAAAAATGTTATCGTAATAGAACCGGGCGAAGCCGGGAAGGTCTACTATTTTCTAATAAATCTACACCTTCAATAAATTTCTATCTTCTATATTTATTTTTACAAAGTACTAGCAATAAATAGTAACCTATGTAAAAACAGTACTGCCTCTTATTCCCGAAATAATTTCAAAACTGACCAACAAACAAAATGTGTTTTTTTCTTTATACAAAAACCTACCTTGGTATATTCTGATTCTGAAAGGTGTGGTTAAACCTGATATAACTAAACTCGATTATCTGGTTAATGCTATGATCGTCATCTTCGGTCGTTTATAGAATAACACTACAATCACGGATCTCTGCGCTGTGAATATAATCGTCATCATCATCAGCCTATAGCAGTCCACTGCTGGACATAGGCCTCCCCCAATGAGCGCCATAGCGCCCTGTCTTCAGCTTGCCGCATCCAGCCTCTACCTGCAGTCTTTCGCAGGTCGTCATCCCACCTGGTCGGAGGGCGTCCTACACTACGTTTACAGAGTCGTGGTCTCCACTCAAGAACACGTTTGCCCCAGCGGCTGTCGGTTCTTCGCGAGATATGGCCGGCCCACTACCACTTCAGCTGGCTAATTCTCAGAGCTATGTCGATAACTTTGGTTCTCTGTCGGATGCATTCGTTGCGAATCCTATCCTTCAGAGAAATTCCGAGCATAGCTCTTTCCATAGCTCGCTGAGCGACTTTGACCTGGTGGACCAGCCCTATCGTGAGTGTCCACGTCTCAGCTCCGTAGGTCATAACGGGTAGGACGCACTGGTGTGAATATAATACAAAAATACTTTTATTTATTTTATTTGTATTTTTCTTTCTAACGGATAACTACAGTATCACTTAAAAAATTACTATAAACTTAATTCTAGAAGTGAACCAGCCCCGTTATCCACTTATTACTTGTACAAGGGGTGGTGTTAGTGAGCATTTGCAACAATGTAATTCACATGAAGAGTTCAGTACAGTGAGTAATTTAATCGAAAATAACATCAGTTGACAATATCAGGTTGATGGCTGGTACATTATTGTAAACCAGATACTGATAATTACAAAAAAACCGGGCACAAACAACAAAACAATCATGGCGCGATCAAAATACCAACCAAAACAATTTTTTTTCACTAAAGTCTTTTAAAACGGGATATTTACCATGATTCGGCGCATGAAACTGTGCCGAAATATTGGAAAACTCAAAAATCAAATCATGGTATGATTTGATTCATGCGCCATGATCACGGAATAACTGAATACTGGAATAACTGGCGCATGAAACTGTGCCGAAATATTAAATATTATAAATTTATTACTTGGAGCAATTAGAGCAATAATAGCCTAAGTATGGTTTTTCATAATAACCTAGGTAAGGTTGTTATCGCAAAAATAACATTAAAAACCGTAATAAATCTAAAGTCCAAAATAGACCGCAATAACACCGAAAGATGCGAATAATTCTTTCATTTCACTAAAAACATACACTAAACAAAAACTAAATGGACAATGATTGCCCGTTGTTGGAAATACCCAGATAAAAATCTACTGAATTCTATTTGAGTCTTAACTTAAACCGTTCTATGACGGTGAGAATCCACTTTTATATGAAACGATTTACTAGATGCTTCGATCTTTTTTCCATAAATGTTGAGTTAAGTTTACCATCCATCATCCATAAATTATCGATGTAGTTTCGCGAATGAAGTCTCTGACATAAGAGGAATTATAACCTAGGTAAGGTTATTATCGCAAAAACAACAGCAAAAATCGTAATCAAATTACAGTCAGTTCCCAAAATAGACCGCAATAACACCGAAAGTTGCAAATCATTCTCATTTCACTAAAACATAAACTTTAAAAAAACCTAAATGGACAATGATTGCCTGTTGTTGGAAATACCCAGATGGAAATCTTTAGAATTATAATTGCGTTTTAACTTAGGTACATCGTTCTATGACGGTGAGAACGCACTTTTATATGAAACGATCTATTAGATGTATCAGTATTTTTCTGTATAAATATGAGTAAGGTTTATTAACTAGCTGTTTCCCGCGGTTTCACTCGCGTTAAATTAAGTTCCACATTTCTAAATTTTATTATATTTTAATGTTCACCGCGAATACTGTAGCTAAGCTACTCAACGGTGAAAGAGTTTTTCAAATCGGTCCAGTAGTTTCGGAGCTTATTCGATACAAACAAACAAAGAAAAAATCAAACCTTTCCTCTTTATAATATTAGTATAGACATATACATTTTTACATTATAGGTATATATGGAAAATATACATAAATTGTATATTTTCCATATATACAATTTATGGAAAAACTTATTTCGATTCACTGCTATTTTTGGAGCATTTGGGGAAAATAAGAGATTTTAGAGTAAACATCAATATAAACTCTGGTCTCTGAATGGATAGGCCACTTTGCCTAGCTAGATATTTGAATTCTTGATTTGTGATATTGGGGTATCAGTTAAATTTTTTAAACTATCATGGTTATTAACACTAAATTCATCTAAAACGGGATATTTACCATGATTTGATTTTTGAGTTATCCAATATTTCGGCACAGTTTCATGCGCCATGATCGCAGTGCCTTCAGTTATTCCGTGATCATGGCGCATGAAACTGTGCTGAAATATTGGATAACTCAAAAATCAAGTCATGGTAAATATCCCGTTTTAAATGACTTTAGTGTATCAGGTTTACAAGTTTCCCGACTGCGTCTATAAATTGTATGCGACAGTTTAAGCTTAGAATCCATTTTTAAAGGTCAAGGATTAAACAGACTGTAGAAATCATAAAATTATTCAAATTTTATTATAATGAGTCAAGTTAGTCTAGATGTTATCGGTTTTAGACTTGGGATCACATGCAAAACTGGCTAGGCAATAGGTACTTTGGTTGAGATTTTGCAAAATTTTCAACTTGACTAGAGAAGTATTTTTTTTATAATAACCAACTACCACGTATAATATACCGACTAAAAAAATCCGTTCAGTAGTTTAAAAGATCTAAACGAACAGACAGCGGAAGCGACTTCATTTTATACTATGTAAAGAAGTATAAACGAGTACATATTGCCTAGGATGAATATACACTGGATTTGTATTACTGTTATTTGTTGTTTATAAATAAATATATTTTAATATTACAAAAAAATATGTCATGCTTAAAGTTTATATTAACTGATGATGAACGATGTGGCGCTGTGGGCGAAGGTCCGCCTGCGACGCAGGAGGTTGCGGGTTCGATTCCCGCCTCGGAACAATTGTGTGTACGATCTGCAGATATTTGTTCCGGGTGTTCTGGTCGTTTTCTATGTATGATAAAAAATATCTCTCTATGTAATATATTGTATTATGTATATCAGTTATCTAGTACCCATAAAAAAAACAAGCTATGCTTACCATGGGGCTAGATAATACTGTGTGAATTGTGTCCAGCATTATTTATTAACTTTACCTCAGGTTTTCGACTAATGTGATATTTTTTTATTTCTTTGAGATTACCCCGAATGCGAGGGCTTACGCACTATAATAAGAAAAATCTTGGAATTGATATAAAGTACCACAAAGATTATAAATATATATAATTTATATATCATAAATGATATAATCTTTCTCTCTGGTTATTTTTTTAAAGATTTTAGACGACTTGAAAGACAGAAAAAAAAGATCGCAGTCGTCGAAAAAAAACCGCAGTCAAAGTGTTAACTTTAAATCGTTACTCGGCAATTAATTAATGAGTCTAAATAGAAGACTCCAAATATTTTTTCATAACACGATGGTGATTGAACGTAAGTCATCGACCTACACAGCCTCAGATTTGAAAGTTAAGAGCAAAAAATCAGGGCGCACAGGTCGTTGCCTGTACTGATCCATTGTCAAGGTTCCGGACGCCTTTCAAAAGTTTCCATCCACTGGAATATCCCCACCCGTAGCTGAAGCAATACATCTTAATGTGAAAAAGTGTTTTAACAGTGTAATAAGTGTAATACCTGTATTTTCTATGGACCTGGTCTGAAATAAATGATTTTTATTTATTATTTAATGCAAGAAGGGTTACGGTAGCGAGAGTTAAGATCCTTAGATCTGACGGATTTTAAAATAAATAAATAACGCTGGACAATTCACACAGAATGCTGTGTGAATTCATCATCAGCCTATATTAGTCTACTGCTGGACATAGGCCTCCCCCAATGAGCGTCATAGCGCCCTGTCTTCAGCTTGCCGCATGCAGGTACCTGCAGTCTTTCGCAGGTCGTCATCCCATCTGATCGTAGGGCGTCTTACTTTTGCCGAGTCGCGGTCTCCACTAAAGATCACGTTAGAACCAGCGGTTGTCGGTTCTTCGCGAGATATAGCCGGCCCACTGTCACTTCAGCTTGCTAATTCTTTGAGCTATGTCGATAACTTTGGTTCTCTGTCGGATGTATTCGTTACGAATCATATCCTTCAGAGAAACTCCGAGCATAGCTCTTTCCATAGACTACTACTATATACTAGATGATGATCTAGCCCCGAGCTTTGTGTTATGATGGGTACTAGATGACTGATATACATAATACAATACATTACATAGATAGATATTTTATATTATAGGTACATAGAAAACGACCAGAACACCCGGAACAAATATCGTGCCAAGATGCGCCACACTTGCGCCAATCTGTAAATTTTTGTGTAGTAAAATATTAAAGAAAGTGCACACAACACAGCATTGCTTCTCGGTGTGAGCTGGCCCTCATCCGCTCTGTTTGATCAACTATTAGAACAAATGAGAAGCCGCGTGGAAATCTATGTATTTAATGGTTAACAAACCTTACCCTTGAATCACTCTATCTATTTAAAAAAACCGCATCAAAATCCGTTGCGTATTTGAAATAATAATAATAATAAAATCATTTATTTCAGACCATAGAAAAGTAACAGATCTTATTTAACTTATTCTACGATCCATAGATAAATATATACAATACAATACAATTATTCTCTATTGCACACCATAAAAAAGGAACACTGGACAGGAAAAAGACAAATAAAGAATGTGTTGTACAATTGGCGGCCTTATCGCTTAGTGCGATCTCTGCCAGGCAACCTTTGGATGGACATGAAGTGTTAGAACAAGTAGTAAGACGGTGGCGTGTTATATAGAATAATATTTAATTGGGACATACTAACAAATACCTATTGATAGCTATATGTATAAATACAAACATAAATATATAATATAAATAAATAAAAAATACACATATAAATATATAATATAGGTATGATGTATATACATTAACAGTTTGATGTTGAGTTAAGGAAATGTTCATAGACCATATGTTTGAATATAGGGAGAGACTTGTCGAATCGAAATGGGTAGTGCATTCCACAGTTTATATACATTAAAACTAGCATACATAAAATATAAAGAAAATACTATTAAATATCTAAGCATACATAGGTACAGACAGACAGCGGGAAGCGACTTTGTTTTATACTATGTATGTAAAGGAGCTTCCGGGACATATATAGTATTATTTTCATATATTAACGATCGTAATCAACGAAACATATAAACCTGGTCTATTAAGGACGCGTTAAATGCACACATTTAATATAAATGCATACAAAGATGCATAGTTTAGGTATTTTCCACAAGGCTGGCGTGCACACAGCTCCATTAAAATGAATAGAGTACTTATCCATATAATAAACATTAATTAATACGTCAATACCTGCGAAAGCGCCTTTGGAGGTCAAGAACAGGGCATCAGCTTACATCAAAAGAGTTTACAGGTAAATTGCGTTCACTAAACTCATTTTACACTTTGACTGCTGAAATCACACGGTATGTGTTTTCTGCAAGTGACTAATATGCGTAAATCCACACTAGCGCAGCGGCTGAGAAAATACAGATCTTTATGACTCAGCACAGCCGTAATATTTTTCGAACGAAACGCATGTGCGGCGCAACACAACCGCTGCTGTGTAGAGCGGTTAAAAAAAAGTTCGCAGTCGTCGAAAAAAAATCGCAGTCAAAGTTTTAACACGGGATATTTACCATGATTTGATTGCGTTCGGGGTGGGATGACGACCTGCGAAAGACTGCAGTTAGATGCTGGATGCGGCAAGCTGAAGACAGGGCGCTATGGCGCTCATTGGGGGAGGCCTATGTCCAGTGGACTAATATAGTCTGATGATGAATGCGTCATAGGAAATCAAATACCTACTGTATTTGATCCATAAATATATGTCCATTCTATTCAATATAAAATACAATAAAAAGTTCCAAAAGTAGTTAATGAACCTATTTGCGAATAGGTTTCTTGTTTAAAATGCCACATTATGCATAAATGATAAGATAATGCATGTATGTATTTTGGTAAAACAAGTTTGAAGTCTTTAAATAGAGCCTGAGGCAAAAGATTCATCATCAGCCTATAGCAGTCGCCTGCTGGACATAGGCCTCTAGTGAATGAGCGCCATAGCGCCCTGTCTTCAGCTTGCCGCATCCAGCATCTACCTGCAGTCTTTCGCAGGTCGTCATCCCACCTGGTCGAAGGGCGTCCTACGTTTACCGAATCGTGGTCTCCACTCAAGAACACGTTTGCCCCAGCGGCCGTCGGTTCTTCGCGAGATATGGCCGGCCCACTGCCACTTCAGCTTGCTAATTCTCAGAGCTATGTCGATAACCTTGGTTCTCTGTCGGATGTATTCGTTGCGAATTCTATCCTTCAGAGAAACTCCGAGGCAAAAGATTAGGTACTACTTATATTCATTGTTCAACAGTTCTAAAAATAATCTTTTCTAAAAATATGAGTCGGTAACTACAAAAACCTCATTAAAGTACTTTAGCTAATTTAAGTATGCTAATTAATTATTTTATTAGTTATTTAATGAATGTAATATGGAATAAAGTAGTTTTGAATCTGTCTGTTACACAGGTTTATAATATTGTAAAATAATCTTATGTGTTTTAATTATGTAAAAAATATCAGCGGCGACTTTTTGTCGCGAAGTTATTGACATTCTCTGAAGCGGCCTGGATTTTTTTAATAAATATTTTTGCAGATAATATTAAGTACCTACACTTTTATGATGGTAAATATTGGAAAATATTAAACAATATAATAGTATCGCTTTAACAATAATTATGAAAGTTATCTATATGTATTAAATACATCAACAGCCACGGTAAGCAGAGCTTGTGTTATGGGTACTAGATAACTGATATACATAATACAATACATTACATAGATAGATATTTTTTATTATACATAGAAAACGACCAGAACACCCGGAACAAATATCTGCAGATCGTACAAACAATTGTTCCGAGGCGGGAATCGAACCCGCAACCTCCTGCGTCGCAGGCGGACCCTCGCCCACCGCGCCACATCGGTCGTCAAATAAAATATATACAAAAAACATCAACCAAAACTAAAATACATCAACATTGCAAATAAATCACTGTGTCTCAAACTGGTCTGCAAAAAGTATTTATAGTATTATTTGTACCTGCATACAAAACAAACTTTTTGTATCTAAAATTAACTCAAACAAACGAATTAACGTTATAATTTTTTGATATTAGTTTTTTTTTCATAAACCGGCCAACAAAACACATTACAAGCATTACATAGAATAAAATGAAGTCGCTTCAGCTGTCTGTTCGCTTAGATCTTTTAAACTGCTCAACGGATTGTAATGCAGTTTTCAGCAATAGATAGAGTGACTTAAGAGGAAGGTTTATAATTTGTTTAACACATACATTTCCACACGGGCGAAGCTGCGTGGCGCGTCTAGTCTATTCTTAATATTATAAAGAGGAAAGGTTTGATTTTTTGTTTGTAATGGCTCCGAAACTACTGGACCGATTTGAAAAATTCTTTCACCGTTGGAAAGCTACACTATCCCCGGTGAACATAGGCTATATTATATTTTCAAAAAGTTAGGGATCCGTTCTCAAACCGTGCGAAGCCGGGAAGGTCCGCTAGTTTTTTTATAAAACTCAGGCGAAGAACGGACGTTCTGCATGCATATTTTATATGTATGTACCTATATTATTATTTGAGACGACTGATGTGACGCGGTGGGCGTAGGTCCGCCTGCGACGCAGGAGGTTGCGGGTTCGATTCCCGCCTCGGAACAATTGTGTGTACGATCTGCAGATATTTGTTCCGGGTGTTCTGGTCGTTTTTTTATGTAAAAAATATCTATCTATGTAATGTATTGTATTATGTATATCAGTTATCTAGTACCCATAACACAAGCTCTGCTTACCATGGGGCTAGATAATGCTGTGTGAAATGTCCAGCATTATTTATATTTATTTATTTATATATTATGATAAAGTTAACTTTGCTAGTTATCAGAATTTAAACCATTAATTACATTTGAGACTTTTGTTAAAAGTCGGAACTTATAAAACCTTGCAAATTTTTTACTCGACCAATTAGCAGACACGTCAATCAAATTTAGCTAAAAACGTGCGTGAATTTTTTCTTCACACTACATTCCGGATGTAAAATGTACATTTGTTATAATTATTGTTGATAAAAAAACAATGGCAAAGGCCTGCCAGGAATGACGTTGTATTTATTGATAAATGAACTTGCGCCTAAAAAAATATGGAGCTCATCCGAAAAATTCCTCTCCATTGCAAAAAGTATATTATCCCCATCTGACCTGTAACAAGGCTTTGATACCGATATAGACACACACACATACAATGTGTGTGTGTCTATAGAGGAACGGTTTGTTTTTTGTTTATTTGTATTGAATAAGCACCGAAAATACTGGACCGATTTGAAAAATTATTTCACCGGTGGGAAGCTACACTATCGCCGGTGAACATAGGCTATATTATATTTTCAAAAAAGTTAGGAATCCTTACTAAAACTCCAATAATGTAGTAACACAGGGTGTAAAAAAAAATTTGTAATTCGAGATTTCGGTGAAACCGCGGGGAACAGCTAGTGTGTGGTAAAATGAAATTGCAGAGGTATAATTAAAATTAAAAAATGTGTAGTTAGGGTCGTTTGAACTCTAAGCCATACGGATATTCGTAACTTACTTACGCACACAAAAAATACGGCATCACCGCCAAATTGCGTAATGATACGCAATTTTAAGTAAGTTTGCAATTTAGTATTCGTGCGTTTTTTTATTTAATTGCAATTATCTTACGTCTACCTACGTCTACACTTTTTACTTAACAAGTTTTTATTACTTAGAATATGTTTAATTATTTGAGTACATGTGAAAATGAATATTCATTCTATAATTTAGCATTAGATTTTTATCATGCATCTTGTAAAATACATAATTATGTTGGTAACATAGAAATCTTAATAATACTTATTATTATGTTACTATTAAGATTTTTAACGACCTCTGTGGCGCGGTAAGCGGAGGTCGGCCTGCGATGCAGGAGGTTGCGGGTTCGATTCAACGGAACAAGTGTGTACGATCTGCAGATATTTTTTCCGGGTGTTCTGGTCGTTATCTATGTATAATAAAAATATCTATCTATGTAATCTATTGCATTAAGTATATATCAGTCGTCTAGTACCCATAACTCAAGCTCTGCTTACCATGGCGCTAGACGATGTTGTGTGGATTGTCCAGCATTATTTATTTATTTATTTCTATGGTTGGTAATGAACATATACCGTCTACGGATTTCGTTTTATCCTCCTTCCTTGTATGTGTGGAAGTTTGTTACCCTTTTACGCAAAAATTACTAAGCGGATCGGGCTGAAATTTTGCATACAGGTAGTTCCAAGCCTGGAATAAAACTAAAGCTACTTTTTATCCCAATTCAGTTCCCATGGGATAAAAAAAAACCTTAAAACGTTTCCATAGAAACAACGCGTGCGAAGCCGCGGGCAGAAATATAGTTTGGTATAATTATGCACGTCTATGAAATTCCTTAATTGTTGCCAGGTGAGTGAATGTACACTGAATTACAGAATCAAGTACTTCATAGATATTCGTACAGTTACTTGTGGCATACATTACGAATTGCGAATCGGTTCAAATGAAACATTGGAGACTTTCATTTTAGATTTTTACTGAGCTGACATACAATACAATACAAAAACATAATCAAATCAATCATTACAAAAATACATTATTTGCGACATGTACAATGGGCGGCCTTATCGCTTAGAAGCGATCTATACAATACAATACAAAAATACTTTATTGTACACCAGATACAGAACATTATGAAAGATATTATATGTGACAAGTACAATGGGCGGCCTTATCGCTTAGAAGCGATCTCTTCCAGGCAACCTTTGGATGGAAAGAATCTCTAGGTTTCTTCAACGAAAGCAAGAAAGAATTATGTTATTATGTTAATTGTTCCTGTTTTTTGCTCTATTTTTATATATGTACGTTCTTAATATAAATATTAATTACTTTATATATAATTATCCTAAATAATTACGCCACCGTCAGCTTTAATACGTACCGATCCTATCCATCCAAAGGTTGCTTGGAAGAAATTTTAGCGATAAGCTCGCCGATTGTGCCACTAGATTTAGTTAGTATTAAGATCCTTTATTTTTATTATTTCCTTTGTATTGTATTGTATTGTATTGTATTGTATTGTATTGTATTGTATTGTATTGTATTGTATTGTACTGTAATTATATGTAAATAATACTAAATATTGAGTAGCAATAAAAAAATCGATAAACAAAATAGATTTTCATAAAAAATCGAATCGGGAAAGCATTAGGACATGACAATATAATTGGTAGTCGAACTATCAAAAATAAAATATTATGTAGTTTCATGGAATAACTTGTTGTAGGTAGGAATCGACAACCGCTGGGGCAAACGTGTTCTTGAGTGGAGACCACGACCTGCGAAAGACTGCAGGTAGATGCTGGATGCGGCAAGCTGAAGACAGGGCGCTATGGCGCTCATTAGGAGAGGCTTATGTCCAGCAGTGGACTAACATAAGCTGATGATGATGATGAGGTACAGCCTTTTGCCCGTGTCTTTGCTCAGATAATGAGTTATGTCATTATTAGCTCACCTACCGAATTAAAAACAAAGAAACATGACTTATCGCCTTTACTAATAGCAAACACTTATTAAATAAACCAGTTTAGTGAATAAACTAAAACTAAATTAGTAGTTGTCTCACATGATATTCCGATCCGTCAACATTTTAAAATATAATTTATTGTAAGTATTGAAAAATATCAAAACTGACTTTAAGTCATTTAATTTAACATTGCCTTATAGTTCCGCGGGAGAAGTGGACATTGTGTTTGACGACCGATGTGGCACGGTGGGCGAGGGTCCGCCTGCGACGCAGAAGGTTGCGATTTCGATTCCCGCCTCGGAACAATTGTGTGTACGATCTGCAGATATTTGTTCCGGGTGTTCTGGTTGTTTTCTATGTATAATAAAAAATATTTACCTGTGTAATGTATTGTATTATGTATATCAGTTATCTAGTACCCATAACACAAGCTCTGCTTACCATGGGGCTAGATAATGCTGTGTGAATTGTCCAGCATTATTTATTTATTGTTGGAGGTTTTATTGTCTAAAAAAAGATTCCCGCGAAAGGGTCGCGGGAATCTTTTTTTAGACCTAGCCAAATGAAACTGAGCGTCTCCGGGTCAGAAATAAATTTACGCGGTACCAAGCAAAAACTTGTTGTTTAAGACATTTACAACAAAAAGTTTTACTACTAATAAAATACCTGTTTTTTATCGATATGCACGCGTTTTGTTTTTTAACCGACGGAAAACAAAAGAGGACCAGTTTCTATGCTCGTCTGTTTTTAATTTTTGTTTGTATTTTCGTCGTTTTCCCCGTCAACATAATTATGTACCGATTTGGAAAATTCTTTCGCATATGGAGAATAATGAAACCTATTAAATAAAGTAACTACTTATTATATTTTGTTAACTTCAATATTTTAAGGCAGTCTTTACTTTGCGAACAAGAAACCCTTGTTAGGTTGTTCATTTCGAGCACTTTGACTGCTGAAATCACACGGTGTGTGTTTTCTACAAGTGACTAATATGCGTAAATCCACACTAGCGCAGCGGCTGAGAAAATACAGATCTTTCTGACTCAGCACAGCCGTAATATTTTTCGAACGAAACGCATGTGCGGCGCAACACAACCGCTGTGTAGAGCGGCAGCACGAATTTTTTAGGTTAAAAAAAAGATCGCAGTCGTCCAAAAAAGTGTTAAAGCAAAAACCCGTTTCAAGCTTTTTATCGTTTAAATAGCTAAATTTTGTAGTAAGCCTTTTTACAAAGAATACGTTTGACAACTTGCTTGAGTTTTTCATTATCAATGTTATTGCATGTTAGGTTAGTAATGTTATCTACCCTATGTCTTAGGTTATCATAAATAATGCTTACATTATAACCTAGACAACAATACTTCAATTGTGTTCTGTTCGTTTCTTTTGTGTACCAAGTAGCCATCAGTAACATCATAACCAGTCTTTATTAGTCCACTGCTGGAAATAAACCTCTCCTAATGAGCGCCATAGCGCCCTGTCTTCAGCTTGCCGCTTCCAGCATCTGCCTGCAGTCTTTCGCAGATCGTCATCCCACCTGGCCGGAGGGTGTGTCACTACGTTTGCCGTGGTCTCCACTTAAGAACACGTTTATCCCAGCGGTTTTCGGTTGTTAGCGAGATATAGCCTAGGCTCACTAGGCTATATCTCGCTAAGAAACGAAAACTGCACGGTCACTTCAGCTATCTACTTCTTTGACCTATGTCGATAACTTTGGCCGGGTACTGACCAATGTTAAAGTACTCTACTATTGATGATTACTGCATAATGTTGTGCTCGAAACCGCGAATTTATTGTGTATTGTATTAGCAAGGTTATTAAAAAACAATTACATTAATTAAGGAAAACATAAAACAGTCAACACACATAAAGAATGCCAATGAATTAATAGAAAAGGTAATTCATAATAACATTCACCAAATAAATAAATATTTTTATAAAAATTTAGGCTGGCTGTCAGTGAACAAGTCAATATCGGGGCTGTCATCCAGGAGAGCCATAACATTGACCGCTCTGCGTGGTCGTTGGTTCTCTCAGGAATATATTCGATTGCGTAGCAAACGGTGTGCATTCATTAGAAGTCGTTCAATACAATACATTCTTTATTAATTACGCCAAGTTACAAGTCAAACGCAATAGGGCAAGCAATATAGTACACATTATTGTCCTTAAATAGTATATTATAATGTCATATAATTACATAGAAAAAATAAATTATTATCAAATTCACTTGATAGACAATGCGTAGAACTCGTCTGATCGACAGAGTAGAAAGAGAGATTTCTTAGAGCCTTTCTTAGATTACTTTAGTTTATTTTTTAATACCACCTATACCAGGTTCAGGTGGGGGTACTCCATTTTCCGCATTTGGACTCCAGTTGGTCCTTTATGCGTAGTGGTTCTCTCTTCTTCCTGGAGTCCTCACAGGCTTCGCGGAGCGACCTCGGCAAGTTGAGGATTTCTATACGTTGTGCTAGTACTCCCTCGCATTCCTTCTATGGTTGTCGCCGATCCTCTCCGTGCCAGTTCGTCCGCAGCATCATTTTCTAGCGATCCACTATGTCCTTTGATCCATTGTAGGATGATCCGGTTCTCAGTGGATATCCTTTCCAGAGCAGAGTGACATTCGTAAACGAGCTGCACCACCTATTTTGATTTATAATACTTTGATTTATGATACTTTTACAATATCAAAACGGATCACTGTCTTCCATTTTTATCATTGTCTAATTTATTATTACGTTGGTGGTAATAGTTCGTTAGCTAAGGCCATTGCAAAATATCTAAATATTTTAAATCGAAGGTTTGCCAAATTGAGGGTCAGACAGAATGACCAATAATACAGTCGTTGACCTCTGTTCTGAGCCAAAATAGGCCAATTTTGGCAGCTGTGACAACTTTGACCTATATGTCCGGATTTACCATATTAGACGCAGGCCTAGACATTGATTCAATAAAGCGCTTCCGCATAAACTGAAACTACAGGTTTTTTTTAACTGTTGAAATGATACTTGCTTCGTACAAATAATTACTTACACTATATTTTTATTTTATTAATCGGAGGTTGTCTCTTGTGACCTTGACTATATCGTCAAAACAAAATGTGCGATCTTCACTCCATACAAAGTCGATTCCCGCTGTCTGTCTGTACATGTATGTATGCTTAGATCTTTAAAACTACGCAAGAAGGGAGAAGATCATATTAAAATGTAAGTGTAATTGCGTACAAGCAGAACATAACGTCTGTTTCAAGGAGAATTATTGATACTAGGTTTTAATGATACCTACGTGATAAAATTCAAGAATATCTTGAAAAAATACGTGAACGATCAAAGGTTACTGATAAAAATAATGTTAACGCTTAAAGATCTGCATTAAACATAAAAAACTTTGCTTTTGAATAGGACTTGGATGCCTATTGCATCTATCCAATACGCAATATCTACTATGTAATGTATTGTATTATGTATATCAGTTATCTAGTACCCATAACAAAAGCTCTGCTTAGCTTGGGGCTAGATAATGCTGTGTGAATTGTCCAGCATTATTTATTTAATTATAATAATAATAATATTTGCAAAATCAGTCATCATGCCTATTGCATAATTCGACGACCGATGTGGCGCGGTGTGCGAAGGTCCGGCTGCGACGCAGGAGGTTGCGTGTTCGATTCCCGCCTCGGAACAATTGTGTGTACGATCTGCAGATATTTGTTCCAGGTGTTCTGGTTGTTTTCTATGTATAATAAAAAATATCTATCTATGTAATGTATTGTATTATGTATATCAGTTATCAAGTACCCATAACAAAAGCTCTGCTTACCATGGGGCTAGATAACGCTGTGTGAATTGTCCAGCATTATTTATTTTATTCTATCTCGTTGTAGATCAGAAGGTATGAGTAAAATAATCGATTTAAAAAAAAAAAAATTGTAACCTAATAACAAGACTAGATTTACGACAACTTCCAAAGTCTACAACGCAAAATATATTTTGTTATTGAGGAATATTCGTAATAAATAAAAGAAGACATTTTATTGATTCACAATCCGTTTAAAACAAGAATTAGGTAAAACCTCTTTAAAGAATATAATTTGGCTTGTGTTGCCATCAAATGACATCATTTTTAGGATACCTTTGTAATGTTTTCGTCTCTAACAGATATTTTTAAAATAATTATAATATTTCTTTGGCGATAAGGCCGTTCTTTATAAATTTATTATTTACTTGTTTCTGCTCGCGGCTTTGCACTAAGGTAGGTAGGTCTATTTTCCTTTTTTCCACAAGGCTTTATTAAAATGGAAAAAAATCCGCCTATTTCATGAGAATAAAGTTCTTTAAACGTAAAAACACATGAACCTGACTGTACTTCAAAATATGATATTATTAAACTCGACATAAAGGTAATAGAAGCGGGGCAATGAAACTCGACGTTAACACTTTGACTGCTGAAATCACACGGTATGTGTTTTCTACAAGTGACTAATATGCGTAACACTAGCGCAGCGGCTGAGAAAATACAGATCTTTGTGACTCAGCACAGCCGTAATATTTTCCGAACGAAACGCATGTGCAGCGCAACACAACCGCTGTGTAGAGCGGCAGCACGATTTTTTTAGGTTAAAAGAAAATAGCAGTCGTCGAAAAAAAATCGCAGTCAAAGTGTTAAGGGAATAGAAGCGGGCTGAATTCGTAAAATCGACCTAGGGGCAATAAAAGCGAGATATTGTTTTCGGCTCGACATAACGGGACTCGACATAAAGGGAACACATCACTTATATATCCCATGGGAACGGATTTATGGAATCAAAATTGCCATGTTTTATTCCGAGCTTAGAACTACCTGTGTGCAATTTCATCCCGTTCCTTTCAGTAGTAACTTACATAACTCTTGCATTTATTTATAATATATAAATATGATTAGGTTAATTATATTTAAGTGCAAACACCTTCAAATGGACTAATTAAAACATGTAATAAGTACTTAAAAGATCTATTCACAACCGGAAGACAAGTTAATTACTTATATATTACATGGTAGATATGTTAGAAGTAGCAAAAATAATTTTGCACAAACAAGGTTAAGAACACAAGTGCTTAGGTAAGTAAATAATGAACGTAACTTGAACTCTAATGGCGTGACAATAAAACGTAAAACAGTTCAGCGTTATAATGACACAGTGAATGGAAAGACAGCTTACCAACTTTCTCTGTACCCAACCCAAGGACCGAGGGGTCGTCACCCCTCGAGTTGACGCCGGGGTAATGAGGCCAAGCCTCGAGGCCCCTCTCTGTGCCCCCGCCAGGGCCGGAAAGAAATCTATTAATCTGTACCTGGGTCTAGTATTTATGTCGCATTTTTTGTCAAGTATTTGTATTGTATTGATGACCAAGTAACTGTACCCACTCTGCTTGAAGTCTACATACTTCAAGCAGAGTGGGTACAGGTACTTGGTTATCAATACAATACAAATACGCTTTATTGCACATCAAACACAGAAAAAAAACAGTAAAGAACAAACAAATATACGCACAATGGGCGGCCTTATCGCTAAGAGCGATTTCTTCTAAGCAACCTTTAGATGGACACGTAGCTGTAGTATAGGTATCTATAGACGCCCTATAATTAATCCGGTCAAGTGCAATGCAGTGTGACAACGAGTAAATAATATAATAGTAATAATAATAGTAATTCCTGTTAGTCACACCAGTGTGACATTCTGGTGTGACCACGAGTCCGCAGTGGGTCTAAGAACCGTATTATCAAAGCTTGCTCAGTCATCGAACTATGCTTGAGCAACGCTTTTCTATGTCATAAACTTCGCTCAAGTATAGATTGATGTCTGACCAAGCTTTCATGATACGGGCCGAAGTGTTTTTTCAGTATAATACCTGTCATTATCAGCCTATAGCAGTCCACGGCTGGACATAGGCCTCCCCCAACCTCACCTGAAATAACACTATGAAAACAAGTGTCTGAGACAAAAAAATAAGGTATTCCATATATATAAAAGAAAGGTATTTCTTTCAATAGCTGACCTGTCTCAGACATTGAGTACACCCATAATAGTTCGTGGGAAAAAAATAGGACGACGACAACAATTCTAAATTCACCAAATTCGTCCCTTCCTTCATAAATGATCGCGATAAGCATTTTATTATGGTGTAAATCAAAAAAAAATCTAGCGTGAGGTCAAATAAAATGTTTGTTCGCAACAGTCTGCAGTTAGCTCAACTGTTTCAATTGTAATAAATATCAGTTCTAATTTGTTTCTATATTGTATTTTTTTGTAATTAAAGTAATTAAACAAATCTTAATAGTATAATATGAAGTCGCTTCCGCTGTCTTTTCGCTTAGATCTTTTAAACTACTGAACGGATTTTAATGCAGTTTCAAGAGGTCGGTTTTTAATAAAATTTGACTCAGATCTCCACGCTCTCTCTCCATTTTATTAAAAAAAAAGGAAAAAAGCAAAAAAAATAATACAAAAAACACAAAAAAAACATTAAAAAAAAAGATAATAAACCAAAAGCTGCCAAAAAAAAAAACATGGAGAATAAGGGAAAAAAAAAGACTCCCACAAAACCCAAGGACCGAGGGGTCGCCACCCCTCGAGTTGACGCCGGGGTAATGAGGCCAAGCCTCGAGGCCCCTCTCTGTGCCCCCGCCAGGGCCGGAAAGAAACCTATTGATTTGATCTCCACGCGGCTTCCCCCGCGCAGCTAGTAATATTAAAAGCGGAAAGTTTGTGATATGATAATAAAAGTGGACGTTGCATTGACCCAGCTGCCAACCTCTAAGCTGTGCCACGGAGATCATTGCCAAGATCAGGGTAGACTACATTTGCATGCCTACTAGGAAATGGTTCAAATACTCGAGGAAAACATTCAGCGCTATAGGAACTAAGTTTAAGTGGGCTATTTTTAGCGGGTTGCCAGTCTAAGTATCAAGCTGAAGACAGGGCGCTGTGGCGCTCATTGGGGAGGCCTATGTCCAGTAGTGGACTAGCATAGGCTGATGATGAAGTATCCAAGTATAAAAAAATAATGCTGTAAAAAAATATTATAATGTGTTAAATAAACACATTAAGTATAATATTTTTATGCTACTGAAAAAATAACATTATAAATAAATACTATTTATTGTGTATTTTGGTATAGTATATTTATTTAAAATAAGCATTAAATTCTTACGAGATGCCGCTCATTTTTTCTTTTTTGGTGGATCTGACTGAAACAAAAAATCTTAAGGTACCATCATAATATACAAAATAAGTAAAATTATGAAAAGCGAATCCTGTAAAACGAATCCTTTAAAACGGATCCTGTAAAACGGATCCTGTAAAATGGATCTTGTAAAACTGATCCTGTACAACTGATCCCGTAAACGGATCCTGTAAAACAAACTCTGTATAACGAATCCTGTAAAACGGAACCTTTAAAACGGATCCTGCAAAAGGGGTGCTACGTGACTGCACCCTTACATGATTCGATTGTTCACTTGTATAGTTTGTTTATTATTGAATTTGGCTAGTATTAAGGTACAAGTCCGAGATGGGCTGTAGACTGCAACCGCAGGCGACATTGCGGCTAGCGGCTGCGGTTGACCGCAGTCCTGCCTGCGGTCGCGGTTGCTTCTATTTCCAAGCACGGCCGCGACACCACTGGCGCTGCAGTCTGCGGTCGCTGCGCGCTGCGGCTGCAGGCCGCAATGTTGCCGCGCTTGGAATCAAGTAGTCAAGTAGTGTCGCTTGCAGCCTGCAGCTGCAGTTTGCAGCCTGCGGTCCATCTTGGAATTGCACCTTAACAGGAGATGGGGGGAAATGTCGAGGTACGACTAAAGATATGTTAGTTAGGCCTTAGTAGTAATAAGTAGGCCAATGTATGCCATAAGTAGGTAGTAATAGGTAGTAAATAGTAGGTAAGTGGCCCTTGGAGAAGACTTGGCTTTAGTAGTAGTAAGTGGCCCTTGGAGAAGATTTAGTTTTAGTAGTAGTAAGTGGCCCTTGGAGAAGATTTGGCTTTAGTAGTAGTAAGTGTCCCTTGGAGAAGACTTGGCTTTAGTAGTAGTAAGTGGCCCTTGGAGAAGAATTGGCTTTAGTAGTAGTAAGTGGCCCTTGGAGAAGACTTGGCTTTAGTAGTAGTAAGTGTCCCTTGGAGAAGACTTGGCTTTAGTAGTAGTAAATGGCCCTTGGGGAAGACTTGGCTTTAGTAGTAAGTGGCCCTTGGGGAAGACTTACAACTCCTCCATTGTTGACATACTCTTCTTCCTCCGGTGTTACACCGAACCTCATGTACCTTGGGGGCAGGCCTATATCTGGAGGTATAGGAGACGAGGACACGCTGGCTGCAGCAGCAGCCTGAAAACCACTTAGGATTTAAATTAAATTGATTCTAAGCTTCATCATCAGCCTATAGCAGTCCACTGCTGGACCTGGCCGCTGGGGCAAACGTGTTCTTGAGTGGAGACCACAACTCGGTAAACGTGGTGTAGGACGCCCTCCGACCAGGTGGGATGACGACCTGCGAAAGACTGCAGGTAGATGCTGGATGCGGCAAGCTGAAGACAGGGCGCTATGGCGCTCATTGGGGGAGGCCTATGTCCAGCAGTGGACTGCTATAGGCCGATGATGATGATTTAGATTAAGGTTTCACTTATTGAAATTTTGCATACAGGTAGGTACTTACCTATGTTTTAAAACACAGACTACTTTTTATCACATAAATCATTTCCCATGGCATAAAAATGACCCGAAAACATTTTCATAGAAAAACCACGTGCGAAGCCGAAACTAGTACCTATCTATACTAATATTATAAAGAGGAAACGTTTGATTTTTTGTTTGTTTGTAATGAATAGGCTCCGAAACTACTGGACCGATTTGAAAAATTCTTTCACCGTTAGGAAGCTACACTATCCCCGGTGAACATAGGCTATATTATGTTTTCAAAAAAGTTAGGGATCCTTACTAAAACCGTGCGAAGCCGAGATGGTCCGCTAGTCTAATATAAACTAGGGCAGAGATTTTATCATGGACTGAAATTTACTTGGAATGACGTAAGAAATAAAATATACAAATATAACAAGATATTTTAGCTACAAACCACAGGTCCCGCAGATTTAACCAAAGGGCATGTAGCTAATTTCGTCACCGGAGCTGGCCCACTGCGCCTACTGCCTGCCGCCCTAAACTGAATTACGGGCGTCCGGCAGAACCATCGCGTTAACTGAACCATATATTTAGGTACCAATTGCTATGTTTCTAGCCAGAAATATTGAGATAAAAACCTAGAATTTTGTATTTTTTTAAATTTGACAATCTAAACAAACATGACTTGACTTCTTTTATTTGGCAACTAGCGGACCTTCCCGGCTTCGCACGGTTTTAGTAAGGATCCCTAACTTTTTTGAAAATATAATATAGCCTATGTTCACCGGGGATAGTGTAGCTTCCCAACGGTGAAAGAATTTTTCAAATCGGTCCTGTAGTTTCGGAGCCTATTCATTACAAACAAACAATCAAACATTTCCTCTTAATATTAATATAGATACATAATGTATCTGGTATTTGACAATCTGTTCCACAGAAATTATTTCTATATTTTCAAAGAGAATATAAACTACATTTTCTTGATATCAGTCTATTGCAAGCGGAATAGACAAAAGTTTCTTTGAGTCCTTGGTACTTTTCTGATGGCGAATGTGAATGTAAAGACTCTTTGTTGACATTTTTGAGCTGTATTATTGGGCAAAGACAAATGAAATGTCTGTTTATTTAAAGATAGATAAAGTTAAAAATTATTTATTACAGCAAAACTAATAAGTAAATACAGTTCAATCTTATAATTATAGTTTGACCGAAACCGCTGTACCGCGCCTGAGGTATGCAAGCGGCGAGACGGGGGGGAAGTATCGGCCGCTCCGATCCATCAGTCTGCCGTCAACGCGTACTCTTGCTCGTTTTTCCTCGCCCCCCACCTCACCGCACTTTCCTAAGGAGCGGTACAGCGCTTTCGGTCAAACTATAGCACTTACATGGTGAGAAGGTATTTCTGAGTACCTGTACTTGAAATTATGTAATTTCTGATGGCACCCTCACTAGGCTAGGCCTGTATCGAGGGAGCCTAAAGCCCCGGTTTTTGTTGCCTGTATCGAGGAAGCCTAAGGCCCCTATTTTTGTCACCTGCCGTGGACCAAGAATGGCTTACCTATTAATAGGATAGACATCCGCTCCTAAAATAATAATATTACCAAGATGTATGTTGTACATATATTATATAGGCCTCCTCATCGATTTCGATGACGGCGCGACCCTCGACCCTAGATATCACGGATTTTTTGCTATCATGAGCCCTAATATGGCTCGCTATACCGAACTTAGGGCTCCCACACAAAACTGCGAACTCGCACGAATGCACCGCAAGAACGTCCGATCTAATTCGCATCGCGCATTCCTGCGACATTACGTCATACTTGGTGACGCCCCTTTTAATCCGCTCTGAGACAGCTTTAGAGAAAGACGCGCGGCACCTGCGCCGCCTTCTTTGTTTATAGAATGGCGGAATATGATGTAGATTTTTTAATATATTTAATTGAGGAGCGCCCCGTCCTTTGGGACACAAGTGATGAACATTATAAAAATAAACCAAGATGCTAAAAACACGTCCAATACGGCTGACTAAACTTGAAGGTATGGTTACCCTACCAAACGATTTCCGCACAAAATCGTATCGCAGAAATTCGCATTGCAAGTTCCTGCGATGCGGCATCGCATCGCATCGCATCGCAGTTTTGTGTGGGAGCCCTAAGTAATGAATACCCTACAGCACGTGTGTATTTTGTATGTGCTGAGGCTTACGCACTATAATAGCAATAACCTTAATTATACTTGTCACTATTCTCGGAGAATATTTTAATAAGACCTATTTTATTTGAAATTCACACCTACTTAGAACCTTGTACGTCGGACCTGAGTCATAGTTCATCTTTTTATGCATAATGTAGATGTTATTGACACTATAGTTCTAATAATAATATCAAAATTAAACATATATAACTACATACACTAGGTACATACATAACTGATGTGGCGCGGTGGGCGAAGGTCCGCCTGCGACGCAGGAGGTTGCGGGCTCGATTCCCGCCTCGGAACAATTGTGTGTACGATCTGCAGATATTTGTTCCGGGTGTTCTGGTCTTTTTCTATGTATAATAAAAAAAAATATCTTACTATGTAATGTATTGTATTATGTATATCAGTAATCTAGTACCCATAACACAAGCTCTGCTTACCATGGGGCTAGATGATGCTGTGTGAATTGTCCATCATTATTTATGTATTTAACTGCGCCCAGCGGCTTCGCCCTCGTGGAAATCTATGTGTCATATGGTTTATAAACCTTCCTCTTGAATCACTCTATTTATTAAAAAAAACCGCATCAAAATCCGTTGCGTAGTTTTAAAGATAAGCATACATAGGGACAGACAGACAGCGGGAAGCGACTTTGTTTTATATTATGTAGAGTTATAGTTGCAAGTTGTACCTGGAGGACAGGGCGCTGTGGCGCTCATTGGGGGAGGCCTATGTCCAGCAGTGGACTGATATGGGCTGATCATGATGATGATGATGATGTACCTGGTCTACTTTATAGTAAACCAATAAACAACATTTTCTTTCTTCTTTCAAAATTATACTTAACACTTTGACTGCTGAAATCACACGGTATGTGTTTTCTACAAGTGACTAATATGCGTAAATCCACACTAGCGCAGCAGCTGAGAAAATACAGATCTGTGTGACTCAGCACAGCCGTAATATTTTTCGAACGAAACGCATGTGCAGCGCAACACAACCGCTGTGTAGAGCGGCAGCACGAATTTTTTAGGTTAAAAAAAAGATCGCAGTCGTCGAAAAAAAATCGCAGTCAAAGTGTTAAAAAAATATCTACCGCCCGTGCTAGTGTAACACTGTGTTACGGCGTGGTAGTGATTCTCGTCCCTTGCAATATGGCTCATTTTAGAATACCTGAAAGTAAGAAGTTATTGGAGTATTGTAGTATTAATTTCTAGCTTCAAATCAAAATGCAAATAACTTATTGCAATTACGAACCTGATAACGACAAAGTCTTGGGTCGTTTTGATAACCTATTAGACACAATTAGTGCGAATAGCATTGTAAGCTTTCGTGAAATGTTTATTAGTAACATTTTTGATTGCTAGCTTTATTTTTTTATTTATTTATGTAGGTATCGAGAGTGTAGGTTGATGTAATCGATGTGTGGATTCTAAATTAATTTGACACGACATGACACGACGAAACTAAAATGAATTAATAAATAACTAATGCTGGACAATTCACACAGCATTATCTAGCGCCATGGTAAGCAGAGCTTGTGTTATGGGTACTAAATAACTGATATACATAATACAATTACATTACATAGATATATTTTTTATTATACATAGAAAACGACCTGAACAAATATCTATACATACAATAATCCCGAGTCGAGAATCGAACTCGCAACCTCCTGCATCGCAGGTTGACCTTCACCCACCGTGCCACAGACACAGCACACTTATAGACCCACAGAGGTCGTCGAATGATTGATCTGAAGCAAAAAGAAACCGTAAATTTTTCCATTTCGATTTGCATTATCATTTGCAACGTAAATCCGCAAATGAAAAGGTAAATAATCTAGGTATTCTACCTGTGGGTAATTGTGTGTAGAATTCCATAGACCACAATTTACAATAGAGGCATCTGTCAACAAGGATAAGGCTAGGCACACACATGCAACTTTATAACGCTGCTGTAGCAAACAAATGTTTTTTTTAGTTTTTGTAAAAAAACTAATAATTAGAAATTATAAAAAAATCTATCTAATCAAAAGCAAAAAGTTTTTATTTCTTTAGGCTTACAAATTTTACTTGTTTAATGACAAGTCATAATTATAAACTATTCATCATCATCATCAGCCTATATCAGTCCACTGCTGGATATATGCCTCCCCCAATGAGTGCCATAACGCCCTGTCTTCAGCTTGCCGCATCCAGCATCTACCTGCAGTCTTTCGCAGGTCGTCATCCCACCTGGTTGGAGGGTGTCCGACACTACGCTTACCGAGTCGTGGTCTCCACACAAGAACACGTTTGCCCCAACTATAAACTATTCATTATTATCAAATAACAATATTTTAATGTTCACTTTATTTTGTTGTCCACCAGTGGAAGAAGTTTAAAAGAAACCACTAGTCACAATTTTTTTTTTAATAAAGTTTATTCCTAAAAATTATTGAAGCGAAAAAAATCTAAAAAGTATAATGGTATCAGGGTTCGTGTACTTATATAAGTTTTTCCACTATAACTTTCAAATGTTAGACTTTGAACAGACCTTTCAGAATGTCCCTTTGGGAAATATACATTATTGATTTAGAAAAATAAGAATAAATAATGCTGACATCGCAATACATAATGTGCTGGTGACCGGTAATCGTTCGCGAAAACGCCGGAACAGTACATTCTTAAATTATTATTTTTTTAATGTGTAATATTTATATAGTTTTAAGTGCAATAAAGAGTTAATTCATTCATTCATTCTTTTAAAAATTATATGCAAAAATAAAATAAATAAATAATGCTGGACAATTCACACAGCATTATCTAGCTAGCTCCATGGTAAGCAGAACTTGTGTTATGGGTACTAGATAACTGATATACATAATACAATACATTACATAGATAGATATTTTTTATTATACATAGAAAACGACCAGAACACCACACACAATTGTTCCGAGGCGGGAATCGAACCCGCAAACTCCTGCGTCGCAGGCGGACCTTCACCCACCGCGCCACATCGGTCGTTTGCATCTATCCTTATACATAGAAAATGCTACATCATCTAAGCAATGAAACAACATAAAGATAAGTAAACACATACTACTTACTAAAGTATTGTTATAGTAATTATAGTTTATTATTATGTGAACGTTCTAGGCATGTGCTTAATTATCTAATACATATCTTTATTGTCTTTAACGGGCTATTGCCACCTAGACGACCGATGTGGCGCGGTGGGCGAAGGTCCGCCTGCGACGCAGGAGGTCGCGGGTTCGATTCCCGCCTCGGAACAGTTGTGTGTACGATCTGCAGATAATTGTTCCGGGTGTTCTGGTCGTTTTCTATGTATAATAAAAAATCTATCTATGTAATGTATTGTATTATGTATATCAGTTATCTAGTACCCATAACACAAGCTCTGCTTACCATGGGGCTAGATAATGCTGTGTGAATTGTCCAGCATTATTTATTTATTTATTTACCTAGAATATATTAATTTTCCTACTTATATTATAAACGCGAAAGTTTGTAAGTATCGATGGATGGACGGATGGATGTTTGTTACTCTTTCACGTAAAAACTGCTGAATGGATTTTAATGAAACTTTACAATAATATAGCTTATACATCAGAATAACACATAGGCTACAATTTATAAAGATATATTGTATATTATCCAAAAAATCTATCATCTGCGCTGCGCCCCGCGGGTGAAACTACGGGGCGCAGCTAGTACTATATATTATTTTTTCTGACGTAGGGTAGGACGTAGGTAACATCTTTGCGTATATTTTTTGTTTTATTTTTGGAACGGCGTTAGTGCAAAAATTATGTTTTTGCTTATTAACAAGAATTGTTTCGGCAAAAATACACAAATTATTTGTTTTTTGTAGTTTTTTTTCATAAGTTGTGTACTTTTGAAAAATCTGGTTCGAGGAATCAAATAATTAGTAAAATTACCTACGAATCAAGATATAAGTCAATTCCTGAGATTTCGAGAGAATTCTGTGCGAAACAGTGAACTTTTATGTTTTTTTCATACTTCATGCACGAAAAACATAACACAAAACTTAATCTAGAAAATTTATACAAAGGCGAACTTAACCCTAAAAAGAGTTCTCTTCCAGCAAACCTTACTTTACTTTTTTATATCTCGATCGTGTTTTCACGTTCAAGGTACCTAAGAAATAATGTTGAATTTTATATAATTTGAGAGTTGGCCTAGATAGATAGATAGATTTTATAAATAAATAATGCTGGACAATTCACACAGCATTATCTAGCCCCATGGTAAGCAGAGCTTGTGTTATGGGTACTAGATAACTGATATACATAATACAATATATTACATAGATAGATATTTTTTATTATACATAGAAAACGACCAGAACAACCGGAACAAATATCTGCAGATCGTACACACAATTGTTCCGAGGCGGGAATCGAGCCCGCAACGATAAATAAAATAGGGAACTTTAAACATGTTTAGTTAATCGGCCGTAAGATTGTCCAAAACTAGTTTAGGAATAGGGAAATGGGAAGCTTAAGTTTTTTATATGTTTTTTGTTTTTAAAAATAAGTTTAATTGGAAACGTATCTTTATCGTAATTAGTTGTTTACTTCATAAATCCTTGGTTTTGTTATAAATATTATTGATGTGTTTAGTTTGAGAGATTAAACTAATTATTTTCCGTATAACGACAATCGAATAATAACCTTGGCGTGTGATAAACTTCATATTATGTTTGAACAACTTCCCTGGCGTAGTGGACGGGTAGAAGAAACTGAAAATACTCTAAACAAAAATACTTTATTGTACACCAGATACAGATCATTACGACCGATGTGGCGCGGTGGGCGAAGGTCCGCCTGCTACTCAGGAGGTTGCGATTTCGATTCCCGCCTCGGAACAATTGTGTGTACGATCTGCAGATATTTGTTCCGGGTGCTCTGGTCGTTTTCTATGTATAATAAAAAATATCTATCTATGTAATGTATTGTATTATGTATATCAGTTATCTAGTACCCATAACACAAGCTCTGCTTACCATGGGGCTAGATGACGCTGTGTGGATTGTCCAGCATTATTTAATTATTTATTTATTTATTACAAAAGACATTACATGCGACAAGTACAATGGGCGGCCTTATCGCTTAGAAGCGATCTCTTCCAGGCAACCTTGGAATGGAAAGGCTATTATACACTAGGATAAGAGTGTTAGGGTTTTCTAATTCCCTACCAATTCTCATAATAAAACCAAGCATTCGATAAGCCTTGGGCGATGATGATTATCATGAAACCTTATTGAGAGCTTCATTAAATAATAAATAAATAAATAATGCTGGACAATTCACACAGCATTACCTAGCCCCATGGTAAGCAGAGCTTGTGTTATGGGTACTAGATAACTGATATACACAATACAATACATTACATAGATAGATATATTTTTATTATACATAGAAAACAACCAGAACACCCGGAACAAATATCTGCAGATCGTACACACAATTGTTCCGAGGCGGGAATCGAAATCGTAACCTCCTGCGTCGCAGGCGGACCTTCGCCCACCGCGCCACATCGGTCGTCAAATCATTACAGGCAGTACAAGCGTGGCCCTGTGAAATACAAAATTATATTACTCGTTAAAATAATGTCCCTCGTAAGTCACAGTTATTCTGCAAATGTGACACGTAAAATATATTTTACTCTATATTTACGTAAAAACTATTGAATGGATTTTAATGAAACTTTGCAATAATATAGCTTATATACATCAGAATAACACATAGGCTACAATTAATAAAGATATATTATCGTATATTATCCAAAAAATCTATCACCACGCGGGTGAAACCGCGGGGCACAGCTAGTACTATATATATTTTCTGAAGTAGGTAACGTCTTTGTGTAAGTAATTTTTATTAGTAATTCGTCGGGGCGTAAGTGTAAAAATTATGTTTTTAAAAAGCCTTGGGCGATGATGAAACCTTATTGAGAGCTTCATTTAACATTACAGGCAGTACAAGCGTGGCCCTGTGAAAGACAAACTTATATTACTCGTTAAAATAATGTCCCTCGTAAGTCACAGTTATTCTGCAAATGTGACACGTAAAATATATTTTACTCTATATTTACGACTACGATGTTTTCCCTTGTGCAAGTCTTGCCGAATTTCATGATTCTAGGTCGACGGGAAATACCCAAAAAGGTTTTGATTTATTTCTATTTTTAAATTCTCTTATATTTTTGATTTTTGATGGCCTCAGGTTCTCAAGTACATCATCATCATCAGCCTATAGCAGTCCACAGCTGGACATAGGCCTCCCCCAATGAGCGTCATAGCGCCCTGTCTAGTCCTGTCATAGGGTCCTGTATTTCTGTCAAGTTCATCATCCCGACCAAAATATTTTCACTGCTGGAAATTAAATAAAAAAATAATAAATAATGCTGGACAATTCACACAGCATTATCTAGCCCCATGGTAAGCAGAGCTTGTGTTATGGGTACTAGATAACTGATATACATAAAACAATACATTACATAGATAGATATTTTTAGTATACATAGAAATCGACCAGAGCACCCGGAACAATTAACTGCAGATCGTACACACAATTGTTCCGAGGCGGGCATCGAACCCGCAACCTCCTGCGTCGCAGGAAGACATCCGCCTGCCACGGCATAGATGTCGTCATCTTTTATGGATGAAGAGGATCCTAAACTTACTATCACTACATAGTATAAAACAGTCGCTTCCCGCTGTCCGTCTGTCCCTATGTATGCTTAGATCTCTAAAACTACGCAATGGATTATGATGTGGTTTTTGTAATAGATAGACTGATTCAAGAGGAAGGTTTATAAACCATTTGACACAAAGATTTCCAGCTAGTTTAATATGAAATTTTAATAGTATCTCTTTCGTTCCAGGTCTGTTCATCCTGCTAATGCTTGGGTTCTTTGCTCTGGGAGCCGGCTGCTTCGTGCTATTCCTGCATCCGTACGATTTCCTATTCAAACAGGTTTGTTTAATTATTACTAGCGTCTGACCACGACTAAGCCCGCATTTTTTTTAAAATAGCTTATGTTATTCCATGTGCTTTGTGATCTTTGTCTATAACATTTCAATCGAACCCGCAACCTCCTGCGTCTCAGGCGGACCTTCGCCCACCGCGCTACAGAGGTCGTCAAATAAATAAATAATGCTGGACAATCCACACAGCACCATCTAGCCCCAAGCTAAGCAGAGCTTGTGATATGGGTACTAGATGACTGATATACACCATATGACATAATACATAATACATATACATAATACAACATATGACATAGATAGATATTTTTGTATTATACTATACATAGATAACGACCAGAACACCCGGAACAATTATCTGCAGATCGTAGGTACACACAATTGTCCTGAGGCGGGAATCGCAACCTCCTGCGTCGCAAGCGGACTTCGCCCACCGAGCCACAGAGGTCGTCAAATACACTGTTTCACAGTCTCTTTGTTTACAAAAAATATCTAGGTTTCCAGAACCAAGAAACGTAATTCGCTGCTAAGGCTACGAGCACTATGAATACCGTTACTTTCATCGAGAAATATACATAGTTATAAAACGCATTAATCAAATAATAACTGGTTCGCAACGACCGGTTACCTAAGATCATTTATATTCATTATATTAAAGGTCTAGTTTTTGGTCGCGGTTAGTTTTATTATAAGGGGATTGGCAAAGGGTTATGAAGCTAACATCGAATATCAATATAGTGAGCAGAACCTAGTATACCATAAGGGCGATGCCACGTGAAGACGTGAGCAGAAACTATTATACCGTAAGAGCGATGCCATGTGAAGACGTGAGCAGAAACTAGTATACTATAAGGGCGATGCCACGTGAAGACGTGAGCAGAAACTAATATACCGTAAGAGCGATGCCATGTGAAGACGTGAGCAGAAACTAGTATACTATAAGGGCGATGCCACGTGAAGACGTGAGCAGAAACTAATATACCGTAAGGGCGATGCCATGTGAAGACGTGAGCAGAACCTAGTATACTATAAGGGCGATGCCACGTGCAGACGTGAGCAGAACCTAGTATACCATAAGGGCGATGCAACGTGAAGACGTGAGCAGAACCTAGTATACTATAAGGGCGATGCCACGTGAAGACGTGAGCAGAAACTAATATACTGTAAGGGCGATGCCATGTGAGACGTGAGCAGAACCTAGTATACTATAAGGGCGATGCCACGTGAAGACGTGAGCAGAACCTAGTATACTATAAGAGCGATGCCACGTGCAGACGTGAGCAGAACCTAGTATACCATAAGGGCGATGCAACGTGAAGACGTGAGCAGAACCTAGTATACTATAAGGGCGATGCCACGTGAAGACGTGAGCAGAACCTAGTATACTATAAGGGCGATGCCACGTGAAGACGTGAGCAGAAACTAATATACTGTAAGGGCGATGCAATGTGAGACGTGAGCAGAACCTAGTATACTATAAGGGCGATGCAACGTGAAGACGTGAGCAGAACCTAGTATACCACAAGGGCGATGCCACGTGAAGACGTGAGCAGAACCTAGTATACCATTAGGGCGATGCCACGTGAGACGTAAGCAGAACCTAGTATACCATAAGGGCGATGCCACGTGAGACGTAAGCAGAACCTAGTATACCATAAGGGCGATGCCACGTGAGACGTAAGCAGAACCTAGTATACCATGAGATGCCTTGTCTATACTTGCCCGGTGGGTCCATTAATAAACCATTTTGTCTTTTAAAATTATTAACATCTAGTTAAGGTAGGTTGTAGATTTTATTATCTTATATATCTCTATAATATAAAAATGAATCGCTGAATGTGTTGCTACGCGCAAATTTCAAGAGCAGCTGACCCGTTTTCGGTAATTCTTTTTTTAGAATATTCCTTGAAGTACGAGGATGGTTCATAAGAAGAGATTTTTTTTTTAAATTTGACCACCCGTGCGAAGCCGAGGCCGCTAGTATATAGTATAAAACAAAGTAGCCATATTTATTGATTATTCTAGCTTCCCGCTGTCTGTCTGTCCCTATGTATGCTTAGATCTTTAAAACTACGCAACGGATTTTAATGCGGTTTTTTTTAATATTTAGAGAGAGACATTTCACAAAATGTATACCATCAATTATTCGAACACCCAAACTGTCACATTTAAATATTTATTTCAGTTTTTTTTTTAATCCGCACAGCATTATCTAGCCCCATGGTAAACAAAGCTTGTGTTATGGGTACTATATTTTTTATAGATAACTGATATACATAATACAATACATTACATAGATAGATATTTTTTATTATACATAGAAAAAGACCAGAACACCCGGAACAAATATCTGCAGATCGTACACACAATTGTTCCGAGGCGGGAATCGAACCCGCAACCGCGCCACATCGGTCGTGAAGATTGGTACCGTGGTTATTTTTAGGCCACATAATTTTCCATAATTAATTATTTATTATTTTTATCTTATATTAGGGCCCACAGAACAGAGAATTGTTCTGTGTGAGGGCCCTTAGCTTTTATCTAGATGATTGGTCACCGGTTATTTTTGTTATTTATAAAACGAAGGGTTTATTTAAATTTGAACATTATAACATGCAACCCAAGCCTGTATCATAAAACCTTTTTTAAGATGGCCTTCAGCGTTGCAACGGTACCCAAAAAGTTCCATTATATCGATAAAAATAGTTTTAACTACGCTAATTTTGGAGGTTTGAGGTTCGTTTACCGCTTAACACTTTGACTGCGGTTTTTTTTTCGACGACTGCGATCTTTTTTTTAACCTAAAAAATTCGTGCTGCCGCTCTACACAGCGGTTGTTGCGCCGCACATGCGTTTCGTTCGAAAAATATTACGGCTGTGCTGAGTCACACAGATCTGTATTTTCTCAGCCGCTGCGCTAGTGTGGATTTACGCATATTAGTCACTTGTAGAAAACACATACCGTGTGATTTCAGCAGTCGAAGTGTTAATGAAATTTTGGCGTATTATTGTGTTGTTTTATTTAATAACGTACCTATCTACAAAGTTTTCAGTACAATCACCTTAGTTGGTCGATTCAGATTTTAAATGTATTCGAGTTCACGAATCACTATTTACGCCGAAATGCCGCCGCTAGAAAACTATCTTTATTTGTACATTTGTATAATTCATAATTAAGACTGCTTCAATACCTTCATGTTACTTTTTGAATGATTCAATTCGGATATTCCTTTCGAAAGATATCACGAGTTCAAAAATGTAAGTATTAGAAAAAGTCGCGTGGTTGCCACTCACGCCCCGTTCGGTTAACTGCGACGTAAGCGTCGTCACTGAGATAGGGGAGGTGAAAAATAAATTATGAATAATAATAATAATAGTATGCCACTCTTAACATTATGATTGACTTGTTTATGGCAGACGTCCGCAATCCCAAAATATAGCCCGATTACCCAGTCCATCCATCCATCACAATAGCCCGGTTTTATTTCTTTCATTTTTCTTTGCAATAGTCTATACACCTGGCGGATACCATCATTGGGTGTATCATATTGTGCACCCGAGGATGATACCCGCTATGTGTAGCCATCGTATTTAGATTAACTCTCTCAAAGGGCCTCTGTGCTGTTGACTTCGGCCCCACGCAAGCCAAAGGACCGGGTCACTTTATGGCCCGAGATCATGGTATTAATAATAAATACCCGCGAACGGCCGCTAGTATTTTTATAATTTTGTATTTAAACAAATTATTCTTATTACAGAAAGTGATCTTCCAAGATGGCGGGGAAATCTTCGAGATGTGGGCCAAGCCGGAGGTCCAGCTATTCTGCCGGGTCTATCTCTTCAATGTCACCAACGCTGAGGAATATCTGTCGGGGAAGGCGGACAAGATCGTGGTGGAGGAAGTTGGACCTTATGTTTACAGGTATAGAATGGATAAATAAATAAATAATGCTGGACAATCCACACATCTAGCCCCAAGCTAAGCAGAGCTTGTGTTTTGGGTATGACCAGGTGGGATGACGACCTGCGAAAAACTGCAGGTAGATGCTGGATGCGTCAAGCTGAAGACAGGGCGCTATGGCGCTCATTAGGCCTATGTCCAGTAGTGGACTATCATGGACTGATGATGATATAAACTCTTCAGGGTATTTCCAAAAAATTATGCTCGCACTCAAGCACCATAAATCCTGTTCTGTGACTCAAATCCAAATGCCATTACGGACTGGTCAGCTACAAGTTTATGCAAATTTTCAAATGACGTAGGTACCAGATTAGATGATAGTAAATAACCTTTGATATGGTATGCACTTAAATATTAATGTAGGTTTATTTGAGCCCCATTTAAGACTAAAGACCCAGTAATAAAAAATGAGATAAATATAAGTTTTTTGGTGCTCAAATTTTTGTAATAAAAAATACACATTCCTGAGCACAAAGTCACACTTTAACAACAAGAACAATACGTTGACACAGCCTTTTGTGTGTGCTAATAAAAACTGTTCTATTAGTGGAGACTGCGACTCGGCAAACGTAGTGTAGGACGCCCTCCGGCTATATACTTAGACGACCAATGTGGCGCGGCGGGCGAAGGTCCGCCTGCGACGCAGGAGGTTGCGGGTTCGATTCCCGCCTGCGAACAATCTTATCTACGATCAGCAGATATTTGTTCCGGGTGTTCTGGTTGTTTTCTATGTACAATAAAAAACATCTATCTATGTAATATATTGTATTATGTACATCAGTTATCTAGTACCCATAACACAAGCTCTGCTTACCATGGGGCTAGATAATGCTGTGTGAATTGTCCAGCATTATTTATATTTATTTCCTTCCAGAGAGGCGTTGCAGCACAACGTGACAGCTTTCAACGAGAACGGAACAGTCTCCGCTATCCCCATCCACCCACTCACGTGGGTCGAGGAAATGTCCGAGGGACACAAGGAAGACGACATCGTTTACATGCCGCATATTGCTTTATTGGTAAGTTATATTATTATTATTTATTTTTATTTTAAGTCGTTATTGTCCCACTGCTGGGCAAATGCCTCCTTTTTCTCCTTCCACTCCTCGCGGTCCAACGCTGCAACAGGCTATGATGGAAGATGTGCCTCGAGCTCGTCACGCCATCTCATCCTGGGCCTTCCACGTCGCCTCTTAGCGTTGGGTGGGCTCCACTCTGTGGTAATTTAATAATGAAAAGCATGATTGCCGTGGTAAACATGTTCTGTAGAGACCGTGACTTGGCAAACGTAGTTACCGTGACCGTATTCTTGTCTGAAGATCTTGACTTGGCAAATGTACCCTTCATCATCATCAGCCTAGTCCACTGCTGGACATAGGCCTGCCCCAATGAGCGCCATAGCGCTCTGTCTTCAGCTTGCCACATCCAACATCTACCTGCAGTCTTTCGCAAGTCGTCATCCCACCTGGTCGGAGGGCGTCCTACACTACGTTTACCAAGTCGTGATCTCCACTCAAAAACACGTTTATCCCAGCTGTTGTCGGTTCTTCGCGAGATATGGCCGGCCCACTGCCACTTCGGCTTGCTAATTCTTTGAGCTATGTCGATAACCTTGGTTCTCTGTCGAATGTATTCGTTTCGTATCCTATCCTTCAGAGAAACTCCGAGCATAGCTCTTTCCATAGCTCGCTGAGCGACTTTGAACTGGTGGACCAGCCCTACCGTGAGTGTCCACGTCTCAGCTCCGTCCAGCTATACCTTCAAATCTATAAAATAAATGAATTGCAACACGACTCGCAATACTTTAGTTTTGTTTTAATTTGTTGCGATAACATGAACTTGACTCTAATAGAAAGTTCTGTGGTGTTCGATGAACTAAATTGATGTTTACGTAACTTGGTGTTGTCGATAGTTGGTAGGTGCAGATTAGTTTCTCGTTCACCAATTCAAACAATGCATTTCTGCCGTCCTTAAGCTAAAATACCGTTAACTACCAAAACCTAATTTCGAGATATGCGCAAAATAGCGGGAAATAATTTAAAATGTATGCTGTTTTGATACCATCAACAATTTGTTCGACCTGAAGGTGTCAAAAAATAGTACTTCAGAAGTACTTTCTAATAGCTTATCTTTCATCTAATAACTATAATTCAAATAATGTAAAAATATGTTTTGTATGGCCAAATGTTAGATAACGGCATTTTAGCTTAAGGACGGCAGATTTGCCGTCTTAACCACTTTGGAATGGGGTCCTGAGTGAAAACAAAACCAGAGGATTTTAAAGGGTAATTGTCACTACATAGTAGACGACCGATGTGGCGCGGTGGGCGAAGATCCGCCTGCGACGCAGGAGGTTGCGGGTTCGATTCCCGCCTCGGAACAATTGTGTGTACGATCTGCAGATATTTGTTCCGGGTGTTCTGGTCGTTTAAAATATCTATCTATGTAATGTATTGTATTATGTATATCAGTTAGTACCCATAACACAAGCTCTGCTTACCTTGGGGCTAGATAATGCTGTGTGAATTGTCCAGCATTATTTATTTATTTATTTTTGGGTGGTCAACATCAAACATTGTAGTCTGTGATTGTAGTAGTTACCCTTCTGCGCTTGTATAGAAATACCTATGAGCGACTCGTTTAACCTTAACATACCTCTTAACATACCTTTAGCAAGCATTTCCTAATATCCTGCCAAGAGGCCATCCTTAAAGTAAATGTTAATGCATATCTAACCTACTCGGAACCAACGAGCATGGTCATACCGGGTTGTTTATAACCGTGGTTGCAAGTTTGTTTATAGCCCGATGTGTTATGGGACCTATATAATTATAATGCAAGCTGTCAATGTTTTAAAGCCTATAAAACCAAAGTTCTACCAACATAAACTTTGTAGGTAACTAAAACTTACATGTACCTAACAGTCGAGCTTAGAGTTCGCTGCAATTTATGTTCACAAATCCGAACAATGTCAGAATCATTTTTAAAAACTTACTACATTAATTTTAGTCCCTTAGAACCGACGGCCGCTGGGGCAAACGTGTTCTTGAGTGGAGACCACGACTCGGTAAACGTAGTGTAGGACGCCCTCCGACCAGGTGGGAGGGTCAGAAGTCGTTTTGTGCGATTTGACATCATCCGTCAATTTCTTTCGTATAATAATAATAATGCTGGACAATTCACACAGCATTATCTAGCCCCATGGTAAGCAGAGCTTGTGTTATGGGTACTAGATAACTGATATACATAATACAATACATTACATAGATAGATATTTTTTTTATTATATATAAAAAACGACCAGAACACCCGGAACAAATATCTGCAGATCGTACACACAATTGTTCCGAGGCGGGATTCGAACCCGCAACCTCCTGCTTCGCAGGTGGACCTTCGCCCACCGCGCCACATCGGTCGTCATGTATGTTCACCGCGGATAGTGTAGCTTCCCACCCAACGCTCAGAGAATTTTTCAAATCGGTCCCGTAATTTCGGAGCCTATTACAAACAAAAAAACAAAACAATCAAACCTTTCCGCTTTATAATATTAGTATAGATATTTGGTGAGCAAAACTTAGGGAGATATAAAATCGAAAACAATTTTACGAATAGACCCGTAGAAAATGCATAGTTTACGCAATAACAGGCGAATCGGAGGTTCGGAAAATAGGTAATACTTCTTAAACCTGTCGTCCGTCACACCCATCTGAAGCTGCCTAGAGTATTTCACAAGATGCCTAGGCATCTACGATGTGGCAATATCTAGACTTTTATGGCCTATCATAAGAGAATATTTGAATTGCTATCAAAGTATTAAGCAAGGTCTTTGCAAGCCTAGATTATGCCTAGAGGTCCAAAAACTGAAGGCTGATGTGGCGCGGTGGGCGAAAGGTCCGCGACGACGGAGGTTCTGGGTTCGATTCCCGCCTATAGGGGCACTATAATATCGCCCAAAAACTCACGTTTCGCATCATTGCAAACACATTAGTACCTACTTTTAATTAGTATCAACTTATAAAGCTACTTACTTGACCACTTATCTGTGCAATATGTTGTTAGTTGTAGTAAAGGGCACTTATGCACTAAACAAACAAAATTATAGGTGCTTAAGGTGATCGTATACTAGGACTCACGCGCACTTAAAGCGCATGGGAGTTAAGTGTTACACAGCTTGAAGTGTTTGAGAAGCAAATTAACTACATATAAAAGAAACTGTAACAAATTTAAAATCATAGAAATTACTAAAATGTTTATAAGAAAGGCCGTTGAAATAAAATGTGTTATCGTTGAGCCGGTGAGTGCACAAAATACCTACATCATCAGCCTATATTACTCCACAGCTGGACGTATGCCTCCCCTAATGAACGCCATAGATTCATAGGGGGTTAACACTTTGACTGCGATTTTTTTTCGACGACTACGATCTTTTTTTTTAACCTAAAAAATTCGTGCTGCCGCTCTACACAGCGGTTGTGTTGCGCCGCACATGCGTTTCGTTCGAAAAATAATACGGCTGTGCTGAGTCACAAAGATCTGTATTTTCTCAGCCGCTGCGCTAGTGTGGATTTACGCATATTAGTCACTTGTAGAAAACACATACCGTGGGATTTCAGCAGTCAAAGTGTTAATGCCCATAATTCCCGCGCTGGGTATGCGGTTTGGGGATCGCAGTTCAGTGATGGTGGTTGAGTTGTAAAATAACTTAGCTAGAAACAATAATTTGTCCATCGACTTATATTATCGACGTAGATTCAATAATTAAAGAAATAATTTGAATACATATTATAATAGAACGGAAAGTACCTATTATCCTGAATTACTCTTACAAAGTCTAAAATTATATTTTTTTATAAACGATTTTAAAGCCCTCATTTCGCTATGTTAAATGCTTACCTACGTCCGTTAGGTTCTAATGGGCGCGCACCTTTACACAACAGTCTTGTTAATGTATAGTTGAACATTAAGTGTTATTTATTTATTTACACAATGCAAACACATGTCATTGTAAATCTGTTCGAACAAGATTTTAGGTCAGCTGTGACGTATGGCGCCAAACCCTAACCTAAATAAATACTTAACCAAATATACAGACCCTAGAAATACAGACCCTGACACAATGTGATTTTACTAACCTCGGTATCACTACATAGTATAAAACAATGTCGCTTCCCGCTGTCTGTCTGTCCCTATATATGCTTATGCTTGCATCTTTAAAACTACGCAACTTATTTTGATGCGGTTTTTTTAATAGAGAGGTTTCAAGAGGTTAAGGTTATAAACCACTTGACCTAAATTTCCACGCGTACGAAGCCGCGGGGCGCAGCTAGTTGTATATAATAATCATTGACATAGATTTTTCCGCGTGCAATGCGTGAATTTTGACAAGTACCGCAAAACTTTAAAGTTTTGCGGTACTTGTCAAAATTCACGACTCAATAACTTTAAAGTTATTCTGTGCAAGAACCTACCTTCACAATTTATTGTAGTAGTTAAGTATTCTGCGAACATACCTCAATCTTATTGTAAGCAAAACATCAAAAAGTTATTTGGGTAAACGTGTTCTTGAGTAGAGACCGCTAATTGGCAAACGTAGGACGCCCTCCGACCAGGTGGGATGACGACCTGCGAAAGACTGCAGGCAGATGGATGCGGCAAGCTGAAGACAGAGCGCTATGGCGCTCATTCGGGGAGGCCTATGTCCAGCAGCAGTGAACTATTATAGGCTGATGATGATGCTGATGCCTCTCCTATCCTAAGGTTTGCTGGAAGAAAACTCTTAGCCAGGGTTAAGCTCGCCTATGTACATATATTGTTTACTTAAGTTATTTCTATGTTTTAATTTGTGTGTATAAAGAATTAAATAATGATTTATTTATTATATTATTTGGTAATAACTCAAATTTAATAAGATCTCTTTTCATATTCTCCACAGAGTATAGCCAACGTAGTCTCCAAGCAGTCAATCTTCACTCGCTTCGGCCTCAACAACCTGGTGACCCTGACAAACACGCACCCTCTCACCAAGATGACTGCGCGGGAGTTCATGATGGGCCATAAGTCGGAGCTGATGACCCTCGGGAACACCATGATGCCGGGCTGGATCTATTTTGATAAGCTGGGGCTGATTGATAGGGTAAGTAATCCACTTGTAGATATCGAAACCTACCTACTGCTATGAAGGTTGGTTCCTTGCTATACCTTATTTTTTACATGTTAGCTGAAGAAAGTACCAATACTTTCTCATGCATGCTAGTTAGGACTAGCACGCGG
Source organism: Eupithecia dodoneata (assembly GCA_947044415.1). NCBI lineage: Eukaryota > Metazoa > Arthropoda > Insecta > Lepidoptera > Geometridae > Eupithecia > Eupithecia dodoneata. The sequence continues at coordinate 4,020,081 of OX345683.1, read as the reverse complement.
ATTGTTGTCTAGGGTAGAAGTGAAAAAGTGACATTCTTCATAAATTAATTGCGTAACTCTTATTAAATTAAATAATGCTGGACAATTCACACAGCATTATCTAGCCCCATGGTAAGCAGAGCTTGTGTTATGGGTACTAGATAACTGATATACATAATACAATACATTACATAGATATTTTTTATTATACATAGAAAACGACCAGAACACCCGAAACAAATATCTGCAGATCGTACACACATTTGTTCCGAGGCGGGAATCTAACCCACAACCTCATCGCGGCGCAGGTGGACCTTCGCCCACCGCGTGGAATCCAAATGAACAATCAACAATTTGCAGCATTAAATACAAGGGATTTTTTTCGTCTACAGATGTACGATTTTAACGGCGACTACGAGACGATTTTCACCGGCAAGGATGACGTTCGTAAAGCCGGTCTCATAGACACGTACCGCGGGTCAACAGACCTGCCTCAATGGAAGGGCCAACATTGTTCGAACGTACAGAACGCGTCCGACGGTACAAAGTTCAAGGGAGGCGTGACGGAGAATGAAGAAATTTTGTTCTTTAGGAAGAGCTTGTGTCGTGCTGCGCCTTTGGTAAGTTTCTTTTTTCGGGTTCTTCTTAGTATATTTAGTTAATAAACACAAAAGTAATTTAAAACGGGATATTTACCATGATTGAATTTTTGAGTTTTCCATGCGTATGAAACAGTGCCGAAATATTGGAAAAATTTAATCATGGTAAATCCCGTGCAAGAAGAATAAATAAATAAATAAATCACTCGTTACTATATATGCGTAGGTATGTTAGTCTATAGCAGGACATAGGCATCCCCTAATGAGCGCCATAGCGCCCTGTCTTCAGCTTGACGCATCTAGCATCTCCCTGTAGTCTTTCGCAGGTCGTCATCCCACCTGGCCAGAGGGCGTCCTACACTACGCTTATTTTATTTACTATTATATACTATAACACTACATTGTCTCTAACGGTATTTTTATCTTGTCTGTAGATACCAACAGGCAAGGGCGTGAAGAATGGTCTCAACGCGTACTTGTACACGTTCCCTGATCACATGCTGGATAACGGGAAGTACATCAATGAGAACAAGTGCTTCTGCAGAAACGGTAAGCAAGATATTTTGTTTTCAACTGTACAAGTAATAAGTAAAAGTAAAATAATATTTATTTTGCCAGAAAAGAGACGAATAGTATACGTACTCGTATAAATTACACTTAAATTAACAGAGAAACTGACAAAATCGGTCTCCACTCATGTGCCATGGTAGAGCATATCATACCATAGCGCTGGTCTTCCGTGGAGACCGTGGTGCGTAAGGCTCTAGACTAGACAGACGGACCGCATTTCAGAACTGCACGCCGACTGCCAATAGAACTGCAAATGAACTGCAATCGGATTGCGCAGTTGGTTTGCAGTTCAATTGCAGTCGTGTCAACTGCATTCAAACTGCAAATGTGCGGTTGGATTGCAGTTGAAATGCGGTCCGTCTGTCTAGTCTAGAGCCTTAGGTGGCCTAATACATAGGTACGTATAAGTTTTTAATATCTACGTTTAAGTTTTGGACTGTGCAAGGTTCTTTTTATCCAGGAAATAAGTGTGAAGCTGCACGCAAAAAAAAACTCATAATGATAACAGTCACCGAGGGCGTCTTCGCGCGCTTTTTGTTATTTCAGATGCTATGCAAATTTTCTGCCCGACCCGTTCATCAAGTTTAAGCTATTTGTGTAGTTGATATTTAAATATTAGATTGAAATATTAGTAACTCATTAATTATAATGTTAATTATAACGTAGTATAATTAACATGAGCGTGTAAAATATTATTTTTTATAAATATAGATATTTTATTAAGTGTAAAGGCGTAACAAACTACCAATTTTCCTCCAAAGTCTTTCCTTACTACAACCTTCTAGCTCCAAGATGATTTTCTAATTTGATTTCTATCTTTTCAAGGTTACTGCCTTCCTGATGGTCTAATCGACGTCACAGAATGCTACTACGGCTTTCCGATCGCTCTGTCGTATCCTCACTTCTACCAGGGAGAGGAAATTCTCTTCAGCAAGGTCGATGGCTTGACACCAAACAAGGAAAAGCATGAAACTCAGTGAGTACAACTAAAATACATTAAATAAATAAATAATGCTGGATAATCCACACAGCATCATCTAGCCCCAAGCTAAGAAGAGCTTGTGTTATGGGTACTAGATGATAGTACACTTAAAAAAATACATTACCTACATAGATAGATATTTTTTATTATACGTAAATTACGACCCGGAACAAATGTCTGCTAATCGTACACATAATTGTCCCGAGGCGGGAATCGAACCCGAAAACTCCTGCGTCGCAGGCGGACCTTCGCCCACCGCGCCACAGAGGTCGTCATTGCCTGTTGGTGTTGCCTAATTTTAGTAAACGACACTTATTACGGATTTTGAATATAGTGTACTATTGAGAAAATTTTTACAGTTCTGATAAACAATGTTTAGAAAGATGTCCAAGGTTGAGCCTTGAGGTACTCCCGTATGGTGATAATGTAACTCGCGACCGGTTTGCGACAGGCGTAAATTAAGCAATCAGTGCTGTCAAACGTCAATTTTGTATTAGTTTGACACAAGCTACAACGTCAAAATTGGTCAAAATTGACGTTTGACAGCACTGATTGCTTAATTTACGCCTGTCGCAAATCGCAGTCGCGAGTTACATAATCACCCGCAGGCTGATTATGTAAAAGCAACAGCAACAGCGACGCGACCGCGACCGCAATTTTAGCAAGCAATTTTTAGTTCACCGATTGTCCGGCAGAGGGAAACCTAGTGCTCGATTGCTGGGTGACGTAGTACCTGGTGTCATGTTAGTACAAAATTGGCTTTTGACAGCACTGATTGCTTAATTTTCGCCTGTCGCAAACCGGTCGCAGTTACATAATCAGGGGGCCGGTCGATCATGGTTCAGATTCCGATCATGTTAATAAATAAATAAATAAATAATGCTGGAAAATTGACACAGCATTAGTCCCAAGCTAAGCAGAGCTTTGTTTTATGGGTAGGTACCTACCTGATAACTGATATACATAATACATATTAAACGAACAGAACACCTTTTTTTTTATTACGCCGATAGTGTGTAGATGTACATTATGCTGAGACAGGACCTAATGGTTCACTTGTTGCTTTTTATCGACAGTTAATTTTTTAGTTAAGTTTTTGTTTTATAATACATAGTAACAAGATGTAACTACTTCATAGTAAACTAATAAATGAATTTTCTCTCTTTCTTATATTCTGACTCACAGGACGAACGGACACTGCGACAGGCAACATAATTATTTATTTTATTCCTACTTTTATTTTCAGATTCTGGATCGAGCCTTACTCCGGTCTCCCCCTCGACGTGAGTTCCAAGTTCCAAATCAACATGGCCCTCGGCGATATCTCGAATATCAAGAACTGCGAGCGATTCGGCAACATGTACCTGCCTATGTTATGGTTTGATATCGTAAGTATCCTTTACTAATAATAATAAGGAAGTAGGATCAAGGGCCAGATCCAAAAGGCGGTACTCCCGGACTCGACACCCATCGTCAGGACGTTCCTCTCTCTGCAGCCCTAGTCACCGGCCGCTTGACTCTACCGAGCGGTCGGTGATCTACCGTTTTGATTTATTTTTTACTGTAGAATAGTTTTATAATATTTGACGACCTCTGTGGCGCGGTGGGCGAAGGTCCGCCTGCGACGCTGAAGGTTGCGGGTTCGATTCCCGCCTCGGAACAATTGTGTGTACGATCTGCAGATATTTGTTCCGGGTGCTCTGGTCGTTTTCTATGTATAATAAAAAATATCTATCTATATAATGTTATTGTATTATGTATATCAGTTATCTAGTACCCATAACACAAGCTCTGCTTACCATGGGGCTAGATAATGCTGTGTGAATTGTCCAGCATAATTTATTTATTTATTTTATTGTATTTTCTATAGTAAACAATTTATATTTGATACGAGAATTATAAGAGTGAATAATAATATAGACTTTATTTATACTTAAACTAAGTTTACTATTATACTTATGTAAAATTAGACAGTGGCTATTTTTCTCTATTGCATCTGTTTGCCCAGTATGGCAAAGGCCTCTTTTAACTGCTTCCTCCCTTGCTCGTGCGTTCTAGACTATGGGAGATACCCCCATATCTTTGGTCATTACCTCAAATAATTCTCCACTCAAACTTGTTCAATGGCGTTTCGAGCATTCCTCCAAAACATGCTCGAGTTCGGTATGCTTAGTCGTTAATTTGGTTATATATCAACCTCTCTTATATACCTTCGCGATGGGTAATTGTAGGTTTCATCGTCGTAAATGTAATTGAGATAGTCTCCAAAATCCATTGTAAATAACAACAAACTATTTCGAGAAGCATTCAAGGTAGGTAGCGAGGTACCTTGAGATGACAGTTCGTTATTCCACACGTATGAAAAAATTCTCGAAGGCTGTTTCGAGTGAAGGATTTTTTTACGATCAAGCATACCGAACCGCATTTGGAGGTTGAGTAGAGTTTGAATCGAAGTCGAGGTAATGACTAAAGATATGGGGGTAAGCCTGTCCTGAACATTCATTTAATTTTGAGCCATTTATTGTTTGTTTTCCATACATTTTCCAACAATAGGGATCTAAAATAATATCTTCTTGCTGTCGCCCATCACTTTCTTATAGTGCCTCCTTTCCGTCCTTTACAACTTTCTAACAAATATTTTAAACTGGCTAGTAGTTATAGTTAAGGCCGGCCGCCGTTGTCAAAAATTCGGCTACGATGCCTTCCTATTATTTGCCTTCCTTATATTTGTAATTGTAATTACTACTAGTTAAGGTAATAAAGCTGAAGTGGCAGTGGGCCGGCCATATCTCGCGAAGAACCGACGGCCGCTGGGGCAAACGTGTTCTTGAGTGGAGACCACGACTCGGTAAACGTAGTGTAGGACGCCCTCCGACCAGGTGGGATGACGACCTGCGATAGACTGCAGGTAGATGCTGGATGCGGCAAACTGTAGACAGGGCGCTTTGGCGCTTATTGGGGGAGGCCTATGTCCAGCAGTGGACTAATATAGGCTGATGATGATGATGAAGTGTAGCTGTACTGTGTAGCTTGGAAACCACAAACACTAGGTTTATAGGGCTTCGGATACTACATATGTACGTAAATTACCTTGAATATAAGATCTTTCCAATAATTACATGAATAATTTTAAAATCAAAGAATTTCCGAAAATCCTGACCTGTTGTTTGCTCAATCTTTAGCTTTTAGGTATTTGCTTTAGTACTGTATCTAATTATATATTTTCATCTTTTACAGAGAATGTACACTCTACCGCCATCTATGGAGCGGCGTTTCAATCTCTACCTGAACATCCTGCCGGTAGTCGAGCAAGGCATCATGTACATCTCCTTTGTGGCTGGCGCCTTCCTCACTCTTACCACCATCTACATTCTAACCTTCAAAATAATGTTCAAATCCATCAAACACAACGACCTGTGGTCAGAAACCGGCAAAAACAATATAGACGTTTACGCTCCTTGCGAGATACCACTAGATTCAGAGTTTGAGGATGATAGTATAACTAAAGAAAAACTTAACTTCGGTGATAAAATGAGAGATTTAAGTATCAAACTTACAGATAAAGTATACGATACCGTAGGTAGTGTTAAAGACATTGTCAAAGAAAACGCTAGAAATATCTTCGACATGCATACCGATGTTGTTATCGAAAGTGATGGAAGTAAAAGTGACTCTGGTGAGGAAAACGAAGAAAACTTTATTTATAAAAAAGTGAAGCAATCGGACAGTGAAGATGATTGCAAGTATTTAGAAGTTGTTGACGATGGTATGGATTTGGATATCAGTTTTGACAATGACAGGACTTTGTTAAAACAGGATGTGGTGTTACATATTAAATGAAAGGTTTAACCAATGGGGACGGCACAGGCTAAAGCTGTTGGCGAAATATCGACGCAAAGAACGGCAGTGGTAGAAAATCTATTGGCAACCAATGCGTTGAATGAAAACATCTGAAGCTCAGAGCAAAACTAACAAGCTACTTTGTATACTTAAAGGCACTAGGCTTTTTTCAGTAAATTTCTGAATTATTCTTCGTTTTCATTTTAATTTGCATAGAATGCATTTACTTAATTTATTATTGTTTTGCGGCTAGCATTAAAATTTGGTAGATTCCGACATCAAAACGCAAAATATGTAAAATTACTTGTACCTACCATAATTTTTGACGAATAAATGATAAATTACGAAATTCTAACTCCGCAATAACTGTTAGATTATTATCATTAATCTACAGTCTTAAACGGCCGTTACCAAGTGGTTAAAAACGCTTATGTGGCTCGATTTATAAATGTATATTTTTGTATATTGCTGCCATAAAGCGACTGTCTTGCCAAAGTCTGATATTATTAGTATTAATAAAACCTATATTCTGCGATTTCACATTCTGAATACTTTGGTGGTTGTGTGTTCCGCAATAGTTGCAATAATTAGCAATAAGCTCATCAATATACAAAATAAGTACCTATATTGCTATACCTAGCAATAAAATCATAAAAAAACAAATTGTTGCTATAAATATTTCCGTATAGATTTAAGTTTTCATATAAAAATAGTTTTCCAATTAGAAATATAATGAATTTATTCTTGTTTAAAATATTTTTTTTTAAATGCTTTTTCGAGTATCAGCTAATTTTTACTTAACAAAATCTCTGCTTACAATAAAAAAAAAAGGTTGCCTGGAAGAGATCGCTTCTAAGAGATAAGGCCGCCATTGTACTTGTATTGTATTGTAAAAAAATGTTAATGGCAATAGGCTATTTGACAAATTTTGGAAATCGTTTTAAATTATTCTTTATTACACACTACATTAATATTTCCGGGCGATCTACTGTATTATTTATAAAAATCAATGTTAAAGTTTAAATTTTCCAAACCGCGCCAAAACCGATGTTTCTGTAATGGCGCTATTGTTTACTGCCGTGTGACGTCACACGCAGTAGACAATAACAAATATTTATGCCACTAGTTATAATATTTATCAAAATTTGACAGAAAATGCTCCAGAAATAGCTCACAGATTGAATTTAACACCCAGAAAACACAAAACGCGAACAACAATCGGTCGAGGAATGTACATATGTTTACTGGCATGTGACGTCACCAGAGTTGTAACCAACAACAGGACGTTTTCGTCACAGATAAAATTCAATAAATTATTACATTTTGTTTCGTGTAATTTGCAAAAAATATACATAATTTAGTTGAAATAAAGCGAAAAATGTTTTTTTAGGCTATTATCTGATAGGATGACCACAATTTGTAACATATTTTCAATGTTGTCAAATAGCCAATTAGTTCATATTGCCGCTATTAATGCTAAATTATGTTACTTATTGCCGCTATTAATGTTAAATTATGTTACTTATTGCCGCTATTAATGTTCAATTATGTTACTTATTGCCGCTATTAATGCTAGATTATGTAACTATTGCAGTGTTTAATTTTGTAAATACGTTTTTATCTACCTATCGTATACGCCTTATAGTTAAGTTATTTTACGTTGTATTATTGTTAATTTTAATAACTGATGTACCTTTAATAATTGTGAATTTAAATGCTCATTATTTTGCTCAATATTGCAAATTTTTACCACTTTTATTGTTTATTTTTTATAAGTAAGTAAATATTACCTACGGCCGCTGGGGCAAACGTGTTCTTGTGTGGAGACCACGACTCGGTAAACGTAGTGTAGGACGCCCTCCGACCAGGTGGGATGACGACCTGCGAAAGACTGCAGGTAGATGCTGGATGCGGCAAGCTGAAGACAGGGTGATATGGCGCTCATTGGGGGAGGCCTATGTCCAGCAGTGGACTGCTATAGGCTGATGATGAAGTAAATATTTCAATTTTATACGTATTTCATAGACCCCGTTATAGAAAAATAAATACAATAGCAATAGAATATAGCAATAAATAGTAAGTAAATTAGAAACAAAATATCATTTATGATAAGTAGTCGCGAACAAAAGTAATGGAATTATTTAAACCATATTTATTATCTATACTAATATAATATTACAAAGAGGAAAGGTTTGATTTTTTGTTTGTAATGAATAGGCTCCGAAACTACTGGACCGATTTGAAAAATTCTTTCATCGTTGGGAAGCTACACTATCCCCGGTGAACATAGGCTATATTATATTTTCAAAAAAGTTAGGAATCCGTACTTAAACCGTGCGAAGCCGGGAAGGTCCGCTAGTATAATATAAACCTATCAAAACTGCGAAAAGGTTGATGTCAAATCTAGCTTGATATTACTATGCCAGTGAAAAAATAATCACGGAATTTCTTGCCTATTTATTTATTGAAAATATTAGCTAACACAAACCAACCTACGTTAACAGTGTTGTGTTTTTCTGACTATATGTTATCAAGAAAACAAACGACTATCAACTATTGAAGTTAATTTATAAGAGAGTATATAATTTATAAAAATTGATCAAAGTTTAATTGACGACCGATGTTGCGGCGGGTGAAGGTCCGCCTGCGACGCAGGAGGTTGCGGGATGGATTCCCGCCTCGGAACAATTGTGTGTACGATCTGCAGATTTGTTCCGGGTGTTCTGGTCGTTTTCTATGTATAATAAAAAATATCTATCTATGTAATATATATTATGTATATCAGTTATCTAGTACCCATAACACAAGCTCTGCTTACCATGGGGCTAGATAATGCTGTGTGAATTTTCCAGCATTATTTATTTATTTATTTTATTTAATATTTTTGGTTTGAAAAAGTGTTTGTATAGTTTTTACTATTCGGCAACGCAAACGAAACACATTTGCAATAATATATAATATTATTTATTTATATTTGAAATGATTTAGCCTTGATTTAGTTATATATGTATATTTTTTATTCATAAAGATAACAATCATAGACAAATTAAAACTATTTAATGTTATATAGATTCTTAATTAAATAGTTTTTGGATTGGATCCTGTATAAGATACCTACATAAGTAAAAACTACAAATTAATCATTCCAACGTTATAATTATAATTAGTTAATAAATTATTTCTATCAATAATTATTTGAACAGCCATCAACTCATTAATTGTGATATAATATAAAATGCATTAAAATTAATTTATAATAATTTATATGAATTAAGTTATATTTAGTGAAGTATTCTCTCTATACAGTTGGTACTTGGTAATTTGTATATAATATGTTATTGAGAATAAAAAACTGAAAAATAAATGTATTCTTTTATTTATGAACCATTCACATACAATAATTAAAAATAATAATAATAGAAACTAAAAAATACAATAGAACTTGAAATATTCTTAAGGGTCCGGCGACCCTCGCTTGCAAAAATCGCTCCGAATATCGCTGTCCCTGTTTAATCCTTGCGCCGCGCCACATGCGTGCGCGATAGCAATATTAGTCGGTCAAATTTGGTTTGTTCCGTAATACCAAAAATTATGACTGAAAACTTTTTGTATTCTTCACAAAGTAATGTTATTCTGTAACTAGATAATATAAGCTATGTTCCTTAATAAATAAAACGTAAGATATTGATGTTTTTAATACGAAACAAATAGCAAGAAAACTTGTCCATTTTCGCATAAAAATGTGCAAAATGAGATTGGCTTTCATTACATTTTAGGTAGGTAAGTATTTAGAAAAAAAATCTATTTGGAAACCTAGATAAATACTATTTTTATACAAATAATGCAATATTAAGTGGAAATATGCTGAATTAGAAATAATTTTGGTATTACGTTTGTATGAAGAATTCGTCCCTCCGGAGGCCCCTTAATACAAAAAACCGCTATACCCAATCCTAAAATATCTGCACCACAGCGTTCAAAATTGTACTTCATTCTAATAACATACTAAAGTATCTTTTGTCATAAAGTTAAAACATGTGAAACTGGTTTTGGCAATGGCCGTACAGTAAATAATAAATTAATAATTACATCATAAGGAAATCATACACGGCTTCTCCACAGTAATAGCTAAAAGTCTTGTAAACCCAATAAACGATCAGAACGTAGAAGGTAATTTGCACAGCTTTGTCTAACATCGCCATTCTGAAAAACAAAACATTAATTAAATCACTACATTACATAGTATAAAACAGAGTCGCTTCCCGCTGTCTGTCTGTGCCTATGTATGCTTAGATCTATAAAACTACGCAACGAATTTTGTTGCGATTTTTTTATAGATAAGAGTTATTCAAGAGGAAGGTTTATAAACCAATTGACACATAGATTTCCATGCGGGCGAAGCCGCGGGGCGCAGCTAGTAAATAATAAATAATTTCTGGACAATAACATCAATGCAATCACCAACACGCTTGCCAAACGTGGTGATTTATAGCAAAGCCCTTGTCTAGAGGCATGTCCACAAGTGGACAAATTATTATGTGTTCTGTGTGGAAGTTAAAAGATTTAGATCTCACCGTTTATAATGTGCCCTTGCTTTAGGCAGATCTTCATCTTTTTCCTTGAGTAGGTACCGCCGGCCGCCATAGCAGCATTGCGTGAAATATTCGCCGACGTCCAGGTTTTCAACCTATGGGGGAAAAATGTCGCATAAAAATTAAATTTATTTCATTTCATTTATTGCAAGAAATATGGTCATAAAACAAGGTCTTAAACATGGTAGTGTCACATACCAAAACACATTGGCATGCAAACATTTCTAAAAGTAGGTTCCTATAGGGTAGACCGAGGCGATTCGGATCACAGGGCGAATCGGATCAAAGTAAGAAAAAAATTAAAATTAAAAATACCGCGCAACACTGAACGCAGACACAGCGACACATCACTGCTTCCTCTATCCTCGCGTCGGTTGCCATTCGTTGAATTTCGATACCGCTCGTACTTCATTGCTGACGATGCTCGCGAGCCAATCACTTATGGACACTACGGCAGTTTTCGCTCCAATTGTAAGGTACGTAATAACTATAACTTGTATATTTGGTAAAAAAAATTGTGGAATTGCCAATGTTTTTGTGTAATGTTATTCAGTATGGATCTAATTTCGATAAACCTTATGTTTATTCTGTAAATTATTAACGGTATTCGGACTAAAGTAATTTTGTAAATCCATTAATATGGGGCGAATGGGATCAGGTCATTCAGGGCGAATAGGATCAGTTTTTAAATTACTTTTTACTCATTTATAATTAATGTTTTATTTTTTTAGATGGTTCGGACATCTAAGAAAAAAAACTGACCAAAGTCAGTGGTCTCAAGAAGATATGAAAAAGGCTTCAGAAAAAGTCCTGACAACAGTTTTTGTTGAAATTGAGCAACAAGACTGTGATGGTGTTACATCTGACACCATTAAAGATGTTATTCCCTCTCCGTTAAAGAGCCCCACCATTTCAAAGAAACTTCGTAAACTGACACAGCCGATTTTACATATCCACAAAAACAATCTCCTTATGACGCAAAGAAAAAACAAAACACTGAGAAGAAAAAATCTAAAGTAAAAGGACTGTCCCATCCTATACAAATGGATAATAATATATAATGGATAATAATATAACCTATATAAGGAGAGCCAAGTTCAATACAAAAATTATGATTGACTGTGGGCTTCCCCGCAAAAAGAATGGAGATATAAATGAGTGCCAAGTCAAATCTATGTAGGTTAGAGATCTAAATGAGTGCCAAGTCAAATCTATGTAGGTTAGATTTGACTTGGCCTAGCTTCATGAAATTTGGGCTTCTACATGTCCTTATGGATATAATTAAACAGACGTAGTTTTATGTGTTTACGTTAAAGATGTTTTGAGTTATAGAAGGGTCAAAAGTGACACCAAGTGGTTCGTGTAATGATACACTCGGCGCGTTCCTTTGCTTGAACTTGGCTTGAACACGCTGCCGCGTGTTCTAATATATACTCGTACATAAGAAGCTACTAATTAAGCCAATGTGATGAAAACAATAAATATATTGAGTATTGGATGAAGATATTGATGGGGTCTATATCCTTCTAAATGTCCATTAGGTTAGTAAGTTTTCATTTTGTATTTTATTATTATTCCACTCATTTAATTAAATTCTCGTATAAAATACATTTTTTACTATAGAAAATACAATAAAATATTATAAAACTATTCTACAGTAAAAAATATATCAAAACGGTAGATCACCGACCGCGAAGCTAGGCTCAAGCGGCCGGTGACTAGGGCTGCAGAGAAAGGAACTTCCTGACGATACGAGCCGAGTCCAAGAGTACCGCCTTCTGGATCTGGCCCTTGATCCAACTGCCTAGCGAGAGTCTCTTCAGGTGTTTATCGAGGCTCTTCGCTATTACGCCGTTAACCGAAACGACTATCGGGACTATAGTCGCTGAATCTACATCCCACATGCTGACAACCTCGTTAGCCAAGTCAAGATATTTGCTAAGTTTATCTTTTCTCAGCTCTAACGAGGTTAGCATCATGCGGTATGGTGACATCAGCGAGCACCGCCCTCCGTTCTAACCGATCTATCAGTACAATATCAGGCTTATTCGCAAGAATAGTCCTGTCCGTAATGATAGATCGGTCCCAATAGAGCGTGGCACGGCCATTTTCAAGAACTGGCGCCGGTGTGTACTTATAGTACGGAACTTCAGGACCAGTAAGGCCATATCGGAGAGCAAGTTGCTGGTGTATAATTTTGGCTACTTGGTTGTGTCTGTGCAAGTACTGAGAGTTAGCAAGGTGCGAACAACCCGAAAGTATATGACGGAGGGTCTCCCCAGGAAGATGACACGCTCGACAAATATCGATCGTGCCGTCTTTCATGATATACTTTCGATAATTGTTCGTCTTTACCACCTCGTCCATAATTGCACAAACAAAACCTTCGGTTTCCCCAAAGAGGTCACCAAAGCGTAGCCAGTTCACTGAGCTTAGGAGATCTACATCAGGTCCTGTGAGAACCTTGTAGAATCTCCCATGCAGCTCTTTGCTCTCCCATATAGTCTTCCGGTCCTGGATGCTCATCACCACAGGTTTGCGCCAGTTCTCGTTAGCCAAGGAGAGAGGGGTAAGGTTCTTATCTACTGCAACCACATCGCGATGCATCTGGTATTCAACTTGTAAAAAGTGATTTCTGAGATTGCATACCTCACGGTTGTGTAGGGTCTTGGCGTTTAAAAAGCCTCGACCACCACATTTCCGTGGGATATACAATCTCATTACCGAAGATCGAGGGTGTCGCATGCGATGAGTGACTAAAAGTTGACGAACCCTACAGTCCAAGGCTTCTAGTTCAGTCTGAGTCCATCTTAGTATGCCAAACGTATACGTGAGCAATGGCATAACCCAGCCGTTGAAGGCTCGCACCTTGTTGCCACCTGACAAAAGGCTATTTAGCACTTTTTTGAGGCGACAAAAGAAGCGCTCCTTCACCGACTGCTTTATGTCTCCGTCCACAATACCCAACGCTTCTGGCATACCAAGGTACTTGTAAGTTTCGCCCTCCGAGAGTGATTTCAGGGATATTGTCTCTGAAAGCTGTAAATTATCAGAATGTACAACTTTCCCTCGCTGTATTTGTATGACCGCACACTTATCGACACCGAACTCCATGTTAATAGCACTACTGAATATCTGTGTGATATTCAGAAGGGCCATTAACTGTGTTTTATTCGGCGCGAACAGTTTGAGGTCATCCATATACAGCAAGTGAGAGACGATCTCACCATCTCTCCGAGGGCGATAGCCTATTCCCGAATCCTTCAGTAGAGTACTGAGCGGATTCAGAGCCAGGCAAAACCACAAGGGACTCAGACTGTCGCCCTGGAATATACCCCTCTCTATCCTTATCTGATCATTGGTGGCAGGTAGTTCCACTCGGCTCCCTGGATGACGAAGAACAGTGGTCCACTGTCTCATACATGATCCCAAGAATGATCTTAGAGTAGTATCGACTTTATACAACTCTAAGACCCTCTCAAGCCAAGTATGAGGCACCGAATCATAAGCCTTCTTATAGTCTATCCAAGCAGCCGACAAGTTCCCTCTGCCACGTTTGACCTGTTGACTAATGGCCATGTCAATGAGGAGGAGCTCCTTAGTACCACGGGACCCAACCCTACATCCGTTCTGAGCAGGTGCCAAAATATTGTTTGTAACAATATGAGAGTTAATTTTGGTGGTCAAAATGGATGTAAGCAACTTGTAGATGGTGGGTAAGCACGTTATGGGTCTATAATTCTTTGGTTCCGCAGTACTACCAGATTTATGGAGCAGGACAGTTACACCCGTCGTCATAAAATGTGGGAGTGACCCGATCTCAATCGCTTCTTGGAATTGTGCAGCCAAAACCGAATGTGAGCACCGAAACCATTTCAACCAAAAGTTATGCAATCCATCCGGGCCAGGACTTTTCCAGTTTTGAACCGAGCGGATTGCATTACTTATATCTAACCGTGATATGGTTATAGCATCCATGGTTTCGATGTTTTCACATTCAGCACTGACCACATTCGCCCAGTCCGCTTCCGTGTGTCCAACCGGTATGGATCAGATGCCTCGCCAAAAATTATTTCCGGTTTCGACATCGGGTACCTGCCCTTCAGACACACGTAGATCAGGTTTCTCCCAGTCACGGTAAACTTTCCTTTGATCACTTTGAAAGATGCGATTCTGCCAAAATCTGTCAACTCTCTTTCTAAATCTTTTTATTCGGCTCGCCCACGCATAGACTTTCTGCTTTAGGTAGTCTATGCGCTCTGTGACAGAGGCTAAATAGTCCTGAGGTTGAACTTCAGTTCCGTCAAAAGCTTGTGTCACAAAACGCATAACCCTAGTTCTATGGTTACCCTCCCTAAAGCAGATTAGTTTAGCTATGAGGGTCCTGAACCTACAAATACGCTTCTCTATTCTCTGTTGCCAAGTAGGGATACTGCTAGCCTGGCGCGGAGCACGGTTAGAGTCCGGAAACTTTACCCGCGCAACCTTACAAGCCGCAATAGCCCCACAATAGAGAATAGAGTGCGTATCAGTAAGATCATTACTAGTCATTAGATATGGGACTAGTAATGGGTTCAAGGCCCCCACTACAGCTAAAGCACTTCTATGGGTAGGAAAGCGAGGCAGACGTGGCCTTAAATTTGAATTTCTATAATTTAGAATCGCCTCTTCCAAAGCCCTCCTCAATTGCTCATTATTTTGGGTACTTACCTCAATACTCTCGTGACTGACCTCTTCCACATTGTAATCAGGTTGGGAAATTACTGGTGTTGATGTAATGTGTCGCGGTGGCGACGTACCAACCTGGTTGCACTGCGGATGGTCCACCATTAGAGCACTGAGCGCTTCACGCCGGAGTTGATCAAGTGCAGCGTCATCCAACATTTTTGAACGTTGTATGACCCGTACCTGATCAGATAGTCGCTGCACGTTACAGTTGACTGTCGGTTCAAGGACCTGAAACAACGGCAGTATCTTGGACCGGTATGCGGTCAGGTTAGTTCCACCCTCTGTAGCCCTATAGTACGCGCGCATGACGTTCTCGTTTATTTCTTTTGTCCATTTGCGCCGCACTCTTCCATCAGCGGCGGGGGCCGGTCGCGGGGCTGTGCGCCCTGCAGGTCCCAAGCCAGCTGATAGTGGGGGTCGGCCTCGCCGCACAGATGTTCGCGGCGGTCGAGGCGACGGTGGCAGCTCGTTTTCGCTGCTCAACACATCACTCGTGACTTTTATTGCGCGTCATTTTAATTATGATGAGTCACTGACTTGACTTCTTTTGGCAATATATGTCTGGTTTGCCACTTTTAAGGAAGGTTTAGAAACTATTCGACATAGATTTCCACGCGGGCGAAGCCGCGGGGCGTGGCTAGTACTATTATAATAAACACGAAGGTCTCACCTTATAGTAGAAATCAGTCTGGCCCTTCTGTTCGATGACGTCACGGAGCGCCACGAAGTTCTTATTGCAGAACGTCCATTGCTGAGTGGCGTAGTAGCTGAGAGCCAGGTTCGCGATGAAGATTCGACGCTGGACTTTTACTAGCCTGGAATAGAAATAGAAATACAAATATTTATTTACGTTTCATCCTACTTAATATTATAAACGCGAATGTTTGTAAGTATGGATGGATGTTTGTTACTCTTTCACGTAAAAACTACTGAGTGGATTTTAATGAAACTTTACAATAATATAGCTTATACATCAGAATAACACATACGCTACAATTTATAAAGATATATTGTATATTATCCAAAATATCTATCACCACGCGGGTGAAACCGCGGGGCGCAGCTAGTATAAAATAATACAAATTAAGAACTAATAAAAACCACGTTAAGTATAGAGACATTATATAAAAATAAGTTAAAACTACATTACGCATTAGCCAATTCTATGGCTTATCTAGCCCCATGGTAAGCAGAGCTTGTGTTATGGGTACTAGATAACTGATATACATAATACAATACATTACATAGATAGATATTTTTTATTATACATAGAAAACGACCAGAACACCCGGAACAAATATCTGCAGATCGTACACACAATTGTTCCGAGGCGGGAATCGAACCCGCAACCTCCTGCGTCGCAGGCGGACCATCGCCCACCGCGCCACATCGGTCGTCGTTATAGCTTGCAACTTGCTTTGTCGTTATATATTTTTATTTTTTATTAAGTTATTATTTTTTTATTTTTGTTTCCTCTCAAAAGTCTTAGAGCGCCTTGTGCACCAACAGCTTAGCGTTTTTCTTACTTCCAATAATCTCTTAAATCCTTTTCAGTCCGGTTTTCGTCCAGGCCATAGTACTGTCTCTGCTCTTGTAAAAATCACTGATGATATTAGACATGGCATGGACGACGGACTTGTTACTATTCTCTCACTTCTAGACTTCAGCAACGCTTTCAACAACGTTGACTTTGATATTCTTCTAGCTCTACTTCGCTCTTTTAACATATCGCCGTCGGTAATTGGCTGGTTTCGTAATTACCTGAATGGACGCCGGCAACGCATTCGCGTTGACAATTCCTTTTCAACATGGTGTCAACTTGATGCCGGTGTTCCTCAGGGCGGCGTTCTATCTCCTCTTCTCTTTGCAATCTTCATCAATTCTATCTCCAATCATCTATCTTCTCCCTACCACCTCTATGCAGATGATTTGCAAATCTACTCGCAGGCCCCTATTGAATGGCTCGGTGAATCCATTGCAGAGGTCAATAAAGACCTCGAAAATGTCAACAAATGGAGCAAATCGTTTGGGCTTAAGGTTAATCCTAGTAAAACCCAAGTGATTGTCATAGGTAGCTCTAGGATGATCGCTCGTATCGACTGGCCTGACTTGCCAAAGGTCACTTTCGATGGGGTTGCTATTGAGATCAGCGACACCGTTAAAAATCTGGGGTTACTTGTTGACCGACAGTTATCGTGGGGTCCACAACTTGCAGCGGTATCTAGGAAGACCTTTGGTACAGGTGCTTCTCTAAAGCGGTTGCGTAACTTCCTTCCTACTTGTACCAAAACTGCGCTTGCACAATCCTTACTACTCCCCCTCTTAGACTATGCAGACGCCAGCTATCCTGACCTAACTGAAGACCAACTCAACAAGCTTGAGCGTCTTCAGAACTACTCCATTAGATTTATATTTGGCCTGCGTAAATTTGATCACATCTCTGTGTACCGTAATAGGCTCAAGTGGTTACCCATTCGTCTTCGTCGGAATGCTCATGTTCTCAATCTCCTTTATTCTGTCCTTTTCCTTCCATCATCGCCATCTTATCTAAAAGACCGTTTTGAGTTTCTCCATATGTCCCACCCACGATCCCTTCGCTCGTCTGATACCCTTCTCTTAAAAATCCCATCACACACTTCCCAATTCTATGGTGATTCCTTCACGTTGCAGGCCGCCAAACTCTGGAACGCCCTTCCCGTTTCTATCCGTCAAGCGAAATCCCTTCCTATCTTCAAAAGTATGGTTCATCAACACTATCTGACCACTCTTGATAAGTTTTCTTGACTTTTATTTTTATTTTCTATGTTAATTGTTCCTGCTTTATGTATATTTGTGCTCTATTTTTATATATGTACGTTCTTAATAAATATTAATTATTTTATATATTATATAATTATCCTAAATAATTACGCCACCGTCAGCTTTAATACGTACCGATCCTATCCATCCAAAGGTTGCCTGGAAGAGATCGCTTTTAGCGATAAGGCCGCCGATTGTGCCACTAGATTTAGTTAGTATTAAGATCCTATTTTTATTATTTTCTTTATATTTGATGGTGCAATAAAGATATATTGTATTGTGTATTGTATTGTATTGTATTATTTTTTTTTATTTAATCTGTTTCGTCCCACTGCTGGTCAAAGGCCTCCCCCAAATCTTTCCACTCAGTGCGATCTCCCACCAATCTCTGAGGAAGGCGTTAGGCCGCCTCTCTTGGCCGACCTCATCCGCGGCTTCCTTCTGGGACCCAGGGTGTTGCAGCATTAGCCCACCTCTCGGGGTGCATTATTCCAAGTAATTAACGTAAATAAATATATTATGTATGAAACTTACATAGTTTTCTTTCCTAGTGCCCACAGAAATAAGTCGACGAAAATGGCGGGTAAGAGATGCTGCAGTAATACCTACAGAAAAAAATAAGGTTATCATCATACATTTGCAAAATTTTCTCATGGCTATCGATTTCAAACAAAATAATCAAAGGTGTAGGTACGAAAAGGAAGTCTTAATAAAATAATAACTGTTACACATAACCGCCGCGAGCTGCTTCCAGCTCGCGCACACCTAACAACTAGTTATCCGTATACAATGTGTATTGTCGAACCTTGATCAAACGAGATGTGCGGATACACGACATATATTTATCGATAAAGAACAAAAAATAAAAAATTATATGTTACCTATCTCAAAAATAAAGCCTTTTAATATTTTTTTTTATGAAAACTAATTCATCTGGTTTTTTCTTCGTTTCTTTTTGAGTAAACGGTGTATTTTATTCAAAGTAGCCTCATTTGAAAGCTAGATAGTCTACCTAGCCTATTTGTTACCTATTTGTTTGTTTGTAACGGAATAGCGGAATTTCTTGCCTGATTTTGCAAATTATTTAACACTTTGACTGCGATTTTTTTTCGACGACTGCGATCTTTTTTTTAACCTAAAAAATTCGTGCTGCCGCTCTACACAGCGGTTGTGTTGCGCCGCACATGCGTTTCATTCGTTAAATATTACGGCTGTGCTGAGTCACACAGATCTGTATTTTCTCAGCCGCTGCGCTAGTGTGGATTTACGCATATTAGTCACTTGTAGAAAACACATACCGTGTGATTTCAGCACTCAAAGTGTCTGTTAATTTATAACTCCATAATTTATAGCAGGTTCATTACCTTTTGCACACTTATAGTCCACTGCTAAAAATATTCTCGCGAAGAATTAGAATTATTTAGTATTGTGTGTATGTACAAAAATATGTAATTTTTAGTATAAGTAGTTATAACATCGCCTTAGGGCTTAATAAAAAAAACCTGTTATGATGTTATTATCTCAATAAATAAACAAATTAAAATAAAATTTGCTTATTGCTAAAAAAGGAGTTTTGGCAACCCTTTCGTAGATCTAATTAATGTCTGTGTCTTTGCAAGCACGACCACGTATGGGCCACGTTATATTCGGGTATCAAGTGAGGGTAGTCGGGGACATAAGTCAGTGAACCTTAAGCTTAGAATTAATTCTACCTTGCAGTAGTGCAGGTTTGCTCCTTCAGTGATTTTCCCACCAACACTCCAGAGGGCGTCGTTGAGGGGAACCTAAAACCAAATGTATGTATGTTCACAGGGCCGGATTTAGGGAAGGGCAAACGGGGCGACTGCCCCGGGCCTCCACAAAAGTGGGGCCCCCACAAAAGAGACTTCGGAAAAAAATCTGATTAGTAGACCACTTTTCCATTGATATTTTGTTTTGCCTTTACGTAGGTAAAGGTAGACGTTTCGATACTTATTCTTCGTAATTGGAAAATAGTTTGGGGCCAGGGGGCCTCCACTCCTTTGTTGCTCCGAGGCCTCCATACCTCTAAATCCGGCACTGTATGTTCAATTAAGTTATTACCTACTTTTTATAAAGTTTCTTGACTGTCTCGTGTGTCACCGCTTTTATGTCATGCTTGAGCATGAGTCAAGTTTTATTATTTTGGAATGCATGAGTTAATTTTGTTCGAACGTGAATTATGTAATTAATTAATTAATAATAATAAATAATACTACACAATCCACACTGCATAATCTAACCTCAAACTAAGCAGAGCTTGTGTTATGTTTACTAGATGACTGATGAATACAATATACTATTATTTTATTATACATAGATAACGACCAGAACACCCACACAAACAAAAATTTGTAAATCGTATCGTATAGGTACAATCGTCCCGAGGCAGGAATAGGACCCGCAACCTCCTTCGTCGCAGGTGAACCTTCGTCAACCGCACCAGAGACGCCATGAATCAAAGAAATAAAAAATACCACTTTACTACCGTATCACCGTTTAACCTTAAGAATTTGAAATGAAAATGAAATGAAATGAAATAATTTATTTGACACGACACAATTAGGTACATTTTAAAAACATATAGGTAGAAAAGCTAAAACTAGGTACAAACTTATTACTAAAACAAACAGAGGTGAAACGGTTATCTACTTGAAAATAAAACCAATAGCCTCCGCAACCTGCCTGGCAAACCATTTGGTGTCGAGTCAAAAAGGTGTCAACTCAGCATAATGCTGGGTAGATAAAAAAGTTTACCTTTTTTAAGTGTACATTTATTGTTTTTATGGAAACAAATAATAATTTTGATTTTGCTTATCAGTAATTAGTTGAATGTGTTGTAGTCTATGGTCTTAGTGTCTGAGCTGTCAATGTCATCTGTCACTGAGCTCTCATTACTGCTGTTAGGTACACCCATGCTCAGCATATCCTACGATATGTTTATTTATTCGTATCGTCGTTGGCAGAGGCTGGGACGTTCCAGCTCAAGAAAGACATTAAATTCGGAGACTATAGTTTATTGCGATATCACACGACATGACAGCAGTAAGGATGCAAAAACTCCGTGGCGGATGCAAAAACTCCGTGGCCGATGCAAAAACTCCGTGGCGACCTCTGCCCCGGCAACTCCGAGAGTCGCCCGAAGCCATCACCCAGGATGATCAGAACAGCCAACAGACTAATGAACAGCTCTTGAGAAGCCTGCAAGGCTCTCATAGCGACAGCACATGACTTGAGGAAAGCTTTCCTCGACGTAGAAACCGGGAGAAAGAACTCTAGTTCGATTCCTGCCCGCATTCAACAACGTAGACAACGTTGAGTCGAATGTTGATGACCACCTGACTGACTGAGCAGTAATGAGAGCTCTGTGACAGATGACACTGACTGCTTAGACACTCAGACCATAGACTACAACAAAATGTACCATGCATTAAATGTACCTTGGATCCGATACTCTTAGACATGGCGACGAGCTCTCCCATCAAGATCTGATTCAGTTTCCCGGCGCAGCAGTTGTAAATGGGGATGTCATCTGTTTTCTCCAATCTGTAAAAAAAGGTTGATTTTTTTTATTATTTATTTACCAACTTAACAAAGAAAACGTCCGGCGGGCGAAGGCGGACCTTCGCCAGCATCTGCCTGCAGTCTACATTGTTATATCATCAGCCTATAGTAGTCCACAGCTGGAAATAGGCCTCACTTAATGAGCGCCATAGCGCCTTGTCTTCATATCAGCCAGCATCTGCCTGCAGTCTACATTGTTATATCATCAGCCTATAGTAGTCCACAGCTGGAAATAGGCCTCACTTAATGAGCGCCATAGCGCCTTGTCTTCATATCAGCCAGCATCTGTCTGCAGTCTACATTGTTATATCATCAGCCTATAGTAGTCCACAGCTGGAAATAGGCCTCACTTAATGAGCGCCATAGCGCCTTGTCTTCATATCAGCCAGCATCTGCCTGCAGTCTACATTGTTATATCATCAGCCTATAGTAGTCCACAGCTGGAAATAGGCCTCACTTAATGAGCGCCATAGCGCCTTGTCTTTATATCAGCCAGCATCTGCCTGCAGTCTATATTGTTACATCATTATCATCATCAGCCTATAGTAGTCCACAGCTGGATATAGGCCTCCCCTAATGAGCGCCATATTATTATATATAGTCAAAAATAGAATATATTACTTTTTGGTCCCTCTGATCCAAGCGGCGGCGATGATATGTTTGGCGCTGGAGTCCACGGGAATATAATCCAGAACTAATTCGGGTTTAGTGTGGATGCTTCTCATTATACCTGGAATAAAAATTATTCAGATTTATCCATTTGAAACCAAAGTTATACATAACTTGATTGAGGATGGAAATGTCGAACGAAATCAAAATGTTTGACGCCAGAACTTTGTTTAGACCAGTTAGGAGACAAACATAGTAAAAGTCACAGCTGTCTAAGGTAAGCCCTATAGGACCAAAGCAATAGGCACAAAGAAGGTCCCGTTTTTGAGTTTTGTCAGTCTGTCTGTCTATTATCGTATTCGTAACAAATACATCTGACTTAAGAAGAACCAAAGATATCAACATAGTTCTAAGAATTAGCAAGTTGAAGTGGTAGTGAGCCAGCCATATCTCGCGAAGAACCGACAACCGCTGGGGAAAACGTGTTCTAGAGTGGAGACCGCGACTCGGCAAACGTATTGTAGGACGTCGTCGTGGATGACAACCTGCGAAGGACTACAGGCAGATGCTGGATGCGGCAAGCTGAAGACAGGGCGGTATGGCGCTCATTAGGGGAGGCCTATGTCCAGCAGTGGACTGCTATGTAATATTATAAAAATATGACGGCAGCGCCACGCCTTAGCCCGACTCTGTAGAGCACGTGCACTGAGGCGAACAAAGGGACGCTACATGCTCCGGGCCGCAGCCCGTACTGAGCGACCGCTGCACTTGGTCGAACTTGTTTACGACATCCGCGCGTATTTAAGACGAAGTGAGCTCGCTTTTTCGAGACAAGGACGAACGAACGCCGCGCGGGGAAGGCGAGAACGGGAGGCATTAATTGGATTTTGTAGGATGCACACACTAACCATAAGGTAATAACGATTTATAGGTGGGATCCCTGCCTATCTTACCTTTCATTCATGTATTTCATTCTATTATATCGTTCCATGTATTTCTTACAACAAATAAATGACTATGTAAACCCTACAATTTTTAATTATTTGGAAATATTCCCGGGGGATTATTATTTGTTCCAAAAACTGAAAAACAGTATAAAATTAAGGGGTTTCGCTTTCAGTTTCGTAAAAACAATCAAATTATACTGCGTCGTTGGAGTCCGTAGGAACGCACAAAGATTCCGACTCGCCGCCGCCGGTTACTTTATTCGCTACCTTCCCCTCTGTACCCGAATTTTTGGGAAAATATTAAATTCCTCAGAGATTATTTACCTTTCCCACAAGCCACGAAGATCCCGACAGGTCCGTTGAAGTTTTCAATCCACGCGGGCACAGGCTCGTCGATACTGGCTATCACTGAAATAGATTCCAACAGTTACATTACGAAATATACAAGGGCACTATGATGAAGGTACCTAATTATGCTGAGGCCACGGACTCGAACTACGGAAGCCACCGGCGACGGTTTTAGCACTTTGACTGTGATTTTTTTTCGACGACTGCGATCTTTTTTTAACCTAGGCCATTCGTGCTATCGCTCTACACAGCGGTTGTGTTGCGCCGCACATGCGTTTCGTTCGAAAAATATTACGGCTGTGCTGAGTCACACAGATCTGTATTTTCTCAGCCGCTGCGCTAGTGTGGATTTACGCATATTAGTCACTTGTAGAAAACACATACCATGTGATTTCAGCAATCAAAATTAAAAAAAAAAAAAAACTTTTTAAACTATTTATCAAAACTTTTAAAAAGATCGTAAGATAAATGTTCTAAAATAAAGTAATGAAGCTACCGCTTGGTCGATGCAAGTACCAGGTGTAGAATGTCGTGACCGCGATCGAAGGCAGGCACGCTGGCGGAAAGACACCATCGCTGAGTCGGCAAAGTAAGTACTCGGAGAATGACAATTATACTGGATGGACAACAAATGCACTGGCATGCTGCATTCCTGGGTCGCAGATTAGTTGCATAGTTTCTATGTCATCATCATCATCATCAGCCTATAGCAGTCCACTGCTGAACATAGGCCTCCCCCAATGAGCACCATAGCGCCCTGTCTTCAGCTTGCCGCATCCAGCATCTACCTGCAGTCTTTCGTCATCCCACCTGGTCGGAGGGCGTCCTACACTACGTTTGCCGAGTCGTGGTCTCCACTCAAGAACACGTTTGCCCCATCGGCCGTCGGTTCTTCGCGAGATATGGCCGGCCCACTGCCACTTCAGCTTGCTAATTCTCAGAGCTATGTCGATAACTTTGGTTCTCTGTCGGATGTATTCGTTACGAATGAGAAACTCCGATTCAGTTTCTATGTAACACTCGTCAAAACATGAAAATTTTCTTTTTCGTGTTTATAATTAAGGTACCTTAATAATGTACCCACACTTTTATATGTTTGATTTATGACAAAAAAGAAATCTGATTTATTATATTTCATATATTACGATCGCAACGATGACACTTACAAAGCTTTACAAACTATGTAACCAACGCCCGACTTCTAGATTTCTAAATAATTAAATTAACATATACATTTTACTTACTAATATCATGGACGACTTATTCTATGGTAATATTAAAAGCATCACGATTACTAAAGTCATCTAAAACGGGATATTTACCATGATTTGATTTTTGAGTTTTCCAATATTTCGGCACAGTTTCATGCGCCATGATCACGAAATAACTGAAGACACTGCGAGTTCGTTTTTATGAGCATATATACCGATCTACCCTCATTTTACGTCTTTTGCTACGAACGTTACCACTACCACCGAAAGAAACCGAAACCGGTGGTAAACTCAAAAATCCAATCATGGTAAATATCCCGTTTTAAATCACTTTAGTCTTAATAACCATGTTAGTTTCAGAAGTGTTATTGTATCACGATTAGTTATGAAAGGAGCTTACCAATAGAAGGTCTGATGATCACAGCGGGCAACTTCCCTTTCTCTTCGTAAACCACGTGCTCAGCCAGCTGTTTGGTGAACGTGTACGTGTTGGGGATCTCTCCAAGATATCTGTAGTATTCAGACAAAACAAATGTAATAAATAAATACGTAGAGAATATCCGATATCTACGTCATTTTTATTTTGTTTATTGAGTAACATAAAATAATCACTAAATATAAAGAACTTAAGGGTCCGGCGACCCTCGCTTGCAAAAATCGCTCCGAATATCGCTGTCCCTGTTTAACTCTTGCGCCGCGCCACATGCGTGCGCGATAGCAATATTAGCAGTTCAAAATTTGGTTTGTTCCGTAATACCAAAAATTATGACTGAAAACTTTTTGTATTCTTCACAAAGTATTGTTATTCTGTAACTAGACAATATAAGCTACATATGTACCTTAATAAATAAAACGTAAGATATTGATGTTTTTAATACGAAACAAATAGCAAGAAATCTTGTCCATTTTCGCATAAAAATGTGCAAAATGAGATTGGCTTTCATTTCATTTTAGGTAAGTATTTTGAAAAAAAATATCGGAGGCCTCCGGAGGGACGAATTCTTCATATAAACGTAATACCAAAATGATTTCCAATTCAAGCATATTTCCACTATAATATTGCATTATTTGTATTTGAATAGTATTTATCTAGGTTCCTAAATAGTTTTTTTTTTTCAAAATACTTACCTAAAATTAAATGAAAGCCAATCGCATTTTGCACATTTTTATGCGAATCTATGTAATATATTGTATTATGTATATCAGTTATCTAGTACCCATAACACAAGCTTTGCTTACCATGGGGCTAGTTAATGCTGTGTGGATTGTCCAGCATTATTTATTTAACTATGTGGATCCTCACTGTAACCATCATTTACGTTTACCTAGATTAGTGAGGCCCCTTCCTCACCAGGTCGGTGCACTTACGTCGGTACCAGTACTACACCGAATCAGTACGACTTTTTAACGTTATCAGCGTGAGGGGGGTACATCAGGTCCTCTACTGGCTCGTGGTTTGTGTTGCAATAAGGCGTGGATACGTACGAAGGCATAGCTCACACTTACTTGGGAGTCAGCATCCGTATGGTATGCTCGTCCGCCTCCGCGCAGATGCGCAGCGTCTCCCGCCAGTCAGCGTGAGGGGGGTACATCACCTCTTCAACTGGATCGTGGTTGGTGTTGGAATAAGACGTGGATACGTGGACGAAGGCCTGGGGATTTAACATGTTGTTTTACAGTACCTATTTAAGATAAAAACTTATCATGGTAGTTCATAAATGTCCACAGCTGGACATAGGCCTCAAATTATCCTTTTCTAATTATCACTATCCGCGTTATTAAGTTTTGGTTAGGTTGGTTGGGACCACTCGTGGCAATCTATACCTACTAGTATCGCACTGACTCATTAATAAATTAATCTCATAAGGAAATTATTGGCTGTTATAATATCCGTTGGAATTCAATTGATTTATTTAATTATTAACTAGCACGATTACCTATATTACAACCACTAGTTAATTACAATACCTATATATTAGAACAAATGAAACATAAAAAATTATACATAAAATTACACAATAAGAAAAACTAATAATTGATCATTTTTATAAAAATTCCTGGCAAACAAAATTCTATAATAACATTATGTATTTTAAAACTAAAAATAAATTAAAACAAACAAACTCAAAATATTACTCCTATCATTAATTTCTCTCGCAAAACCTCGGGCACACCAACATAATATCCTTCCATTCGTCCGCAAATATATCACAGTCCGGCCGGGCGACCGGTTTGCGACAGGCGTAAATTAAGCAATCAATGCTGTCAAACGTCAATTTTGCATTAGTTTGACACCAGCTACAACGTCTAAATTGTTCAAAATTGACGTTTGACAGCATTGATTGCTTAATTTACGCCTGTCGCAAACCGGTCGCGAGTTACATTATCACCATACGGGTTCTGTTCAAGAAGTCTGTTGAGGGCGGTGAGATTGCGAGGCAGTGGAGAGTTGGCGCGAGCCACGGTTCTGCTTCTGTTCTGCAGAAAGGCTCTGAAAAAAGCCTAATGTTTCTGTGGCGAAGGTAATTATCGGGTAGGTTAAGACGAAATAGAAGGTTGTACAGATCTGGGGCGTCGATCATACCGCGGAGTATCTTGCACATAGTTTGATAATTCAACATTCTCATTACCACCCGCAGTGAATGGGTTAAGGAGTCCTGTACATAGATCCTACTTATTTTTCTTGAAATGAGCATATTGCCTATCAGGAACGCCACAAAAGTCATTTAAAACGGGATATTTACCATAACCATGATTAATAATAAATAAATAAAAAAATAATAATAATAAGTATTTATTTCAAGCATTTACACTCATATTAGCAAATAAACAAGAGAATCTTAAAAACTAAAATGATTGCTGGTGGCGGTGGCGTTCACAACAGTGCCTGGTGTACGGGCAGTCCACCTTCCCAGCTATCATTGCAAGAACGGAATTGGAGCTGGCCCGCAACCTGCGCACCAGGGAGGCGGCGCGCTTGCGCATGGTGGTATGAAAACAGTCGACCCGCGCCGCCGCAAACATCCCTGAGGCGCTGCAGTAGCGGGGCAGCCCCAAGACCGCTATCAGCGCAAATTAATAATAAATTATTAGATTTATCAAATCATAGTAAATATCCCGTTAAAAATGACTTTTGAATTCTACTTATATTCATAAATATACTTAAACAAAGTGTACACATAATACATATATTTACCGACAAATTCTTGATCTCCTTTGTCAACTCTGTGATCTGCCTAGTTCCTTCTAGATTCAACTTGGCTGCGAATGTCAGGGTGTCATCGAATCTATTAATACAATGAGAATATTTACGCTAGTTATAAATGTTTATTTGTTGTTATTTCTGCTTTCTTGAAGTTATTAAGGTATCAGATAAGAAGTTTTTAGCCTATGTAAGCTACGAGTATTTGCTATGAAGCCATGCAAAAACTAACTTTTAATAATAATTTAATGATATTTTATCATTGTATATATTTTATATAGAAACGAGTAAGACATTTATTATTAAAATCAGCCTGTAGCTTCGCACAATTTATTATCAAGTTCAAGCTTTTACTTGCAGGGTGTGGCCTGCTTTTTAATAAGGTTATTGAAATGTTTTAATTAATAGAGACCAAGGAGCTTACGGTCAAATGGGATAACCGTTTAAGTTAGCTTTTAGATTAAAATGCAATTGACGACCGATGTGGCGCGGTGGGCGAAGGTCCGCCTGCGACACAGGAGGTCGCGGGTTCGATTCCCGCCTCGGAACAATTGTGTGTACGATCTGCAGATAATTGTTCCGGGTGTTCTGGTCGTTTTCTATGTATAACAAAAAATATCTATCTATGTAATGTATTGTATTATGTATATCAGTTATCTAGTACCCATAACACAAGCTCTGCTTACCATGGGGCTAGATAATGATGTGTGAATTGTCCAGCATTATTATTTTATTATTATTATTAATTATTGTGAAATATAAATAAAATAAAAAAAGTAGCCATAGATGATGATGAGATTATAAATAAATAAAAATAAATATACATATTTTTTTAAAATAACTATGTATGTTATTTCAAGACAACGTAGTTTTTTTTGTTCTCTCCGGTTTCAGTGTGTGTTTACAGGTCTAGAAACATCTCAAAAATTTCAGCCCGATACATAGTAAAAAAAATAATTGTAGGTACGTCTGTCTGTACTAACCTCACACTAGCCGCCACATGGAAAACGATGTGGCATCGATTCACCAACAATGCCCTGTCTTCTTCGGACATTCCTGAAATGAGCAAGATGGGTATAAAAGAAATTCTTTCGATCATGAGCTAGGATATAAATCTTAAATTCGCTTTAGTGGCTTTTTGCGTCAAGAAGTAACAAACACCTCATCATCATCATCAGCCTATAGCAGGCCACAGCTGGACATAGGCCTCCCCCAATGAGCGCCATAGCGCCTTGTCTTCAGCTTGACGCTTCCAGCATACACAAACACCTATGGAAAAAAAATATTTGTTCGATCTTCAAATGTATATTTTATTATTATAAAAAAATATATATTTATTGCATTATATTGACGACGTGGCGCGGTGGGTGAAGGTCTGCCTGCGACGCAGGAGATTGCGGGGTCGATTTCCGCCTCGGGACAATTGTGTGTAAATCTCATAATTTTCGTTCCGGGCTTTCTGGTCGTTATTTATTTATTTTATTTTATTTATTTTCAAAATTTTGGGAAAAATTACAGCGAGGTCTTAAAAATAGCTATTTAATTAGTACATGCCGGTAAATACCAGCGCATGTGTGCTGAGGGCCAATTATCAAGTTTCCGCAGGTATGTACTTAAATAGAATAACAAATAACGAACAGTGAAAGTAGACGACTTAAAGAAAATTAAAAGAAACACACAACACAAAACTATATAAAATCAAATTATTACTAAAAAGAATATCTATGTATAATAAAAAATATCTCTATGTAATGTATGTATTGTATTATGTATAACCGTCATCTAGTACCCATAACACAAGCTCTGCTTAGCTTGGGGCTAGATGATGCTGTGTGAATTGTCCAGCATTATTTATTTATTATAATTATAAAATTTTCCTTTACCTAGTCCGGGTTCACCGACATCGCCTGGTATCACAGAAACTTTCTCGTGAAAAATGTCTGGCTTTTCCGAACGTAGTCTGTCGAAGCACTGAAAATATGGTAAAATACGTGTATTACTTATAACTATATTTTTTATAATTACTGCTTACTCTGCCCGCTACCGAATCGCTTCATCATAATCATTATATCATCTACCTATAATTGTCCACTGTTAGACATAGGCTGCCCCTAATGAGCGCCATAGCTTGACGCATCCAGCATCTACCTGCAGTCGTCCACTGCCACTTAGAAAACGGGTGTTGTTTGATTGCGCCCTAAGCGAGACAGCATAAGAGATGATGTTATTCTCAAGCCCTTTCTCGTACGCTCCAAACGTTCCAAGGCCCTTTAAGGCCCCTTAATTGTGATACTTAGTCGTATGTCCTAAGGATGGATGTTAAGGGCCAGAGGTCAAGTAGATTCCGAATAAATTCTGAATATGCAAGGAGGTAATTTTATCGGTGAAACGGTTTGCATTATTTTAAATCCCGAATTTTAAGAGGGTCAAAGAGTTGAAATGCTTGATTGATTTCGAATGCGTGGATGGTCCTTGTTCTTTAACAGACTTCAAAAATAGGAAGAGGTTTCAGAATTACAGGGAGTTAGAGAACTTTGAATATATCCATTGATTATTTAGACTATTCTGAATTTTATTATTATTTTAATGTATTCATTTTATATTTGTAATTTAAAAATTTAAATTTTATTATTGTTTAAATTATAATATTAACATTTGCATGCCTGTTAGGTAGAATATAACTGCACATGCGTTATGGATGATATTTTATAAATTATCCTATTACTATGTTTTGAGATGTTGTAATTCAAAAAAGTATAGAACCTAACTGAAAAATTAAAGATGTTTAATTTCCAGAATATATGTATCAATATACTAGGTCTTAAATTTATCATATGTGCAGTTATATTCTACCTAACAGGCATGCAAATGTTAATATTATAATTTAAACAATAATAATATTTAAATTTTTAAATTACAAATATAAAATGAATACATTAAAATAATAATAAAATTCATAATAGTCTAAATAATCAATGGATATATTCAAAGTTCTCTAACTCCCTGTAATCCTGAAATTAGAATAATTATTAGATTAATAACTCGGTAGGCCACTTATTAATTCAGGCAACCAAACAGCTATAGTTTACGATTTATCATATGTTTATCGTTTAAAAATGTCAACGGAGTAATACTTAATATTTTAGGAATGAGGTATTCTTACCCATTCAATACCTCAAGTTTTTTATTTATTTTCATTATAAATAAAAAAAGAAAAAGTTTTTTTATTAAAAAAAACTTAAAAAAATATATTTCTTAAAAAATACAGATAGCCAGTAACGGCAGTAACGCATATAGCGCGTTGCTGGCACAAACCAAAAAATGTGTAAAACGCGAGGAGTGCGTTGCCGGAGCTGAATGGGTTAAACTTTACTATGGAACACCAGAAAATTCAATTAGGCAGACTGCAATAAAACTGCTTTGTAACTGAAATGCAGTTTTTTTTAACACCATCAGCTGTATAATGTCTATAGAGTTAGTAATTACAACAGAGAGCTAATAACAGGCAGTATGTCTCTCTAAAGCCTTAGTGAATAAGAGGTTGAAGGTATTTATTAACTTACTGGTAGAGCATACAAGTCAGTCAATCTGTCCGCTGCACTGGTATCTTTCTTGCTGCGTAGAAGCAGGTATAACCTGTCCAGGTCTGGACAGGAGTACAGCAGCTTCTCTATCAAGACCTTGCCGATGAAGCCTGAAACCAGAGTTTATATTGTTCAGGTTGCTACTCAAAAGAAAGTAAAGTCAAAAATGACCTCCACGAGTCTGTGCAAAAAGAGAAACGTCGTGGCGTTACGGTAAATTAACATTTTAACGCGACAAAAGTTGCACATTGGCACACGCGCGCCCTCCATTCCCAAGACTCTAGTAGCTAGGGAAAAAAAATCCGGATAATTCACTTCATAATAGACAGATGACAGAGAGCCCGAGATGCTGGATGCGGCAAGCTGAAGACAGGGCGCTATGGCGCTTATTGGGGGAGGCCTATGTCCAGCTGTGGACTACTGGCTTATGATGATGATGAAGATAAATTAGGTGGCGGCGCTAGTGTGCCTCGGGGTACCGCCTAAAGATGACGACGGGATGATAATGCAGTTGATAAAGACTAAGTTTTCTTACCAGAACCTCCAGTCACGAAGATCGTCTTTCCCTTGTAGTATTCCGGTACACTTGGAATGTTAGAAAGGTCTCGTTCCTCCAAGAAACCCATTTTATAGCACAAATATACGAAATAAAAAAATATATATATAAATTAAATTCGTACACGATTCGGCGACGCTCACACAACAAGTCGGTCTTCCAGTGCTGTAATTGAAACAATTCCTTACGACAATAAGTTACGAAAATTTTATGCAAGAAATTCAAGTAGGTTGGCACAATAATTATTAAAAAAAATCGGTCAATCGAATTTCAGAAAATCATGATTACGAAGTAAAAATCGAGCTACGAATGGTTCGTCGAAATGACTGAAGAATACATACATATATTAAAATCTAATTAAAACCATTGAAATGTGGTATTTATGTTAATTATGCAAAAGGCATGCAACGGAATAAGTCGTCCAAATAACAAAAGCAGTAAGTAAAGGGTGCAACAGGAATGAAAGCCGAAGATTCATCATCATCATCATATTAAATGTTATTAATCGCGTATTGAACAAACGTATTCTTGAGTGGAGACCACGACTCGGTAAACGTAGTGTAGGACGCCCTCCGACCAGGTGGGATGACGACGTGCGAAAGACTGCAGGTAGATGCTGGATGCGGCAAGCTGAAGACAGGGCGCTATGGCGCTCATTGGGGGAGGCCTATGTCCAGCAGTGGACTACTATAGGCTGATGATGATGATGATGATGATGAATCGCTATATATCCGTTTTATAATTAAGAAAGTTTTTTATGTCAAAAAATAGTAGGTAAGTATACCTTAAGGTCTTTTATTAATATTGTTAGCATTAGTGTTTTGGAAAAATAAAGCTCTTTTTTTTTTTTTTTTTTTATTTATCGAAACGTAAGGGAACTAAAACAAAGGTTTGTGTGTGTTTTAGTTTCCCCTACGTTACCATCGCGTTACAGCGATCGTGGTCAGTGGGCTACTAAAAGGTACGGGGAAAGGTAGGTTTAAAGGTACAATACGCGATATTATAACCTTTAATATATATATACAATGTGTATTGTCGAACCTTGATCAAACGAGATGTGCGGATACACGACATATATTTATCAATAAAAAACAAAAAATTATATATTAACTATCTCAAAAATAAAGCCGATTTAATTATTTTTTTAATGAAAACTACTTCATCTGGTTTTTTCTTCGTTTCTTTTTGAGTAAACGGTGTATTTTATTCAAAGTAGTCTCATTTGAAAGCTAGATAGTCTACCTAGCTAAGAAAATAAGAAAAAAAATACAATTTCGGTACATAAGCCTAGTAAAATCAATATTTTTTTAGAAATTTGCAAAAAAAATACGATTTTTATTTTATTTTTGATCTGTAACTTTAAAACTAGGTTATTGTGGTGTACTTTTTTGCATGTTGTATTAAACTCCACAATTTAGTCTACAAATCCTCCAAAAATTATGGGCCTATCTCTGTTTGTTGTCATGTTATTCACCATTTAAAATAGGTACTGCCCTGTAATGTACAAATTGTCCAAAGGACAAATTCTGTAATTATTTTTAAGTACTAATGTCTAGTTATAAGCAAACTAACACAATGGATTATTTAATTGTCTGAATAAATTAAATTATTATATTATTAGATAGCAGCGGACCTTCCCGGCTTCGCACGGTTTTAATACGGATCCCTAACTATTTTGAAAATATAATATAGCCTATGTTCACCGGGGATAGTGTAGCTTCCCAACGGTGAAAGAATCTTTCAAATCGGTCCAGTAGTTTCGGAACCTATTCATTACAAACAAACAAAAAATCAAACCTCCTTTTTATTATATTAGTATAGATTTCTTATTGAAGTGGGGTGAACCGATTTTGATGATTCTTTTTTTATTTGAAAGCTGGTGCATCCCGTGTGGACCCATTTAAATTTGATCCAGTTCTGACAATGGCGTCCATGAGAAAACCATATAGTCTTAAATTTGCATTAAGTTTGTGCGCTACAAATGGACGAATAACTCAATATCACGCCAATCGATATCCATGTTTTTTTTTTTAAATTATCTCTTATCTCGGGGGCGTATCGGTCGGTCTCGGTCTAATTCTTCATCACCACAGCCTATACAAAATTCCCATATCGTTCTGTATTTTTGGCGTTAAGAACATTTATGTATTCGAACTTTCGCATTTTTAGTTTTAATGTGATTATTAGTGCTTCATTTTTATATAGGTGGCTATATCGTTTTGTATAATAATTTTTATGTTTTAATACAAAGTTCAAATGTCGCATAAATTTTGTTTAATCATGCAGTAACATTTGTACATATCTATTCAAGACTATAAATTTATGGAACATGGATTTATTATGTACAAAATTGGACATGGATTTATATAAACGTATTAAAGAGAAGGTGACAAATAAGTAGGCGGCACTGTAACAACGCAAATGAATAATTATTGAAATCAACTGTTTGAAAGGGAAATGTGTTTTTGGAGGTTCAATGACTTGGCATAAGTTAATTCAATAAGTACCTTACATAGTGTTGTATTTGGATGCATTCTACATAGGCAACAGACGACCGATGTGGCGCGGTGGGCGAAGGTCCGCTTGCGACGCAGGAGGTTGCGGGTTCGATTCCCGTCTCGGAACAATTGTGTGTACGATCTGCATATATTTGTTCCAGGTGTTCTGGTCGTTTTCTATATATAATAAAAATATCTATCTATGTAATGTATTGTATTATGTATATCAGTTATCTAGTACCCATAACACAAGCTCTGCTTACCATGGGGCTAGATAATGCTGTGTGAATTGTCCAGCATTATTTATTATTTATTTATACTATCTCAGAATTCGTAAGCTGTAGGAGGGAAAAATAAAATTAATAATGTTATGACCAACGGAGCTGAGACGTGGACACTCACGATAGGGCTGGTCCACCAGTTCAAAGTCGCTCAGCGAGCTATGGAAAGAGCTAGGCTCGGAGTTTCTCTGAAGGATAGGATTCGTAACGAATACATCCGACGGAGAACCAAAGTTATCGACATAGCTCAAAGAATTAGCACGCTGAAGTGGCAGTGGGCCATATCTCGCGAAGAACCGACGGCCGCTGGGGCAAACGTGTTCTTGAGTGGAGACCACGACTCGGTACACGTAGTGTAGGACGCCCTCCGACTAGGTGGGATGACGGCCTGCGTAAGACTGCAGGTAGATGCTGGATGCGGCAAGCTGAAGACAGGACGCTATGGTGCTCTTTGGGGGAGGCCTATGTCCAGCAGTGGACTGCTATAGGCTGATGATGATGAATCCACACAGCTCATCTAGTCCCAAGCTGAGCTTGTGTTATGGGTACTAGATGACATAATACAATAGATATATATTTTTATTATACGTAGATAACGAACAGAACACCCAGAACAAATCTGCAGATCGTACACACAATTGTCCCGAGGCGGGATTCGAACCCGCAACCTCCTGCCTCGCAGGCGGACCTTCGCCCACCGCTCCACAGAGTCGTCAATCATGTCTGTGACTTGACGTGCTCTTTTGATTTTGTCTGCATAACGTGTTCTGGTTCTTTCATCCTCTTTTGCCATTAATTCTAACCAAAGCGTGGTCTTCGAAACATAGTAGATAGATCGAGGATTCTTTATTGCACACTTAGTTTATAAGAACAAAGTAAAAAAAAACTAGATACAATTGGCGGTCTTATCGCTCAAGAGCGATCTCTACCAGACAACTATGGATGGATAGGATCGTGGACAGTACCAGGGGATCTGTGTGCTTTTAGGTCATATATTATAAAATCAAATACTTATAATACTTACATATAGTACATACATATCATAATATATATAATGTATATGTGCATGTGCATATATATATATATATATATACACATGCACATATACATTAGATCTTTTTACCACGTTTGTGATTTTGTGTTCTTCCTCGTTAGGTAACGTCCGTCCCTTTTACCAGTCGTCCTTTTCAGCTTGCCTCACAAATGTTCAGCAAGATGTTCACTGTATGTTGTGTTCTAGTATTCTTCTGTTGGTGTTCAAATCAGCAGCCTTTTGTTTGCTGGTTGTTGGAAATTTCGTCGTCTGTTTTGTCTATAAAAGCAAGTCTCGCCATTGCCCAACTGTGGGATCGAGAGGGTGGATGTCGCCGGGTTGATGTGACCTTTCAGTGTATAAATATTGTAGGCAGCCGACAGTGTTACGTCAAATTGTCGGCGACTCGCTGACTCTGGTGTAGGTTAAGTCTTCTCATGATCCTTGATCCATTACAAGTGTCTGCTCATGCGTCCCAGGAAAACTGGGTATACGTTTGAGCAAATGGAAACCGTTTGACTAGGTCGAAACCCAGTACTTTTAACCAGGTCGAAACCCAGTACGTTTGACCAGGTCGAAACCCAGTACGTTTGACCAGGTCGAAACCCAGTACTTTTAACCAGGTCGAAACCCAGTACGTTTGACCAGGTCCAAACCAAGTACGTTTGACCAGGTCGAAACCAAGTACGTTTGACCAAGTCGAAACCATACGTTTGACCACATAGAAACCATACGTTTGATTAAGTCCAAGAAACAAGAACCATATATTTGGCGGTCGCCTTTTTTTTTTACAAACATAAACCAAGGGCAAGTTAATTTTTTCTTGCTTACAATCTGTTTTTTAATCGACCGCCGAAAACAATGTACTGACTTTGAAAAAATATTTTATGCCACGCTAGTTTTTTCGTTGGCTATTTTCATTTATTTCTGTAATTCTGTTTTTTATTTTTTTTTTACAAGATTCATAAAACTAAGTCAGTTAATATAATTATAAGCTAGCTGTACAAATAAACATTCACTTGTAAATACAGTTTTCCCGTATCAAAACTATTATTTTTATATATAAATATGTATATCTAGTTATAATAATATTGCTTACTTCGTTTTTAACCGACTTACTTGCTCGGGTTTTGTTTAGAATCAGTTCATTAAATAAAACAAATAAACTTCTGGACACATGTTATACTCGGCAGCATACGGATTATTTTTATGATTTCGTACCTAAGGGTAAAACTGGACCCTACTACGAAGACTCTGCTGTCCGTCCGTCCGTCCGTCTGTCACCAGGCTGTATCTCATGAACCGTGATAGTTTTAGTGTAGACAATTAAATTTTTTATGGATGATGTATAAATACTAAAATACAGAATAAAATAAATATTTAAGGGGGCTCCCATACAACATACGCCATTTTTGTAATTTTATAGATAACTAGTTTCTGCCCGCGGCTTCGCACGCATTGTTTGTATGGAAACGTTTCAAGGTTTCTATTCCATGGTAATTTATTCATGGGATAAAAAGTAGCCTAAGTTTTATTCCGGGCCTGAAACTACCTATTTGCTAAATTTCAGTCTAGTTGTTTTTGCGTGAAAGAGTAACAAACATCGATACCCACATACAAACTTTCGACTTTATAATATTAGAAGGATGGTACGGAAACGGTGAGCGAGTCCGATTCGCCAGATACGTGCAGATGATTTTATTGCAAATATGAATGTCCCAATCCACAGAACCCTCGCTCGACTTCATTATAATTGCCAAAGCTACATTTACAAGTGAACGGCCTTAGAACTACAAAAACAAGCTCATATTTTATACAAACGGAACCTTAAACTGCTACGCTATAAATTTGTATCGTTTCCTTATTTAATTTAGAAATTTTGAACGCTTAGTATTCAATGGTCTTTACTGAAACCTTAGAAATTTTGAAAATTTAGTATTCAATGGTCTTTACTGAAACCTTAGAAATCATTTAGTATTCAATGGTCTTTACTGAAACCTTAGAAATTTTGAACATTTAGTATTCAATGGTCTTTACTGAAACCTGTCAAAATGTTTTATAAATTGTAAGTACCATTGAGACTACATTAAGTTAAATTGCCATTTGACATTTTAAAAATTATTAAACTTAAGATTCATTCAAAAGTAATGATATAGTTATGAATTAATCAATATTTCCAAGACCATTGATTATCAATCTCAACATGGCTTTAAATCTAACGAGGGGATATCTTTCTTAAATTAACGGCCTTAAATTTAATTAATTTAGGAAGAAATCTACATCTACGCCATCTTGGTACACTAACAACCACTCTTCGAACTTTAAAAACGAAATGACTAAACTTTACTAAACTTAAAAAAACTTAAAACACCTTCACATTGACATTTGATAGGACAAATGTCAAGTGGCTGTGGATTTAAGCAGTTTTGTTGCATTATTTGCAGTTAAGATTCCATCTTTACCCGATTATGCCTATTTTCATCAACCAATCGTTTTAGGAAATTCCTGACATGACAATTGACAGCAAATCTTGACAGTTATCAGTCAAATCCGACGTTAAACAGCTTATTGGCTGGTGAAACTGGGCAGCAATCCACTAAAGTAAATTAAAAAAAAAAACAAACACTAAAATCTAAGAATAAGGTTAAAAAAAACTTTCAATAATAATAACTTATTAAATATGTAACTTCACACGTAGTTATTAAATTGCTTGATCTTGCAGCGTTTATACAGATTTTGTATTTCATTTCTATTTTATGTACGTTTTTTGTAAAATAAAAAGTTTAGGGTCAACCCTAAAAAAGGCAACACAAGATAGTCAAATATTGCCGGACGGTCCAGAATCAAGTCGAGACTTATTCTATTAATTGTGATTCGACCCTGATTCTACTAATATTTGCTTCATTATCAAAAAGAAACGCAAACAAAAACATAGTGCCATCTCCTTCTAGTAATAATAATAAAAAGAGGGCAGCGATATGTTTAAATTAGGGTTTAACTAGGTTCGATTGTGTACACAAACATAAGTGTAACCGTGTTCCGAAGTAAATCAGATTCAAGCACGTCTCAAGTCTTAAGCTCTGTCAAACTATGCTCAGATAAGTCTGACAAGCATTTGAGTTTTCAAGGGTAACCCCCGAATACTCACATTTTTTTATATTCTGAGGGTATCTTGTTTGAATAGTATATAGACCTTTGTTTGACCACAATCTCACCAGATGGAAAGTGACGATTTGTGACGAGTGACGAGCGATAGAAGTACTGTAAGGCTCTAGACAGTCGGACCGCATTTCAACTGCAATCCAACCGCAAATTGCAGTTCAGGTGCAGTTTGAATGCAGTTGACACGACTGCAATAGAACTGCAAACCAAACGCGCAGTCCGATTGCAGTCGGCGTGCAGTCGGCATGCAGTCGTATGAACTGCACACCGACTGCACCTATGCCAACAGGTTTAAAGTAGTGCGGGTGGGTGGGTATGGTGCAGTTCGGATGCAGTTTGAATTCAGTCGGAGTGCAGTTCACACGCCGTGCACGAGTCTGTTAAGCATTCGTCACTTGAGACTATTTATAATCTGAGTTACGTTTGAGTATTCGAGGGTAAGTCTTTTTCACTATGTCTCAGCAGTCAGAATATTTTCATCCGGGCTATATTCGATATATATAAATCAATCAAAGCTTCGAAACATAAGTCAATTCGTTTAACAAACCATTCTAAGCCCCATTTATGCCCGAATACTGAAATACCCCTTGGATTGAGTACAGATAGCCAAAGCTTGACAGGTTCTTATGGTGAAAAGACCATCGTTTGACCACAATCTCACTCGTTGGATCTCACTAGTGAAGATGTGGCCGACGATGATTCACGAAGTTCTAGAATCTAGACCTTAAACGAAACGAAGGTATTCTTTTAGACTCTAGAAGAATACGAACGGTTTCTTCAAAGATCGATCAGGGTAATGCCACTTTGGCGTAACTTCAATCGTAGCAGTCTTTTTGCAATCGTGCATTATGAGATCCTCACTAAACAGTATTTTAACTAACCAGCCATATAATGACACGCCATTTAGGCCTAATGAAAGCTTGCTCTGACTAAAAGAAGTTGAAGTTGACTATCACGTAAACCGATTCAATATTCAAGCCAATGAGTATTATTGTCGATGGAAATCTGTCTATCTGTGAATCGATTGCTAGAATTAAGGGCTTGTTGTATGAAAAGTTGCTAAGACTAGATCTATGGAGTATCGCTTATGTTATCGAAAAGTGTTACTCAAGCATACATCGATAACTAGGCAACCTTTAATAATACAAGGCCTTAATTCTAGCAATCAATTCATAAATTGACAGATTCTCATCGACAACTGTTAAATTATTTTGTCTATTCTTTGTGTTAATAACCATGATAGTTTGGGGTCTAAGGGGAACTCCAAAATGTCGTCTCCCAAGCCAACCTAACCTGCACGTGGTACACCCTGCTAGATAATGAACTAGGCTCTGGTGAAAATATCAAACAATCTTCATAATTGGATAACTCATTAATTTTACAATTATTTTCCATTACTTGACACTGGCAGAAAAGCGTCCGACCAGATACAGTTACCATTAACAAAGCATCATCATCCATGATAGTTTCAGAAGTTTTATGATCAGGATTTCACGAAGGTTTAGAAGGCAACTATTAAATTTTGTCTTAAGAGACCCAGAGACAAGACTATGTGCCAGCAATTATAATAAAATTAGGTTAAAATACTGTCAAATGTGGACAAATAAGCTTCAAAGCAAAGACAATAAAACTCGATCCATAACCAATTCACACGTCCAAACTACACCGTCTAAGAATCTAGCTTCTATTAAAGAGTTAACAATATTTGCACTTTCAAACCGCGTTAGCGCCAAGTTTAAGTATGAATCGTTACCGCATTTAAGTATTACTTAAAACTTAGTTAAGGGGTGCAATAGTCGCGGCGGCGTAAGAATAGAGCACCTCTCGTGGATGTAATAAGAGAATATTATTCAATTTCTTACATAATTACCCAGAATGCGAGGGTTTATTTATTATATTCTATTAGAACAAAAAAAAACCTTATTTGATATTCAGTTATACACAAATTCATATTTAAATTACATATTAGTATTATTATTTTTGTTTATGCCGGTTTTATTTTAGTTTGATTTCATTATTTTTATAGATATTATTTAGACTGTTTACGGCATAATTCATTTTTGATCGCATAAAGAATTGTTTCAAGTAATACTCAAATACTTTAAACGGCTTCTTACTTAAACTTTGAACTAACCGCGAATTACTTACTAATAAGACTTTTAAAGTTTCACTAACGATCGTTTATAACAACGAACAATATGTATACAGCCTATAAATATGTATAGAATAATTAAGTATTTATATATTTTCCTAGTTAGCGCTTTTCATACAACCGCAGTTTAGAAAGTTGACTACTGGCTTCTTCTACGAGTTATTCAGAAATTATTTTATTTCTATAAATTCGTGTGATACAGAATGATCAATATGCAAACTTCATAGATTTCACACGTCTTCCAAACTTTTATCTATGGTTTTATTTCCCGGCCATTTTCCTTTTGTAGCCCGGTAGATGAGGCACTTCCCAAAACAATAAAAAAATCGGGATCGATACACAACATGGCGGCTCCACCAGAGCAAAACAGCATAAAACCATAGAGCATTTAAACTTTTTTGTTTTTTGCCAAAAAACATGGTCAAACTGACCTCGCTATGGCATAAGTTTTTCATAATAACTCTACGATACGACTTTTTTTTTAAACCAAAGGGATTTTCTTTTTTCATTGGCTACCTTCGATCAGTAAGGTTATGGCAGATTGAGGGATTTCTTTGAATAAAACCTCTTTTGCAGTCATCGAGCTACTTTTGTATATACATAGACAAAATACTAATGCGCTAGTATGAAAAGAGCTGGACTTGATAATTATACCAACAGACCGTATTACAGTGCTAAACTCGAAATTATTCATAAACCTTGAAAATGTCGACAGCTTTAAATACCAACCTGTCAATAATCTAGATTACAATAGAATCGAGCACTGCAACCGTGTTCCGTAACTTTCCCTGTCATTTGACATTCAAAATGGCGCCCATCTGTCAAATGACAGAGCAAAAGGGAAATTAAAATATATATAAATAATTTGCTATAAGTATCATAAGTACCGGTTGAGTAAAGGCAATCCGTTCTGATCCTGCAGGATCATTAGGAAGAGATGTAAATAGTTTTCTAGTCTTCTCGAGTCTCACATGCAGTATAATTATGTTATAAGTCGCGTAGGTGAAGACTAGGATTAAAAATGACCGCCTCTCATGCTGTCTCGTTTAGATCAAACATGATCTAAGCGGTATAGCATAAGTGATGCTATAATTTCAATCACAATCTTTATTTACGCGACTTATACATAAAACATCTATTTTCGCTTGGCAAAATTCTGTAAGTGATGTTCTTCTAGCTTTTTTGTTTAGCAACGTTATATCATGGATCTGTTGTAAAGCTATGCTTGTTTTTATTTTAGTTCTTACATTGCTTTTAACTTGGTGTTTTCTGTCATGGGTATCAGTTTTCATACACAAGTCTTTGTTTACTTAGAATAACTTGGATTCAAGAGTCTAACATAGATTCGTCCTGTAATTTTTGACTATAAAAACTATCGTAGTTTTTTAATTGAAAGCGGGTTCACTAATAACCTTACGGGTCGGTATTAGTTGGCATTCTTCCAATACAAATATGGTTCGTAGAAAGCCCGCTTACATCTGTAATGACGTCGCGTTTTCTTGTCGTATTTTTTTTTTGTCAAGGTCAAATGTAACTATAGCTTTAAAATAGCCTTCTAACGCTTAAGCCTCTCGATTCTAAACAATAGATACTGCTTAATGATCCATATCAATACCAGTCGGCGCGCGTCCCCGCGACGCCGGCTACATTGCCCCGCTTTATGGCAATGCTGATGCGTTACTCCAGATATATAGACCGGCCGGGTGATTATGTAACTCGCGACCGGTTTGCGACAGGCGTAAATTAAGCAATCAGTGCTGTCAAACTCCAATTTTGTATTAGTTTGACACCAACTACAACGTCAAAATTGGTCAAAATTGGCGCTTGACAGCACTGTTTGCTTAATTTACGCCTGTCGCAAACCGGTCGCGAGTTACATAATCACCATACAGCTCTCGGGTCACGAGTCGGTTCGTACAGACGCCCAGGTCATTTTTAAAAACACTAAGAGCCTCGTTACCCTACGGACCCAGGGTATTGATACAGAGGAGCAAATACATAGACTCTGTACCTGTAGACTCATACCTCTAATTAATAATAATAGTTAAAAGGTCTCATTGAGGTTTCGATTAAGGTTAATTCAGATATTGATCGTATTGTCCGTATTATCAAATCTCGTGAGTTTAAACCATGTAATCAAACTATTCGCTGATATTTATCGCGTTTCGACTTTCCAAAGTTTCAACTTTCATAGTCTGAAACTACAGAATTTGTCGCTCGCAAAATATCCGCGAAAACTCAAATTACTATACAATCTGGGCCTAATTCTGTTAACCAATCGCTTTGCTATGATAATGGTATCGTGGAAGAATCGTCACTCAGAATTCTTAGATGTAAGAAACTTTAGACAGTTCGTGCGGTGCTGTATAACTTAGAGAAATAGTATACTAATCCTATTTAGTTAGGTTATTTTGATGCATTATTGTGTGTACAATAATGAATTAAAGATATTAAAATAATAAATAAATAAAAATAGTTAATAAAATAAATGTATAAATAAATAATGCTGGACAATCCGCACAGCATCATCTAGCCTCAAGCTAAACAAAGCTTGTATTATGGGTACTAGATGACAGACATACTTAATATTAATAATAAAGAATTGTTTAGCCCTGTCACTTTTTGACGCGCGTCCCTTATTCTAAGGTATGATACGCCTGTAAGTGGTGCAAGGGGGACTCCAACATCACGTCTTCCAAGCCAACCTAACCTGCACGTGGTACACCCTAGATAACGAACTAGGCTCTGGTGACAACATCAAACCATCTTCATAATTTGATAACTCAGATTATTTAGTTTCATTACTAGTGTCAACTGGCAGAAAAGTGTCCAAACCAGACACAATTGCCATTAACAAAGAATCATCATCACCATTCTATCACGATACCTTTGTCATAGTGTAGCGATTACTTTAGCAGAATAATACCCCTGATTTTATAAGTTTAATGTTGTATCGAAGGCAGGTAAGCGATTAAGTGTTCAGCTCTATATAGCTTACCCGCATTAGTAAGTAAGTATGTATGTATAGTCTTTAAGATATATTCTTCTCACTAACGGGCTAAGGCTTATAATCTAACTATTTCGCAGGTATTTCTCGCGTTTTTTCTCACCTTTCCCTTCTATACGCCAACCACGGGGATAGTTGTCTAGGGTAGAAAAGAGAGAAATGACGTCACTTTGTCATAGAATGCGTAATTTATTTGAAATTTATTCCTTCAATTTCAATTATGTACGCAATGTATGACGATAAATAATGCTGGACAATC
The DNA here is from genome assembly GCA_947044415.1 of Eupithecia dodoneata. NCBI lineage: Eukaryota > Metazoa > Arthropoda > Insecta > Lepidoptera > Geometridae > Eupithecia > Eupithecia dodoneata. The sequence goes on along the minus strand of OX345683.1, from coordinate 3,975,561 downwards.
CACACAGCATCATCTAGCTCAGAGCTAAGCAGAGCCTGTGCGATGGGTACTAGATAACTGATATACATAATACAATACATTACTTAGATATTTTTATTATATATACAAAACGACCACAACACCCGGAACAAATATCTGCAGATCGTACAAACATTTATCCCGAGACGGAAATCGAACCCGCAACCTCCTGCGTCGCAGGCGGACCTTCGCCCACCGCGTAACCGAGATCGTCAAAATTATTTGAAATTCATTACGCAATCAATGACAATGCGATGTCATTTTCGTCTATACTACCCTAGAGCAATCCTTGTCGGCCTACTAGCGAATCGCATTAGTAAAAAACGCGCTAAATACCCCCAAACAGTCAAATAACAAATTCCAATCGCCTAAATTTAAAGTTACTACAGCAGTGACCTATACTAGCTATATTAAGTAAGTATAGTCTAGTGGTATCCGGGACGCTGTCGGCGTAGTGGCGAGGCCGCTGGCTGCCGTCCCGGCGGGTGTGCGTTCGTCAACGGCGCCAGGAGCGCGCTTCGTGGGCTTCTTCCTCGTCTTCTTCGTCGGAGCGGAGTAGAGCTGCCTCGGATGGCGCCGGCTGAAGGAGAGACCAAGTTTAAGATAACTAGAAACAGACTTCGAATCTCTTGTATGAATCCTCTTAATATCTCATGTAGTTTAAGGCGAAATGAGTTCGCTTTTTCGAGACAAGGACGAACGAACGTCGCGCGGGGAAGGCGAGAAAGGGAGGCAAGAGCGACGGAATGACCGCCCCGCGCGCAATTTCACTGGTTTTCATTTTTGAATTTGTCTTTACTCTAAAATAATACTGTTTCTCAAAAAACTAAAACCATAATTTTCTACAGTATTTTTTAGGGAACACGTGGAAGAAATTGCATTACAATAATATTAAATAACTAATAAATAAAACTGGTTTTTCCGTAGAGATATCTCAGTAAAAATTAAGATTTAGAGGAAACTTTACCATTTTTTTCTATCGAGTCAAGTTTAGTCAATCGTGTTTCGACTCCCATAACATACTAACTAATATCCTAAACTTTTGATCCTCATCAAAATATATTCGAAAAATAGGCGTTTTGTTCCCTTAAAATTGATTTTCCGTTAAGTCAAAACGTGCGTTTTGGGACTCATTTCACCTTATTTACTTGTCGATGATTTCCGCCCGCGCGCGATCAGAAAAACCTACATGAAATTATAAGTTTCGGGTGGCCAGCACGCGGAGCAGATGCGGGTGGAAATCCGATTAACAGGAAGAGAGCCCTTAAACAGGTTTAAAAAATTAAAATACTTATTCCACATGATTTTTTTTTTATGGGACGAATAGCTACCAACGAATCATCCAAAGCGACGAAGAAATCGACGAAAACCTACACTAGGATGTTCTATGTTTGACTGTTGGAGTCGAACATAGAACCTCCTCCATTTTTCGAAGCCAGTTTAAAAGAATGAACTCACCTCGTCCCTATGTTCGTCGCTCGCGTCTCCGTTGAGGACGCGCTTGGCTTCATGCACCACAGGGGCGGGCTTACTGCTTTGCGCCCATGTTATCTGCAAAAAAGTCATTCATTTATTTTATTTATTTTACACATTCTTCTCGCCCTATATTTAAACATATGTTCTATGAACACTTTCTTTCTTCGACTTCAAATAGTTAATATTTTATGTACATAAATAATAATAGTGTTATAATCTGTATTAATTTCCATTAACGTATAAACAAGTATTTATGTATTTGTACATGTTTTGTATTGTATATAATTTATATACAACATTAGTCTACAATACGCCACCACCTAAACTATAGCTACGTGTCCATCTGAAGGTTGTACAGTAAGTACTTTAGTAGCCATTTTAATTGCTCGTTTTATTAATTGTTTTATGGTAATTTAGTTTAATATTGTATCTTTCTCTATGTTAATTGTATTTGTGTGTTATTAGTACCAAATAAACGTTTCATCCATCTATCTATCTATCTACGAATCCTATCCTTCAGAGTAACTCCGAGCATAGCTCGCTGAGCGACTTTGAACTGGTGGACCAGCCCTACCGTGAGTGTCCACGTCTCAGCTCCGTAGGTCATAACGGGTAGGACGCACTGGTTGAAAACTTTCGTTTTCAAGCATTGCGGTATGGATGAAGAGAAGACTCTACGTAGTTTCCCAAACGCTGCCCAGCCCAGCTGGATCCTCCTTTTAGCCTCCTTCTCGAAATTGTTTATTTTGTACCTGTGTCTAAATCAATGTTTTTTCTATTCTATGCTATTCTATTCTATCAAATCTTCAGTATATTTACAGTGAGTGTCCTGTCGTTATAGTGTTTCCCGTGTAGCATGGCCTGTTCTGCGTTGTTGCGCGCCTTGAACTGAAGGACCAGTTGCGGTACAGCTAGGTCCACTTCTTTGCTGCTTACTTCTCCGAATTGCTGGAAATGAATACATGATAAAACAACAAAAATATAAGTCGGTAAGGCTTCTGCTTTATATTCTATATATATATAAACACCATCCTGATCAACTAAGTGCCCAGGATGGTGTTTATATAGAATAAATACAACCCTTGTGGTTATACAGATGAAAGAGTTAATTCTCAAATTTTATGACTTAAGCAAACGATTTCTTTTCTGTTTTTGACGACTTCTGTGGTGGGAGAACATCTGCCGCAGAAGGTCGCGGGTTCGATTCCCGCCTCATGTGTATACGATCTGCAGATATTTGTTACGGGTGTTCTGGTCGTTTTCTATGTATAATATTATATATATAATATCGACGACCGATGTGGCGCGGTGGACGAAGGTCCGCCTGCGACGCAGGAAGTTGCGGGTTCGATTCCCGCCTCGGAACAATTGTGTGCACGATCTGCAGATATTTGTTCCGGGTGTTCTGGTCGTTTTCTATGTATAATAAAAAATATCTATCTATGTAATTTATTGTATTATCTATATCAGTTATCTAGTACCCATAACACAAGCTCTGCTTACCATGGGGCTAGATAATGCTGTGTGAATTGTCCAGCATTATTTATTTATTTATTTATTATATAATCTATCTATGCAATGTATTGTATTATGTATATCAGTCATCTAGTACCCATAACACAAGCTCTTACCTTGGGGCTAGATAAAATGCTGTATGAATTGTCCAGCATTATTTATTTATTTTATTTTTTTAACCTTATGCATATAGACTTACGGAGAAATGCTGCGTGAGAGGCTCCAAGTCGTCCGTTTCGAAGCCAGATATCAGCAGTGCTTTGGGTCGGTGGTCGACTGATGTGTTTGTTGGGAAGGTCTTGGGGGGCTGTGCGGGGTGCGCGGGGTTGCGGGTGAACCTCATCGAGGGGTTGAAGCGGCCTCCTCTGCAAGATAATAAGTTATTTAGTTGATACGCGAACAAGGTAAACACTGTTTTCTGTGTTATCTTTATTTTTTTCTACCGTCTGCAGTTACCTCAATTGTTTCAATTGTATATACTAGTTCTAATTTATTTCTATTATATGATTTTAACGTTCTTTGTTAATAAAGATTCCCAAATTTTTGCAACTTCAAAAGTTTACCTAATTAAAATTATTAGCGGACAAGGATAAATTATATTAGGATAGATAGAGAGAGAGAGATTTGTTCACTCGATACATGTAAGACATTGTTAGATTAATTATTGTCTAAGTGATTTTAAAGATAAATTTCAGAAAAAACTAGCCATACATTTGAATAACTTATCAAACCGACTAATAATCGAGTACAACAAGTAATTGAATGGAGACCACGACTCGGTAAACGTAGTGTAGGACGCCCTCCGACCAGGTGGGATGACGACCTGCGAGAGACTGCAGGTAGATGCTCGATGCGGCAAGCTGAAGACAGGGCGCTATGCCGCTCATTGAGGGAGGCCTATGTCCAGCAGTGGACTGCTATAGGCTGATGATGATAGTGATGATGATCAAACCAACATATTTTGAGTCACACCAGACTTCAAATCAAGGTAATAAAGGGACAGACAAATGCTTATGCTGAATTTATATAAATATTTTATTTTACTTCAACTTCTTTATTCATGGCGCCTCTTGCCATTCTCTAACACTGTACATACAATTAAGAAGCCACTTCATTTCTACATTTAACAATCATAAATCTAAAACTTACCTTAGTTTTCTTTTCACAATTTTATAGAGGCTTGAAAAAAACAAAGAAAAGACATAAGAAATCTTTTTAAGACAGAATTTTAAAAAAAAAGTTGGATTAAGTATATCTATACTAATATTATAAAGAGGAAAGATTTCATTTTTTGTTTGTTTGTTTGTAATGAATAGGCTCCGAAACTACTGGACCGATTTGAAAAAATCTTTCGCCGTTGGGAAGCTACACTATCCCTAGTGAACATAGGCTATATTTTTTTTTTAAAGTAACGGATCCGTACTAAAACCGTGCGTAGTCGGGAAGGTCCCCTTGTCAGTCATATATGTAGTACCAGTAACACAAGCCCTGCTTAGCTTGGGGTTAGATGATGCCGAACGGATTGTCCAGCATTATTTATTTATTATTTAGGATGATTACTATGTATTCAATATTTAACATATTCTTCGCCTCGTAATAATGACGACACCTAAATGTTTTAAACACGACTTTACAAGCGCTATTCTCGTAAAAAAATTCTACGTTACTCCAGGTTTGGACTATTTAAATGAATAGTTTCAGATTCGATTAAAAGTCGAATATCCCTCAAAACTCCCGCCTTTATATGGCGACCTCTGGCGCGGTGAACAATTGAAACTCGTCTTAAGAGGCCTCCGGAGGGACGAATTCTTCATACAAACGTAATACCAAAATGATTTCCAATTCAAGCATATTTCCACTATAATATTGTATTATTTGTATTTGAATCTAGGTTCCTAAATAGTTATTTTTTTTCAAAATACTTACCTAAAATTAAATGAAAGCCAATCGCATTTTGCACATTTTTCTGCGAAAATGGACAAGTTTTCTTGCTATTTGTTTCGTATTAAAAACATCAATATCTTACGTTTTATTTATTAAGGAACATAGCTTATATTGTCTAGTTACAGAATAACAATACTTTGTGAAGAATACACTGTGCTCCGAATATCGCTGTCCCTGTTTAACCCTTGCGCCGCGCCCCATGCGTGCGCGATAGCAATATAAGCCGTTCAAAATTTGGTTGTGTTCCGTAATACCAAAAATTATGACGGAAAACTTTTTGTATTCTTCACAAAGTATTGTTATTCTGTAACTTGACGATATAAGCTATGTTCCTTAATAAATAACACGTAAGATATTGTTGGTTTTAATACGAAACAAATAGGAAGAAAACTTGTCCATTTTCGCATAAAAGTGTGCAAAATGAGATTGGCTTTCATTTAATTTTAGGTAAGGATTTTGAAAAAAAAACTTTAGGAACCTAGATAAATACTATTCAAATACAAATAAAACAATATTATAGTGGAAATATGCTTGAATTAGAAATAATTTTGGAATTACGTTTGTATGGAGAATTTGTCCTCCGCAGGCCTCTTAAATGCCTTGAACATTCCTACAAAATATACTCGAGTTACCGAACTCGATGACGACCGCGTCGTGATAAATATCATTGAGATAGTTTCCAAAATCCTTTATAAATAAGAACAAGTTCTTTTGAGGAGCAACCCTGGTAGTTCGCCAGGTACCTTGAGATGACAGTTCATTTCTTCACTAAGAAAAATTTTGAAGTTTATTTCGAGTGAAGGGATTTTTTACGATCAAGCATATCGAAGCGCGTTTGGAGTATGAGTAGAGGTTGAACCGTGGTCGAGGTACGACTAAAGATATGGGGGTTAGTTTCTTTATATATTTTATTTTGCTCTATACAATATTTTTGCTAACTACCCATATAATTTTGACGACTGATGTGGCGCGGTGGACGAAGGTCCGCCTGCGACGCAGGACGTTGCGGTTTCGATTCCCGCCTCGGAACAATTGTGTGCAAGATCTGCAGATATTCGTTCCGGGTGTTCTGGTCGTTTTCTATGTATAATAAAAAATATATCTATCTATGTAATGTATTGTATTCTGTATATCAGTTATCTAGTACCCATAACGCAAGCTCTGCTTACCATGGGGCTAGATAATGCTGTGTGAATTGTCCAGCATTATTTATTTATATTTGATTATTAGCTCGTACTGAACTACTAACAATAGATATAAAGCTATCTTGTTTCTCACCAGTGAATTTATTTATTTTTAATAATCTTTTGAGAAGTAAATAAATATCTTAAACCTAAAACCTATAATGTAAGTATGAATTGAATGAACCTGCTTACCTTGCTGAGATAGGTCTTCGAATATTCGAGAGCACGGGGAAGTTCAGCGCCATCTGGCGTCTTAACTCAACGATTTTCTTCAACAAATCTGTTACATCTTGTCCCTCCTGAAATTAACATATTAATATTAATTATTTATTAAAGTGCCACCTTCTATATTGTTCGTTCATGTCCAGCCCTTCCCAAGGTTGCCTGGAAGAGATCTCTCTGAGCGATAAGGCCGCCCTTTATACCTTTATTCTAAGTTTTTATCTCTGTATTATTTTCTGTTTTGTGCGGTGTAATAAAGTGTTATCTATATATCTAACATACTTTTAATATAATCTGTTTCTAAAAGTAAAAAAAATAATATTTTGCAATTACAGAGACGAAGACCTACCACTGGATGGACCAACGACATTGTAGGGGTCGCACGGAGTCAATGGATGGAGACGTGGTGGACGGTGAACAGTGGACGTGTACGGGCGGTACGATATATTTTGTGGTGGGTACCATTCTGTGAATATTTCAAGCGTCTACCTGTTGACGTCATCAAATAACTTTTTTTTTCCCACGCTAAAAACTAAGCTTTTAACAGGAATACAGATTTAAGGGGACAAAGACACGTAAATTTTTACTACCTGTTGTCCCCGTCCCCGAATCCACGGGCTTTAATACGTACCGATCCTATCCATCCAAAGGTTGCCTGGAAGAAATCGCTTTTAGCGATAAGGCTGCCGATTGTGCCACTAGACTTAGTTATTATTAAGATCCTTTATTTTTATTATTTTCTTTGTATTTGATGGTGCAATAAAGCTATTGTATTGTAACGGGAAAGAAATTTAATCACGTCCCGCTGTCCCCGTGACGGGGACATGGGGTACGGGGACAACGGGAATACACGTCAATATCGAGCAAAAAATGACAAAAACTCTTGTTGTATGGGAGCCCCCTTTAATATTTATTAATATTCTGTTTTTTAGTATTTGTTGTTACAGCGGCAACAGAAATACATCATCTGTGAAAATTTCAACTGTCTAACTATTACGGTTCATGAGATACAGCCTGGTGACAGACGGACAGTGGAGTCTTAGTTATACGGTCCCGTTTTACCCTTTGGGCACGGAACCCTAAAAACAAACGAAACCATAGATACAAAGCCTACCTGTTGTTTCGTGAACATGTCCAACTCAGCGTCTAGTATCTCCTTCTGCGCCTCCTCCCTTGTCTTTGGTTTCTTTGCATTGATCTGCAAACAAATGCGAAAATAAATATTTTTTTATGTTTTTCGGGTGTAGATGTTTTTTTTATCTGTATTTACAAAGATTAGTCTACATCTGCTTCCCAACTATAATTGTGTGACGTGATGTTGAACTGTTCTAAATGTGTTGTACGCTATATTACATAATTTATTATAGTATTTACTTAACCCCTAAGTAAATACTATAATAACCGGAGGGACGAATTCTTCATACAAACGTAATACCAGAATTATTTCTAATTCAAGCATATTTCCACTATAATATTGCATTATTTGTATTAAACACGCGCACGCATGTGGCGCGGCGCAAGGGTTAAACAGGGACAGCGATATTCGTAGCGATTTTTGCAAGCGAGGGTCGCCGGACCCTTAATTGGCTATTATAAATTAATTTGGCCTTCTGAACATTGTTTTTAAATTGTTCTAAACATTTTGTACGATTAATTTTATATGTTACATAATTTATTTTATTATTTATACTATGTAAGATTTTTTAAATTATTTTGTGTATGTATAATACGAGGTGAATTTTTGAGACGGGACAGTAAGGCCAGGTACCTTTACCGGTATATGTAGTAACAGGAAAACGCTTTTAGAAGACTACTCATAAATTTTTAAGATATTCTGAACTGCATTTACAGATTTTGTAAAAAAATGTACAGACAGCAAGAAAATGGTCATTTTACACAAAAACTTTTTTTGATGCCCATCGATCCTGTTTCTTATAAGGATCAAGTCTCTACTGGACCGATTGAGGTTTGAGTACTAGAAATGTCAGAAATCGCAAAAGACTTTAAATGCGTTTTCCCGTTACTATAACGGTAAAGGCAGGCCTTACTGTCCCGTCTCAAAAATTCACTCTGTATAGTCATCGTAAGTATTATAAATAGTATAAATTTTATTTTAATTCACGTATTTGTGTTCTTGGAAATGTATTTTTACTAGCTCAATAAATAAATACCAAATAAATTTTATTATTTTATTCATCAGTTATTTGGCTTAAAAGAAAATGTGTTTTTTTTTTAATGTTCTTGGGTTCGTAATAAAATAAGCAGAAGCTTCAAACATCATAAGCACAAAACCACACCGAAATTATTTAGGATTCATGATTTAATACATATTTTCCAAACCAAATTTATGTAAAAATAATTCTGCGCGCCGCACGGGTTTTCATGTATTATGTACACTAAGGTCCGTATTATGAAACTATGCTCAGTTATCTATGCTTGAGTAAAGCTTTTGCCTTACAAAATCATTACTCAAGCTTGTATCGATGACTGAGCAAACTTTTAAAAATACGCTTTAGACTACCTACACCGACCAATACCTGTAGATATAAATAATAAATAATAATGCTGGAAAATTCACACAGCATTATCTAGCCCCATGGTAAGCAGAGCTTATGTTATGGGTACTAGATAACTGATATACATAATACATGACATAGATAGATATTTTTTATTATACATAGAAAACGACCAGAACACCCGGGACAAATATCTGTAGATCGTACACACAATTGTTCCGAGGCGGGAATCGAAACCTCAACCTCCTGCGTCGCAGGCGCCCACCGCGCCACATCGGACGGCCAAAACAACAATAAATTATGATTTGTAAATAATATTCACTAACAAAAAGTTATTTACAAGCAAATGAGTAAATTGTACGCAAATTCTTGTTTAAAGGACTTTCTAAGTCAATCATGAGATGTTAAGAATATTTACGACAATGATGATCGTTATTAAATAAAAAAATACTACATCGGTATGGTAATTATGTAACTGGCGACCGGTTTGCGACAGGCGTAAATTAAGCAATCAGTGCTGTCAAACGCTAATTTTGACGTTGTAGCTGGAGTCAAATTAATACAAAATTGACGTTTGACAGCACTGATTGCTTAATTTACGCCTGTCGCAAACCGGTCGCGAGTTACATAATCACCCGGCGGTTTTGTTAAGCTACTAAAACTAAATAATCTTAAGCTACAAAATTAATGATGACTACTATTATATGACAAGAAAATGAGTTCATGGGTGGTTAAAAGATTCTCAACAACAAAACAAAATTAACTTTAGTCCAGTACAAGTAAATTTGGCAAGACAAGTTATTTTTAAAACCGACGATTTCTTCACATTAAATTTGATGAAACTGAACTGTAAAAGGTTTAAGGTCCAGTTATAAGCTGCGTACTTAAAGAATGGGATTGAAATGACATTTAACTACTATTGAAATATTTCGGGCACCTCTTAACAACACAGGTTTTGCCAATACCTATCAACTAAATTCCTTTACTTTCGTTTATCCATTGCGATGACAAAAAGAAATAGATAGAACATATATTTGGTACTACACACATACAATTAACATAGACATACAATATTAACAAAAGTACACTAAGTTTACAAAAAAAAAAAAAATTCTCATGACACGCACGAGAAATAATAACAGTAAAATGATTTATTTACATATCTCTTACTCTCAGATAAAATTTGATCTGAGCAGCACAGCTTCACAGAGGACGTCATTCTCAATCCCATTCTTTAAGTACGTAGGTTATAACGTCCCGAGTCGCCTTACACCGGTTTCTATGAAAGCCGTAATAGATGTGAAAACATACATTAGAATTACTGTTTGATTGGTTACCTTGGTTACTTAAATCGGTATGGTGATTATGTAACTCGCGACCGGTTTGCGACAGGCGTAAATTAAGCAATTAGTGCTGGTCAACGTCAATTTCGTATTAGTTTGACACCAGCTACAACGTCAAAATTGGTCAAAATTGACGTTAGACAGCACAGATTGCTTAATTTACGCCTGTCGCAAACCGGTCGCGAGTTACATAATCACCCGGCGGTTTATAAAAAAAAGTCTATGAAGATGATTTCTATACATAATTAGTGAAGTACAAATACAGACACAAATGAACGAAAGATACAGTACGCATGCGTTGGAAAATACTAAAATAACTCAATATAAATAAAAGCGAGACAAAACTAACACACGCACAAACAAAATAATACAAAAAATGTACTTTGCTAATTCGACTGTATAATTTCACATGATAATGATCCAGAAACGCATGAATCATGTTTTTTTTTTGCATTTTCACAGTTATGTATGTTATGTATTAGTATAGTTATGTATGCCCAAAGGTGATTAATTTCAATGTGAAATATTTTTCAATTTGTATGTGGTATTTTCTCGAATATGTTTTTGGTATGAGAAGATTAAAGAAGACGTTTTTCCGTGGTTTTTATTGACAAGAGTTAAAGATGATTCACGCTACACCGTGTCGCGACCGGGCCGTGCCCCGGCCAGGGCACGTCTACCGTGCGCCAGCCGGGCCAGTCATTCATGTTACACCGGGCTGTTTGGGTGTACTATATATCTAGTATCTATCTATATCACTAAGATTTGACGTTGACTGCTTTGCGGGCGCCCGGGCGCATATGTTGTTCAACGTGTCGGGGCCGGACCGCGTCGGAGCCGGGAAACAATACCCATTTCAACGCCGTGCCCCGGCCGAGTATCGGCCGGGGCACGGCCGAGCCACGGTCAGGCATTAATCACTTCATACAAAAAGTATACCATAATGTTTGACCGTGCCCCGGCCGGGGCACGGCTCGGTCGCGACACGGTGTAGCGTGAATCACCTTTAGTTAGATCGTATGTTCCACAGTAGTATTATTTTCGAGAGAAGATTATACAGAGTTGTTATACAATTAAGTTTTGTTGTAGTTTTTATCGACAGATTATATAATATTAAGATAAAACAGTGCAATTATGCAGTAAGGTTTATAAAACAACGCATTCATAGAAATAAATTAATATTATGATAGTTTTTAATGGCAAGAATCCACCGTGATTATACATGGGATTATACAGTATGCATTTTATTAATGAGAAGATTTCATCGTGATAACTGTTTTAAACTATACAGTATGCTTTATGTTTTCAGTTATGTTTTATGCACAGGCATAATTAGTGAAAAGATTTCACCGTGATTATATATGGTGTTTTGGATTATATAGTATGTTTTATGCACAAGCTGAAGATTTTACCGTGATTATACATGGTGTTTTGGATTATACAGTGTGTAATATGCACAGGCTGAATATTTGACCGTGATTATTCATGGTGTTTTGTATTATATACGTACAGTGTGTTTTATGAACAGGCTGAATATTTCACCGTGATTATTCATGGTGTTTTGTATTATACAGTGTTTTATGCACAGGCTGAATATTTCACCGTGATTATACATGGTGTTTTGTATTATACAGTGTGTTTTATGCACAAACGCATGCGTACGCATCCAGCGTCCAAATACCTGGTTCAGTTGCAGGCGGGACATCCGCGCTAGAGTTTCATCCTGCGATTGATGGATCGTGTCAATAAATCGATAATAATCACGTTTATTCGCACTATCTTTATTAATTTTTATTCTACTAGATCATTTACCTAATTATTTATATAATTTATTGGAAAATCAACGGCCTAAACTAACTTAATCAATGGGTAGTGTCCTGGGTAAAAAAATATATGTTTCTATTTAGTCCGTCAGTTAGATTATCATAAGATATTGGACACGATTTTTTTCTTTTGTCAATCAAACAAATACTTACAAAAATAAAGCGCGTCAAAGTTTAGGAGTGGGGGCTCGTGACGTCACAACTTGCTAAAAAGTGTAGCAAGACGTGACGTCACGCGGAACTTTAACTGGCTATATCTTCATATGTTTTTGTTTAATTGACAAAAGAAAAAACACGGGTCCAATATCTTCTAATAATCTAACTGACGGACTTAGTCGATTTTTTTAGGACACTAGCCTATTAAAGATTTTCACGTATAATAACAACCTATATATTTGAGTTTTATTAGATTCCTATTCGCTGAGTAATACATATTTTTGAACAACTTTGTAGAAGTCGATAAATTCCTTGGGAATTTCAAGAGTTGAGTTTGATTTAGACGGTGTTTTCTATAAGACGGTAGATCTCCTTTATAATTTACTTGCTGCGCCCCTCGGCTTCGCCCGCATGGAAATATATGTGTCGAATAGTTTTTAATAGATAGTCATTTAAGAGGAAGGTTTATAAACCATTTGACACATAGATATCCACGCTAGCGAATCCGCGGGGCGCAGCTAGTAGAACCTAAGCGGTTTCTTACCTGCATCTGTTTCATAGTCCCGTTGTAAGCGACGAGCTCTTTCCTTAGCTTCTCAATGGCTTCTTGCGCGGAGTTGATTGCATCCATTAGGGCAGTCTTCTGGGCGCCCGTTACGTTTCCTGAGGAATAATTACGTAGGTTTAGAGACAAATGAGAAATGTACGTTGATAAATTTGAATTAAGCACACACATGCTCGGAGTTTTTCTGAAGGATAAGATTCGTAACGAATACATCCGACAGAGAACCAAGGTTATTGACATAGCTCTGAGAATTAGCAAGCTGAAGTGGCAGTGGGCCAGCCATAGAAGCGAAGAACCGACGGCCGTTGGGGCAAACGTGTTATTGAGTGGAGACCACGACTCGGTAAACTTAGTGTAGGACGCCCTCAGACCAAGTGGGATGACGACCTGCGAAACACTTCAGGTAGATGCTGGATGCGTCAAGCTGAAGACAGGGCGCTATGACGCTCATTGGGGGAGGCCTATGTCCAGCAGTGGACTAATATAGGCTGTTGATGATGATGATAATGATATTTGTATAATCTTACCAGACTCCAGCTTCTGTATAAGCTGCCTCTGGTTCGTCAGATGTGTTTGCAGCAGCTCCCGACCTCGCTTGTACATTTCCATAACGCGTTTGCTCTTGTCGGCAGCGGTAGTCTTAAGCGGGTTCGTTGTGTTATTCTTCGCTTCGATGGTGCCGTTCGCTGGCTCTTTCGGTGCCTGAGGACAAAGTTGTGGAATTGTTGAATTCCCGGCTTCGCGCGGTTTAAGTACGGATCCCTAACTTTTTTGAAAATATAATATTTAGCCTATGTTCAACGGGGATAGTGTAGCTTCCAAAGATGATTTTTTTTTTCAAATCGGTCCAGTAGTTTTGGAGCTTATTCATTACAAACAAACAAAAAATCAAACCTTTCCTCTTTATAATATTAGTTAAATATTCGTATTATTTTATTTAATGATTAAAAGGCATTATTCTCTTCTCTCTCTCTTCTGTCGACCTTTCACGCGTTATCCACGCTAAAATTAGCGTAATAACGCTGATAACGTTACATTATGTGCTAAATAGCGTGGTAGCCTTACAGGGCTCGCATCTCGAAGGACTTGGAACTGTGAGTATGGTATGTGGGTAAGAGAAGAGAACTATGCTACTAATATTATAAACGCGAAAGTTTGTAAGTATGGATGGATGGATGGATGTTTGTTACTCTTTCACGTAAAAACTACTGACTGGATTTTAATTAAACTTTACAATAATATAGCTTCAGCATAACACATAGGCTACAATTTATAAAGATATATTGTATATTATCCAAAATATCTATCACCACGCGGGTGAAACCGCGGGGTGCAGCTAGTACTATAAATTTGTTCCGGGTGTTCTGGTCGTATCTAAAAAATATCTATCTATGAACTCTATTGTATTTATTAAATCAGTCAACTAGTACCCATAACACAAGCTCTGCTTAGCTTGTGGCTAGATGATGCTGTGTGGATTGTCCAGCATTATTTATTTATTTATACCTGTTCCTTGTCAGAGTTGATGAGCTTGTTGTCCTGCGTGGCTTTAACATTGTCTTTGTTGATGAACACCTTGTTGTGAGACATGGGATGCTGTGAGCTGGACCGCTCTGTTCCAATCTGGTTGCTGGGCGCTGTGTTTTCTTGTTTACTCTGGAAATGAATTGGCTAGTTTATTTGCTGGTTTTGTAAGATGCTTAATTTGATTAGAACACGAGAAGTTTGTGGGTTCAGGTCCAACAATGGACAGTTAAACACTTCACACACAGCAACTTAATGTAAAGATGTAGAAGATGTACGTAAGGACACCACACACGACAATAATGTATATTTTTACATCTTCGTATCTTAAGATACAGAGCTATACGAAAACATGCGATTATATTTCGATACATCTCAATACATATCCATATATTATCATACATCTTATTAATACATCTCAATACATTTCTGTATACCGAAAAGGATGTTCAAAAAGAAGAAAAAATCAAGGGATACATTTGCAGTGCATCGGGAATGTTTGCTGGATATCAGACGGATGGCTTTGCTGCCATCCTCCGTAAAAAGACCGCATCCCTGATGCGCAGGGTACGCGACAGCCCCAACACCATCCTAAACACTATAGCAGGTAGAATCACCTCTCCCCTGTGGAAATGTTTCATGGGGAGAGTGATTTAATTTAATTTAGTTTTAATTTCTAGTATTAGGTATAACTAACCCTAGTAATAAGTTCTTAGTGTTTAATTTTACTAACAAATTATGGATCATTAGTCATCTGAAATAAAATCATTTCATTTTTTTATTATTTTTTTTATTAAGATAATTTAAAGCTATACATCCCGGGATGTAATGAACATTAATATACATTATAGCTGCTGTGTGTGAAGCAGGCTATACAGGCTACTTACATCAGGGTTATGCCAGAAGACCTTGATGAACCTGTTGTTAAGAACGGCCTCCGTACTCTTGTAAGCCACGTTGGCTTCCGTCGGGTTCGAGAAGGTGATGAGAGCAGCCTCTGGGTCTCCCTCGAAGCACACCTGGTGATATAACGTTCATTGGTTTCGTTAGATAATTAAATTGTAAAGTTTTTTAACGCTTTGACTGCGATTTTTTTTCGACGACTGCGATCTTTTTTTTACCTAAAAAATTCGTGCTGCCGCTCTACACAGCGGTTGTGTTGCGCCGCACATGCGTTTCGTTCGAAAAATATGACGGCTGTTCTGAGTCACTAAGGTCTGTATTTTCTCAGCCGCTGCGCTAGTGTGGATTTACGCATATTAGTCACTTGTAGAAAACACATACCGTGTGATTTTAGCACTCAAAGTGTTAACTAACAAGACCATAATAATAATAATACCCTCTTCGTGTCTATCATATTGTGCATGCACCAGATGTAGACCGGCTATGTGTAGCCCTAGCCTTAAGGTTAACTCTCCTAAAGGGCCTCTGTGCTTGGTTTCGGCCCCACGCAAGCCTTCAAAACGTTTTGTGGCCCGAGATCATGGATATGAGAAACACATGATCGTACACACATTTATCCCGAGGCGGAAATCGAACCCTCAACCTCCTGCGTCGCAGGCGGACCTTCGCCCACCGCGTTACATCGGTCGTCAAATTAATAATTTTGACGACCTCTGTGGCGCGGTGGGCGAAGGTCCGCCTGCCTGCCCTGGTCTGCCTGAACAATACTGTGTACGATCTGCAGATATTTGTTCCGGGTGTTCTGGTCGTTCTCTATGTATAATAAAAAAATATCTATCTATGTAGTGTATTGTATTATGTATATCAGTTATCTAGTACCCATAACACAAGCTTTGCTTACCATGGGGCTAGATAATGATGTGTGGATTTGTCCAGCATTATTTATTTTTTATTTATTTATTTATTTACTATTATTTAAAACTCAGTTTTTACCTGTATATTGACAATCTTGCCAAACTTGCTGAAGTGGTTGTTTAGATGAGTGATGTCGTTCATACCGCGCGGTACCTTCTTCACTTCTAGCGAACAGTTTGTGGCACCGCTCGGTAGAGGGGGACGCATGCCTGTAACAAATACGTTGGTTAGACAGAGACAAGCTTATTTTACATAGTTTAGTTTAATTAATCCTCGAAAGCATTACTTAAACTTCCCTATTCGTAAATTTAAAAATTACATAAAACTAAATCTCATCAAGAAGCTTTCTACTCCATAAATGATTATCTCAATGATGTTAATGCTTGGCCAGATGTCGCTCAGTTTCGCACCGACAATAGTATGTAAGTAATTTGTTGTTGTGCATAGCTTTACTTAAATATTGACATGTATCGAATCATATTATATTTAGACATAAATAGGCAAATAACCATGTATTAGACATATAAGAGATGAACATGCTAGTGGTTTCTTTTCACTTCTTCCACTAGTGGACAAAAAATTGAAGTGAACAGTAAAATAATTTTATTTGATAATAATTTATATATAAAATATGACTTGTCTAAGTACTTTTTTGTAAGCCTAAAGAAATAAATGATTTTTTACTTTTTTTTTTTAAACTCTTTGACTCGATATAAATACCATCTTAAAATTAGAACGGCTTCGACGCTACGTCGACTTACACTAATTAAGACCATGTCCTTAGGTTAAAGTACATTGGTGTATTTTATAGCGTCAAAGAAAATGTTGAAAACATTATATAACTGCATGTTTTTTTACTGTATAATTTAAAGTTATTACTTTTTTATGTCCCAAATTGTAAAGCTTAATATGTGTTCGAAAGTGATAGTAGATTTTTTGCTGCATGATCTCCCTATCCACGAATTTATTTTCTTTGAATGAAAAAATGAAACATAGGTACTTCAACTCAGCTTCTTTCTAAGTGATGTGAATATATCGGCTCGAGCATCCGTAATCTATATTTATCGAGCTGACAGATTATGTTTATGAAAAAAAAAAGATTCTTTCATTAAACCAAAGAAAATAAATGCATGAACGGTGTAGTGAAGTTTAGGGTTTGCTGGAAGAGATCTCTTTTTAGGGTTAAGTTCGCCTTTGTAATAATTTTCTAGAACAGTGTTTTGTAGTTTTATCGTGCAAGAAGAATAAATAAAGAAATAAATGAAGTCTCTCTGTTGTATTGTTTGGCTTCACACCTCTTTTTAACATACCAATCCTGTTGTAGTCAAAGTTCTTCTTCTGCTGCGGATGCGGGTGCGGATGGGGATGCGGATGCGGATGGCGCGGCGGCAGCGGGGCCAGCGGCGCTCCGCCGTGCGGTACCGACTGACGGATTCTGGAGAAGAAATCAAGAGACGTTGGGAAATAATGATGATGGAAAAATGGATCATCGTCATCATTATCATCAGCCTAGAGAGAAACTCCGAACATATCTCTTTCCATAGCTCGCTGAGCGACTTTGAACTGGTGGAAAATGGATGGGATACAAAAATTATGCGAACAGTAGGAAGGTAATTTAACCACTTCTGTGGCGCGGTGGGCGAAGGCCCGCCTGCGATACAGAACGTTGCGGGTTTTCAATTCAATTCGCTTATTTCAGATATCACTTATGGTACAGAAACAATTAAAGTGTCACATTCAAGCATAATTATAAAAAATCAAAATAAATTAAATTCAACATTAAAATTACTTATATGTAAGTATGTACCTAATATATAAATTAAAGTCATAATTAAAGTTGGGGGAGGTGCGATGATTCCTACCTACATCAATATAAATGCCAATAAAAGTGTTTTAAGAGCTCTGCCTCATTAGGCCGCCATGGCGACGTCGCCGGCGGCGCAAGTCTGGCTACTTCTGGCAACCGAAGGTCGCAATATCGAGTGGCCATGGCGTCTCGACAGTCAGTTCGTTTAATTCGCCAGGAATGGACGTAGAAGAAATTGCACTTCTTTGTTACTTCTGTGTGTACGTCGCAGAAAAATGGAAAAAGAAAAGAAGATGAGCTAGAATTATGAAGATGAACTATCCTATAAACAAGGACCGTTTAGAATTTCTATAATAAATTTTTCAGTATCGAAACTTATTTTTTTCAACATCAAATACAAATAAATATTTGAGCGAGCGTCCAAAATGGCGGCTGACTGGCGACTGAGTGAGGGAGGTGCAGTTTACACGTGTACATTATAGTGGCAACGGCGCCAGGCCGCCAGAGTAGCCAGAAGCCACGTAGGGAGCTGTCGCTTGTGGCTACGCTTCTAAATTGGCGACGTTGCCACACCGTCGCCAAGTGAGTTAGGTAACATACATTTCAATATTAACTGCTTGGATACGTGGCCGGCGACGTCGCCATGGCGTCTTAATGAGGCAGGGCTCTAAGAGGGCGCCATGTCACGCAACAAATTCAATTTTTGCACCCGTTCCTCTCACCAAAAACACAATATCACATAGTACGCATCTGTGCGTACAATATCGTATTCTGTGGCGCGGTTCGTTTTTAGTGTACTTGCAACTTTCTTACCTCGGTATGGGGATGAGTTCGCGCGGCGGATGCGGGTGCGGATGATGCGGATAGGGCGGGAAGGTCGCGCCCATCCATATATCAGGCGCTAGTGGGTTGTATTCTGTAACAATAGTGTAAGGTTTATATCTTGTATCAAAATAAGAGATATATATATTTTTTTTTTATATCTTTATTTATTGATGGAGTTTTGTCACAAAGTGACTATGTCACTCCCATATGGGATCAATTCTTTATATTACAAACATGACAAAATATGTACATACACTTAACAAAAAACAAAACAACAATAACGATTGCCACATGACATTGCAAAAATAAGAGATATTGGTTATCTATCTATCTATCTCCACGACTCAGTAAACGTATACACTACGTTTACTGAGTCGTGGAGATAGATAGATAGATAACCAATATCTCTTATTTTTGCAATGTCATGTGGCAATCGTTATTGTTGCCGCCCTCCGACCAGGTGGGATGACGACCTGCGAAAGACTGCAGGTAGATGCTGGATGCGTCAAGCTGAAGACAGGGCGCTATGGCGCTCATTGGGGGAGGACTATGTCCAGCAGTGGACTAATATAGACTGGTGATGATGATGATCTATCTATCTAATCAGCCGGTAACACCCACGGCTGAGTATAGGCCTCTTCCTATAGCAGTCCACTGCTGGATATAGGTCTCCCCCAATGAGCGCCATGGCACCCTGTGTTTAGCTATATTGAAATAGTACTATACTAGACAATTAAAACAAAAAAACGTTACCTGGAACTGGATGAGGCATGGTCAGCACAGAAGACAGCGCAGCGTCTTCTAGAACCAGAGGATCCGCGCCGTGGTCCCACTGACAGAGGTCGCCGCGCATGCAGTAGCCTTTCTCTGTAATTATACCATTTATAAATAAATAAATAAATATAAATAATGCTGGACAATTCACACAGCATTATCTAGCCCCATGGTAAGCAGAGCTTGTGTTATGGGTACTAGATAACTGATATACATAATACAATACATTACATAGATAGATATTTTTTACTATACATAGAAAACGACCAGAGCACCCGGAACAAATATCTGCAGATCGTACACACAATTGTTCCGAGGCGGGAATCGAACCCGCAACCTTCAGCGTCGCAGGCGAACCTTCGCCCACCGCGCCACATCGTCATTTATTTAAGTTATATTCAAACAAATAACTTACTACACCACACACTTGCAAGCCTTTCCGTGGATATAGTATGAGGCGACTAAGGCATAGTCAGAAACTCATTTTATTGGTAAAAAAGTCGAATAATAAAAATCATATACACCAGAGGGCGGACCAGCATCGCCCCCTGGAGACAAAATACACCACCGAACTGCAATCTGGCTCATTAGGGGAGGCCAGCAGTGAACCAAAGTTATCGACATAGCTCTAAGAATTAGCAAGCTGAAGTGGCAGTGGGCCGGCCATATCTCGCGAAGAACCGACGGCCGCTGGGGCAAACGTGTTCTATAGTGGAGACCACGACTCGGTAAATGTTATGTAGGACGCCCTCCGACCAGGTGAGATGTCGACCTGCGAAAGACTGCAGGTAGATTCTGGATGCGTCAAACTGAAGACAGGGGCTGCAACGCTCATTTTATAAATAAATAAATAAATTACTGTCCACCTACCAATTTTTATACGACTAGTTTCAGTTTGCTTGGTCGTTAGTAGGCTTCATCTTCATTGAGATCTTCAAAATCATTATAAATAATAACAAGCTCTTTTGAGGAGCATTTAATGTGCCTAGCAACATAGGTCGCGAGGTACCTAGAGATGACAGTTCATTTCTTCACTTGTATGAGAAAAATTTCGAAGTTTAGTTCGAGCGAAGGGATTTTTTACGATCATACCGAACGCGTTTGGAGTTTGAGTAGAGGTTGAATCGTGGTCGAGGTACGAGTAAAGTTTGACTTGTCTGAGTGCTTATTTTGTAAGGCTAAAGAAATAAATTAGTTCCAATTTGAATGGAAGGTCTTCCAGCCAAGATATGTACGTACCATCAAAATCGCGACACCGCCGCTTGAAAGCATCATTGGCTTCCAGCCTCGAGTCGCGCGGCGACGAGCCGCGAGAGCGGTCGCGAGATCTCTCTCGGGAACTGTTGGAGGTATGTAACGGTTAGAATACAACAAAAAAGATTAGGTAATAGGCCAGTAATTTTTAGCCGTAAAATATTATTATTATGTCTCTCATTTACCATGATCTCGGGCCATAAAGTGACCCGGTCCTTTGGAAGGCTTGCGCGGGGCCGAAGCCAACAGCACAGAGGCCCTTTTTTCTTTTCTTTGAGTAGTAAGTTTTTTTTTGACATTTTCTTGTTTTGAGAACCAATAGTTCAAAAAATTTATTGTAACTCACCGTTCCCTCTCTCTAGATCTCGACATCCGCTCCCTATGCTCTCTGTCGCGCGATATTCTGTCTCGCTCTAACTCGCGAGGCAGGCGTAGTCTCTCCCTCTCTCGGTCCATCTCCCTGTCTCGCATTATTACTGGGGACCTTGACCTGGAAAAATGGGAATTAGATTAAAGGAAATTATTTTAAGAAATACTAGCCCGCGTGGAAATCTGTGTGTCATAATGGCTTATAAAACTTCCTCTTGAATCACCATCTTATAAAAAAACCGCAAATCCGTTGTGTAGTTTTAAAGATCTAAGCA
The DNA here is from genome assembly GCA_947044415.1 of Eupithecia dodoneata. Classification (NCBI taxonomy): domain Eukaryota; kingdom Metazoa; phylum Arthropoda; class Insecta; order Lepidoptera; family Geometridae; genus Eupithecia; species Eupithecia dodoneata. The sequence goes on along the minus strand of OX345683.1, from coordinate 3,954,153 downwards.
TGCATAGGGACAGACAGGCAGTGGGAATCTACTTTGTTTTTTTTTTACTATGAAAAGCTATGCTCGGAGTTTCTCTGAAGGATAGGATTAGTAACGAATACATCCGACAGAGAACCAAGGTTATCGACATAGCTCTGAGAATTAGCAAGCTGAAGTGGCAGTGGGCCGGCCATATCTCGCGAAGAACCGACGGCCGCTGGGGCAAACGTGTTCTTGAGTGGAGACCACGACTCGGTACGACGTAGTATACGACGCCCTCCGACCAGGTGGGATGACGTCCTGCGAAAGACTGCAGCCAGATTCTGGATGCGGCAAGCTGAAGACAGGGCGTTATGGCGCTCATTAGGGGAGGCTTATGTCCATCAGTAGAGTATTAGAGATGATAATACTCGTATACGTAGTAGTATAAACATACCTAGACCGGCTAGGCTGGCGGTCGGCGGGCGGCGGACTGCGGTTTCTGTACCGCCGCGGGGACGGTGAGCGAGACGCGAGTCGTCTGCAACAAAACAAACAGAATCTACTAAGTCTTGTTAACGGATGAAACGTTGGTACTCTTCCTGCATAAATAGGGTTCGTAGTAACCATATACATTTATAATTAAATGCATTTTTATGTATTTTGAATGTTATTTAATGAATGTGGGTGAATCTTGACACTAATATAATAAATGAGAAAGTTTGTATGTTAGTTTCTCCACACGCCCTAACTAGGAAACGGATCAGGCTGAAATTTGCATACAGGTAATTCTAGGCGTCTAATAAAACATAGGCTCCTTTTAATTTAATTTGACGACCTATGTGGCGCGGTGGGCGAAGGTCCGCCTGCGACGCAGGAGGTTGCGGGTTCGATTCCCGCCCCGGAACAATTGTGTGTACGATCTGCAGATATTTGTTCCGGGTGTTCTGGTCTATAATAAATATCTATCTATGTAATGTATTGTATTATGTATATCAGTTATCTAGTACCCATGACACAAGCTCTGCTTACCATGGGGCTAGATAATGATGTGTGGATTGCCCAAAAAAAAAACATAAATCAGTTCCCATGGGCTAGAAATAACCGTTAAACGTTTCCATAGACACCAAACGACTTTCATTCCGTGCGAAGCTGCCTGCCCGCGACTAGCAATCTTATAAATGCGAAAGTTTGGATGTTTGTTACCTATTCACGCCAGAACTACAGAATGGATCGGGCTGAACTTTCCATAAATATAGCTCAAAGCCTACTCTTTAACCTTTAGAACAGTTCCCATAGGAATAAATAACCTTTAAACGTTTCCATAGAAACAATGTTTGCGAAGCTGCGGATAGAAACTAGTCGTAAATAAATAGAATCTATGAGTTTGCATTATTCTAAGTCAGGTAAAATTATAACTCACAAATACAAAATATATTTATTTCTTTTACTTAAGGGCCCATACAACCTCAACTTTGTGTGAAAAGGCTAGACATATGATTTTGCGTTCATAAGAGCGGGACAGGGCATTGCAACGCAAGTCCAAAAATCAAGTTTTAGCTTATTACCTATTAATAAGGACCACAGAACAGACATTATTTGAAAAAACCGAAACATATAACATTTTTATTTATACTTAATTCTATTACCACGCTTATTGTCAAGATCTGAACTTCTGTATTTATTGAGAAATTTAGGTTTTAGTAAAAATTTAGAGGTAACTTTGCGATTTTTTTCTATCGAGAAAATTTTACGGAATCGTCTTTTCGAAACATATGATCGATAGATTAAGTCCTGAACTTTACCATATATCAATTTCAAAGTTAAATATTCAGTAGTTTAGACGATATGGACATCCGGCGGAGTTGAAAATTAGCAGTTTGAGCTATTATACACTCTTAATGTACAATCATTAAACGGTATTTGAGATTCCCTTTTAAGTAAAATCAAAACTTACTCCATAAGAACTGACAAACACTGCACCTCCATCACTCAATTTTAATTAACCGACAGCACAGACACAGACGTGTCTACAACAGCAATGAATTAGTAATTGTCCATATCATTAGAATGTCACCCGTCTCTTCAACTAATGAAGTCATTAGTAAATAATGTAGTAATTGTGACGATTGGTTTCATTTGTTGTGCTCAGTACAATACTAAAAAATACTTTACTGTACACCAGTTACAGATCATTATAAAAAACATCACATGATACAAGTACAATGGGCGGCCTTATCGCTTAGAAGCGATCTCTTCCAGGCAACCTTTCAATGGCATCAGCTAAATGGCATAACAGATAAATTAAATAATAATGCTGGTTAATTCACACAGCATTATCTAGCCCCATGGTAAGCAGAGCTTGTGTTATGGGTACTAGATAAATGATATACATAATGCAATACATTACATAAAAAGATATTTTTTATTTTTGAAAACGACCAGAACACCCGGAAAAAATATCTGCAGATCGTACACACAATTGTTCCGAGGCGGGAATCGAACCCGCAACCTCCTGCGTCGCAGGCGGACCTTCGCCCACCGCGCCACATCGGTCGTCGATAATGAAGAATCCCATGATAGAAGAATCCGTGATATCTGGGGTCGCCGTCATCGAAATCGATGAGGAGGCCCATAATAATAATATTTTCTGTTATCAGTTTTTATGAAGTGTTCATTCATAAATGACTTGGTATATATAAAACACCACCTACCTAGGCTCATGTCTCCTCTCGTGGTCGCGGCGCGGGCGCATGCGTCGCTCGGCCGAGCGAGACCGGCGTCTACGCCTGTCTTCTTTGTCACGCATCTATGGAATAAACAAAACATAATATTAAAGCATTAGTTGTAGGTGTCTATAGGCATAGGCAATTTGGGAAACTACGTCAAGTCTTCACGCCATCCATACCGCACTGCTTGAAAACGCGTTTTCAAGCAGTGCGTCCTACCCGTTATGACCTACGGAGCTGAGACGTGGACACTCACGGTAGGGCTGGTCCACCAGTTCAAAGTCGCTCAGCGAGCTATGGAAAGAGCTATGCTCGTAGTTTCTCTGAAGGATAGGATACGAAACGAATGCATCCGACGGAGAACCAAAGTTATCGACATAGCTCAAAGAATTAGCAAGCTGAAGTGGCAGTGACGGCCGACGGCCGCTGGGGCAGACGTATTCTTGAGTGGAGACCACGACTCGGTAAACGCAGTGTAGGACGCCCTCGGACCAGGTGGGATGACGACGTGCGAAAGACTGCAGGTAGATACTGGATGCGGCAAGCTGAAGACAGGGCGCTATGGCGCTCATTGGGGGAGGCCTATGTCCAGCAGTGGACTGCTATAGGCTGAGGATGATAGGCTGTAATAGGGTAAACTAAGTTCGGAGCAAGCAGGTTAAGGCTTCCATTAGTAATGTTATTCTGAAATATTTTAGCATACCGACTAATTTATGTTTCATTTATTGTTTGTGAATCAGGTAACTTAGAATCAGTACATAAGACTTATTCTATTTTATGTATATTCTGATGTCAAAAATAGACAAAAATAGAAGAATGTAGACGCCTGTTAAAGTCTATAAAATAATACAAAATGTTGTCCAATAACAAAATCTATAAAAACTTCCTCATAAACAATATCGATTGTCATAAAAAATCGAATCGATAAGACACTTGAAACGTCGTCAGTCGAACGACCAAAATCTATATATATAAAAGAAAGTCGTGTTTGTTACAACACTTATAACTCAAGAACGGCTGAACCGATTTAGCTGAAAATTGGCGGAGAGGTAGCTTAGAACCAGGAGTCTAACATAGGATACTTTTTTATCATTTTAACCATTTGACTTGACACATAGATTTAACGAGGGCGAAGCCGCGGGGCGCAGCTAGTATGAAAATAATTTCAAAGAATATTGGCGTGGGGAACTCCAACATCTCGTCTCCCAAGCCAACCTAACATGCACGTGGTGCACCCTGCTAGATAACGAACTAGGCTCTGGCGAAAATATCAAACAATCTTCATAATTTAATAACTCATTGATTTTACAATTATGTTTCATTACTTGACACTGGCAGAAACGTGTCCAACCAGACACAGTTGCCATTAAAAATGATCATAGAATATTTGATTCTGTGGTTCGTTTTGGTTAAACCTATTTTCAGAACATTAAGAGCCAATATCTTAAAAAAAGTACTACTTGAGTCTCAACACATACATCCAGTTGAAATAAGCCGTTCTTTGCCTTCATTAAAAAAAAATGATAATATTACTTACATATTAACAGTTTTAACAGGTTTATTTTATTTTAAATGTACAAAGATCATTCTAAAATTTATATACGTATTTTATTTTAAATAATATTGTTTACTTAGTACATACAGTTTTAGTTTCTGTTGATTAATTTATATTTTTGTTTGGTTCCTCACTATATTAGGCCACCTTGCGCAGCACGGTCTCCACGGAAGACCAGCGCTATGGTACGATCTGCTCTACCATAGCACATGCTGAGTGGAGACCGATTTTTGTCAGTCTCTGTCGTCTGTTAATCTAAGTTTAGTTTATAAGAGTCTCTGTTCTGTTCTGACAAAATAAAAATCTTTTTACTTTTTTACTTACCAAATCATTTCGCCTATCCCGTCTCCGCGGAGGCTGGTCTACAGGTTCCTCGAGCAGCTCTGTTAATGGCATCACCTGGAAGATTATGATTGGCGTGTTTTAACACTTTGACAGCGATTTTTTTTTTCGACGACTGCGATCTTTTTTTTAACCTAAAAAATTCGTGCTGCCGCTCTACACAGCGGTTGTGTTGGGCCACACATGTGTTTCGTTTGAAAAATATTACGGCTGTGCTGAGTCACAAAGATCTGTATTTTCTCAGCCGCTGCGCTAGTGTGGATTTACGCATATTAGTCACTTGTAGAAAACACATACCGTGTGATTTCAGCACTCAAAGTGTTAAAAACTGACTTCAAATTCCTTAATAAAGAAAATTGGTTCAAAACTTAGTTTTAAAAAGAAACATCGGAATCGGTTGGCGTGATAATGAGTTATTCGTCCGTTTTTCGCGCACATGCTTAATGCACATTTAAGACTTATATGGTTTTCTCATGGATGCCATTGTCAGAACTGGACCAAATTAAAATGGGAAAATAAAATAATCATCAAAATCGGTTCACCCATTCAAAAGTTATGTATGAGGTAACAAACATAAAAAAACAGTCGAATTGAGAACATCTTATTTTTTTTTTGAGTAGGTAAAAAAAAAATAGGACGCCCTCCGACCAGGTGGGATGACAACCTGCGAAAGACTGCAGGTAGATGCTGGATGCGTCAAGCCGAAGACTGGGCACTATGGCACTCATTGGGGGAGGCCTATGTCCAGCAGTGGACTAATATAGGCTGGTGATGAAAAAAAAATCGGACTATTCATACAGCATCATCTAGCTCCAAGCAACTAAGCCACCCCAAAGGAAAAAAAACTATCATCAGCAAACACCCTCTTCATGTCTGGTATGGTCTTGGGTGTCACTACGACCATGATATGCCTTATTGTGATCGCCACTTTGTTCGTTCAGCCCCGAAGCCGCAGCGTTCACATTTCGCCACTAACCCTTGCAGCTGCTAGGAACTGTAGGATTTTCTTAGGGATGTCTCGTAGCTCGTCTGGGCTATGCAGGTGCTTTCCCAGATGGATGCTGCGTTTGTGCATCAGTGCTCCACACTCACCTAGCAGATGGAGGGGCGTTTCATCCGCCTCCTCGCAGAGTTTGAACATGTGCTTGTTAAGGCGACAGTGTCCAGTTAGGGCTCTGGTCATGATGCGTAGGTTGCCTCTGCTTAGCGCTAGGATTCGGTTGGTGTACCGCTGCGCTGATCGAAGGCCTTTATCTGATTCCTCTATGATAGTTACCTTAACTAGAGTCTGTTCGTGTTGCGGCGCAGTGCGTTTGAGAGGCGGCGCGCGCGTGACGACGACGCGACGCGGCGGCGGCGGCGGCGGCGGCGCGGCGCGGTTGGGGGACAGAGAGCCGTTGGATGCTGGAAAGAGAAAGAGAGTTGGTTGATGGTAGAACAAAATGTTGAAGACTTTCCTACATACTACATACCCAAACTACTACATGGCGGGAGAGGAGTGTCGATATTGAGGTGCACCGCATAATCTCACATGTGGGGACACGTGGGAGAGCCACGTGTCCCCACATGTGAGATTATGCGTTGTTGAAGTTGTTGTTTTAGTTTTTAGTGAAAGCCTTGATATTACCTTGTTGTTTTCTGTTATTGTTAAGTTTTCATTCATAAATGTCACAGCTGAGAGACTTTGTTGACAAAAAATATCTTAGATTCTGAATCGGAATATTAGATAGGTTTTTTTATTTTTTATCCAGCACAAAGGTCTTTATTGTATTATTGTCAAAAGCAAATACTTGAAATGAAATGAAATAGGTTTATTTTTCATTTTTCATTACTTATGTAAAAGGTTCATAATAAACTCACCATGGTTCTCTTCCAAAGGCTCCTTTATGAGTCCCAGTTCTGGAAAGGGAATTCAATGTTAAACTTCGCCATAGAACAAGGTCACGGCCGCACTGCAATACTGCAGCTATATTTCCTCTAACATCCGGTAGACGAGAAAACTTACTTATAATAAATAAATAAATAATGCTGGACAATCCACACAGCATCATCTAGCCCCATGGTAAGCAGAGCTTGTGTTATGGGTACTAGATAACTGATATTCATAATACAATACATTACATAGATAGATATTTTTTATTGTAATAGTTTGATTGGTTTGAAATAACAAGAAGCCGACTTCGTATCCCCAAATTTTACACTGTTTTTAGTTTTTTAGTAGTACATAAATACTAAATCCTTAGAAACCCACTTAATTAATAATTCTCCATAAAACAGAATAATTTTAAAAACTGCAGCATCAGTATTATTTATCCATATAAAAACTTTGATAGCCTTATTTTATGTCTGTGTAAGTTTATTATAATGTTGATAATATAGGTATTTTGGTATTTAGTGTATTTGTTTTATTTTTTACTAGCGACCCGTTCCGGCTTCGACGGGTGAAAATGCATGTATTAAGGTTTGTACGTATAGTACAAACCTTCTTCTTGAATCACTCTATCTATTAAAAAAACCGCATCTGTTGCTATCAAAGTCTGTTGTAGTTTTAGAAATCTAAGCATAGAGACAGACAGACAGCGGGAAGCGACTTTGTTTTATACTATGCAGATATTTGTTCCGGGTGTTCTGGTAGTTTTTTTGTGTATAATAAAAAATATCTATCTATGTAATGTATTCTTGTGTATGGTGTTCTTGAGTGGAGACCACGACTCGGTAAACGTAGTGTAGGACGCCCTCCGACCAGGTGGGATGACGACCTGCGAAAGACTGCAGGTAGATGCTGGATGCGTCAAGCTGAAGACAGGGCGCTATGGCGCTCATTGGGGGAGACCTATGTCCAGCAGAAGACTGATAAAGGCTTATGATGATGATGTAATGTATTGTATTATGTATATCAGTCATCTAGTCACCCATAACACAAGCTCTGCTTACCATGGGGCTAGATAATGCTGTGTGAATTGTCCAGCATTATTTATATTTCTTTTATTTTTATTTAAATATAATAATCTTACCCTGGTTTTCCTCAACAGGATCCTGCTTCGTGATCTCCGGCTCTGCAGCAGGCGAGGGGGGCTTGGCCTCAATCTCCCGCGGTTTTAAGTACTCGTTGCTCTCTAACGATTTGAACAGCATCTCTACGAACGGCTTCGTCTCTGTCAAAAGAAAAGAGTGTTTTAATAAACATTTGTGGTGGATATCCCAAATGAGAATATTTCGACCTAAGGAACAATTTTGGCTGAAAACGTCTAGCTGTTTGTATTATATTATGTATATCAGTCATCTAGTACCCATAACCCAAGCTCTGCTTAGCTTGCGGCTAGATGATACAATGTGAATTGTCCATAATTATATTATATATTTTGTGTCTTTTTTTTATTTTTATTATTTATTTATTGTCTAATAGTGTCTATCAGTATTAATTTCCATTAACGTATAAACAAGTATTTATGAATTTGTACATGTTTTGTATTGTATATAATTTATATACAACATTATAATAAGCCACCGTCTATACTACTACTATAGTTACGTGTCCATCTAAAGGTTGCCTAGAAGAAATCGCTCTTAGCGATAAGGCCGCCCATTGTGTATTAGTATCTTTATTTGTTTGTTTTTTACTGGTTTTTTTTCTGTTTTTGATGTGCAATAAAGCGGTATTGTTTTACTAACCATGTTGTAAGAACACGTCTAGCTGGTCAACCATGACATCCCTCAGTTCGGAGATCGGCTTCTCCTTCTTGACCAGGGCATACACGTACTTGGCTAAAGCGGCGGGGTCCGCGTCACATCTGCAAAGACAAATGCTATCATGAAATACACGTTAATTTATAAATATTGATAAATCGATCGGGCCGACGACACGTCCCCACGTTTCAACGGGATGTCATCCCGTGACTACGACAGTGCGTATAAACCTGTTGAAACGTCGGGAAAAATAGGTAAATAAACGCGATAAACACCCTTAAGTTATTTAAAACGGGATATTTAACATAATTTGATTTTTGAGTTTTCAAATATTTCGGCACAGAGCCTTCAAGTTATTTAATAGAAGAATATTTCTCATACCGTGCGTTTTCTGCACTTTGAGTGCTGAAAACGCACGGTATGAGAAATATTTATATTATTGAGAGTTTTCTACAAGTGACTAATATGCGTAAATCCACACTAGCGCAGCGGCTGAGAAAATACAGATCTTTGTGACTCAGCAGAGCTGTAATATTTTTCGAACGAAACGCATGTGCGGCGCAACACAACCGCTGTGTAGAGTGGCAGCACGAATTTTTTAGGTAAAAAAAAAGATCGCAGTCGTCGAAAAAAAACCGCATTCAAAGTATTAAGAAACATCCCGTTTTAAATGACTTTAGGTTATTTATATACATAAGGAAGTGGACTTTGGCAAATTTAATCATTAACTTATATCTCTTATTTTATTTATTTTTTCTTTCTTAGGGATGACAAACAGTATCACTTAAAATTAACTATAAACAAACTTAAATAAACTTAATTCTAGAAGTGAACCACCCCGTTATCCACTTGTACAGGGGGTGGTGTTAGTTTTACTATGAAACTTAGGGTATAAGTCAAATCGTCAATTTTTATAGAATTTTTTAATTTATACTTGAAATAATAATAATAATTGTTTGACGACCGATGTGGCGCGGTGGGCGAAGGTCCGCCTGCGACGCAGGAGGTTGCGGGTTCGATTCCCGCCTCGGAACAATTGTGTGTACGATCTGCAGATATTTGTTCCGGGTGTTCTGGTCGTTTTCTATGTATAATAAAAATATCTATCTATGTAATATATAGTATTATGTATATCAGTTATCTAGTACCCATAACACAAACTCTGCTTACCATGGGGCTAGATAATGCTGTGTGAATTGTCCAGCATTATTTATTTATTTTAAATAATGTGTATGGCATTCCTCTACGGGTAGTCAGCAGGTATGTTATGAATACTATAATTAGCGAAAGTTTGAATGATTCTTTCTTTCTTCTTCACGTCAAAATTACTGCACGTATCGAACTGAAAGTAATGTTGACTTAATATAAACCGCAGGCGGCCATAAGATTAGTAAAATGATAATTGATAAATAAATAATGCTGGACAATTCACACAGCATTATCTAGCCCCATGGTAAGCAGAGCTTGTGTTATGGGTACTAGATAACTGATATACATAATACAATACATTACATAGATATTTTTTTTAAAACAACCAGAACACCCGGAACAAATATCTGCAGATCGTACACACAATTGTTCCGAGGCGGGAGTCGAATCCGCAACCTCCTGCATCGCAGGCGGAACTTCGCCCACCGCGCAACATCGTTCGTCTGCTATTCGTTAGTCTGATAATATCCGTTAAAAGATAAGGCTATAAATAATACGGAAGCCTTTTACCTCAATAGATGACGTAAGCCCACGACGCACACAAGATGTAGAGAAGGATGTAGAGCCCTTGCAGAACGCAATTCTAGCGTCGTGGGCACTCAATGTATCAAAGAATAGACTTCTGTTTAATTTATAGCGTTAAGGTACAAGTCCGAGATGGGCTGCAGACTGCAACCGCAGCGACATTGCAGCTAGCGGCTGCGTTTGACGGTAATCCTGCCTGCGGTCGCGGTTGCTTCTCTTTCCAACACACCACTGGCGCTGCAGTCTGTGGTCGCTGCGCTCCTCGGCCGTAGGCCTCAGCGTTTGAAATCAATTTCATAGATGTGCAAAGAAGTTTGCAGCCTGCCGTCCATCTTGGAAATACACCTCTATGCTAACCTTTAAATCATGTCGAAACATAGCTTTGTATCACAATTAAATTATCACGTTTGATTTCCATACCATTATCTTTTCAGTTTTATTTTCTTAATTTCTTATCATATCAGTGGGCAAAAAAGATAAGTTATCAATTTGCCGATGGGATTTTTAAAATGAATGAAGCATAGCATAAACTGTTCAGATTATCGATCAACGTCAAAAATATAGCTTGGAAATATACCAATATAATATATAAAACTATCTATGTAATGAATTATATTATGTATTATCAGTCGTGTATTATCAGTAAGTGTGTAATGTCGTGTAAGATCTACTTAGCTTGGGACTAAATGATGTTGTGTGGATGATTTTGTTCAGCATAATTTATTTATTATTATCTCAAAACTGTATTATCTGTATGATATCTTTGAGATAATCAAACGATGCCTAGCCGGTAGTATCACCGTAGGAACCGACTTCCGTTGGGATAAACGTGTTCATTAGTAGAGATCACGACTCAATAACCTAGTTTAGGACTCGCTGTGGCCAGGTGGAATGACGCCTTGAAGGTTGAAACGATTGTTGTCAAACGCTGGACATAGGCCTCCCCCAACGAGCGCCAAAGCGCCCTGTCGTCAGCTTGACGCATCCAGCATCTACCTGCTGTCGCAGGTTGTCATCCTACCTGGTCGGAGGGCGTCCGACACTACATTTACAGAGACATGGTCTCCACTCAAGAACACGTTTGCCCCAGCGGTTGTCGGTTCTTCGCGAGATATGGCCGGCCCGCTGCCATGTCAGCCTACTTGCTCATCCAGCAGAGGACAAACATAGACTAACGATGATGAAATATAATTATGGCTATTTCAACTGCCTTATCTCAATACATAATAAGAAATTATTGTTTTCGTAGCTTCGAGCACGTTTCTTATCAATTCGTCTATTACAACATTATGCGGTCATTCAAAGTGTTCTTTGATAATATTCTTAAACGGACTACTTATAATATATATTAGTATAATTAATAAGTAAGTTAAAATTGAATCTTTTGTCTATTTCTTATTTAATTTATACACATGTACCCACTTCTCTCTTCACTTTGTCTCTCTCTCCCAATAAGGTTTGCTGGAAGAGAACTCTTTTTAGGTTAAGTTCGCCTTTGTTTAAATTTTCTAGAATAAGTTTTGTGTTATGTTTTTCGTGCAAAAAGTATAAAATAAATAAATTATAACTAAGCTGCGCCCGCGCGAAATTATAGGTTTCGAGTGCCCGCATGCGGACGATATCCGCACCGCACACATAGGCGGAAATCCACATGGTAGGAAAAGGTTCTTAATCTGGAAAACATAATGTATGTATGATGAAGGTATGTAGATCAACGATATTATGTTGTGTGCTTCCATTGACCATGTTCAAAAACAAATTTAATAATTTTTTTAATATCAAAATGCTATTACTTATGATGTAAACTAATTTTTACTAGATAAGGACATTAAAATTGACTAAATATTAATTATAAGGACTTTATAAATTAACTAAGCAGCAAGAAACAACAATTAAGTTCTATTTGTAATGACTATTTTAATAAGAGATTGATTTTATTTTTCTTTGTGTCAACATACTACTAAATGTTTTGCGACCATAGCCTACCGTAGGTAAAAAAATTTGCCCTAGACTAAGGCAATATATGTACGATACATATTTTCTAACGAAGACCTCTGTCACCCATGTGTGCAAATAAATGATGTGTATTCTGTATTCTGTTATTTTCTTAGGATGACGGTTAGTCCACTCCGAGCATTTAACAAGTGCACTTATAATTAGAAATTCAACCTGTGGGGTATTTAGAGCGCTAATAGCGGTGGTTTATAAATAGAGCAGAGCGACCTACGCAGTCGCGGGTTCGGTTCCTGCGTTGCGAAGGAATAGATCGGTAAAAGAGTGTACAGTTTGGGAGTGATTTCTCGTTTTAACTTTTCAAACGAGGCAACTTTGCCAGGTGGTCTGACCAAGGTATAGTTGCCCCGTCTGAAAATGTTCTTAAAATAATAAGTTTTAAGTTATGGAAGGAGGGCGGGTTTTGCGTGTTTAATGCAACTATACAACCATATAGGTAAACTTAATGCAAGTATGTGCATGACAAATGGACGAATAACTCAATACCACGCCAACCGATTTCGATGATAAGGTTTTTAAAACACGCCATATTATCTTCGATATTACCGAGTGCAAGGACTTACAGACTATAATACGACCGATGTGGTGCGGTGGGAGAAGGTCCGCCTGCGACGCAGGAGGTTACGGGTTCGATTCCCGCCTTGGAACAATTGTGTGTACGATCTGCAGATATTTGTTCCGGGTGTTCTGGTTGTTTTCTATGTATAATAAAAAATATCTATCTATGTAATGTATTATGTATATCAGTTATCTAGTACCCATAACACAAGCTCTGCTTACCATGGGGCTAGATAATGCTGTGTGAATTGTCCAGCATTATTTATTTATTAATTATTTATAATAACATAAATTTCGTAGAAGCATTGCAGCCAATGCTGCCGCCAATAACTAACTTAGTTTAAATTCTGTTAAAACTCTATTGATCTGTTCACTAGTTTTATGTTTAAGTTTGTTAATAGTGGAGACTTCACTGGTCTATGTAAATCTTAATTGTAACTCTTTATAATGTCTATGTACTGTCCGTCTTCCAAATAAATAAATAAACCTTAGAATAAAGCGGGAGTACCAACATTAAGTATAAATTCATTGATTTCATTTATACGTTTCAGTTTCACCCACTCTTTCCAACACAGGTTATGACACAACCCGTGTTATTTTTAGCAGTTACTCGTACACTTTGTTTACATGCTTCTTCACTTATTTATGGGACAGTCGGAGTCTCCTGCCAACATTCTAATTTTAGATGTACCTATTGTTTTTTTGTAATAAAAATTAAATAAATAAATATTGGAAGCTCTAGATAGGTCGAGCTCATCCCGCCATCTCTGCCTAGGCCTTCCACGTGGCCGTCGTCCGTCCAGGACCCAATCAGTGAAAGAAAAAGGCAAAGAGTGGGTTCTCCTTGCTGAGGACCGAGATGAGTGGAAGAAGGGGAGGGAGGCCTTTGCTCTGCAGTGGAACACTCCGGGCTAATATAATAATAGCTAGATGTTTTTATTTCCATCGGCAATGTACCTTATCTTGGTAGATTGGCACACAAATACCCAAACGTAACTCAGATTTCAGCCCGCCACAACTGCCGATTTTCTGAAAATTTTCTGACAGATTTTCATTGAAAACTGTCAAAAAATGGTGACTTGAGATGTGCTTAAATCTGAGATGCGTTTGAGTATTTGGGAGTGAGAGTATAAAATGTTTTTTTTATAACTTTGAGAATAACTGTTTTCAAAGCTCTTTATTTAACACATTTTGTTTTGTTTTTACTATCGTAGATAAACTAAACACTGTTTAGAACCTAACTATATACAAAACCAATTAATTAATAACTCGGCAGGCTGGAACACCTTTACGTAAAAGATTTTTGATAAAATACTATTTATAATAAATAACACTTATTAAATAATTTACTACTAAAATTATACAAATTTTAAACAAAAGTTACATAAAATAATTACGTCGTATGAGCACTTTGTAAAACCTTTAAACAAATAAGGTTATTCTTGATAAAATACAAATTTGGGATATCATTTATTATCTATTCATGCATACGAAAATAACATTAGGGTACTTATAACTAATTGCGGACAGCAAACGTTTTTTTCGCTACCCGCGGACCGGGCATTCTCATATACTCATCTATAACTAAATAATGGGACTGGCATATTCGCTAAGCGAATAAAGTTCTTCAAAAAAAAAATATAATAAAAAAAAAAATCTAAATAATAATAACTTAGTTACACGCGCATAAAAACATACATAAGTACTCGCGTGGCGTGCTTTCCACCCCAATTTTAGAATTAGAAAAAAACTACCAAATACATACAAAATCAGACTTTTCTTTATGATTAATATTTAAAAATTAGCGTTGTAAATTCGATACTCCAATAACTAGAGACGATCAAACAGTCGCTGGGGTGACACCCCACGCGAGTAATTAAGGGTCAATACTTAGAAGTATAAGCCTATAGGTAAGTTGCACTCCCAGCACTCCCAGCTGCATCACCAAGACTAACTAAACACCTATTACGCCTAACGAGATCAGACCTACGAGTCCTAGTGGGGACACTCACAGGACACTGCCCACTAAACACACACCTCTTCACCATCGGAGCAACGGACAGCCCTCTCTGCAGAGGATGCCTGAGCGACGAAGAATCAGCTGCCCACGTAGTCCTGGAATGCGAGGGAGTAACAGCGCAACGACTAGAAATCCTCGACCACCCGAGGCCACTCCGCGAAGCCTGTGAAGATCCCAGGAGGATTCTGCGCTTCTGGACGGAGTTAGGCTGGTTAAACTAGCAAACACACACCACGCAAAAAAGACCAATCGGAGTCTAAGTGCAGAAACAGGAGTACACTTACCATAACCATAAGCCTATAAGTTATCTTGATCAAAGGTTTTGTCTACTGCATTTAGTGAAAATCTGTTGCGCCGTTTCGAAGTAGGTAAATTTATTATTTTACAGTGTTTTTCAGTTTATGTAGGTATATTCTTGAGAGAGTCATAAGCATAAAACTCAACCAAGCTACGTTTGCACCTCGCATTGTCACATAGGGAGCTCAGTTGCTTCAGATGGAAGCTTATTGTAGACACGCTATTGCCTATAAAGATTTCCCTACCGTGTGTAATCTAAATGGTGGTTTTGTAGATTACTTAGATTGGTGGAGTTGTACATCTATAGTGTACCTTAAAGTTATGTCCACAAAATCAAACACAAATTAAACTAAAATTCACATCCTTGGAGTCAAAATCAGAATATAATTTCATTTTAAACAATTTTTATTAAGGAATCAATCAAAAATCGTCCGTCGATAAGTAAAGTTGTATCCATACTTATAATTGTGTTCGGATCATGTAAGTTTAAAAATATTTAGAATCAATCAACTCTCAAATCCACATTATGGTACAATAAACTGTGTTTGAAAATCAACAAATGAAATCAACTATAGGTTAAGTACTGCAAGATGTTTATCTTAAATGCAAATACTTACATTAAAATATCAAGAATTTAAAGCCTGTTGATTATGATGCTATCTTGAACCAACTGGTACAGAGACAGACGTTTTGGGGACAAGAATGGGGACTGTTGACAAGGCTGCTAATGTATGTAACCTCTTTTGAATCTTTATTTTCTGGGACTCTGATCTAATTCATTTAAATTAAACTAGGTAAGTACCTACTAGGTTACCTTGTTTTTTAATGTCAGTGAATCAACAAGCATTCCAAAACTACATGTATTAAAAACATAAGAATAAGAGGGACTTGTATGACTCAAGATTTTAATGAAATTGATATTTTGACTTCATATTTATTTTAGCATAAAAAATACCACAGGATCAATGACGCTAAAAGTTTTGCGAAACTTTCTAAGGCCAAAACTTTTTTTAGTCAACTTGATATGAGTTAGTTACGTTAGTAGTGACCTACAAATAAGTTCAGTAAACTTAAATATTAGCAAAGAAAGCCTATAAAGATAAAATCGAGGATAAAATGAAGCCATGTGTGCGTAACCAATTTTAACTTGACGGAAAGTTATTGCGAAACGTAATTTAATACGTTTCAGTTGGCGCTTCCCTAAAATGCGACCTTTCATAGAAAATTATTCGACAAATTTGCATTCGCAGGAAGGTAAGAGGTTATTCCAAGATAAACTCAAGCCATCGAAAGTAAATAACTAAATAAAATGGCAGCGAAAGTACTCACAGAGGTTCCAATATGGAAGTCAACCATGTTTTGAAAACGTCCGGGTTTTCTATAATCATCTTGTACAAACTAAAAATATAGATCACTAACTATAGTACATTAATAAAGCACTTGATTTATCACTGAATTAGAACTAATGATTCACGAGAAAGTTTGTAAATTTATTTCTGAAATTACACGTCCTTCGCGTTTCACGAATCTTTTTTTTCTAATTTATTTATTAGTGACATGACGACTGACAGTCGAAATAGTGACGTAAGTGACGTGCCAACCTCAGTTGTCAAAGTCAGATTCTACACTCGGTATTGCCAGAATATCTGTGATTTATTTCTACTATACAATGTGTATTGTCGAACCTTGATCAAAAAGATAGACCCATAATTTTTGCAGGATTTGTAGACCAAATTGTGGAGTTTAATACAACATGCAAAAAAGTACACATCAATAACCCAGTTTTAAAGTTACAGATCAAACTAAAATGAAAATCGTTTATTTTTCTTGCAAATTTCTAAAAAAAATATTATTTTTGCTAGGCTTATGTACCGACTGTTTCGACTCCCATAACTTACTAACTTAATATCCTTACTAACTTAATAAACTTATGATCCTCATCGAAATATATTCGAAAAATAGGTGTTTTGATCCCTTAAAATTGATTTTCCGTTGAGTCAAAACGTGCGTTTTGGGACTCATTTCACCTTAATTGCAAAATGTCAATCACAGGCAAGGACTTTTCTGTCATCTTTAAAATACAGTTTGAAAGTCAACCCGGTTTTAGGACCTCATTATTATTTCACAACGATTAGGAATAGGTCAAAAGTCTATACACTCGCCAAACCAAACTCGATGTATTATGTTTATAATCAAACCGACCATACTTCGAACGTTTGTTTACAAACATTATACATCGATTTCGGCTAGTATATAGAACCAAGTATATGTAACAATGTATATTAGTGTGATGTTAGGGATTAATTGTTTTAATGTTAAATAGGTATGCACTATATAAATAGCCATACAACTTTAGAAACTATCATGGTTATCATCACTAAAGACATTTAGAACGGGATATTTTAAACGTGATTTGATTTTTATTTAACGTGATCATGGCGCATGAAACTGTTCCGAAATATTGGATATCTCAAAAATCAAGTCATGGTAAATATCCCGTTTTAAATGACTTTAATATTAGCTATAATTTGCTTTTTTAAGACTATTCTAAAGAATCCGTTATAGGAGGAGGATGAATTGAACTGAATTGAATTGCTCAAGCATCGCAAGAATACGCAATTATAAATTTATTTATTTATAATTTATTATTTGTAGTAGAAAGTATAAGAATTTAAACTTTTGCTTCAGTTACTGAACCAAAAGTTTCAATATAAAGTTAATTATGTACCTACTTATATCTGTTTGTTTACAAACTATAATACGATTTTGTGTAGGCTACAAAACTTACTAAAATGGTAGTCTTATCAGTGTCATTAATATATTATTACTAGTTTCTGCTCGCAGCTTCGCACGCGTTCTTTCGAAGAAGATTAATTCTATCCCATGGAAACTGATTTATGGGACAAAAGTAACCTACATAGGTATGTTTTATTCCAGGCCGGGAACTAAACGTATCCAATATATTTTTCAAATTTATTTCAGTCCTATCCGTTCAGTATCTGAGCGTGAAAGAGTAAAGTAAAATCATACATACAAACTTTCTCGTTATAATATTAGTAAGGATAATGAACGAAAGCATCATCTGTTTTGTTTCTATGAAAAGTGTCAAACAAATTCAACGTTTTAATTCTTTGATCCGTTATATTATAGATGTCACTGTTGTCTGTTGCAAACATTGCACACGAATTATATTCTAATTACTTATAACTGGGAAAATATTTTTTCGTTCATAAAAATTAATAAAAAATAATCGGAAAAAGTTTTGTCGCAATGAAATACCTAATATACGATGGGACTTTGGAGTCATGGTTTTTGTTTTATTGGATTGATACGATCAATGAAGTCTCTCACCAATAAAACGGAGTTTCTTTTATAAAATTCCGTGTTCAACGATAATCGTTTACATACGGTCTATCAAAATTATTGTCATCGTTCATTGGTCCCAGTTCCACCCCGTTCGAGTAAGGTTGGCTTATTCGAATTTAGGTAGGTACTGTTGGACAAAAGAAGCTCGTATAATACTTCCTATTATAACCTTCCTGATACCGGAAGTAGTCAAGTACCAAACCGTATTGCTTTCATTCGTAAGAACTTTTTTTAATACCAGTACAAGTAAGCTTAGACGCTTACTTAGTTGACCAATTCTTTAAAGTGTAAACTACATTATGTTACCTGTTTAAAATAGTTTTCTGTTTTCATTATTTTTCTATACTTACTTTTGTCTATTTATTATCTTCATAAAGTCGTCAACCTACTTAACTTCATAACTTAAATTTTTTTTAAATCATCTATCAGCGGAAACTTTTAATTAGCCGTCAGCAAACATGCACTGGTCTTTCCAGTTTCCAGGCATGTTCTTTATGTCCCTCCTAATGTGAGATACATTAGGTAAACCTAACCTACCACTTGTAAACCTAGCTGTAAGTTTCTCCAAAATTTTGTAAACTTTTTTTTAGATTTTCCGGTAGTTGAACCAGATATTCAAATAAAATTAGGAAATAATCAAGTAAACATATTTTATAGCTCTAAAAAAAGTCCTGTTCTGCTTCGGTCAATTTTGATAATATTTTTAAATGTATCGCTCACGGATAAGATAAAGTTGGAAAGGAATCTATTGGAGCTACTCTGACTGAGCTCCTATACAAACTAAAACCATCAACCTACACCATAACACTTACTGGGTGATTGGGTAATCTCGGAACCTACATAGGTACCTACTATAATACCAAAACCCTCCATTTAATATACAATAAAATACTATTATGTATATAAGTTTTTACACTTTTTTATTCTTATCTGAACTGCCCGGTTTTCCCAGCTTTCCCATCTACCCACGCGATGGCGCCCCACCCCGCACTGCCCCGCTGCCCCGCCAAGCCATACGGTACTCCGGTAGTACTCCATACTGTCTCTACCAATAACAAAATATCTAATGAGAATGGCTTTGGAATTCTAGAAGCGTGCATGAAAATCAAACATCATCCAGCAACTGACTGAAAAGCAACTACTTACCTATTCGTGATTTTTATCAAACTCAATGGGATCATTCGGATCATACGATAACAAACTTACAATAAAGCTAAACCAGCGCTGCATACAGCACAACCTCGTAATGTTTAAAATAAGTGTCTGATATATGTAGCAAGGCCGTCGCTGAATGAAAAAACATCATTTTTTCTACAGTCTTCCCGTGATAAGGCGTGCTTGTTGCGTGTGATGCGTGATACGAATTAAATTAAATAAAACTACGGCATGGCTTGGGCCATCTATATTAAGATTAGTTATTGACATTGAGGTGTAAGTTAAAAGGTTATAACAGTGACGGACACAGATTAATTATTTTATCCATAAAACCCGCTGGGCGCGCGGGGATGACAGTCGTATGTCACGAAATTGGCGGGAGTTATATATTTGATTTTAAAATTACGAAGCTATGGCTTCCGGTTGTGTTTTAGTGTTGTGAAAAGTTTATTTATGTTAACGATTGGTTTCCTCGCCGCTGTTGTTTTTGTTTATTACGTTGTAAAGTTCCTTCTAAAGGAGCGAACTGAAGAAAAAGTGCAAAGTAAGTAACGAATCAAGACATAATTTGGGTTTTATTGTCTCGAGAAATAGTGCTTAAATTAATATATATACCTAATACCGATTTATTTACCAAGTTTAAGTCACAATATTGAAAAATTACTTATTGTGCTGCCCGCACTGATTACGACAAAAGTTTTTTACTTTTGCCTGCAACCTTTTCAAAAAACTTGCGCTTTACAAGTCAGTAGTTAAGTCCATTAATAATGTGTTATCTAAACTAAAAACCCATGGATTTGATACAAAAAACAGGTTTATTGGCGACGTCATACCAAGATAGACCTTAGCAGAGCCCAAAAGGCTCAAGGCATAAAAATGGAATACATAATTATATTAATGACGTATTTGGATATTTCCTTAATTCTGTTACCGAAACAGAAACAGGCCTTGTTGATTCATGTTGATAAAGTCCGAAATTACTAATCAATATTATCTTACCTACTAGATCATAGACTAGGCTTAAAAATGGCTTTGATTGAATAAGAATACCTAGTCAACATCTGGCCTAGCCATTCTATCAGCTTAGTTATGAGAAGATTGTATGGTTTTGTAACTGGCTAAGATCGAATAGCTATATTCTGTTACCATTATTACTCAGGGGGGTCTTTATTTATTTCAAGTGATTGTCGAAATATGTATATCTACTTTAGTGAAATTCATGTGATCGCTTTGATATCTTATAACAATCTGGGTTAAATATACATAGGTACTATTACCAACATCAACAGTTAGGAGAAGTCTTTCTTGACTAAACTCTGTTATTATATGTGATCTGTACCAATATATGGATGCAATGGTAGACTAAATACAAAAGTAACTATTTTAAATAGCCTGTTAGCATTATAGGCAGTGTAGGTACTATAACTACCTATATGATTCCGATTTACGGCTTGACTGCCTTGTTTCATTTTTGCGTCATGATTTTTACTAGATAGGTACCTGACTTGCCTTTATTGTAAGTTACCTTGTAAGACGCATTAATTATTCATGATTACTCTATTTTAAAATTCTACAACTTAAGCCATTTAAATGATCAATCTCTAATACGGAAGGAACATTGTTAGAGTCAAGACATGTGGTTAGGTAGTTAGATAACAAATGAAAGAGTATGTGAAGATAAAACTCGTAATATAAATGATAATGATATGGTTTTTTAATAATCAGAATATGTAATTTATTTATTGTAACTTTAGTTAATAAACTAATTTTATAACAACGAAATAGTAGGTACAAGTCATAAAATAAATCTCAAAAAGAAATAATAAATAATTAAGTATTATTTAATAATTTTAACACCATCATCTACACTGTAGAACGCCTTCTCGACGACCCATGATTTAAGTCGTCTGCTTTAGATTTAAATGATATTAAAAATAAAAATGTATTGCTAATAATCGCTAACGCGAAAAGTAAAGACGCGATCAAAATCATGTCTTGTTGAATAATCTAGCTAGTTAGTAGTCGTAAATAACAAAGTGAGTAAGTCATAAATAACATGTCCACAACGAAAAGTTATAAAAAAATATAGCCACATGGTGACTGAATTGCTAACAGAAGTAATAATATTCGGAATTGTACGTTGTGACTTCGTGAACCCTGTGACGAAGGTGCTCATTTAAATATAATAGTATTTATTCATTCAAAATACTCAAAGCAAGTGTGTCTCTTTAGGATTCACTTGGCATGGCACCAATGAAAATCTTTTCATTTTACGAAGTACATAAGTCATTTAAAACGGGATATTTACCATGATTTGATTTTTGAGTTAGTCAGTTATTCCGTGATCATGGCGCATGAAACTGTGCCGAAATATTAGATAACTCAAAAATCAAATCATGGTAAATATCCCGTTTTAAATGACTTTAGTGTTGATAACCATGATAGTTTCAGAAGTTTTATATAGTATATATTTTTGTTTTGACACAAAATATAGGTAAGTATGAAATGGACGTAGTTATGCGAAAATGTTTTAATCCACAGTCATACGAAATTGAATTGGTTTTTGGCGACTTAGGTCTATCAGGAATAACGACTAGGTATAAAAATTACTAGAACGTGAGATAAATAGACTAGCATTCTACTACTAGACTTCTAATCGTTTTAGTGTGACATTTTCTTTTATTTTAGTAAAAAGGTTTCAGTCCTCTGGTGACATTTTCTGATTTTTGTAGTGACAAAATATGTTCCAAATGAAGCATAAGCTTATGCACCTGAATTATGTGTAAAAAATCAGAAAATGTCACTAGAGAACTACAAGCTTTTTTAATAAAATGAAAGAAAATGTCAAACTAAGTCGATTAGTCCATTTAGGTATGTCAATCTCGTATGACTTGTGGGTTGGAACATTTTCGCTAATCTAAGTCCATAATTAAGTAAGTATCAGGTTATATACCTCATAGTGGATATATACCTCCCTGTTTTTACTAATACATTAAATAAAGGAACCTTTGCGATTTGCTTCGGAATTTAAACAAATACGTCAACTAGAATAGTTTTAATTTATTATATCATGTTTGTAAATAGACCAATAATTTTATAGTACCTGGTCTACATCAAATTATGTAGTTTTAAGTACAAAACATATATGTGTATCATAATTTATACAGCCTTGGTACTTTTTTTTATTCTAATTTAATTAGGGACTTTGAGTCTAACAGTGACTAAGACAGTCCCATAGGATATCTTATAACTAGTTAATCAATATTTACAAGTTTCTTATATGTGGACTCATGAGTGTACTGGCGGAACAAACTTCTGTTGCCTAGGTAGTTGATCCTTGTTTTTACTGATAGATTTTTTGTATTTAATTAGCAAACTAAATAAAAAAAATCGATTTGTAAAAAAAATACATTTAATAAAGGAACCTTTGCGATCAGTTTCGCAATTTAAACAAATTCAAAACAAAAACGTCAACCACAACAATAATAATTTATTGGCCTATCGTGTTCGTCAATAGACCAATAATTACTGCACATCAAAATAATGTAGTTCTAAGTGTAGAATACAACCTACTTACTGTAAGGTTCATCATAAGCACAATATCCACTGCTGGACATGCCGGTCTAAGTAAGGAGGATTTTGCTTTTTTTTTATTTTTATATATGTACGTTCTTAATAAATATTAAGGATAATTATTTTATATATTATATAATTATCCTAAATAATTACGCCACCGTCAGCTTTAATACGTACCGATCCTATCCATCCAAAGGTTGCCTGGAAGAGATCGCTTTTAGCGATAAGGCCGCCGATTGTGCCACTAGATTTAGTTAGTATTAAGATCCTATTTTTATTATTTTCTTTATATTTGATGGTGCAATAAAGGTATATTGTATTGTATTGCTTTATCACCAAGCTTGGCAGTTGGCTGACAGATTGTTGATAGCATTTTTTTTAATTACCAAAAAGAATATAAACCTTTGAATGCTGATCATGGTACATTGTTAATATTTTGATGCGATTGGTGCCTTCAATCAAATAGACATTTTACATTAAAGGTAGGTAAGGTAAGTATCTATATTAAATAACCTTCATAAAATAATTAATTATGGGTTTGGAAGATACAAATTATGTTCATTTCAATAGTTAGGTATGTATGTATTAAGTAGGTTCTATTTAATTTATTATTTATTTGTTTATTATGTAACTAACACGATTTTTACAAACCAATGATATGAAAGTAACTACTACCTATAGTTAAAGTGTAGCTTCTTAGAATCAACTCTTGATTCTAAAATTCCCACAAGAATGTAATGTAGATATGTAATTTATGACCTAAGTACCTACATACCTAACCGTGTGTAAATAGGATGTATACATTGTGATTTAGGAACAAAACAAGCACCAAAACTATAAGAGATATCCTCAACCTACAAACCTTACCTACTCACACACTCAATGATGAAAAATCTTGAATTCCATTCATAAGTTTCGTCCATGTCCTTCGTATTACTATTGTAGTACCTACCAGTAATGGGTCAATTGAGAGACTATTTTGAAGATAGCACTCTAAAGTAGGGCTTTGTCATGAAACGATTTCCTTTTACGTAGTAGTACTTCCGGGTCAATAATTTGCAGTTCATTTATCTAATTTATTTTATTTATTGTTATTTATTTCTAGACTTAGCATAGACGTAAAAAAAGATCTCGCAATTTATCTATGATAGCGTGATTTTATATATTTTAATCCTTAGTAGAGTAGGGTTGCCTGTCACATTATAAATCTGTTTTTCTTTACTAATCTTAGAAAGGTTTGATTTTTTGTTTGTTTGTTGTGATGAAACCGAAACTACTAGACCGATTTGAAAAATTCTTTCACCGTTGGGAAGCTACATTATCCCCGGTGAACATAGGCTAGTATTATATTGTCAAAAAAGTTAGGGATCCATACTAAAACCGTGCGAAGCCGGGAAGGTCCGCTAGTCTTTCTATATAGAAATCATATTTGTTTAGGGTGCCAGTGATGCGACTACATGAAAATATGAAATATCACCATAAGAATATTTCTGATGATGTCAAAATCACAAAATTCACTGTCACTTGTCACATGGGTACCGCATGACTACATTAATTAACCCGAAGGGTTCATGCAGGTAGTGGGGGTGTAAGGGGGACTCCAACATCTCGTCTGCCAAGCCAACCTGCACGTGGTACACCCTGCTAGGCTCTGGTGAAAATATCAAACCATCTTCATAATTTGATTACTCAGATACCTACTTAATTTATAATTTATTTCCATTACTTGCATAGAGGTACTTCTTCGATGATTAGGATTACTCGACACTCAGTAACGCGTATAGATAGCTCGTGAAAAGGCGTTAATCGCGTATTTCGCGGTAGCCATACACGAAGTGTCCAACCCCAATTGCCATAATGAACAAAAAAATCAACATCATACACGTACACGTAGTACCGTTCCGAACAAAGTACTGAGGTCAATTGTTAATGCTCCTTGATACGTCAGAAATGACGATATTCATCGGGACCTAAACATTGAATTTGTCGACACAGTCATAAAAAAACACGCAGAGGCTCACGAACAAAGGCTTCATCATCATGTGAACGTCGAGGCGGTCCAGCTCCTCGACAACACGGACATATTGAGAAGGCTCAAAAGAACAAAACGTTTTGAGTTAGTGTAGTGATAATTAGTGTATGTGCAGAAGTGCTTAAAGAACACATGAACAAAGTGTCTTCACCTTAAGTATAGAGACAATAAGAAAAGTGCCAATGGACACGTTCTTAGTAATTAAAAAAATTAAAAAAAATTATGTTGTTATAAAAATAAGTTAGAACTAAATAACCCATTAGCCAATTCTATGGCTAGATTGTAATTATACTCTAGTGTATTTAACATTTATATAAGTATACTAGACAATATAAAAAATATATACACGTACCTACCTAGCGCTGGCACTTCATATTCGTCTTATATGCCAAATTACGACGATGTGATTGGTCGTACTTTGGCATCAAAGACGAATAATCTATTACGAATAGCGATGTTCGTATACACTACCAGCATTATGGAACACAATACCTACGACGACGCCGCGTCTCGTCGTCGTCTTATTAATTCTAATTTAAAATAATCACCAACAAGTACTTGTAACAACCATGAGTAAGCCATCTTCACAATAAAATGTGTAACGTAATTGAACACCAAATATCTAGCTCAGAAATGCTGCTATATACTAGCCAAACTAGACGTAGAAAGTTTGTAAATAAACCACGACACAAATCACTAATTGCAATATTTTTTGAAGAAAGGATCTCAAATCGAAAAGTAATGTAAATTGCGTACCTACACATAAAAAGACGCGGCAACAGTGAATTTTAGGTTGAGTAGGTATCGCCAGTTTGTTTAAAAACACTATACGAGTTTGGCTAGTGTATAAAGTTGGTAGGTACAGTGCTTTACAAATGGAGGATTGCCGACGGAGAAAAGGGCATCAAAATTAGGAACCTTAATTATTGCAAAATAAAACATAAATCAGTCATCATCATACAAACACTAAAGTTTCCTAATTTTTTAAACATAAAACACCTCTGGCATTAGGCTTTGATGATTATTCTTTGTTAATGGCAATTTTTTGACACTTTCTGCCAGTGTCAAGTAGGCAAAATAATTGTAAAATTATTAAGTTATCAAATTATGAAGATCGTTTGATATTTTCACCAGAGCCTAGTTCGTTATTTAGCAGGGTGTTCCACGTGCAGGTTAGGTTGGCTTGGGAGACGAGATGTTGGAGTCCCACTTACACCCCTAAAGTTATGATTAGACTTTAAAATTTTCGATCTTGTCTCGCAAATATTTGACCTTCATATCACTTAGCCGTCGTCCTCTTTCACCTTCAAATGCATGCTCGAACGTGTCATCTTGACAGTTTGACTTTTGACACTCGATAAACTGTAATGAGATAGCCAACACGCAAAACTGTTTATCGACTCTAGCAAGCTTCCTTACTACACACACAAAATACTCATTTTTTTACCGATTTCGAAAAACGATGGATTTTTATGAAAACCCACAGGGTATTAAAAAATATTCAAGAGAAATTAATAATTTGTCCCGCAAAACAATAAAAAATGTTGACGACCGATGATGTAGTGCGGCGCGGAGGGCGAAGGTCCGCC
Organism: Eupithecia dodoneata; assembly: GCA_947044415.1. Classification (NCBI taxonomy): domain Eukaryota; kingdom Metazoa; phylum Arthropoda; class Insecta; order Lepidoptera; family Geometridae; genus Eupithecia; species Eupithecia dodoneata. Next base: position 3,927,542 of record OX345683.1, on the reverse strand, counting down.
TGCGACGCAGAAGGTTGTGGGTTCGATTCGCATTGGGACGAATGACCTGCTAATATTTTTTCCGGGTGTTCTGGGTATTTTCTCTATGTATAATATCTCTATATGTATATCTATGTAATGTAATGTATTGTATTTAGTAGGTATACCAGTAAGTAAGTACACAAGCTATGCTTAGCTAGGGGCTAGATGATGCTGAGTGGATTGTCCAGAAGTGAAATGATATGAAAATATATTTACTCGGGTATATATAAAAAAATGACTAATAATCGAGCATTATAATAATAATAATTATTAAAATGATAATGATAGACGGAGAATAATAAATGCGAAGAAACTAGGAAGGAATTGCTTAGGAAGCTTCAAGTTAATAAACAAGAAAATTGCATTCCGGTCACCTGATGGCATGGGATGGAATTTCTTGATGAAAATCGATTAGATTCCTTCTGGTTGAGGGTGGAATGAGCTTTCTCGGCATAGTGGTGCTGGTTTTAATAGATAATTTAAATCTTGTTTCTAAAATTTTGTGAGGTAAGTATATTATATTCATTGCGTAGTAAGTATTTGCTTCACATAAACTGCTCTTTGAACATGCTGTGTAGGAGGTACACATATTTAGGGATACAGTCTAGTTTTAATTATTGTGTATTTCTATTTCTATACTATTTATTTGATTGTACTCTGTTTTGTTTGCCAAATAAATAAATATAGGTAAAACACTTTTCGATTCCCGCTTCGGTAAATTTCTGTGTACGATCTGCAGATATTTGTTCCATGTGTTCTGGTCGTTATCAATGTATTTATCCATGTATGTGTGTGTGGTATTATTGTAAGATGGACGTCGGAGGCGAGTGAAACCACTGAAGTCTAGATGATGACTACTCTTTATTAGGATACGTGATACACTCATACCACAGATTGATGTATATCAGTCATATAGTACCCATAACACAAGCTCTGCTTAGCCTGGAGGTAGATGATGCTGAGTAGATTCTCCAGCATTATTTATTTATATAATAAGAGGACAATTACGAGTATATGCGTGTACCTAGTAGCGCCTTTCGAAAATATTTTAGCAAAAAGCATGAAAGATCTTTTATGTATTTTGTAAGGCGATCTGTTGCGTCTATACTCATAGAAATAACTAATCACCAGTGGCGTAGCTATCGTAGGGCTGGGCGGTGCAGTGCACCAGGGCCCTGGAGCTCAAGGGGCCCTCTTTCTCTAATCTAAGCTTTGAAAAGATAGAAGAGAGGTCAGCCAGCTTCCGAAGCTAGACTTCAAGCCTGCTCACAAGTGTTTTTTTAATGATTTTAAATGAACATCAACAATCACAGTATTGTTATAAAAAATAAGAATACTGTGATTGTTGATATTCATGTATGTGTTATTGGTATTTGGTAGTTTGGTTGAGTACGTCCGTAACACATTGTATCAGCGATAAGCTCACGTGCTTGACGCCCTTGACGGTCGTGAGATCAATTCGACCTGTCAACTTTTTAGTTAATTTTTCATTCGCTCTTTCTTTGCATCTATTCTAATTAATGATGTTCATTGCTACGTGGAAACTGTAAAGAGGTGAAGGCCCGATTCCTTCTCTATGCATCGAGGCCCTTGTCCACCTAGCTACGCCACTGCTCATCACTATAACCTGTTGATTCCCATGCGTATATCATATTTAAAAGGGCCTTCCTAGATAAATTACAAGTACCTAGGTAATACAAATTTTAATGAAATTATAATGTATTATGAATAATTATGATATTTTTGTATTGGCAATTGATTGCCAATTAGCAATTTATAAATGTTATGGTACCTATTGATTACAAGAACCAAACCAATCTAGTATTATTTAAGTACTCGTAATAGTTATTATGTACCTATATGATTGATTATGTATATACCTACCAATAGGTACTTATAATAATTAAAGTGCCTATAGTAGTAGGCTCCAATAATCTCATATAAAAAAATCACTATTTATTTCCCACTCTAGGTTGTTCAAGTTAGTTAAAGTTTGTGACGTTTCCAAGTCGTGTAATGCGTCCTGTACACGTTGGGCCAACAACGTGTAGAGACCTACTTGGAGCATGTTGGAAGTTGGCGTGGCGGCCAAAGTTGGGTCGCAAACCGACTAGTGTCGGTTTTTCGTGCACACATCAAATGATCTTGGCGCGCTCCGCAAATAGTGTTCACACGTTGGCGCATTGGCCCAACGCATTGGCCGAACGTGAACAGGACGCAAAGGTCTAAAAGTAATAAAGCACTTTGATTATTCAATTTAGGGAAATAGAGTTATGTTATAGAAGATATTATAGGAGCCTACTTCCAAAATCACTATTTCCCACTCTAGTCCATACCCTACTTTGAACTAACCAAATATTGTATTTCCGAATATTGTACTTATTTTATTTATTTTCAGAATCAGAAATGGCTGAACAGGAGCAGGCTCGCTGTTCCTCGAGCGAGAGCGACAACTTCGAGAAAATTGACTCCGAAGAAGTCAAAGACGCAAATGTGAGTACTAAGATGTATTTGTAAGGCGCTACTATGCCGTTATCATGCAGATCAGCAGATGAGTTACTGTTATACATAATTATATTATAGTATCTAGCAGCATTATTCTGTATCAATAGAAGATAATAGAATCGATTTTTTAAGAGACACTCTTAGAATAGGTACATGTAATTATAGAGTTTATTTACTTATTTATTTAGGTATTCATTTAAAGGAAAACCAGAAGCTTATATATAACACAATAAAAAGTTCATAAATACTAGAAAGCTTATTGAAGGTTTTCACGGATAAATAACAGAATAATATAATAAGAAGAGACTGTGAAAATAAAGTGGTTAATTATAAAAAGACTACTAAGAAGTTAGTGGCTTGACTTTAAAATGTTGTATAAAATAGTGATTTTGGTGATAGAAGTGATTTTGTATCGTTTAATCTCTAAATAAATAATGAATGATAAAAAAATTGGTGGGAGATCGCACGTGACCGCACTGAGTGGAAAGATTTGGGGGAGGCCTTTGCCCAGCAGTGGGACGAAACAGGCTAAATAAAAAAAAAAAAAAAAAAAAAAGAAATTAATAATAATTATCGGGCCGAAACAACAAAACTACTGAAAAATCACAATACAATACAGTCAATGACTTAAACCTTGAGTAGTTATAATGTATTTTTGACTTTGAGACTAGATGGCGCTGTCTGCTCTAAGAACAAGTTATTTTCAATTTTATCCTATCAAACTCTTTCTTCCGCAGAGCACCGCAAACTTCACCGTCGGCGACGACGACCCCAGCATCGAAGAGGATGAACCAGCTCACGAGGGCCGAGACTCGTTCCCCAACGCGCCCCCACCGCACATCCGGAGACAGCATCTAACCACTGCGCAGCAGCTGGCGTTAGCTGAGAAGCGGTCTAAATTGAGGTTTGTTGCATACTACATCCTATCTACCTCTAGAAACTTACCTACAACGTCCCAATATTTCTCTAAGTACCTACCTACCTACTTATAATTTTATGGAACAAAACATCACACAGCCTATGTTAGTCCACTGCATGACATAGGCCTCCCCCAATGAGCGCTATAGGTGGGATGACGACCTGCGACTGCGAAAGACTGCAGGTAGATGCTGGATGCGTCAAGCTGAAGACAGGGCTTCAGCTTGACGCATCCAGCATCTACATCAACATCCAGCATCATCACCATCATTTGGGGAGGCCTATGTCCAGCAGTGGACTACTGTGGCGGGGCGGCGACCATGTTAGAACTTAGAATAAGAAGCCAATTAATCTTTGACCATGCGTGAGCCATGAAAAAGACGAAGCAAATTTTCCAAAGAGAATACAATAACTACGTAAGACCTCTTTTTACGGGTCTAAGCGAAGCTTATAGATTATGGCGAAACAGCCAGCAGCGTTGGCTAGCATATACCATCTTTGGTAGCCGGAAGTTCCAGAATTGTACTCATAATATCCGGTTAGATACTCATTAGAGTTAGCGCAACGCCTTATCGATATCGAGTTTTTTCGGCTCAAAGCTGTAATACCTATAATCCGTCTTGTCTAGGGTTGCCGTCATCGAAATTGACGAGGAGGCCATCAAATACCAACATAATTACCCTTTAGTGCTGGAGTGTTTGTGAATGTTTGGGTACTCAGTTACTCACAGTACCTACCTACTCCCTACCATTCGTAGTTGGATAGGTACCTATACCTATACAAGTAAATTAAAATCAGTTGAACCCTGTAGGCTTATACACTAGCCAAACTGGATGTTAAATTCTTGTAAAGAAAACGACAATAACATAATCTCACTCTGTTGCCCCGTCCTTTTATGCGCATAATAAATACATTATAAATAAGCCAAAAAACTAATACCAATGGTATAAGTTTATTGACGTCATAAAATTTTTAAATAATAATTTAAAATTATTTACAATAATGTCAGTAAGTCAACACCATGTGAGAGTGAATGTGAGTTTTAGTCTTTTCGTCGTGGTTTGTTTACAAACATTCTACATGGAGTTATTATCACTATTACCTCTTCTCACTGCACATGTAGTCCGATAACATAATACCTAAGTAATAAAGAAAATACAATAAAATACACGACACAAATATTTTCCAATTTGTGAGTAATTTATTGCATAATTCCAGTCATTTAGGTCCATTAGTAGGTAAGGAATGACGTCACCAATCTGGCGGCAAAGCCTCAGTTGGCCAGCCAGTTTGAATCAAACCTCCGTGATAGGTGCCCGCGAATTTTCTCTATGAATAACTTCGCGTAATTTGAAACCTTGTGTACGTTTATTTAGTGCTTTATGTTTATTTAATGTTCTTAAAATTATAAGCAATGGGTTATAAAAATTGGTAAACGGACATAATGTGATTTTGGTGTGCTATTTTCGAAAGTGTCGAAGTTTCGTTTGATTTGGATGCTGTGTCACCTTACTTGGCTTAAATTAGTGATGTCAATGTGTACATTGAAATTATCGTATATTGAACTTTTTCTAAAAGTGTGAAACTTCTGTTTCTACACTTACTGTTTCTATACTTGGTAGTGATTAGGTAGGTACTTAGAATGATTAATCGCGATATGATCTAAAGATAATTCAGTCTCTTATCAATATTATCATACAGATAATATTATTTACTTCTTACAATAGTTAAACGTGTTTGTATTCTTTTATTTTCACTGGTGGTCGTTTTATACATCCGTGCCTATGAAATGAAGACAAGAGCATAAAAAAATGTATCAGACTCATCAATACCACTTAATGGGGTAGGTCTTTAGATAATATTAATTACCTACTAGTAATGTCATCATCATTTACAAAAAGACATACTTCGATCGAATTTATTTAAGTCCACAGAAATTATTCTTTAAACTACTACAGATTGACTAGAAAAACTTGATTAAACTAAATTTAAATAATTATTGCTGGCATTCGACAAATCATCATCGTGTTTATTTTTAAGTTCCTCTATGTTTTTTCTAGTCCATGTATCCTATCGACTCCTACAATTTTTGCAAAATATTAAAATACTTAATCATACATATTTTTAAAGGAATACCACCTTTGATGACCTCTGTGTCGCAGTGGGTTAAGGTCCGTTTGAAGGTTGCGAGTTTTTTTTTATTCCACCAATCTACACTAGCCAATGGTTCCACCATCCAATGGTTTCAGGTTAATAAAATATGGGTATACTCTTTACAAAATAAGTAGGTGGTTATGTCTTTACAAAGAAAAATATGATGATTTCGGTACTTGTCAACCAAATCAAGTAAAAAACAAAAACATATTGTAGAGTCACCAAGAAGGTTGATTTTGAATGAACTTTGCAATCAATGCATCAAAACTACGGAAGTATAATTAAACAGAATCAGAGTTAACGCCTCGTGTGAACAACTATTTGTTTCACTCGTATTTAAGGTAGGCAGGTAGTTAGGTACTTGATATTAATCGAGGACGCTTAAGATAATTAATTAAAATATTTTGTTTATTGAGACTTGAGACAAGATATTGAATTTTCGTCACACTTTATACCTAGTTTTTTTGCTATTGTTTCTTCTGTCAAAGTTTAGGGGGAGATCTTTGCTGATGATATAGTGGGATAGAATAGAATAAATAAATAAATAATGCTGGGCAATCCATACAGCATCATCTAGCCCATAGAATAGTTCCATAGTTCTATATTTGGACATGCGCAAAGTTCTCTGATAGACGTAGATACTATTTTTCGATTTTTCCGAAGTTTGTTTACTTATTACATTTACTTATGGTAGCTAAATTACGTCGGTACGATGATTATTTTGCTGAGAGTCAATCGCAGACGTCAATACCTTGGACTTTTTGTTTAGGTTTGTTAGTTCCGTAATCTCATGCTTGTGGAAATAATAGGAATATAATTATTGATGCTGATCAACATCAGCATCAATAATTATATTCCTATTATATTGAATATTTTATTTAAATAAAATATTGAGTGACTACCAAATAATATAATAATATATTTTTTATAACCAGGCATCTTCTGTGATTTATCATTATAGTTTCCATTCCGGTGCAATTTTCCATACATAGTTTTAAATTTTAATGTTGAGTTTTGGTAGCATAGAAATTGACATTGCAATATAACCTTGGCTACTTAGACCAAAGGAGGCAATTAAATTATATTGTATCATACATAACTTAAAAATAAGTATCTACTTATGTGATTTTATGGATGTGAGAGTAGGAAGACTGAATCAATCCACATTATGGATATTTTTATCATTTATTTCAAGCCATTATTGTCCCACTGCTGGGTAAAGGCTTCCCTTTTCTCCTTCCACTCCTCGCGATCCAACGCTGCAACAGGCCATGATGGAAGATGTGCCTCGAGCTCATTGTGTTATCTCATCCTGGGCGTTCCACGTCGCCTCATAGCGTTGAGCTCCACTCTGTGGTGGTATTTGCCCACAAGTCGCTGGACATACGGCAGACGTGTACGACATAAGGATAACATGACAATAATATGATTACTGGCTAAATGTGTATCCTCATGAATAGTTATAGTGTGGCTATAATGTTTGATTGAAACTATCAATGATATTCAATATGTTGACAAGATAGCGGCAAATGCGGCAATCGATGTATTGGTTTTACATTCTGGTTTTACCTTGAAAATTGGTGCGTAAAGTATAAATTAGTAAATGATTCAGTACCTGCTGTAAATGCTAGTAAGGATATACTATATTTCCTTAAGTACGATTATTACAAGTTTTATAGATATTTAAACGGATAATTGTCACTGATACATTAAGTGCGGTGCTTGGCAAAATACGAAGGTCATACAAATATTAGCTTCGGAATCAACATTACCTGCGTTTATGAATATTAAGCTAATAGTAACGTCACTAGAAGTATTCAGTAAACGATCACCATAAAAGCGTCATCAAAATTATGATGACAAAAATTATTAGGAACTAGGAAGTTAACTGTACTTACCTATTATGATGATCTTAAAACCCATGAATGACTTAGAAATTTGGAAATAATTGACTTGACGTCATCGATTTTCTAACAAATATAATTAGTAATGGGGGTTTCTGTGGTTTTGTAACCGACCCATTAAATTGAAATGATCAGATTTTCTCTGCTGCTGATGTTTTTATTGTAATGATGCGTCCCTGAACTTAAATTTTTGTTATAGTAGTTTCTAATCTGGACGATTATGTAAGATATTATAAAAGATTTATAAATCGTCTATGTAAACATAGAATCATCAATGCCGTCGCACGTATGTAATTTACTCATATATGTACATAGGTTTTTCTCAGTACCGAACAAATATTAAACCTGTTACGTAAGCAAGCACTCTTGACCTCGTCTGTTATTTTTTGCTAAAAATAACCAACATAAAGAAATTAAATTCTTGTTGTTTATGTAGTATTAAGTTGTTTGGTGAACAAATAAACAAAAACAAAAGGCTTCGTAATAACCAAACCAACCAGAATCCTGTTAAAACGAAACTTCGAATTATTATAAAATTTATAATCAGTGAAAGCCGAATGTATTGAGCTGAATGTGAAAGCAGAATGTATTTTTCAAGGATTGAATAACCTGTAATGGCCTAAAAAGTGATAAAAGTGTTTAGAATACTGAGTTGTATGTGGAATTGGATCATGATGAAGCGTCGGACCTCAAAGCGGTTCGTCATAGGCGAGAACGATGATATCCAGAACTTTGACGAAGACCCTGTGGAGGTGATACCATCTAGCCTGATCCAGAAATTCCAAATGACGGTTCAGGCTGATGAGGGTAGCGCGGAGAAGGAGGAATCCGCTCCCAGTGGTGATGGGGGGTTGCTGAGTCCTCCTAAAGCGGCAACGCTGCAGTAAGTTGTTTGATATATCTTGTAAGTACGTCCCACAAATCTGTGAGATATTTCTTGTAAAAAAGATAAGTTGTTACTACTTTTAAAGGGTACGTACTGGTTGACATTTAAGGGGTTAGGGGAGGGGAGTGTTCATCGAAGTACGAGCATAAATTAAGTACATTTTTATCTGGGTTAGATAGAGCAGAGATCCCTCTGACTGACGTCACTCAACACAAATGCAAATAAATGTACGAAATGATTGATTCATAAAATAATTATTAAGTGCATTATAGGTAGGTATAATTTCTTGTTGCATTGATGCATGTCCTTTTGTCAGCCCTAAGGTTTGCTAGAAGAAAACTCTTAATCAGGGTTAAGCTTTGCTGCCTCGCCTTTTTATATGTATTATTGTCTGTAGAGTAAAGAATTACATTTTTGTTATTTAACTGTTGTAGCTGTGTGTATGTAAAATTGTAAATAAAATCCCCCTAAATGCCTTTCCATAAACCAGTTTAATGTCCTTGACATGAAAAGTTATGTCACATAACAGGTTTTAAAGTGCAACAGAGTAATTATTTTCGTGAATGATGATTTTATTTTTGATCATGATTTGACTTATTATAATAATCTACTAACATTTTTATCAGGTCTTTGCTCTTGGAGGATCTAGTGATTGAAAGGTAATATTATAACATAATTAAAATTTGTTAGCGACTAGTGTAATTGAACAATTGTCTTATACATAGATGGTAATGTTAAAACAGGCTTTATTGTTTAATAGTGTGTAGTACTATTCGTCTCACCACAATATTTTTTTTTTACTTTACTTTTATTGAAGAAGAAGATGTCTATTTAAATAAGTATTTTTTATCTATATAAATCCTAGGCACCTTTACGTACATCGCTGGGAAATACCTGCTGCTAAATGTCATTAGTCTTTATACCTAGAAAATTACCTACTACTCAATTTAATGTATTGTATCTGACATTAATGAATTACCTCTGACTAGAGTCTACACTTGCTAGGCTCTAGGAAATGTAATATTATCGATGGATTTTCAGTGCTTAGTATTAATTTATATTTCAGTCCCTATTTAACCTCCCTATCTAGGTATGTTAAGTATGAATCATACTTAATATACCTAGATAGGGAGGTTAAATGATAAATGAATTTATTGTTGTATAACTAGTAGCTTACATTGGTCTTATATTCTATCATGCATCTCTAGTCTGCCAGTTTGTTAGGTATCTACTTCAATTCTAGTGCAATTGAGTTAGTAGGCAGGTTCTTATGGTACTAGAATATTGAATTAGGTACAATTGTTGAATATTGCATGCCATGTTGCGAGTCATTGAATTGTTTTTCAATTTAGGTGTCCTCGTAACGCTAAGTAGGTATTTATGTATGCGCAACATTTTTGAGCTTTTTACATACTTACCAACTTGTTAGCTATAGCACAATTAATATACAATTACGATACGTATTGCGATGCGCAAGTAGGTACCTACCTATTTTATATATTCTGAACCAACTTCCCCAGCATATCGTTCAATTATATATCCTATTAGGTTCGCAATTAGGCTAACAGCTATAGATATGATACAAGATTTTATTTCTTGTAACGATGACTATGTAGGTAAGTAATCCTTTTTTCTACCTTTCTCGGTCACGCACTACATAACTACTAATACTTTACGGATCCCAGTTTGGGGCACAGGATAGCCTACTAATACTCTACGGATCCCAGTTTGGGGTACAGGATAAGTCCCTGTGCCCCAAACTAGGATCCGTAGAGTATTAGTAGGTATGTTATGTAGTGCGTGACCAAACTCGATTGTGTCATGTAATCATTGTTGTAAATTATTTATTGGTAGGTAGGTAGGTGCACGCTGCCGCTGCCGCCGCCCCGCCGGGACTCATACTAGCACCGTCACCTATTTTATCTTAATAATTAGTATTTGAACGGAATTTAAAATAAAAACTATTGGTCAGTTTGTGGTAGGTACCTATCATACGCTTAACGCTTTTTTATACCTCTATAATACCTAGCTCTATGTTGCAAGGTTTAGGTAGAGATGTGAAGTTGCTTTTAGTGGCCACCAACCAAAAATACTATCTTCACATCTCTGCCTAACTAAACTATACAAAAGGTAGCCATATAGGAAGAAACGTTGGTGTTATTTTAACACAATTAAGGTTCATACTTATTTAACCCCGTCATTTTAATATTATTTTATCAAACTACATTCGCTTTTAAAATAGATAGGAGAGGTGCCTTACTATTAATATTATTTCTATATATTTATTAAATTAAGAAGGAAGACGTATTAATTACATTATAATACCTACTTTGCCTACGTAGCCTTGGTGTGAAGCATGCATTTTAACTTGGCTATCTCTACTAACTAATTAAAATTATCACAAGTGCCCAGACAGAACTATATATAGTGGCTTGATCTAATTTTCGCACAAACAACTTTTATCGATAAACTAACTTGATCTTTCGCATCTCTATTGTAAACAAAATTACGCAAAATACAGTTGCATTGCGACTATTTAATTCTTTGAATAATGGCAACTTTATACCCTATCTCTTTCTCACTCGGATTTATTAACGCATTCGTACGGGATAGCATGATCGTACGATCGTCTTCCGTCAGCCTACGAAGTTCATTGGTTTGCTAAACGTCAAAAAAATCAAAATACGAAAACAAAACTACTTTGGCGGAAGAAAATGTCGATTTTAATTTGAAATACATTATTTCCGGTATTAATTGCTGTTGAATATTGTTAATTAATGTGTTTATTGAGTGTTTGTGTTGAAAAATGTACCCTGGGATGAACGGGCTTTACTCAGAAACGCCTTACAGGTTAGAACTTTATACTTTGGCATTGATTTTAGTTTTTGTTAAAATAAATTAGTAAATACATCTCGAACCACATGTAAACTTATGTAAATACTAAAGAAAATATTGCTGTGTATGTTCAGCTACTTTTTTATTCATATTACCTGTTTGAACTCAAAAATGTGTCATGAGAATGTGTTGGCCCTGATTTCACATAATTTCACTAATACAATGTTTATATATATGTGTTGCAAACTGCTAAGTTATTAAAATTAACTACATCCTATTATATCCATGATCTGTCTCTACAAGTTTTATAGGCACCATACATAATGTAGGTAAATAAGATAGTGTTCAATTCTATTAACAATAATTCTATAACTTTGAAGAAACAATTCAATAGGTTTTTATCACTTCCTAGGTACATCCTTAAACTCTTCAATTTCAACCAGCACAGGAAATTTGGATCATCTTCGAAGACAATTCCATCCTCCGTAAAAGTCTTTCATGATAATATGAAAATTAGTATAAATTATCAGAAAATAAACTAAGATATCATGAAAATTAATGAATCCAAAAACATGCCAGTTAGTGTTCAAAATAAATGACCTGATTTGAATCAGGTCATTTATTTTGAACATTAATTTTCATGATATATTAGTTTGTTTTCTGATAATTTATACTAAATATACACATGTGTAGCTCAGCGAGCTATGGAAAGAGCTAAGCTCGGAGTTTCTCTGAAGGATAGGATTCGTAACGAATACATCCGACAGAGAACTAAGGTTATCGACATAGCTCAAAGAATTAGCAAGCTGAAGTGGCAGTGGGCCGGCCATATCTCGCGAAGAACCGACGGCCGATGGGGCAAACGTGTTCTTGAGTGGAGACCACGACTCGGCAAACGTAGTGTAGGACGCCCTCCGACCAGGTGGGATGACGACCTGCGAAAGACTGCAGGTAGATGCTGGATGCGGCAAGCTGAAGACAGGGCGCTATGGCGCTCATTGGGGGAGGCCTATGTCCAGCAGTGGACTGATATAGGCTGATGATGATGATGATGATACACATGTGTGTTTGCAAATAAAAAATATTTATTTATTTATTGTTACTAGACGAGCAGCTTCTAGCTGATGTGTCTATATCACACAGTGTTGAATTTATTTATTGCATTACTTTTTTTAGTTTATTATTTTTGTCTCGTAACCAGTTGTCGAGTTTATTCTTGAAGGCGTTTATTGATGTGGCTGATATAATATCTTCTGGTAATAGTTTCCAATTGTGCACCACTCTATTGCTAATAAAATAGTGCGCGGCAAGGGATTTCGTAAAATTAGAGGCTCCTATTTCTAATTACTATTTGAGAACCACTAAAAAAAAGATATCTCCTGTGAATTTAGCAATGTTTTCTATGTCTAAAGTTTTCTTAAATGCTTTGAAAAAAGTTGTCAAGTCAAGTTGTGTTTGTCAAGTCTTCGTGTCATCCATACCGCACTGCTTGAAAACGAACGTTTTCAATCAGTGCATCCTACCCGTTATGATCTACGGAGCTGAGACGTGGACACTCACGATAGGGCTGGTCCACCAGTTCAAAGTCGTCACCTAAAACGGTTTCTCCTGAAAACCAGCGCTGCCTTGCATAAATGTGAGGTAGCATTAAGCTGAGGTGCAACCCTTTGGTCTGCACCGTTGTAGCATAAGAGCCTACCTACACTCAGTAGCCTACTGAACTATATTTAGTTACTTGTACTATGTGTTTGTTGTACCAGAAGACTGTTGCTCTGTACCTACTTGTAGTTAAAATGCACTTCCTACTCACCCACCTGTGGTGGGTTGACAGGTTAGCTGTATACCTCCTATTTTAAGTATTAACTAAGTCTTATAATAATGATTTTTATTTAATTTTTTTATATAATTTTCACCTTATTTCTTCTGTGCTGTAACAGTTCTTGGTCCAATAAATGTATCTCTATCTCTAGATACCTTTCGATATCTTTCCTATTATCTTTCTTACCATTAAGATGTATAGGAGACCAGACATGTCTGTTGATACCTCATTTATCAAACCACTTCAGAAACACTCCAAAAACATGATGATGCCCCTTCTTGCCGAATTTCCGCAACATTATTAGTATAAGATATTTCTCTTAACCGGTGAGGTTTGCAATGTATTCAATGTATTTATTCAAAGCATTACAACTATTGTTACAGGGACATTTATATAGTGCGACGCCCTTGCACTTGGAGTAATCTCTAGCCTCTCTCTGCCTGGCAGAGATCGCTCTTAGCGATAAGGCCGCCCATTGTACGGCATATTTTTTTTCCTGTCTTGTGTATCTTTTATGTATTTGGTGTGCAATAAAGAGTTATTGTATTGTATTGTATCTCTAAGAAATAAAATAATATCCCAATATCTTCTTTCTTTCTCTTCCAGGCCCTCTATGTCCCAAGGGACGGTCATCCACAGCGCTCGCTTCCAAGAGAAGGACTTCACGGTCGCTACGCCAGAGGAGTTCGTCCGAAGGTTTCAAGGGACGCGTTCTATTAATAAGGTCAGTTTGTTTGTAAAGTCTGTGCAAAAAGAGAAGTCTCTTAGGAAGAGAGGGCGCGCGTGTGCCAATGTACTACTTTTGTTGCGTTAATATGTTAGTTCACCGTTTCGCCACGAGACTTCTCTTTCTGCACTGGCTCTATTACTTTTACTAACTCACCGACGACCTCAATGGCGCGGTGTGCGAAAGTCCGCCTATGACGCTGGACGTTGCGGGTTCAATTCCCGAGAAAAATGTTTGTACGAGCTGCTAATATTTGTTTCAGTGTTCTTTGTGTTTTCTATGTTTAGTCAAAATATATGTATCTATTTATTTAAATGTATTCTATTCAGCATATCAGTCATCTAGTACCCAGAACACAAGGTCTGCTTAGCTTAGGGCTAGATACGAGTAGCGTCATCTACGTTGTTTTTTTTGTTTTTGACGACCGATGTGGCGCGGTGGGCGAAGGTCCGCGGTCCACCCACAACCTCCTGCGACGCAGGAGGTTGTGGGATCGATTCCCGCCTCGGAACAATTGTGTGTACGATCTGCAGATATTTGTTCCGGTTGTTCTGGTTAGGTTAGGTAGTAGTTTTCTATGTATAATAAAAAATATCTATCTATGTAATGTATTTAGTTATCTAGTACCCATAACACAAGCTTTGCTTACCATGGGGCTAGATAATGCTGTGTGGATTGTCCAGCATTATTTATTTATTATTATTTATTTATTTACATAAAAAAAGGATAAAGAAAAAGTTTAACAATGCCCTTAGACAGCAGCATACTTTGACATATTTTTAACTTATTTATTATATGTTTTATTGTGATAAATTATTACAAATCTTTTATTTTTAACTTTTTAAGAATGCATGTTTGTCTGCTTTTCTTTGCACAATGCCCTATGGTGTTTCCTATGTCAAAAGTTAGTGTGATACCTATAGAATAAAAATGGAATCTAATATAGAACTTAACGACATCAAGTGTAACATGTGTGGTGAAAATAAATAAATATTTATTTATTTATTCCAGGTCCTTATCGCCAACAACGGCATCGGCGCAGTAAAATGCATGCGGTCCATCAGACGATGGTCCTACGAGATGTTCAAGAACGAGCGGGCAGTTCGCTTCGTTGTTATGGTAAGGATTTATTATTTATTTATTTAATTAAATCATTACAACTATTTTTACAGGTATTTACCTAATGCAATAGTGTAGTCAACCTAATTAATCACTAGCATAGAATTTAACAAAACGAATAATCCAATATACATATGTCAATGAGCAAAAATAGTATTAAAACAATATTAATTATAAAAAATAGTATTAATATAATATTTATTTGTTACTAGCTGTTCCCCGCGGTTTCACCCGCGTCTAACTCGAATTTCACTTTATTAAGTGATATTTTTACACCTTGGGTTACATTATTGGAGTTTTAGTAAGGATCCCTAACTTTTTTGAAATTTATTTATTATTATTTATTTAACAGTGAAAGAAAGTTAAATTTCATGGATGATGATGATTTAAAATTAAAACAATTGAGCTAACTGCAGACTATTGCAAACAATCTACAGGCAGCTGAACTGATCCATATCAATACCAGTCAGATTAAATATTTGATTTTCCCTACAGTTTTGTAACTTATAATGTTGAGCCAATTGTTGATGCGTCAAGCTGAAGACAGGGCGCTATGGCGCTCATTGGGGGAGGCCTATGTCCAGCAGTGGACTGCTATAGGCAGATGATGATGTGTGTTTTATGTGACAAATAAATTATTTACTTACTTACAGGTGACCCCAGAAGATCTGAAGGCCAACGCAGAGTACATCAAAATGGCTGACCACTATGTGCCCGTGCCAGGAGGTTCTAACAATAACAACTATGCCAATGTAGAGCTGATTGTGGATATTGCTGTTAGGACTCAAGTCCAGGTGAGCTTTTAACTCGACTTTGACTCTATGGGCACCCACACAAAACTGCGATGCGATGCGATGCGATGCCGCATCGCAGGAACTTGCAATGCGAATTTCTGCGATACGATTTTGTGCGGCGAACCGTTTGGTAGGGTAACCATACCTTCAAGTGTAGTCAGCCGTATTGGACGTGTTTTTAGGAAGCGTAAGATGGATCGCATCTTGGTTTATTTTTATAATGTTCATCACTTGTGTCCCAAAGGACGGGGCGCTCCTCAATTAAAGATATTAAAAAATCTACATCATATTCCGCCATTCTAGTATAAACAAAGAAGGCGGCGCAGGCGCCGCGCGTTTTTCTCTAAAGCTGTCTTAGAGCGACTAAAAGGGGCGTCACCAAGTATGACGTAATGTCGCAGGAATGCGCGATGCGAATGAGATCGGACGTTCTTGCGGTGCATTCGTGCGAGTTCGCAGATATTTGCGATGCGATGCGAGTTCGCAGTTTTGTGTGGGAGCCCTATTACCAAAGGCGGATGTGTTACGGGTAGTTGATATTTTTATTTTGTATAGTTATAGAGAGGCGAAAATAGAGTTCGGTGGCCACCAGTGGCAACTTCGTATCTCTGCATAACCTATACAAAGTAAAACTATTACAGGGGCATTAAACAACGCTTATAAAAGGTATCACAGAATGCCCAATGAAATTTTTGATATTTCCTTTGTTCAACATAGTAAAAATACAAAATAGGCGCTAGTGTGCCTAGGGGTACTTAACAAGATCTCAACACTTAAATAATTATACATTATCTTAGAATTACTGTTTGTTATCCCTAAGAGCTCGCGAAGAACCGGCGGCCGCTGGGGCAAACGTGTTCTTGAGTGGAGACTACGATTCGGTAAACGTAGTGTAGGACGCCCTCCGACCAGGTGGGATGACCTGCGAAAGACTGCAAGTAGATGCTGGATGCGTCAAGCCTATGTCCAGCAGTGGACTAATATAGGCTGATGATGAGGATGATCCCTAAGTGAGAAAATAAATAGTAATTAGCTTATGAATTTAACACAATTTTCCGTTTCAGGCGGTCTGGGCCGGTTGGGGTCACGCATCAGAGAACCCCAAACTACCAGAACTGCTTCACAGAGCGGGGGTCGTCTTCATAGGACCCCCTGAGAAGGCCATGTGGGCGCTCGGAGACAAGATCGCTTCATCTATAGTAGCCCAGACGGCTGAGATACCTACATTACCTTGGAGTGGAAGCGGTAGGTCTTATTACTATAGCGTTAAGGTTTAGTTTAATAAAGATATTGATCCAATAAATTATGGAAGTATTGGATCAAGTGCAATATTTAAAAGATAAAATTTATTTATCACATATCTACGTCTTATTAAACCCAAAATAAACAGTATTTCCACACGATACTAAGCTATTTGTTTTATTTCAGAGCTGAAAGCTGAATACAACACCAAGAAGATCAAGATATCGTCCGAACTGTTCGCCAAAGGATGTGTCACTACCCCGGAACAGGGATTGCAGTCTGCGTATAAAATCGGTGAGTGCGAAATGATACTTCACTCGACACTATAAAATTTGAAAAGTTAAATGCGCAGTGGTTTTATTAGTAAAATTTACCTAAAGAGATTACTTACTTCACTCGTCAAGTATCAAACCAAAATTTGCCTAAAGAGATTACTTACTTGACTCGTCAAGTATCAAACCAAAATGTACCTAAAGAGATTACTTACTTCACTCGTCAAGTATCAAACCAAAATTAACCTAAAGAGATTACTTACTTGACTCGTCAAGTATCAAACCAAAATTTACCTGAAGAGATTACTTACTTGTCAAGTATCAAACCAAAATTTACCTGAAGAGATTACTTACTTCACTCGTCAAGTATCAAACCAAAATTTACCTGAAGAGATTACTTACTTCACTCGTCAAGTATCAAACCAAAATTTACCTGAAGAGATTACTTACTTCACTCGTCAAGTATCAAACCAAAATTTACCTGAAGAGATTACTTACTTCACTCGTCAAGTATCAAACCAAAATTTACCTGAAGAGATTACTTACTTCACTCGTCAAGTATCAAACCAAAATTTACCTGAAGAGATTACTTACTTCACTCGTCAAGTATCAAACCAAAATTTACCTAAAGAGATTACTTACTTCACTCGTCAAGTATCAAACCAAAATTTACCTGAAGAGATTACTTACTTCACTCGTCAAGTATCAAACCAAAATTTACCTAAAGAGATTACTTACTTCACTCGTCAAGTATCAAACCAAAATTTACCTGAAGAGATTACTTACTTCACTCGTCAAGTATCAAACCAAAATTTACCTAAAGAGATTACTTACTTCACTCGTCAAGTATCAAACCAAAGTTTACCTAAAGAGATTACTTCACTCGTCAAGTATCAAACCAAAATTTACCTAAAGAGATTACTTACTTCACTCGTCAAGTATCAAACCAAAATTTACCTAAAGAGATTACTTACTTCACTCGTTAAGTATCAAACCAAAATTAACCTAGAGATTACTTACTTCACTCGTCAAGTATCAAACCAAAATTTACCTAAAGAGATTACTTACTTCACTCGTTAAGTATCAAACCAAAATTTACTTAAAGAGATTACTTACTTCACTCGTCAAGTATCAAACCAAAGTTTACCTAAAGAGATTACTTCACTCGTCAAGTATCAAACCAAAATTTACCTAAAGAGATTACTTACTTCACTCAAGTATCAAACCAAAATTTACTTAAAGAGATTACTTACTTCACTCGTCAAGTATCAAACCAAAGTTTACCTAAAGAGATTACTTCACTCGTCAAGTATCAAACCAAAATTTACCTAAAGAGATTACTTACTTCACTCGTCAAGTATCAAACCAAAATTTACCTTAAGAGATTACTTACTTCACTCGTCAAGTATCAAACCAAAATTTACCTAAAGAGATTACTTACTTCACTCGTCAAGTATCAAACCAAAATTTACCTAAAGACATTACTTACTTGTCAAGTATCAAACCAAAATTTACCTAAAGAGATTACTTACTTCACTCGTCAAGTATCAAACCAAAATGTACCTAAAGAGATTACTTACTTCACTCGTCAAGTATCAAACCAAAATTAACCTAAAGCGATTACTTACTTCACTCGTCAAGTATCAAACCAAAATTTACCTAAAGAGATTACTTACTTCACTCGTCAAGTATTAAACCAAAATTTACCTAAAGACATTACTTACTTGTCAAGTATCAAACCAAAATTTACCTAAAGAGATTACTTACTTCACTCGTCAAGTATCAAACCAAAATTTACCTAAAGAGATTACTTACTTCACTCGTCAAGTATCAAACCAAAATTTACCTAAAGAGATTACTTACTTCACTCGTCAAGTATCAAACCAAAATTTACCTAAAGAGATTACTTACTTCACTCGTCAAGTATCAAACCAAAATTTACCTAAAGAGATTACTTACTTCACTCGTCAAGTATCAAACCAAAATTTACCTAAAGAGATTACTTCACTCGTCAAGTATCAAACCAAAATTTACCTAAAGAGATTACTTACTTCACTCGTCAAGTATCAAACCAAAATTTACCTAAAGAGATTACTTACTTCACTCGTCAAGTATCAAACCAAAATTTACCTAAAGAGATTACTTCACTCGTCAAGTATCAAACCAAAATTTACCTAAAGAGATTACTTACTTCACTCGTCAAGTATCAAACCAAAATTTACCTAAAGAGATTACTTACTTCACTCGTCAAGTATCAAACCAAAATTTACCTAAAGAGATTACTTCACTCGTCAAGTATCAAACCAAAATTTACCTAAAGAGGTTACTTACTTCACTCGTCAAGTATCAAACCAAAATTTACCTAAAGAGATTACTTACTTCACTCGTCAAGTATCAAACCAGTCCTTTTTATTCAATCTTCTATTCGCCTTTTGTTAAGTTATTAAGTATATTTATTTGCGTTGTTAAAGGCTGTAGGTTTTTTTTAAATAAATAAATAATATTAGCCCGATCCGCTCTGTAGTTTTGGCGAAAAAAGTAACAAACTTCTAAACTTTCGAATTTATAATATTAGAGCGATTAGTTTTGTCGCGGCCACGCTGTGCCTGATTTTATAGACAGATAATATTAGATAGATTTTTTTAAGTTTTTATTTTACATTGTCATTTTATATTTTATTTATTATTTATTTTATTTTAAGCCATTATTGTCCCACTGCTGGGCAAAGGCCTCCCTTTTCTCCTTCCACTCCTCGCGATCCAACGCTGCAACAGGCCATGATGGAAGATGTGCCTCGAGCTCGTCGCGCCATCTCATCCTGGGCCTTCCAAGTCGCCTCTTAGCGTTGGGTGGGCTCCACTCTGTGGTGGTCTTTGCCCACAAGTCGCTGGACATACGGCAGACGTGTCCGGCCCAGTTCCACTTCAGGCTTCCGGCTGTCTGACCAACGTCTACGATGCGTGTTTTGGAGCGATTTTATACTTAGTGTGCAATAAAGAATTATCTATCTATCTATCTAGATAAAGTATTTATTTGCAACTTCAGAAACACACTAGTAAAAACAAACAATAATAAATAAATATAAATATTGCACGACAATTCAAGCTAATAAAACGAAGTTGAAGAAAAAAACCAAACAACGCAATTTTTTTTGTTTACATATTTATTTGTTTTTTATGATTTCCAGGTTTCCCAGTAATGATCAAGGCGTCAGAAGGTGGTGGCGGCAAGGGTATCAGGAAAGTCGACAACGCAGACGATTTCGCCAACATGTTTAGACAGGTTAATTACGTTCTTACTCGCTTTTTTACAAATTGCTGAAAAGCAAAATCTGTGCCCAAAGAGAGACAGAAAATATCTTGAAAACTGTTCTGGCTTTATGCCGATATATTTTAAACCAGCTGCGCCCCGTGGTTTTACCCGCGTTGTGATAGATATTTTGTATAATATACAATATATGGTTATGAATTTTAGCCTACGTGTTATTCTAATATGTGAGCTATATTATTGTGAAGTTTCATCAAAATCCATTCAGTAGTTTTTACGTGAAAGAATAACAAACATCCATCCATCCATACTTACAAACTTTCGCGTTTATAATATTAGTAGGACTACTGTATCCCATTATCCATACTATGTGACCAATTTTTTCCCCATGGAGCAAGGTACATGCTTCATAATTCGAATATAGCTCGAAAAAGCGCGATATTTCCCTAGCTCTAGACTCTAGAGCTAGGGAAATATCGCGCTTTTTCGTAGAGTCTAGAGCATATTGACTACGTGACGAAAACCTTAGACTTGTATCCTCCTGTACCATCTTAATGCAGATGTTTATCAATTCTACAGTTATTAATAATAAACAATACCCTAATAATAAATTCAATTACATTTATAGGCCTGTTCGTGACGTCACCTGCACGGGCTCTAACGGAAGACCAGCGCTGGCTAACCCCCATATCTTTAGTCATTACCTCAACCTCCAAATGCGTTTCGGTATGCTTGATCGTAAAAAAATCCTTCACTCGAAACAGCCTTCGAGAATTTTTTCATACGAGTGGAATAACGAACTGTCATCTCAAGGTACCTCGCTACCTACCTTGAATGCTCCTCGAAATAGTTTGTTGTTATTTACAATGGATTTTGGAGACTATCTCAATTACATTTACGACGATGAAACCTACAATTACCCATCGCGAAGGTATATAAGAGAGATTGATATATAACCAAATTAACGACTAAGCATACCAAACTCGAGCATGTTTTGGAGGAATGCTCGAAACGCCCTTGAACAAGTTTGAGTGGAGAATTATTTGAGGTAATGACTAAAGATATGGGGGTAAGTCTCTTACGGAGCTTAGCCAGCATTATGCTGAGTTAAGAGCCATTTATAACAACTCTATAGTACCTAATTGTATAAGTGTGTCTTTTGTAAATTTATGTTGTTATAAATATCTTTGTATTCTATAGGTTCAAAGCGAGGTGCCTGGTTCTCCCATATTCGTGATGAAGCTAGCCAGCTCTGCTCGCCATTTGGAGGTGCAACTCCTGGCTGATCAGTACGGTAAGACTATTAGTTAAATAAAAAAAGTATTTTTTCAGCAAAAGTCATAAGTACAATTTATATATAAGTGAACATACTACTTATGAAACAAGGTATCTTCAAGTTGGTACTGACCGGTGTCACGGGGCGTAATGCATAATGTATATTACGCCCCGTAATGAACATGGATAACTGACGACCGATGTGGCGCGGTGGGCGAAGGTCCGCCTGCGACGCAGGAGGTTGCGGGTTCGATTCCCGCCTCGGAACAAATGCGTGTACGATCTGCAGATATTTGTGTCGGGTGTTCTGGTCGTTTTCTATGTATAATAAAAAATATCTATCTATGTAATATATTGTATTATGTATATCAGTTATCTAGTACCCATAACACAAGCTCTGCTTACCATGGGGCTAGATAATGCTGTGTGAATTGTCCAGCATTATTTATAACTGACAGACAGACAGAGTTACATTCCCATTTATAATAGGTATTAATAATTAAGAATGGATCATTCATTTTGTACTTTTAATATGTAATGTTTAGATATAAGGTGTTATTTTATAGTTTTAAGTACAATAAAGAGTTCATTCATTCATTCATTCAGGCTTAAATTGCATTAAAATATATATAAATAGTAGCAATTCTAACAATATATTCTGTTTCCAGGTAACGCTATCTCGCTCTTCGGCCGCGACTGCTCGATTCAGCGTCGTCATCAGAAAATCATAGAAGAAGCACCGGCGGCTATTTCTAAACCTGATGTCTTCATTGAGATGGAGAAGGTAAGATATAATTTTTTTTTTTAAGCTGGCACTATGCTATTTTTGTTTTAAATACAATGAAAGTAATTACATACAATTTAGACGAGTTCTGTGGCGCGGTGGGCGTAGGCCTGCGACGCAGAAGGTTGCGGATTAGATTCCCGCCTCGATAGAAATGTTTGCACTCATGTCGCATGCATGACAGACAGCTCGTGAGCCACTTGTTTGAGACTTGTGAAAGTATCGATTTAAGAAAAGTATAGGCGATGGCGCTAGTGTCAAGCAGTAATGCGCGATACAGCGTCTACAAAATACGAGTTAACTAATCACATTTTTGTCCTCAGGCCGCCGTCCGCTTAGCCAAAATGGTAGGCTACGTATCAGCCGGTACAGTGGAATACCTGTACGAACCGGCCACGGGACAGTACTACTTCCTGGAACTGAACCCGCGACTGCAAGTCGAGCATCCCTGCACTGAAATGGTCGCTGATGTCAACTTACCAGCCGCACAGTTGCAGGTAAAGTGAAGATCAACAGTCATATCGCTTATGTAAAGTAGAAATAGTAATGGGCCGAGAAGGCACCCTTGCGGTACTCCCATTGTAACTACTGTCCCGAAGACCACCGTTTCGTTTCAACCAATGAGTAAGTTTTGTACGTCGCCTTGTATAATAATAATAAGCAAGTTCTATTTGATTATTTTTTTTGTTGTTAGTACACTTTTCGCCTGACAAACAGATTTTCACCTAGTTCAGGCACACGCATTGTTAATTTCCATCAGAATTTAGTAGTGTACTTTGTTATTCCTTAGTCCTAAGATATATTGCACAAATTATTATTTTTAATGATTAAAGTGCCTAATATATTTCCACTCTTTGTATACTGTCTCGAGAGATCTATGTCTTTTAAATCATTAATTTACAATTCTTCTACAGATCGCAATGGGTCTACCACTCTACCACATCAAAGACATCCGTCTTCTTTACGGTGAATCCCCTTGGGGTCTCACTCACATTGAGTTCGACGAGCCAAAGCAAAGACCTTCGCCTTGGGGCCACGTCATCGCCGCTAGGATCACCTCCGAGAACCCTGATGAAGGTTAGTAGACCAGCAATATAACAGTTATACAGGTTGTTTGGTGCATCGTTTGCCAAAATTAAATGAGGGTAGGTGGGAGGTTTTGCTACCTTCTCAACCCCCTTAGAAAATTCCTGGCCCCACGGAGGATTTTATGGTATAGTTAAACCTTTACCAAAGTCTACATCTAAACTTGAAATATGCGGTTTAGCCTTGGGTCTACGTAATCGGTGACAGGATCACTTTTAAAGTCGAAAGAAGGAAGAAATTAAGGAATACCATTGATCATTTATACAGAATGCTTGGTGCATCGTTTGCCAAAATTAAATGAGGGGTGGGGGGAGGATTTTGCTACCTTCTCAACCCCCTTTAAAAATTTCTGGCCCCATGGAAGATTTTATGTGATTTATTTTAAATTTTGGGAATACCCCTGCCTTGCAGTGTCTCAAGGTCATGAATATACATACAAGTAGACCATCAAATGGCTTGAAGACATACAAGTAAACCATCAAATGGCTTGACGCCCGAACCTGCTATACCTTACCACGAGTAACCGATTGGTATTATATCAACAATATATTGTATTGTATTGTATTGTATTGTATATATGCTGTTTCCAGGTTTCAAGCCATCATCAGGTACCGTCCAAGAGTTGAACTTCCGCTCCTCAAAGAACGTATGGGGCTACTTCAGCGTAGCGGCTTCGGGGGGACTCCACGAGTTCGCGGATTCGCAGTTCGGACATTGCTTCTCTTGGGGCGAGACTAGAGAACAAGCTAGAGAGTGAGTAGACCACAAAAGTATTAGAAAACCTCATCAATTATCAAATATCAAAGTGCTTTATTACGTTTAGGCCTTACAGGACTATTGGACACGTCAGGAAATTCAAATAACATAAGTAAAACAAGGTAATAAAGTGTCACTTTGATTATTGTTCACTTCATTCTTCTAAGGGATCTCCTAAGGTAAAGTAAAGACGCGAACAATACAATACAACAAATAATCTGATATTTTGCAGTAAGTCTTTTTACAAATTTTTGTAACAACAATTGAATTTATTTCTTGATAATTTTTGCAACTCACTTGGAGTTTTGTTGTAGAAATTTATACATTCCCCTTTAAACATAATTAGCAAAGACACGTCCACTACTGAAGGTTACTCTCCCAAAAAGGGGGGTTTTGCTTTAATCTCGAGTCTTCTATACTAATATTATACAGAGGAAAGGTTTGATTTTTTGTTTGTTTGTTTCTACTGAATAAACTACTGGACCGATTTGAAAAATTCTTTCACCATTGGAAAGCTACACTATCCCCGGTGAACATAGGCTATATTATATTTTCAAAAAAGTAAGGGATCCGTACTAAAACCGTGCGAAGCCGGGAAGGTCCGCTAGTGAGTTTATAAAATACCTTATATTTTTCAGAAACCTCGTCATAGCTCTAAAAGAGCTAAGCATTCGAGGTGACTTCAGAACCACTGTGGAATATCTCATCACTTTATTGGAGACAGCTTCCTTCCAGAACAATGATATTGACACTGCGTGGCTCGACGCGCTTATTGCTGAGCGGGTGAGTAGACCAGTAGACCGGTAGTAGACCAGTAGACCGGCACTAGACCAGTAGACCGGCATTAGATCAGGGGCTGAATTACACTAAATAAATCGCTTCACCACCAATGACACTTTTTGGCATTTTATGAAAGAAACTTCAGACTGATGGGGGGACTCTACAACCCCATATGTTTTAATTCAGTGCTGGCCGCGCCGCTCAATTCGATGCGCGACGTAAACGAGGGCTTAGCCCTCCATGAAATATATATAAATTTATTAAATTTTTATAGAAAATGTTTATTTGCGTTTCAAAATATAAAATAACACAAATAAAGATTCGTTTCTAATTTGTGTTATTTTGATAAATACAAATAAACAGCGAGAACAAGTATTAGGCAACTGGCTCAGCATTAATTCATTAATCGACACGGTTGCTAATGCAGCGCTAGTTTTCAGCGGCGGCGCCAGAGTACAAAGCTTTTATTTTTCGTATTTATATTATCATTTTAAAAGAATATACATAATTACATTTATAATAAGAAATAACCACCTTAAACCAACAACCTCTTTAAACCCGTAAGTGAAGCACTTAGCACAACACTAATCACAAGTAACAACAGTTTAACAAAATATTTAAGTTTTTTGTAAATTGCAGGTTCAATCAGAGAAACCGGATGTGATGCTGGGAGTGATGTGCGGTTCGATTCTCATCGCGGACAACATTATAACGGCGCATTTCCTGGACTTCAAGAACTGTTTGGAGAAGTAAGTCGGCAGTTAGCTTGAGTTTATTTTGATAGAAAATATCACATCTCTTGAGAAACCAAAAATATGCAAAGATATTGTTGTGCCTCTTTTATTTTTAATTTTTACATATTTTTCTGAAACCTTATCTGTTCGAAGATTCAAACCTTGAAGGTATTTATTTTAAGTGTTTTGTATGTAAAATATGAATATTTTTTTACAAATATCAAATTACAAATTTATATAGAGGGTTTTGTACGACCTCTGTGGCGCTGTGGACAAAGGTTGCGGGTTCGATTCCCACTCCGGGACATATGTTTGTACGATTCGCAGATATTTGTTCCGGGTGTTCTGGTCGTTTTCTATATATAATAAGTAATAGCTATCTATGTAATGTATTGTATGATGTATAACAGCTATCTAGTACCCAAAACACAAGCTCTGCTTAGCAAGGGGCTAGATAATGCTGTGTGGATTGTCCAACATTATTATTTTCCCAGTTTTATTTTCCCCTTACGCGGTAGATAAATCTTGAACATATCAATGTTAGTTCTATCCTATCTTATACATAACATATTAACCTAAAAACCACTTCTTTTCCAGAGGTCAAATCCAAGCATCAAGCCAACTGTCAAACACGGTTGAAGTAGAACTGATCCACTCCGGCCACAAGTACAAAGTGTCCGCCACTAAGTACGGACCTACTTCGTACTTCCTCACCATGAATGGAAGCTTCAAGGAGTTGGAGGTTCACAAGCTTACCGATGGAGGTTAGTAAATAAAAAAAGCTGAGATATTAGCGTTAGCGTTTTTGATATAATTGTGCGTAGGCACATTTTTCTTGAAAGCATCCCACGCTTTTTTTTAAATTAAAAATATTTTAGACTATTATTATTATTAACTCATTTATTTTCAGATTCACAATCCATAATAATACACATACAAAATTAAAAATAAATGTCACAAAACAAAATCACACAATAAAATAAAATTAGAATAATATAAATAACTTAGGGAAATTAAAAAATAATAATAATTAAATACAAAATGAAAACTTACTAACCTAATGGACATTTAGAAGGATATAGACCCCATCAATATCTTCATCCATTTGTATTGGATGGGACAGTCCAGACGTGAAACAATCATTTCCAGGATGCCGTTGCTACTGGCTCGCGCACGCTGAAGTAGGGAAGCGACTTTTTTTGCGAATAATCGCATGAAAGCCGTCCGTGCGCGCCTCCGCGAACATACCAGACGCGCTGCAAAAGCGAGGCAGCCGCATCAGCATCCTGAAAATGTTGTACTGGACACGTAGAGCGCTGGCTGCCCGTCGGGTGCAGTTGAGCCAGCCATTATGACATGTATTTTTCATTATTGAGTAGAATTTCTATAAAGGCGTTTTTTTTAATATTATTTACGACGATGATTTCATCTTCACCTCATCATAACCTTGTTTTGTCTACAAGTTATATGCAAATCATATGGTACTTGTATATATGGTATTCTTGTAAGTTGTACTGTATTTCATGATTCTTGTGTTGAATAAAACTTATTGTTTGTTACCAATTATTTATTAAAGTGCCACCGTCTATATTGTTCGTTCATGTCCAGTCCACCCCAAGGTTTCCTGGAAGAGATCGCTCTCAGCGATAAGGCCGCCCTTTATACCTTTATCTCTGTATTGTGTGGTGTAATAAAGTGTTATCTATCTATCTATCTATAAAAGTATTGCTATTATAGTCTAAGCAGTGCAAACTTCAAATAAAAACCAATTTTAAGATTCTAGAAACCGTCCTAAAATATCTGTTTTTTCAGAATACATATCATTTCTTAGCATCATCTCCGTATATTAGTAAATGTATCTTTCTGTGGCTGAAGTAACATAAACCTTTACTGTGTCACCCATAAAGTATTTCTTCAATATTCCTCAAGCCAAAACCAACCTTACCACCACTAAAACAAAGTACAATTCACAGGAACACTCCTCTCCATCGACGGCTCATCGTTCACAACCTACTTGAAAGACGAAGTCGACAAATACCGCATCGTCATCGGCAACCAAACAGTAGTATTCGAGAAAGAAAAGGACCCTTCTAAGCTGAGAGCGCCATCTGCTGGGAAACTTGTTAATACTCTGGTGGATGATGGAGGGCATGTGGATAAAGGACAGCCGTATGCTGAGATTGAGGTTAGTAGGAGTAGACCAAGAGTAGAACTATCAGGTTTGAGGTTGGAGATGAGGTTTGTTAGGTTCAATGGAGGAATCAATAGAGAATTATATATCATGTGTCATGAATGTCCGTTTCTTCCTGATATGGACCGCCTTTTTCCAGCCACTTCTGATATCGTCATCATATATTGTACCCATCTCGAATTATGTATTTTATTGTGCAGGTAATGAAAATGGTGATGACGCTTGCGTCCCCGGAGGCCGGCAAAGTGACGTTTAACTTGCGACCAGGCGCAGTGCTGGACCAGGGATCGCTTATCGGCACTTTGGGTAAGTAGCCGAATAAACAGTTAAACATTTTATTCCAAACTAGCTGCGCCCCGCGGCTTCGCCCCCGTTAAATCTATGTGTCAAGTCAAATGGTTAAAATGATAAAAAGTATCCTATGTTAGACTCCTGGTTCTAAGCTACCTCTCCACCAATTTTCAGCTAAATCGGTTCAGCCGTTCTTGAGTTATAAGTGTTGTAACAACACTTTCTTTTATATATATAGATAATAGATATGTCAAATCATACGTCACAATTTATAAATCACTAGCGGACCTTCCCGGCTTCGCACGGTTTTAGTACGGATCCCTAACTTTTTTGAAAATATAATATCGCATATGTTCACCGCGGATAGTGTAGCTTTCAAATGGTGAAAGAATTCTTCAATACAGTCCAGTAGTTTCGGAGCCGATTAATTACATGACATGCACTAGTTAACCATGAATTAAAATTTATCATTAAAAAAATCGTCAATATTATAGTAACTTTTACAAATAAACGACATTTTTAATTTATTTCTAAAGAGTACACCATTTAGCTCTTTCAACTGTTTAGGAAGCTTATTAAAAAGGTAGCTTAATGTAGGTTTCTTCTCCACGAGCCAGTTATTGAGCTTTAGTTTGAAATATTCTAAACTCGGTGCATACCTAACCTAGCTATGAAGCAGCTATAAAGAATAACCTATTCAGATGATGGGTTCGAGTCCCTCCGTGGGGTTTTATATACAATAGGCATTCAAATATGGACGTAAACTCGTCATCTTTTGATACATTTTACGGTGATATAATTGCTTTCCGCGAGCTTCAAACTAGCTCCTTTATGCATTATTTCTACTACTTCACAGTAATAAGGCCTAACCTAAATAAATAAATAAATAAATAATGCTGGACAATTCACACAGCATCATCTAGCCCCAAGCTAAGCAGAGCTTGTGTTATGGGTACTAGATGACTGATATACATAATACAATACATTACATAGATAGATATTTTTTATTATACATAGAAAACGACCAGAACACCCGGAACAAATATCTGCAGATCGTACACACAATTGTTCCGAGGCGGGAATCGAACCCGCAACCTCCTGCGTCGCAGGCGGACCTTCGCCCACCGCGCCACATCGGTCGCCAAAATAAATATGTACTATATCGCTTCATTCTTGGCCGAAATCCTCCACATTTCCTTCCAGAGGTATTATAGGTTAAAGAGCTCTTGTCTGTGCATGTGCATTGATGCATTTTCCTCCACTTATCTCTTTCCAATCAAATCGATCCACTTATCTCTTTCCAATTCGGTCTCTTTTACTTCCTTTATACAACACTAGCTACGCCCCGCGGCTTTGCCCGCGTGGAAATTTCTGCGCAATTTTACCATGTTTTCTCACCGTTTAAACCTTCCCTGGACTACGACAAACATTTCAAAACCAAAATCAGCAAAATCGGCCCAGCCGTTCCGAGTTTTAGCGAGACTAACGAACAGCAATTGATTTTTATATATGTATAAAGAAGATGACAGCGGTTTTATATGTATAAAGAAGACGATAAAGAAGATGACAGCGGTTTTCTGTTTGAACTGACTCATATAGTTTTTTCTTCAATCAATCAATAATGTTTCTTTGTACTAAATCATAAATATGTACAATTAGGTAAACCGTTTTTTTTTATTTAGCCTGTTTCGTCCCACTGCTGGGCAAAGGCCTCCCCCAAATCTTTCCACTCAGTGCGGTCACGTGCGATCTCCCACCAATCTCCGAGGAAGGCGTTAAGGTCGTCTCGCCAGCGCTTTCTTGGCCTAAACAAACTAAATCGTTTATAACAAAAACAATACGATATAAACGAATGCATTTTTTTTTAAATTTCAGAGCTCGACGACCCATCCTTGGTGACAACAGCTCAGCCTTACAAAGGACAGTTCCCGTTGGAAGAACATCCAGAACTCTCTGAGAAACTTCACCACATGCACCAGAAGTATAGGATGATATTGGACAATTCGTTAGCAGGTGAGTCGGAAGACCTTTAGTGACAACAGCTCAGCCTTACAAAGGACATTTCCTGTTATTATAATATCCTGAACTCTCTGACAATCTTCACCACTAGAAATATAGGATGATATTGGTGGACAATTCGCTAGAGATGTTCAAACTAATCTATGCTCTTTTTACACGTTTTTTTATGGATTTAATCTTTGGATATATTTTTTAATATGTATATATTTTCCAAATATTGGGAAAACTTACACTAAGTCAAAATTGTTAATTAAAAAGGGTTTCTGCAAGTTTTGCTCACTACAATCTCTTTAACCTCACATCACACATAATCTACTGCCTATGCTAGTCCACTGCTGGACGTTAATCTCCCCTCTAACCTCATTCTGTCTGTATTTCCAGGTTACTGTCTCCCAGAGCCATACAACACTCCCCGATTGAGAGAAGTCGTTGAGAAGTTCATGTCGAGTCTGAGAGATCCTTCGTTACCACTGTTGGAGTTACAAGAGGTTAGATATAAGGACATATATCCAGCACCGCCGCCACACATGAAAACAAGCATCAATATGGGTTTATATTATAAACATTTGGATACATTTTCCATGATTCGGTAAACGAAGTGTAGGACGCCCTCCGACCAGGTGGGATGACGACCTGCGAAAGACTGCAGGTAGATGCTGGATGCCTCAAGCTGCGGCGCTATGGCGCTCATTTGTTTAGGCCTATGTCCAGCTGTGGACTAACATAGGCTGATGATGATGGATACATTTTACTTGAAGCTAGCAAAGCTAAGTAGCAAGATATAGCCCGCGAGCTGTCGGTTATCTGATGCCGTCAATATTAAAAAGATTAAAAGTGGCGGCGGCCATCTTGGACCGGATTTTACGAAACAGCTCATGTTTATAGTGTGTGTTAAAAACAGCGCCATCTATGACACTGATGTGGCACTACGTACCCATTCAGCTTTCTTAGATGGATCGCTTCTTAAGTAGTTAGGATAAACGCCGAGGCGGCGCTGCTGTCACGAACTATATAAGGAGGCATGGACGGCCGGGAGTCTCTCTTTTCTGTTATAGCTGGCTGGCTTTCTTTCCCTGCACTTTACAGTGTGAATAGATTAGTATGGATTATTATTTATTATTTTGACAGGTTCTCTCATCAACCTCGGGCCGAATCCCCATCGCAGTCGAGAAGAAAGTCCGCAAACTGATGGCGCTATACGAGAGGAATATAACCAGCGTGCTCGCACAGTTCCCGAGCCAACAGATCGCCAGTGTTATTGATCAGTAAGTTAAATAAATAAATAATGCCGGACAACCCACACAGCATTACCTAGCCCCAAACTAAGCAGAGCTTGGGTTATGGGTACTAGATGACTGATATGCTGAATACTTCATTGCATATATCTGAATCGATTAATGCGCGCAGGCCCACTAACTACCACTTAAGCTTGCAAATTATTTGAGCTCTTTCAAAGATATAACAGATTTCTTAAACAAACAAAAAACATATTAGCGAAAAGCTTACAAAATATAATCTGTAATAAATAACATTTGCACGCCTGCATGCAGGCTGAATACATTTACTAAATTCGAAAAAATTTACTAGATCTGACATTGTATAATTTTGTATTCTTGCAAATAAACGATTTGATTTGATTGATTTGAAAATAATAACACTTTAAATTATGTACATGTCGTGGCCATATCATAGATTTGATCAATTCATAAAATGCTCAAGAATTTCATGAAATGGTCGCATTTCATGAAATATTCCACTGTCTATTGGCCACATCATGATGTGATTTGGGCAGATCAATGATAAGAAATCGTTTCTCGATATGGGGAACTAAACGCGCGGCTTCTTCTTGAATTTTATGAAGTGAGCATATCTACGATATGGCCACGACATACATACATATTCTCAAATTTTAGAGATAATAAAAAAAAAATCTTTTGTTTCAGTCACGCAGCATCGTTACCAAAGAGGGCAGACAGAGACGTATTCTTCATGAGTACTCAAGCGCTGGTGGTTTTGGTGCAAAGATACAGGTAAAAAAGATAACAGAATCAGTTTCCATACAATAACAAATTATAATAGTAAAACACACTAATACATAACACTAACAGAACTCATAAATTTATGAGAAAACGTTTCTGCCCCTGGCGAACGCGTTGTTTCTATGGAAACGTTTTAACACTTTGACTGCGGTTTTTTTTTCGACGACTGCGATCTTTTTTTTAACCTAAAAAATTCGTGCTGCCGCTCTACACAGCGGTTGTGTTGCGCCGCACATGCGTTTCGTTCGAAAAATATTACGGCTGTGCTGAATCACAAAGATCTGTATTTTCTCAGCCGCTAGTGTGGATTTACGCATATCAGTCACTTGTAGAAAACACATACCGTGTGATTTCAGCAGTCAAAGTGTTAAGGTTATTTCTATCCCACGGGAACTCAGGTTATTTCTAATCCACGGGTGATTCATGGGATAAAAAGTAGTGTCTGTCAGTGGCATCGTAGCTCCCGGACGTATGAACCGATGTTGATTTTGTTTCTTTTTTGTTTGAAAGGTGAATTAGTCGGGAATGTTCTTAGCTATGTTTGGTGAAAATCGATACAAGATGGCCGCCACCACAAAATGGCGTGTCGAGGGTTTTAGTGTCTTCCTTAATTGTTTATACCAATTGTTATATGTATACGTGCAGGAGGGCTTAGGTCTCTGTTTTCGTATCTCGCGTCTTGCGTCCATTGCCTCGATGCGATTTTCCTCAAACGCTTTAACTCTGTTGTAAATAGTAGATCGCCAAGATGACCTACGAGAAGGAAGCTCCCAACAAGCTCCAACAGCAAGTTCGGTCTAGCGAGCCATATTAGAGCTGATGATAAAAAAAATCCGTGATTATCTAGGGTCACCGTCATCGAAATCGATGAGGAGGCCTATATATATATATATATATATATATATATAAATAAATAAATAAATAAAATAAATAATGCTGGACAATTCACACAGCATTATCTAGCCCCATGGTAAGCAGAGCTTGTGTTATGGGTACTAGATAACTGATATACATAATACAATACATTACATAGATAGATATTTTTTATTATACATAGAAAACGACCAGAACACCCGGAACAAATATCTGCAGATCGTACACACAATTGTTCCGGGGCGGGAATCGAACCCGCAACCTCCTGCGTCACATGCGGGCCTTCGCCCACCGCGCCACAATGGTCGTATATATATATATATACCAAATGTAATCATCACCATCATCAGTCTGTGATAGTCCATTACAGGACATAGTATTTTTTTCCATTTAATTTCCAATCAATAACTAATAATGTGTAATATTTTCAGGAATGGTATTCGTGGTAGAATGAAGGCAGCTGTGCATGATCTGCTGAAACAATATTATCAAGTAGAAAGCAATTTCCAACTGGGTAAGTTATTTATTATACTTTATGCTCAAGCTCTGCTTACCATGGGGCTAGATAATGCTGTGTGAATTGTCCAGCATTATTTATTTATTTATTTATTTTATTTATTTATTTATTTATGCTCGAAAAACGTAGGAGATGTTAGAGCCTACGACCACCAGAGCTTCGTCATCACTACACATTATAAAAAAGTCGCTTCCCGCTGTCTGTCTGTCTCTATGTATGCTTAGATCTCTAAAACCACGCAACGGATTTTGATGCGGTTTTAATAGATAGAGTGATTCAAGAGGAAGCGACTTTGTTTTATACGTAGTGAAGAAACATACAATCAAATAAAAGAAACAAATTAGAAATAGTATCTACAATTATTCTACCTACAGACTGTTCAAAACTGTCTACAGGTACCTACTTTATGTTGTATTTTATTTTGGTTACAATAGCTATGTCGATAACTTTGGTTCTCTGTCGGATGTATTCGTTGCGAATCCTATCCTTCAGAGAAACTCCGACCATAGCTCTTTCCATAGCTCGCTGAGCGACTTTGAACTGGTGGACCAGCCCTGCCGTGAGTGTCCACGTCTCAGCTCCGTAGGTCATAACGGGTAGGACGCACTGGTTGAAAACTTTCGTTTTCAAACATTGCGGTGTGGATGAAGAGAAGACTCGACGTAGTTTCCCAAACGCTGCCCAGCCCAGCTGGATCCTCCTTTTGGCCTCTTTCACACGTTGTAACATGCTTACAACTAACTCATGCTGAGATAGAGACCGTTTTGTGACTCAATTACAAAAATCTGTTTGTCCTTTATTTTTTGTAATCATGTTTGTTTTGTTTTTGTATATTGAGTTACAAATAAATTTATTCTATCCTGTTCCTTCAGGTTCATACGACAAGTGCGTGGTGGCTCTCCGAGACAAACACAAGGAGGACATCCAAGCCGTGGCTAATATGATATTCTCACACAACCAAGTATCCAAGAAGAATATGCTGGTAAGTTCTCAAAACTCATTAATAGACTTACCCCCGAACTCAACACAACTCAGATTTAAGCCCGCCTCAAGTGACGATTTTCTGACAGGTTTTCATTGAAAACTGTCAAAAAATGGCTGCTTGAGACGTGCTTAAATCTAAGATGACGACCGATGTGGCGCGGTGGGCGAAGGTCCGCCTGCGACGCAAGAGGTTGCGGGTTCGATTCCCGCCTCGGAACAAATGTGTGTACGATCTGCAGATATTGTTTCGGGTGTTCTGGTCGTTTTCTATGTATAATAAAAAAAAATATCTATCTATGTAATATATTGTATTATGTATATCAGTTATCTATTACCCATAACACAAGCTCTGCTTACCATGGGGCTAGATAATGCTGTGTGAATTGTCCTGGATTATTTATTTATTTATTAAGATGCTTGATTGATATTTTTTTATAAATCTAAGAGTCAAATTGGTATAGGGGCACCAAAGGTCCGCTATTTATTGTGTTTAAAAAAAAACATGGTTTACGCAATTATGAATACAATTAGTCCTACAGGTAGATTATCAGCAGATATTGGACACGTATTTTTTGTTTTGTCAATCAAACAAATACTTACGAAAATAAAGGGCGTCAAAGTTTAGGAGTGGGGGCTCGTGACGTCACAACTTGCTAAAGAGTGTAGCGAGGCGTGACGTCACGCGGAACTTTAACTAGCTATATCTTGATATGTTTTTGTTTAATTGACAAAGAAAAAAAAGGGGTCCAATATCTTCTAATAATCTAACTGACGGATTTCGTAATTTTTTAAGACACTGGATATTATGTCAGCTAATACATAGTCCGTTCGCAGGTGACTCTCCTAATCGACCACCTGTGGTCTAACGAGCCCGGGCTGACCGACGAGCTAGCAGCCACTCTGAACGAGCTCACATCTCTGCATAAAGCTGAACATAGCCGCGTGGCGTTACGAGCTAGACAGGTAAGACATTATACATCACTACATAGTATAAAGCAAAGTCGCTTCCCGCTGTCTGTCTGTTCCTATGCATGCTTAGATCTTTAAAGCTACGCAATGGTTTCTTATGCTGTTTTTCTAATACGTAGATAGAGTGATTCAAGAAGAAGGCTATGGGCCTATTTCCAGCAGTGGACTACTCATCATCATCATCATCATCAGCTTATAGCAGTCGACTGCTGGACATAGGCCTGCCCCAATGAGCGCCAGTGCGTCCGTTGAACGTAGCCAGGGTCAAATTTCGTAATGAATGGCAGCCTGATGTAGCCCGGGGATTCTTAAAAAAAAAAAAAAAACATTTATTTCAGACCTTGGTCCATATCGGTTACATACTCTCTTAGCACCCCTTGCCCCGCCCTTACCGTGGCCGCTGCCATGGCCAGGAATAGCGAGGCGGCCGGGAACTGGGGGCCACTTTATGGCGTGTCTCTTCATATGGGGGGAATGCCCATAATCCCCACGCGGGCTTGGGATCGCAGTACAGGATTGTGCTGCAAGGGATGCTGCTGCCCGCCCCACGGTGTATGTCCCTTAGTCGCCTCCTACGACACCCACGGGAAGAGTTGGGGTGGTGCTATTCTATATCCATAGGCCGTCACCACACAGTGGACTACTATAGGCTGATGATGATGATCACAAATCCATCAAAACTTAGCAGTATATGTTGATTTCGTTAATCACCAGGTGCTGATCGCGGCGCACCAGCCCGCCTACGAGCTGCGCCACAACCAGATGGAGAGCATCTTCCTGTCCGCAGTGGACATGTACGGACACGACTTCCACCCAGAGAACCTTCAGAAGCTCATCCTCTCGGAGACCTCCATCTTCGATATACTGCACGACTTCTTCTACCACCACAACACTGCCGTGAGTACCGTAGCTTCTAAGATTTTTTATATTAGCTTGATTTGTCCCACTGCAGGGCAAAGGCCCCAAATCTTTCCACTCAGTGCGTTCAGGATCGATTTCCCACAAATCTGAAAAAAATATTTAAATAATATCCCAAAAATGTACGATTTCGGCGAGACCTGACCCGCGAAATTCCCTCAGTACGGGAAAGCTTAAACCAACTTAAACCAACAAGCCACGAAATCAATTAACCGACGAGTCGAAAATCTTTGCGACTTCCTACGGCCTCTAGAACAAACCTAAAAAGCGAACAATACATACCTTTAGTACTTTTCGTACTCGTATTAAACTTGTAGAATATACAACCAATGCTATACTAGAAAATGAAACACAGATTCGATTGTGAATACGTGCGTTTATTTTTAAGATGAAAAATTCCTATCTATTTCGAACTGCTCTAAGAACTCAAAAGCGTGTACATAGAATATGAGGTCTGCAATATCTGAAACAAAAAACAAGACAAGAATAACTAGGTAATGAATGATAATTCATACTTCATTTATTGTTTCTATGAATGAATCTATGAATCACTGGATTCTGCCGCTTAGGGGCCGTCCAGAGGGTTTGACAAAAATCACGCAATATCACAGGGGGGAGGGGGGTGTACTAAGATGTCACGTGTATTTATTTTTTCGTCATTTCTTTCATATTATTTTTTATGCCAGGCTTAGTCTATCTTCACCACGTATCACCAAGGGGAAGGGGGGGATTAAAAATGGATGGCCTCTTAGGCGTACAAATCAAATAATAATCGTCCAGATTTATCAATAACTCACAGAAACAAACAGGTCCATGTCGAACGCCATCATGTTGAACGCAGTGATCTCTATGGGCCGCTGCGCGCGCGCAATCATAAACATTATCATCTTCCTGATGCTCTGATCGTTGCTTGTCTCCCAGCCGCAGCAGTATATCTGTGTTGATGTTTCTACTGACTAGAAGTAGATAAAAAATTTATTATTTATTTTAAGATATTATTGTCCCACTGCTGGGCAAAGGCTTTTCTCCTTTCTCCCTTTTCTCCACTCTTCGCGATCCAACGCTGCAACAGGCCATGATGGAACATGTACCTCGAGCTCGTCTCGCCATCTCATCCTGGTCTTCCTTCTACGTCGCCTCTTTGGGTGGGCTCCACTCTGTGGTGGTCTTTGCCCACAAGTCGCTGGACATACGGCAGACGTGATAAAATATACATAATCTACTTTATTTATTTACTAGCTGCGCCCCGCGGAAATCTATGTTTTAAGTGGTTTATAACTGCGATCACAAATACGTGTCGTGTCGGCGCAAAAATCCGTCTCCGTAAATAAGAGCGCACTTGTAATGTGAGCTCTTATTTCGTTTAGTTCGATTGCAACACAGCTAACGTAAACACGTGTCACAATGCCGCAATGTGTATTAAAAAGTTGCAAAAATAAAAATAAAATGTTATATGTTATTTAAAGCTAAAAATATAACTTCTAATTCTACATTTACCTGACGACCGATGTGGCGCGGTGGGCGAAGGTCCGCTTGCGACGCAGG
The DNA here is from genome assembly GCA_947044415.1 of Eupithecia dodoneata. Taxonomy (NCBI): domain Eukaryota; kingdom Metazoa; phylum Arthropoda; class Insecta; order Lepidoptera; family Geometridae; genus Eupithecia; species Eupithecia dodoneata. The sequence goes on along the minus strand of OX345683.1, from coordinate 3,889,318 downwards.
AGGTTGCGGGTTCGATTCCCGCCTCGGAACAATTGTGTGTTCGATCTGCAGATATTTGTTCCGGGTGTTCTGGTCGTTTTCGATATATAATAAAAATATCTATCTATGTAATGTATTGTATTATGTATATCAGTTATCTAGTACCCATAACACAAGCTCTGCTTACCATAGGGCTAGATAATGCTGTGTTAATTGTCCAGCAATATTTATTTACTTACCTCAAGTGCGCTCTTATTTACGGAGATGGCTTGTAGCTTTGATGTTGTATGTGACCTGAAATCTAGATAGTATTTGTGATCGCACGTTTATATACCATCCTCTTGAATCATTCTATCTATTTAAAAAAACCGCATTAAAATCCGTTGCGACGATTATTGTACTATTAAATATTTTTAAACATACGCAGTATATCGAAGATGGAAGTCTCATCTAGCACTTTAAAACCTAAGGACTTCGGAAGAATATACGTATAGTTTACGCCCAGCCTAACTTAGACCTTATTGCAACATACCATAGCTTTCAATTTAGCCGCGTATCTACAGGGCAGGTAAATGTGTATAACTGCACCCATGACGAAGACCATGTATCGGAGGTCGAATCCGTATCCCTGGAAAGGAAAACAAATCAAGCCTTAACCTGGACCTTATAAGGTTTTCTTTTGCGCATAAAACTTGAATAATCCGACTGTTAGTTCTAAGTAGCTCGATAGATGTTATGGAATGATAGCGGCAACAAAAAGGTTCGAGGTTGAATTAGTTTTTGATATACTAATCAAATCATTATAATATCAACCGTTACAATAGGCCTATCATGGCCGCTGTGTTACCCAAGCCACCCAAAGCCTGCCAGCCCAAAAATATCAGCCGTTTAATCATGAACTGAAAACAAAAAGCACTAAGTTGCGTTCGGATAAAAATAACCACAAAGTAAATTAATGTCGCGCCAACACGACACGATCCTCCGTAAAGTATTACACCGGCTTCGCACGGTGCGTGATATTGCGGACGCACGCGCACCAGCCCGCACCACGCACCTTGGGAAGGGTCTCGTCCGTGGTCGCAGAGGACGTCTGTGGCGGTGCGCCGGTATCCGTCGCGAGGCGGTAACTTCAAAGGTGCGGTGCGGCGCCTCGTTTCACTCGCGTGAACGCGTTCTCTTTCACTTTGCATTTTGAAATGAAGTTATCAAAAGATCTACACAGACCGCACGCACCGTTGGAAGAGCCCTGTCTGCGTGCGTTGCCGTCCGTGATCGTCGGCTGTGCGTGATGATCCGCAGAATCGCGGACCGTGGGAAGCCAGCTTTAGATTGGATTTGAAATTTTACAGACTGACAGAACTACGTTAAATTCGCTTTAAAATATGAGGAAGGATATAAAATCAGCTCTAAGAATTAGCAAGCTGAAGTGGCAGTGGGCCGGCCATACCTCGCGAAGAACCGGGCAAACGTGGCAACGTGTTCTCGAGTGGAGACGACGACTCGGTAAATGTAGTGTAGGACGCCCTCCGACCAGGTGAGATGACGACCTGCGAAAGACTGCAGGCAGATGCTGGATGTGGCAAGCTGAAACAGGGCGCTATGGCGCTCATTGGGGGAGGCCTATGTTCAGCAGTGGACTGCTATAGGCTGGTGATGACGATGATGATGATGATAATCAGAAATTCTTGCTGACTATACCTCAGTGATGTGATAAAGGCAGGTGCATATCTGTATCATGGTGGCGAGGAATATTATACCGAGCCAGATGTTGTGGACATCCTGAATTAGGTCCACGAATCTGTGAAAGACAATTTTTAGTTACGCCCTCTAGTTGGTGACTAAGTAAACAATATAGAACTAATACTTTTTTAAACTAGTGCGAAGGTTGACTTCTTTGGGATTTTCTATGACTCTGTTAGCTCCACCTACAGGGCAAACATTGAAGTTTATCCAATCCTGCTTAAAGGCTAAAGTTACATTTAGTTCGTTTGACGAGAGGTGTCGCCGTGGCTCAATTCTAAGGTTTTTGTTATAACAGTACGTAAGCCCTCGCTCGGGTAATAAAAAAAATTAATAATAAAATTATGTATCCTCTATCCAAATATAGTTTTATTGTGCACCGCGATTGAGATTCGCAAAAAAAATAATATCTTAACACTTTGACTGCTGAAATCACACGGTATGTGTTTTCTACAAGTGACTTATATGCGTAAATCCACACTAGCGCAGCGGCTGAGAAAATACAGATCTTTGTGACTCAGCACAGCCGTAATATTTAACGAACGAAACGCATGTGCGGCGCAACAACCGCTGTGTAGAGCGGCAGCACGAAATTTTTAGGTTAAAAAAAAGATCGCAGTCGTCGAAAAAAAACCGCAGTCAAAGTGTTAAGGTCCCCCGTACAAATCTTCAAACCCCTTTGTCTAACTTGTTAGGTTAATTTTGTCACTTACTCAAACATGCGATTCTGCTCGTGTATAACGTGAACGATCCTGTCGAATACATCCACACCGTCTCTGAAAGCGTCCTCTAAAGCCTGCAACAGAATTAATTAAACATTACAATAATTTGGCGTGTTTCAAAAAACTAGAAACCTACTTCAAATTCCTTACTAATGAAATAGGTTTAAAAAAAGAATCTTCGAAATCGGTTGGAGTGATATTGAGTTATTCGTCCATTTGTCGCGCACATAAATAATGCAAAAAATTTAAGACTTATATGGTTTTCTCATGGAAGCCTATGTCAGAACTGGGCCAGACTGAAATGGGGCCACACAGGAAGCACCAGCTTTCAAATAAAATGAATCATCGACATCGATTCACCCAGTCAAAAGTTCGGAGGTAAAATAAAATAAAAATACAGTCGAATTAAGTAAGAATATATTGAGAACCGACGGCCGCTGGGGTAACCGTGTTCTTGAGTGGAGACCACGACTCGGTAAACGTAGTGTAGGACGCCCTCCGACCAGGTGGGATGACGAACTGCGAAAGACTGCAGGTAGATGCTGGATGCGGCAAGCTGAAGACAGGGCGCTATGGCGCTCATTGGGGGAAGCCTATGACTAATATAGGCTGATGATGATGACATTAAGAACCTCCTTTTTGAAGTAAGTTAAAAACTCTGAAATAAATAAAGACGTAATACAAGTTTAAAATACAAAACCTTGCAGTATAAATCCATCTTCATACAGGCATGGTTGATGGATAAGCCGAAGAATCCATCGTAGCCAATAAAGTTGATCACATACAAAATTGATGCGTAGAACATGTAAACGAAAGTTATCTCGAATTGCGGAGAGTCGAAGCGGATTTCTGAAACGGATGTCGATAATATTCGTTAAGTACGGATAAAGTTAAAATAAGTCATTTATAACAGGATAAATAAATAATGCTGGACAATTCACACAGTATTATCTAGCCCCATGGTAAGCAGAGCTTGTGTTATGGGTACTAGATAACTGGTATACATAATACAATACATATATTACATAGATAAATATTTTTTTATTATACATAGAAAATATCTGCAGATCGTACACACAATTGTTCCGAGGCGGGAATCGAACCCGCAACCTCCTGCGTCGCAGACGGACCTTTGCCCACCGCGCCACATCGCTCGTCAAAATGATATGGATATTCATCACGAGTAAATTTTTTGAGTTTTCCAATACACAGTTTCATGCGCGCCATAGTCACGGAGTAACTGAAGGCACTGCGAGTAAGTTTTAATGGGCAGACATACCGATCTACCCTCATTTTTTGTCTTTTGCTACGAACGTTACCACTACCACGGGTTTCATCATCGAATTCGATCATCGCGTTATGTCGGACGATAAAAAACTTACTCGCAGTGCCATCAGAGTGCCGACAAGCTTGTGGCTAGATTGTCCAGCATTATTCATTTCTAACTTCAACACTTACCCGGATCACAGAAAGGTATATTCAGATCATGAATCATGTACTTGACGGGTTCCGAGGCAAACGCGTAGTTGTAAGTGTTCTGAATTATCGCCATCGCGGGGAAAGTCATCACGCATGTGATAACAACGACCACCCAGCAACGCTCACTGGAAATATAAATAATGCTGGACAATACACACAGCATCAATACACTAGCCTCAAGCAAAGCAGAGCTTGTGTTATGGGTACTAGATGAGATGGTTCCAATAAGTTAATAGACAAAGTAAAGTGCAAAATTTTGGTAACGCCATAAGCGGAAAGGATAACTCTCTTGTACATAACGTTAAAGTGTACACACAATAATACAAAGGAAATTCTTTTTTCTTAGAAATTTGTTGGAAAATGGTTGCAATTTGAGAAATTATGTTACTTTGATGCGCCTTGCTTTGAGTTAGTGCAAAAATTTGGCATCGTCATAACAGGAAAGGTGTTCACGAATTGACGACCCACAGAGTTCAGAAGAAAAATTAGATACGTTACCCCCTATTACATCTCGCAAAAGTATTGACATTATAATACAGGAAATTACCTTCATTGTGGCTTACGCAAGTGAGTCGCGGTCTCCACTCAAGAACACGTTTGCCCCAGCGGCCGTCGCAGCGTCGGTTCTTCGCGAGATATGGCCGGCCCACTTCAGCTGCTAATTCTTAGAGCTATGTCGATAACTTTGGTACCTGGACAGCTTCTCCTTACTCTTACCATAATATCCCCCTGTCTTCAGCCGCATCCAGCATTTACCTGCAGTCTTTCGCAGTTTCGTCATCCCACCTGGTCGGAGGGCGTACTACACTACGTTTACCAAGTCTCCGTAACGTACCTATAGACTAGACTATTCCTGACCCCCTTTGCAGTCAGCTCTCTATACTCTTCCGTCATATAGTTATAGGATTCGTAGTCTTGGTCTATCTCGTCTATGATCTGTTGCGCTTCTTTACGCTTGAAGAATATAAGGAACATCTGTAGGAGAAAGCACAGTGGTTAAATTTATTTTAGTAATGTGTAAACAAATAAATAACACACAATTGTTCCGAGGCGGGAATCGAACCCGCAACCTCCTGCGTTGCTGGCGGACCTTCGCCCACCGCGCCACATCGGTCGTCAAACACAATACAATACAATACATTACATAGACATTGACGATCTCTATGGTGCGTTGGACGAATGTCCGCCTGCAACGCAGAAGGTTGCGAATCTGCAGATGTATGTATTTGTTCCGGGTGTTCTGGTCGTTTTTCTATGTATAATAAAAAATATTTATCTGTGTAATGTATATCCGTCACCCATAACACAATATATACTTTTTAAATATATTTTTTTAAATAATAAAACCTACCTTAAAGAAACCTCCAAGAAACGGTCCAAGGACAGTGCTATGCCGTATTATATTAACGATATCCCCTCTCATCCAACAGAAATACATATCTATTACCATCATTACTGCTAGGGGTACCACCGTCAAAAGTATTATAGCTGAAAATAAGATACTATGAAAAGTTAATACTACTATTATTATTATTATTATTTTAAGCCATTATTGTCCCACTGCTGGGCAAAGGCCTCCCTTTTCTCCTTCCACTCCTCGCGATCCAACGCTGCAACAGGCCACGATGGAAGATGTACCTCGAGCTCGTCGCGCCATCTCATCCTGGGCCTTCCACGTCGCCTCTTAGCGTTGGGTGGGCTCCACTCTGTGGTGGTCTTTGCCCACAAGTCGCTGGACATACGGCAGACGTGTCCGGCCCAGTTCCACTTCAGGCTTCCGGCTGTCTGACCAACGTCAACGATGCGTGTTTTGGAGCGTAGTATGCTGTTCCGCACGCGGTCTGACAGCTTGACTCCTAAGATGCTACGCTCCATGGATCGTTGGCAGACCCCAAGGGCGGACTTTTGACGATCGGTTAGAGACCAAGTTTGAGCGCCATAGGTGAGGATGGGAAGAATGCGTACGTCCATGAGTTTCTTTTTAAGGGATAGAGATATAACATAATACTACTATGTTTTGTAATAAATTTAAGGCTGTGTCTATCAATTTAAGTTTTCATTTTTATTAATTCCTAGATGCGCCCTGCGGCTTCGCCCGCTTGGAAATCTATATGTCAAATTATGTTTTAATTAATATGTTATATTATGTTTATGTTTTAATTAATAGAGACTAAGGAGCTGACGGTCAAATGGGATAACCGTTTAAGTTAGCTTTTAGATAAAAAGGCAATTATTGTGAAATATAAATAAAAGAAAAAAAAAATATTATAAATCTTCCTTTTTCTTGAATCACACTATATATTTAAAAAAACCGCATCAAAATCCGTTGCGTAGGTTTAAAGATCTAAGCATAGAAAGGGACAGACAGACAGCGGGAAGTGACTTTGTTTATACCTATGTAGTGAGGATTGTGTATTTATAAATTTTTATGTATTTATATGTAATATCTTATAAATTTCATGGTGTAAGTTGTATTACCTAAATGCACACAGATCCCCGTGTTCAATCCAACGACCCTATTCATCACCGCTGATAAAACCGCTAAATTGTCACATATTTTGTATTTTTTATCTTATTAGTTGTATTTAAAGTGTCATCATCATCATCATCAGCCTATAGCAGTCCACTGCTGGACATAGGCCTCCCCCAATGAGCGCCATAGCGCCCTGTCTTCAGCTTGCCGCATCCAGCATCTACCTGCAGTCTTTCGCAGGTCGTCATCCCACCTGGTCGGAGGGCGTCCTACACTACGTTTGCCGAGTCGTGGTCTCCACTCAAGAACACGTTTGCCCCATCGGTCGTCGGTTCTTCGCGAGATATGGCCGGCCCACTGCCACTTCAGCTTGCTAATTCTTTGAGCTATGTCGATAACCTTGGTTCTCTGTCGGATGTATTCGTTACGAATCCTATCCTTCAGAGAAACTCCGAGCATAGCTCTTTCCATAGCTCGCTGAGCGACTTTGAACTGGTGGACCAGCCCTATCGTGAGTGTCCACGTCTCAGCTCCGTAGGTCATAACGGGTAGGACGCACTGATTGAAAACTTTCGTTTTCAAGCATTGCGGTATGGATGACGTGAAGACTTTAAAGTGTGCAATATATTAATTATCTATATTACTACTTACGAATACCAATCATCCGCATGACCACCTTCTTCGGATTTGGGTATATCATCCCAAGGCACATAGTTATAGTTATTATTCTATATGTGTCGCGAAACGGCTTGAACTGCTTCTCCATTTCCACCTTTCAAATCTCTACAAGTTAATTGTGAACAAGTAAACTGAACTAAACGAAAAACCCCTACAGAAATACAATTTATTGGTAAAATCAATTTACATTGTCAAACAAACGTTTATTGTAGACAACATTGACGACCGATGTGGCGCGGTGGGCGAAGGTCCGCCTGCGACGCAGGAGGTTGCGGGTTTGATTCCCGCCTCGGAACAATTGTGTGTACGACCTGCAGATATTTGTTCCGGGTGTTCTGGTCGTTTTCTATGTATAATAAAAAATATCTATCTATGTAATGTATTGTATTATGTATATCAGTTATCTAGTACCCATAACACAAGCTCTGCTTACCATGGGGCTAGATAATGCTGTGTGAATTGTCCAGCATTATTTATTTATTTATTTATTGTAAAAGATTGGAAACAACTTTATTTCCTAGTTTTTCTTACGTAATTAGAAATTTGTCGTTTCAATTTTTAGTAAAGTAAACAACTGAACGAAAACCCTCTATTATTAGAATAAGAAGGATCTGTTACTTTTCTATGGTCTGAAATAAATGATTTATTATTTATTACCATGATCTCAGGCCATGAAGTGACCCGGTCCTTTGGAAGGCTTGCGTGGGGCCAAAGCCAAATAGCACAGAGGCCCTTTGAGAGAGTTAATCTAAAGGCTATGGCTACACATAGCGGGTGAACAATATGATACACCCAAAGATGGTGTAGAGACTTTTGCAAAGAAAAATGAAAGAAATAAAACCAGGCTATTATTATTATTATAAAATATTGAAAACTACTTTATTACCTAGATTTACTTACGTAATTAAAAATTTCTGACGTGTCTTATTTCCTGTGCGGTCTAGAGGATATAAAAAGCAAAAACTTTTCTCTTCGATTTTTTTATGGAAAAACGCATTGAATGTACCGTGATTATTGGAATCGAATTATTGAATTACTAGCTGCGCCCCGCTTCACCCGCGTGGTGATAGATATTTTGGATAATATACAATATATCTGTATAAATTGTAGCCTATGTGTTATTCTGATGCATAATCTATATTATTGAAAAGTTTCATTAAAATCCATTCACTAGTTTTTACGTGAAAGAGTAACAAACATCCATCCATCGGGTCGTTCGTCAACTCACACCAAGAATCTTGTCCCAACTGGTGTGAGTTGATGAATCGTAAAAAAGCTATACTCTTCGTTCCGCAACTCACACCATTTTCACTTTCGGTGAATTCCATACTTACAAACTTTCGCGTTTATAATATTAGTAGGATATCCTTAGCGTATTAAGCAATAATTTGCGAAGACTTGCGCAGATAAACTGTTGCAATTTGTATCGAATAATCAAAGAAGAATTGAATGACCCTTGTTGATCTTTTCGCCTGAGGCTATGAACTGCGTTTAAGGATTGGTAATTTGCCATTACGGTAATTGAATTCCGTTTGCCTTTTGAGAATATTGAATTGATGACTTTCGTGGCATAATGGGAGGATAGTTAGTCGCGGGGATTCGATTATAAAAATAAAAATAAAAAAAATAAAAAAGCCTTTATTTGATCCTGCTACATTGATTTAGGTACTGTTAGTGCGTTATTTATAACACTACGTTTGGTTGATAGCAGGGTCCCCAGGTTGGGTAAAGGCCTCCTCCAACGATGTCCACTTCTCTCTATCTTGACCTGTTTGCCACCACTTTGGACCAGCGATTTTTTTTATTTCGTCCTCCCAGCGTGTTGAGGGCCTTCCTCTCTTTCTTTTTCCTTGAGGTCCTCTCCATATGGTGGTGCTGTATGTCCATCTTTTGTCTCTAAGCCTCGCTATGTGACCGGCCCACTTCCACTTTAACATTTGTGCGTAGTTTAAGGCATTAGTGGCTTTTGTTATTTCTCTTATCTCTTATCTTGGGGATTCCATTACCATGCTCAATTTACTCCCTTGGTCTTAGGTTTATTTAAATAATAACACTTCTGAAACTATGTATCGTGGTTATTAACACTTAAGTCATTTAAAACGGGATATTTAACATGATTTGATTTTTGAGTTAATTTAAATAAGTACCTATGTACATTATGTCTTTTTATTGTAGAAAAAAATTTAAGCCTTAATTGAAGAAAAAATCTTCAATTAAGGCTTAATTTTTTTTTCTATTCTAGCAATTTTCAATTGCTTGTAAGATCTGCAAATATATGTCCTGATGACACTTAGTGTTCTGCCGAATTATTGGTTCCAAAATAGAATAAAAAATTCAATAACATCTTTCGATTTATTTATTTAGAATGAACAAAAGCATATAATTACTAAAATGCAACGGAACACTGGAAGACTCAGAAGTTCAAAACTGTGTGCGAAACACAAACCTTCCAGCGCCTAAATGAAATGAAAATATTTATTAAAAAAGAAATACACAATAACAATGGCTAACTCTATGCTAAGCTAAAGTCAGGTGTTATCAGTTTCTCGTCAATTAAAATAATTATAATTACATAAGTTCGTTTGAATTAGGCATGTAGAGATCAGGAAAGGTTCGTCTTTGAGGAATTGCAAATTTTGTATAATCATTGTAAAGAAATTCGCTTACAGAGTATATGGTTTTATCTAACAGAAGAAGTTTCACATTACATAAAAATGATTTTTCACATGTTATGAGTCTAATACGTAATGGAAGTTTATTAAAAAGTTTAGGACCAATTTTCTTAAAACTTCTGGTTGGTTTATCATCATCATCATCAGCCTATAGCAGTCCACTGCTGGACATAGGCCTCCCCCAATGACCCACTGCCACTTCAGCTTGCTAATTCTTAGAGCTATGTCGATAACCTTGGTTCTCTGTCGGATGTATTCGTTACGAATCCTATCCTTCAGAGAAACTCCGAGCATAGCTCTTTCCATAGCTCGCTAAGCGACTTTGAACTGGTGGACCAGCCCTATCGTGAGTGTCCACGTCTCAGCTCCGTAAGTCATAACGGGTAGGACGCACTGATTGAAAACTGGTTGCTTAAAAATCCTTAAATGCAGGATATGGTTAAGGACGATTTCACCGAACAGTAGTAACTGTAGCTAAAAATATAAGTTTAAAAATAGTTTAAATGTTATAACTTTTTTCCAGGTATGCAACGCAGCATTAGAGGTATACGTGCGTCGTGCGTACACGTCGTATGAAATAACGTGTCTCCAACACATGGACCTCTCCGGAGAACTGGGCGTGGTCCACTTCCAGTTTATACTGCCGACCGGACATCCTAACAGGTGAGTTCAATCCAACTAATGTTAATGTGGTCTAACTGAAGTTATATTTAAAACTAACCTTTAATTTAAAAAAAAATAGGGTCAAAATGAAAATTTAGGGGGTGTGCGATTTCTATGCTCTCGAGTGTATATGAAACACGATAAGGGTATTGTATGGAGAAGTAGTAGGAATATATGAATGTAGTAAGAATGTCATGTCTAGTCCATCCTAAGGTTGCCTGGAAGAGATAGCTCGATTTATCTTTACGAAGATAAAATCACTCATCATGTCCAGTCCATGCTAAGGTTGCCTGGAAGAGATCGTTCTCAGCGATAAAGCCGCCCTTTATACTTCTTTATTCTTTTGTTTATTCCTGTTTTATTTTTGTATGGTATAATAAAGTGTTTCGTCGTTTCCCCACAGGATACCCCTCAGCGAATCAGAGATCGAGCTCGCATCAGCCTCCGACCAAGAAGGAACTCCTGCAGAACTCTGCACAGCCGCCATGCGCAAGTGTCACCACAGAACCGGCGCTCTGGCCGCCTTCACATCCTTCGAGCAGTTCCAGCAATACGCTGATGAGGTCTTCGACCTGGTGTATGACACGGCCAGTGACGCTGCTGTGAGGAAAGAGGTTAGTAGATGACTGCCAAAGACTGCTGGTAGATGCTGGATGTGGCTTAAGACAAGACTGTACGCTGTTATAATCTATGGTCTTAGTGTCTGAGCTGTCAGTGTCAAATACAAATGACACGGCCTCTATACTCTATGAGCCTCCCTCGGATTGTTCTCTTCATGTCGTATGATAAGCCTTACGATAAAATAGACTGTCGTTCTTTAAATGGAACATCCCAGCCTCTGCCAACGACGAGACGAATAGAAAGAAAGAAAGAAAGAAAATATTTTTATTTACCTTAAAAAATAGCATACACAACAAACTTAAAACTACGCAAATTAATACTTTATATCTTACAAATTATTGTGCATAGCAGTGTTCATGGCAAATATGGCCTTCACTCAGCATTGTGCTGGCTTCACTGAAAATCAGCGCTGGGTGCACACTAATGTGTCCACCCAGCGCTGATTTTCAGTGAAGACCAGAGAGATCGTGTCACGTCACGGTCCTCAGGGAATAAATAAACATACGCTAATGAGGTTTTATTATATGTACCCTAAGTTCGGTTTGATAATATTATCGGTACTTCATCGTGACGTTTCGTTTTAGTATGGAATTTGCGTTCTATAGATAGATTATATTTATTCATTATAAAGTAGGTTAAATAACTTGGGGCCTTGAAGCCTATGATAGGTTAGTCAAAGCACTTGGTTCTCACCTATTTTACATAAATTTATTACATCAACTGTAGTTAAAATACAATCCTACAACGATACAATGAATCCTGCGTCACCTACTTGATCGTCCCTACTAGCTCTGCTTAGCTTGGGGCTAGATAATGCTGTGTGAATTGTCCTGCATTATTTATTTATTTTATTTTTTATACGTCTGTTACAGGACCTAGCAGCGTTGCAAGAAGGCAGCGAGAATCGAGACAGCACGAGCATCAATGTTGGACTCGACTTCAAGCCCGTTGACAGTGATGATGTGGTTTGTTTATAATTTGTTTAGATGATTTTGTTCGATTAGTTCCGATGTACGCCGAGAGATGTCGCTAGTAAAAGCGAACCGCGGCTAGATCGCGCTGACGAGAACGCACGGCTGCATCTTAAAAGTTTGCAGTGATCATTTTGTTGTGAAGCTCGGTTTATTTATTTATAAAAACAAACAGTCAGTTAGTTTACAGTTTAACACCAAAACACTTGATTTAAAAAGACTGAAAAGTAAATTTAAAACAAGAAAACAAGAACGGTAAGGAGACGGCTTTGCAATAAAGTACCATTGTGATTTTCAAAGCGCCGCCATTTTATTTGTTCGGGCTCATCATAATTAGCACACAATTTGAAACCTTTAATCTTTACATGGTATAAAATGAAATCGCTTCCGCTGTCTGTTCGCTTAGATCTTTTTAACTACTCAACGGATTGTTATACAGTGGATAGAGTGATTCAAGAGGAAGGTTTATATGATTTAATAATCACGCCACACTGCCCCATACGGTCGCTATTAAATAATAAAATACAGGGTGTATTCGTTCTTGGGCGATCCATCTAAGGGTTTTGAAGAAGTGTTTTTACACAATTGACGAGTGGATGACACGAATGTTTGTCGCTCTTTCACGCAAACACTTCTGAATGGATTTTGATGCAACTTCACAATAATATAGCCTACATATCAGACTAACACAGGCTACAATTCATGAGGATATATTGTATATTATTCAAAATATCTATCACCACGCGGGTGAGACCGTGGGGCGTAGCTAGTATAATAGAAATTATTTGTTCCAGCCACTTGAACCAATCCACATCCTGATGGTGGGCGTCATGGACACAGGCGAAGCGGACGACGCGGCCGTCTCCCGCCGCTTCGGTAACTTCTGCCGCGCGCACAAACACACGCTGCACCAGAAGCGGATCCGAAGGATCACCTTCATGCTGCTCATCAAGTGAGTAACACTAGATGGCGGAACGTACGTTTTTAAGTGCAATAAAGTGTACAATCATTCATTCAAACCATTCTTTTCAGACGTCAATTCCCCAAATTCTTCACCTACCGCGCCCGAAACGATTTCACAGAGGACACCATCTACCGTCACTTGGAACCGGCCTCTGCTTTCCAGTTGGAACTGTATAGAATGAGGAGTTATGAGCTGGAGGCGCTGCCAACTAGCAACCAGAAGATGCATCTCTATCTCGGGAAGGCTAAGGTAGACTTTACAATAACTCTAATTCCACTGCCTTGGTGTAATACGATTGAGAATGTCATGTCTCATGCTGTCCTGCTCTTTGAATCACATCTGAGTAGGACAGCACGAGTGTTAAGGCAAACAAAATCAAAGACGAGGAAATAGCTCATTTAGTGACCGGTCAATCGTCATTCACTCATTCTACATTCACACTTAATTCAATTCATTCATTCACTCAGGGCAGGTCGGCCCGCTATTAACTTCAGCAAGCAGCATAAAAATATTCATCCAAAATGTATCGGTGAACAAAAAATATTAGAAGAAACTTCGCATATACAGCAAACCAAGTGGAAACATCAGCAGTCTACGTATTGTGAGTTATTCTGAACAACGAGAGACGACGCCATTATGTATGTCTTTCTCTAAGTACGTGGGTTATAATTAAATATAATGAATATTATATTTGATTCGATTTGACTTGGCCAGTTTTTATCAGAATTAAAATGTTGAATAACTTTATAAAATGACTGATGTAATGAAAACTGGCAAAGTCAAATCTAACCTACATAGATTTGACTTGGCACTCATTTAGATCTCCTTTCTTTTTGCGGGGAAGCCCTCAGCCATAATTTTTGTATTGAACTTGGCTCTCCTTTTTTACATTTATGTTTTGGTGGGATAACATTTTTTTTAATAGTTTTATCTTTATAAATCTCTAATATCTTTTTTTTAAATAAAAAACCGTTACTTCCAGGTCAAGAAGGGCCAGGAGGTGACTGACTACCGTTTCTTCATCCGCTCCATCATCAGACATCAGGATCTGATCACCAAAGAGGCTAGTTTCGAATACCTACAGAATGAAGGAGAAAGGTTAGTAAATTCATAAAGTAAACGAAGAAGTAGCGATAAGGCCGCCCATTGTACAACACATTCTGTATTTGTCTTTTTCCTGGTGTATCTGTTTTTATTTGGTGTTAAAAGAATAATTGTATTGTATTGTATAAATAATGCTGGACAATACACACAGCATCATCTAGCCCCAAGCTAAGCAGAGCTTGTGTTATAGTTACTAGATAACTCATATACATAATACAAAACATTACATAGATATATATTTTTATTATACATAGATAACGGCCAGAACACTCGGAACAAATATCTGCAGATCGTACACACAATTGTCCCGAGGCGGGAATCGAACCCGCAACCTCCTGCGTCGCAAGCAGACCTTCGCCCACTGCGCAAATAGGTCGTTATGTCGATGATCGATGATATGAGAGTGTCATACTGTTTATATTGAACTAGCTGTTTCTTACGGTTTCACCCGCGGTAAATTCATATTTCACATTTCTAAATTTTAACTTAGCCTATGTTCACCGGGGATAGTGTAGCTTCCCAACGGTGAAAGAATTTTTCAAATCGGTCCAGTAGTTTCGAAGCCTATTCGATACAAACAAACAAACAAAAAATCAAACCTTTCGTCTTTATAATATTCGTTTACATATACATTTAAATTGTATTTACAGGATGTTACTAGAAGCCATGGATGAGTTAGAAGTGGCGTTCTCGCACCCGTTAGCAAAGCGGACTGACTGCAACCACATCTTCCTTAATTTCGGACCCACCGTCATTATGGACCCTACTAAGGTAATATTAGAGTACACTTTTGTAAATAAATAGAAATAGAAACGTTTAGCCGGGTACTGACCGGAGTTACGACTGCAACCATATTATTATATTTCTCAATTTCGGATCCACCGTCATTATGGACCCTACTACGGTAATATTAGAGTGCATTTTAAGAATTAAATTAAAATATAAACTTTTAACTTGGTACTGACATACTACGTCGTATGTGTATGGTATGGATCCTTATCATTACTACACCCGTCTAATTTTACGGATTTAAAAGGCCAATTAGTCGGGCGTTTAAAAAGCTTAAAGCTATGTTTGATGAAAATCGGTCCAAGATGGCCGCCGCCACAAAATGGCGTATCGAAGGTTTTCTTGTAGTTTATTTCCTATGTAAGTTTTGATAAGCGCACCCCTAGCTTCTAAAACGTTTTTTTTATTTGTGTATATTTGTGCATTCTAGAATTAAATTTACTAGAATTGTACCAGACCAATGTTATTTAAGGTTTTAATTTAAAAAAAAAATTAAATTAAAGGATTTTTACATGTTTTATTTAATTTTAAAGTTATCTGTGTTCTCTATAGTGATTGTATTAAATTTCCAGATTGAAGAATCAGTGTTGGGTATGGTGATGCGCTACGGGCCTCGACTTTGGAAGCTGCGCGTGTTGCAAGCAGAGATTAGATTCACCCTAAGAATCGGTAAGAGTCCTGCTAATATATTTTATACACGAACGGGCACTACAGGTTATTTAAAAGAACCCTCTTTTAAGTAACCTGTAGTATTCCTCATCATCAGCCTATGTAAGTCTACTGCTGGACATAGGCCTCGTCCAATGAGCGCCATAGCGCCCTGTGGTCAGCTTGACGCATCCAGCATCTGCTCGCAGTCCTTCGCAAGTCGTCATCCCACCTGGCCGGAGGGCGTCCTACACTACGTTTACCGAGTCGCAGTCTCCACTCAAGAACTCGTTTACCCCAGCGGCCGTCGGTTCTTCGAGTGATATGGCCGGCCCACTGCCACTTCAGCTTGCTAATTCTTAGTGCTATGTCGATAACTTTGGTTCTCTTTCGGTAGTATCCCTATACCAATGAATTCCCCTGAAATGTATTAGATTAAGTAAAAGAAATAAACTTTTTTGATTTTTTTCAACTTTCAGATGTTTAGGTGTGGATGTTTGTTTTGTTACCTCTTGACGTCAAAACTACTGAACGGATCGGTCTAAAATTTTGCATACGCGTAGTTCCAGGCCCGGAATAAAACAAAAGCTACATCTAATCACCTAATCAGTTCCCATGGGATATAAATAACAATTAAACGTTTTGTTTTAAACGTGTGCGAAGCCGCGGCCAGAAACTAGTGTCTGATTAATAATGTTCTTCCTCGTGGTAAAATACTCGAATTAAATAAAGTTCCCACAGCTCCATATATTCCCTGACATGTTTTCTTTGTATTGTCAGGACCCGGCGCACCTACAAAGAACGTGAGACTATGCTTATCCAATGGCTCGGGTTATACGCTGGATGTGTACACTTACGAGGAAATATCGGACCCTAGGACCGGCGTGGTGAGTTTACACTTTCAAGTCTAAATAAATGTCGTAATCTGGTTTAAAGTGCCTGTAAACGGGCTATATTTTAAGCAATTTCTTGCAAAATTCCTCAGCAATTCAGTTGCAAAATCTTGCTGGTCTACACTCGGCAATTAATTGGACTAAGAAATTGCAGCAAGGGTATAGTTTCAAATATACTGCGCTATATTGATCAACAAAATTGCCGGCAAGATGCAATGAGTATTGAGTATTCACTGTCGCTAGGAAGTTGGATCAAAAAGGCGGTACTCCCGGACTCGACACGCATCATCAGGACGTTCCTCTCTCTGCAGCCCTAGTCACCGGCCGCTTGACTCTAGCGAGCGGTCGGTGATCTACCGTTTTGATATATTTTTTATACCTAGTAGAATAGTTTCGTACCATTTTATTGTATTTTCTATAGAAAACAAAATATTTTCTACGAGAATTTGAAATAAATGAGTGAAAATTATGGTGTGCTGATGAGGGTAGTTACCTAAGAAAGGTTAACATGTTCGTATAATGATTTCCAGATAATGTTCCACTCATTCGGTGCGAAGCAAGGCCCAATGCACGGGCTTCCTATCTCCACGCCTTACGTTACTAAGAACTATCTACAGCAGAAGAGATTCTTGGCTACATCTCAAGGCACGACCTACGTCTACGACATGCCGGACATGTTTAGACAGGTCGTCGAACAAAGATGGCGGGAGTGTATCGAGGACGGCAGCGTAGACGGTACGTAAGAATAGAATGGAATAGAAGGAATATAATGGAATAGAATGCAATAGAATGGAATGGAATAGACATTTATTTGAACACAGGTACAAAATGCAGGCATAGAATAAACAAATGAAATGAAATGAAAGTTTATTTCTTTAGGCTTACAAATAAGCACTTAGACAAGTCATATTTTATACTATTCATTATTATATTGATGCAGGAGGTTGCGGGTTCGATTCCCGCCTCGGAACAATTGTGTGTACGATCTGCAGATATTTGTTCCGGGTGTTCTGGTCATTTTCTATGTATAATAAAAAATATCTATCTATGTAATGTATTGTATTATGTATATCAGTTATCTAGTACCCATAACACAAGCTCTGCTTACCATGGGGCTAGATAATGCTGTCCAGCATTATTTAAAAATAAAAAAAAATATTGGTCTTAGCTCGGTCTTGTTTAACCTCGTCTAAATTAGGGTGTTTTGGTACCTTCTCTAAAAATATACTATTTTATCTACAGGCCCAGCACCGGACAATGTCATGTCGGCTGTCGAGCTGGTGGTCGAACCAGACGGTGAGCGGAGAGTGGTAGAGGTCACACGACTACCTGGACAGAATAATGTAAGTTATTTCACTGTGATCAGGTTCAATGTTTTTATCTCACGGTGGAGTTCACTCTACCAGCCGACCCCGCTAACTTGGACTCGGAGTCGAAGACTCTACAACAGGCGGGACAAGTGAGTGTCGACCTTATTGTGTTGTAGCTAGGTTTGTATAAGATTGATATCAGTAGAAACTACGCACAGATCAGCCTGTGGCTGCCTTGTGCGTAGTTTGTTGTCTATTATCAAATAAATAAAATCTTGAATCAAAATGTTACCTCTCGACTCACTTGTTGCCTTTACAATACATCTATACTAATATTATAAAGAGGAAAGGTTTGATTTTTTGTTTGTTTGTAATGAATAGGCTCCGAAACTACTGGACCGATTCGAAAAATTCTTTCACCGTTGGGAAGCTACACTATCCCCGGTGAACATAGGATATATTATATTTTCAAAAAAGTTAGGGATACGTACTAAAACCGTGCGAATCCGGAAAGGTCCGCTAGTGTTTAATACGAATGTTTTATTAAGGTAACAACATTAATTAGGTATAGATATTTTATCAAGGATTAATTAGGCATGATTTTACCGACTAAAATACAGTCTTAAGTACAGGTACTTGCCTTTAGCCAGGGCTCAACCCGTGGGTATATGGGGGGGGAGGAGTATCGGCCGCTCCGATCCATCAGTCTGCCGTCAACGCGTACTCTTTTTTCCTCGGCCCCCACCTCGCCGCACTTTTTTAAGGAGCGGTACAGCGGTTGCGGTCAAACTATAAGAGCGTGTTCCCATGAAAATGTTAACTTAAAATATGTTTATTGATACTTAAACAGTATTGATTAATACATATCTGTATCTAGTGTACAATAAAGTATTTTTGTACTGTATTGTATTAGATGATATTTTCAAAGTGTCGCTTAAAGATATTTATTTATTTATTTCTCAGGTTGGAATGGTAGCATGGCGTATAACCCTTCTAACGCCCGAGTGTCCTGAAGGGCGGGATATCATACTCATAGCCAACGATCTGACCTACTACATGGGGTCTTTTGGACCCCAAGAAGACTGGGTCTTCTACAAGGCCTCGGCTTATGCTAGAGAGCTGAAGATTCCTAGAGTGAGTATGGGGAAGAAGAACTCTATTTCGCATTTTTTCTTTTCTGGCAGGCTAAATAACATTCACATTATCTTAAAATATATCATATATGTATTTATATAAATACAAATATACTTTTTTGTTTTTGACTCGTGGACGTGGGATTTAAAATAATGTTCGAGTCAAAATGCATTCCAAAATTGCATCAACAAATGAGTCACATATGACTCAAGGACTTATTCCAAAAGTTCACCATGTTCATATTTGACTTATTGGACAGGGAAATTGTTGATATTTTTGTCTTTTAATTCATGCATTTTTTCAAAATTGATTGTTTGCAACAGTCCGCAGCTATACATCGGTGTGCATTGAAATTTCAACCTTCTACCATTATAAAAAACTCTATTCTCCCTCAGCTATACATCAGTGTGAACTCCGGCGCCCGCATCGGCGTAGCGGAAGAGGTCAAATCAGAGTTCAACGTGGCCTGGGTGGACAGCGAACGGCCAGACCGCGGGTTCAAATACCTGTACCTGTCTCCTGAGTCCTTCTCTAAGCTAGGACCTCTGGGCTCCGTGAAGACTCAGCTGATCGAGGATGAAGGGGAATCCCGGTATAAGATCACTGATATTATTGGTAAGTTAAAGTAATCGGCTGCATTTAATTTCAATACTTATAATTTATAATCAATGTTGAATTGAAAAATTCTTTCACCGTTGCGAAGCTACACTATCCCCGGTGAACTTAGGCTATATTATATTTTATTTATTATATTTAGAAATTCGAATTTAACGCGGGGTGAAACCGCGGGAAACAGCTAGTATGGTATATAGAAATAAAAATCTTTGTTGATGACAATGATTTAACCCTATTCTCCCCTACAGGTAAAGAAGATGGCCTAGGCGTAGAATGCCTTCGCGAGGCTGGTTTGATCGCGGGGGAAACGGCGCAAGCGTATGAAGACATCGTCACTATATCCGTGGTCACTTGTCGAGCGATCGGTATCGGCTCTTATGTAGTGCGGTAAGTGTCATCTTATACTAATTAACTGCTGGAAAGCAAATTCAAATTCATGTATTGCATGAAATACATGTTTATAAAAATTGTTATAAGTAATGGGATGTCACTTATAGTGATAGCGTGCGCTTCTATAATAAGCTTCCATCTGAAAGCAACTGAGCTCCCTATTCGTAAATTTAAAAATTACATAAAAATAAATCTCATCAAGAAGGCTTATGGTTATGGTAAGTGTACTCCTGTTTCCGCACTTAGACTCCGATTGGTCCTTTGTGCGTGGTGTGTGTTTACTAGTTTAACCAGCCTAACTCCGTCCAGAAGCGCAGAATATTCCTGGGATCTTCGCAGGCTTTGCGGAGTGACCTCGGGTGGTCGAGGATTTCTAGTCGTTGCGCTGTTACTCCCTCGCATTCCAGGACTACGTGGGCAGCTGATTCTTCGTCGCTCAGGCATCCTCTGCAGAGAGGGCTGTCCGTTGCTCCGATGGTGAAGAGGTGTTTGTTTAGTGGTTTAGTGTCCTGTGAGTGTCCCCACTAGGACTCGTAGGTCCGATCTTGTTAGGCGTAGTAGGTATTTAGTTAGTCTTGGTGATGTAGCTGGGAGTGCTGCTCTAGATTGTCGGCACTCCTGTAGGTTTGACCATCTTTCGGTATGCGTCTCTTTGGTTCTGAGCTGTATCCATGTTCGGATTTGGGAGAACGGTAGGGGAAGGAACGGAGCTGGGCCTTGTGTAGGCGTTTCCGCGCCTTTCCGTGCCAATTCATCTGCAGCGTCATTGCCTAATGATCCGCTGTGTCCTTTGATCCACTGGAGGGTAATCAAGAAGGCTTTCTACTCCATAAATAATTATCTCAATGATGTTAATGCTTGGCCAGATGTCGCTCAGTTCCGCACCGACAATAGTGTGTAAGTAATTTGTTATTGTGCATAGCTTTACCTAAATATTGACATGTATCGAATCATATTATATTTAGACTTAAATAGGCAAATAACCATGTATTAGACATATAAGAGATGAACATGCTAGTGGTTTCTTTTCACTTCTTCCACTAGTGGACAAAAAATTAAAGTGAACAGTAAAATAATTTTATTTGATAATAATTTATATATAAAATATGACTTGTCTAAGTGCTTATTTTGTAAGCCTAAAGAAATAAATGATTTTTTACTTTACTTTTACTCACTGCCCTATTTGGCGTGAATCGTTCTAAACTTGTCTTCAAAATGCCGTATTTGTTCCTTAGGGTTTACGTTACGTAGTCGACATCCTAGAATGCCACGCTTTTTCGAGCCATATATAAAGCTTGTACCAAAAAATTTAGAGAAATGGGTCACGTAGGGAACGTGCCCTAAGTTGGTCACAAAAATATTTTCGCCCTGTTTTTCTTCGCTGGTTTTTCGTCAGATTTAGGACGCATATAATGAAGGATAAGTCACTCGCCATGATGTTATTGCCATGGGTTTCCGTGTCATTGTCCATTAGGTGAGATTGCAAACGAAGTCTACGGCTAGTCCCGATAAAAATACCTTTAAACATACTCAAATTATAACAGCACACGAACATTAACACTATGACGAATTAGCTTAAATAATTTTGTGATGATATTAACCAAAATTTGTTTCTCTTTTCAGTCTCGGCCACCGAGTGATCCAAGTAGAATCCTCCTACATTATCCTGACCGGCTACGCAGCCCTAAACAAAGTGCTAGGACGCGCAGTCTACGCCAGCAACAACCAACTCGGAGGCGTCCAGATAATGCACAACAATGGCGTCTCTCACGCCGTCGCACATACGGATCTGGACGCCATCTTTACAGCTGTCAGATGGCTGTCATTCGTGCCCAAGGTATGTATTTCATTATCATTCATTATATATCTATTTATTTTTTAAGATGAAACATATATTTTATTTATTTATTTTGTTTGCGGAGGGCGCTAACTCCGTTACATGGTTTTCTAACTTTTGCGTTAGTCAGCCCACAATCGTACGCTATACAATACGTAAATTTTATGAAGTGTCCATGAGTCCTATAGGGTCTAAAGCACTTTGATATTTGAAGTTTTTGTTTCAAATAAATCTTTTTATATTTGTATAAAGAAGAATAAAGATTTTATTAACACTTCGATTGCTGAAATCACACGGTATGTGTTTTCTACAAGTGACTAATATGCCTAAATCCACACTAGCGCAGCCGCAGCGGCTGAGAAAATACAGATCTTTGTGACTCAGCACAGCCGTAATATTTTTCGAACGAAACGCATGTGCGGCGCAACACAACCGCTGTGTAGAGCGGCAGCACGAATGGCTTAGGTTAAAAAAAAGATCGCAGTCGTCGAAAAAAAATCGCAGTCAAAGTGTTAATAGCACACAATGTATATACAGAGTTACAAAAAAATAGGAAAACACACAAAAATACAGAACTACATGGGTGGTATGTAGCGTGTAGTAGAGTCCCAAGAGTAAGAAAAACTGGTCTTTCCCTATGTGCACGGCTAATAAGGTCCAATCTCAGCTTGTTGTCACTATCGACCGAGGACGATAGTGATCCTGGTTTTCAGGCTGGACCTTAAATTGGGTGACGTCGTGTCTCGAGTAACAGAGTTATATAACTCTATTCCCCCTTCCCCCAGGACAAACTAAGCATGGTTCCCATGATGCGAAGCGGCGACCCCATAACTCGACCAGTAGAGTGGACCCCACCGCGGGGTCCGCACGACCCCCGCCTCATGCTGACTGGGGAGCCGGGCAAGCCAGGGTTCTTCGACGCGGGGACCTTCGATGAGATCATGAAGACGTGGGCGCAGACTGTCATTACTGGTGAGTCATTGCTTCATGACCAGTCACGTGATACATGAGTCAATGAAGGGTCTTGATTGACTCATGTGAGTCGATCAAGAACCTTCACGTAATAATTAATTAGCGAAAAAAATGTGCTGGACGATTCATACAGCCTCATCTAGCCTCAAGGTTAATTTCATCTGTTATACATATTTTTATCTTTGAAATCATCATCAGCCTATATCAGTCCACTGTTGGACATAGGCCTCCCCCAATGAGCGCCATAGACATACCTGCAGCAAAAGTCGTCATCCCACCTGGTTGGAGGGCGTCCTACACTACGTTTACCGAGTCGCGGTCTCCACTCAAGAACACGTTTGCCCCAGCGGCCGTCGGTTCTTCGCGAGATATGGCCGGCCCACTGCCACCTCAGCTTGCTAATTCTTTGAGCTATGTCGATAACCTTCGTTCTCTGTCGGATGTATTCGTTACGAATCCTATCCTTCAGAGAAACTCCGAATCTTAGAAATTATTATAGTGAATTATGAATTGTGACGTATAATTTGACATAATGTATTATGAATAAAATGTTTATCTGCATAATAAACCCCTTTTCTAATTACAGGGCGAGCTCGACTCGGCGGAATTCCCGTCGGCGTTATTGCCGTTGAAACTCGCACGGTGGAGTTCACTCTACCAGCCGACCCCGCTAACTTGGACTCGGAGTCGAAGACTCTACAACAGGCGGGACAAGTGAGTGTCGACCTTATTGTGTTGTAGCTAGGTTTGTATTAGAGTGATAGCAGTAGTAGCAGTATAGTCTTTTATTTATTTATTTATTTAGGAAGATAGGAGTTTCTATACTAATATTATAAAGATGAAAGGTTTGATTTTTTGTTTGTTTGTTTGTAACGAATAGGCTCCGAAACTACTGGACCGATTTGAAAAATTATATCACCGTTAAGAAGCTGGAATATCCGTGGTGAACATAGGCTATATTATATTTTTTTTTAAATCAGGGATCCTTACTAAAACTCCAATAATGTAGCCAAAGGTTCTAATACCCGTGCGAAGCCGGGACGGTCCGCTAGTTCAGTATAAACCAAAGCACTCACTATCTTATGCGACTATAAAACATTCAAACTTAAATATATTAACAGATTTTATGTGACATATTGCGATGTTCACAATAGAAATGAAATACAAGAAACAAGAACAAGTCATTTATCTATACTAATATTATAAAGAGGAAAGGTTTGATTTTTTGTTTGTTTGTAATGAATAGGCTCCGAAACTACTGGACCGATTTGAAAAATTCTTTCACCGTTGGGAAGCTACACTATCCCCGGTGAACATAGGCTATATTATATTTTCAAAAGGTTAGGGATCCGTACAAAAACCGTGCGAAGCCGGGAAGGTCCGCTAGTGGGTAATAAATACAAATACAAAATTCATTTATGTACCAACACAACAAAAATGCTTATTATGGTTTGACCGCAACCGCTGTACCACTCCTTAAGAAAGTGCGGCGAGGTGGGGGCCGAGGAAAAAAGAGCAAGAGTACACATGAGATCGATATTGTCGGATATATCTTACGATATCGTAAACGATATGTTTATTTTATAAAATGAAATGTATATATTTTTTTATTCGCTTTCGCCCGCGGCTTCGCTCGCGTGGAAATCGTAAACGATATGTTTATTTTATAAAATGAAATGTATATATTTTTTTATTAGCTTTCGCCCGCGGCTTCGCTCGCGTGGAACCACGTTAAAAAGTAGCCTATATGTTATTCCAGTACATATACTATGTATGTTCCAAGTTTCATCAAGATCCGTTCAGTAGTTTTTACGTGAAAGAGTAACAAACATCCATCCATACTTACAAACTTAAAAAATGGAAAAAAAAGACGGCGTTGACATCACGAGATAGCGCTCGATCCATCTTTCGATATTTATCTCATGTGCGTCTGACATAGACCGTCCGGTACAAAAGCTACCTACCGCCGTGAGCGTTGACGGCAGACTGATGGATCGGAGCGGCCGATACTTCCCCCCCGTCTCGCCGTGGGCATACCTCAGGCGCGGTACAGCGGTTTCGGTCAAACTATAATAACTTGGTTCTAAGCTACCGCCCCACCAATTTTCAGCCAAATCTGTTCAACCGTTAAGTTATAGAACACCACTTACTTTTATATACATGTACATAGATGTACTGTGTAGTTACTATGTACTATTATTATTTGTTTTATTTTACCTAACCTGTTTTTGGCCAAATATATTTAACTTTCGACGACCGATGTAGCGCGGTGGGCGAAGGTCCGCCTGCGACGCAACAGGTTGCGGGTTCGATTCCCGCCTCGGAACAATTGTGTGTACGATCTGCAGATATTTGTTCCGAGTGTTCTGGTCGTTTTCTATGTATAATAAAAAATATCTATCTATGTAATGTATTGTATTATGTATATCAGTTATCTAGTACCCATAACACAAGCTCTGCTTACCATGGGGCTAGATAATGCTGTGTGAATTGTCCAGCATTATTATTATTATTATTATATATCTTTATAACAATGTTTAATAACTTATTTCTAGGTCTGGTTCCCGGATTCCTCATACAAGACGGCTCAGGCCATCAACGACTTCTCCCGGGAAAACCTGCCCATCATCATATTCGCGAACTGGCGAGGATTCAGCGGAGGGCAGAAAGGTAAACAAACATCTATACTAATATTATAAAGAGGAAAGGTTTGATTTTTTGTTTGTTTGTTTGTAATGAACAGGCTCCGAAACTACTGGACCGATTTGAAAAATTCTTAAACCGTTGGGAAGCTACACTATCCGCGGTGAACATAGGCTATATTGTATTTTCAAAAAAGTTAGGGCTCCGTACTAAAACCGTGCAAAGCCGGGAAGGTCCGCTAGTTCAGTTATAATTTTATGGAGGGTGGTCATGTTTCTTACATATTCAGATGAAATTAACTATTGCTAATTGATATTGGAAAACTCAAAAATCAAATCATCAACTTTATGAATATCTCCTATCTAGTACCCATAACACAAGCTCCGCTTAGCTTGGGGCTTCATGATGCTGTGTGTATTGTCCAGCATTATTTATACAATACAATACAATTATTCTCTATTGCACACCATAAAAACAGATACACTGGACAGGAAAAAGACAAATAAAGAATGTATTGTACAATGGGCGGCCTTATCGCTTAAAGCGATCCCTGCCAAGCAACCTTTGGATGGACATGAAGAGTTAGAACAAGTATAGACGGTGGCGTGTTATATAGAATAATATTTAATTTATTTATTTTTAAGTTATTTATTGTCAAGTTTTTTTAATATTCACAGATGGAATTAACTATTGCTCGAATGTTTTTTATATGTGATTTTATTTGTGATCTCGGAAGCTATATCTATACTAATATTATAAAGAGGAAAGGTTTGATTTTTTGTTTGTTTGTTTGTAACGAATAGGCTCCGAAGCTACTGGACCGATATGAAAAATTCTATCACCGTCGGAAAGCTACATTATCATTTTCAAAAAAAAATTAGGGATCCTTACTAAAACTCCAATAATGTAACCCAAGGTGTAAAAAATTTACCTTAAAAATTAC
The DNA here is from genome assembly GCA_947044415.1 of Eupithecia dodoneata. Taxonomy (NCBI): domain Eukaryota; kingdom Metazoa; phylum Arthropoda; class Insecta; order Lepidoptera; family Geometridae; genus Eupithecia; species Eupithecia dodoneata. Next base: position 3,863,078 of record OX345683.1, on the reverse strand, counting down.
AATACCCGTGCGAAGCCGGGACGGTCCGCTAGTTTATTTATAAACTGCTACTATGTAATACTATGTCCATCTATCCTAACGGGCACACCCAATGCAATATAGTACCTTATATTTTAGTCAAGTCTTATCATTATTATTTACATATTTTAAGCCGTTATTGTCCCACTGCTGGGCAAAGGCTTCTCTTTTCTCCTTCCACTCGCGATCCAACGCTGCAACAGGCCACGATGGAAGATGTGCCTCGAGCTCGTCGCGCCATCTCATCCTGGGCCTTCCACGTCGCCTCTTAGCGTTGGGTGGGCTCCACTCTGTGGTGGTCTTTGCCCACAAGTCTTATCATAGTTAATATTAAAATAAGAGACATTAGCTTCCATCTTTAAACAAACAAATAAAAAACAATCTTCCACAGACATGTACGAACAAATCCTGAAATTCGGAGCGGAAATAGTGAGAGCATTACGCGGAGCGACCGCTCCCGTCATCGTGTACATACCGCCGGGCGCGGAGCTACGGGGCGGCGCCTGGGCCGTTGTAGACCCCAGCGTTAACTCGCAGCGGATGGAGATGTATGCTGACCCCGAGGCTAGGTAAATATATAAACTATCGTCTTGCATTCAACATCATCATCATCATCAGCCTATAGCAGTCCACTGCTGGATATAGGCCTCCCCCAATGAGCGCCATAGCGCCCTGTCTTCAGCTTGCCGCATCCAGCATCTACCTGCAGTCTTTCGCTGGTCATCATCCCACCTGGTCGGAGGGCGTCCTACACTACGTACTCAAGAACACGTTTGCCCCAGAGGCCGTCGGTTCTTCGCGAGATAGGGCCGGCCCACTGCCACTTCAACTTGCTAATTATTTGACCTATGTCGATAACCTTGGTTCTCTGTCGTCTTGCATTATTTATTTAGTTATACTATGCAATATACAAACGTTAGAAAGTCATTTTTATCCCATGGGAATTTGATGTCTTACCAGGACAAAAGCCTATGTTATACCTCCATTCTTTCAACTAACTCTTCTAAAAACAAGTCGATTGGTTGCTTAGTTAGGGCGTGAAGGAAAAACAAACCAACAAACAAAGACACTTTCGCATTTATAATATTATTAAGGATTAAAACTCTTGAAACTATCATGGTTATTAACACTAAAGTCATTTAAAACGGGATATTTACCATGATTTGATTTTTGACTTCCAATATTTCGGCACAGTTGCATGCGCCATGATCACGGAGTAACTGTTATTCCGTGATCATGGCGCATGAAACTGCCGCCTAAATTAAATTATGATAAACATCCCGTTTTGAATGACTTTAGTACTTAATATTAGTTTATGTACATTTTAGATGTCTTATCACTTTGGTCCTAGATGTCGCTGTGTAAAACGCAGATATATTTACTAACTGGTGTTATTCATTACCATGATTACGGGCTATAAAGTGACCCGGTCCTTTGGAAGGCTTGCGTGGGGCCGAAGCCAACAGCACAGAGGCCCTTTGAGAAGTTAATCTAAAGGCGATGGCTACACGTAGCGGGTATCATCCTCGGGTGCACAATATGATACACCCAAAGATGGTATCCGCCAGGTGTAGAGACTATTGCAAAGGAAAATGAAAGAAATAAAACCGGGCTATTGTGATGGATGGATGGACTGGGTAATCGGGCTATAGGGGAGATTGCGGACTGCCATAAGTTAAGAGTGGCAGACGGTGGCTAACTGGTGTTATTATTATTCCAGAGGAGGAGTGTTAGAAGCAGAGGGTATTGTGGAGGTGAAGTTCAAGCAGCGGGACATCCTGAAGACGATGCACAGGATCGACCCGGAGCTCATGCGGCAGAGCTCTAGGACTGCAGGTAACCATCCGCAAACAATTTTAGGCAAGAAGGCTTTCCAAAATGAACTGATACCTCAGACCCCGACAGACAAATTACTTTAAATATCCTATCTTTAGTTTTTCCTATTGATACAAAATACCTACTTACAAATTGGAAAACTTTACCGTTAGTCGGTATGCAAAAATATTTGAGAGAATGACGTGCAATAATCTAACATGGACTTAAAATGTATTTCTAAATGTATAAATAAAAAATATCGATAATATTATTATAGTAACACTTACAAATAAATACCATTTTTATTTTATGTCTAAAGATTACAAACATGTACTCTTTCAACAGATTATGTATTTTTTAGTTTATTTAGTTGCCGTATAAAACAATTTTATCTCAATTAAAACTAAAATGCTTGTTTTTTCAGAAATCAAAGAGCAAATAAAGGAAATCTCAAAGAATCTCGACCGACGCGGCTCAATAGACGACGTTCTCATCAAAACGGACGCAGGGAAGCAAGGTGAGTTGGAAATACAGAAATACAGTTAAATCAATAGATAGATAACACTTTATTAATACCACACACAAAACAGAAAACAATTTAGAATAGTTTAGATGCTTGAGGTTCACTACAAATAGTATAAAACAAAGTAGCTTCCCGCTGTCTGTCCGTCCCTATGTATATATGTATAGATCTTTAAAACTACGCAACGGATTTTGATACGGATTTTTCTATAGATAGGTGATTCAAGAGGAAGGTTTATAAACTAAGTAGGTAGGTTCAGTGATAACACTTGTATACACGTACACCATATATTGATGACGACACCATATATTGACGACCGATGTGACGCGGTGGGCGAAGGTCCGCCTGCGACGCAGGAGGTTGTGGGTTCGATTCCCGCCTCGGAACAAATGTGTGTACGATCTGCAGATATTTGTTCCGGGTGTTCTGGTCGTTTTTTATGTATAATAAAAATATCTATCTATGTAATGTATTGTATTATGTATATCAGTTATCTAGTACCCATAACACAAGCTCTGCTTACCATGACAGAGAACTAAAGTTAACATAGCTCTAAGAATTAGCAAGCTGAAGTGGCAGTGGGCCGGCCATATCTCGCGAAGAACCGACGGCCGCTGGGGGAAAACGTGTTCTTGAGTGGAGACCACGACTCTGTAAACATAGTGTAGGACGCCCTCCGACCAGGTGGGATGACGACCTGCGAAAAACTGCAGGTAGATGCTGGATGCGGCAAGCTGAAGACAGGGCGCTATGGCGCTCTTTTGGGGAGGCCTTTGTCCAGCAGTGAACTGCTATAGGCTGATGATGATGCATTGGAATCTACGCGCCCAAAAATCATGAAATTCCTGTGACGAATTTATGGATATCCCATCTCTAAATTAAAATATTTGTTTACGTGTTTCAGCTGAGAGCAAAGTACGGGATTTGGAAACAGAACTCCTGGCTGCCGAGAAAACGATGAAGGCGAGAGAAAAGACGCTCAATCCTATCTACCACGAGGTAACTACTCTATGACTTAAATGTTGTGACGGACGCGTCAAAAAAGATACCCTTGAACGTACATTCGTGACGCGTCACAAAAAGAAACTTAACTTTGAACGTACATTCGTGACGCGTCACAAAAAGTAAACTTAACTTTGAAGGTACATTCGTGACACGTCACAAAAAAAACTTAACTTTGAACGTACATTCGTGACGCGTCACAAAAAAGAAACTTAACTTTGAACGTACATTCGTGACACGTCACAAAAAAGAAAATTAACTTTGAACGTAAATTCGTGACGTGTCACAAAAAACAAACTTAACATTTCATGAAAGCATTTAAACAGTCCCTATTATTATTTCCTTACATTACTAAGGAGTACCTACTTAACAGAACACACACAAATATATACGTAAATATACACTGAAACACGCGTTACAAATCCACTGAGATACACAAAGTATGAGCTGTCATCCTACTAATATTATAAACGCGAAATTTTGTAAGTGTCTGTGTGGATTGTCCAGCATTATTTATATTTATTTAATGAATTATTTATAAATATTTATAAATCTATATTCTTATTAAATATTCTATTCTATGTATTATTTTCAGATCGCAGTTCAATTTGCTGAATTACACGACACGGCTGAAAGAATGTTGGAGAAAGGATGCATATTTGTAAGTAATTCTTAAATATTATGAGCCAATTACCGAGCTGAAATGCGCATCACTAACATAGTATAAAACGAAGTCGCTTCCCGCTGTCTGTCTGTCCCTATTTATGCTTAGATCTTTCAAACTACGCATTTCGGATTTCGATGCGGTTTTTCTTATAGATAGAGTGATTCAACAGAAAGCTTTATAAACTATTTCACACATAGATTTCCACGCGGGCGAAAACGCGGTCAACCGCGACAATCGCTGGGGCAAACCTGTTCTCAGTGGAGACCACGACTCGGTAAACGTAGGACGCCCTCCGACCAGGTGGGATGACGACCTGCGAAAGACTGCAGGTAGATGCTGGGTGCGTCAAGCTGAAGACAAGGCGCTATGGCGCTCATTGGGGGACGCCTATGCCTAGCAGTGGACTGCTATAGGCTGATGATGATGATGATGCCCTGGGGTTCAGCTATTATATTACTAAATAAATGTTCTTAGCGTTCGTATCAAATGATGATGTACTGTCCTCAGGATATAATCCCATGGCGGGACGCGCGCTCCTTCCTATACTGGCGACTGCGCCGCCTCCTGCGTCAGAACTGGCACGAGCGACGCATCCAGAAGGCAGTGCGCGAGGCCGCGGCCATGGACCAGGGCGCCGCTGCCGCCACGCTGCGCCGCTGGTTCACTGAGGACCGCGGGGAGACGCAGGTAACGACCTCACTGCGCCATGAGCCAGTCGATGTTAACCTACGGTATCACAGTCTGGGGAAACCTACAGACATATCATTACTATTTCATTGGACATTCGACGGTAATGATTTTAAAACTTTTGAAACTATCACGGTTATTAACACTAAAGTCATTTAAAACGGGATATTTACCATGATATGATTTTTGAGTTATCCAATATATCTGCACAGTTTCATGCCGTTCAGTTATTACGTGATCATGGCGCCTGAAACTAAAGTAAAGTAAAAATAAAGGTAAAAATTTTATTTATTGACAAAATAGACAGTGAAGCTGGCAAGGTCCATAGGCCCCTGAACTAGTAAAAAACTGTGTTTCAGGAACCAATGGCTTCTCCAACTAATGTTTACATTCAATTATGTCTATGCAATTATGGATATCTTATAACTAATTTTAAATTTAGGTACAGAGTAATCCAGCTAAATAAAAACATAAACAATAACATGTAGAGCAGTAATCTCAGACTATATAATGTAATGTATATCTCTTTTTAAGTTAAGTTATTTACTTCGGATATAGATAAACTGTGCCGAAATATCGGATAACTCAGAAATCAAATCATGTTTCATCAAAGTTTTACTACCATTACTGTCGAATGAGACTGGCTGAAGCGACGCATCGAGGAGGCAGTCCGCGAGGTCGCCGCTATGATACACATGTAACGTGAAATAAATAACAACCTTAAGGTGAAATGAGTACCAAAACGCACGTTTTGACTTACCGGAAAATCAATTTTAAGTGATCAAAACACCTATTTTTCGAATATATTTTGATGAGGATCAAAAGTTTAGAATATTAATAAAGTCATTTAAAACGGAGTTACTACTACTCCATGATCATAGCGCATGCAACTGTGCCGAAATATTGGATAACTCAAAAATTAATTCATGGTAAATATCCCGTTTTAAATGACTTTAGTATTAATAACCATGATAGTTTCCAAAGTTTTATTTAGGATATTAGTTAGTATGTTATGGGAGTCGAAACTAGATTGACTACTCGATGTAAAAAAATGGCAAAGTTTCCTCTAAATCTTAATTTTTACAGAGATAGATGTGGCTATGGTTAACCATATAAACAGCATTTCTAATTACTTTACGATTCGTTACAGGCCCACCAATGGGAGCGCGACAACGAGGCAGTCTGTCTATGGCTAGAGGCACAGGCTGCGGACGAAGGTTCAGTCCTGGAACGGAACCTGCGAGCTATCAACCAGGATGCCACTATGCAGGCAGTCAATAGCCTCGTACTGGTAAATATACAGTAGAGACTCGAGTAACAGAAAATCAAAAAACCTTATTTAATAATTATATTTGATAATAGATATATAGATAGAATATACTTTATTGCACAAAAAGTTGTACATAGGCGAGCATAAAACCCAAAGGTTAGCAGGTAGAGAATGCTATCTAAGCATTCTCTACCTGCTAACCTTTGGGTAGTATGGACAAGTTTGGTAGGTAGTGCTATATAATAGAGAAATTAAAATATACGACTCATAATGATACTAAGCTACTTATATTATACTTAAACAGTAATATATATATACCTATATAAATAATTAATATATAATTACGTACCGAATTATTCTTGCGAAAGAAAATAGATAATCTATACTAATATTATAAAGAGGAAAGGTTTGATTTTTTGTTTGTTTGTTTGTAATGAATAGGCTGCGAAACTATTGGACCGATTTGAAAAATTCTTTCATTGTTGGGAAGCTACACTATTAGTACATTTTAATAATAGACGACCGATGTGGCGTGGTGGGCGAAGGTCCGCCTGGACGCAGGAGATGATTCCCGCCTCGGAACAATTGTGTGTACGATCTGCAGATATTTGTTCCGGGTGTTCTGGTTGTTTTCTATGTATAATAAAAAAAAAAGATATCTATCTATGTAATGTATTTTATTATGTATATCAGTTATCTAGTACCCATAACACAAGCTCTGCTTACCATGGGGCTAGATAATGCTGTGTGGATTGTCCAGCATTATTTATTATTTATATAGTAATACTTACACAATATTTTCTATTTCAGGAACTAACGCCATCACAGCGCGCTGAATTTATAAGAAACCTATCTGCTTTGGACTTGGAGCAATAATATATTATAATAAATAAATAATTATTTATAATAGTGAACAAATTATAGCTGGGGCAAAATAGACCTTATGAGTGTTTGGGTTCAGTATGGCCTTGGTTTTAACACTTTGACTGCGAACTTTTTTCGACGACTGCGATCTTTTTTTTAACTTAAGCCATTCGTGCTGCCGCTCTACACAGTGGTTGTGTTGCGCCGCACATGCGTTTCGTTCGAAAAATATTACAGCTGTGCTGAGTCACACAGATCTGTATTTTCTCAGCCGCTGCGCTAGTGTGGATTTACGCATATTAGTCACTTCTAGAAAACACATACCGTGTGATTTCAGCACTCGAAGTGTTAATTTAATAATTAATTGTTAATAGATTTCATAAGCAGGGTTTAGAGTGAATGATTTGTTATATTATTTTATTAGTTAGTTTATTTAGTTGTACGGTGTATATGAGGACGGTTTTAGTAACTTGTTGCTTTTATATCAGGTTTCTTGACATTCCAAATTTCTGTATTTATGCAAAATAATTTTAAACACTTCTGCGGGCAATAAAGGTGGTTCGATCCGCGTTATCACTAAAAATACCTTCAAATACTTACCCAGTTAACACTTTGACTGCGATATTTTTTCGACGACTGCGATCTTTTTTTTAACCTTAAAAAATTCGTGCTGCCGCTCTACACAGCGGTTGTGTTGCGCCGCGCATGCGTTTCGTTCGAAAAATATTACGGCTGTGCTGAGTCACACAGATCTGTATTTTCTCAGCCGCTGCGCTAGTGTGGATTTACGCATATTAGTCACTTGTAGAAAACACATACCCTGTGATTTCAGCACTCAAAGTATTAACAATAAAAACAGATTTTAACAAATAGAGAACAACATCTTCTGTATTTTTATTTTTTTACAATGGTTGTTGTTTAATTGTTTATGGCTGTTCTTTAATAACAGACTTCGAAAAAGGTAGTGTTCTATGTTGGGCTGTATGTGTATGTTTTTTTATGTCCGTCGATCTGTCTGTCATTTATGAACCGATTTTGATGATTCTTTTGCAGTAGTGATAGAGAGGATGATCCCGAAGTAGTCCCTTTAACATTTTATCCCCGAGTGTTTAGTATTTATCCCGCAAAGCTGTTTTAAAAGTAAAAGTAAAGTAAAAGTAAAAAATCATTTATTTCTTTAGGCTTACAAAATAAGCACTTAGACAAGTAATATTTTATATATTAAATTATTATCAAATGTAAAGCTATGCACAACAACAAATTACTTACATACTATAGTCGGTGCGAAACTGAGCGACATCTGGCCAAGCATTAACATCATTGAGATAATGATTTATGGAGTAGAAAGCCTTCTTGATGAGATTTAGTTTTATATATAAAGGGATTGGAAATCTGTTTTAATAGTAGATTGTTTTACAAGGGACTAAACCATCGCATTATATACGAGGTTGTTATACTCTGAGGATGACAAGACCGAGTTATAATGGGTGATTTTGGCCCGTGTAAAACATTTTACTTTTCACTTCGATTGCGAGAAAATAAAACAATTCAAAATTAGACAATTTTCAGAAATTTTATTAAAAATTAAATGTGCAGTTAGAGCAATTTTGAATGTTTACTGATATGTTAATTAACCCGCAACGAAACAGTTCGCATTCTACCGTGAAGGGAAGAATCAGCCTTCATAAAACATCACCAAGACGGTTCTATTTTAAAAAAAAAAGATTGACGGATCACCAAGAAGTCGAGTTTTTATGTAAGAGAACGAATGCTTTGTACGGGCTGATGATTTTAGACAAAAATTAAAAAGAAAAAATACTTTTTAGCCCGAGGTATTAAACTCGAGTTTTAGGCCCGCTAAGCTACACTATTATGATACACTTTTTGAGCAAGAGAAGTGAAAAAAATATTATTTATGTCATCTAGTACACACCACACGAGCTCTGCTTTGCTTGGGGCTAGATGGTGCTGTGTGGATTGTCCAGCGTTATTTATAATTGGAGTGATTCCAGCGCCGCTCTACCAGTACGAGGATATCTTGGTGGTAGGATTTGTGATGAAATAAATGCTTATTTATTTTTGTAATGTTAGGCTTCCTGCGTTGAAAGTTGTTAAACTTGCGAGTTGCAATATTTATTTAGTTTTAGTGGGGTTATGCGGTATGGGAAAAGCCGTTTTGTATATAAAGTGAATAAATTTATTTTCTAAAAGTATTATGGTTTTTTATTTCCAAAATGTACCGGCTACCCGTTATGAAACTACGGAGCTGAGACGTGCACACTCACGGTAGGGCTGGTCCACCAGTTCAAAGTCGCTCAGCGAGCTATGAAAGGAGGTATGCTCGGAGTTTCACTGAAGGATAGGATACGAAACTAATACATCCGACAGAGAACCAAAGTTATCGACATAGCTCAAAGAATTAGCAAGCCTAAGTGGTAGTGGGCCGGCCATATCTCGCGAAGAACCGACGGCGGCTGGGGCAAACGTGTTCTTGAGTGGAGAGTGGAGACCACGACTCTGTAAACGTAGTGTAGGTAGCCCTCCGACCAGGTGGGATGACGACCTGCGAAAGACTGCAGGTAGATGCTGGATGCGGCAAGCTGAAGACAGGGCGCTATGGCGCTCATTGGGGGAGGCCTATGTCATAGGTAGGTATATAGCCTGATGATGAACCCTAAAAATAACAGAGAAGTAGATATATTATTTTAGTATTTAGTATAAACCAGGGACCAGTCATAGTTTATATAACTGGTCCCTGGTATAACTAAATTATGTTCTGATGTGAGGTAAGGTAGCCTACCTACCTACCTACAACCGTTAAATAGATTTAATATCCTGTACCGGACTTCCCTAAATTATTTAATGTAGGTACAGGAAAACCAAATATTCACGAAGAGGATAGGGTAACCATAATTTCAGACATCGACTCCCAGACCAAACAAACCAATAAATTATATTATTCTTTTTAATACTCTAACCTCAGTTGGTTTGATAGAAGTTTTTGATCAATATAAGAAACGGAATCGATTGGCATCAAAGAAGTTTTCGTGTAAAATGCAATTTTTTGCTAATTCATTCGTTTTTTTACCTGTCCATTCGAGCAAGTAGTCCTCGGACAATTTGGCGTATGGTTATTTGCATATATACAACCGGTAATAGTCGCTTTTATTTTTGTAATGTAAAAACGTTCCTTGATCCGATTAAGGGTAATGCGACCAACTTATTAAACTAATAGCTGCGCCCCGCGGTTTCACCCGCGTGGCGCAGCTATTTGTAATAAGGTCAAACACTGTTGCACAAACGCTAACTCTCTATCTGTCGCCCAATTAAAGTCTGCTGCTCAAATATGGTTTCACTCTATCGTACGATGAAACCGAAAGTATGTATGAAGTATACATACTTTCGGTCTCCTAATGCATGTTTTTCTCCCCTAAATTGAAATTTCTATTAGTTTCTAATTTATTTTTAGTTTTGTTTTAGTTAATTCCTATTTGTTTTTTTAATATCTGTACTTTAAAATTATTTTTATTTTTGTTACATATTGATTCCCACGATACAGGCCCAGCCTACTGTGGGAATCATTAGCACTTTTGTTAATTAATTCTGTCTACTAAACCATACCAAAACTGTTTTAACTTTAGCTCTGTTTAGATGTAGTAATAAACATATTTTTCATTTTGGATAATATATGTACGATATTCGGATAGGGGAGCTCATCGACGTGAGTGAAACGACCGCTGGTTAGTTACACACTGTTTATTACACTGAGATGGTGCTGGCGTGTGCGGGCACGCACACATGCGTAGACGCCTACTACTACATACGTAACAATATACAATAGGTATATCTTTATAAATTGTAGCCTATGTTTTATTCTGTTATGTTAGCTATATTATTGTGAAGTTTCATCAAAATACATTCATTAATTTTTGCGTGAATGAGCAGCAAACATCATCAAATTTTCGTATTTATAAATATTATTAGTAGGATGGTATTGTCAATCCCCCCCCCCCCCCCCCACTTTCGCGGCTTGACTTCAATTACTCAAAAAAAGAATAATAATAAAATCCTCTCATAGGACCATGTCGTGGTTACCCTAACTCTGTGACGCATTTTAGTTTGGGGGAAAATTTAATCTTATATATTACGTGTTTGCGCATAATAGTACATAGCAAACTGTTTTTACATGTGCAAAAATGGTGCTCTTACGAACATTCATATTAAATTTAATTCTCACAATGTGCTTTGGTAAGTTACTTTAGAATTTATAATGTTTGTATAGATTTTATCAAGCCATGATAAAATGTATAGGAGTTAGTACCTTTGTACCTAGTTGTTAGTACCGGACTGTCGATCATTGTACCCCGCTTTTACTTGCAGGGTGTGGCCTGCTTTTTAATTAGGTAGATACGAGTACATATTTGTTTTTATTGAAATGTTTTAATTAATAGAGACTAATGAGCTGACGGTCAAACGGGATAACCGTTTAAGTTAGCTTTTAGACTAAGATGCAATTATTGTGAAATATATATAAAAGAAAAAAAACCTAGGTACCAACAACTAGGTACAAAGGTACTAACAACTAGGTACAAAGGTACTAACAACTAGGTACAAAGGTACTAACTTTCGGCTATCACATTACGTTAGCTGTAAGCTTTTCTAAAATAAATAAATATATCTTCTATCTATGATTCATATTTTACTTATTACAGCTTCTTCGCAAGATATAATACATCTAAAAGTCAGTTATTGCCGTATATCGTTCCCTGACTATGACGATACCGTCGTCTGGCTCTCAGAGAACTATCCGTTTAGTTTTCATATTGAAAGTGATCGCAAAGTAAAACACAGTCTTCTGTAAGTAAAACTTTTATTAAACTATGGGAAGTAACAGTGACTCAATTTTAGCAACATATGTACATATTACAATTTAAGTAATTTAAGTTTTTATCCCGTGAGGTTGCTCATAAGAGCGGCATTGCAAGGAACCAGGTCTTGAAAGGATATAACAGCTGGGCCTCGATACTGGATCTTGTGGTTCTATTTTTGTTTGGTTATATGGTTTGGCAAATTTGGCTTTAAGAAATTAAATAACATCCCAAAAATGATCGATTTCGACGGAAACCCTTCCCCCAATACTACAGGGACGCTGAGCCACGAAATCAAGTGACCGAGCGACCCATCGAACTTTTATGCGTCCTATAAACGTTCGGCCAATGCGTTGGGCTAATGCGGAGCGCGCCAAGATCCTTTAATGTGTGCACGAAAAATCGACACTAGTTGTGGCCAACGTTGGCACGCAGACAACGTTGGCCGCCAACTCCCAACATGCGCCAAGTAGGTCTCTACACGTTGGCCTAGACAAAGAAAAAAAATTGGCTTGAGAGACGTCGTTTGCTTAAAAAACACTCCGCAGCGTCAAATTGGGAAAATATCGTATTCTCTGACAAAAAATTATTTTCGATAGAACAAGCGCTCGCCTGGAGCTGCTGCAATTGTTCCACATCGCCAAAACGCTGTAACAGTTATGGTTTGGGGTGCGATTTTCGCTTCTGGCAAAACTCCCCTAGTTTTTGTAAAAAAGGGTATGAAAATCAACCAACAAAACTACCGTCGGGGCACTTTAGTAACCGTAGTTGGATATTTCAACAAGACTGCTCCAGCTCACAGGGCCTTAAGTGTTCAACAGTGGTGCAAAGATAATTTTCCTGATTTCATCAGCTGAAAGAATGGCCACCCTACTCGTGTCGTCTGAATCCAATGGATTACAGTTTGTTGTCTACCTTAGAAGCAAGGTCCTGTGCTACGCGTCAATAGAAGTGTTGACGAGCTAAAGGCAATTCTTACACGAGAGTGGGACAAAATATCGGTGGAGGAACTTTATTTATCTTTATTAGAATTTTACCAATCGTTTGTCTCTATGTATCCGCGCTAAAGGTGGTTATTTTGAAGACAAATAGGGATTTTTGTATATAATAAAGAGTAGTTTTATAATTCGTAACCTTATTTAACTCATGTATAAAATTTATTAAATATTTTATAAAAACATCTTGTCAACGTTATTTTGGGCCACCCTGTAATACAAAACATAAACACGCGAAAAACTAAAAAAAAGAGTTGCAAAAACTTTGACAGGCTCTCCTGAAAAAATAGAATTGATTTGAGGCTGTATTGCAGGGAAGCAGCGATTTTATTTCTTACAGATCACCCCGAGTGCGAGGTTACGCACTATAATGAGTACCATATTTGGCTTTATCATGGCGTCATCCATCGCCAATACCCTAGATGCTGCTAAAACTGAGGTCACAATATTTTATTGTAAATATCGGTCAAGGGGTCACCTTAGCCCAGCACAGGGTTGGAAAAAAAAAAAAGTTTTTTTTATATTTTATAAAACAAACAGTTCAAAATGTTTAAAACAAGTGTTTTTTTTTGTTTTTTTTTTACTTATCAATTTCAAATCAATTATAGCGAATCATAAAATAATCCATTTCTAAACTATTTCCTATTTCACATTAGTAAAAATTAACAAAACGATAAATATTTACTTTTGTTGCATATCTCAGTACCTCTAATCTAATTATTAAAAATTATTATTATTATTAATCAATACAAAACACTTTACATACACCTTGTATGTAGTGTTGCAGGTAGGTTCAGAACTAGAGAGAGAGCGGGGAATAGGTACCGTACCCACTAATCCAGTGAATTACTTTCTTTCGATGGCCGACATAGGGACTTTCCCTGCGGGACTTTACTGGCGGGGAGTTACCTATGCAGTGTATAAATACCACAGCCTCTCTGTGGTATTTATACACATCATCATTTGCAATTTAAGATAGCTTTAAACCCTGTTTTTTTCTTAATATAAAACATAGTTTTATTTCAAACTGTTTTAAACACTGTTTTAAACACGTGTTTTAAAACAACTTGTTTTAATCATGCAACCCTGGCCCAGCATTAGCACGGACCACGCTATCTGTACATAATGTCGTAAACGTTTTGCTAATATACGAGTAGGTACCTAGGTAGGTACTTCTAAAAAAAGATTTCGTGGGATTGGACTTGTTTAGCTATTTTACTACCTACATACCTATATTCTAACATTTCTGTGTTACTTGCCAATTAAACTTTATTTTCTTTCATTGCAGATGTGATATATATGACGAGTATGGTAAAAAAGAATCCATGGGACATATTTCTTTACAAAAAGTAACAAATGATTACTACATTTCAAGAAATGTAAGGCTAAACGAATAACTACCTCTATAAAAGCAGCCAAACACAGAAACCGTGGCCGAGTCGGAGGCGAAGTCGTGCGGGTTGTATCATACGAATTTACGTGCACATTTTAGCCACCGCCCGGTGCGGTTTATGTGTACAGGTATTCGCTTCCCATAGCGGATCGAATACCGGTATTGCTTATTTTCAAGAACATTATGCAACTTATTCCGAAGAAACTGGTCCAAGGCAACAAAGAAATAACCTACGCGTCAAAACATAAATCATGACAATGGTCCGCAAAAAAATATATTATCTAACCCCCGATAAAACCAATTTCGGTTGTATATTCAGGGATTTTTCTTAAAATTCTTATTTTTAAGTTAAAATGTATATATCCTTGTAGGACGCAAAAACCAAAATAAATAGCCAACACGAAACCGTCAACCTTTAGACCTTTGTAGTGTGTTTTAGACGTTTCTTTCATGGTGTAGCTCTCGTAGCTACACCATGAAAGAAACGAAACACTTGAAGCTCTTTATAATGCACAATTTCGTGTATTATTTATTATTTGTTTTTTAGTATTCTTATTTAGATAACCTGTGGTACACCCCCTAACTTTTCTTAAATTCATATAATTCTTTCCATCCAATGGTTGCCTGGAAGAGATCGCTTCTAAGCGATAAGGCCGCCCATTTTACCCGTCGCATTTAATTATTTTTGTAATGATTAATTTGATTATGGTGTACAATAAAGAATTTTTGTATTGTATTGTATTGTAATTTCCACTGTAAGACAAAATACACGGTAGTATTATAAATATAAATTATTTCAGATTACCGCCACTCGAACTATGCACGATTTATGGATCTGTTTCCTTAAATGCCGAGACGAAAGGAATGATTATATTACAATTTCGACACAAATTGATGTACGCGTAGGTAAGGAGCTATGATTACCTATAATATAATGTCGTACGTTCATTTAAACTTTTGAGGAGTCCCATAAATGATCCACCAAATCATTGCCCGCGTTTCGAATCCTTGGTAGAATAATTATATTTAAGAACGTTTCCTCACAATGATCTTCAGTTCTGTGATCCAACAGACTTTTTTGCCGTTTTCATTAATAACAGAACAGAACTCTTCGTGCGCAAGTCCGACTCGCACGGCCGGTTTCTATCTGTCAGGTAAATGGTGAATATTCAACAAAATGATGAATAATTACGTCTGATAAATAATTATAGTCGCAGAGAAATTAAAAAAGCACCTTAGAAAGATTACCACAGTTATTACAGTTACCGTGGGCTTAAGGTAGAGGCGCTACTGTGCTCTAGTGTTGGCATTTTTACTCTATGGAGTCTTACTTCTTTCCGTTAGGATATTATTGTTCTGTGGTTTCTATATACTAATACAGTAGGGCCTCGATAATCTTGAGCGCCACATTTTGAATTTAGCACAAAATTGTTTCTTTATGCGTTAACTAATATCTAATGGTAATACCATAATGTTATGTAAATGTTACTGAACGTAGTTCAAGTACACATTTTCTATTGTTGGGAGGACTCCGCCCCCTACTTGTTTTTCTTCCTTACAGGGACCATGCCCTCGAGAGGCCCCAGATTACTAATTGATCCCTCTACTGGTTTTTCTACAGCTTTTTAAAATGCATGTTTATAATATTATTTGAACTAAGGCTTATTATGTCAAACTTATAATGTCGCAATAAGCTTTCTAGTATTAATTAACTTTATATTGTATTATATATAAGCTTCTGGTTTTCCTTTAAATAAATATAAGTTATGTGTAATTATAATGACATAATAAATGGAACGAAACGTTCCGACGATAATACTAAAAATTTAGAGGAACTATCAAAATTATCAGAGTTACATTTAGAATCTTAATAGAATTAGTACTTGATGCTACTAATTGAAGGAGGTCAGGTATAATACCGAAAAGTGGGCTGCACCGATGATGGTTTTAATGAACCTGATGCTGCAAGCTGGTCGTTTCTTCACGAGAGAACTGCACAACTCCATGACTTGTCATGTCCAACGTCACTCGGGTACCCTGTAGCGGTGGACATGGCAGCAGCAACTCAGAGGAGGATTTGATTCCATTCTCAGCTATTTAATAAAAACTATCAAAGTTAATACATACATATAATACGAACATTATGGGTTTAACCTTTCCTTTGCCTAAGCACTGATCAGCGCCTACTAACTTTGTCTGCCTACGCTCTGATCAGTGCTCTAGTACCAGCGAAACAATTTTATTCGTTTCCTTTGCCTAAGCACTGATCAGCGCCTACTAACTTTGTCTGCCTAAGCTCTGATCAGTGCTCTAGTACCAGCGAAACAATTTTATTCGTTTTTGGTATTTAAATACCAGGCAAAGGAAAGGTTAAGAAACAATATGTGTAAGTATGTATTTTTATTTATTTCAGCGTCTGCGACCGATGTTATATATCTAAACGTCAGTACAAGTGAAGGCACTGGACGGATAACTAACTCGCCTGTCTGGCTCAGAGAGGACCAGCCGTTTCAATATCATATTCAATCTGATGCGAAATTATACCCAGAGTCGTAAGTAAAATGTTTTTCACACTTCATGCTAGAAAAATCTACTTTCTGATGTCATGTAACCTAACCGAAAGCAAGTGATTATGCCCTATTGGTTGAAATGGGTGTAGGTTTTATTAATTCGAATTTGATCTCTATGTAAATATTATGGTATATCCTACCAAGCGTTTATAATATATACCATTTTGGTATATATTATAAACGCGAAAGTTTGTAAGTATGGATGGATGGATCTTTGTTTGTTACTCTTTCACGTAAAAACTACTGGATGGATTTTAATGAAACTTTACAATAATATAGCTAATCATAATAACACATAGGCTACAATTTATAAAGATATATTGTATATTATCCGAAATAACCTATCACCACGCGGGTGAAACGCGGAGCGCAGGTTGTATTAAAATATTTAAAATTCTAACTCTATACACCCAAGGGATTGATGAAAATGAAAATGAAAATGAAAAGTTTTTATTTCTTTAAGCTTACAAATAAGCACTTAGACAGGTCATATTTTATACTATTAAATTATTCTATCGTTCACTTCAATTTTTTGTCCACCAGTGGAAGAAGTGAGAAGAAACCACTAGTATGTTCATAACTTATGTGTCTAGTACATTTGATTTGCTTATTTGTAAGTTGGTAGATTTTGAGTTGGAGCAAAACTCGTTCCAAGCTTTTTTATCTTCTAAGTAATCTGATATTTTGTAATAAGCTTTTTTACAAAGAATATGTTTCACAATTTTTTTAAATTTATTTATTGATAATTTTTGCAACTCACTTGGAGTTTTGTTGTAGAAGCGTAAGCGATAAGATTGAATATGGAAAATCAAAATAAATTTGCAAGTTTTGACCTCTGAGACTCATACAAAAAATTAGGTACATTAAAATTTACATACTCAATCACAAATCAATGACATAAAACACAATAAATTACGAAGATGGACACAGACAAAAAAAATATGCGGACGCGACAGACCATCCGTGACCACCGCCCCTTAAAAAGGGTTGCGTGTAAATTTATCCAGTGCCCCGTAAAAGGAGAGTCCCACCTGTCCGCCAACGTGCTTAGATTGGTGTTGGAGCTGGCACGCAGGCGCTTCAAGAGCGACGCACAACGCTTTCTTACGATGGCGTGAAAGCCATCAGTGTGCGCCTCACTGAACATACCCGATGCCCGATGCTATGGAGTTATTCTTTGAAATTCGAAATATCAGTTCAAAATCAATTGAAAACTGCCGCGAAATACGTTACCAAACTTTTACTACAAAAACCTTACATTTTATTACGAAATAAAAATGTCTAGCGAAAGTGACGAACGTTGAATAAACGTAAACGTAGGTACCTACCTAATAACTTTAATATGTTTGTCTTTGATTGTACAAAGGTAGGTAAACTACAGTTTTTTCGTGCGATTTGATTAATTCCCATTCTTTTTCATTCCAGGTATTGTAATCATGGTGTGAGACATCAGACATTGCGACATTCACGCCTTGTAACTAACGAATCTACAAACTATGTCTACGTTTTATGGAAACATGTAAGAACTATCACTATTACCTAATTCTCCCTCGAATAAAGTTTTATTGTGTGTATGTAAAATAAAGAATTAGTTTATCTGCGGCCATGATAGTTAATAGGTACTTTGCTCGTTCAGCCCTGAAGCCGCGGCGATCACAATTCGCCTCTAACGCATAATTATAATAAAGACTAAATAAAACCCCGGCTTCGCTCGGGTAAAATATAATAAATTAAACTGATTCTAACATTTTTTTATAAAATGTAGGTCATAAAATATGTAGATGATACTTCTGTAGTCGGTTTTCAGCGAATAATATTTTGGCTAAGCATAGATTCGTATACCATAATTATGTCGTATGCAATAATACATTCATCGAGTCTGACTAAAATAAAAAGAAATTGCAAAAGTTTATACTTAGATAAAAATTAAACTTTTAAAATAATCCATAGGAACCATAATATTTATGCTAAATTACTAGGTCTATTTGTGGTAATCGTTGAGGCAAGACGTGCCTTGATGTACAGATCAATTATGTGATTATAATTTTTCTGCCTGAGATACAGGTTTACTTAACCTAGTTCAGGAAAATGTATTATTTTAGACCTTAAGAACATAAGATAATTGATATACATTTAGTTCTAAGTTGTTTTGAATAAAATTATTAATTTATTTAGGTACGATTTCTCTGTATTTCACAACCAAAGAAATTAGACCTTAGAGGTCACAATGGAGAACGGATTAGGAACCTGTGACACGTGATGACATGACACCTACGCCACATTGATGACATTGACATGTATACTTCGCAACGCCATTTTATAGCAATCCATTCATTTTTGTCTGTGATGGATGTTGGTCTATGGACATATTTTATTTGTATCAGTTTCTGCTATTTTAATAATTAAATAAAATTGTGTGCCGCGTATCTACGAAAAAATAGTACGGTGTGGTAGTCGATGTAAGGGCCTAAATATTTACACGTCTTTGTGATTTGTTTTATTACCTTAAATAAATCTTTAAAACGGCAACTTGAAGAGCAGATTTGGGCAATTTTACGCGGAGCTCCTTAGTGTCCCTTCCTACTTTAAGTAGTTTAGGTACTGGTGAGGTACCCTAGATTATTCTGGAGGTTTTGTAACTCAATTAATATCACAGAATAACTATATTTCAATTTCTTTTATTTCTTTCAGTTCTATCCTCTAAAACCCTCTATAAATACGTATGAAGAATGGTCCTGCGAGTTTTACTATCAGGGACTTGATTTAAATGTATTAAATATTACAATAAAATTCAATGTATCAATAGGTAAGTAACCTTTGATTTTTTATTATCTTTCGGTCAGTGAAGCTAATGAAGAGTCCCATTATTGATACTCGTAATAACGCATTCTTGTTTCCCGGCAGCTCCGCTATTCCTGGTCACGGTAACGGCCACGGGGGTGCTAGGAATCTCCGGAAGAGATAATCTAAATAGTTACCGATGTTTTTTTTTTACCTTGGTTGTGAAACGTCATTCTTTATCACACCTAATATTATTATATTACATGTTTTATTATTGTTATTATTTTTTATATCAACTGGTTACTATACATACCTATAATATATTATACTCACCTATTATTCTACTTTTGTTTATTTGTATCAAACATTTTTCGCTTTGTTGTCACCGAATTGTCGTCCGTGACTTCAATTAGTAATCAAGGACTTTGGCTGAAAAACAGCGCTGAATATAATAATGTTCAGCACACGCTGAGCCAACCCCTATTTCGGCGCAGGGTAGTCTTATTTTATTCTTAATATAACCTATTTGTGTCACTTACCCCCATGATAAACTACTTTATTTGCCGTTTGTTATTCTATGCCTGTATTTTGTACCTGTGTCTAAATAAATGTTTTTTCAATTCTATTCTATTCGACGACCCTTGCACCCGGTTACATACCTGCAACGCACAAACTTTGAGGAGAGTGCGAGACGTAGTCACTAACATTATGTATAGGCAACATTCATTAGCTCAGAGTCAGTCAGAGACGTTTTTGACTACATATATGTATATTTTATTTGTACGGAGACGTTTTAGTCGATGTCATTTTTAAAATTTCCTCAATATCGTTTAGTGATTTTAAAAACTTGTTGCTGTATAATCAGAAGATCAAATCCAAAAAGTTTGTTATACGTAGTAGTTTGACTTAAATTAAAAAACAAGTTTAAATTTATACCTGTTAAAGAAACATTTTGCAGCCCAGTTTTTTTGTTTAAATATGTTTTTTTTTTTAATTCAGATGTGGACGAATGCATTGCGAGCCCATGCGGTCCTAACGAGAGGTGCGCCAACACACTCGGTAGCTACAATTGCACATGTATCTCGGGATACGAAAAAAAGGGCTTAGACTGTCAAGGTAAACTAATCAGAATGTTTGAGTTTCCTCATCAACACATCATACATGCACTGCTCAACATGCCTTCTCTAAACAAGAGAGGGTTTTGCTATGATCTACTCGGATCGGTGCTCGCAGTGTAGGTGTTAAGATACACTGAATAAAGCTGTGACCCTTCCTCAGGTAGGGGCCTTAGTCCACTCTTAGGTCATTCACGGAATTAATTGTATGGGTCAATTCTTACGCTGAGACCACGACGCCCTGTCAGTATGAATAAGGCTGGCACACACATACTGAAATCAGATTCTGAATATTCAGTTGACATTGCCAAAAGTAGTGCGATTAGCATTAATTCCTCTTCCATAGTAGACGTTTGCATGTGCTGTGATCAACGAGACTACTGATAAATCCATATTCCCACCCACCGTTGTTTAATTTGTTCAGTGTTACTGTTAATTATGATTTTCAGATAAAAATAAACCAACAATCATATCGACGACAGCGGAATCAATAGAAAAAGTGACAGAGCCGCAAAAAGAAGGTAACAAGCTATATTTGACTATGTTCGTATTATGATATTATATGGAACTTACGCAGAAGATAACTTAATTTAAATGCTTGAATGAACTTATGTAAATGTTAGTGAACGTACTCGTAGTTCAAGTACACATTTTCTATTGTTGGGAGGACATATGTGTAAGTATGTATTTTTATTTATTTCAGCGTCTGCGACATATGTTATATATCTAAATATCAGTACAAGTGAAGGCACTGGACGGATAACTAACTCGCCTGTCTGGCTCAGAGAGAACCAGCCGTTTCAATATCATATTCAATCTGATGCGGAATTAGTGAGCCCAATGTCGTAAGTAAAATGTTTTTTCACACTTCATGCTAGAAAAATCTACTTTATGATGTCATGTAACCAAACCGAAAGCAAGTGATTATAGCCCTATTGGATGAAATGGGTGAAGGTTTTATCAATTCGATATTTGATCTCTATGTAAACATTTTGGTATATCCTACCAAAGTTTGTAAGTATGGATGGATGGATGTTTGTTACTCTTTCACGTAAAAACTACTGGATGGATTTTAATGAAACTTTACAATAATATAGCTTATACATCAGCATAACGCATAGGCTATAATTTATAAAGATATATTGTATATTATCCAAATAACCTATCACCACGCGGGTGAAACCGCGGGGCGCAGCTAGTAATTAAATATTCCAAATTTTAACTCTATACACCCAAGGGAATGATAAGATTGAATGTGGAAAATCAAAATAGGTATACAAGTTTTTACCAAGGAGATCCCTCTATTGAGTTATTCTCAGAAGAAATCAAAATCAATTGAAAATGCCGCGAAACACGTTACCAAACTTTTACTACAAAACCTTACATATTATTACGAAATAAAAAATTCTAGCGAAAGTGACGAAAGATGAATACCTAAACATAAACGACCTACGTTTATGTTTATTCATCTTTCGCACCTAATATTTTTGTCTTTGATTGTACATACGGTAAACTATAGTTTTTTTCGTGTAATTTGTTTAATTTCTATTCTGTTTCATTACAGCTGTTGGTATAATGGTAGGAGACATGGGGCATTGAAATATTCACGCCCTGCAACTAACGAATCTACAAACTATGTCTACGTTTTATGGCAACGTGTAAGAACTATCACTATTACCTATTTCTCCCTCGAATAAAGTTTTATTGTGTGTATGTAAAATAAAGAATTAGTTTATCTGCGGCCATGATAGTTGATACTTTGCTCGTTCAGCCCTGAAGCCGCGGCGATCACAATTCGCCTCTAATGCATAATTATAATAAAGACTAAATAAAACCCCGGCTTCGCTCGGGTAAAATATAATATATTCAACCTGATTCTAACATTTTTTTATAAAATGTAGGTCATAAAATATGTAGATGATACTTCTGTAGTCGGTTTTCAGCGAATAATATTTTGGCTAAGCATAGATTCGTATACCATAATTATGTCGTATGCAATAATACAATGTACATTCATCGAGTCTTGACTAAAATAAAAAGAAATTGCAAAAGTTTATACTTAGATAAAAATTAAACTTTTAAAATAATCCATAGGAACCATAATATTTATGCTAAATTACTAGGTCTATTTGTGGTAATCGTTGAGGCAAGACGTGCCTTGATGTACAGATCAATTATGTGATTATAATTTTTCTGCCTGAGATACAGGTTTACTTAACCTAGTTCAGGAAAATGTATTATTTTAGACCTTAAGAACATAAGATAATTGATATACATTTAGTTCTAAGTTGTTTTGAATAAAATTATTAATTTATTTAGGTAATATTTCTCTGTATTTCACAACCAAAGAAATTAGACCTTAGAGGTCACAATGGAGAACGGATTAGGAACCTGTGACACGTGATGACATGACACCTACGCCACATTGATGACATTGACATGTATACTTCGCAACGCCATTTTATAGCAATCCATTCATTTTTGTCTGAAGATGGATGTTGGTCTATGGACATATTTTATTTGTATCAGTTTCTGCTATTTTAATAATTAAATAAAATTGTGTGCCGCGTATCTACGAAAAAATAGTACGGTGTGGTAGTCGATGTTAGGGCCTAAATCTTTAAACGTCTTTGTGATTTGTTTTATTAACTAAAATAAATCTTTAAAACGGCAACTTGAAGAGCAGATTTGGGCAATTTTACGCGGAGCTCCTTAGTCTCCCTTCCTACTTTAAGTAGTTTAGGTACTGGTGAGGTAACCTAGATTATTCTGGAGGTTTTGTAACTCAATTAATATCACAGAATAACCATATTTCTGATAACATGTGAAATGGTATTAGGTATAAATTCAATTTCTTTTATTTCTTTCAGTTCTATCCTCTAAAACCCTCTATAAATACGTATGAAGAATGGTCCTGCGAGTTTTACTATCAGGGACTTGATTTAAATGTATTAAATATTACAATAAAATTCAATGTATCAATAGGTAAGTAACCTTTGATTTTTTATTATCTTTCGGTCAGTGAAGCTAATGAAGAGTCCCATTATTGATACTCGTAATAACGCATTCTTGTTTCCCGGCAGCTCCGCTATTCCTGGTCACGGTAACGGCCACGGGGGTGCTAAGAATCTCCGGAAGAGATAATCTAAATAGTTACCGATGTTTTTCTTTTTTACGTTGCGTAGATTACCTTCTGTAATTGTTATGAAACGTCATTCTTTATCACACCTAATATTATAATATTTTTTTTTTATTATTGTTATTATTTTTTTATATCAACTGGTTACTATACATACCTATAACATATTATACTCACCTATTATTCTACTTTTGTTTATTTGTATCAAATATTTTTCACTTTGTCACCGAATTGTCGTCCGTGACTTCAATTAGTAATTAAGGACTTTGGCTGACAAACAGCGCTGAATATAATAATGTTCAGCACACGCTGAGCCAACCCCTATTTCGGCGCAGGGTCATGGAGGTAGTCTTATTTTATTCTTAATATCACTACCTATTTGTGTCACTTACCCCCATGATAAACTACTTTATTTCCCTCTGGCCACGTGGTCCTATTGCCTTTGTCCTACCGATCGGACCACGTAAACTTTTTTCCTATTAGTTCGATTAATCGGATTATAAGGATTTATAATTCCGTTTCGTCCTACCGATTGGACCACATGAACTTTTTTTCCTTGCCGTTTGTTATTCTATGCCTGTATTTTGTACCTGTGTCTAAATAAATGTTTTTTCAATTCTATTCTATTCGACGACCCTTGCACCCGGTTACATACCTGCAACGCACGAACTTTGAGGAGAGTGCGAGACGTAGTCACTAACATTATGTATAGGCAACATTCATTAGCTCAGAGTCAGTCAGAGACGTTTTTGACTACATATATGTATATTTTATTTGTACGGAGACGTTTTAGTCGATGTCATTTTTAAAATTTCCTCAATATCGTTTAGTGATTTTAAAAACTTGTTGCTGTATAATCAGAAGATCAAATCCAAAAAGTTTGTTATACGTAGTAGTTTGACTTAAATTAAAAAACAAGTTTAAATTTATACCTGTTAAAGAAACATTTTGCAGCCCAGTTTTTTTGTTTAAATATGTTTTTTTTTAAAATTCAGATGTGGACGAATGCATTGCGAGCCCATGCGGTCCTAACGAGAGGTGCGCCAACACACTCGGTAGCTACAATTGCACATGTATCTCGGGATACGAAAAAAAGGGCTTAGACTGTCAAGGTAAACTAATCAGAATGTTTGAGTTTCCTCATCAACACATCATACATGCACTGCTCAACATGCCTTCTCTAAACAAGAAAGGGTTTTGCTATGATCTACTCGGATCGGTGCTCGCAGTGTAGGTGTTAAAATACACTGAATAAAGCTGTGACCCTTCCTCAGGTAGGGGCCTTAGTCCACTCTTAGGTCATTCACGGAATTAATTGTATGGGTCAATTCTTACGCTGAGACCACGACGCCCTATCAGTATGAATAAGGCTGGCCTCAGACATCCAGAATGTCTTTCTGAATTCAGAAACGGAATTCGGAAAGCCCGGTTTCCACACAATTTATATATTTTCCACACACATTCAGATTTTTTCAAATTCTAAATTTATCAGATCGATCTGTAAGAATGATACTGATGAGCGTTCTGAACGAATATTAAGATTCTGAATTCAGAACGTGCGTAATTCCATACATTTGAATAGAGTGGCACACATAAACTGAAATCATATTCTGAATATTCAGTTGACATTGCCAAAAGTAGTGCGATTAGCATTAATTCCTCTTCTATAGTAGACGTTTGCATGTGCTGTGATCAACGAGACTACTGATAAATCCATATTCCCACCCTCCGTTGTTTAATTTGTTCAGTGTTACTGTTAATTATGATTTTCAGATAAAAATAAACCAACAATCATATCGACGACAGCGGACCCAATAGAAAAAGTGACAGAGCCGCAAAAAGAAGGTAACAAGCTATATTTGACTACGTTCGTATTATTTTGATATTCGATAACTCACAGAAGAAAGCATTTAGCTGCATCATTTATGACGATTGTATTTTTCTTTGACATTTTGTTTAGCTGTTATTTTTTTTCTAATATGAAACTGGCGACTCTTTCCCCCTTTATCGAAAGTAATCGAAGAAGAAATTATGTTCAATATAAATTATTTGTATTTCAGGTTGCGCAGGAACTACAACCATTTTGATCGTTATTGCTGTGACCTTGGTGTTAACTTCTATCTGTAACACCGTCATATTTAAAGGTACCTACGTTATTTAAAATGAAGAAAAGAAAATCGCCTTATATACAATTTCTTCGAAGAACTCTGTCGCTTTAGCGATAATACCGATAATACATAATACCGGTTGGAATCGCTGCGGTCGCTGCTTTTATTTTAATTAACGCAATTGCTGATTTCCTATAAACTGCGAAACCGCACTGCTTAACACTTTGAGTGCTGAAATCACACGGTATGTGTTTTCTACAAGTGACTAATATACGTAAATCCACACTAGCGCAGCGGCTGAGAAAATACAGATCTGTGTGACAGCACAGCCGTAATATTTTTCGAACGAAACGCATGTGCGGCGCAACACAACCGCTGTGTAGAGCGGCAGCACGAATTTTTTAGGTTAAAAAAGAGATCGCATTCGTCGAAAACAAAATCGCAGTCAAAGTGTTAACACTGTTGCCCATAATTATACTCACCTGGAGCTCTATATAGGGGCGTGGTGCTCCTCTAGGTCGTACCTGCTGCGGGCAGTGAATCTATTGAATGAGATCCCACCAAAACATAAATGTAAAAAAGGAGAGCCAAGTTCAATACAAAAATTATGATTGGCTGTGGGCTACCCCGCAAAAAGAATGGAGATATAAATGAGTGCCAAGTCAAATCTATGTAGGTTAGATTTGACTTGGCCAGTTTTCATTACATCAGTCATTTTATAAAGTTATTCAAAGTTTTAATTCTGATAAAAACTGGCCAAGTCAAATCTAACCTACATAGATTTGACTTGGCACTCATTTATATCTCCATTCTTTTTGCGGGGTAGCCCACAGCCAATCATAATTTTTGTATTGAACTTGGCTCTCCTTTTTTACATTTATGTTTTGGTGGGATATCATTACTTTTTGTAAAGAAAACTAGGCAGGTATTGAGATTTAATGTTCATCTTATCTTAATCAAGTAAAACACCTCAGAACACTTAGTGTCGGTTTATTGTACCGAATACATACAACTACACACTTATTACAAAGTCACTGCACTGCACCCTAACAAATACACTGTATTCTATGGCGCAATCGGAGACGTTAGTACCAACTATTGCTTATTCTATGCAATGCTTCGACATAGGTACATAGCTAGGTAGGTAGTATACGGGCCGGTCCCTAAAAACTACACTGTATTCTATGGCGCAATCGGAGACTTAGTACTATTGCTTATTCTATGCAATGCGGATCTATTTTAATTTAAACCTTATTCCATTGACATAAGGTCGTCGTCGCTAACATTACTTATTTTTTGACTTTTTTTTATTTTTTGATTTTTTCCTACGCTTACACACAATTACCGAGCTGGATTCCAAATTTCATCCTTCTAGGTCATCTGGAAGTAGGTTAGATTTAGGTACTATATGTATGTCAGTCAGTCAGTGTGAATTTTAACGACTTTTTAACCTTCATATCTTTATAACCGTTTGAGCTAGCTTCATGAAATTTGGGCTTCTACATGTCCTTATGGATATAATTAAACAGACGTAGTTTTATGTGTTTACGTTAAAGAGGTTTTGAGTTATAGAAGGGTCAAAAGTGGCACCAAGTGGTTCGTGTAATGATACACTCGGCGCGTTCCTTTGCTTGAACTTGGCTTGAACACGCTGCCGCGTGTTCTGATCTCGATTATGGGTAACGGTGCTATGCTGCTAAAATGCGAATACGTACGGGCTTTAGACTGAAACGACTAAACGTGTGGTTTCCTCGTGCGTGTCAAAATGTGAATGTTAAATATCGAATAATTTCCAGTATTGGTTCAGCGACGGTTCAACAAAGCTCGAGTGGTGGATCAAGGTCGCCCAAACCCCACTGTGTACGAGCCTTTCTACGAAACTGTGGGTTCTTGTAAGTAACTTCATCGTACCGTCTGTCCTCAGCTATCAATCAGCATCAGCATCAATTATATAGGTAGACAGAACTATTCTTATTACGAGCATTTAGGCATGTCATTTAATCGAAATTATATAAACCAGGTACTAAATTCATACGAATT
The DNA here is from genome assembly GCA_947044415.1 of Eupithecia dodoneata. Classification (NCBI taxonomy): domain Eukaryota; kingdom Metazoa; phylum Arthropoda; class Insecta; order Lepidoptera; family Geometridae; genus Eupithecia; species Eupithecia dodoneata. The sequence continues at coordinate 3,835,223 of OX345683.1, read as the reverse complement.
ACAATTTAATTCTGATCTATTTCATCTTGAATAATTATAATTGAATCGTCTATTTAACTTTAACCACCAGTAAGCTCCTCTATTCATTTTATTCCAGGTACCGATGATCCTCAGAGGGCGCCCTGCCCGCTGCCTGCAGAAGAACTCGAAGGTAATCTATTTATATATTTCCTATTGATGACCTACTTAAGAATAAGCTAAATAAGATAGCTTCATCATTAAGTATCCCTCCTGTTGAGTTGGAAGCCAATTCTTATTCTTCCAAACGGAAATATTTAAAACTAGAATATTTCTTACAATATTTGTCGAAGAGTCCTCGGGTGATCGGAATGCTGGCTTTTATTCAGTCAACAAATTAGCATTGTCATTGAACGTGGCAATGCTGACAGCATTATGTGCACTCTCCCTTTTAGAGCCTATCCAGATGGAGCGTATTACGCGCGAGTGGCCTCGCGCGTTTCAATTCATATAGTGTCCAGATGCCGCGTTTTACGCGTGCTCCTACGCGCGATGTGTTTGTGACGGACCCAGGGACAGTTATAAATATACCGCAATTCGTTTTTCAATTTCATCTATAAAAAAATCAGTGTCAAAATTATCGGTCTCCATTTTCGTTCCAAATACGTCCACTCGCGTCGGACTCGCGCGCGCGCACCACTGGACGCAGCAATGGCGTCCGAGTATCTCGACTCGCGCGGCGCTCGCGCGCAGGACGCGCGAGTCGAGAGTCCGGCGTGTTGCTCGCGTTTTACGCGCGAGTGAGGAATCGCAACGCATCATCTGGACGGGATGTATAGCGCTCTAGTGTCTGGAGAACGCGCGAATGTTTGCGCGCGAGGGCACTCGCGCGTAAAACGCTCTATTTGGACAGGCTCTTAGTGACGGGTTAGAATTTTAGAAAATAGATATAAGTGTAAATACTAGTTGTAATTATTTAATTACAAACTGACTGAATCTTTTGGTAATAGGTCAATAGATATGTAGGTATAATTATGTTAAATGTTTTAACGATTTAATATTTTCGTTGATAAGGGCTTATTGATAAGCCTGCGAGTTTCTGACTCCAAAAAAAATATTTTTTGGGAAAAAGGAAAGAGACAAATAGTCACTAACTTTAATTTGCAGATGACGAAAAATACGTACATTATGATACACCGTACGAGTGGCGGATTTGGAGGTTTGGAGGCCATCCGAATCGTCAGACACAGCGTAGTAAGCTCTTATTTATTAAGAAATAAATTTAAATTACTACATCTGGAGACCGCGACTCGGCAAACGTAGTGTAGGACGCCCTCCGGCCTGGTGGGATGACGACTTGTGAAAGACTGCGCGCAGATGCTGAATGCGGCAAGCTGAAGACAGGGCGCTATGGCGCTCATTAGGGGAGGCCTATGTCCAGCAGTGGATATTATAGATTGATGATGATGATGATGACTAGCTCTGAAGTCGTAGGCCTGTATTATAAAGTTTTACTCTGTTAAAATCTATGTGCAACGGTTTTCTATGGCCAAGCGTTTAGCGTTTAGCTTTACTCAAGGAACGATAACACGGATCTTAAGCCTTAGGTTATTTAGAGGCCCTTAGGCATAACTAAAGTAGAGGTTACTTTAGTTATGCCTAAGGGCCTCTAAATACCTTTGAGACTTTGTCTAGGTCTCTACTTATTTTTTACGATGTCAAATACTTTGCAGGCTTCATAAGTTTTGAACATGATGAACAAAAAAAAAACAAAAAAAAAATATATAAACCAAATGCAGTAAAAAAAAAAAACATTGAGAAGGGGGAAAAAAAGATATTCCCACAAAACCCAAGGACCGAGGGGTCGTCACCCCTCGAGTTGACGCCGGGGTAATGAGGCCAAGCCTCGAGGCCCCTCTCTGTGCCCCCACCAGGGCCGGAAAGAAATTTATTATTGAACATGATGTTACCACAGCAAGGGTCTTAGCTTTTTGTGATTTAATCATTTTATTTTATGAGACACGTTCGGTTTGTATATTCCTCAGTTTATTTACTTTCCTGTTTCAGCGCCGCGCCGTCCAGGCTCACAGGACATTCAATAAGACAGCGCTTATGGACATATATTAAATAATAACACTACACATCAGCCAAACTCGATGTGGAATGTTTGTAAACAAACAACAAAACAAAAACTACAACTCATTTGCTTGGCGTCAAGTTTCAGATATAATTTGAAGCAAGATTTACTGAAAGAAGGATCTCAAATCGACAAGCTATGTAAATTGCGTATAAAAAGACGCGGCAATAAAGTGAATTCTTGGTTAAGTATGGGCAGTTTGTTTACAAACATTCTACATCGAGTATGGCTAGTGTATAGAATACAACATGCGGTTTCGTTCTGTATATAATACAGCCTTTATATTTGCTTCATTCAGCAAGCTAGTGTTATTATTATCCATCCTATGTGAAAACATTTGTAAGCTACGTATCAGCACTCATACGTCCAGCATTGGACGTGCTTCCTCCAAACAAGGGGGTTTTGTCTCTCCGCGCAGTAGAGGTGTTAAAAATAAAAAAGGAAGATGCTGTCTGTCCTCCTCTAGTAACATGGACACGGGCTGACTTGGAAACATTTTCTTAGTGATTCATTATGGTCCAGGAGCCAGGTACAAATTGTTTCAATTATTTCCTCCCGAGCGAAGGTTCTAATCAGAATTCTGGAATATGCTAATTTTATTTTCTGATTTGAATCTTATTCCATGAGAATAATGTCGTCATCGCTGCCACTGCCCAACTCACCCACGGAGTCGCAGCTGACGGTCACGAGTATTCATAATATTAATCCAATGCATATTACGAAGTTTTGCTTGGGAGGGACTTAGTCGTGAAAATCTGGTACTGGCTCCCGGACCATTATCACTGGTTATTATTTAAGTAAGTTACTCCTAGTGACAGATTAGGCGTTTTGAAGTGTGCGCTTAGGTACGCTTGAAAAGAAGCGCGTGGTTGGGTGTGTACGGAAATAGGTGACCAGTTATGCGCGCGCGTTATGATGATAACGTGCGTTTCGAACGCGGATGGTCAGTCCCGCGTTCTTCAAAGCGCGTAATGTGTATGTAAGAAACGAATACAAAGATCAAAGTAAAATTCGAATGCGAATCTAACAATGTAAACCAGATTTGATTGTAAAATTAAGCCTAGATCTCAGTACTCACCGGATCCCCGTGGTCAAAAACTCGAATTATATAGAAAGAAAGAAGAAAGAAAGAAATATTATATATTACCTATGTGCTTATTGAATATATAATGGTCTAGCGGACCTTCCCGGCTTCGCGCGGTTTTAGTACGGATCCCTAACTTTTTTGAAAATATAATATAGCCTATGTTCACCGCGGATAGTGTAGCTTCCCAACGGTGAAAGAATTTTACAAATCGGTCCAGTAGTTTTGGAACCTATTCATTAAAAACAAACAAACAAACTAAAAATCAAACATTTCCTACTTATAATATTAGTATAGTTAGATTAAATTTACTAGCACAATATTTAAATTTACCTTAAATAGCTAAAACAATATATCTAGGGTTTTTTACGACTTCAGTGGCGCAAATGATCTCATTATGACGCAGATGGATGTGGGTTCGATTCCCACCGCGGGACATCAATATTTTATGATTTGCAGATATTTGCCGTATCCGGATGTTTCCTTATTAAATATATTATGTCTGTTGTATTAAGCATGTATATCAGTGTTCATTTACCTACCAATATTATTAATCAAGTTTTACTTTAGGGCTAGATTACACTGTAAAGCCTGCAATACATGTTGGCCCAACGTTGCCGAGTGAGAGCCAATACCAACGTGTAGACGGCATGTTTTCCTTGACTTGCCATCGCTCGGTGTCGCTCGCCTAGCTAGCCGAGTGAATACAAGCGCCAACGTGTATAGAGGTCATTTCCAGTGACTTTTCACCACTCGTCGTCGCTCGCGGCCACTCGCCTCACTTCGGAGCCGTGTCGGTATTTCTGCACAAATCAAAGCTTGTCAGCGCTCGGCCAATCGTGTCCACATGTTTGTCAGCCCGCCATTATGCGGTTGGTGAAGGTCACCGTCGCACGCACGTATTTATTTAATCTGTGTAAATACACTGACGTAATAATTATATGTGCTCATCAAATAAATAGCAGCAGCTGCAACAACTCGTACGTCCATATTGTTTGAACCAAATAAACACCGGTTGATTACCACGTAGTTCGAATGCACAACAAGAACTGACGGCTACCAACGTGTGGGCAGCTTCAGAGAAAACTCGTCTACATTGGCCGCTTGCAATAGCTTGCGTAGACTTTGCCTTGCATCGATTTGCCTAAACTACGCTCGCGTTGGCCGTAGCTCGGCCAACATGTGTTGCAGGCTTAATGATAGATGTAAAGAAGCAAATACATAATGTATATCAACTATTGTAATTGTGCTTATTAAGTATAATTATTATTTCCGTTTTTGAAGTAAATAAGACCTGTAATTGTGTAAGTTAGTTACAAATAAATATATTTTATTATATAATCCGTAGTCTTAAAATGTTACTAATCCATCATTATTATTATTAAATAGTACCAACTTACAGAGTTTTATTAAATGTTTAGTAGTAGTATCGAAGTTTTGCTTCGAATAAATCCTCCTTACGTGAAATTTAATATTTTCTTTTCTGTCTTGGGATGACGACCTGCGAAAGACTGCAGGTAGATGCTGGATGCGGCAAGCTGAAGACAGGGCGCTGTAGCGCTTATTGGGGGAGGCCTATGTCCAGCAGTGGTACCATACTGGCTGGTGATGATAATAAAGTCTTGACCAGGTCTGGGGGAACATTTAAGCACCTGGTTCAAAGCCAGCTTAGCTTTGCTAAGATAAATAAACTATACCTAATAAAAATATGTCCCGTGCACACCAAGAACTAAACGAAAACTCTAGCTATACCTATATTTAATATCTTAAAATTTAACGTTTTTAATATTGTAGTGTGTTCTACAGTTATATGTAAAGTTAGTTTAAGATGTAGAGGGAAGGATAAAGAACGAATCAAACCCCCGAGTGATCGTTTGACACTGATTTAATTCATTGCAAATAAGTAATACTTTACAATAAAACGTAAGCATTTATACATGTGTGAGTAGGTGAATCTGCTGAGCTATACCTGACCCAGTTTATTGACTTTACCTATCGTGCGGTATTCCGTACAAATATTCTTTTCATTTGAGCCAGAAACTGAAAGTCTAGCACGAGTAGTTTCCGAGATATGGCCGTTTCAATTTGACAGCTATTATCGAAAAATATATTTTGTTTGTGCCCGATTTGTGCAGATATGTTTTAAAAGATGACGAATGAAAAGTGCAACACTTGAACATAGAGATTTAACTATCAGTGCTTAAGAGAATAGAGGTAGTTGTGCTGTGGGGAATCAGAGTGCTTTCTGAATTCCCTACTCCACCAGGTGGGCATAGTAGTTGTGCCGTGGTCCGGGTTGAGTCATTGGTACCTTAGAGCTCGTTCCCACTATGTCGTCTGTCGGGACGATTTTTTATCGTGTGTCGTAGCGGCAGAACATTTTATATGAAGCTATTCACACTTGTCCGACAACGATTTTGTGTCGGATCCGACAAAAATTATCGTGTGTTTTGTCAGCCCTCCCGTTCGGAATATAAACGTGTCGGATCAACGCTCGCATATGATCGCAAATGGCGCTGTTCACATTTGTCGGATGTCGGGCCGACCCCGCCCGCGCCGCACCTCCTGTGCCCTTGTCACTTCTTAGTTCAGTTATTAAGTTCTGAAATATTCCCAAAGTATATCTTTCCCTCAGAATTGGGTGCACCCAATATCTGCTATTTTTAGCTGTCTTTCGTTTCCTCCACAAATAATACATCACAACAAAAGCTTCGTCGACGTCCATCGTGTACAGAAGCCTCTTTTTGACTGTCGTTTAATGGCACCAGCTGCGGTCGTGGCCGACAGCCGACTAGTGTGAACAGAGGCGCCGACACCCGATTAAAATCGGAATCCGACAGACGACATAGTGGGAACGGGCTCTTAGTTGTGAAGAAGGGATTCCCTTCTTCACAACTAAGAGCTCGTTCCTTTTGATGAAACTTCACAATCATATAGCTTACATATCAGAATAACACATATTCATAAAGATATATTGTTTTTTGGATAATATACCTACAATATATCTTTATATTATCCAAAATTTCTATCACCGAGCGGGTGACACCGCGGGGCGCAGCTAGTTCATAATAAGTCCGTCAAACTACGAAAGTTCAAATTAAATAATATTTCAAAAACATTTAATATGAACATAAAAAAAATAAACATTTAATTCAAAGAAACAAATTAAAGAAATACATAGTTTTATTTGATAACAATTTATAGTAAAAAAGAATAAGAAACACAGAATTTACACACACAATAATAACCAGTTACAAAAAGGAAAACACACAAAAATACAGTACTACATAAGTAGTAGGGATTTAAACTTTACATAATGTAGCGTGGTAGTAGAGTCCCAAGTGTAATGGTGGCACTTCACATGGCTATTTGTATTTGTGTATTTGGGATATTTGGCAAACAATTACCATGTGTGGACAGTTTATTTGACAAAGTGTTCGCCTTATTTGCCTATTTGACAAATAAGGCCAATACCAAATACGCGTTACCGTGCGCTTGTCGGTTTCTCGAGGCACATCAAAGCAGTCAAATAAGCAAATACGCAATAAGCCGTGACACAATGGCCGTATTGGCACCTTGCGTTCTGCTAAGTCTGCTGCCAAATGTTTGTGTGTTTATTATTTGTGTGCCACGTGTGGATGGTTGTATTTGCCTCTTTTTGCATTTTCGTCTGAACGTCATATATTTTGCCAAATACAACAAACACCCAATAGCGAAAACAAATCGCCATGTGAAGTGCCACCATAAGAAAAAACTGGTCTTTCCCTATGTGCGCAGCCAATAAGGTCCCGTCTCAGCTTGTTGTCATTATCGACCGAGGACGGTAGTGACACTGGTTTTCAGGCTGGACCTTAAATTGGGGTGACGTCGTGTCTACAGATTAAACATAATAAAGTTTTACACGTATTTTTAAAAAAAAAAAATTTAGCCTGTTTCGTCCCACTGCTGGGCAAAGGCCTCCCCCAAATCTTTACACTCAGTATGTCTAAATAAAAATAAAAACCAAGAGTTGGAGAAAAATCAATGGTACAATAGGAGGTTAAAATGTAGTATAAAATATGACATGCCTGAGTGCTTAGTTTGTAAGGCTAAGGAATAATGCTATTGACTTTTGACTTTTTTTTGACTCGCCGAGACATCCTCAATCCTGAGACACAAGTGGGCCTGCAGCTTGAGGCGAGACAAGCGTGCAATAATAAATAATAAATAAATAGACAATTTACACAGCATTATCTAGCCCCATGGTAAGCAGAGCTTGTGTTATGGGTAACTGATATACATAAGACAATATATTAGATATATAGATATTTTTTTACTATACATAGAAAACGACCAGAACACTCGGAACAAATATCTGCAGATCGTACACACAGTTGTTCCGAGGCGGGAATCGAAACCGCAACCTCCTGCGTTGCAGGCGGACCTTCGCCCACCGCGCCACATCGGTCGTCAAATTGGTCGACAAATTGCACGCTTGTCTCCACTTGAGGTCTATTGTAAACTCGGATGAAGCTCGCTACATCAATTGAATCACAATCAATAGGTTTCTTTCCGGCCCTGGTGGGGGCACAGAGAGAGGCCTCGAGGCTTGGCCTCACCCCGGCGTCAACTCGAGGGGGTGACGACCCCGCGGTCCTTGGGCTAGTGGGAATCTCTTTTTTTTCCCTTTTTGGCTGCATTTGGTTTATTATATTTTTTTGTTCACATCCATTGATTAGATCCATCATGGATTGTGATTTGAATTTCATAATTATGATCCAGTTTGGAAGTTGTGGATATATCATTTTTTCATCTTTTGTCTTGACTCGGCCACAGTGCGAGTGAGACAACGAATGTGCGTGACAAAGTGAGGAATTTAGACTTTTTTCCACTCTAGACAACAATCGCTTGTCGCCGTGCTATCCCTGCGGATAATCGTTATAGTTTTCCATGGGTGAATTGAAAAGAAGCCTGAAATAATTAATTAAAATTAATAACAGTATTTTAAAAATGATTTGTAATTTTGGGAAGACACTTCCGGTTGTTGTTTATCAATTAATAAATTAAATAAACGATTTAAAGAAATAACAGTAATATTTTGTAGTCACAATTTATTTATACAAACTTTATTTCAATACTTTGTGATTTATGTTTCAACTTCAAGTAGTTATTTGAGTAGTACCTACTAGCTGTGCCTCTTATGATTAGCCTTAATTGCAGAGAGCAACCATTCCTCTCCTCCGTAGAACGAGACCCTCTCCTCCGTAGACCGAGACACGTTCTTGGTGACCCCGTTGACCCACTCACTAACGCTAACCCGGAAGTGACGGCAACAACCCACCTTCCGCACACTATTCACCCGACCAATAACCGACCCCGCCGGATGTGGGGTCGAAGAATTCCCCGTTTCCACCCTCAGGTGCACTCGTGCACCTAAGGCGTTACCTCCCTACCCTCTAATAGCATCTGGCAACAGCCCAAGCCGAGGCTCGCACCTAAATGGTGGCCCTTGTGCGTGTTGCCCCAACCTAATTTTTACCGGCGAGGCGCCCTCTGCGCCCGCCAAAATTCCAGTAACGCTGTCATGGCCATCTGAGGTCAACAGCATTTATGTTCATTCCAAAAAAAAGAGCAACCATTCTGTTTCGGTCGCTCCTACAGTAAAGAGCTCTAAATAAACTTGTCAAGAAGTGTTTGGTGTTTTCATTTAGTCGTCATGAACCCTGCTCCAACATATATATACATATGTGTGTACATAATAAAAAATATCCCATCTTACATGTGATTCCGACTGGCTACTTTCTCAACTGGTATATCTTCTCAATCATTAATAAAAATCCTTTACGAGCCCCCTTCAGCCCTGTTCTTTAGCGGCATTCTTAGCTGCTCTCTCGGCGGCACTTTTGTACACTTCTTTACGTACAGAGTTAATAGAATCGTATTCGGCTCGCTCAGCTTTTAGTGGACCATACATTAGGCAGAAGTCTATATATACTTGGAAGTCCTGGAACATTTAATTTAAATTTGTTACGTAATCTACATAATGCTAACAAATAAATAATGCTGGATAATTCACACAGCATTATCTAGCTAGAGCTTGTGTTATGGGTACTAGATAACTGATATACATAATGCAATACATTACATAGATATATATTTTTTATTATACATAGAAAACGACCAGAACACCCGGAACAAATATCTGCAGATCGTACACACAATTGTTCCGAGGCGGGAATCGAACCCGCAATACCGGCGAAAAAAGAGCACCGCGTAAATTCGTTATTATTTATATCCCATGGGAACTGATTTATGGGATACAAAGTAGCCTCACGCTTATGGCTTATGGCTAGAGCTTAAATAATGCTGTGTGAATTGTCCAACATTATTTTAATTTCTAATTTAAAAAGAAATCTGTATACTTACTTCGTTCGTTACTGGTTCGATGTCATTATCTATAAGCGGAAGTATAAATTCAGCAGGAGACAGTGGAGTCACATTTAATCTGAAACCAACAAGAAGAACTGCATGAGGATCTAGAATCCAAAGCATTGTATGTTTTTTAATAAATAATAGATATATATATGTGACATTAGAAAAGTGGCGGGTCCAATATGGACCCGCATAGCGAAAGATAGAATAGAGTGGAAATCTTTAGAGGAGGCCTATGTCGAAAGACAAGCTGAAATACAGAAACGACCGTTTACCGATACTTAATTTATATAAAAAGATAAGTAACTGTTATAAAGTAAGCATATTTGTAAGGAAACTGTAAAATCATTGTAAAAATTAGTTCAGCAATAAAGGCTATTTTATTTTATTTATTTATTATATATAATGTACATGGATGTAGTAAAATTAAAATGTGTTACTTATACAATGTGTATTGTCGAACCTCGATCAAACGAGATGTGCGGATACACGACATATATTTATCGATAAAAAACAAAAAATAATATGTTAACTACCTATCCCAAAAACAAAGCCAATTTAATATTTGATGAAAACTTCTTCATCTGATTTTTTATTCGTTTCTTTTTGAGTAATCAGCGTATTTTTCACAGTAGTCTGATTTGAAAGCTAGATAGTCTACCTAGCTATGAAAATAAAAAAATACATTTCGACATTAGCTTAGTCTACAGTTGTCTCTGTCTGTATAGGCTCTCTCTCTCTTGCTCTGTAATGGCCGTTCTGTGTACAACCATTTGCAATAAACTTTATCCGCCGGGTTATTATGTAACGTCAATTTTGTCACACCATACTGATTTCTTCTAATAAACTCTTTGATTTCGTTCATAACCCATCAGACCCGTATGGTGATTATGTAACTCGCGACCGGTTTCCGACAGGCGTAAATTAAGCAAGCAGTGCTGTCAAACGCCACTTTTGAACAATTTTGACGTTGTAGCTGGTGTCAAACTAATACAAAATTGACGTTTGACAGCACTGATTGCTTAATTTACGCCTGTCGCAAACCGGTCGTGAGTTACATAATCACCCGGCCGAATGTTACATTCCTCAAGATCTAAGCATACATAGGGACAGACAGACAGCGGGAAGCGACTTTGTATTATACGATATAGTGATATTACCGTACAATACGTTCGTCCGTCATGATGTCATCGTACAGCTTCATGATGAATCCGAATCCATATCCTTGCAGCATCTGAGCAAATGGCTGTACTTGCATGCAGTAGTCTCGAGGCAGACTGCGGATCCTAGAGATACAACACCACCATTGAATGAATGAATGAACACTTTATTGCACTTCTATCTATCTATCTAACCAGCCAGCCGGTAACACCCACTGCTGAGTACAGGCCTCTTCCTTATCTCTGTACCCCTGGCAGTCCTGTGCCAGTCGGATCCACTGCTTCGCTACAGCCCCCATAATGTCGTCAGACCATCGGGCAGGTGGTCTGCCTCGACGCCGCCGCCGCATATACCTAGGCCACTATTCGGTGACTGCTTTGGTCCATCGGTGATCCTCTCTCCCGACCAACTATGCGTTAACGGAAACGTAACAGACGCTATACGCTCGACGCATTAAAGCATCATTGGTTGAGTGTGAAAGAATTGGTCACACTCAACCGATTGTTGTTGTATTACGTCGACCGACTATGCGTTGACGGAATCGTAACAAATACTTTACGCTCGACGCATTAAAGCATCATCGGTTGAGTGTGAAATAACTTACAGGTAAAACGTGTGTTTTGGGACCTACTTCAACTTATAGACATTTAATAAATAAAATAAATAATGCTGGACAATTCACACAGCATTATCTAGCCCCATGGTAAGCAGAGCTTGTGTTATGGGTACTAGATAACTGATATACATAATACAATACATTACATATATTTTTTATTATACATAGAAAACGACCAGAACACCCGGAACAATTATCTGCAGATCGTACACACAATTGTTCCGAGGCGGGAATCGAACTCGCAACGACCAGAACACCCGGAACAAATATATTTAATACATCATTGTTGGGAACTTACTTTTGAAACTTTTCACAAAAGAACAGACGTATAGATCCGTAATCCGCTCTGGGCACGAGAATTATTTCAGAAAATAACCTCACCATCGGCCTGATCTTGGTTGTCTTTGGATAGGTGCAGGTGGCTGAAAATTGCAAATGTGTTTTATCTACATTATAAAACTATTAGACGACCGATGTGCCGCGGTGGGCGAAGGTCCGCCTGCGACGCAGGAGGTTGCGGTTTTGATTCCCGCCTCGGAACAATTGTGTGTACGATCTGCAGATATTTGTTCCGGGTGTTCTGGTCGTTTTCTATGTATAATAAAAAAAAATCTATCTGTGTAATTTATTGTATTATGTATATCAGTTATCTAGTACCCATAACACAAGCTCTGCTTACCATGGGGCTAGATAATGCTGTGTGAATTGTCTAGCATTATTTATTTATTTATTTAAAACAATATATTATCTTTATGACACAATCAATACAAAGAAATATAATAATAAAGGATCTTAATACTAACTAAATCTAGTGGCACAATCGGTGGCCTCATCGCTAACAGCAATTTCTTCCGGCAACCTTTGGATGGATAGGATCGGTTCGTATTAAAGCTGACGGTGGCGAAATTATTGAAGATAATTATGTATATACAGTAGGTAAATCTGTTTTGGATGAAAACCAAACAACGGTCTTTTTAAATAAAAACCGGCCAAGCGCGAGTCGTACTCGCGCACAAAGGGTTTCTTACCATCACTACATAGTATAAAACAAAGTCGCTTCCCGCTGTCTATCTGTCCCTATGTATGCTTAGATCTTTACAACTACACAACGGATTTTGATGCGGTTTTTTTAATTGATAGAGTGATTCAAGCAGAAGGTTTATAAACTTTTTTACAGATAGATTTCCATGCGGGCGAAAGCGCGGGGCGCAGCTAGTTATTTATAAATGTACATATAATTAAAAAATCTATATAAATAATATATTGTCAGTCATCTAGTAGGTACCCATTAAAAGCTCCGCTTAGTTTAGGGAAGATGATGATGTCCAGTCCATTTTTTTTTTCAGTTATCTTATATATAAAATGACGACCGATGTGGCGCGGTGGACGATGGTCCGCCTGCGACACAGGAGGTTGCGGGTCCGATTCCCGCCTCGGAACAATTGTGTGTACGATCTGCAGATATTTGTTCCGGGTGTTCTGGTCGTTTTCTATGTATAATAAAAAATATCTATCTATGTAATGTATTGTATTATGTATATCAGTTATCTAGTACCCATAACACAAGCTTTGCTTACCATGGGGCTAGATAATGCTGTGTGGATTGTCCAGCATTATTTATTTATTATATAAAAATCAATTTCTGATCGTTAGTCTCGCTAAAACTCGAGAATACTGGGCCAATTTTGCTGATTTTGGTTTCGAATGTTCGTCGGAGTCCAGGGAAGGTTTAAACGGCGAGAAAATATTTATATGTCAACGCGGGCGAAGCCGCGGGGCGCAGCTAGTCTGCAATATTTTTTTTAATATTTATTGAACATACCGATGAAGATAATCTTATCTCCTGGCGACACCGTCTTCAATATTTTAGTTAGTGGATTCTTCAGTGACCTTGCTTTCAGTGGCTTGTCTGCAGGAAGGACCTAAAATATGATAATAAACATAATAAAGTGATTTAAAACGGGATATTTACCTTGTTTCACATTAGGTAGAATATATCTTATACATTTTGTTTTGGTTTCATTAAGCAAAAGATTATTAATACTAAACCAATGGGTTAATCCCGAGAGTTCTGACAAAATAAAAATCTTTTTGCTTTTGCTTTACTTTGTTTTCCGTTTGTTTATTCCATGCCTGTATTGTGTCCAAATAAATGTTTTTTCTTTCTATTCTTTCTGGGTCTTTCAATTCAATTCAATTCATTTATTTCAGGCAACATTAGTCTAGTAACGGATGGAAAATACTTAAAAACTACGGCCCATATAAAATATATACCTTAATCTAACATACATTAAATAAACTTATTTACTTACACGTCATCTCGGCTACGTGTGTGACGCAATATGCGCTGCGCAGCGTAGAGTCCCGCGGTCTGAGCTTTGTAATTATCTTTGTTTATGAAAAATGATAACTGACCTTCTTACAGAAAACCTTATCGATGTCCCTGCAGTAAATGACAGCAGGTTGGAACACCCTGGCTGCGTTGAAGACGCGCGTCAGCATCCGGCCTACACCCTTCACTTTGGAGCTCAGCGCCGCCGGTGATATGTCGAACTTTACTGCATCTGGCAACAACAATCATAAATAAATTAAATTATGTGTATATCGTACTCACAATTGCCCCGAGGCGGGAATCGAACCCGCATACTCCTGCGTCGCAGGCGAACCTTCGTCCACCGCACCATAGAGGTCGTCGTCGTCAGTAATTCAATGATTAAGTAGTCTCTTTTTATTTCACTTACTCATCTCGCCCGCTACGCAGTCAACTAGAAACGATTTTCCGTTTTGAGGCGGCCCGACCAGCATAACGGCTTTGTTCCTCTTAGCATTGGGCTCGATACCCGAGCCGAAAATACACGACAAGACCAGACGACGTCTTATATCTCCATAAGCTGGCCCTGGATACCTAGATATGAAAATAATACACTTTAGATGTAGTATTCAATAATAATTTCACGGACTTAGTCACATATTGTCTCAAAAATTGGTTTTAATACCAGCAGTGTGCTTTGAAGATGGTCAAAAATATAATATATAATAATAATAATCCGCAATCTCCCCTATAGCCCGATTATCCAGTCCACCCATCCATCACAATAGCCTGGTTTTATTTCTTTCATTTTTCTTTGCAATAGTCTCTACACCTGGCGGATACCATCTTTGGGTGTATCATATTGTGCACCCGAGGATGATACCCGCTATGTGTAGCCATCACCTTTAGATTAACTTCTCAAAGGGCCTCTGTGCTGTTGGCTTCGGCCCCACGCAAGCCTTCCAAAGGACCGGGTCACTTTCTGGCCCGAGATCATGGTAAATGAGAGACATAATAATAATAATCAGCCCGCAGGGCAGCTTGTGGCGAGCTGTTGGTGAGTAGCGACACCACGGCTACCGAGTGCTCCCGGGGAAGTTCCTGGTTCTCGTCTCCGTTTGCGGAGTGGCATCCCAAGAGAACCAGATCCCCACCTCTTGCTTGCCTTCATTCATTGCGGTCTGAGTGTCGCGAGAGATGCATCTTTGGATGTAGACTCGGGGGTGGAAGTGTCTAATGGCGTAATAGCGAGGAAACCCGCTCACGAACAGTCTTGGTGATGGTGAAATCGGGGTCGCACCTCTCGGCACCCCTCAGTCGTTTGCGCCGATGTTGTTCCTCTCTGGTAATTTACTCCGGCTTTTTAAGGAACCCATCCAGCATTCGGCAAGCCACCGTCTGCCACTCTTCTGAACATTATGATTGACTTGTTTATGGCAGACGTCCGCAATCTCCCCTATAGCCCGATTACCCAGTCCATCCATCGATCACAATAGCCTGGTTTTATTTCTTTCATTTTTCTTTGCAATAGTCTCTACACCTAGTGGAAACCATCTTTGGGTGTATCATATTGTGCACCCGAGGATGATACCCGCTATGTGTAGCCATCACGTTTAGATTAACTTAAGCCTTCCAAAGGACCGGGTCACTTTATGGCCCGAGATCATGGTAAATGAGAGACATAATAATCATTTATTTCAGACCATAGAAAAGTAACAGATCTTCATTAACTTATTGTACGGTCCATAGATATATATACCTTAAAACTAGCATACATAAAATATAAAAGGACTAAATTAATAATAACACGCTTTTTTTTATTACGCCGACAGCGTGTAGATGTCGTACGCAGGGTGTCAGCTGGCGTCTTTGCGGGCGGTGCAGCGGTGTCCCGTTGCAGGCGGCCAGTGAACCTTTGGAACTTGACACCCTTCGGCCAAAACTCTGCGCTTAAGAATGTCAAGAGATGATGAGTTAGTACTCTCACCATAAATGAATTGTAGCTCACATTATGGCGAGAGTTCAGCTTCTCGACGCGCATCGTGAATCCGGTCTTCGTGTGTAGGTACTCCTCCACAGCCTTGGCTTCCACACAGAAGTGAACGCGTGAGACGTGATCTGGGTAGTTGGTACCTCCGCTCGGAAACCAGTATTTCAAATTCGATTTAAGAAAGTAAAAAACTTAATTACTCGAGTGGGGTGTTTAACACCCCAGCGACTGTTTGATCGTCTCTAGTTATTGGAGTTTCGAATTTACAACGCTTATTTTTAAATCTTAATCATAAATAAAAGTCTAATTGTGTATGTAACTCATAAATAAAAATCTGATTTTGTATGTATTTGGTAGTTTTTTCTACGCGAGTACTTATGTATGTTTTTATGCGCGAGTAACATTAAGATCCTTTATTTTTATTATTTTCTTTGTATTTGATGGTGCAATAAAAGCTATATTGTATTGTGTATTTTAATTTGCCCAAAAAGTATGTTGTGTTACAGCGAAGCTTAGCGAGCGTAAAGCTTGAGTTTACACCCAAAGGTTCACGAGCACGTCTCGATACTGTCGTCTTAAGAATTAATATTAAATTTAACTACTTCAAAATGGCATCCCTATATTAACTAATTTTATAAATGATTGGTTAGAATTTTAGCTAACAAAGAACCCAAAAACTGTTGTGCCCTGACAGGGTTTTAATGCATTGTGTACCTACCTACTAATATACTACACCTAAGATACTTTTTTTTCAATTCAAATTCTTTATTATCAGACAACAAAGGTCCATGAAAAACACAAAATTACAAAAAAAATAAGAAAATACAATTACAACGGAGAAAACAAAACCAAAATAACTAAATCTAGAGTATAAGTAATTTCACCCAGTGGTGTCGTATTGGACAGTCATATTACTAGATATTACTTTCAGGTTGCTGTTGTTACTACTTGTCACTCTACTCATCAGAGATGCCACTCGCTTTCGCATAATTGCCGCGAAGCCATCTGTGAATGTATTAGTGAACATCTCAGATGCACTGCAGTAACGAGGCAGGCCCAACAACATCCTGAAAATGTTATTATATTGAATACGTAGGGCGTTAAGAGACTTTCGTGTACTGAACCCATAGGGTGCTCGTGTAGAAACACTGGCAGAAGGCCTTAAATAGAGAAATTTTAACCGGTATTGTACAACGAGCAAACCTACGGGCTACCATATTTCCTCTTACAGCCAACGCCCTACGTTCCCTGTCAATATCACTATACTACCTGTATGCATGAAACCACAATAAATAATATGAATAAGGCTCTGATGAATTTTAGAGTAGGTACAGAAATATATACTAACTTAGGATCAGGGTCTCTTATATTCATGTCATAGGCAGCGTAGTTCATATCTCCAAATATATCATTGATCTTTGACGTCGGCTTGGTGACGAGGCCCAAATCAAACACACTCTGAAATTAATCTGAATTTTTAGGACGCGAACAATAAATTATTTAAAAAAAACACAATTTTTAACTATTAGGATTCTACTTATTTACAATCAAAAATTAAATAAATGTAAACAATAAGAAATACTTTAAAAAATCACGCTTAGGTTAATTAATTATGATTAATTATAACGACACACCGAGAGGGCACGTCCATGTAGCTCGGCGATTTGTGGCAGAAAGAGGCTCTGTTTTTTTTCGAATGGACTATAATGTTGACCGCAGATGGCCATGACATGACGTTGGCGGGCGCAGAGGGCGCCTCGCCGGTAAAATTAGGTTGGGGCAACACGAACAAGGGCCACCACTTAGGTGCGAGCCTCGGCTTGGGCTGTTGCCAGATGCTATAAGAGGGTAGGGAGGTAACGCCTTAGGTGCACTCGTGCACCTAAGGGCGGAAACGGGGAATTCTTCGACCCCGCACCTAGCGGGGTCGGTTTTTGGTCGGGTGAGTAGTGTGCGGAAGCTGAGTTGTTGCCGTCACTTCCGGGTTAGCGTCAGTGAGTGTGGTCAACGGGGTCACCAAGAACATGTCTCGGTCTACGGAGGAGAGAAACAGGGTATGTCCCACGTT
The DNA here is from genome assembly GCA_947044415.1 of Eupithecia dodoneata. Taxonomy (NCBI): domain Eukaryota; kingdom Metazoa; phylum Arthropoda; class Insecta; order Lepidoptera; family Geometridae; genus Eupithecia; species Eupithecia dodoneata. The sequence continues at coordinate 3,817,487 of OX345683.1, read as the reverse complement.
CCTTCGGCTTTTATAGTCTAAAGTCATCTGTTACATTGGAGTATTTATATTTTTAGTTTCATCATCAGCCTATAGTAGTCCACTGCTGGACATAGGCCTCCTCCAATGAGCGCCGTAACGCCCTGTCTTCAGCTTGCCGCATCCAGCGTTTGCCCGCAGTCTTTCGCAGGTCGTCTTCCCACCTGGCCGGAAGGTGTCCTACACTACGTTTGCCGAGTTTATTTATCTTTAAATATTGATAATATTATTTTAACATTTATTCTAGCTTTATATTTGGTACACCCCCTGCCTTTCTTTAATTTACAAGGAAGAAACCTAGTTGTGTCTGGATACACGATTTTCATATTCCGTATTGAATGTTCATGTTAAATTAAATATAATAAATAAATAAATAATGTTAGACAATCCACACAGCATCATCTAGCCCCAAGCTAAGCAGAGCTTGTGTTATGGGTACTAGATGACTGATACACTTAATACAATAGATTACATAGATAGATATTTTTAATTTATTTTATTTTTCATAGATAACGACCAGAACACCCGGAAGAATCTGCACATTGAACACACAATTGTCCCGAGGCGGGAATCGAACCCGCAACCTCTTGCGTTGCAGGCGGACCTTCACTGAAACCAGTTGCAAACTATCAGCGTGAGAGTTATCATTCCCTACCTCTAACAACCTACCTCAAAAGTCTTGTACAAGTCGTCATCGATGATGAAAGGTTTTGGAACTGGTTCCTCTCTAGGCCTCGGTCTAGGTTTGAATTTCGGCCATTTCCAACCCATTCGTTTATACATCGCCTGATGTGATTTAATGAGGAGTTTTTCTTCTAATCTGCAAAGAATAACCTCTGAACGGCTTTGGATTTACAGCAATGTAAAGATAAATAAATAAGTAATGCTGGACAATCCGTACAGCATCAAGATATCTACTGTTTTCTAGGTTCTACAAGTAATTTTGGATATACACTGCCGGCCAAAAGTTTGAGACCACCTATATGAAAGTTGGAAAATGAAATAAAACTCAAAAGACAAATCAAGAGGTTTAATTATTTATTAAAATACTTATTTACCATTACACATACATTAAAAAAAAAACAATTAAAAACAAGACAAATCACATATTTACATTCAAAGGGCTGTTCATATTTTAAACAGGTTTTTCGTCAAAAAACCCTCACTTGCATTTTAAAACGTTTTTCACTAGTCGCGGCATACGAGCAATAAATTTGTTGATTGTATCTTATGAAATATTATTCCAGCTTTCTTGTAAAGCCTGCCACATATCTTCTTGCGAGGAGAGACAACGATTGCGCACATTTCTATCAAGCTCTTCCCACAAAAGCTCAATTGGGTTGAGATCGGGGCTCTGAGAGGGCCCACACCATGTTTTTTAACACCCCTTCTATTTCTTTATGTTCTAAATAGCCCCTGCATAATTTCGAACTGTGTTTTGGATCATTATCTTGTTGGAAAAAAAATCCATTCCCAATTAATCTTAAACCAGACGGAATGGCATTTTGCTGTAGTATTCGTTTATAATGCTCCTTTTTCATGATTCCTTCGACTCGTACCAAATCTCCGATTCCATGGCACGAGAAGCATCCCCAGACCATAATGAAACCACCACCATGCTTGACTGTTGGCACCACACAGTCTGGCATCATCTTTTCTTCGGCGCTACGTTTTACGAAAATTCGTCGTTTTGTACCAAATATTTCAAATTCGGATTAATCTGTCCAAAGAACTTTTTTAAAGTCTTGTTCAGTCCAGTCTCGATGGGTAAAGGCCACTGCATTCGTTTCTTTTTGTTTTGTGGTCTTAATGGTGGTTTTCGGACGGCGACGCGACCAAATAACTTAGCATCTCTCAGTCGTCTTTTTACTGTCAATGACACAGGTTTAGATGGGATTTGTTCACTTCTCCGCGGATTTCTGGTGCTGTTAGGCATCTATTCCGCTTGCTGATAACGACGATGAAATTATCCTTGCTAGAAGTGGTAGCTCACGGCTTTCCCGATCGCGAATGATCTTGATTACTGCTAGTCTCCTTGTATCGGGTTACTGTGTTATGAACAAAAGTCTTGGACAACTTAAGTTGAGAGGCAATCGCACGTTCAGATTTGCCTTCGCCGTGTGAAACAACTATGGCAGAACGAATTTCACTGCTGATTTCGCGCATTTATCCCATTTTAAGATTTCTTCACTATAAAAACGAAGAGCTCAGACTAACAAAGATAAAGTAAGATTAAATCCATGAAAACTCAGGTAATAAAACTGTTTTAGGAAGCTAAAATAATCCTTAATTTCGGTTAACGCGAAACAAAACCAAAATTATTAGCCATGAGCAGGTCATACAAATATCACACTGGCTCTACCACCTGGTCCTTGCGAAGCACTTATTGGTGTTTTGAAACAATGGACCTTTTTAGGACGATTACTTGAAAATATACAAAAATAATGACTTCTAGAAATACTTTAATAACAAAAGAATACGCAGGTGTTCAAATTAGCACTTTATCATGTGTACTTTTTAAATATTTTGATGGCAACAAAGATTTTTACAAGCGGTCTCAAACTTTTGGCCGGCAGTGTACATATATAACTTTTCATATATTATTATGAAAATGCAATTACTACGGAAGGGAGAATACAATTTCGTACCTATTGGTGTTCTGCGTAGGACGACATTTCGCATGAATATTAGTAAGTATTATATAAGATAATTTATTATTGTAGGCAATTCTGCTGTGCGATTACGATAAAACCACCCATCCTATATTGAAAGCCATTTGAATGGCCTTGAAAGCCATTTGAATGGCCATGAAAGCCATTTGAATGGCCTTGAAAGCCATTTGAATGGCCTTTGCCATTCCATTATAAATTAAGAAGTCCATTCATAGGCCTCCCCCAATGAGCGCCATAGCGCCCTGTCATCAGCTTGCCGCATCCAGCATCTACCTGCAGTCTTTCGCAGGTCGTCATCCCACCTGGTCGGAGGACGTCCTAAACTACGTTTACCGAGTCGTGGTCTCAACTCAAGAACACGTTTGCCCCAGCGGCCGTCGGTTCTTCGTGAGATATGGCAGGCCCACTGCCACTTCAGTTTGCTAATTCTTAGAGCTTTATCGATAACTTTGGTTCTCTGTCGGATATATTCGTTACGAATCCTATCCTTCAGAGAAACTCCGAGCATAGCTCTTTCCATAGCTCGCTGAGCGACTTTGAACTGGTGGACCAGCCCTATCGTGAGTGTCCACGTCTCAGCTCCGTAGGTCATAACGGGTAGTTTTACTAATGTCATTTGAACATTGTGACGTGTCCAAGAGTCCTGATTGGTCTAAGGGAAATAATGCTCTTTTTATGTTTGATATGAATTCAGGGTCAGGTCGTATACCTCATCAGTTCATCCATATAGACCCTGCACTCCTTATGCATCTGGTACATCAGGTCATCAGTGATCACAGGTTTTAGGTACCCGTAAATGGTCTCTGCATATTGCTCAGGGGGGATAGCGTCGTATATAGACCATGTCAGGCGGTATTTACGTATTATCTGAGAAGAAATATAACATATTTCATATTCATTTAATTATTGCATACACATACATAGGAAAAAAAACAAAAAAAAAGAAAACACAAAAAAAAATATACAAACCAAATGAAGCCAAAAAAAAACATCGAGAAGGGGGAAAAAAAAGATATTTCCACAAAACCCAAGGACCGAGGGGTCATCACCCCTCGAGTTGACGCCGGGGTAATGAGGCCAAGCCTCGAGGCCCCTCTGTGCCCCCACCAGGGCCGGAGTGAAATTTATTGACACATTCATCATCATCAGCATATATTAGTCCACTGCTGGACATAGGCCTCTCCCCCAATGAGCGCCATAGCGCCCTGTCTTCAGCTTGCCGCATCCAGCATCTGCCTACAGTCTTTCGCAGGTCGTCATCCCACCTGGTCGGAGGGCGCACACATACATTGTCACATAATTTTAGCTTAAGTGTTATTAGCACCTAACCTTGTTGTATGTATTTAAGCTGTAGGCCTTCCTTAAAATAAATAGTGGTCGGCAAAAGCTAGAAAGAAGAATAGAAGACTTATTTATTTATTTATTTTGAGCTATTATTGTCCCACTGTTGGGCAAAGGCCTTTCTTTTCTCCTTCCACTCCTCGCGATCCAACGCTGCAACAGGCCATGATGGAAGATGTGCCTCGAGCTCGTCACGCCATCTCATTTAATAGTTCACTTACATCAGTTAAATCAGTCATGATAGCAGAGCTCTGTATCTGGTAGCCCGGGTCTCCGAAAGGATCGCAGCGTTGCTTATACAACTTCTCGGCCTCTGCTTTCTTTTTCTCCTTCAATGCTTCTGCTTTTAGCTCTGCGTCCCTCTTTGCGTTCTCTTTCTCTTGTTTCAACTGGGAATTTAATTAGTAACTTAGTATTTTACGGAACAATTATTAATTAAAGTATTCAATATAATAACATTTTCAGGATGTTGTTCGGCCTGCCTCGTTACTGCAGTGCATCAGAGATGTTCACTAATACATTCACAGATGGCTTCGCGGCAATTATGCGAAAGCGCGTAGCATCTCTGATGAGTAGAGTGCCAGGTAGTAACAACAGCATCCTGAAAGTAATATCTAATAAATAATGACTGTCCAATACGACACCACTGGGTGAAATTACATATATTCTAGATTTAGTTATTTTGGTTTTATTTTCTTCGTTGTAATTGTATTTTCTTTTTTGTTATTTTCTGTATGTGTTTTTTATGGACCTTTGTTGTCTGATAATAAAGAATATGAATTGAATTGAATTGAATAATTGCGGAGGAATGGTTTGTAAAATAAACAAGTTTGAAAATTGGATTTTGTCAATATGTATTTCCCATAATGTAATGCAATAAATGAATGATAATAATATACATACATATATAATTCTAAGTTCATAAGCAAAATCGGCAAGAGGTTTTAAGCTTTTTGCCTGTCTTTACATGTACCTCTTTAAATATTTTATATAAAACTGCAGAATATTTATACGCTTATTTGTATGATATATTTTCGAGAATCCATATATATTTAAATGTACTAGGTTTGCTTAAAATAATCAAGAAATCAGCGAATGAATGCGTCATATCTTCAAAAACCTTATGCGGCTGGGCGAGTGGCTGCCTGTAGAGAAGTTATTATATATTCACGGGTATTTAGCGTGTTTATTTAAATTTCTTCCGACGGAAAAAATGTAAATAATCTAACGAAAATCTAAAGAGGATTTTCACTCTATCGTGGTAACGGGATGTCTGGAGTACTGGAGCTGCCTCTACAAAGCGGGGCAGCTTTTTGCATCTCCCATCATCCATTCAATTCCTGTATTCCACCGTAGGTAAATGTTAAACCACTTGATGTCGTTTACTATTACCTACTACGATCTACTTTACTATTACCTAAATTATAATCATTTAAATATATTATTTATATTTATATTTTAAGATTTTTATTATTATATGTCTCTCATTTACCATGATCTCGGGCCATAAAGTGACCCGTTCCTTTGGAAGGCTTGCGTGGGGCCGAAGCCAACAGCACAGAGGCCCTTTGAGAAGTTAATCTAAAGGCGATGACTACACATAGCGGGTATCATCCTCGGGTGCACAATATGATACACCCAAAGATGGTATCCGCCAGGTGTAGAGACTATTGCAAAGAAAAATGAAAGAAATAAAACCAGGCTATTGTGATGGATGGATGGACTGTGTAATCGGGCTATATGGGATATTGCGGATGTCTGCCATAAACAAGTCAATCATAATGTTAAGAAGAGTGGCAGACGGTAGCTTGCCGAATGCTGGATGGGTTCCTTAAAAAGTCGGAGTAAATTACCGGAGAGGAACAACATCAGTGCAAACGACTGAGGGTTGTCGAGAGGTGCGGCCCCGATTTCACCATCACGAAGACTGCTTGTGAGCGGGTTTCCTCGCTATTACGCCATTAGACACTTCCACCCCCGAGTCTACATCCTCTCTCACGACTCCACTCAGACCGGCCAATGAAGGCAAGCAAGAGGTGGAGATCTGGTTCTCTTGGGATGCCACTCCGCAAGCGGAGACGAGAACCAGGAACTTCCCCAGGAGCACTCGGTACCCGTGGTGTCGCTACTCACCAACAGCTCGCCACAAGCTGCCTTGCGGGTTTATTATTATTATTATTTTTGTTAAAAAAGTTTAGTGTTTTTTTATGTAGGAAGAAAACGTGTTCTTTTTTGTTTTAAACAAAAAAAAACAGAGATCCCTATTTGCAAATAAAAAATACAAATGATTAGCTGTAAAGAGGCTTGCAATTAATAATAATATCAAAAATTATAATAATAGCGGCGTAATAGCGAAGAGCCTCGATCAACATCTGAAGAGACTGTCGCTAGGAAGTTCGATCTAGGGCCAGATCCAAAAGGCGGTACTCCCGGACTCGACACGCATCGTCAGGAAGTTCCTCTCTCTGCAGCCCTAGTCACCGGCCGCTTGACTCTAGCGAGCGGTCGAATTTTAAATAAAAGAGTGAATAATAAAATACATGTCAAGAATGTCATAATAATGCAGCTTTAGAAGTGTGGGTTGTGGGATGTGTGCTTGAGGTAGTAGGTAGGTTGGAGTGAAAACACTTGTATTACACATACACCGTATATTAAAGCTTCCACAAACAAGTTCAGGATAAAAGTCAGAAGGAGTAGGAGACAACAGCGATAGATTTAGATTTGTACAGAAGAAAGTAACAGGAACAGAAAACATAGAATGGAAGATATAAATAAGATCGCGCGGCCGAGCACAATAAATAAAGCGGTAAGAGGCGTGCGCTTCGCGTGTGGATAGGTAGGCGACTAATGACGGTGGTCCGACGCCGGAGCAACTCAGAAGGCAAACAAAAGAATCGCTTCGGTCGGCACATTCCGCGCGCTATTCTTACTGCTGATATCGCGCGGCTTGGGTCGTGTAGAATATAATTTGTTTCGTGTAATGAATGTCTGTATTTATGAATGTGAGTAATGCATGTTAGTGTTGTTCAATAGGTACATAAATAAGTATGATATGTAGGTGTAGTGTGCAGTGATATTATATACATAAATATAAATATAAGTAGGGTCACCTACATCACTCCCTTCCCAGAGACCGACTAAGGTCGATAGAAGTCAGGAAAATGCACCCGTCGGCCTGAACGTGTCGTCCTAACAGGTGGTTCCCTGGGCGGTGGCTGTGGAAGGTCTGGAGTTGAGGGCAAGGTATCCCGATGTGGTGCGGTTGAATCGGCGGACAGTATATAGGCTGGCTTAAGGCGGTCTATGCTTACCGTCACGTCTTTGTTCGCTAAGCGTAAGGTGAAAGTTTTAGCACGTCTCTTGAGCACTTCGTACGGACCTGTGTAGGCGGGCTGCAATGAGCCACGTAGCACTTCTTCCCGGAGGAATACGTGACTACATGTGGCAAGCTCCTTGAATACGAAGGCTCTGCGAGTGTTGGAATGGTGCTGAGGTGGGATTGGACGTACCTTCTCAGCAAAAGACTTCATGCGGGCTGAGAAGTCGGTGATGTCGGTGGTGTAGTGAGCTACGTCGTGGCCGAAAAATTCACCAGGGAGACGGAGCGGCTCACCGTACATCAGCTCAGCCGATGTCGTCTGGAGGTCTTCCTTGAAGGCACTCCTGATGCCGAGGAGAACGAGTGGGAGAGACTCGGTCCAGTTTGCGTCAGCGTGGCAGGTAATCGCTGCCTTCAACTGACGGTGAAATCGCTCCACCAAGCCGTTGCACTGCGGGTGGTAAGCTGTCGTCCTACGGTGATCGAAACCGATGGACTTCGATAGCTGCTGAAACAGTGCCGACTGAAATTGCCTACCTTGATCGGTAACGATCTCCGTAGGACAACCGTATCGGGCCACCCAACAGGAAACGAACGCTTTAGCCACTGTTTCGGCGGTGATATCGGTAATAGGCACTACTTCCGGCCATCGCGTGAAGCGGTCGACGGCGGTGAGGCAATACCGATAATCACCAGCAGGCGGAAGAGGGCCGATCAGGTCTAAATGGACATGTCTGAAACGCGCTGAAGGCAAATCGTGCTTACCTAAAGGTGAGGCAACGTGTCTGGTTACCTTCGAGCGCTGGCAGGTCAGACATGCCTTAACCCATTCACGGCAGTTTTTCCGCATCAGTGGCCAAACGAAGCGTTGTGCAACGAGCTTGGCTGTAGCGTTGGCGCCAGGGTGACTGAGTGAGTGAAGACAGTCGAATACCTGCTGACGCAGTTGCTGCGGGACGAAAGGTCTGGGCGTCGCTGTACTGACGTCGCAGTACAAAACAGCACGACTCCAAGGAATGGTCGTCCTAGTTAGGCGAAGTGAGGTCTCGCCACTGAGGTGTTCAGCTAGGTCTGGATCAGTGGCTTGGAGCTCGGCCATCACTTCCAGGTCAACTGGCATCTGCAGTTCTTCGACACGCGACAAAGTATCGGCGACCACGTTGTCTTTGCCGGCGATGTGTACGATGTCGGTAGTGAACTGCGAGATAAAGTCGAGGTGTCTATACTGACGCGGCGAGCTGTTACTTTTCCGCTGATGAAAAGCGTAACAGATAGGCTTGTGGTCAGTATAGACGGTGAAGTGAGTGGCCTCCAGCATATGCCGAAAGTATTTTATGCTCTCGTAGATGGCAAGGAGCTCGCGGTCGTACGGAGAGTACTTGGTCTGCGATGGGCTCAACTTGCGAGAGAAAAATCCTAACGGCTGCCAGTGTCCATCCTTCAGCTGTTGTAGGACTCCACCTAAAGCTGTATCCGAAGCATCAGTGACGAGTCCTAACTTGGCCTGCGAGTCTGGATGAGCTAGAAGAGCTGCATCGCAAAGACTCTTCTTGCACGCCTCGAACGCGCGCAGTGAATCGCCTTCTATGGCTACGGGATGGGAAGCTTTAACCGAGCCGGTCAGCAAGGCATTGAGCGGCGCTTGAATTTGCGCAGCGTTGGGCAAAAATCTGCGGTAAAAATTCACCATCCCCAAAAATCGTCGGAGCTCTCTGACGGTTTTTGGAGGTGGGAACTGCGATATAGCTTCTACCTTGCTTTCCAGTGGTTTGGTGCCCTTCTCAGAGATGTGGTACCCGAGGAACGTTACCTCCGAGACGCCGAAGACGCATTTGGCTGAGTTGACCAGCACGCCGTACTTGCGCATGCGGTCGAAGAGCTGGCGTAAGTGGTCTTCGTGCTCGTCTGACGATCTGCTGTACACTAAAAAATCGTCCAGATAAGGGTAACAGAAGTCGAGTCCCCGGGTCAGCTCATCCACGAACCTCTGGAAGGTCTGGGCAGCGTTCCTTAATCCAAAAGGCATATTACATAGCTCGTATAAGCCGAAGGGCGTGGATATGGCGGTTTTAGGGATGTCTGCTTCCTCCACCGGCAGCTGGTTGTAAGCCTTAACTAAATCTATGACCGAAAAATACTTACAACCAGACAGACTGTGTGAAAAATCGTGGATGTGGCGAATTGGGTACTGGTCAGGAATAGTCCGCGCGTTAAGTAACCTATAATCGCCACAGGGACGCCACCCGTTATCTTTCTTACTAACAAGATGCAAGGGCGAGGCCCACGGACTATCGGATGGCCGAGCTGTTCCGTTCGCTAGCATGGCATCAAATTCCTGCTTCGCTATCCGTAATTTATCGGGGGCGAGACGACGCGGGGAACATGATACAGGTGGACCAGGTGTAGTGCGAATGTGGTGTGTAATTTTGTGCTTAACGATACCAGGAGTACCAGCAGGGCGTGTTATTTCCGGGTATTCACCTAAAATTCTATGGTACTTACCATCGCCACCAGTCGCTACCTTTACACTAGATACAAGATAACCATTTACATCTAATGAAGCTACAGTGCTAACATTGGTAAGGCTATCGACAAGTTTTTGTTGGCTGACGTCGACGATGAGGCGGTAGTGCGACAAAAAATCTACGCCTATAATGGCTTTCGTGACGTCAGCGACAACAAAGCGCCAAGGAAAATTACGGCGGAGGCCTAAATTTAAATTGAGCTGAATATAGCCGTAAGTGTCGATAGCCGAGCCATTGGCAGCACTGAGCTGGTACGAGGTTTTACACCGGGGTTCACTGATCGCGGAAATCGGATACACACAAATGTCACTTCCAGTGTCTATTAAAAATTGTGTCGAAGTTCCACGGTCCGTTATGAAGAGGCGACCTAAGTTGGCGGTACTGCGGCAGTCCTTGGTCGCCATCACTGACTGCCCGTCGCGTTTCCCGCCTTGAAGTCGCAGGGCTTGGTGCACCTGCGCGCCTCGGCCCCGTGCGTAGAGTGGTACCAGCACAAGGGCCACTTCCGGTAGCTGGACTGCGAGCGGCGCGACGACGAACGAGTCCGTTGACCTTTGCCTCGTCGCTCGGTCGATCGGGAATGGTGCTGCGACTGCGCAGTTAACGCGCTTACCTGCTGTGTGAGCTTGGCTACCTGTCGCGTCAACTCATCGATTGATGATGATGATGGTTGCGTCGCCGATGATGATGATGATGCGGCGGTCGCTGATGATGATGATGGTTGTGCGGCGGTCGCTGCTACGTGGTATATCGGCGGCGGCGTCGCGATGTCATGGATTCGGTCAGCGAGCTCGGCGAGTGAATCCAGGGGCAGCGTACACTGCGAGGCGACGATCGGCTGCATCGACGTAGGTAGTCGGCTGGACCAGATGGTTCTCACGAAGTCCGCTGGTATGTTCGGTCCGGCCAGTCGCTGTAGATGTCGTAAGAACTGCGACGGCTTCCGGTTTCCCAGCTGTTCGAGTGATAGAAGCTGTTTCACCTGGTTTTCTCGAGTCGCCGACAGTCGCTTGATAAGCTCGTCCTTGAGTCGTTGATAATCGGGAGGACCGATTAAAATATCCTCGACCTCGGCGGCGTATTGGTGATCGAGGTTGGCCGACACGTGGTAAAATTTGACCGTCTCGTCTGCCACTCGCATTAATGCGAATTGGCCTTCTACCTGTGCGAACCATATCGCCGGTTTTTCGGGCCAAAACGGTGGTATTCTAATATTCATCGGCGGCGGTGTCGGCGAAATGTCGGTCTTGACGGGCGTAGCCATTTTGTGTCGTACACGGCGCTGGCGCGTGTTTACACCAACTTGCGAATTTCCAGAATCCGTTTCGCTCGAATGCTTCCTCGATCCAGGTTGTTCTGTAGGCGTCGACATCGATTGTTTGTCTCCTCGGTGTTCTCCACGGGGTCACCAGTTTAGAAGTGTGGGTTGTGGGATGTGTGCTTGAGGTAGTAGGTAGGTTGGAGTGAAAACACTTGTATTACACATACACCGTATATTAAAGCTTCCACAAACAAGTTCAGGATAAAAGTCAGAAGGAGTAGGAGACAACAGCGATAGATTTAGATTTGTACAGAAGAAAGTAACAGGAACAGAAAACATAGAATGGAAGATATAAATAAGATCGCGCGGCCGAGCACAATAAATAAAGCGGTAAGAGGCGTGCGCTTCGCGTGTGGATAGGTAGGCGACTAATGACGGTGGTCCGACGCCGGAGCAACTCAGAAGGCAAACAAAAGAATCGCTTCGGTCGGCACATTCCGCGCGCTATTCTTACTGCTGATATCGCGCGGCTTGGGTCGTGTAGAATATAATTTGTTTCGTGTAATGAATGTCTGTATTTATGAATGTGAGTAATGCATGTTAGTGTTGTTCAATAGGTACATAAATAAGTATGATATGTAGGTGTAGTGTGCAGTGATATTATATACATAAATATAAATATAAGTAGGGTCACCTACAGCAGCTGTACCTATATGGGCATTGTCCTCTACCCTTGGTCTTTAGGTATTTTACCATAGTTAGATGCCTAGTTTTCCCACACTTATCAACTCTTATAACCTGATCTTTCGTCTTCCCCTTAGTCGCTTTTATCCATTTGAGGTCATCTTCTATTCTCTCCTCAATGGTCGGGTACTGGCCGGTCATGACAACTACTGTCCCGCCGTCCACCTCGTATGGGAATTCAGGGAAAAAACCGTAGCCATAATACCTGCAATTAATAAACGTATTTAAATAATAAAAAAACTCAACATGGCTGATGCGTTTAAGTGCAAAGAAATAAACTATGCGTTATTTAAACACTGATTAAATGTCGTCGTGTGTGTTTGTGAGTTTCGGAGAGACGCCAAAAATATGGGATTTTTTTAACGCATCTTTTAAAAAAATACTGAAACTGACCATTCTTTGAACCAAGTATGTATTTGTTCTGTAATATCTTCACATTGACCATCCTTCTTGCAGAATATAACTCTCTCGCTCTCTCTCGCTGTCTCTCGATCGAAGGGGTCCTGTATCTTTTCTCTCTCTCTTCTACGTCTTGCGTACACCTGAAAAATAAGTATAATTTAATAACTACATACCTAGTATCCATGCCTGTACACCTAGTGCATGTATACCTAGTACAATACCCATGGCCTATTTGTTGTACTGCGGCACACACATGTTTACCTACATTAAGTATACTTTAGTAGCCATTTTAATTGTGTTATTGTACTTTAGTTTAATATTGTATCTTTCTCTATGTTAATTGTATGTGTGTGTTTTTAGTACCAAATAAACGTTTCATCTATCTATCTATCTAGTATAAAACAAAGTCGCTGCCCACTGTCAACTCATGCTGAGGCAAAGCCATTTTGTTACTGGACTTACACTACACAGTTACCTACACGTTTCCTCTTAGATAAGGTAAGTTTATTATATTCTTTGTGGGTTTTATTACATATAAATTCATGTATTCTGTCTATCTCTCCCTATCATAGATCTTTAAAACTACGCAACGGATTTTGATCCTTTTTTTTTAAATATATAGAGTTATTCGTTAAGGTTTATAAACCTTGATGACACATAGATTTCTACGCTAGCGTAGCCGCTAGGCGCGACTAGTAAATAATAAAAGCTGGACGGTCAAAAATAAAAATCGGTTCAAAAATTACCTCGCCCCGTCATAATATATAAATAGATAAATAATGCCATGGACAAACCAAACAGTATCATCTAAGGCTCTAGACAGACGGACTGCATTTCAACTGCAATCCAATCGCAAATTGCAGTTCAGGTGCAGTTGACACGACTGCAATAGAACTGCAAACCAAACGCGCAGTCCGATTGCATTTCAGTTGCAGTCGGCGTGCAGCCGTGTGAACTGCACACCGTCTGCATTTAAACTGCATCCGAACTACACCATACCCACCCGCCCGCACTAATTTTACGCTCCGCCCCCCCACGCATAGAATCAGTAGGAGAAACAAGGTGTGCAGTTTGAATGCAGTCGGTGTGCATTTAACACGACTGCAGGCCGACTGCAACTGAACTGAAATGAAATGAAAGTTTATTTCTTTAGGCTTACAAATAAGCACTTAGACAAGTCATATTTTATACTATTCATTATTATATTGATGTTCACTTCAATTTTTTATCCACCAGTGGAAGCAGTGAGAAGAAACCACTAGTATGTTCATAACTTATGTGTCTAGTACATATGATTTGCTTATCAGTAAGTTGTTAGATTTCTAAGCAATTGGTGTAAAATAAGTTTATCAAAAACTTTACTGAATGTAGGCAGTACTGATATTGGTCTAAAGTTAGTTGGGTCAGACCTACTACCCAATTTAAACAATGGTATTATTTTATTATGTTTCATTAGATCAGGAAATACACCACAATCAATGGATTCATTAAATATAAAAGCTAGATCTGGTGAAATGGTATCAATTAAAGGTTTAATAATTCTTACGGAAATGCCCCAGAGATCTGCAGTTTTTTTAATATTTAAAAGTTTAAAGGATTTTTTTATATCGTGTTCATTAACATGGGTGAAATTAAATTTACTATCGCATTTAGGTTCATTTTCTTTAAGTAATGATTCGGCTATTACTTGAGAAGAGTTCAGACACTTTGTAGTACAGATTGGAATGTCAGTAAAAAAAAAATCAAATGCTTGCGCTACCTCGACATCATTTTTGATGGAGCAATCATTAATCTTTAAATTGTAATCATTAATGTAGGTACTGACCTTTCCAGTCTCACTATTAATTATTTTCCAGGCTGATTTTATTACATTTTCACTATTTTTAATTTTCTAAATATTTTTGAGTAATTTTTTACTTTTTCTTGGAATTCCTGGCTAAAATTGTACTGCTTTTCACTGTACAGTTCATACAACTTGTGTCTACTCTTATGTATACCTACTGTTGCCCACTCACTAAAGCTAAGTTTTTCTGAGACCAAGATTGATTTGGGTATGAATATTGAATTGAACGCAGTAGTGAATTTATTAAAAAACTACAATACGATTCATTTGGATTGTTATGTGAGTAGTTAGGTGATGGTTTAAAATCCCAATCCAATTTCAACCGTTCAAATCGATCTGTGGTCACAGGAATGTACTTAATATTTTTTTTACAATTATTATTTTTAACTTGATGTATTAATTTAATTAGTTGACCTAAGTGGTCTGATTTTAAATGGCTTATAATTTTGTGACTGACAATTTTTTCATTTTGGAAAACAAATATATTATCTATACATTTTACTGATGTTTCAGTTAACTGCAATCGGACCGCGCGCCTTCAATTCCTAGGAGACTTCTCTTTTTACACAGACTATATACTTGTCTTATGTAATGTCTTAAATACAGCAGTTTATAAATAATTATAGTATTGTATTGTATTTTTGTAGCAATATGTATATATGTATTTAATCAAAGCATTACAACTATTTTCACAGGTATCACCTAATACAATAGTGTAGTCAACTTAATTAATCGCAAGCATCGAATTTAATAAAACTAATAATCAAATATACACATGTCAATGAGCAAAATAAAATAAAATATAATCACAAATGTCCTTAATAAAAATAATTCAATACATCAATGAGCAAAATAAATTCAATTGACAGTAATATACACAATAATATTATTATTAACCATAACATAAATTGAATAGTATAGCCATTGCGAACTCGCTCAGTGAACACTGGAATACATCAATGGTTTCCGCTACCCGATTTATCAGCATTGCCTTAAAGCGGGGCAATGCAGCCAGAGTCGGGTTCGACCGTTACCTACTGATATACTCGTATACCGGTACCGTATACTCTTTAAACCAATGTACAGTTAGCTCAATAGTAAATACTACAATACAAAATTCAAACACAGGAAAAAAAACAGTAAAGAACAAACAAACAAAGATACAGATGCACAATGGGCGGCGTTATCGCTAAAAGCAATTTCTTCCAGGCAACCTTTGGATGGACACGTAACTATAGTATAGGTATAGACGGTGGCGTATTGTAGACTGATGTTGTATATAAATTATATACAATACAAAACATGTACAAATACTTGTTTATACGTTCATGGAAATAAATACTGATTATATACACTATTATACATAATTAATAATTAACTATTTGAAGTCGAAGAAAGAAAGGGTTCACACTACATGTTTGATACTAGTTCTAATTTGTTTCTGTTCCTTGATTGTAATATTGTATGTTTTCAAATTAATAAAGAATGAATTGATCAAATAAATTTAGCTATTGTACTTCGTTTAGGGACTGGTAGGTACCATTCGGTTTTCCTCTTCGTAATGCAGCCTAGACTGGTAAGCATCCGGAAGAATGCCCAAGATTATATCCCTCTTTGTTTCTTCCACCTGCTTCCTCTTAAGCCGCATGAATTCCCTGAAAATACAAGGAAAATTCATCATCATCATCAGCCTATATTAGTCCACTGCTGGACATAGACCTCCCCCAATGAGCGCCATAGCGCCCTGTCTTCAGCTTGACGCATCCAGCGTCTACCTGCAGTCTTTCGCAGGTCGTCATCCCACCCCGAACGCAATCAAATCATGGTAAATATCCCGTGTTAAATGACTTTTGTGTACGCAATTTACCTGCAAACTCTTTTGATGTAAGCCGATGCCCTTTTCTTGACCTCCAAAGGCGCCTCAACACAGTCTTTTTTCTTGTAAAACGTTCTTCGCAGCGCGCATTGACTTATAAAATTTCTCATAAAGTATTTTCTGAAAGAAATATGAATATACAGTTTTTAAGTTTTTTGTCAAACATAATTCGACCTTATACTGAGCCTTTCCACGACAAAACTACAATGACAGGTGAAGCTTTGTTATTTAGTCGTGAAAAAGGCTTACTACAAAATATGAAAAAAGAAACAGAATAATTATGATATTTTGTAGTCAATCAATAGATTTCTTTCCAGCCCTGGTGGGGGCACAGAGGGGCCTCGAGGCTTGGCCTCATTACCCCGGCGTCAACGGGGTGACGACCCCTCGGGTTAGTGAGAATTTCTTTTTTTTCCCTTCTCATCTCTGTTTTGGCCAAGGACTCTATGGTGGTTCCGCTCTCGGTTCTATATATGTCATCATCTGTAAACCTAGCTGGAAGTTTCTCCAAAACTTTGTAAATAAATAAATAAATCCTGTAATGTAACTCTACCTACTCCATCATATTTATATTATAGCAGCACGTACATGTGTTTATGTTGCAATCAAGTTCTGATCAAACTTTATGTAACCTCATAATTTAATGTGATTGTGATGTGTTTTGGACGTTAAATAAACAAATAAATAAATGCCTAAAGGAAATAAAGCACTTTGGTATTTAATAAATAAAATGACTAAAAATAAATTGGTAAGTAAATACCTAAATCTCTCCATTCGTTGTATTAAACACATATGTATGAATTCAAGGGGTATTATTGTATGAACACTTGGCGCTGAAAATAATATGAAAAATCAATTTAAAAAATAATATAAAAATTCGATTACGAATCCTATCCTTCAGAGAAACTCCGAGCATAGCTCTTTCCATAGCTCGCTGAGCGACTTTGAACTGGTGGACCAGCCCTATCGTGAGTGTCCACGTCTCAGCTCCGTAGGTCATAACGGGTAGTACGCACTGGTTGAAAACTTTAGTTTTCAAGCATTGCGGTATGGATGACGAGAAGACTCGACGTAGTTTCCCAAATGCTGTCCAGCCCAGCTGCCTATTTCTTCAGATATAAGTATTGATTATCATTCACTAAAGAAACACAAATACATGGCCGGCCCACTGCCACCTCAGCTTGCTAATTCTTTGAGCTACAATGTTACTCACGATGATGATAACTAACCAATAGAAAGCTCTTCTTCTTCTTCCTCCACCTCCTCAACCTGAGGAGGAGCCGGATTTTCTGTGGCCATACCTCCCATAACATCATCCTCTTCTGCTATTGGCTGTGCCGGAGGCGGTTTCGGTTTCTTCGGCTATTTAATAAATAATGTGGACAAAACAGTAACGTCATAAAAACCGGCTCAGTGCGAGTCAGACTCGTGCACGAAGGGTCTCGTACCCGAACAGGGTATCAGTAAAAACGGCAAAAAAAATATATATGGGAATGGGAATGGATCCCTTAAATGTTTGTTGTTTTTTAATTCAATTTTTATGTTTGTTGTTTTTAATTATCTGTTTTTTTAGTATTTGTTGTTAAAGCGGCATCAACAATAAATACATCATCTGTGAAAATTTCAACTGTCTAACTATCACGGTTCATGAGATACAGCCTGATGACAGACGGACAGACGGACAGCGGAGTCTTAGTAATAGGGTCACGTTTTACCCTTTGGGTACGTAACCCTAAAAACAAATACCTCACCCCCGGTGGTACCCGAAAATACTAAATACAATATTAATGATTTTTCAAAGTTTTGTCTCAGAATTTTCGGGCGTAAAGGTTAAAACTGTTTTAGTTCTAGACCTAGAATAACATATAGGCTACTTTAATCCCGAAAAATGCGTGCGAAGCCGCGTGTAGACACTAGTTATCACTACATAGTATAAAACAAAGTAGCTTCCCGCTGTCTGTCTTTCCCTATGTATACTTAGATCTTCAAAACTACGCAACGGTTTTTTATGCGGTTTTTTTGAGTGATTCAAGAGGGAGGTTTATAAACCATTTGACACATAGATTTCCACGCGGGCGAAGCCGCGGGGCGCAGCTAGTATAAATATAAATGTTTTACTTTAGGAGGTGGTCTATTCTTCCTTCTCTCAGCTGCCTTCCACATTTGCTGCAGCATTTGTTCCATGGAGTCGGGGCGGCATTCTAATGGCAAATGGTAGGGCACGATTATCTGAAAAAATACAGACGGATCGAGCACCTTCGGATCAAACGTGTTCTTGAGTGGAGACCGCGACTCGGTAAACGTAGTGTAGGACGCCCTCCGACCAGGTGGGATGACGACTTGCGAAATACTGCAGGTAGATGCTGGATGCGGCAAGCTGAAGACAGGGCGCTATGGCGCTCATTGGGGGAGGCCTATGTCCAGCAGTGGACTGATATAGGCTGATGATGATGATGATGATGTAATTTTAATTTTCTAACGTACCCAAGAGTCATGTAAGGTGATTAAAGTGATTAAAGCAGGTTTCGTTTCGAATTAAGCTCAACCACAACCAAAAGACTAAATTGTTCTGCTACTGGACGATTATTATGATTAATGCCCATAATCCGTATAAATAATAAATGATGCTGGACAATTCACACAGCATTATCTAGCCCCATGGTAAGCAGAGCTTGTGTTATGGGTAACTCAAAAGATTTGAACTATATGTCTGAAGAAATAGTTAATTTAGAAAGGGCACTTCATGATGTAACATGTAAATATAACCAAGCCCAAAAACAAGCCAATGACCACTATCTAAAAATGCAAGATACTGTGAACAATGACAGTTTATATATTGAAGTACGGCATAGCTGCACTCAAACAGATCTTGAGACAGCCACGGTGAAGAGTAACACTTTGACTAGAGACTGTGCTGCGGATGTAGTGCCCCCCTCATCACTGGTGTTACCATCCGCGCTCCTAGCGGTGTCGCCATCACCCTCACACGAAGACCTCTGTGATAGCTCTAGTAACAATTCAGTACCGATTGCACTCACTGAGGGTCTATCAGTGCGAGCTGGACCATCTCCGGTTAAGGAATTAAATCTAGACTCTAGTCAATATACCCGGAAAACTGTGATATACTCAGATAAGTTGGGTGCTGGGGTGGGTATTATGCTGAGTGACTTACTTGTACAAAATGTACTCAATCATTGCTATCCAAATTGTAATATAAATATAATTACTGATCGTATTCAGCAAGATGACTCTTTGAATAAAAACACAACTTTAATTGTTCAGCTAGGTGAAAGTTGTGTCAAGCGGTCACAGTTGATAAGGCTAGTTGAAGTACTTTTAGAAAAGATAGAAAATGGACTAGGGAAACTTATTATTTGCTCCTTCCCTTACTCAAAATCATTAACATCACAGCAAAATGAAAATTTATGTAAAAATAACATGCTGCTATACAATATGACATGTCGTCATAGTGACGTTTTAATTTTTGACACTAATAAATTTATTAGTAACACTTTTATAACAAGGGATACTATGTACCTTACCAAACAAAGTAAATTGATAATTGCTAAATTGTTAGCATATAATATTTTTGATCCCGTTATAAGTAGTATAACGCAGTTACCTGACGAGCCTGTGTGTGTAGTTAGTAATAGTACTAATGAGGGCATCAAAGCGACTGTGTCAGTAAATACAAATTTAAACTGATCACATCGACAATGGGAAAGCCAAATACATTTCATATAGTCCATCAGAATATACAAGGCTTACCCAGCAAAGTTCTAGAATTAGAACTATTTTTAAATTATTTAAATGTAGATGTTATGTGCATAACAGAACACTGGATTGTGAAAAATCAGTTACTTCCCTTTTATCATAACTATTGTCTTGCAAGTTCCTATAAAAGAAAAGCTGCAATACGTGGTGGCTCTCTGATTATAGTTAAAAATAGTCTTAAATGTAAAGAACGGAAAGATATTGTTAAACTTAGTATTGAGAGAACTATTGAACTTTCTTGTGTGGAACTGGAGCGGCATATCATAGTGTGTGTGTACCGCCCTCCCGACGCAAATCAGGTAGACTTTGAAAGTACTATGGAAGAAGCTATGCTAAAAGTATTTACTTGTAGGAAGGATCTCATTGTCTGTGGCGATTTTAATATAGATATTTTAGCGAATCCTCTCGCTGATAGATTGATTAATTTATTCAAATGCTTTAACTTACAACACCTTTTCAATGATCCGACTAGGGTAACCCTAACTTCTGCCACTTGTTTAGATAATATTTACTGCAGTCAATCTCCAACCAATAAAGCAGTAATTAAGCATTTCAAATCAGACCATTATGGTCAGAGTGTTAACTTTATTAATAATTTGAATGACAAAAAAACAGTTGAGGAATATACCTACAGGCCTATCACAGAGAGCCGTATTAGTAAATTTAAATGTAAAGTAGATCTAGCAGTAGCTAATATACCTTGTTCTGATGACCCTAATGGTTTATTTAACAGACTTTTTAATGTTATAAACAAAGAACACAATGAAGTATTCAAACTTAAAACATGCACAGTTAGAGATAGGGTCGGGTTTACTGATTGGGCCACTCCCGGCATTTACAGAAGTAGGAATAGGCTATACGATCTCTATGGTGCTAGAGAAGCTATGTTACATGACCCTGCGTTTCTTTTGTATGTAAATAACTACTCGAAAACATTTAAGAAAGTCTGCAACACAGCAAAATGCCTATTTTTGAAGAATAAAATAACAAACTCATCTAATAAAATAAAAGCGACATGGAGACTAATAAATAATGAAACTGGTAAATCAAAGCCACGTAATAGAGAAATAAAGTTAAAAGTTAATAATTCAATTCTTATAAATGAAAAAGATATTGCAGATGCTTTTGATGGATTCTTTGCTGATATCCCTAAAATTGTAACCCGGTCTCTCAATTCCTCTGCTTTAAAGGCAGTTGAATTATTAGAATCATCTGTTGAGAAATGTAAGGAAGTCTTTATCTTTAGTCACGTAAATGGTAATTACATTGTAAAAACTTTTAAATCTATAAACATCAAAAATACTGAGGATCTCTGGGGCATTTCAACTAAAGTACTAAGTTCAATTATTAAGGAAGTGGCTCCCTGCTTGGCCCATATTTTCAATAATTGTGTAGACGCAGGAGTTTTTCCTGATCTTATGAAATGTAGTAAACTGGTTCCTCTTTACAAATCTGGTAGCCATACTGATCCGGCCAATTACAGGCCAATTTCAATACTTCCTGCAATAAGTAAAATTTTCGAAAAAATTATCCTCTCTCAGTTGACTTCACACTTCAACCTTAACAGGCTGTTTCATAAAAATCAGTTTGGCTTCACCAAGGGTAGATCGACAACCGATGCTGGCACAGTTCTATTAAAGCATATATTAGATGCCTGGGATAAAGCAAAAAACGCTATTGGTGTATTCTGTGACCTTTCTAAGGCTTTTGATTGCGTGGATCATGGTACACTAATTAGAAAGTTGGAACACTATGGAATTAGTAACAAGGCACTGGACCTTATGCAATCATATTTAGCTGATAGAGTTCAAAAAGTAGATATTGGTAAAGAAAGATCTAGAGGATCAAAACTTGAACTAGGCGTCCCGCAAGGATCAATATTAGGTCCTTTTTTATTTTTAGTATATGTAAATGATCTTCCGTTTTTAGCAAAAGATCTTTGTGATATTGTCTTATTTGCTGATGATACTTCATTGATTTTTAAAGTTGATAGAAATAAAGATAACTATGACGATGTAAATAATTCGCTTTCACAAATACTAGATTGGTTCACCGCCAATAACCTACTACTCAATGCTAAAAAGACTAAATGTATAAAATTCATGCTACCGAATGTAAGAGAACTCCCAACAAAAATAATGCTGAAGGATGAGATTCTTCACCTTGTAGACTCTACTGTATTCCTAGGGTTACATATTGATTCTTCTCTTCAATGGAAGTCGCAAATAGAGGCTCTGGCAGGTAGACTTAGTTCAGCAGCTTATGCAGTTCGAACAATTAGATATATTACCAATGAAGACACAGCTAGGTTAGTTTATTTCAGTTACTTCCATAGTATTATGTCTTATGGTATTTTGCTTTGGGGACAGGCAGCTGACATCCAGACCATATTTGTTCTTCAAAAAAGGGCGGTACGCGCTATTTATAAATTAAAGCCACGAGATTCTTTGAGGGAATTATTTAAAAACATTAATATTCTGACTGTAATATCGCAATACATCTATGAAAATCTAATGTATACCCACAAAAATAAGGATAGCCTTATGAAAAAGTGTGATGTTCACAATAGAAATACAAGAAACAAGAACAAGTTACACATCCCATCATTTAGATTACACAAGGTAGGGAAATCATTTATGGGCAATAGCGTGCGCTTCTATAATAAGCTTCCATCTGAAGCAACTGAGCTCCCTATTCGTAAATTTAAAAATTACATAAAAATAAATCTCATCAAGAAGGCTTTCTACTCCATAAATGATTATCTAAATGATGTTAATGCGTGGCCAGATGTCGCTCAGTTTCGCACCGACAATAGTATGTAAGTAATTTGTTATTGTGCATAGCTTTACTTAAATATTGACATGTATCGAATCATACTATATTTAGACTTAAATAGGCAAATAACCATGTATTAGACATATAAGAGATGAACATGCTAGTGGTTTCTTTTTCACTTCTTCCACTAGTGGACAAAAAATTGAAGTTACTCCATAAATGATTATCTAAATGATGTTAATGCGTGGCCAGATGTCGCTCAGTTTCGCACCGACAATAGTATGTAAGTAATTTGTTATTGTGCATAGCTTTACTTAAATATTGACATGTATCGAATCATACTATATTTAGACTTAAATAGGCAAATAACCATGTATTAGACATATAAGAGATGAACATGCTAGTGGTTTCTTTTTCACTTCTTCCACTAGTGGACAAAAAATTGAAGTGAACAGTAAAATATTTTATTTTTGATAATAATTTAATGTATAAATATGACTTGTCTAAGTGCTTATTTTGTAAGCCTAAAGAAATAAATGATTTTTTACTTTTACTTTTTACTTTACTAGATAACTGATATACATAATAGAATACATTACATAGATATGTAGATATTTTTTATTATACATAGAAAACGACCAGAACACCCGAAACAAATATCTGCAGATCGTACACACATTTGTTCCGAGGCGGGAATCGAACCCGCAACCTCATGCGTCGCAGGCGGACCTTCGCCCACCGCGCCACATCGGTCGTCAAATATAGTATGCCCAGCAGTGAGTAAAATCAGGTTGTGGAAAGCCGGTGTCACCTGTATATCATAGGGGGTTAGCCTCAGCTGCGTTAGCGCTTTGTCGACGTAAACGTAGTCGTTCACGATTATATGAACCAGTTCATTCCTCAGCTCGAAGATGCTGAAAAACAGAAATATCTGTTAGAAAACGCAAGATATTTGATATGGTGTGTTAAGCGGTTTTTGCAGTTTTGTCTGTGCGTGAGCCTCCATCTGTATAGGCATTTAAAGAATATCTATCTATGTAATGTTACTTATCTAATACCCATAACACAAGCTCTGCTTAGCTTGGCTCTAGATAATTGTGTGAATTGTTCGACATTATTTAAGCGCTGACTGCACTCTGTTCAAGTGGTTTGTGTCGGTGCTACGCCGTAGCATGTAGCTTCCATAGCAGCTTGTGTTGGTGCCACGCCGTAGCGTTACTGCTACGTCCCGGAACCCATTTTGTAAGATTTAGTGTTAATTTTTAATTCTTCGATTAGGTAAATAAAAAATACTCTGCCTGCGGCTTCGCACGCGTGGTTTCTATGGAAACGCTTTCAAGGTTTTTTTTATACCATGGAAACATATTTATGGGATAAAAATTGATTTTTCCAGGATGATTCCAGGCTTGGGGGTACATCTATGCAAAATTTCAGCCTTATCCAATCAGTAGCTTAAACGTGAAGAACTATCAAACATTCATCCAAACAACCAAACTGTCGCATATTATAATATTAGTGTGATCTGATTTGATAATTTACAGTTATTGTCAGCTTCTCTGTAAGCCTTAAGTAATATCATCCGCCTTTCTTCTTATCAGCCTTTATTAGTCCACTGCTGGACATAGGCCTCCCCAATGAGCGCCATAGCGCCCTGTCTTCAGCTTGCCGCATCCAGCATCTAGCTGCAGTCTTTCGCAGGTCGTCATCCCACCTGGTCGGAGGGCGTCCTACACCCCCCAGCGGCCGTCGGTTCTTCGCGAGATATGGCCGGCCCACTGCCACTTCAGCTTGCTAATTCTTTGAGCTATATCGAGTGTGAGCTATGTATTTGAATACGTGAAACAAACTAACCGTTTCATGAATACACCGAGGATTTCCAACATGTAGGTCGCGCGTTGTAAATGTACACTGTTCAGATAAGCATGGTATATCTTGTTCAAGAGATCTATGTACTGAGCGTATGTTCTACCGACCACCTCTGGTGGTAGATAACGGCTTTTGAGACGAAGAGATTTTGCTGCTGCCAACTGAAAATAAAAAAATCTTGTTATAGAGCTGAGACGTGGAGACTCACAGCTCGTTGAGCGACTTTGAACTGGTAGACCAGCCCGGTCTACCAGTTCAAAGTCGCTCAACGAGCTATAGTAAGAGCTATGCGCGGAGTTTCTCTAAAGGATAGGATTCGTAATAAATACATCCGACAGAGAACCAAAGTTATTGACGCAGTCGCGACGTTATCGCGGTAGCTTTATGAATTAGCAAACTGAAGTGGCAGTGGGTCGGCCATATCTCGCGAAGAACCAACGGCCGCTGCTGGGGCAAACGTGTTCTTGAGTAGAGACCACGACTCGGTAAACGTAGTGAAGGACGCCCTCCGGCCAGGTGGGATGACGATCTGCGAAAGACTGCAGGTAGATGCTGGATGCGTCAAACTGAAGACAGGGCGCTATGGCGCTCATTAGGGGAGGACTATGTCCAGCAGTGGACTGCTATAGGATGATGATAATAGAATTTCACATTTCTAGGGGGATATCGAGTATATATAATCTAGCCTATATCACCCGGGGATAGTAGACAGTAGACCAACAATGACATAATTTTTAAAATCGGTCCATACGTTTCGGATCCTATTCAAAACAAACAAACAGAAAATCGAATCTTTCCTCTATAATATTAGTTTAGATAATTATTCAACAACTCCTTCACTTAAACTCGTCTGAAGTGTCTCGAGCATAACTTCAAAACATACTCGAATATGCTTGCCCCATATCTTTACTCGTACCTCGACCACGATTCAACCTCTACTCAAACTCCAAACGCGCTTCGGTATGCTTGATCGTAAAAAATCCCTTCACTCGAAGTAAACTTCGTAAATTTTCTCATACAAGTGAAGAAATGAACTGTCATCTCAAGAATGAATGAATGAATGAACTCTTTATTGTACCCAAAATAACAAAATAACACCTTATATCTAAATCTTACATAACAATAGGCGGCCTTATCGCTTAACACATTGACTGCGATTTTTTTTCGACGACTGCGTTTTTTTTTTAACCTAAAAAATTCGTGCTGCCGCTCTACACAGCGGTTGTGTTGCGCCACACATGCGTTTTGTTCGAAAAATATTACGGCTGTGCTGAGTCACACAGATCTGTATTTTCTCAGCCGCTGCGCTAGTGTGGATTTACGCATATAAGTCAGTTGTAGAAAACACACACAACCTATGTTTTATTCCGGGCCTGAAGCTACCTATATGCAAAATTTCAGCCCGATCCGTTCTGTAGTTTTTGCGAAGAGTAACAAACAACCTTATATACAAACTTTCGCGTTTATAATATACTAGATGCGGCCCACGGCTTCGCCCGCTTGTAAATATATGTGTCAAATAGTTTATAAACCTTCCTCTTGAATCACAATATTAAAAACACCGCATCAAAATCCGTTGCGTAGTTTTAGAGATCTAAGCAAACATAGGGAAAGACAGACAGCGGGAAGCGACTTTCTCATTACACTGCACAGTCATTCATTCGATTGTATCCAAAACATTATGCAATCATACATCATTATCATGTCAGTGTTTCGTTCTTCTGGTCGCCTCAAAGGGTAATACTGAAAATCGGTTGTTTTGCTCTTAGAGCAAAGCTTTTCGCTGAGCTATTTACCTTGTTGACAGGCTGCAGCACGCACACAATTTTTAAATCTCCACATTTTAATTGTTTTATACTATTACTTTTACTATTGTTACCTTATATCATGTGCTGCAGTGTCGAATAAATGCTTTATCTGTCTACTTTGTTTTGTACACAGTACAGTGTTTGTTTACACAGTACTCCTCTACACAGTTTCTTAACTTTTGCGGTAGTCGACCACAATTGTACCCTATACTATAAGTCTCTTGTTTCTAATAAAGATTTTTGTATTTTTTTTTGTATTTAATAATGTATTGAAGAAGGATTATTTTTGACTAGCTGCGCCCCGCGGTTTCCCCGCGTGGTGATAGATATTTTGGATAATATACAATATATCTTTATGAATTGTAGCCTATGTGTTATTCTGATGTATAAGGTATATTATTGTAAAGTTTCATTAAAATCCATTCAGTAGTTTTTACGTGAAAGAGTAACAAACATCCATCCATCCATACTTACAAACTTTCGCGTTTATAATATTATATAGTATGTAGAATTATGATTAAAAATGCTACATACCTGTAGCCAAGAAGAGTATTTCAAGAAAGTTTCGTAATAAATGATTTTTGATAACCTGAATGCGTCCATCTTCCTCGACGAGCGATTCAGCTTCTTGAATCAACACCTTCCATTTTTCATGAGCTGCTATAGAACAGCTTATGGCAGCTGGTATGTCTAGGAACAAGGGCATGGTACCTAGAAACAGAAATAGAGAAAAACAATTTATTATAATTATAATACAAATTGTATTTATCACTAAGTATAATTTAAAATAAAAACATAAATGAGTAGAAATTAATAGGCCTCCGGAGGGGCGAATTCTTCATACAAACGTAATACCAAAATGAATTCTAATTCAAGCATATTTCCACTATAATATTGTATTATTTGTATTTGAATAGTATTTATCTAGGTTCCTAAATAGTTTTTTTTTTAAATACTTACCTAAAATTAAATGAAAGCCAATCGCATTTTGCACATTTTTATGCGAAAATGGACAAGTTTTCTTGTTTTTGTTCGTATTTGTTTCGTATTAAAAACATCAATATCTTACGTTTTATTTATTAAGGAACATAGCTTATATTGTCTAGTTACAGAATAACAATACTTTGTGAAGAATACAAAAAGTTTTCAGTAAATTTTTGGTATTACGGAACAAACCAAAATTTGAACGGCTAATATTGCTATCGCGCACGCATGTGGCGCGGCGCAAGGGACAGCGATATTCGGAGCGATTTTTGCAAGCGAGGGTCGCCGGACCCATAAGCTCGACAAGCCAATGTTTCAACCTGACTTTGAAGCAGCGTAGACTGCCATCAGCTGTGACGGAGTTTGGTAGTTTATTGTACACTGCCTTACTTAACATGCGTTAACTTTGAGGAATTCGTGAGGGAGCGGGCGATAGTAGCCAGCTTGCCTGCGTTCCGCGTCCCGTACGAGTGGGTGTCGCCGTTCTTCGTGAACTCGTCCAGGTTCGAGCAAACATACACCGCCACTTGCATTATTACAATGCATGGCAGCGTTAGTATAGCTTCTTTGAAATATGGTATAGTTTGACCGAAACCGCTGTACCGCGCCTGAGGTATGGGAGCGGTGAGACGGGGGGGAAGTATCGGCCGCTCCGATCCATCAGTTCGCCGTCAACGCTCACGGCGGTAGGTAGCTATTCTTCCGGACGGTCTATGTCAGACGCACGTGAGATAAATATCCAAAGATGGGTCGAGCGCTATCTCGTGATGTCAACCCCGTCTCTTTTTTTAGTTTTTTAAGTTTGTAAGTATGGATGGATGTTTGTTACTCTTTCGGTTCCTCTTGCGGTTGCGGTCAAACTATAGTGTCAATTAATGGAAAATAGTTGTAAATTATATATATATATATATAATTATACCCGTGGAAATAAATAAACTAAAACTGAATGAAGGCGATATTTTCACAAGAGCCTAGTTCGTTAGCAGGGTGTACCACGTGCAGGTTAGGTTGGCTTGGGAGACGAGATGTTGGAGTCCCCCTTACATTTTCGCGTTGGGTTGCAACTTGTCTTATTAAAACTTTTGCAACTATCATCATTTAAATTATTTTTCATTTTTGTCTGTCTTAGGTTTTAAAAATAAATATTTGTTTCTCATTTACCATGATCTCGGGCCATAAAGTGACCCGGTCCTTTGGAAGGCTTGCGCGGGGCCGAAGCCAACAGCACAGAGGCCCTTTGAGAGAGTTAATCTAAAGGCGATGGCTAAACATAGCGGGTATCATCCTCGGGTGCACAATATGATACACCCAAAGATGGTAACCAGGCAGGTGTAGAGACTATTGCAAAGAAAAATGAAAGAAATAAAACCAGGCTATTGTGATGGATGGATGGACTGGGTAATCGGGCTATAGGGGAGATTGCGGACGTCTGCCATAAACAAGTCAATCGTAATGTTAAGAAGAGTGGCAGACGGTGGCTTGCCGAATGCTGGATGGGTTCCTTAAAAAGCCGGAGTAAATTACCGGAGAGGAACAACATCGGCGTAAACGACTGAAGGGTGTCGATAGGTGCGGCCCGAGTCTACATCCTAAGATGCATCTCTCGCGACTATATCAAAATTAATGTGTTTTATGATAAAATTGTTATATTATTTTTATGTACAACTGAACGACATCAAATGTAAAATGTGTACCTACGGTGGAACTGGATAAATGAAATGAAACTCCACTTAGACCGGCCAATGACGGCAAGCAAGAGGTGGGGATCTGGTTCTCTTGGGATGCCACTCCGCAAGCCAAGACGAGAACCAGGATCTTCTCCGGGAACACTCGGTACCCGTGGTGTCGCTACTCACCAACAGCTCGCCACAAGCTGCTATATTATTATTATTGAATACATTAAATACAATACAATACAATACAAAAATGATTTATTGTACACCAGATTTATAGATAGATAGATAGATAGATAATTCTTTATTGCACACTAAGTATAACATGAGAATGTAAATTAAAAACTTAAAAAAACTAGATACAATTGGCGGTCTTATCGCTCAAGAGCAATCTCTACCAGACAACCATGGATGGATAGGATCGTGGACAGTACCAGGGGATCTGTGTGCTTGCAGGTTATACATATATTATAAAATAAAATAAAATACTTATTATACTTACATGGAAATATACTACATACATATCATAAAATATATATACTTATATACATAGGGACTCAGTTATGCATTAGTGACAGCAGGACAAATAGTGCTCCTTTAACATAGTTTTAAAGGTTGGTAGTGACTTAGCACGCCTCACCGAAACTGGTAATGCGTTCCATAGTTGAACAGCCCGGGCAGTAAAGGAATGGGCGAAGAAAGAAGTAGAGTGAGCTGGTACTTGAAGCATAAGGGTTGCCGAAGAGCGCAGAGAAAGAGTGTGAGAAAGATGAAGAAAGGTGAAACGCTCTTATATATACCTATTTAAAAACTATCTGCTTGACAATTATTATAATGCTTACCTAAATAAATAGACTGTTACACTTAATAATTAGGTCACTATAAACATTATTATCACTGTAATTTTGGATTTAGTATAAAAACGGGAAATTTAAAAATTTACCGCACAGAAATTTCAAATTGATTTAGAGTAAATAAAATTGACAAATATCATTTTCTTGTCAAATAAGATTATTAAACCATAGAGCCAAAGAACCATAGATGCGTAGACGGCATCCATTACAGTGCGTGTAATGGAATGTACTGTAAACACCTTAAATTAAAAAAAAATAGGTAATATAAATACATGAATTAACAATTTCATGGGTTTTTTAGATATTTACTTCTCAAAAGATTAATAAATAATCACTGGTGAGAAACTAAACAAGCTTGTTAGTGGTTCGGTACGAGCTTATTAAAATTATGTGGGTAGTTAGCAAAAATACTGTACAGAGCAAAATAAAGGCGCGCAAACACTATAAACAATTTCGGAAATATTAAATAACATGACAATGTAGGTAATATTTTGAATATTACTTTAATAGAAATTGCTTTTAGCGATAAGGCCGCCGATTGTGCCACTAGATTTAGTTAGTATTAAGATCCTATTTTTATTATTTTCTTTATATTTGATGGTGCAATAAAGATATATTGTATTGTATTGTATTGTATTGTAATAATGTAAGCTTGACTATTTTTAGGGGCAACTTTGTAAAATGTGGCATTTAAGGCGAGTTTTAAATTGAGCTACAATTCTATTGTAGTTTAAATAGATTTATTTTATTTTATTTGAAATGTTACAAAGATAATTCTAGAATTTATATACGTCATCATCATCATCATCATCAGCCTATATTAGTCCACTGCTGGACATAGGCCTCCCGCAATGAGCGCCATAGCGCCCTGTCTTCGGCTTGACGCATCCAGCATCTACCTGCAGTCTTTCGCAGGTCGTCATCACACCTGGTCGGAGGGCGTCCTACACTACGTTTACCGAGTCGTGGTCTCCACTCAAGAACACGTTTGCCCCAGCGGCCGTCGGTTCTTCGCGAGATATGGCCGGCCCACTGCCACTTCAGCTTGCTAATTCTTAGAGCTATGTCGATAACTTTGGTGGTCACTGCTGTGTATATACGAGTAGGCCTCCAAACTTTTGTTCCACTCTATATTCTACCGGCCGAAGAACCGACAACCGCTGGGGTAACTGTGTTCTTTAGTGGACTCGGTAAATACAGTGTAGGACGCCCTCCAACCAGGTCCGATAACGACCTGCGAAAGACTGCAGGTAGATGCTGGATTCGGCACGCTGAAGACAGGGCGCTATGACGCTCATTGGGCCTATGTCCAGCTGTGGACTAATTTAGGCTGATGATGACCCAACAGTGGGTGAAGTCGGGTTGCGGGTGACGATGATGATGTATTTTATATTATTACACTAGCTGTGCCCTGCGGCTTCGCCCGCAAGGAAATCGATGTGTCAAATGGTTTTTAAACCTTCGTATTAAATCACTCTATCAATTAAAGATAGCCGCATCAAAATCCGTTGCGTAGTTTTAAAGTTCTAAGCATGCATAGGGACAGTAGTAGTACATGTAGTCATTTAGCAACAAACAAGGATACACGTTCAGAATAACTCCACCACTTTATCCTGGGAGGAAATACCAGAATAAACCTTTCACGGTCTTTATTTATGGACCAGTTGATAAATCTAATTACCCGCCTATAGATGTTGGGGACTGTAGGTAGGTAGGTATGACTAAAAACAACTATTTACTGAGAAGTGTGTAAGGAGAGGCAGACCAAACGACGGACGTGCGCGCGCGCGGTGTCTGAAAAAGCTACTGCTTGCATGTGTAGGCGGCGTGGTGCGGCGCACCCCCTCGCAACCCCCAGCGCACCCCGTTGCCCTGCGTCTCCCGCGAGCAACACGCGTTTATTCACTAATCAATTATAATAATAACAAATTCAATAAAAAAAACAAAGAAAACTATCGCTATTCTTATAATTAACATTTAATCCTACGCGTCGCTTACACCGCCGATGTAAACCAACTGCTAATGTCTTGAAATCCACAAAAAGTACCCTTTGTGCCATTTATAAAACGAGGAACAAGGAAGCAGCCTGCTTCCATGTGCCGAAATAGGGGCTGGCTAAGCAAAAACAGTCAGTCAGTACGTCAGGTAAAAAATACCCCCAACTTTTAAAAGTCATATCTCAGCAACCGTGATACTTAGGACATTGAGTCTACCGGAAATAAATATTTTTAAACTTACGCGATCTGAACACATAATTATAAGTATTGGTCGCGGAACGCGTTAAGGAACATATAGCAGCGGTCAAAAATCGTCAAGTTAATAAGTCGGCAATAGCTGAGCATATAGTAGACTCAGGACCTAATCACTGGATTGAACTACACAAACCGCAGGTCATCTGTAATGAAAGGCATTACTACAAGAGAATGTTTCGGGAAGCGATTGAAATTAAGAAATATCCTAATTTCAATCGTGAAGACGGGTTCAAACTCTCTGCCTCGTGGAATCCAGTGATAGCAAAGTGTAGTCGTCGTAATCCGGTCTCTCATTGCGTCGCGGACACTGTTAGTGTTGTGTGTCGTCCGAGTGTGCAGATGGACATTCCTATTATTGAAAATGAAATGAGGGTAGTTTCAAATAAACTAGCCCCCGTTTCGCTGAGGCGGTAACTCCAGTACTCCAGTCATCCCGTGACCACGACAGAGTGTAAACCTGTTGAAACGTCGGGAAAAAGGTAAATAAACGCGATAAATACCCGTTGTATCAATACTACCGGAAATATGTAGCAAATACCCCCCAACTCCCCAAAAAACAATAAGGCTGCAGGTGGGATGACGACCTGCGAAAGATTGCAGGTAGATCCTGGATGCGGCAAGCTGAAGACAGGGCGCTATAGCGCTCATTGGGGGAGGCCTATGTCCAGCAGTGGACTGCTATAGGCTGATGATGATGATGATTAATACCAAACACACTGTATAATTATATTCACCGCCATTGCTACTGCTCTGATTTGTATTGAAGTGGTGCACAAATTAAGTACCTCGTTTGAGCACTGCACTCTACATTGAGTATAATTGGGACACATTGTCCAAATGAAGAATATAGTTGAGTATGTGTTGTGGCTTTGTGATTAATTATTATGAATTTATTTATTTGTTTAATTTCTTTAAATATTATATTTTGTCATGGATACACTTATATTGGTAGGTTACTGCGATTGTTTTGATACTACTTTCTGCCCGCGGCTTCGCACGCGTTGCTTCTATGGATATGTTTCAAGGTTATTTCTAACCCATGGGAACTGATTTAACATTTGACGACCGATGTGGCGCGGTGGGCGAAGGTCCGCCTGCGATGCAGGAGGTTGCGGGTTCGATTCCCGCCTCGGAACAATTGTGTGTACGATCTGCAGATATTTGTTCCGGGTGTTCTGGTGTATAATAAAAAATATCTATCTATGTAATGTATTGTATTATGTATATCAGTTATCTAGTACCCATATCTCTGCTTACCATGGGGCTAGATAATGCTGTGTGAATTGTCCAGCATTATTTATATATTTATAAATCAGTTCCCATGAAGTTCTCAGTAAATTCTCACGAAGGAAAATTATCAGATCTAGACCTAGGTAAGTCTAATGCAAATTTTCAGCCCAATCCGTTCAGTAGTTTTTGCGTAGTGAATTAACAAACATACCAAAAGTACATCCATCCAAACTTTCGCGTTTATAATTATTATATATTATTTTAAGTCATTATTGTCCCACTGCTGGGCAAAGGCCTCCCTTTTCTCCTTCCACTCCTCGCGATCCAACGCTGCAACAGGCCACGATGGAAGATGTGCCTCGAGGTCGTCGCGCCATCTCACCCTGGGCCTTCCACGTCGCCTCTTAGCGTTGGGTGGGCTCCACTCTGTGGTGGTCTTTGCCCACAAGTCGCTGGACATACGGCAGACGTGACCGGCCCAGTTCCACTTCAGGCTTGTAATATCATAAGTAAAACGACGACTTACATATCTACACCTTTTTAAGTATAGTTGCCGTATGGTTGCGGGTTCGATTCTCATCTCAGGACAATTTTTTCAGATCGTTCCGATTTCGAAGTCGTGCAGTTTGGAAAATCTTCAAGAGATTCATTTTGTAAGTCTCACTTGCATTAGTTCAAGCCTAGGCAAATTATTGCCAACAAAGAATACAAACAAATAAGTACTAGTACATTAATTACGGATGTAAGCGAGTTAACAACGCACCACAAGGTTCTATTTTTTTTTTTAGGTATATAGATTTTTTTTTTATTTTTTTTTAGGTTCGTAAAAGTAATGACCAAAATAACATTTCCAAGCAAATATCTTGTTCCAAATAGTTTGTTTTATATATAGGAAGGGTCGCAATTTATGCACAAACAAAATAAAAGGAGACCACGACTTGGTAAACGTAGTGTGGGACACCCTCCGACCGAGTGGGATGACGACCTGAGAAAGACTGCACTACTAGCTGTTTCCCGCGGTTTCACCCTAGTTAAATTCAAATTTCTAAATTTGAATATAGCCTACTATCACCGCGGATAGTGTCGCTTCCCAGCGGTGAGAGAATTTTTCAAATCGGTCCAGAAGTTTCGAAGCCTATTTGGTACAAACAAACAAACAAAAAATCAAACCTTTATAAAGTACTAACTGTTTAACTATAAAGTATAGATAAATAATATTACTCGTAATTTTCAGTTTATCTGGAATTATTTCCATTCCAAGATGGCTACCAAGTGGATTTAAATGAAGATGTCCTGGGCTACTTTATACTGAGAGTGCCTCATCTTGTGACAAATATGTTGGAGGATTCCATACAAAGTAAGTTTAATACACAGGGGTGTAACAAATATTTTGGAGGATCCTATATAAAGTAATTTTCATATACAGGGGTGTAACAAATATGTTGGAGGATTCCATACAAAGTAAGTTTAATACACAGGGGTGTAACAAATATGTTGGAGGATTCTATACAAAGTAAGTTTCATATACAGGGGTGTAACAAATATGTTGGAGGATCCTATACAAAGTAAGTTTCATATACAGGGGTGTAACAAATATGTTGGAGGATCCTATACAAAGTAAGTTTAATATACAGGGGTGTAATAAATATGTTGGAGGATCCTATACAAAGTAAGATTAATATATAGGGGTGTAACGTAGTAAGTTTAATATACTTACAGGGGTGTAACAAATATGTTGGAGGATCCTATACAAAGTAAGTTTAATATACAGGGGTGTAACAAAAATGAGGGACCAAATTTAAGGGGTGATGCAGATTCGATCAACACATTTTTTTTTTAATGCGTGACTTTTTGTATTCATTATATATATTTATTTATTTTTAGCCATTATTGCCCCACTGCTGGGCAAAAGCCTCCCTTTTCTCCTTCCACTCCTCGCTTTGACGGAAATGGATCCGAAAGATTAACTCTCGTGGTTACGAACTTGGCCACCACCACACTTCTCATAAAACCACCCTGTCTATGATAATATTCATCATCATCAGCCTAAAGCAGTCCACTGCTGGACATAGACCTCCCACAATGAGCGCCATAGCGCCCTGTCTACAGCTTGCCGCATCCAGCATCTACCTGCAGTCTTTCGCAGGTCGTCATCCCACCCTGTCGGAGGGCGTCCTACACTCCGTTTACCAATAATACCTATTACCTAGTTTCAATGTTTGTTTCAGTTGAGCAGTTTGGCTACAGTGCTAAGAAAAAAAATACTTATGGTCTGTCAATAAATTGCATGAACTTTGATCAATATGCACTGTAAGTATATCCTGTGCATCACCTAAACATACCACAATGTCCGTGACTTTTACTTTACTTCATTACTCGTTTTTTCTTGTTCTTTAGTAGTTCATAGCTCATTTACTGATTATTTTTGGTCACATGTATGGCCTTTGGCACTTGCCTTAATTGTTTTGTTTAGATTTAGTTTTATATTGTTACTATAGTTTTTGTTAGTGCACTTCCTTACCCGACGAGCAAACAGAAAATGTTTTGATACCCCGCGAAACAGGCCTAGTCTAGTGCGGGGGTCACTGTTAAGTGCAACACCTCAACCAATAAACTATTAAATGTATGTACATAAACTAAGTTAAGGTGTTATTATAATTGTAAAGTTTTGGTAAATACATTTTTTGTATTTGTATTTGTATTTGTACCTCCCTGATTTTGTTTTCTGTTTTGGTGCTGAAATATGTTTTTTTCCCAACCCTGGTTCGTGTACAGGCCGTTCGAACTGACTAGACGGTAATGTGGCAGGTCTAATTTAAGCGAATAATATACGCGACCGATGCGATGGTACGCTCGACGCATTTTCCGTCAGATATGTACCGACCCTTAGACCAAAATAAATTTGCATAATTTAACTCGAAATTTTAGATAGATTTCGAAATTCTTTATTGCACTAAATAGAAAACTATGTACAGAAAAAACTTTTTAACGCAATTGGCGGTCTTATCGCTCAATAGCGATCTCTACCAGACAACCATGCTTTTAGTAATTTTCTTGCATATATATTTTCATGTAAAATATTCTTTCAGATGGGACGATCCTGAAACTGTAAGAATAACGTGTTTTACAAAAAATAACACAAACAAAGAAAACATTACATTCCTTCTGCAAATGGATCCATATGAAAAGGGGAAAGCAAATATTTTAATAGAAGGTACGTTAAAATATGTACAACAGCTGGGGTAGACTTGTTCTTGAGTGGAGATCACGACTAGGTAAACGTAGTGTAGGACGCCCTCCGACCAGGTGGGATGACGACCTGCGAAAGACTGCAAGTAGATGCTGGATGCGGCAAGCTGAAGACAGGGCGCGGCAACAGGTAGAACTATGTTCAGATTATTTAGTTATATTATTACGAATATTCTTATTAATAAAGAACTGAACATAACTTAAAGTAAATATAAGTTTAAAAATAAAACAAATATTTTAGGGGCCACTCATACAACAAACATGATTTTTTGCCGTTTTTATATATAAATGGCACGGAACCCTTTGTGCGCGAGTCCGACTCGCACTTGGCCAGTTTATTTTTAAATAATCATCAGCCTATAGCAGTCCACTGCTGGACATAGGCCTCCCCCAATGAGCGCCATAGCGCCCTGTCTTCAGCTTGCCGCATCCGGCATCTACCTGCAGTCTTTCGCAGGTCGTCATCCCACCTGGTTGGAGGGTGTACTACACTA
The DNA here is from genome assembly GCA_947044415.1 of Eupithecia dodoneata. Taxonomy (NCBI): domain Eukaryota; kingdom Metazoa; phylum Arthropoda; class Insecta; order Lepidoptera; family Geometridae; genus Eupithecia; species Eupithecia dodoneata. The sequence continues at coordinate 3,780,527 of OX345683.1, read as the reverse complement.
CGTTTACCGAGTCGTGGTCTCCACTCAAGAACACGTTTGCCCCAGCGGCCGTCGGTTCTTCGCGAGATATGGCCGGCCCACTGCCACTTCAGCTTGCTAATTCTTTGAGCTATGTCGATAACCTTGGTTCTCTGTCGGATGTATTCGTTACGAATCCTATCCTTCAGAAGCAAAGCTTCCGAGCAAAGCTCTTTCTATTATTATTTCATTTTTAAATTATCCTCATATTATTTATTACAGATACTCTAGACTTGAGAGAAGGCGACCAGCAGCAAATTCAATGCACAAGTAAGCTATTTTTGTATGGTATACACCTGATTGCCATAAGTCGTGTAAATAGAGCATGGGATTGTGAAGGAATGCGGTACAGCATGCTGTGTCGCTAAGATCACATTTTGATCAAAATATGATAATAAGCGGCGTCGGTGACGGTATTTTCAGTCCCATTCTTTACCGGAACACCACTTATACCTACTTGCCTTTTTTCTTTGTGACATTGCTATTGCTTTTTGATTACCTACTTACTTACTCTCGATTATTCTCATGAAAGTGCCTTTGCTTTTTTAACATTAAATAACTTTTTACACCTAAACTTATTATCTTTCATTGTTTCAGGCAAAGGCAGTATCTCTAACGTCATCAATCTACATCATCCAATAAAGTTAGACACAGAAAGAGATACACCAATGGCAGTCGAAAGCGTTGCTCAAGAAAACAGCAACGACACTTTAATTCGATGTAGTGCAACTGAAAATATCGATAATATTCATTATAGGATGATGATTGTTTTATATAGAAGTATTGATACGCGTGACGTAGTGGCGGAGACTGATTCAGAAGTAGCTACGTTTAAGACAGCAGCGGTAACTAGTGAGATGTATGTAGCCACAACTGAGACGGACGTGGCTACGACTGAGATGAATGTGACAACTCAGACAGATTCAGAAGGAGCTACGATTGAGACAGCGGCGGTAACTACTGAGATGTATGTGGCCACGACTGAGACGGATTTGGCTACAACTGAGATGAATGTAACAACTCAGACAGATTCAGAAGGAGCTACGATTGAGACAGCGGCGGTAACTACTGAGATGTATATAGTCACGACTGAGACGGACGTGGCTACAACTGAGATGAATGTAACAACTCAGACAGATTCAGAAGGAGCTACGATTGAGACAGCGGCGGTAACTACTGAGATGTATGTAGCCACGACTGAGACGGAAGTGGCTACAACTGAGATGAATGTGACAACTCAGACAGATTCAGAAGGAACTACGATTGAGACAGCAGCGGTAACTACTGAGATGTATGTGGCCACGACTGAGACGGATTTGGCTACAACTGAGATGAATGTGACAACTCAGACAGATTCAGAAGGAGCTACGATTGAGACAGCGGCGGTAACTACTGAGATGTATGTGGCCACGACTGAGACGGATTTGGCTACAACTGAGATGAATGTAACAACTCAGACAGATTCAGAAGGAGCTACGATTGAGACAGCGGCGGTAACTACTGAGATGTATGTAGCCACGACTGAGACGGACGTGGCTACAACTGAGATGAATGTGACAACTCAGACAGATTCAGAAGGAGCTATGATTGAGACAGCAACGGTAACTACTGAGATGTATGTGGCCACGACTGAGACGGATTTGGCTACAACTGAGATGAATGTGACAACTCAGACAGATTCAGAAGGAGCTACGATTGAGACAGCGGCGGTAGCTACTGAGATGTATGTAGCCACGACTGAGCCAGACGTGGCTAAAACTGAGATGAATATGACAACTCAAACAGATTCGATTGAGACAGCGACAACTCAGACAGATTCAGAAGGAGCTTCGATTGAGACAGCGGCGGTAACTACTGAGAGGTATGTAGCCACGACTGAGACGGACGTGGCTACAATCGAGATGGATGTGACAACTCAGACAGATTCAGAAGGAGCTATGATTGAGACAGCGGCGGTAACTCCTGAGATGTATATGGCCACGACTGAGTCGGATTTGGCTACGACTGTGATTGATGTGACAACTCAGACAGATTCAAAAGGAGCTACGATTGAGACAGCAGCGGTAACTACTGAGATGGATATAGCTACGACTGTGGCGGGCGTGGCTACGACTGTGATTGATTTGACAACTCAGACAGATTCAGAAGGAGCTACGATTGAGACAGCGGCGGTAACTACTGAGATGTATGTAGCCACGACTGAGACGGACGTGGCTACAACTGAAATGAATGTAACAACTCAGACAGATCAAGCTACGTCTGATTCGGACGTTGCTACGATTGAGACAAAAGCGGTTGCTATAAAGATGGATGTGGCGGCGACCGAGACACAGGTGACTACGTTTGAGACAGAACTCAGCACGACTGCCACTAAAATTACTACAACTAAACCAGAAAAGCCTACGACTGAGACCGCACAGGCTACGACTGAGACCGAAATGGCCATGAATCACACTGAAGTGACTACGACTGACATGGAATTAAAGACTGAGATAGAACATACCACAACCAACCCGGAAGTTGGTCCAACTAAACCAAAACAGGCTAGGTACAATTGAGACTGTAGTGGCTATTTATGACATGGAAGTCTCAAACATAGCCTCATGTTTGAGACACAACAGGCTACAACTGTGTTTCAAAAGTATATATGACTGAATAAGACGGGATAATGAGTACGAGAGTGATAATAATAAATACATAGATAATGCTAGATAATCCACACAGCATTATCTAACCCCAAGCTAAGCAGAGCTTGTGTTGTGGGTACCAGATGACTGATATACCTATAATAATGATAGATGTGATCCAATGTGACAGATGACTTTAGACCAGTAGTTCCCAAAGTGGTCCAGGTGGACCCCCAGGGGTCCACGGGAGACTCGACGGGGGTCTACGTTGGCGTGACAAAAAATTGGGGGTTCACAATTCGTAAGCGGGGGTCCACGAAAATGTATCTGCTATCGATAGTAAAGAACTAAAATGTTGGCTTGACTTCACCTATCAATGTAGGCAGATAATATTTTAGGAAGCTCAGCGACTGTTACTTTTGCCTTTGGCCAACTTTACTTTTTTGACATCCACTTACGCAATCAATTAATTATTTACCAATCAATTCTCACTTTTTTCGAAAACTATTAATTCGTGATTGGAACTCAGCTGCAACGCAATTCCCATAGTTAGATCTAAACTTCACATTTTTTGTCGAATTTTGGGAATATGGTAGAAATGTAGCTGCAGGGGGTCCACCGAAACCAGCAAAATTTTGAAAGTGGTCTATGAGGAAAAAAGGTCTGGGAACCTCTGCTTTAGACTATAAAAGCCGAAGGAACGTGGGATAGACTCTTTCTGCCACAAATCGCCGAGCTGAATGGACGTGCCCTCTCTGTGTGTCGTTATAAGTAATAGATACCAAAGCGTGATTGTTTAAAGTATTTTTTATTGTTTAGATTTATTTAATTTTTGATTGTAATTAAGTAGAATTCTTTTAATTTATGAAAATTGTGGTTTCTTTTTAAATAAACTAGTGTTTGAGTCCTAAAAATAACATAAATGTGAAATGTGAGTGTGAAAACTTTTGAAACTATCATGGTTATTAACACTAAAGTCATTTAAAACGGGATATTTACCATGAATTGATTTTTGAGTTATCCAATATTTCGGCACAGTTTCATGCGCCATCATCACGGAATAACTGAAGACACTGCGAGTTCGTTTTATAATACGAAAAGTGATGTAGCAACGGCGTCGCGTTCTGATACCGTCAGTGTTGTGTGTCGTGATCGAGCTGCGTTTGATAATAATGAAACCGGTGGTAGTGGTAACGTTCGTAGCAAAAGACAGAAAATGAGGGTAGATCGGTATGTCTGCCCATAAAAATATAAAATATTTTATAGAAGATTTAAATATCATTTCTTCATAAAACTTAGTAAAACATATTGAAGCCTAAGGTCTGACTTGGCTAGTTTTCATATATGTTTTATTTTTAAATAGGTGCTCACTTGTTTCAATCCTAAATAGTATTTCTAATTTGTTTCTTGTATTTTATTTTAATTATGTATGTACATCATTCAGTTGCTTTGGAAATTTGTAGTCTTTAGTAGAACTTTGTATATTTTACTTGTAATTTTTTTTTATACGAGTAACGTATAATAAAATACGAGTGAAAATTTAGGCTGATTTTTGTGTCACGCTGACCGTCAGCGCTGACAGCTCAGCGCGTAGCAATCTGTATGGACGCTATAGAAAGCTTTTAGAATAACGCCGACCGTCAGCGCACTGAGCGGCCGGCGCCGACCAGGCGCCCGCGCGCTTCTGTCTTCAGTGAGCGTTTTAGTGTCGCGCTAAACGTACGTGCCGACTGCGTACAATCATGTCGAAAACAATTTAAAAAATTTGTTTCGTCATCCCTCAACGTGCCGTATAACTTGACAAATTCTCCCGCGACTGATCTCTGTTCAATTAATGGAGGAACATGTAGTCTTCTTCTTCGTATTTTGTTTTCGTATTAGTACAAGGCAACAATTATCAATGCACTCCTCATTTTACCATGCGTCTGTACTCCGCAGCGATCAGCGTGAGACTTAAACGATCGTCGGCGCTGACGAGCTAAGCGCTGAGCTGTCAGCGCTGATGGTCAGCGTGACACTAAAATCAGCCTTAATAACTACCTGTTTCATAAAAATAAAACAATATATAATAATGAAATTATTTAATGTACAGGAAATAAACATATATTATTACACTTTACAACTTGCACACAACTCATTTACAAACCTAATTGTTTATGTTTCTATTTAGATAGACAAGATAAAATGCTTTGATTTTGTTTGCAACTAAACTTACTATTAATAGTTTCTCTTAGCTTAAATTATGTTATAATTTACTACAATGCTTACTTAAAAAGTAAGATGGCATTACTAAATAAAACCCAAAATAATGTTAAATTCTTTGACGGCGTGAACTGCAAGCCGACTGCAAATGAACTGCAAACCAACTGCGCCGATTGCAGTTCATTTGCAGTCGGCGTGCAGTTGGCACGACTGCAATAGAACTGCAATTGCACGCCGACTACAAATGAACTGCAAATTTGCGGTTGGATTGCAGTTGAAATGCGGTCCGTCTGTCTAGAGCCTTACGTAGATATATCTACTTGTTTCTGCCCCCGGCTTCGCACACGTCCTATAGTAAGGTTGTTTATTTCTATTTTATTGGAACTGATATATCCTACTAATATTATAAACGCGAAAGTTTGTAAGTATGGGTGGATGTTTGTTACTCTTTCACGTAAAAACTAATGAATGGATTTTAATGAAACTTTACAATAATATAGCTTATACATCAGAATAACACATAGGCTACAATTTATAAAGATATATTCTATATTATCCAAAATATCTATCACCACGCGGGTGAAACCGCGGGGCGAAGCTAGTACGTAGATATATTGATATATCTACTAGTTTCTGCCCGCAGCTTCGCACACTTTGTTCTATAGTAACGTTGTTTATTTCTTTTTTATTGGAACTGATCGATATCTTAACAGTTTGTGTAATTCCTGCTCTAGAGCTACATCGATGCAAACTTTCAGCCCGATCTGTTCAGTAGTTTAGGCGTGAAGAATTAACTTACATTGATCCAATCTATCACATTTATTACAATAACTAGCTATGTCCGCGACTTCGCACGCGTTTTTTTTGGAATAAAATGTCTATATGTTAGTCCACCTTATGTATGCAAACATTCAGCCCAATCCATTGAGTAGTTTTGGCATAGATAGATAGATAGGTAACACTTTATTACACCACACAAAACAGAAAATAATACAGAGATAAAACTCAGAATAAAGGTATAAAGGGCGGCCTTATCGCTGAGAGCGATCTCTTCCAGGCAACCTTGGGATGGACTGGACATGAACGAACAATAAAGACGGTGGCACTTTAATAAAATAGAATAAACTTATATATATATATATATATAGAATAAACTTTTGCGGTTTCGCACGCGTTGTCTTTATGGAAATATTGTTATTTGTATCCGATGGGAATTGATTTACTGGGACAAAATGTAGCGTTTTATTCCAGACCTAGAATTCCCATTGTATACAAAATTTCAGACCGAACTTTACAGAAGTTTAGGCGTGAAGTGATGTGAAGAATTAACAAACTTCCATCCATATATGGATTTAGGGGTGAAGTGATGTGAAGAATTAACAAACTTCCATCCATATATGGACTTAGGGGTGAAGTGATGTGAAGAATTAACAAACTTCCATCCATATATGGATTTAGGGGTGAAGTGATGTGAAGAATTAACAAACTTCCATCCATATATGGATTTAGGGGTGAAGTGATGTGAAGAATTAACAAACTTCCATCCATATATGGATGGATGTTTGTTAATTCTTCACATCACTTCACGCCTAAACTTCTGTAAAGTTCGGTCTGAAATTTTGTATACAATGGGAATTCTAGGTCTGGAATAAAACGCTACATTTTGTCCCAGCATATCAATTCCCATCGGATACAAATAACAATATTTCCATAAAGACAACGCGTGCGAAACCGCAAAAGTTTATTCTATCAACGCCCCTAAACTTCTGTAAAGTTCACAACATCCAAATTTTCATATTGTTTATGACATACCTGACTGATTGGGCTGGCAACACTAATTAACTTGTCTGTGGCCAGCTCTCACTTACCTTTTCTCTGTGATCCAATCTATGAGTCGAACAATAAAGCAAGTGTGTGAATTTAAAAAGTTTAATTCATCCAACTCCATCCAATCCATAAATTGGAATAGAATCAACTTACACATGTCCCGGGTTTCGGCACAATTTAGTGTTGCCAGCCCAATGAGTCAGGTATGCCATAGACGCATATCACTACATAGTATAAAACAAAGTCGCTTCCGGCTGTCTGTCTGCCCCTATGTATGCTTAGATCTTTAAAAATACGCAACGGATTTTGATGCGGTTTGAATAGATACAGTGATACAAAAGGTGTATAAACCATTTGACACATAGATTTCCACGCGGGCGAAGCCGCAGGGCGCAGCTAGTTTAAAATATAAGTGTGATAGGTTGATGTCTGAGCCAGCAAGTTCCTATAAACGGCTAAAATTTTAAAAAATGCTATCGTCTTTTCTCCCGCAACGTTTCTTTGAGACTATTTCTTAAACTTTCTGCTTCTGCCTCCATTTCTCCTAATGTCCTGGCGGGTTTCCTTGGATGTCCACTTTGGAGCCTGAAAATACATAATAATAATCACTACAATCTCTTAAAATAGTAATTTAAAATAGTGAATAATAATAATATTATTTTTTGACATAATAGACAGTGAAACAGGCAGTACGAGTCCACAGGCTCCAGAACTAGTAAAAAACTGTGTTTCAGGAACCAGTGGCTTCTCCAACGAATATTTACATATAATTATGTCTATAGTTTGACCGAAACCGCTGTACCGCTCCTTAGGAAAGTGCGGCGAGGTGGGGGGCGAGGAAAAAAGAGCAAGAGTACGCGTTGATGGCAGACTGATGGATCGGAGCGGCCGATATTTCCCCCCGTCTTGCCGGCCGCATACCTCAGGCGCGGTACAGCGGTTTCGGTCAAACTATAAGCAACTTAGGTTATCTTGTAACTAAGAGCGGTTTCGCACTACGTCCGATCCGAAACCGATCCGAACCCGTGAAAATATGGATCTAGAAAACGTAGGCTACTTCGGTCCAAAATCTTCTCCGAAATGGAGATTCTAGAATGACGGAAAGAAATCGTGTTGTCGCTCTCGTTTCTTTCACCCACACAGTGGCATGTGAACGAAGCGCGCCTCTGACGGTCCACCCGACCGTCCGTCAGTCTGTCCGTGACTCGAACCTGCGACCATCGAGCCGAGCTGAGCCATCGAGTCGAGAGAGCCACGAGAACACTCCACTTTGCTCCTGACCGCCGAACAGTGAACTACAACTGGCTAATGCCTAGTCTGACTTTACTTTAGCTAGATTATTCCACAGTAAAGAATATTTAGATAGATACCTACCACCCTTACGTAATCTTAACACTAAATTCACTTTTAAATTACATTTCAAACGTTTACTGTTACAAAAACAAAAAGAGGGTATTCCGAAACGCTTCGTTTGCCAGAGATAAAAAACACCGAGACTGCTACTTCTTCCTAAATGGTTCCCGAGTCAAGCCAAACCAAGGCCGAAATACCTCCGACGAAATTATACCGCCACTAAACACCGACCCATACGTATTTATTTTAATTTTATAATTACACAGAAACTTTTTAGTTGCACAGAAACAAAAACACATAATAACAAATACATGAGGTAGAGAGCCCCTGCGTCTACATCACAAGTCTAGAACTTAGTTAGAGCAAGGTGTCGAAACTAAGAAGTGAAATAGGTCTACAGTATACATTACTTTGTTTTGTTTTAAGGACCTTTTTTGAATAAATAAATAAATATTATTATGTCTGTTTACACACCAATCTGTTCTCATTACACTGCACAGTCATTCATTCGATTGTATCCAAAACATTATGCAATCATACATCATTATCATGTCAGTGTTTCGTTCATCTGGTCGCCTCAAAGGGTAACTGAAAATCAGTGTTTTGCTCTTAGAGCAAAGCTTTTCGCTGAGTTATTACCTTGTTGACAGGCTGCAGCACGCACACAATTTTTAAATCTCCACATTTTAATTGTTTTATACTATTATAAAAATAAAAAAAGCCTTTATTCACTGACCAAAGTATGATAATGATAAATAAAGTATTATTAAAAAGTAAGTATCTTATTGATCCTATCATCTATGACCTAACTGAATTCTTCAGCAACCAGTTTGTTGGTCAGGTTGTCCTTCGACATAGGCCTCCCCTCGCTTCTTCCAATCGTCTCTGTCACGAGCTAGTCTTCTCCATCCTTTTGGTAGGTCATCTTCCCATCTCTTGATTTGACGTCCCTTTCTTCTTTTTCCATTCCTAGGATACCATTCCGTCACATCTTTCGTCCATTTTCCTTTATTTGTTCTGATAGTGTGGCCGGTCCAATTCCATTTGAGATTTTTAATTTTTTGTAGAACATCGGTAACTTTTGTTTTTTTCCTTATTTTTGAAGTCGTCCATCTGTCGCATAGCCGTATATTTAACATGCTTCTTCTGTTTTATACTATTACTACTTTTACTATTGTTACCTGATATCATGTGCTGCAGTGTCGAATAAATACTTTATCTATCTACCGTATTACCCTATAATTTAATGTGATAACTCACCTACATATGTCTTGTGAGATTATACGATCCATTGTCTGAACCTTCTTGTGTCTTTTAATCGGATGACGGAAATCGGATCTCGTGCGTAAATTACCATAGAAATAGTTCTACAACTACTCCGGACCATATTTTCACGGATTCGGATCGGAGGTAGTGCGAAACCGCTCTAATAATACAAAACTATATATATATACACACTAATAATCGATCAGTGTGGTGATTATGTAACTCGCGACCGGTTTGCGACAGGCGTAAATTAAGCAATCAGTGCTGTCAAACGCCAATTTTGACCAATTTTGACGTTGTAGCTGCTTTCAAACTAATACAAAATTGGCGTTTGACAGCACTGATTGCTTAATTTACGCCTGTCGCAAACCGGTCGCGAGTTACATAATCACCCGGCCGTTCAGTAGTTATTGTGTGAAAGAATAACGAACATCCATAAATACAAACTTTTGCGTTTATAATATAAGTAGAATTACTATGATAATTTACAAAAATAATTAACTTACTGATCGTGCTTTGCAAGCTCCAAATATATCAAATCGTTGTCAATGAAATCTCCTTTTTTTCTTGGCATTATGTGGCAATGAAGGTGCTGAAAAAAAAATAACACTGTCATCATCGACGACCGATGTGGCGCGGTGGGCGGAGGTCCGCCTGCGACGCAGGAGGTTGCGGGTTTGATTCCCGCCTCGGAATAATTGTGTGTACGATCTGCAGATATTTGTTCCGGGTGTTCTGGTCGTTTTCTATGTATGTATAATAAAAAATATCTATCTATGTAATGTATTGTATTATGTATATCAGTTATTTAGTACCCATAACACAAGCTCTGCTTACCATTTTTTTTTAGCTTTGGGGTGGCTTTCGTATCACTGCGGCCATGATAGGCCTATTGTGATCGCCACTCTAAATATTCTGCTTACCATGGGGCTAGATAATGCTGTGTGAAATGTCCAGCATTATATTATTATACATGACATATTATATCTATATATCATCATCAGCCTATGATAGTCCACTGCTGGACATAGGCGTCCCCCAATGCGCGTCATAGCGCCCTGTTTTCAGCTTGTCGCATCCAGCATCTACCTGCAGTCTTTCGCAGGTCGTCATCCCACCTGGTCGGAGGCCGTCCAACACTACGATGATGCTTTAAAGCCGGTAAAACAAATACTAGTAAAACGGAATATGGTCCAGGAGCCAGTGTCCAAGTCCCTCCCAAGCAAAACTTCGTAAAATGAAGTTTTAAATCAGAAATTAAAATTGGCATATTTCAGAATTCTGATTTGAACCTTATTCCATGGGAATAACGTCGTCATCGCTGCCACTACCCAACCCACACACGTAGTCGCAGCTGACGGTCACGGATATTAATTATTATTAATCCCTAATGCATTTTACGAATTTTCGCCCGGGAGGAAATAATTGGCCAAATTTGTACCTGGCTCCCGGACCAATAGTAGGGACATATCAGTTACCGGAATGTATCATGTAAATATAAATAAATAAAAACTGAGTGCGAGTCAAACTCCACTTGGCCGGTTTTTATTTATGTCGCCAGGCTATATCCCATGAACCGTGATATTAGGCCGTTGAAATTTCACAGATGATGTATTTCTGTTGCCACTATAACAACAAATACTAAAAAACAGAATAAAATAAATATCTAAGGGGGCTCCCATACAACAGGCGTGATTTCTTTGCTTGTTTTTACAGATAATGGTACGGAACCCTTCGTGCGAGAGTTCGACTCGCACTTGGCGGGTTTTTATTTTTATTTACCTTTACAGTTCTGCCAGCATCCGCGCCATCCTGAATCGTTATTGTACAGGACTCGCATTTATGGACTCTTTCCATCAGCTGAAAATAATAAAATGAACTCTTTTATTTCTGAAAAAGGGATCCATAGTTTGTTAATAAGTAAAATAAAAAATAAAATAAATATAAATAATGCATAGTATAAAACAAAGTCGCTTCCCGCTGTCTATCTGTCCTAAGCTGTACCTATGCTTAGATTTTTTAAATTACGCAACGGATTTTGATGCGGTTTTTTTAATGGATAGAGTGATTTAAGACGAAGTATAATAAAAAATAGAAGGTTTATATGTGTTGGTATATAAATCCTACTTTGATTATATGTACTTTGTTTTCTATGTATAATAAAAAAGATCAATCTATGTAATATATAGTATTATGTATATCAGTTATCTAGTACCCATAACACAAGCTCTGCTTATCATGGCGCTAGATAATTCTGTGTGAATTGTCCAACATTATTTATTTTTATTTTATTTATTTATCATCATTTACTATTTATTTATCTGTACATACCCGTTGCACCAGTCTGATGGTCCGGTAGAAGTCATCGGACTCTGCATCCGTGAGGTCGTGGTTCCTTTCAACCAGCCTTATCGGCGCGACCAGTACATGGCCTGGTATTACGCATCTGGAACAAGATATCATATTTTATTATATGTTTTTTCTATGCCTGTGTTTTGTCATCATCATCATCATCAGCCCATAGCAGTCCACTGCTGGATATAGGCGTCCCCCAGTGAGAGCCATAGCGCCCTGTCTTCAGCTTGCCGCATCCAGCATCTACCTGCAGTCTTTCACAGGTCGTCATCCTACCTTTGTTGGAGGTTCGGTTGGAGGGCGTCCTACACTACGTTTACGGAGTCCCGGTCTCCACTCAAGACCACGTTGGCCCCAGCGATTATCGGTTCTAATTCATAGAGCTATGTCAATAACTTTGGTTCTCTGTCGGATGTATTCGTTAGGAATCCTATCCTTCAGAGAAACTCCGAGCATAGCTCTTTCCGTAGCTCGCTGAGCGACTTTGAAATGGTGGACCAGCCCTATCGTGAGTCTGTATTTTGTATCTGTGTCCAAATAATAAATATAAATAATAAATAATGCTGGACAATTAGCCCCATGGTAAGCAGAGCTTGTGTTATGGGTACTAGATAACTGATATACATAATACTATATATTACATAGATAGATATTTTTTATTATACATAGAAAACGAACAGAACACCCGGAACAAATATCTGCAGATCGTACACACAATTGTTCCGAGGCGGGAATCGAACCCGCAACCTCCTGCGTCGCAGGCGGACCTTCGCCCACCGCGCCACGTCGGTCGTCGTGTTAATAAATGGTTGAACTATTCAATTTTGTTTTTTCTTAGGGGTTGTCCTTTAATCGCGTGATGTTTTTAGCCACTTTTAAATGGTGAGGTTTTACACTACCCGCCGTTTGGTTTAGAAATCGTGCGTTCAAAATAAATAAATGTGATATCTCAAATTCAATTTTTTTATTTTCTTTAGGCTTACAAAATAAGCACATGGACAAGACAAATTTTATATATCTCATTATAACCCCCCGTTGTTTTCGTAAATTAAGCAATCAGTGCTGTCTAACGTCAATTTTGTATTAGTTTGACACCAGCTACGTCAAAATTGGTCAAAATTGGCTTTTGACAGCACTGATTGCTTAATTTACGCCTGTCGCAAACCGGTCGCGAGTTACATAATCACCATACTTCACCATACCAGGCTTCCTATCTTAATTTTACCGAAACAATCTAGCTTCAAAAAAGTTCTGTATTCCTTGAAATTGACTTTAAACGTAACAAGGGGTCAGCAACAATAAACAAAACTTTACGCTAGCTTTCACACGTACCGGCATATTTTGCATACAATTCGCCGCCGGATACCCGGCACCGGCTATCCGGCATCCGGGTCGAGGAAAAAGGCACTTTACACAAAAAAAAATACACACACACAACAAATTATTAATCCCTACAAAAAAACTACCAAATGACTACTCCCTATAACAACAATATAAAATAGAATAATAGCTGTTTCCCGCGATTTCTCCCGAATTTTACTTTTTTAGGTGATTTTTGCACCTTGGGTTACATTTTTGGAGTTTTAGTGGTCCCTAATTCTTCCTAATTTTTTTATAAATATAATATAGTCTTAGTCACCCCGGGATAGTGCAGCTTTCCAACTCTAACACTAACAAGGTAAGGGACCAAAGTGGTCACTTTATTTTCTGAATAAAACTTTTGAAACTGTCACGGTTATTAACACTAAATTCATTTGGCCAATCAATTTCTTTCCGGCCCTGGTGGGGGCGCAGAGAGGGGCCTCGAGGCTTCGCCTCATTAAGGCCTTCTACCCTCATTTTTTGTCTTTTGCTACGAACGTTGCCACTACCAAATCATGGTAAATATCCCGTTTTAAATGACTTTAGTACTTTATTTTATAGTTTTACCATATGCAATAGATAAGCAAATCAAATTTATTAGACACATAAGTTTGTTTTTTTTTTATGTTGCAAACTAGTAGGACTCATCAGACCACTGGATCTGTAAGTACGCTAGTTTGCGGTTACTCTCAAAATCCATAAAAACTGTTGCTATAAATGCAACATCATTTTTGACATCATACAAGAATTTTACTAGTAATTGGTATTATTACTTTCAATAATAATAACAACACCCACACACACACACACACACACACACACACACACACACACTCATAACAGAAACACACAACAAATTATTAAACATAAATCACTTTTTTTTTCTTGTATATATTTTTCTCTTTTATATAAATTTCCCTTATTTTTATATATATACTTTTTTTTTCCATGTGTTATAATTATTTGTCAAATACATCTGTTAAAATTATTCGTATTAAAATCCTCAGAGTAAGAGTACTACACATACATATAATAACATAAAGTGGACCATTATCGCAACAAATAATGACCATTACAAAAATTGATTTAAATTAATGTTAATAAAATTAGACACATAAGTTATATGAACATAGTGGTTTCTTTCTCACTTCTCCCACTGGTGGACAAAAAATTTAAATGAAGATTAAAATAATGTTATTTGGTAATAATGAATAGTATAAAATATGAATTGTCTAGGTGCTTATTTGTAAGCCTAAAGTAAAAAAAACTTTTGATTTTCATTTTTTTGAAACAATGGTGAAATAATTGTTTTAAACGGTCCAGTAGTTTTGGAGCCTATTCAATGCAAACAAACAAACAAACAAAAAAATCTAATTATTCCTTTTTATAATTATTAGTATAGATATACAAATCTTGCCTACCTTAAGTTTACAAATGCGTACGTAAGCTCACTCTTAAAGAAAGCGCAGGTCTTAGGGACGCGTACATGTCCGAACTTGTAGTGCGGTCTGTCAGACACCTCGTCTGCGGGACTACTGGTCTTCTGCGGTTCCTTGGTTGGATTGTGGGCGTCTAGGAGACTACGGCGGAGGCTCAGGCAGTAGAGAGAGTAGACGTCTGCTCTGAAAGGATTGATAGTGATTATTGGATTGATGATGAGATTGATTGATATTGATTATTAATAATAATAATAATAGCGAACGTGGCGAGCTGTTGGTGAGTAGCGACACCATGGGTATTTTTCTTTGCAATATCTCTACACCTGGCGGATACCATCTTTGGGTATATCATATTGTGCACCCGAGGATTATACCCGCAATGTGTAGCCATCGACTTTAGATTAACTTTTACAAAGGGCCTCTGTGCTGTTGGCTTCGGCCCCACGCAAGCCTTCCAAAGGACCGGGCCACTTTATGGCCCAAGATCATGGTAATAATAATAAATCATTTATTTCAGACCATAGAAAAGTAATAGATTTTATTTTATATATTCATTAAAACTAGCATACATAAAATATAAAAAGACTAAATTAATAACACGATTTTTTGTGATAACGCCGACAGCGTGTACATGTCGTAATCATGGTGTCAGCTGACATTGGTGCATGGCGCAGGCGGTGCAGCGGTGTCCCCTTGCAGGCGAGCATTATTGGATTGATGATGGAATTGATTGATATTGATACTTAACTGATTGGAAAAATCAATCAAAAATCAAGTATGGCTGGGTTTAGAGACAAGGGGGTATAGCTAATATCGCCACCGTTTTTGGTTTTGTATTTTTCTCTGTCCCGAACAGAATAACTATTTAAAACATTGGCAAATTAACAAAAAATTCTTTTTTGTTGATTTGCCAATGTTTTAAATAGTTTATTCCAATCAGTTAAGTATCAATATCAATCAATTCCATCATCAAACCAATAATGCTCGCCTGCAAGGGGACACCGCTGCACCGCCCGCGCCATGCACCAATGTCAGCTGACATAAGTACATATTTATATTTTCCCATACAAAATGTTCTTGCGATTCGTAACTGTCAAACATTGACTGCTAGGTGGTTCGAAGTTCGCTGGGTCAGATAGTCACTACTCACCACATAGTATAAAACAAAGTCGCTGCCCGCTGTCTGTCTGTACCTATGCATGCTTAGATCTTTAAAACTACGCAACGGATTTTGATGCGGTTTTTTTTAAATAGATAGAGTGATTACAAGTACTATTTATACCGGCTAGCGTTTATTTACCCATTTTTCCCGACGTTTCAATAGGTTTACACACTGTCGTGGTCACGGGATGACTCTTCGTAAATAAACACGATAAATACGCGTTCAAATAGTAATTGTAATTATGTGTTCTGATCGCGTAAGATTAAAAATATATAAAGATGAGAGATAGAGTGATTCAAGAGGAAGGTTTATAAACTATTTGACACATAGATTTCCACGCGGGGCGTAGCTAGTCTATACTAATATTATACAGAGGAAAGGTTTGATTTTTTGTTAGTTTGTAATGAATAGGATCCGAAACTACTGGACCGATTTGAAAAGTTCTTTCACCGTTGGGAAGCTACACTATCCGTGGTGAACATAGGCTGTATTATATTTTCAAAAAAATTAGGGATCCTTACTAAAACTCAAATAATGTAACCCAAGGTGTAAAAAATTTACCTTAGAAATTCCTTACATCGCGTGCGCTGCGAAAACTACTGATGATAGAACAAAGTTATGTACTACAACATTGCAGAACACATCATTGTCTATAAATATGTCGCGACAGCATATATATAACTATTATAGTTACGTCACAATAAGTGTTTTTTTATTTTAAAATTTTAATTATAATGCCGCCGCTGGAAAAGTCTCTTTATTTGTACAGTGGTATTAATCCTTAACAAAATAAATTATTTTATAATTAAGACTGCTTCAATACCTTAATATAACTTTTTGAATTATTCAATTCGGACATTCCATTCGAAAGATATCACGAAACTATGCGAAATAGGCGTCTCTGGGCTACGGGTACAAGTAATAAACGGCCGCAAATAAATTATGAATAATAAAAAAAAAATACCCGTGCGAAGCCGCGACGATCCGCTAGTATTTAATAAAACTCACCTCCTATGCCTAAAAACGGGCATATTCGTCCTAACTTGCCGTAATCTATCTCTGCTAATCTCAGCTACTTTATAACACGGGGACTCCGCCCCGCAGTCAGCTAGGACTTCGCCCCAGGGGCTGACGATGAGCCCGTGGCCGTAGGAGCGCCGCTTGGGGTTGTGCTGGCCTGCCTGTGCCGCTGCTATAATGTAGGTTTGGTTCTCTATCGCGCGGGCTCTGAGAAATATAAAGAATTTATTGAACATAAAATACAAAAATCATTTGTATTCAAAAAATGCTTATACAGTTATCTGGTGGTGTCCGCATTAAGATCATTATAATACTTTACTAAATACTTTTACAAATACTTCAGAAAAACAAAAGAGAAAACCAAATACATACCTACATAAAAAAAGTTTAACTGACGACGACTAATCTAAATATTTAACTTGAAATGATCTCTGTGAGTGATGAATCAATAAACTTAATTATAAATATAAATAATGCTGGACAATTGACACAGCATTATCTAGCCCCATAGTAAGCAGAGCTTGTGTTATGGGTGCTAGATAACTGATATACATAATACAAAACATTACATAGATATATATTTTTTATTATACATAGAAAACGACCAGAACACCCGGAACAAATATCTGCAGATCGTAAAGTAAAGTAAATATTTAGACGTGATGAATCAATAAACTTAATTAATCATTATGCATAGATGAAAGAGAGCTTAACCCTAGCTCACTAACCATTCGTGTATTAGACTACGCTTACCCTGCGCATTTGTTGTTGTGGAAAGTTCCCGGCCCCTGCCGTCCCGCCCATTTCTAGTACCTTCCTTATTCGCATAATTAGTGACCCGCAAACACTCATTGCGGATGCACGCTGCTCTGATTGGGATACAATCGTCGCCTCACAGACTTGATTGTTTTTTTATTGAAGTTTTATTTCGTAGTCTGAGAAACGAATGGTTTGTGACAACGTTACTAGAAAATATGGTTAGTGAGCTAGTGTTAAATAAAAACAATTGTATTAGTTAACAATCGAATGAGTACGAGTTTTTATGACTAACAGCATACTATAAAAATAAAGATTAAACACATAATATTATAAAAATAGGCACTTGTGATAAGATGAGATGAAACAGAGGAATAATCAATCAAGGAAATAGCTTCCTCCATTGATCACCCTCCGCACAAAACACTTCCAGAATGGAGATGATAGGCAGTCAGCCACAGTCGCCAGGATGCTGTTGCGACTGTCCCTCACTCTCAATTTAGTATTGATAGAAATGGATTATAGATAGATAACACTTTATTACACCACACAAAACAGAAAATAATACAGAGATAAAAACTTAGAATAAAGGTATAAAGGGCGGCCTTATCGCTGAGAGCGATCTCTTCCAGGCAACCTATTATTTATTATTTACCTGAGTAAGATATGCCAGTGCGCCTCGCCCGTACTCTGAGTAAACGCTGATGGGTATAATATGATCTCAGCCCCGAACACGCTTAGACCTGTGCTGAGCTCCGGGAATCGCATGTCGTAGCAAATTGCTAGACCTGGAATAGATGAGGTTTGATTGATAGTGAGATTGGATGATAAATAATGGATTGAATACGAGGTATTACCGTGAATCGCATGTCGTAGCATATTGCTAGACCTGGAATAGATGAGGTTTGATTGATAGTGAGATTGGATGATAAATAATGGATTGAATACGAGGTTATACCGGGAATCGCATGTCGTAGCATATTGCTAGACCTGGAATAGATGAGGTTTGATTGATAGTGAGATTGGATGATAAATAATGGATTGAATACGAGGTAATACCAGGAATCGCATGTCGTAGCATATTGCTAGACCTGGAATAGATGAGGTTTGATTGATAGTGAGATTGGAAGATAAATTATGGATTGAATACGAAGTTATGCTGATTATATATATTTAATAATGTAATCAGCGCATTATTATATATGTAAACTTCATAGTATAAAACAAACTCGCTTCCCGCTGTTTGTCTGTCCCTATGTATGCTTAGATATTTAAAACTACGCAACGGATTTTGATACGGTTTTTTTAATAGACTGATTCAAGAGGAAGGTTTACAAACCATTTAACACATAAATTTGTACGCGGGCGAAGACACGGGGAGCAGCTTTGCAATAATTTTATAATAAATATATAAATATTAAAATAATTTATTGATATTGAAGAAACCTCACCAATCTTCCCTACAGGGGACTCCACAGGCGCAATAATATGCTTCCCCGCTACTGTATAATCACTTTCCATCAGCCGTACATTATCGATAATAATAAACTATTGATATTGAAGAAATCTCACCAATCTTCCCCACAGGGGACTCCACAGGCGCAACAATATGCTTCCCCGCAACTGTATAATCACTTTCCATCAGCCGTATATTCTTCTCTGGTATCTCTACATCGAATAGATGCAGTTTTCTGTATGTCTGAACGATATCCCCTTTGCTGTTTATTATGACGTGCGTGTTGTATACCTTGCCTGGTGTTTCTGTATCCTGCGAAAATATCATTATTAGTTCAGCCGAGACACGCCCACAGCTGGTATAATAAAAAATATAAATCTATGTAATGTATTCTTCCACTAGTGGACAAAATAAATAAATAATGCTGGACAACAATTCACACAGCATTATCTAGCCCCATGGTAAGCAGAGCTTGTGTTATGGGTACTAGATAACTGATATACAGAATACAATACATTACATAGATAGATATTTTTTATTATACATAGAAAACAACCAGAACACCCGGAACAAATTTGAAGTGAACATTAAAATAATCATACTTAGTACTATAAATTATTTAATAATAATGTATAGTATAAAGTATGACTTGTCTGTGCTAATAAAGCACAGAAGTGTAAGCCTAAAGAAAAAAAAAATTTGAGTTTATTTTATTTAGTACTAGCTGCGCCCCGCGGTTTCACCCGCGTGCTGATAGATATTTTGGATAATATACGATATATCTTTATAAATTGGGCGACGTGGCGCGGTGGGCGAAGGTCCACCTGCGACGCAGGAGGTTGCGGGTTCGATTCCCGCCTCGGAATAATTGTGTGTACGATCTGCAGATATTTGTTCCGGGTGTTCTGGTCGTTTTCTATGTATAATAAAAAATATCTATCTATGTAATGTATTGTATTATGTATATCACTTATCTAGTACCCATAACACAAGCTCTGCTTACCATGGGGCTAGATAATGCTGTGTGAATTGTCCAGCATTATTTTTTTTATTTTAAATTGCAGCCTATGTGTTATTCTGATGTATAAGCTATAGTTGTTTTTATCCATTCAGTTGTTTTTACGTGAAAGAGTAACAAACATCCATCCATCCATCGATCCATACTTACAAACTTTCGCGTTTATAATATTAGTAGGATGATATATAATATGATATGTTATTTATTTATTTAGAGTACCTTTTCATGTATCCCTCCCATAGATAACCACACTTTATGCTGGGCTGCCAGTGTCTGATACGCCTTTACTGTGGGACTGTCGAGTAACGGTTCCGCCCATGCTATGGAGTCTTTTTTGTTATCACACAGGTAGTCACATGCCTCGGGGAAGAATAACATCTGAAAAAATTTAATGATTGCTATTTTTTATAATTTTATGGCTTGCCACGGCCGCCGACGCCGTGATATTATTTGGACATTTCACACAGCATTATCTAGCGCCATGGTAAGCAGAGCTTGTGTTATGGGTACTAGATAACTGATATACATAATACAATACATTACATAGATAGATATTTTGTATTATACATAGAAAACGACCAGAACACCCGAAACAAATATCTGCAGATCGTACACGCATTTGTTCCGAGGCGGGAATCGAATCCGCAATCTACTGTGTCGCGACAATGGGTTTGAAACTTAATTTTAAAAATAAATCATCGATATCGGTTGGCGTTATTGAGTTATTCGTCCATTTGTCGCGCACATACTTAATGCAAATTTAAGACTTAGTATGGTATGCTATGGTCTTCTCATGGATGCCATTGTCAGAACTGAACCAAATTGAAATGGGACCACACGGGAAGCACCAGCTTTCAAATAAAAAAAAAATCTTCAAAATCGCAGTCGAAAGATACGAGTTAAAAAACACAAAAAAAAGAGTCAGATTGAGAACCTCCTCCTTCTTTGAAATCAGTTAAAAATGCAAACGAAATCCTATACATTAGCATTTCGTCGAGAGGTAGTAATGACTTCTGTGGCGCAGTGGGTGATGGTCCGCCTGTGACGCAGGGTTTTATTCCCGCTTAGGACAAATTTTTGTACAATCTACAGATATTTTTCTGACTCGAGTTCTTAGCTGCTTGTCTATAACTAAATAGGTAGGTAATAAATAAATAAATAATGCTGGACAATTTACACAGCCCCATGGTAAGCAGAACTTGTGTTATGGGTACTAGATAACTGATAATAATAATAATAGTCGCTTGCGCCGATGTTGTTCCTCTCCGGTAATTTACTCCGGCTTTTTAAGGAACCCATCCAGCATTCGCCAAGCCACCGCCACTCTTCTTAACATTACGATTGACTTGTTTATGGCAGACGTCCGCAATCTCCCCTATAGCCCAATTACCCAGTCCATCCATCCATCACAATAGCCTGGTTTTATTTCTTTCATTTTTCTTTGCAATAGTCTATACACCTGGCGGATACCATCTTTGGGTGTATCATATTGTGCACTCGAGGATGATACCCGCTATGTGTAGCCATCGAAATCATGGTAAATGAGAGACATAATAATAAAAATTTTTTGCTGTGTAGTTAGGTACTTCTTAATATAATATATCATATATATATTCATAATATATACATATACCTGTGCTCCATCATGAGCGGCCTGACCGACCAGCTTCGTCACGGTATTCAAATTAGCTGCTTTATCACCAATAGATGTCATCTGACAAACTGCTACCTTCTGGTTCATTATTGATCGAGTGTATCCTAATGTGCTTATGTTCTTGAATAGACTGGCTAGGCGTTTAAAGTGCTGCAATTAAGAAAGAGTAGATAAATAAATAATAAATAGTGCTGGACAATTCACACAGCATTATCTAGCCTCTTTATTGTCCTCATCATCATCATCATCCTATGTTAGTCCACTGCTGGACATAGGCCTCCCCCAATGAGCGCCATAGCGTCCTGTCTTCAGCTTGACGCATCCAGCATCTACCTGCAGTCTTTCGCAGGTCGTCATCCCACCTGGTCTGAGGTTTATTGTCCTACCTTTTTGGAATTGAAAGTTAATAAAAATGTTCTTGAATAGACTGTTTAACAAGGCTAGGCTTTTAAAGCTGTAATTAGGAATGAGTAAAACTTTTATTGTCCAACCTTTTTGGAAATAAAAGTTAAAAAATACTTATAAATTTATTCAATTTAAGTACAAATACAATTATTGTACCCTAGCCAGAATACAAATTTTGTACAAAGCTTGGCAAGCTTTGTACAAAATTTGTATTCTGGCAAGTAGTGATATTGCTTTGTTCATTACAGCTTTGTACTCTTATAGGAGAGTCATCATCATCATCAGCCAATATTAGTCCACAGCTGGACATAGGCCTCCCCCAATGAGCGCCATAGTGCTTGACACATCCAGCATCTATCTACATTCTTTTGCAGGATGTATATAAGAGAGTTACTACTCTCCTTTATATTATTATTATATTGGCCCGGAGTTTCCCACTGCAGGGCACAGGCCTCTCTACAGTTTAATTGTATTGTATTGTATTTATTTAACTCAGATAATAAAATCCACAGTATACATTCAATTAAACATTATAACATTAATTAAATCATAATAAAACATTAATACATTGCAAAAGATAAAATAGTATTAAATTAAAAATGAGTATAAATAAGAATGGGATTAAAATTAAATTAGATTAGTTTCACAAATTAATAAGGTAGATAAAGTAATTAATTAGGAGCCAATTAATTACTATAAAACTAAAATGTTAAGGATATCCAAACAAATTGCAAATCTACTTCAATAAAGCATGCAGAAAAAAAATTGAATATTTCACAATTATTGATTTGAGGTAGGATCAAAAATATATTGATTAGATTATGTACCTACATTAAAAATATTATTGTATACTAGCCACGCCGAAATCTATGTGCTTATAAGCATTCCTCTTGAATCACTCTATTTAAAACCACATCAAAATCTGTTGCAGAATTTTAAAGATAGGATAGGTACATAGGGACAGACAGACAGCGGGAGGCCATTTTGTTTTATCCTCTGTAGTGATGCAATGCAGGTGAACAAAAATAGGAATAAAAAGTTGTTGGCATTTTTTTGGGGAAGGCACTTTCAGCAGTGAATGTGTAAGCGTCAATGATATCCTAACTGGTCTATGAAATGTAGACATAGCTGTAAATGTTCATGGATACACTCAGGGTTAACTACGAACCTTATGTGGTGAAAGTACACAAGCGTTTCATTCATTTCTTTACGAGGGACTTCTTCCGGGTAAGTGCAGTATGTGAAACATGGTTTAGAAGAGGTTTTTTATAGGTTCGGGATAGTAAAGCCTAACTTTTGAGCTAAGACATAAAATGTAGCTATTTGTTGAGACAATGTCACCTTGAATATTAACACTAGATAGGTAAGTGCTAGGCTTATTGCCTTTATGCAATGATACCTTTATGATTCCTTATCACCGGTTATAAGTCGGTTCGGTTTATTACTTTGTTTTGGCCTAAACTAAGCTCGTTTTTCAAACTTACGTTACTGAGGGTAAATTAGAAGTTCTCAATTGCCGTAGTGAGTGTTTATTTGGCTTACCCGCATTCTATAGCGATGATAAAATACAATAAAATCGTATTATTTCGTGCTATTTTTTGTATTTTTCAGAAATTTATTTTGATTTGTTGACTTGACATGACAATGACAATAACATTTAAATCTTTTCAGACATTGACTGCAATAATCTACACTGCAAAGATGGGCGGCGGCGGGTCGGCGCGGCGCAGCGCCACAGCGTAGATTGAAACGTTTACGGAGCGTTCAGAAACGTTTACTTGATAAATCATTTCCCATTCTGCACCATTTAAATCATAATCTGTATAGCAGGAGATTTTTTTTTTATGTATTGTATATTTCTATAGAAATCAGTTGTTAATTCCAATAAAATTCGTTAATATTCATTTTGACTGGATCTGGATGTAAAAGTGATTAATCTAATAAGATTCCTGAACGCACTGTTTAGTCTAGAAAAATCGCTGAAAAAGTGATATTGTGTTTTTTATATTTCGATTTGCCAAAATAAAAATATAGCTGATTGACTGTGAACTAAAATTCCTCTGGTTGCGCATTAATTTCTGAAAATAATGGCGGATTCAGAGAATACTGTACCGGTTGAGGTTAGTTTTACACAAATCAAAAATAGCTTACTATTTTCAATTCTTTCTAATCTTCTTTTAAATTTGTTCCCGTTTTCCAATCTATATTTAGATTCGATAGATTTTTATTGAATACATAATTCACATTTCTATACCTACAAAAAATCTATAAAAGTTATTTCTATTATTTATTTATATCCTGGATACCTGCCTGCACTAATGATAAACATCTAGTAAAGGGAGTTGATGAGAATTTTATCTTGTAAAAGTGTGTGATATCAGTGATTCCACATTATCCTTTCACCTATGGGTTCAATAAGTCAAAGTGCTTCCTATTGGCTATCTAGAACACCGGTCACACCACAAGCAAAGCTACTGGCATAAACTAGGTACTGGTCTGTCTGAATAAATAATCCTGGACAAACACACAGCATCATTCAACCCCAATCTAAGCCAAAGCTTTTGTTATGGGTACTAGATAACTTGATATACAGAAATACAATACATGTCATAGATAGATATATTTTATTATATGTAGAAAACAACAAGAACATCCACTCAAAAAATCTGCAGATCATACTAACAATTGTCCTGAAGTCGGTGGGAATCGATCCCGCATCCTCCTGCGTTGCCCACCACACCACAGAGGTTGTCAAAATATATATTTGACTTCAACTTCTTCCTAGATGCACGTCTGGATTGATGCAATTGCCTGTGTCCGTCTCATGATAGCATCGCAAGCTTTCTTCATGGGTAACACACTTGTATAGTTAAACATATAGAAATAATATTTACAAAAAAGAAAAACATTAACTGTGAATCAACAAAATTTACCACAAAACTAAACAAGAAACTAAGAAAAAACAGTGCAGATATTTATTTGACTTGTACAGTGTCTGTATTAATATTTTTGCTTACAGGTACAGAAACAAAAGATAAGGCATGACTGGTACCAAACAGATGCTCAAGTTGTTATCACTATTCTGCTCAAAAATGCCAACAAGGACCATATCAAAGTTCAATATGGCCCGCGCAGTGTAAGTAATAAGTTTGTGCAGATTTTTTTAGCAGTAGTATTCAAATTCTCTCGCAGAATTTGGATGCTACTGCTAGAGATACTGCTCTAGATCTTTATCATTGAGGTAAAGATGAATTCTCAAAAGGTGGCGGTGGTGGTGCTGCAATTGTCTTTTGTTTTTTTTGTATATTTATTCAAGCTGATGTCACTAATCCAGGCCGGCACATATACTAAAAGCAAAAGGGTATCCCACAAGCTTTTTAAATTGATCTAATTATAAATCCTACATCCTGGTACCTTTTAAGAAAGATGTAACGAAAAAAGAAGTTTGTTCATCATTCTTCATTAGACTTCAATCAATCAATCAATCAAATCATTTATTTGCAGAACACATTATTACAGGTACATGTCAGGTCTTATAACTAGAGTGGAGTCAAATGTGCTCAACCCGCAAGCAGGTGTGCGAATATTAAAGCGTGTTTTAAAGTCGTTAAATTCATCAATAATTAAAATAATCAATGAAAATAAATAAATAGGTACAATCAATAAATAGTTAACTCTAAAATTAATTCACAATCGTCAAAACATGATAAATTCTCTACTTGAGATTAATAAATTCATTTACACTATAGAAACATTGGTCAAGGAGCCTCTTATTTCAGGTTCAGGTACTCCTTTTTCCGCATTTGGACTCCAGTTGGTCCTTTAGCCTCTTATTTAATTTTTGTTTAAATAAATTACCATTGAGGTCTTTAATAGGTTCTGGTAACTTATTGAATATAGTAATGCATATCATATATCTTTGTATATCATGTTATTGGCCAATTGGATGAAGGTGGCTTGACCGTGCCCTAAGCCCAGCAATAGGATCATCATCATCATCAGCCTATAGCAGTCCACTGCTGGACATAGGCCTCCCCCAATGAGCTAATCAGTGCTAATTAATAAATAAGTTTAGATATCTAGTAGAATTATTAATTCTTAGCCAGATAAAAAAGTTCCTTAAGATGCTAAGATGAAGGCCTGTAGTATTCTCACAAGGTGAAACTGCATGAACAAGATAAAATTAGATGAGATTATGAAAGTATGCCAACTCAGAACTATTAAAAAGACATATTATCGTTTGACCGAAACCGCTGTACCGCTCCTTAGGAAAGTGCGGCGAGGTGGGGGGGCGAGGAAAAAAGAGCAAGAGTACGCGTTGACGGCAGACTGATGGATCGGAGCGGCCGATATTTCCCCCCCCCGTCTCGCCGCTCGCATACTTCAGGCGCGGTACAGCGGTTTCGGTCAAACTATAAGTAAATATGTAGTCAGTTTCATTGTATTCATTGTATCTATGGAAATGCTAAACAAATTACCAGCATGATAATAATAAGGCTCTTAACTTTCGTGTTTATAATATACTAGCGACACGCCCCGGCTTCGTACGGGTAAAATGCATGTATTATATGCATATAAACCCTCCTCTTGAATCATTCAAATCCCTTGAGTACTTTTAAAGATTGATAGCCTTAGGTCTTTGTAAGTTTATTATAATGTTTGTAAATGTAGGTATGTAGTGTAATTTTTTTCTTTTTTGTTACCAATTTATTTATTAAAGTGCCACTGTCTATATTGTTTCTTCATGTCTAGTCCATCCTAAGGTTGCCTAGAAGAGATCGCTCTCAGCGACAAGCCCTATAAACCTTTATTCTAAGCTTCTGTTTTTTGTGGTATAATAAAGTGTTTTCTATCTAGCTAGATAGATAACTAAGTTTGCATAGGGACAGACGCTAGACGGCGTGAAGCGACTTTGTTTTATACTATGTAATGAATTAATGATAACTGATTAATTTTCAGCTGTCTATCTCAAGCCCAATACCGAGTTCGGATTCAGAATACAGTCTGGAACTAGAGCTTGCGCATGAGATTGAACCAGAATTGAGTAGTTACATTGTGTCTCCATCCAAAATTGAGGTGAGTTTAATTAATATCGCTCCGCGGCCTCGCCCGCGTGGAAATCTATGTGTCAAATACTTTATAAACCTTCCTCGTGAATCACTCCATCTATTAAAAAAAACCTCATTGAAATCCGTTGCATAGTTTTTTTTTGTTGCAAACTAGTAGGACTCGTCGGACCACTGGATCTGTAAGTACGCTAGTTTGCGGTTACTCTTAAAATCAATAAAAAACTGTTGCTATAAATGCAACATCATTTTTAACATCATACAAGGAATTTTACTAGTAAATAGTATTATTACTTTCAATAATCACACCGTTGCATAGTTTTAAAGATCCAAGCATACATAGGGACAGACAGACAGCGGGAAGCGACTTTGTTTTAACTATGTAGTGATGCTGGATTAAGGGTTTTCCACTGTATTTAATTGGCATAAATTTTTGGAAGCGTAGAAGATTCGACATTTTTTGTGACTTAGCAATTAATATTTTAGTTATAGTTACCAGCTTGTTGGTGCAATTTTATTAATGTTAGTTTTGAGGAAGTGTATTTTGTAACTTTTTATATTTCTTTGTCGCTTTGGTGCTGTATTGTTATGGAAATGTAAATATATGTATTTTTAAATTAATAAATCTGAGCTGGTATAATTTAGTCAGAGCTTTTGGTATAGTTTGACCGAAACCGCTGTACCGCTCCTTAGGAAATTGCGGCGAGGTGGGGGGCGAGGAAAAAAGAGCAAGAGTACGCGTTGACGGCAGACTGATGGATCGGAGCGGCCGATATTTCCCCCCCGTCTCGCCGCTCGCATACCTCAGGCGCGGTACAGCGGTTTCGGTCAAACTATAATATGTAAATGTATTTTTCGTGATAAACAAGATCGGCAAATGTCAGCTGCTTCTTTAGGTATTTATTTAAATTAGTTTTTATTGATAATAAAAGCTCTGCAGCGCAAAGTTCTAGCTTAGGGACAAATGTTTGTATGATATGTAAATGTTTTTTTTACAAGGCGTTAACTAGATTTTACTATTAAGAAAATCTAATATTCTCTCAGAAAAATCTCAGCCTAGCATCATTATTAGGTATATCGCTTTATTTTACGATTTTAATGAAATATATCGAAATAAATTCCAGATAAAACTACGTAAGAAAGAGGGACTGAGATGGGCTCAATTAGAGGGAGAGGCAGGAGGGGAGAAAATCAAGGCGATACCACAAGGTAACATACATTTATCACAGTATCTTAGCTGAGAATAGTTAATAAAAAAAATAATGCTGGACAATTCACACAGCATTATCTAGCCCCATGGTAAGCAGAGCTTGTGTTATGGGTACTAGATAACTGATATACATAATACAATATATTACATAGATAGATATTTTTTTATTATACATAGAAAACGACCAGAACACCCGGAACAAATATCTGCAGATCATACACACAATTGTTCCGAGGCGGGAATCGAACCCGCAACCTCCTGCGTCGCCGGCGGACCTTCGCCCACCGCGCCACATCGGTCGTCAAATTAATACCATCTTCTTAACATTAAAAATCTAAAACTTACTAGTTTTTTATGATTGAGAAGAGACCGCCACTTCTTTCGCTATACGTGCACACCTGCCTTATCAGCAATTTTGTAGTTGTAATTTCTTTTGCTTTTTTTTTTTGTGTGTTAATTTGTTTTTTATGTAACCTATATGGACCATGGTCTGAAATAAATGTTTTTTTTTTTTTTTTTTTTTTATTTTTTTTTTTTTTTATAGTTTGACCGCTGCACCACTCCTTAAGAGTGTACCTTATGTAATTTTATAGTTAGAAATCGTTATTTATCTCAGAATCTGTGATGGTAGCTTACCACCTTCATATTTAGGTAAATGATAATTCGAACTTTTATCTTGGATTCCGTCTTTTCGAAAACACGATTGGTGAAAATTTTCTCGATACTTTTATTTTTTGAAAAATACATGTTTTGCACACATTTTGCTATTTATCTCAGGAACCACCTAATTTTTTTGTTGGATTTTTGTTTTGTCGAGAAACGTAGTAGAATTTCTTCGTTTTCGTCCTTTTAATTTTTAGATTAGTTGTGTAAATAACTTGTAATTAGGCATTAGGCAGTTTTGGCGCTTACGTCGATAAAAAATACGGAGCACGTCTATCGCTCTGTGCTTCTCACTCACAAGAAAATCATATCTTGTCATTCTGCTCTGAACTGAAGCGAAATTCGAATTTTGGCTGAGGTATGGCACGCTCTTAAGAAAGTGCGGCGAGGTGGGGGCCGAGGAAAAAAGAGCAAGAGTACACATGAGATCGATATTGTCGGATATATCTTAGGATATGTTTATATGTTATTCCAGTACACATACTATGTGTGTTCCAAGTTTCATCAAGATCCGTTCAGTAGTTTTTACGTGAAAGAGTAACAAACATCCATCCATACTTACAAACTTAAAAAATGGAAAAAAAGACTGCGTTGACATCACGAGATAGCGCTCGATCCATCTTTGGATATTTATCTCATGTGCGTCTGACATAGACCGTCCGGTAGGAAAGCTACCTACCGCCGTGAGCGTTGACGGCAGACTGATGGATCGGAGCGGCCGATACTTCCCCCCCGTCTCGCCGTGAGCATACCTCAGGCGCGGTACAGAGGTTTCGGTCAAACTATAGTTAAAATTTTGTGCCAATGTGCTAAAAAAATCGCCTATTATTTTTACTAAGGTGATTGATTCCGATGCTCTGATTTGATATCACACATTATTGAATTTATTAATTGCGTCAATGTTTTCAGTTTGATATTTTTTGTTTTATTATGTCTAATGTAATGATATTTTTCAGCGGTTATCGATGCGTCTGGGCCGCAACAGCCGCTAAATCCATTCAAAAAAGACTGGGAGAAAATAGAGAAAGAAATTAAGAAAATGGTATGTATTATAAGTAAGTAAATAAATAAATAAATAAATAATGCTGGACAATTCACACAGCATTATCCAGCTTCATGGTAAGCAGAGCTTGTGTTATGGGTGCTAGATAACTGATATACATAATACAATACATTACATAGATAGATATTTTTTTATTATACATAGAAAACGACCAGAACACCCGGAACAATTATCTGCAGATCGTACACACAATTGTTCCGAGGCGGGAATCGAACCCGCGACCTCGTGCGTCGCAGGCGGACCTTCGCCCACCGCGCCACATCGGTCGTCAAGTAGTAAGTATTTGAGGTTGTCCCAAAACCTACGTTTTGACTATACGATTAACCGAACCTAACTTGATTCTGGAAGACTTATGTCCAGCTGTGGACTTGTGGTATGGTAAGTGTACTCCTATTTCCACTTAGACTCCGATTGGTCCTTTGTGCGTGGTGTGGTTGCTAGTTTAACCAGCCTAACTCCGTCCAGAAGCGCAGAATACTCCTGGGATCTTCACAGGCTTCGCGGAGTGACCTCGGGTGGTCGAGGATTTCTAGTCGTTGCGCTGTTACTCCCTCGCATTCCAGGACTACGTGGGCAGCTGATTCTTCGTCGCTCAGGCATCCTCTGCAGAGAGGGCTGTCTGTTGCTCTAATGGTGAAGAGGTGTTTGTTCAATGGGCAGTGTCCTGTGAGTGTCCCCACACGGACGCGTAGGTCAGCAGTGGACTTGTGTGTGGGCTAATATTATGGAAAATCCCATACAAAATAGACGTTACAACATTATTTATTGTTGCCGGCAAATATCTTGTCCAGTGACTGGCAATGAGCTTGCTCAGATACACGCACGTACATAATTCAACTTCAATTAAGACAACGCGGCAGTTGAAAGGGTAGGTAGAGTAGAGTAGCATTTATTAGTTTTAGAATTAAAGACTTACAGTTATGATTGTCTAACAAAACTCTAGGTTCCCAATCCCAATACAAGGCTTGCTTAGTTTTAAACTAGATGGCGCTGCGAAAAAACTCGAAGTATTATTTTATTTCTTTACAGGAGGAAGAGGAAAAACCTGAAGGCGAAGAGGCTCTGAATGCTCTCTTTCAGAAGATTTACAGCGGCGGCTCGGAAGAGGTGCGCCGGGCTATGAACAAGAGCTTTGTAAGTTTATATCACACAGCATCATCTAGTCCCAACACAAGCTAAGCAGAGCTTGTGTTATGGGTACTAGATGACTGATATACCTAATACCCCACAATATCTGTGCACCTTGAGCCAAACATTTTGTATGGCTCAAGGTGCACAGATATTGTGACCGAGTTGTATAATACATACATAGATATTTTATACATCGAAAACACCCAGACCAGAAACAAATACCTACAGATCGTACAAACATGTGTCCCGAGACGGAAATCGATCCCACAACCTCCTGCGTCGCAGTTGGAGTTTCGCCCGCTGCGCCACTGTAGTCGTAGTTACTACCATAACTTAGTTTCTGACCGGGCTTCGCATGCGTTATCTATGGCCCCCCTTTCCTCCCTTATCATAGGAGATCTTCATGTATGTTAGATGCGCCCCGCGGCTTCGCCCGCGTAGAAATCTATGTATCAAATAATTTATAAACCTCCCTCTTGAATCACTCTATCTATTAAAAAAATCGCATCAAAATCCGTTTCTTAGTTCTTCACACGCTCAGCTACACACACACACACACACGCGCGCGCACACTCTCTCACACATACACAAACACACACACAAGCACACACACTTTAAACACAAGAGACTGGCTGTATTAGATTCTAAAAACTTAAACTATTTAATATGTTTTAATTTGTTTAAAATTTTTCTTTTCCTAGGAACTGAACTGTAACAATAATTATGTACCTGATCTTTCTTTTTAGTAGGTAAAAAACTATTTACGTAAAATTTCTTTTTTTTGGAACTCTGTCCACGATAATCTCGGAGGAGGGCGTTGTCATCTGCGACACAGTTTTTAAACTTCTGCAGATGACATCGTTTCCAATTTTTAACTATATGTAAACTGCTTTTGTACAATAAACTTGGATTTATTTAAATATTTTTAAGCTTACGCGATCTGAACACATAATTATAAGTATTAATACAACGGGTATTTATCGCGTGTCATCCCGTGACCACGACAGTGTGTAAACCTGTTGAAACGTCGGGAAAAATAGGTAAATAAACGCGATAAATACCCGTTGTATTAATACTTATAATGATTTATTTATTTATTTATTTAGTTTTAAACATCTTAGCATGCATTTGGATAAACAGACAGCAGGAAGCTACTTTGTTTTATGCTATGTAGTGATAATCATATGAGAGAAGAATATTGTTTTATTTCTAGGTGGAATCAGGCGGTACCGTGCTAAGCACTAACTGGAATCAAGTTGGCTCAGAGAAAGTTGAGGTGAAACCGCCAGATGGCTCTGAATTCAAGAAATGGGACAGCTAAACAATCCTAGTCATTATGTTCTAGTTATAAATAATTATCTATAACTAATTAATTAACTAGGTAAAAAAGGTCGATTTTACCGTTGAAAGAAACGCTTAAAAATACGCGGAGCATGGCAGCGGAGCGGCGCTTTATGCAATATTGACCAAATTAATTGAATAAAATCATCTGTTTTGAATTGCTTAAAGTATCCGCTCCGCTTTTTTAAGATCTGTTTACAATTGTGCACCGCTCGTAATGTTTTAACTCCTATAGTAACTCTTCATCGTGTTACTAAGCGAATACAAATACATTATACTCATTTTTTTTGTAAGCGCACAGTTTTACTGGTCGACCTAGCAAGTTATAAACCCACGATACAGCAGTGTGTTACTACGCCGTAGATCGTAAATAAACAAAGATTGAATAAAGATAATGTTAAATTAGAAGTCTGCATTTTATTGAAAACCCAAGTTATTCAAAGATTGCCGCGTTTTCTTCATTGTTTTACGGGAAAAGATAGCATGATGAGACGCTAGTCTATACAGTATTAGACAAAGAAAATTTATAAAATATTGTTTCTACTCCCCGCTAGATGGCGCTATATTCAATTTTAACGAACAACGATGGCGTTGACAGACTATGTGACCGACCTGACGTGTTGTGATGAAATGTCATTGTCAAGTCAAATGACGTGTAACTTGTAAGCAAAATAAAACTGAACTCGTCGGCACCCTATAATTTCCTGATAAAACCCAAAAGAAAGCTCAAAATGAGCTCGTTCAAGCGTGACAAGAAGGAGGAAGAAGATACGGGCGGCAATCCCTTCCAAAATCTGGACAAAACCATCGTTCTACAGGACGCGCGCTACTTCAACCAAACGCCCGTAAACCCTCGAAAATGCGTCCATATTTTGACGAAAATCCTCTATCTACTCAACCAAGGGGAAAAATTAACAACACAGGAAGCCACCGAAGCATTTTTCGCTACCACCAAGCTGTTTCAATCCAAGGATGTGATGCTAAGACGTATGGTATACCTCTGCATCAAAGAGCTGTCTACCTTAGCTCAGGATGTCATCATCGTCACTTCGTCTCTGACGAAGGATATGACAGGAAAGGAGGATGTATACCGAGCGGCGGCTATTCGCGCCCTGTGCAGTATTACGGACAGTACAATGCTGCAAGCCATTGAGAGATACATGAAGCAGGCTATTGTTGATAAGAACCCTGCTGTAAGCTCTGCGGCGTTGGTTTCCGCGCTGCATTTGTCTGGGACTGCTCCGGATCTGGTGCGGAGGTGGGCGAATGAGGCTCAGGTAAAAATTGATTCAACCTTAACATAATAGCTTCTACCGGCATCTTCATTAATGTGGTGTCTCACTTAAATATATTATGGTCTGTTATTCA
The DNA here is from genome assembly GCA_947044415.1 of Eupithecia dodoneata. Taxonomy (NCBI): domain Eukaryota; kingdom Metazoa; phylum Arthropoda; class Insecta; order Lepidoptera; family Geometridae; genus Eupithecia; species Eupithecia dodoneata. The sequence continues at coordinate 3,746,765 of OX345683.1, read as the reverse complement.
CCACTGTCATAAAAAAAACTAGTTAGTGTATTGTATTATGTATATCAGTTATCTAGTACCCATAATTATTATTATTATTCATTTATTTCAGATTATCATAAAATCCATATAAAATTAAAACACACACAACTTAAAAATATAATGCAAGCTATGCTTAGCTTGGGGTAGATAATGCTGTTTGTCCAGCATTATTATTATTTGCTGAAAGAACAACATTATTGATTTTTGTTTCCATGATAGACAATGTTTATGAACAAACCAAATATTAAACACACAAGAAGTAGACATGGAACTTATAATTATAAGTATAAATACAACGGGTATTTATCGTTTTATTTACCTTTTTTCCCGACGTTTCAACAGGTTTACACTCTGTCGTGGTCACGGGAGAACTGTCAGTCATCCCGAAATAAACGCGATAAATACCCATTGTATCATATATAATTATAATATAATTTTTAGTTGGCTACAAATTGTAAAAATCATTTTGGTAAGCAAGAATTTATAAATATTAGTAATCAAGATTGCCACTGCTGGAGCAAAGGTCATGGTTGAAATATAAAAACTAATAATCATTTTTCTTTGTCCACAGGAAGCCATAAGCTCCGACAACGCGATGGTTTCCTACCACGCATTAGGTGTCGTCGCAGCCGCCCGAAGAAACGACAAACTTTCCACCATGAAGCTTGTCATGCGATCATCTCAATCTCCCTTGAAATCCCCATACGCTCTCTGCCTTCTCATCCGTCTAGCAGCCCAGTTGGTCGAAGAAGACGACGCTGAAAACGACCACCCGTATATCGAATTCATTGAATGCTGTCTACGACACAAGTCGGAAATGGTCATCTACGAAGCTTCCCATGCTTTAGTCAACTTGAGGAAGACTGCAAGGGATCTAGCGCCCGCTGTGTCGGTTTTACAGCTTTTCTGTGGTTCTTCGAAGGCGTCGCTGCGTTTAGCTGGTGCTAGGACCTTGGCTAGATTGACTGCGAGGCATCCGACGGCGGTTGCAGCATGCGCTGTTGATTTGGAGAATCTTATCTCTGATTCTAACCGCTCTGTCGCTACTTTAGCGGTCACAACACTGCTTGCGACCGGTGCAGAAAGCTCTGTCGATAGACTTATGAAGCAGATCTCTAGTTTTGTGTCTGAGATCTCCGATGAATTCAAAATCGTTGTTGTTAGAGCGATTAGAAAACTCTGCACGAAATTCCCTCGCAAGCACCAATCGCTTGCTCAGTTCTTAGCTGGTATGCTGAGAGACGAAGGTGGATTGGAGTACAAAGCGGCGATAGCGGACGCTATAATCGCACTCGTCGAAGAGAACCCTGACGCGAAAGAGACAGGGCTAGCCCACCTTTGCGAGTTCATAGAAGATTGCGAACACACGGCTTTGGCAGTTCGTATCTTACACTTGCTAGGACGCGAAGGTCCAAAATCGCGTCAACCATCTCGCTATATCCGGTTCATATACAACAGAGTTATCTTGGAATCAGGGCCTGTTAGGGCAGCAGCAGTCTCGGCAGTTGCGCAATTCGGGGCTCAAAGGCCGGAGTTGCTGCCAAACATCAGGGTTTTGCTGCAGCGCTGCCAATTAGACGAAGAAGACGAGGTTAGGGATAGAGCGGTCTATTACTGCGCTATTCTAGACAGCGGGGACGAGCAACTTATCAATGATTACATCATAAACGTGCCCAAACCAAACCCGGTTCTACTTGAGAAGGCTTTGAGAGATTACTTGGCGACGGACAAAGAAGAACCCTTCAACATGATGTCAGTACCCGCTGAGGAAGTGCCGAAAGAAAGCAAAGAGGCGGTCGTTGAAATTGAAGCAAGGAAACCCGTTCAAGTGTCCATTGAAGAGACTTATTCACCACAACTCGCTGCCGTGCCAGGCATAGAGAGACTCGGGCCTCTATTCAAGACCAACCTAGCCCAGGAGTTGACAGAACCAGAGACAGAATACAGAATAAGGATGCTGAAGCATATTTACGCGCGCCATATCGTCTTACAGTTCGAGTGTTTGAACACGTTGAGCGATCAGCTGTTGGAACAGGTGCATGTGCGTTTAGAAGCGCCTCCTGAGTACGAAATCAAGTCGATCCTCCCTTGCGAACAGCTGCATTTCGATAAACAAGGCAGCGTCTTCCTAGTGCTCGAGTTTCCATCTGGTTTTCTTGACAGTCTCGGGACATTCGGTGCAACTTTAGAGTTCGTGGTTAAAGACTGCGACCCGACAACAGGCCAAGCGGATCCTGGCGATGGTTACGCTGATACGTACCCTCTTGAAGAGTTTGATATAGAGTGTTCCGATCAGATCAGAGCTAGGGCCGGTGGCGATGACTTTGAACAGACTTGGGAGCGCTCTGCGAACGTGCCCGAAGTCGCAGACACTTTCGTGTTACCACAGAATGACGTTGCCGAAGCTGCAAAGGCTTTCTGCGAGCATATCGGCCTCCCGAAACAGGCTATAGTAGGGGACGCTGTGAAGGAGATCCGAGGGGGTGGGGTGTTCAGGGGCGGAGCGCCATTCCTTCTCAGAGCGAAGTTAGCTGCGGGCAGTGGTGGTGTCACCATGAAGTTGGCTGCAAGGTCGCCTAGAGAGGATGTCTCTCAGTTGATCTTAGCTGCTGTTGGATAGAGGTTATGCTAGTAGAATGTATTATGATATATTATAATAAACCGTAGAAAAAGTACTAAGTAGGCAACATTTATTGCTATTACTCTTAAATATCTGAGAAATAAGTTCAGTCTCTGCATTTTTCAATAAATAAGTACGTTGTAGAATCTTGATTAGATGGATAGAAAAAACCTGCTATCCTTAATACTTAGGTAATATATTACTTATTGTATCAATTAATTTAAATAAAAATATGAATTACAATTGTTTTATTTTGAAACTAGCGCGATCTGAACACACGGGATGACGTTAGTCATCTCGTTACCACGACAGTTTGTAAACCTGTTGAAACGTCGGAAAAATATGTAGGTAAATAAACGCGATAAATTGCCGTTCATCATCATCAGCCTATGATAGTCCACTTCTGGACATAGGCCTCCCCCAATGAGCGCCATAGCGCCCTGTCTTCAGCATGCCGCATCCAGCATCTACCTGCGGTCTTTCGCAGGACGTCATCCCACCTGGTCGGAGGGCGTCCTACACTACGTTTACCTAGTCTTAAACTTGTCATAAAATGCTTGCTAATAAAATTGCCGTTAAATATTAGAAATTAGTATACATTTGTTTATTTCTTAGAAGCGTCTATTGTTTATTATATCACCTGTAGATAAGACCAAAACGTAGTTTTATCTCCACTTGATTGATTGATGCCTTTACCAATATTCCTTATCTACTTAAGATAATAGAAAAACTACTAAATAATTAAAGGTTTTAGTCATAATAGCACTCACTTAAAGCTGACTAAGTGGATTTCCGGTCAAAGTATATGAACAGTGGACGTATGTGTGCCGATAAAAACTTACTACTTATAGTAAGAAGGTACACTACTTAACACTTTGACTGCGAACTTTTTTCGACGACTGCGATCTTTTTTTTAACCTAAGCCATTCGTGCTACCGCTCTACACAGCGGTTGTGTTGCGCCGCACATGCGTTTCGTTCGAAAAACATTACAGCTGTACTGAGTTACACAGATCTGTATTTTCTCAGCCGCTGCGCTAGTGTGGATTTACGCATATTAGTCAGTTGTAAAACACATACGGTGTGATTTCAGCACTCGAAGTGTTAACCAAATTATAGGTATATCCGTTGCGTATAGTTTAAAGATAAAAGAATACATAGGGATATACAGACAGAGCTGCTAAGAACACTCCCGACTAATTCAACTTTCAAATACTCTAGCCTAATTCAAGAGGAGTTAGTAGGTACCTGAGTTAATAAACAACAATAAAAAAAATACATGAGTTTCACACAATATACCTAACTGTTGACATGTTTTGTTGTAGTGTTCTCAAGTCGATAAGTATCTACTTAATATAAAAAGCGTAAACAATTCATGACAGAAATTCAACTAAGTTAATAGTAAGTTAAGAAAGTTTTCAACCAGTGCGTCCTACCCGTTATGACCTACGGAGCTGAGACGTGGAGACACACGATAGGGCTGGTCCACCAGTTCAAAGTCGCTCAGCGAGCTATGGAAAGAACTATGCTCGGAGTTTCTCTGGAGGATAGGATTCGTAACGAATACATCCGACAGAGAACCAAGGTTATCGACATAGCTCAAAGAATTAGCAAGCTGAAGTGGCAGTGGGCCGGCCATATTTCGCGAAGAACCGACGGCCGCTGGGGCAAACGTGTTCTTGAGTGGAGACCGCGACTCGGTTAACGTAGTGTAGGACGCCCTCCGACCAGGTGGGATGACGACTTGCGAAAGACTGCAGGTAGATGCTGGATGCGGCAAGCTGAAGACAGGGCGCTATGGCGCTCATTGGGGGAGGCCTATGTCCAGCAGTGGACTGATATAGGCTGATGATTATGATGAATAGTAAGTTATTTAAAAACATTTAATATCAAATTTGCCTCGAGTATAAGACACTAATGTACTTAGGTATAGTTAGACTGCAAAGGTTGTGTATAACATTTAGGTATATGTAGGTAGGTACGTAAACTACCAACTTATGCGATTAATCTGTTGATAAAAAAACGTAGAGTGAACGTAACGGACGTTCTTATCTATCCCAAATCAATCGGATTCTTATGCTTATAAAATATAGGACGCGACTTTTTGGATTATCGCGACTTTGTCTGCGACCGCCTACATAAGTTGGTAGCAGCGAGCACTTATCCAAATTGGATTAGTGCTCGCTGGTCGGTAGGTACCTAAGGTAGGAGTAGGTTATATCTTGTTTTTAAGTGTGCAATAAATAATTTTCTATCTATCTATCCTAAGGTACCTACCTGCCCCTAGCAAATAATTGGTTGGTAGTAGTGTAATTATAAAGAAAATATAAAAGACAAAGATTTTTTATTTGCCAAAGACATGTGTTTGTAAGGTTACAGGTAATAGGTTCAACATGCTTGACCGTTAGTCGGTATGCAAAAATAATTGAGAGAGAATGACATGCACTAGTTTAACATGAATTAAAATTCATCATTAAAAAAATCGTCAATATATCTTAAATAATTTTTATAATCTTTAATCTCCACTGCATCTGATTTACGAATGACATCCGAGAGTTAGGTAATTAACGTAAGGGATTTCCATCTTATATGAATAAAATGAAGGTGGCTAAGGTTTGCTGGAAGAAAACTCTAACTCAGGGTTAAGCTCGCCTATGTACATATCTTTTTTAATTAATAAATAAATAAATAATAAAATAATAAGTCGCAAAAGCTTAGTTTTTTGTATGAAAGTATATTTTTATTGGACAAAATAACTACTAAGCAAATATCCTAGTAGCCTATGTTCGTACCATTTATTGAGAATGTAATTAAATTAAAAAATATCTTAGATACCTACAGAGATTGTAGTAAAATACTAACCACCAATTTCAACGACTTCAATTTATCAATTTTAGATATACCTACCTACTTATAAGGTTCGTTGTAAAAAGCGAATGCGTGCGCGTTGAAATCTTATGTATGGGTTTGGCGTCGTAGCACAAGCTACGAAGCTCTACGAAAAATAAAAATAATATCGCTCGTGCAATGACAAATTAAGAGCGTTTATTGGTAAAATGCGCAGAAACAGTACTTTTCAAACCCGTTTATATCATGAACCACTTATCTTATAGTGTATGTTATTTACTAATAATTTTAGGAAATTTTAGTGTCCAAATAATTTGACTATAAAATATTTCGATTAATATAGTATGTACGCGTTCTATCAAGAAAACTTGTGAGAGGTTTTCATAATTTCCCTTTCAGCATCAGTTTCGAAGCTCAAAATAATAGAAAATACTGACATATCTAATTAAGAAAAAAATATAACCTACTGATGAGATCCTTGGCTAAAAAATTAATTAGATAGATGTTTGGTTTTGGTATCCTACTATGAGAAATTAAAATTCAAAAAATGTGAAATATTACGAATATTTCACATTTTTAAATGATGTTTTTACCGATATACCTTATTTAATTTAATATAATAATAGCCTACCAATAAAGTGGAGCATCTTTTTTAAAATCATACATTTAAAATTTTAGAAAAATAATAGCAACAAAATCATAAAAATTTTCTGTCTATTTGGACACTAAAATTTCCTAAAATTATTAGTAAATAACATATACTATAAGACAAGTGGTTCATGATATAAACAGGTTTGAAAAGTACTGTTTCTGCGCATTTTACCAATAAACGCTCTTAATGGTGCTCAGATTTTACATCGCAAATTAGCGACTAAAAGTCGCGTCTGATAACGGTTTCCTCTTTATCAGATAGCGACTTTTACAGAAATATTTTTAAATCCTATCTCAGTACATATTCGGGTCTTGGACAACCAATGTTCATGAAAGATAAAGTGGCAAACATTTTGGACTAAAAAATAGAATATGTTGCGGTATTTGTGCCTTATGGTTTTATTATTCGGATTTACTGTTTCTCAAAATGGAATCGGTAAGTTTACACCTGTTAACACTTTGAGTGCTGTAATCACACGGTATGTGTTTTCTACAAGTGACTAATATGCGTAAATCCACACTAGCGCAGCGGCTGAGAAAATACAGATCTTTGTGACTCAGCACGGCCGTAATATTTTTCGAACGAAACGCATGCGCAACACAACCGCTGTGTAGAGTGGCAGCAGGAATTTTTTAGGTTAAAAAAAAGATCACAGTCGTCGAAAAAATATCGCGGTCATCGTGTTAATTGTGAAAAACTAGTTAAAAGTAGGTTATGGTTACAACATTAGTCTATAATACGCCTCTGTCATACCTGTACTATAGCTAAGTGTCCATCCAAAGGTTGCCTGGAAGAAATCGCTCTCAGCGATAAGACCGCCCATTGTGCATCTGTATCTTTGTTCTTTATGTGCAATAAAGCGTATTTGTATTGTAATTTTATTGTTATGTGTTCACGGTTGTCTGGCAGAGATCGCTCTTGAGTGTTAAGACCGCCAATCGTAACGAATTTTTATTGTAGGTACATAATTCCATATACAAGTGTGGTATAAAGTTTTTTCTACCTATCTATCAGTCTGGTTAAGGTTATGTATTAATTAACCAAGCGATTTACCAGGGTCGATTTCACCAAACGTTAACGAAACTAATTTTCTATGGGAAGACTTCTGTGGCGTGGAGAGCCAAGGACCGCCTGCGCAGGAAGTTGCGTGTTCGATTTCCGCCTCGAGACAAATATTCGTACAATCTGCAGATATTTGTTTCGGGTGTTCTGGTCGTTTTTCAATGTCTAAAAAAAAATTTCTATCTATGTAGGTAATGTATTGTATTATGTATATCAGTCATGTATCCCATAACACAAGCTTTGCTTAGCTTGGGGCTAGATGTGGATTGTCCAGCATTTTTTATTTATTATTAATAATAACATAGGTTTAGTACTTAGTAAGTACCTATGTTATTATTAAAGAAGCCGCAGGCGCGTGGAAATTATGTGTATTATGCTTTATAAACCTTCCTCTTGAATAACTCTATTTATTTAAATCCGTAGTTTTAAAGATCTAAGCATAGACGACCGATGTGGCGCGGTGGGCGAAGGTCCGCCTGCGACGCAGGAGGTTGCGGGTTCGATTCCCGCCTCGGAACAATTGTGTGTACGATCTGCAGATATTTGTTCCGTGTGTTCTGGTTGTTTTCTATGTATAATAAAAATATCTATCTATGTAATTTATTGTATTATGTATATCAGTTATCTAGTACCCAAAACACAAGCTCTGCTTACCATGGGGCTAGATAATGATGTGTGAATTGTCCAGCATTATTTATTTTCAAATTAAATTAAAATTAAATTAAATAAATAGATACATAGGGACACACAGACAGAAGGAAGCGACTTTGTTTTATACTATGTAGTGATTAATAACATAGATTTAGTACTTATTCATTGATATCATTTTCAGAGACGAGCACAGCAGAATCAGAGCTCTCAGATGTCATCTGTAAGACCTGCAACTGCACAGATGCTGTGATAGACTGCACGGGGAGAGATGTGAAGCTGCCTTTCGAGATACAGGACTGGGACGGTATTTTTTTCATTATCTTTGGGTGGCTTGGGTATCAAAGCGGCCATGATAGGCCTATAGTGATCGCCACTTTATACGTTCAGCCCCGAAGCCGTAGCGTTCATAGTTCGCCACTAACTCTTGCAGCTGCTAGGAACTGTAGGATTTTCTTCGGGGTGATATCTCGCAGCTCGTCTGGGCTACTGCAGCGCCTCAGGGATGTTTGCGGCGGCGCGAGTCGACTGTTTTCATACCACCATGCGCAAGCGCGCCGCCTCCCTGGTGCGCAGGCTGCGGGCCAGCTCCAATACCGTTCTCGCAATGATAGCTGGGAGAGTGGACTGCCCGTACACCAGGCACTGTTGTGAGCGCCACCTTCCCAGCAATCCTTTTAGTTTTTAAGATTATCTTGGTTATTTTTAATATGAGTGTAAATGCTTGAAATAAATACTTTTTATTTAAATTTTTATTTATTTTATTTATGCAGATGCTTGCCCAGGTAGATGCTACGTTTGTGAATCAGTGCTCCACACTCTCCTAGCAGAAGGAGGGGCGTTTCCGCTGGGACGGTTTTGCACGCTCGCTCAAATATTTATTTGTATTTGATGTTGAAAAAAATGAGTTTCGGTACAGAAAAAAATATTATAGAAATTCAAAACTGTCCTTCTGCGACGTACATAACAAAGAAGTGCAATTTCTTCTACGTCCATTCCTGACGACGTAAACAAACTGACTGTCGAGACGCCATAGCCACTCGACATGTTGACCTTCGGTTGCCAGAAGTAGCCAGACTTGCGCCACCAGCGACATCGCCATGGCGGCCTAATGAGGCAGATCTCTTAATGTTTTTCTCGTGGATGCTATTGTCAAAACTGGACCAAAATGAAATGGAACTACACGGAAAGCACCAGCTTTCAACAAATAATTATCAAAATCGGTTCACCCAGTCAAAAGTTATGGGGTTACAAACATAAATATATATATTTTACATTAATATGTTTACGATCTCTTCACGTTCCAGGAGTGAAATCCATCAAGCCAACCACGGTAGACCTCAGCCAGAACCCATTATCAGGGATCACCAGGATATCAGCTCTTCCGATCCAGATCCTTAACTTCTCAAACTGCGAGATCAGTTCCATAGAGGACGCTAGTTTCGTGTACCTTCCTGATCTGGTGTCTTTGGACTTGAGTTTCAATAAGATAACGACTGACAAGCTTAGCAGAAGGATTTTCGTGGTGAGTTTCTTCGGCCCGCCATTTTCCTGTATAATTTGAAATATATCTTAAATTATTTCTTTTTATTAGATACGTTGAATAAACGAAATTTGAAAATGTTCATGGGGCATATTGTGATACCTTTTATAATAAAATAAAATAATAAATAAATAATGCTAGACAATTCACACAGCATTATCTAGCCCCATGGTAAGCAGAGCTTGTGTTATGGGTACTAGATAACTGATATACATAATACAATAGGTACATTACATAGATAGATATTTTTTATTATACATAGAAAACAACCAGAACACCCGGAACAAATATCTGCAGATCGTACACACAATTGTTCCGAGGCGAGAATCGAACCCGCAACCTCCTGCGTCGCAGGCGGACCTTCGCCCACCGCGCCACATCGGTCGTCAAAAGCTAAGCTAAGCTGAAGATATTAAATGGAGCTATATGCTTCATTTAATATCTCTGTTATATTTTTTAAATACATCTAATATTACCTAGTCGTTATGCAATCATGCGAAGAACCGACGGCCGCTGGGGCAAACGTGTTCTTGAGTGGAGACCACGACTCGGTAAACGTAGCGCAGGACGCCCTCCGACTAGTTGGGATGACGACCTGCGAAAGACTGCAGGTAGATGCTGGATGCGGCAAGCTGAAGATAGGGCGCTATGGCGCTCATTGGGGGAGGCCTATGTCCAGCTGTGGACTGGCTATAGGCTGATGATGATGATGATGCAATCATGACGTTATGCTATCAAGACTATATGCTATATAGACACTTTGCCTTATGCGTCATTTTACAACCAAGACTTTTGAATTTAGTCGTAAACTCAGTTAGTAATTTAGCAACTTCGGCGTTACGCCATAGTAATTACGACGTTTTGTTTACACAGTCTTTATTCAACATAGTCCTTATGAACCTAACCCAAAATTAATAATTTTTCAGGGTCCCTTTGGCCAAACAGAAGGTATAACCCCGTTCTCAAGGATTCAGTACCTCAGTCTCGCAAGCAACGACCTACACTCACTCCCTCAAGACCTGTTCACTTTCATGGCCGCATTGACTACGCTGGACCTCTCTGGGAATCCTCTCGCCTTTATAGATCAGGTCACAATGGCAGCCATCACTGACCTTGTCAACCTGAGGGTACGTACCTTACCTGTCTAATCAGTACCATTTATTCACATAAGACATGGCTCGTAGTACATTGGTAGAATAACTCGGTGGAGCTTCATATTATTTATGAATGAATGAATTAACACTTTATTGCACTTAAAACTATAAAATAACACCTTATATCTAAATATAACACATAAAAAGTACAATAGGCGGCCTTATCACTGACTGCGATATCTCCCAGGCAACCTAGGCATGGAGAAAAAGATATAAATTATTAAAACTTTCCACTAAGAGATTCGAACTCTCGTTTCCTAGGTCATAATTAAACCTTTATTAATCTATTTTATCAATATAAAACTAATAGTTGCACTAACAGATAGAGAAATATCAAAAACAAAGAATAAAAAATACAAACTATATACATTGCGAGCTACTTAAATTAGAATCTAACCTAACAGATAAACTACAAATGACTACCAATATATACAATAGGAAGGTACCACAGAGATATGATATTATGGTATGTAGTACGAGTATATAGTGTTGTAGGCACAGCGAGTTTATTCTTATTTCTAGTATTATGTATAGTATTGCTATTTTTAAGGAACCGATTGTTATTTTTATGTACACAAGATTTCATAAATATATTGCCTCTTTTATCAGGACATTTTGTGAGAGGGAAAAACTAATCTCTGAAACTTAAACGACGCGACGTGGAGTTTGGCAAGTTTCACCGTTGATTTGTTAACACAAAACTCCTAATATATCTAAAACTTAACGAACGAGAACGACGTGGATATTTGCGAATTCCGCCCTTGTATAGGTTATAGTTTGACCGAAACCGCTGTACCGCGCCTGAGGTATGCGAGCGGCGAGACGGGGGGGAAATATCGGCCGCTCCGATCCATCAGTCTGCCGTCAACGCGTACTCTTGCTCTTTTTTCCTCGCCCCCCACCTCGCCGCACTTTCCTAAGGAGCGGTACAGCGGTTTCGGTCAAACTATAGCTTCCCCCTTCTGATATTTCTTTCTTACCTCTCCCACACATTCTTAGAAATTGAATATAAATCGAACGACCGAATTTGTAAGACCAATATACTTCTAAGAAGCCATTTTGGTACAACGTCGTGTTCGAAAAAGATTCAACTTGGTGGTAGAACATCGAAGCGATTGTAGCATACAAAAAACTTCAACGCTCAAGCACTCGCTTTGGTACAACAAACTAATTCCCCAAATCTTGCTTGTATTTCTGTTTTTAGGAGCTGAACCTCCACCGTTGTATGAGTGAGCCTCCCTCTTTCTCTTGCATATTCTTTCTAACTTCTACCACACGCTCTCGCAAGAAGTTGAATATCTCTTGGTAGTAGAATATTTCTTACTACGAGCGATGCTACGCCAAACCCACGTAGCATACAAAAGACTTTAACGCGCTCGCACTTGTTTTGAAAGGCAAAGTGTTTACAATTAAGAGCGTTTATTCCTAAAATGCGCAGAAACAGTACTTTTCAAACCCGTTTATATCATGAACCACTTATCGTATAGTATATGTTATTTACTAATAATTTTAGGAAATTTTAGTGTCCAACGAGTTTGACTATAAAATATTTCGATTAATATAGTATGTACGCGTTCTATCAAGATAACTTGTGAGAGGTTTTCATAATTTCCCTTTCAGCATCAGTTTCGAAGCTCAAAATAATAGAAAATACTGACATATCTAATTAAGAAAAAAATATAACCTACTGATGAGATCCTTGGCTAAAAAGTTAATTAGAAAGATGTTTGGCTTTGGGATCCTACTATGAGAAATTAAAATTCAAAAAATTGAAATATTACGAAATTTAAATGATGTTTTTACCGATATACATTATTTAATTTAATATAATAATAGCCTACCAATAAAGTGGAGCATCTTTTTTAAAATCATACATTTAAATTTTTTATGATTTTGTTGCTATTATTTTTCTATAAATATTTTAAAAACCACACTCTAGAAAGCCTCGCGGCGGACTGATTTGAATCGATTTTCGCGCAGCGTTTTATAGTAGTTTTAAAATGTGTCTCTAGGAATTTTCCTAGTGTATATATATAACATGTATCAAAACTGAATAAATGAATTGAATTGAAAACGAAATTCCTCAAACCTTGCTTGTATTTTCATTTTCAGGAGCTAAAACTATCAGGCTGTGAGCTAGAGTCCCTGCCCGAAGGTATATTCCGCCGGCAGCGACGTCTCCGCCGCCTCGACCTCAGCAACAACCGGTTCGCGACCGTACCGGCGGTGCTCAGCGAGGCATCGAACCTGCACTACTTCAACTTTAACAAGAATCCCATACAAACGCTGGATACGAACAAGTAAGTCATATGAGTCGTAGGTGTTGTGGAGTTTTTAGCAAAGTCAAAAGTCAAAGTCTAAAATCATTTATTTCTTTAGGCTTACAAAATAAGCACTTAGATAAGTCATATTTTATACATTAAATTATTATCAAATAAAATTATTTTACTGTTCACTTCAATTTTTTGTCCACTAGTGGAAGAAGTGAAAAAGAAACCACTAGCATGTTCATCTCTTATATGTCTAATACATGGTTATTTGCCTATTTAAGTCTAAAAGTAGTAAATAGCATGTCTATGTATTATTTTATTTTGTCAATATTCAGGAAATGAACAGCTTAATGTGTAGGCTTAGTGAGTAGGAAGACTAAGCAATAAGCGACCAAATAAATTTACAGGACGACTAATGATGGTTAAAAATATTATAATAAAAATTTAAGTTAAATATTTCTAACGGTAGGCCTTGATTACGAACTATTCCTGTACGGATAAACTCATCAATGGATCTCACAACCGAGTCTCAGAAACGTGAGTATCTCAATAAAAAATATTATACAAAATATGATAATAATAACAGAAATCAACAAGCCTAAATCAAAAAGGCCTATTACATTTCACGGTTTACCGGAACGGTGCGCCGTGGCGGCGGAAAGGACTTTCTGATTACATTGCACGGTCGCCGCCTTCCTAACTCAGTTGCCAGTCGAACGTAGTAGGAGTATGGCGCCTGTGCTCTCAAAATTTCAAAAAATTGGAATCGCCCTTGCCGCAACTGCGGCTGTAAATGTGAGAAGGAAGAAAAAAAGAAAATGTTGGATCAAGCAATAACTCCTTTTAAGAAACAAAATGTGTAATATGAACATCTTGCATTCGTTAGAGTCAGAGGATTTTAGAAATTATTTACGTATGGATTCTGCACAATTCGATTATCTTCTAAGTTTAGTGACACCTCATATACAGAAGCAAGACACATTATTCAGAGTTAGGCATGTCTTTATAAAGTTCTAGAACATTGAACAATACATCCTTTTCCTTTTGGGAAGTCATTATTGCACGCAAGGCTCGCTGATGCACGTCCGCTCACGATAAACGCCTCGCGCGACTGAGCGGCCGCCGCGGACGGCCGGGAGCGCACGGTCTTCCGGTATCGGCATCCTTTCTTCCTAACAGCGATTACACCTTCCGTTTTAAGCTTCCTAACTCTTACCGTTGACGGTGAACCGTAAAGTGTAATCGAGCTTAAAAACACAAACTAGGTATACCTACATTACCTACTTCTAAATAACTTCTAAATTAAAACTAATCTTTGTATGCGCGCAGCGAAAGAGGTTCCAAATTTGTTTCGAACTTCTTGCGATTTCCTCCGAAAAGTATAATCCAAGCATGGAGGTTGTTCTCTAGGGTAGAATCTGTAGAATTAGACATAGACAATGTCATCGCATCGTCATACATTGCGTATATTATTGAAATTGAAGGAATGAATGTCAAACAAGTTACGCATTCAATGAGAAGGCGACGTAATTTTTCTCTATTATCTAGACAGCAAATTCGTGCTTTCCCTACACTGTAGTGCCGTGAAATTTGCACCAGAACCCTTTACAAAAAATATCTACAAATTTAGAACTGAGTTTAAGAGTAGCCCAGCCCAAAGAGAATACCAACAATAACTACGTGCCCTGCCCAGCAAAGGTGAAACTTGTTGCTTGGCTCTTTTTAACCTGAAATGTGTTTTTATATATATTAGGTTTATAGAACTTTATTCTCATACAAACACACATGGTTCGCTTATAATGAGATACATAAGAAAAAAATTATCTATGTTTTACAATATTTAAAACTAGCCTCTGGTACCTAAAAGTAAATTATACTAAATATTATTTATAACTTTATACTACTACTATTATCATTACATATACAAATACCAACATTATAGCAGCCAGAAATAAATAAAAAACCGGTAAATATTTTATTCGTGTAGGTAGGTACTGTTACAGAGTATGTACGTGTAATTTAAGTTTATTTTTATAGGCAATCAAATTAATTCACTATCTTTCTATAATTATGCTATCTATATTAATAAAAAAAAATGGGAACCATTTTTTTTCACACGCTTTCATCTGACAATATCTTGTATAATTACAGTGCTATAAAAAACCTGACTAAGCTGCAAGACCTCCGTTTCTCTCGCCACTCCAAGCTGCAGAACATATCTGCGGGAGCGCTGGCAGGTCTACCCGAGCTGGTCACCCTGCACATCAGCTACAACCCTCGCCTTAGCTACATTGATACTGACTTCTTGACATATATGGATGAGCATGATGTGGAAATATGGCCGGCACTTACTGAGGTACGTGTACAAAATACAAAAATTAAAAAATTAATTCTGTTTTACCATAAGGGTTCATTAGACGTTTAGCATTAGGGTATGTCCACCAGATTAGCCCCCGGCTTAGCTCGCGTGATATCGATAATCATCAGTTTTACAAAATCGGTTTGATGACGAGAGACTGGATTGTATGTAATTGTATATTTTGCCCGTTTGCATCGGTTATTGCGTATATTACCTAAAATCGTGTGATGCTGCACATTTTCCTACAATTAGCAATATTTTTGGGTAGGCTAAAAGGAACAAATGAAATTCCGAGTTTTATAGCTCAGTTTCTTAAAGCTGGTGCGAAAACAAAAGACGATCTTTTGTTTTTTGTATCATTATTTTTGTTTATTTTTTGTATAGGTACCGAATACTCTGTGGCGCGGTGGGCGAAGGTCCACCTGCGATGCTACCCATAACAAAAGTTCTGCTTACCTTGGGGCTAGATGATGCTTAGTGGATTTGTCCAGCATTATTTATTTATTTTTTATTTCGTTTTTCCAGCTTCACTTAAACAACAACAACTTGTCAGCCATAGCATCATCGTATGTCCACCGCTGGGATAAGCTCGCCAGCATCGACGTTAGAGGAAACCCGTTCAACTGCGACTGCAAGAATCAGTGGACGGTGAGCTTTATTTATTTCCACTAAAGCGCAGAGAGATGTAAGAACACTAAAATTATATGCGAAAGTTTGGAGGTTTTCTTCTTCACGTTTTTGTATTCATTCGTTAAATTTGTTTCATTAATTTCATTCAATTTTGCATACAGGTTGCCTGGAAGAGATCGCTTCTAAGCGATAAGGCCGCCCATTGTACTTGTATCATGTTATGTATTTTTAATGATCTGTAACTGGTGTACAATAAACTATTTATGCATATGCACAAAAATAATACAATACAATACAAAAATACTACAATATCGGCCTGGTGATTATGTAACTCGCGACCGGTTTGCGACAGGCGTAAATTAAGCAATCAGTGCTGTCAAACGTCAATTTTGTATTAGTTTGACACCAGCTACAACGTCATAATTGGTCAAAATTGGCGTGTGGGCGAAGGTCCGCCTGCGACGCAGGAGGTTGCGGGTTCGATTCCCGCCTCGGAACAATTGTGTGAACGATCTGCAGATATTTGTTCCGGGTATTCTGGTCGTTTTCTATGAATAAAAAAAATATCTATCTATGTAATGTATTGTATTATGTATATCAGTTATCTAGTACCCATAACACAAGCTCTGCTTACCATGGGGCTAGATAATGCTGCGTGAATTGTCCAGCATTATTTATTTATTTAACTTTGACAGAATGCTTTGACAGAAACAACGTCTGTCGGGTCCGCTAGTTATTTATAATTATTATTGTGGTAGACAATGATATTACCAACCTACAGAAACCAATGGCAACTGATTCAATATTTCCTCAGGTAGATGTCCTGGTGCCTCTACTGAATAATCTCGGAGATCCGCAGCTTTCAGAGAATATGATGTAAGTGTGAATAGTCAAGCATTGTTGTGCTTGCTGTGTCAAGTTATATTTATGTAAAACAGGCCAAGTGCGGATGCGATGCGTATGGAAAGAGCTATGCTCGGAGTTTCTCTAAAGGTTAGGATTCGTAACGAATACATCCGACAGAGAACCAAAGTTATCGACATAGCTCAAAGAATTAGCAAGCTGAGGTGGCAGTGGGCCGGCCATATCTCGCGAAGAACCGACGGCCGCTGGGGCAAACGTGTTCTTGAGTGGAGACAGCGACTCGGTAAACGTAGTGTAGGACGCCCTCCGACCTGGTGGGATGACGACCTGCGAAAGACTGCAGGTAGATGCTGGATGCGTCAAGCTGAAGACAGAGCGCTATTGCGCTCATGGGAGGAGTCTATGTCCAGCAGTGGACTGCTATAATAAATAATAAAATAAAAATAATATAACGGTTCATGGGATGCAGTCTGATGACGGACAGACAGACAGACGGATGGACAGCGGAATCTTAGTAATAAGGTCCATTTTACCCTTTGGGTACAAACAGTAAAAACTATAATTTGAATATGAGTATTTCAACCCTCTAAGGGTTCAAGTATTATTACTTAATCTTACTACTTATTAAAATTATCTACGTATACCTAATAAATTATCCGGATCCTAACATATTGTTCCTACCTAATAAATTATCCGGATCCTAACATATTGTTTCCTACGTATCCTACCTAATAAATTATCCAGATCCTAACATATTGTTTCTTACGTATCCTACCTTATAAATTATCCAGATCCTAACATATTGTTTCCTACGTATCCTACCTAATAAATTATCTGGATCCTAACATATTGTTTCCTACGTATCCTACCTAATAAATTATCCGGATCCTAACATGTTGTTTCCTACGTATCCTACCTAATAAATTATCCAGATCCTAACATATTGTTTCCTACGTATCCTGCCTAATAAATTATCCTGATCCTTACATATTGTTTCCTATGTATCCTACCTAATAAATTATCCGGCTCCTAACATATTGTTTGCTACGTATCCTACCTATTAAATTATCCGGATCCTAACATATTGTTTCCTTTTCCAGCTGCATGAAGCCGATAGAGCTTCGAGGAGTAACATTCGCCCAGCTACAAAGTCTGGGCAAAACACTAGTCTGCGCTGAGAGCGAAAACTTAGTGGACCTACCTGTTGTGTCGAACATGGCAATAATACTCGGAATTATGATAGGTAAGGTAATTAATTAATATATAACCTGTCCACTGCTGGACGGTGGGCTCCCTAATACCCGCCATAGCGTCGTAGAGCCAGGAAAAAAATTACAGAATATGTTCTACAATAGGCGGCCTTATCGAATGGCTGTTGGTTTGAATGTTTTTTTTCAGTTGTATATATTTCCCATCCCAGGTCCCATAAATAATATATAATATTATGATGGATTAGCATATATTGCAAAACTCTCTCGACTACTATTTTTAATTAATAAAACTTAAAACGAATTTCCTGGGATGCTATAAAAAGAATAACCCTCTTTGACTAATGGGCCTACTAGTCGACGGAATAAGCTGACGGCTTCACCTGGTGTATTGTGTTGGCGTGTGTTGTGTATTGGTTGCTTGGTTGCTACCTAGGTCGGTACCTAAACGCAGGTCAGAAACCTAGGTTGTGGTTGTACCTACTTGGAAGCAGGTTGTTTGGGACCCACTTAAGAGTAGGTTTCTTGGTTTCCCCACATAGTGGGTTGGTAGTTAGGTTAGTACCTACAAGTAGGTCGGTATTGGTATAGCCGTCGTCGCCTATAACAGAGTAATACCTCATAGGGAACACACATTAAGAATGCACCGTAGGAGTTATCACTCACCTCGTCGAGGCTTCGACTTAGGTATAAAGTCGTATGCCATAGGGTAAGGTCATAGGCCTGTAGAAGTAGGCAGGCGCTGACTTAAGGACCTATTTTTCATATCCAAACGCTGATTAGACGATGGTTTCTTCGCAGAATCGTCGCCATAGCCACGTTGTTTTCACGTAATCTACGTGGCGATTTTGCGACGAAACCATTGTCGTAGTAAAGCGATTGGTTTAGAAGAATTGGACCCACTGGACTTCGCCCCCATTAGTCTTAGAAGGGTTTTCTATCCGGACTGACCCATCTGGTCCACTTGCCCAAGGTCATTAGGGTCGATTGTTGTATATAGGTCAAATCTTGTCGGAAATTCTACTTGCGCGATCTAGGAATACAATACTTTTTGCACTAGAAGGTAATTTAAATTTTACTTTATTCATTTGGGGCCTTTAACTTGTTTAGCTGCTGCAAATTTTATAATTTTTTTGGATATTTTCGCTGTAAGTATGTGAAATGTATTAATATTTTTGAATTAAGTAATCCTGAAACATACATTTGTCATAGCACCATCTAGTGGATGTCTTTGGAAGTTAAGAAGGCTTCAATCCAAAGAACCGTCACGCGATCAAAGATGCATGCCACTTCTGATCTTCTTACGTCTTGATCTACAGTATATGGCGGTAGATGTCGCCACAGTCCGAATGGATAAAATGAAGATTCCCTTAAATTTAAAATGTAATGCAATATCTTTACATAAAAAATCACAGGTGAATGATCCAAGAAAAAATATTTAGTAAATAAATTATGCTGGACAATTCACACAGCATTATCTAGCCCCATGGTAAGCAGAGCTTGTGTTATGGGTACTAGATAACTGATATACATAATACAATACATTACCTAGATAGATATTTTTTATTATACATAGAAAACGACCAGAATACCCGTAACAAATATCTGCAGATCGTACACACAATTGTTCCGAGGCGGGAATCGAACCCGCAACCTCCTGCGTCGCAGGCGGACCTTCGCCCACCGCGCCACATCGGTCGTCAAATTTAAAAGGCTTTATTACCCAGTAATTGTTTTTTTTAATTAGTTTGCATTGCACATTTTCTTATTTTAACTGCTATAACTCAGGCTAGCCAGTAGCCGTAGCTCTTAGTCTGAGGTATCATGCCACCTATTTTGACAAAATATTTACGTAACGAATATTTATCACGTTTATTGAAATGAAATGAAAGTGAAATGAAATAAAATGAAATGAAATTTTGAACCCCTATTTTGACAAAATAATTATAACGTAACGGATTATTTATTCGCGCTTATTTACTAGTTTCTACCCGCGCCTTCGCACACGTTGTTTCTATGGAAACGTTTTAAGTTTGTTTCTGGCCCGAATTTTCCGTAAATTTTCAGCACGATCCGTTCAGTAGTTCTCGTGTGAAAGATTAACAGACATCAATACATATCTACAAACTTTCGCGTTTATAATATTAGTAGGATTTTTCTCGACGTTGCGCCAGGTTTGGTTTAGGTAGGTACATAGCCTTTGTCAAAATATTTATTTATTTATTAACTAGCACAATTACTTGTATTACAACCAATTACACTAGTGTAACGAGGGGGCTAGACGGGGTAGCAGTAAAACACAACTCTTCGTCGAGACGCGGTTTATTTAGCCAAGGAACGCGGTTACAGGGGTTTGTCCCGAGTGGACGGGATGGCCACTTTAGCCAAACGGATCGGTTGCCGAGTAATCCGAGTCTCACCTCTCCGTTAGCTAAAGTTACCCAAAAAAAAACTACCAATACCAATAGCCGAGTGTTCCGGAATAATTGGTATAGAGGCCCTAAGACTTGATACAGAACTCCCAGAACTTTTTTTTTTTTTTTTTTCGAATGGACTATTATGCTGTTGACCTCAGATGGCCATGACAGCGTTACCGGACTTTTGGCGGGCGCAGAGGGCGCCTCGCCGGTAAAAATTAGGTTGGGGCAACACGCACAAGGGCCACCACTTAGGTGCGAGCCTCGGCTTGGGCTGTTGCCAGATGCTACAAGAGGGTAGGGAGGTAACGCCTTAGGTGCACGAGTGCACCTGAGGGCGGAAACGGGGAATTCTTCGACCCCGCATCCGGCCGGGTCGGTTATTGGTCGGGTGTGTAGTGTGCGGAAGCTGAGTTGTTGCCGTCACTTCCGGGTTAGCGTCAGTGAGTGGGTCAACGGGGTCACCAAGAACGTGTCTCGGTCTACGGAGGAGAGACTCCCAGAAAAAAATGTTACAAAAGCATGTCATTCAAAGTCGTCCGCGCTGGTTCACTTTTAGCAGCGACATCTAGTTAAGGACCCATACAACCTCAACTTTGTGTGAAAAGGCTAGACATATGATTTTGCGTTCATAAGAGCGGGACAGGGCATTGCAACGCAAGTCCAAGTCAAATCCAAAAATCAAGTTTTAGCTTATTACCTATTAATTAGGACATTATTTGAAAAAACCGAAACATATAACATTTTTAATTATACTTAATTCTATTACCACGCTTATTGTCAAGATCTGAACTTCTTTATTTATTGAGAAATTTAGGTTTTAGTAAAAATTTAGAGGTAACTTTGCGATTTTTTTTTATCGAGAAAATTTTATGGAATCGTGTTTTCGAAATATAATCATAATAATCATATGATCGATAGATTAAGTCCTGAACTTTACCATATATCAATTTCAAAGTTAAATATTCAGTAGTTTAGACGATATGGACATCCGGCGGAGTTGAAAATTAGCAGTTTGAGGTATTATACACTCTTAAAGAACGGCCCGATTTGTTTGCGCTTGGCTTGACTACTAGTGTCGTTTGATGAGTGCGTGTTACACTAGCTAGTTAATTACAATACCTATACACATATTATTATAGCTGGGGCAAACGTGTTCTTGAGTGGAGACCACGACTCGGTAAACGGAGTGTAGGACGTCCTCCGACCAGGTGGGATGACGACTTGCGAAAGACTGCAGGTAGATGCTGGATGCGGCAAGCTGAAGACAGGGCGCAATGGCGCTCATCGGGGGAGGCCTATGTCCAGCAGTGGACTGATATTGGCTGATGATGATGATGATGATGATACACATATTAGAACAAATGAAACATAAAAAATTATACATAAAATTACACAATAACAAAAACTAATAATAATAGATAATTTATAAAAAATCCTGGCAAACAAAATTGTATAAAAACATTATGCATTTTAAAACTAAAAATAAATTAAAACAAACAAACTCAAAATATTACTCCTATCATTCATCTCTCTCGCAAAACCTCAGGCACAACATAATATCCTTTCGTCCGCAAATATATCACAGTCCGGGTTCTGGTTAATATTTTATTTCGTCCTCAATTAACTTCCTTTATTTTTTACAGGTATTTTCGTGACGTTCCCCACAGTTCTGATTGTGGTGCTCCTATGGAGGAAGGGATACTTCGCGCGATGCAGAACGAAGGTGCCTGATCTAGATGATGACGAAGAAACTGACGCTTTCTAATACTCTTAAGTTAGAACCATCTCTTCTTAGAAGTGATAAACTTCTAAAACCTCCAGGGTGTGTCGCGGAGAGCGTGTAGAAACTACCCTCATTTGTAGACGTGAAGTGTTGAGAAACAGAATAAATTAAAATTAAATAGAAATCATTTTTTTTATACTACATTATGTCCACATTAGTTACGTTATACCCATATCTTAAGGGTCCGGCGACCCTCGCTTGCAAAAATCGCTTCGAATATCGCTGTCCCTGTTTAACCCTTGCGCCGCGCCACATGCGTGCGCGATAGCAATATTAGCCGTTCAAAATTTGGTTTGTTCCGTAATACCAAAAATTATGACTGAAAACTTTTTGTATTCTTCACAAAGTATTGTTATTCTGTAACTAGACAATATATGCTATGTTCCTTAATAAATAACACGTAAGATGTTGATGCTTTTAATACGAAACAAATAGAAAGAAAACTTGTCCATTTTCGCATAAAAATATGCAAAATGCGTTTGGCTTTCATTTAATTTTAGGTAAGTATTTTGAAAAAAAAAACTATTTAGGAACCTAGATAAAAAAAGGACTATTTAAATTTTTCAAATCGGTCCAGTAGTTTCGGAGCCTATTCATTACAAACAAAAAATCAAACCTTTCCTCTTTATAGTATAAGAAAGATCCCCCAATGAGCGCCATAGCGCCCTGTCTTCAGCTTGCCGCATCCAGCATCTACCTGCAGTCTTTCGCAGGTCGTCATCCCACCTGGTCGGAGGGCGTCCTACTCTACGTTTACCGAGTCGTGGTCTAGAAAGAAAAAAGGGTGACATATACTCGATAAACGCAAAGGAGAATTTATTCAATAAACCCGTTCGTGGAGGTGGAACTTTAGGATAAGGAAAAAATAATAGAAACGAATTATTATTATTTCGTTATAGACGAGCTGAGAGCTCATAGTTTTTCACTACACTAGTTTGTCTCAAGAACAAATTACCAATTAAACTGAAAACCAAAGCCATGGAAACCTGCCTACTTCCCTGTCTCACTTACGCATGCCAGACGTGGTCTCTAACCGCACAGAACATCAAACGACTAAAAGTCTGCCAAAGAGCGATAGAAAGGAGTTTTCTGGGCCTTAAACTAAGAGACAAAATTAGGAACATGGATATAAGAAAAAAAACTAAAGCAAAAGACGTGGTACAAAAAGTTCTATCTTTAAAATGGAAATGGGCGGGGCACATCCAGAGAATGCAAAACGAGAGATGGTCCAAAGCTATAATGAATTGGTACCCAATAAACAAGACACGAAGAAAAGCAAGACCTGTAAAACGATGGGACGATGACATCGTAAAAATAGCAGGGAAGACATGGAGTAGAGTAGCTAGAGATCGAGGAAGATGGAAGGAGCTGGAGGAGGCTTTCACCGCTGAAAGCGGTATACTCGCATATGTATAAATATAGATAATGTGTAGTTTAGTATTTAAGTGTGAGAAATAAAAGCTGTTTTATTATTATTTTATAGTTTGTCTCTTATACTCGTCAGATTGCGTTCGTAACCAGTGGTCGAGTCTTTTTGAAACTGTGAATTGGAACTAGTAGATAGATAGATAGATAACACTTTATTACACCACACAAAACAGAAAATAATACAGAGATAAAAACTTAGAATAAAGGTATAAAGGGCGGCCTTATCGCTGAGAGCGATCTCTTCCAGGCAACCTTGAGATGGACTGGACATGAACGAACAATATAGACGGTGGCACTTTAATAAATAATTGGTAACAAATACACTAAATACCTACATTACAAACATACTAACTAGTATTTACAATTGAAACGTTGAGCTGCCTGCTGGCTGTTGCAAACAATCAAGAGGTAGCTCAAAGGATCCATATTCCCCATTACATTATTCGCCACATTCAGCTGAGCACGAACATTCACGATCTGTTTTCTATCTAGATAGAAAACACTTTGCATATCAAATGATATTTTAAAATAAAAGTCTTTAAGTTAATTAAAATGTATTTATTTCATACTTTTAATAACTTAGGCACTTATGGAATGTATGGAATATTATAAACGCGAAAGTTTGTAAGTATGGATGGATGGATGTTTGTTAATCTTTCACGTAAAAACGACTGAATGGATTTTAATGAATAATATAGCTTATACATCAGAATAACACATAGGCTACAATTTAATAAAGATATATTGTATATTATCCAAAAAATCTATCACCACGCGGGTGAAACCGCGGGGAGCAGCTAGTAATACAATACATGCTGATCGGTATTTTCTTTTATTATATTTTATCTTAGCTACAAATAACAGGTAGGTACAGTCTAAGTTTAAGTACGCATGTTTAAGTTATTTTTTACAGTCTAAGTTTTAAGTTTTTTTAATACAAAGGTATTTGTATAAAACTTTTAATGTGAATTAAAATAGTTTCTTTACGATCTCACGGAGTTCCCACACGCTTGAGACATTAACATGGGCGCGAGTTTTCCTGAAAAACATTTTAAATCGTAAATAAGCATAAATATGTAGGTATTATGTTTGACATAATAATATTATAGGAATTCTTATCAATAGATTTATAGATATATTATTTTACATAGGGTTACATATTTATTAGCTTCTCTGTTGCTGCAGGCCTTCCTTAAAATAAATAAATAATAGAGTTATTAGTGCCTTTAACACTTTGACTGCTGAAATCACACGGTATGTGTTTTCTACAAGTGACTAATATGCGTAAATCCACATTAGCGCAGCGGCTGAGAAAATACAGATCTTTGTGACTCAGCACAGCCGTAATATTTTTCGAACGAAACGCGTGTGCTTTCGACGACTGCAATCTTTTTTTTAACCTAAAAAATTCGTGCTGCCGCTCTACACAGCGGTTGTGTTGCGCCACACAACCGCTGTGTAGAGCGGCAGCACGAATTTTTTAGGTTAAAAAAAAGATTGCAGTCGTCGAAAAAAAATCGCAGTTAAAGTGTTAAGGCTAAACTAAAAAACTATAAACTGAACTGAAGAGGACTTACGCCTAAAGAATACCGGGGATATAAAATCCATCACTTTGTTTCGAAAGCCAGCCAATCTGAAACATAATAAAATATTAGTATGAGTCGTGAATAGAATAATTATTCCTTCTTAACAACTTAGCAAAGGTCTATTCTGTTAATTTCTCGTTGTATTTTACCAAAAATAAATAAATAAAATAAAAATCATTTATTTCAGACAGGTACATAGAAAAACACAATTATTACACATTTAAATAAAATACAAAATACTCAAATCGTAAAATTAAAATTCATCTAAAGTTAAATAAACACAGTGGCCTAAAAAGATCATTGAGCTACCAGCATCATTATCCAGTGGTTCAAGATGCTGGATTGGAGGTAGGAGGAGGAAATGCTACGGCGACCAGGAGGCTGTTGGAGCTGCGACGCATGCAGGGATGCAACGCGCTTGCGCATGATGGCGTGGAACCCGTCAACATGCGCACCCGCGAACATCCCCGATCAATCAATCAAATCATTTATTTGCTAGAAATTTAGGTATAAAAGTTCTTAATAATAATAGTATTTCAAATACATTCTGCCTCGTTCTGATAGAGCAAAAAACTTAATTATATATATATAGTAAACAAATACAGCACACGACTTAAAAGACTTAAAGTATATAATTTATAATATGCATTGATTTATATATATACATATTATTATTAATAGACATCAGGGTTGGAAAAAAAAACAGTTTTTTTATATTTTATAAAACAAACAGTTCAAAATGTTTAAAACAAGTGTTTTTTTTTCTTAATATAAAACATAGTTTTATTTCAAACTGTTTTAAACACTATTTTAAACACGTGTTTTAAAACAACTTGTTTTAATCATGCCAACCCTGATAGACATGTCTAAATTAAATTTGTGTAGATCAAGTCGTGTGTGAAGGTCAGTGCCGTGTTCCTGCGCTATCAGAACAGGTTCATGCTCAGCTGAATGTTGCGAGGAGCCCCACAACGCTGATTTTCAGCATGTACCTTTGTAATGATGACGTACGAGACTTAAGAAGCTAGAATTTAAAAGCGAAGGCAACTTGTCTATAAAATGTAATCTAGATTAAAAACTCAAAATCAACTACTTTAGAGATTAAAAACTAAACCTAATTTTAATCTAAAAGAAAGAAAAAATATATAAAAATAATAACAGTTCGAAACATTCATAGAAAAATCAAACTCAGCAGAGACATCAAGACTACAAGAAAGAGACAGAGACACTAAAAAAAAAGAGACTAAATGAAACCTAAAACCTAATTGTGACAGTTATACATAATGTATACATAAATACCTTATATTATCTATACTAATACTATAAAGAGGAAAGGTTTGATTTTTTGTTTGTTTGTTTGTAATGAATAGGCTCCTAAACTACTGGACCGATTTGAAAAATCATTTCACCGTTGGGAAGCTACACTATCCCCGGTGAACATAGGATATATTATATTTTCAAAAAAGTTAGGGATCCGTAGAACCTAAAACCGTGCGAAGCCAGGAAAGTCCGCAAATGTTTTATACAAAAATTTAGCTTTGTCCTGTTGTATGAGAAAACATTTGATTCACCATCAGCCTATACAATAAAATGACCCTTACAAGGGACTACGTCGAATGGCATAAAAAAAGTTTTCCCAAACTGCACATGTATCTCTGGTTATGGGTGCCCTAGTGCCCTCGTACTGTCCCATTTAAAAAAAACTAAGTCCATACAAGTTACGTATACATTCTATAAGTAAATTAATAATAAATAATGGTGGACAATCCACACAGCATTATCTAGCCCCATGGTAAGCAAAGCTTGTGTTATGGGTACTAGATAACTGATATACATAATACAATACATTACATAGATAGATATTTTTTATTATACATAGAAAACGACCAGAACACCCGGAACAAATATCTGCAGATCGTACACACAATTGTTCCGAGGCGGGAATTAGAACCCTCCTGCGTCACAGGCGGACCTTCGCCCACCGCGCCACATCGGTCGTCATAAGTTAAGTCCAACAGTGATAAGTTATGGTTACAGTTATGTCTAACAGTAGGCTATTGAGGTACTCACTCGCTCTTAGTCGGTCCAGCCAGCGTCATGGCTTGTGTTCTCATACATCGGTAGCTGTGAGAGTTATTGAAGTGTTTGCACCTGAAAATAGAGTTCAAATTGCAATGTTTTCATAACACAAGCTCTGCTTACCATGGGGCTAGATGATGCTGTGTTGATAGTCCAGCATTATTTATTTGTTTTTAACCTAGATCAAACTTCATAAATAATGTAGGACAATGCACACAGCATCATCACATCAACCAGATGTCGCTCAGTTTCGCACCGACAATAGTATGTAAGTATATAATTTGTTGTTGTGCATAGCTTTACTTAAATATTGACATGTAGCGAATCATATTATATTTAGACTTAAATAGGCAAATAACCATGTATTAGACATATAAGAGATGAACATGCTAGTGGTTTCTTCTTCACTTCTTCCACTAGTGGACAAAAAATTGAAGTGAACAGTAAAATAATTTTATTTGATAATAATTTAATGTATAAAATATGACTTGTCTAAGTGCATATTTTGTAAGCCTAAAGAATAAATGATTTTGACTTTTTTGACTAGCCCCAAGATAAGCAGAGCTTGTGTTATGGGTACTAGATTACTGATATACATAATACAATACACAGTTTCTAGTTTTTTACTAGTTCAGGAGCCTATGGACTCGTATTGCCTGTTTCACTGTCTATTTTGTTAATAAATAACATTTTTACTTTACTTTAATACATCGATTTTTGTACTAAAATAAGCCTAGAAAACACTCACAACTCCCGAAACTAATGCAGATCGTATCAATATTTGTCCCGAGGCGGGATTTGAACCCGCAACCTCCTGCGTCGCAGGCGGACCTTTGCCCGCCATGCCAAGTCAGTCGTCATATAAAAAGTACCTATGATTATTTGATGGCTTACCTTGTGTCATTGTAACATGAATGTTTTGACCTGCATGGAAATAAAAATATACATTAATATACACCTGCGATCGTAAATACTATCTAGATGTCGTGTCGGCGCAAAAAATCCGCCTCCGTAAATAAGAGCGCACTTGTAATGCGAGCTCTTATTTCGTTTAGTTCGATTGCAACACAGCCAACGTAAACACGTGTCACAATGCCGCAATGTGTATTCAAAAGTTGCAAAAATTAAAATAAAATATTATTATTAGTTTCAAGCTAAAACTATATAAGTTATTCTACATTTACTTACCACAAGCGCGGTCTTATTTACGGAGACGGCTTTTAGCTTTGTTTTGTATGTGAGCAGGGAAGTGAGCAGGGAAGTGGGCAGGACGAGTGTGTAATCGCGATACTTCTCATGCCACTGCCATTGCCACTCGCGCTGCCCGGCGCTCCCCAAAATGGCGGTTTTTTGTGCGGAAGTCAAAGGACCGGCAGCGCGACCGGCAGTGCGTGTTTACATTCTGCTCTGATTCGATATCTTTTTAAATATCGAACATAATTATGTATCGCAAAAAGAGACAGCGCGGCCGCTGTAATTATTTCGACGTCTGCCATTGCCGAAACTTGTAAGCGAAGTGAGTGGTAGGGTAGTATGTAAACACACACTCCTCTCGATCCTGCTGCAGCAGTAAAGGAATTATCGCCGGCAGCGCGAGGGGCAGCGGCAGGGGCTGAGGTATAAGATTTCTAAAAAGGTATTTAAAAACATTTTGAATGACAATAAGTACATGCAGCAATCATTGTCTAGTCTAGTAGTATTTACGATTTTATTTATTACTAGCGGACCGTCCCGGCTTATTCAACGCACGGGTATTGGAATTTTAAGGTTATTTTATTACACCTTGGGTTACATTATTGGAGTTTTAGTAAGGATCCCTAATTTTTTTGAAAATATAATATAGCCTATGTTCACCGCGGATAGTGTAGCTTTTCAACGGTGAAGGAATTTTTCAAATCGGTCCAGCAGTTTCGGAGCCTATTCAAACACAATAAATAATAATAATACAAACAAACAAACAACAAATCAAACCTTTCCTCTTTATAATAATAGTATAGATTTAAAAACCAAAAAGTTAAGTTTTTTTTAAATATTTTTCCTCGGTTCCATCACAGACCAGTAGTTCAAAGAATTTAAATCTCGAGCTACACTTACTTTGGTTCTATGAACGAGTCGGAACCACCCTTGAATGTTTAGTCTTTACCTGATTTTGTTACACCCTGTACGCCTAAAGAAACTGCTTACCTATTAACTTGAGTGCGAGAAAAATCAAGCCTGAAAGAGAAGAAAGCAATTTCAAAACTTAAGAACATAAATAATTCATACATAACATTTTTTTTTAATTACTATATAAGATAAAAGATCTTTTATCACTCTAGAAATGTGAAATAAGATAGATTGAATATACTTTATTGTACAAAAGTTGTACATAGGCGAGCATAACGCTAGATAGCATTCTCTACCTGCTAACCTTTGGGTAGTGTGGACAACCAATTTTGTAGGTAGTGCTAGATGACAGAAATTACTTTTACTTTTAAATATAATAAAATATACTACTCATAATAACACAAAACTACTTATATTATACTTACACAGTAATATATATACCTATATACATACAGGAAATTAGAATTTAACACAAGTGAAACCGCGGGGAACAGCTAGTAATCTATAATAATCTTACCATCCCAACTTATTAGGTATTTTCTTTCTGTTGATGGTGGAGTAGAGGCGCTTCAACCCACGTCTCTGGTGTTCTGTTACGTCATCCTGGAAGACCCCTTTGAAACGTTTGAGTAATTGCCTACAAAGAAAAAAACACGTTATTACAGGTATTCACATAATTTGAAATATTTTCCATCCTGTACTAGATTAATGTAGCCAGAAATAAATGAATGATTATTATTATGTATCTCATTACCATGATCTCGGGCCATAAAGTGACCCGGTCCTTTGGAAGGCTTGCGTGGGGCCGAACCCAACAGCACAGAGGCCCTTTGTTAATCTAAAGGCGATGGCTACACATAGCGGGTATCATCCTCGGGTGCACAATATGATACACCCAAAGATGGTATCCACCAGGTGTAGAGACTATTGCAAAGAAAAATGAAAGAAATAAAACCAGGCTATTGTGATGGATGGATGGACTGGGTAATCGGGCTATAGGGGAGATTGCGGACGTCTGCCATAGACAAGTCAATCATAATTATTATTAGGTATACAATTCTTTCCATACAGAGGTTGCCTGGAAGAAATCGCTTCTAAGCGATTAGGAATTTTTTTATTTACACGGTTTATAAGTTTTGTGGGACAAACACCAGAAAGAAAATAACGTACATAAAAAAATAGCCCAAAATTGTTTTTTTTTGTTAAAATTACAACCTCTACTACTTACAAATCTGTATGACTATTTTCGCTGCTGATAATAATACTGATGAGAGAGCTCCGTTGTAGTACTTTCTTGACGACTGAAAATAATCAAATAATAAATATGAAGGAATCGCGGCTAGCTCTTATAAAATAATGCTGGACAATTCACGCAGCATTATCTAGCCCCATGGTAAGCAGAGCTTGTGTTATGGGTACTAGATAACTGATATACATAATACAATACATTACATAGATAGATATTTTTTGTTATACATTGAACCGACCAGAACACTCGGAACAAATATCTGCAGATCGTACACACAATTGTTCTGAGGCGGGAATGGAACCCGCCTTCGCCCACCGCGCCATATCTGTCGTCGATATAGTCGATAATAGTCGAGTATAGGGACAATAGCTATATTGTATAAAACTACGACTAATATGCATGGTAATGAGTGCGGTTTGAATGTCTGCTGGTGATGCACTGACCTCTGTAGGCGCCCGGTCCGCGCTCGCGGCACGAGTAACCTACTTAGGCCAAACTGCTGATGCTGCTAATATACCTCCGTGGTCAATGTATCGAACATAATAAAAAAGCATCACTAAATACTAGGACTCGCTGACACAGATCAAGTAATCATCATTGGAACACTTAAGGCGGTACCCGGCACACCAGCGCCGCCACTTATTATATCTTATTATTAAGTTGAACAAAGCAAATCTCAAAATCGTTGGTCAGTTTGTGATATTTATAACAAGCTTTTTTTAATGCCTTTTATTTTTGAAAGACCACGACTCGGTAAACGTAGTTTAGGACGCCCTCCGACCAGGTGGGATGACGACCTGCGAAAGACTGCAGGTAGATGCTGAATGCGTCAAGCTGAAGACAGGGCTCTATGGCGCTCATTGGGGGAGGTCTATGTCCAGCAGTGGACTAATATAGGCTGATGATGATGATTTTTAAAAGTCAAGCATTGTGTTATGGGTACATGATGACTGATATACTTAATACCTACAATATATTGAATTGATATTATTTTCTAGAAAATACCCAGTACACCCGACCCGAAACAAATATTTGAAGATCGTACAAACATTTCGTCCTAAGGCCGGTATCGAACCCGCAACCTCCTGCGTCGCAGGCGGACCTTCGCCCGCCATGCCACAAATAATATCATAAGTACCTAGATATTACCTATTTATGGCATGGAAATCTTTAGAGGAGGCCTATGTCGAAAGACAAGCTGAAATGCAGAAACGACCGTTTACCGATACTTAATTTATGTAAAAAGATAAGTAACTGTTATAAAGTAAGTATATTTGTAAGAAAACTGTAAAACATTGTAAAAATTAGTTCAGTAATAAAGGCTATTTTATTTTATTTATTTATTTATGGCATGGCGGACGAAGGAACGAAATAGCAAATGGAAAATACTAACAGACTCTGTACGGCATCTTCAAAAGGCTGCCGATGGTTCGGTCCATCCACGACCTAGAATAAATCACACTAATATAATAAATGCGAACGTTTAGATGTTTGTAAATTTATCATAATATTTGCAACTAAATGAATTTATTTCTTAGAGATCCGAAACGAAACGTGTCAGCAGTTAGTGTCGCGCCCAAAGCTACTTGGTGGTAAGTTCGTTCGATCCATGCAATCAGCCTCATACGTCAACTTCGTTCGTTTTTCAGAGTATACCTCCAGCTTTAGCTCGCATTTTAACGTGGAAACGCCTTTTCACGCATTATTAACGTTAAAATGCGCCTTAACACGCGTTATCCACGCTAAAATAGCGTGGATAACGCGCCGTAACGCTGTTTACGCGCGTTACGTTTTGTGTTAAATTGCCTGGCTTCAGAGGACTTCCTCCATTAAGGCGCTTCAGGCGCTTAAGGTGCATTTAACGTGGAAATGTCATTTCACGCGTTATTATATAATAATAACGCTGATAACGTGCGTAACGTTATGTGTTAAATTGCCGAATTCTTCATACAAACGTAACACCAAAATTATTTCTAATTCAAGCATATTTCCGCTATAATATTGCATTATTTGTATTAAAATAGTATTTATCTAGGTTCCCAAATAGTTTTTTTTTCAAAATACTTACCTAAAATGAAATGAAAGCCAATCTCATTTAGCACATTTTTATGCGAAAATGGACATGTTTTCTTGCTATTTGTTTCGTATTAAAAACATCAATATCTTACGTTTTATTTATTAAGGAACGTAGCTTATGTATATTGTCTAGTTACAGAATAACAATACTTTGTGAAGAATACAAAAAGTTTTCAGTCATAATTTTTGGTATTACGGAACAAACCAAATTTTGAACGGCTATCGCGCACGCATATGGCGCGGCGCAAGGGTTAAACAGGGACAGCGATATTCGGAGCGATTTTTACAAGCGAGGGTCCCCGGACCCTTAAGGAAAATATAATTATTAAAACGTGCCTATAAAAACTAACGTACTTATTATTACACGAGCGTTCTGAACTGTAAGCTGAATCTGTGGTAGCTTCTCGATCACCGGATTCAGACCCTAAAAGATTAGAAACAGAAATTATATACAACTTAGATAAGACTTTTGAAACTATAGCAGTCCACGGCTGGATATAGGCCTCGCCTAATGAGCGCTATAGGGCCCTGACTTCAGCTTGCCGCATCCAGCATCTACCTGCAGTATTTCGCATATTATGGCATTAACACTAAAGTCATTTAAAACTCAAAAATTAAATCATGATAAAAAATCCGTTTTCAACTACTTTAGTATATACAACTTATTAAACTTTCGCGAGTTGTTAACATATTAAACATATAATAACAAGACTTACGCGATATATATCCAGCAGTAGACTAATAATATACGCTGATGATGACGATTATTTAAGCGCCATTTTGTAAAATGCCTGCAAATACGCTGATTTAACGATCTGGCGGCGGTCAATTGTATGAAGCTTAGGTATATAGGAATCGCCGTTAGCGCTTTCCTAAATTCTTATGTAAAAGTCGAGTAAAGAAACATTAACTATATTGTATAAGACTACGACTAATAAATATTGATGTTGAGTGCGGTTTGAATGTCTGCTGGTGATGCACTGACCTCTGTAGGCGCCCGGTCCGCTCGCGGCACGGGTAACCTACTTAGGTCGAACTGCTGATGCTGCTAATATACCTCCATGATTGATTTATCTCTTTAATAGGAAGAGAAGTTAATACATACGTGATTTTTTCGTGGACTTGCGCTTTGAAGTCTTTTTCATAATTATTGTTCTGTAAAGAATAAAATATGAATTATTTTTGTTTCTCATTCAAGTGACCCGGTCCTTTGTAGGGCTTGCGTAAGGCCGAAGCCAACAGCACAAAGATCTTTATAAGAGTTAATCTAAAAGCGAGGGCATATAGGGTCATCCCACTGCTGGGCAAAGGCCAACGTCGTCCGTCCAATTAACCAGGAATTTGTCCAATTCGTCCCGCCAGTAATATTAAGTGCAAATTCTTAACGAATTGTTGCAAATTCGGCAACTTTGCAAGCCATTTTTAACTTGACATTGATACAGGGAGGATCATTTGACTAGTTTGACCATGAGGAAACATAGCTCGTGGTCAAAGTAGTTGGACTAAATAATTTTACAACGTGGAAGTACCGGTCAATATCTGCCAAAGCCACTATGACCCAAACTTGATAATCAAAGATCCTTCCTTACTGTGTCGGTGACATAGGTACGCTCATAAACTGCTTTTATAGAATGACCAAGGTCTGGCGGTCGCAGGCTTTAAGGAATTATGAGTAATGTTTTCCAAATATAATAATAACAGTATCTCGTAAATCAATACGTAAACGAAGCTCGTCTCAAGTAGCGGTTTTTTTTACAGTTTTCAATGAAAATATGTCAATATATATCTTCCATATAGTAGGTAGGTACGCACTCTATAAATTATCCTCCATTGTTAACACAGAAACACTACTAACAGCTTATTATGGAACAGTAGAGTCTATCCTAAGATTTGGTATAATTTTCTGGGCTAACTCTACCAATAAAGACTTCATATTTAAAAGACAAAAAAGATGTATTAGATCAATGTTTAACCTGCACGTTACCGACAGTTGCAGACCTTTGTTCATTGAGCACAAGATTCTAACGCTTCCGTCGTTATATATATTTGAAATGGCACTATTTGTTAGAAAACATCCCCATCTTTTCCCACGCAAGTCTGATTTTGTAGTGCGAAATAGACGTGATAGCAGTAAACTCCCAATGCCTAATAGTAAAACAGCTTTCCTACAAAAAAGTGTAGTCTGTATGTCATGCAAAATATATAACAAAATACCTAAATCATTAAAAGATCTTGACGACAATATATTTAGGACTAAATTGAAACAATTATTAATTACCAAATGCTATTATAATATTAATGATTTTATGACAGATAAATTTTGACATTATCTTTTTTTTTTTTTTTTTTTTTTACTATTGCGCCTCTTACTATTATTACTTTAAGTTTTTTGACATTATATAAAATTATCTACAATATACCTAGGTTGGAACATTACTAAACTCTACTGTGACTTTTGCATGCTATCTCTATTTTGCACGCCTCGATGAGGTAGTAATGTATTGGAAATACCATTTTTAATTAAGAACTTTTGTACCTACATTACAGCAAATAAATGATTTGATTATTGATTGATTATTGATTATTGATTATTGGTACTGCAAGGTTACCACGTTATTTAACACATAACATAATGCACGTTATCCGCGTTATTACGCAAATTTTAGCGTCAAAAGCGTTATTCTTGCTAAAATGCGCCTTTTCACGCGTTATTCACGCTAAAATTAGCGTATTAACGCTGATAACGTAGGTTACATTATGTGCTAAATAGTGTGGTTGTCTCGCTGTTATAGTACAGGTACAGGTACTAACTCAGATTTGATGATGACGGGAAGTTCAGACTTATTCCTTAGCGCCATATTTGCGATCTCGGTGGAGGCGCCAAGTTCGGCAATTCGTAGGTCGCTGCATTCAGTTCTCTAGAACAAGAGGTGTAATTTATAGAAATATAAATAGAATATATTTATTTGTTTCATACAAAATACCTAATACTAATAAAAATAATTTAAATACGAGAACACAAAGAAGAACACAGAGAAGGCAACCGGCTCAGCATTAAATGCTGCATTGACACGGGTGCCAATGCAGCTCTGGTTTTCAGTGGCGCCAGAGTACTGAGTGCAGCACTTAGCACAACACACCAATAACAAAAATTTAACTTGCAAATCACATATTTATTTATTTATTCTTCTTACACGATAAACATACACGATAAGATAAAATATATACAAAACATAATACTAGAACATTTATAACAAAGGCGAGCTTAACCCGAAAAAGAGTTCTCTTCCAGGAAACCCCATTACGAGAGAGTGAACTTTTCGCGAGTGAGTGAACCTGTTAAATTTTCGCGATTAGTATATTTTTTTTGAGACTTACTTTTTATGAGATTGATATTATTATGAGAGATCCTGAGGTGGTCCTATAGTATTTTTATTCCTGAGGGTAGGTAGGTAGAGATTTTTCCGTTACATTATAAAAACAGTTTAAAATTCGAATTTGTTTTTTGAAAACCATCATAAAATATAATTATAAGTATTGATACAACGGGTATTTATCGCGTATTTACCTTTTTTCCCGACGTTTCAACAGGTTTACACTCTGTCGTGGCCCCGTTTCGCTGAGGCGGTAACTCCATTCCTCAGTCATCCCGTGACCACGACAGAGTGTAAACCTGTTGAAACGTCGGGAAAAAGGTAAATACGCGATAAATACCCGTTGTATCAATACTTATAATTATGTGTTCAGATCGCGTAAGCTTAAAAATAGTCATCATAAAGCAATACATGGTATTTCTTCATAATATCACGCAACACAATGTTACCCGTACCTTATTGGGATCTCTTCTTTTTTGTCTTGGTTTTCCATGAGGTGTGTTCCTGCAAATTTACAACATTTAATCTTCATCATCAGCCTATATAAGTCTACAGCTGGACATATGCCTCCCCCAATGAGCGCCATAGCGCCCTGTCTTCAGCTACAACATCGCATCGCATAAAACAAAAGATAAATCACTACATAGCATAAAACAAATTCGCTTCCCGCTGTCTGTCTGTCCCTACATATGCTTAGATCTTTAATACTACGGTTTATAAACCTTCCCCTTGAAACACTATCTATTTAAAAAAACCGCATCAAAATCCGTTGCGTAGTTTTAAAGATCTAAACGTACCTACATACCTCCGGCCAGGTGGGATCCTGTTCGGAGGTACGAAGGACTACAGGCAGATGCTGGATGCGGTAAGCTGAAGACAGGGCGCTATGGCGCTCATTAGTGGAGGCCAATGTCCAGCAGTGGACTACTATAGGCTGATGATGAAGCATAGATAGGGACAGACAGGCAGCGGGAAGCGACTTTGTTTTATACTATGTGGTGATGGAAGCAAATAGATACCTTTCGTCTATAACCGGGCATTGCAACTGTCTCAGCAACTCTTGCGTAACATCTGTTATCATACCCATCTCTGGAAAAGAAACACTATCAAAATTAGTTCATCCGTTTGGGGCCCACTAAACCTGTAAACAGTCTCCACGGAAGACCGGCGCTATGGTATGATCTGCTCTACCATAGCACATGCTGAGTGATTTTGTCAGTTCTCTATTAATCTAAATTTTAATCTATAAGAGTATGTATAATATCTGTTCTTCTGACAATTTTTTTTTATAATGGACATAAATGCTGTTGACCTCAGATGGCCATGACCGCGTTACCGGACTTTCGCAGAGGGCGCCTCGCCGGTAAAAATTAGGTTGGGGCAACACGCACAAGGGCCACCACTTAGGTGCGAGCCTCGGCTTGGGTTGTTGCCAGATGCTATTAGAGGGTAGGGAGGTAACGCCTTAGGTGTACGAGTGCACCTGAGGGCGGAAACGGGGAATTCTACGACCCCGCATCCGGCGGGGTCGGTTATTGGTCGGGTGTGTAGTGTGCGGAAGCTGAGTTGTTGCCGCCACTTCCGGGCTAGCGTCAGTGAGTGGATCAACGGGGTCACCAAGAACGTGTCTCGGTCTACGGAGGAGAGGGTCTCGGTCTACGGAGGAGAGAAAAAGAATCTTTTTACTTTACTTTAAACGTCAAATTATTTAAGACGTGGATTTATGTGAATTGATCGTTGTGTGGGTTCATTTAACCCGATTTTCTCCGTTAACTTGATCGAAAGAGTTTCGAAACAAATACATAATATTTTTTTTTATTTTTTTATTTATATTATATATTTATGTATGTATTTATACTTAGAGCTATGTATATCAGTAGGTATTTTATGTATGTCCCTATTAAATATTTTTCTGTATTACACGCCACCGTCTATACTTGTCCTAGCTCTTCATGTCCATCCAAAGGTTGCCTGGCAGAGATCGCTCTTAGCGATAAGGCCGCCCATTGTACAGCATATTTTGTATTTGTTTTTCTTTTCCTGTCTTGTGTATCTTTTATGTATTTAGTGTGCAATAAAGAGTTATTGTATTGTATTGTATAATAATCTATGCCATACAAGTCATGATACCATTTAAAAAAACATAATACTGCAATCTCAAAGGTAGTCCATTGGTTTAGTATTAATAATCTTTTGCTTAATGAAACCAAAACAAAATGTATAAGATTTATTCTACCTAATGTAAAACAAGTTAAGGCTGATATAAACGTAAAAGGAGAAACGTTAGAAATTGTAGACAATACCGTATTTTTAGGAATAACCTTAGATAGTAAACTTCAATGGGGCCCACACATAGATAAGCTATCGAAGAGACTTAGTTCTGCAGCATATGCAGTTAAAAAAATCCGTCATCTTACAGACGTTGATACTTCTAGACTAGTCTATTTCAGCTACTTCCACAGTATTATGTCTTATGGCATACTACTGTGGGGGAACGCTGCAGATATAAACACAGTATTTGTGTTGCAGAAGAGGGCTGTTCGTGCGATCTATAATATGGGTCCCAGAGAATCCCTACGTGAAATATTCAAAGAAATAAACATAATGACAGTACCGTGTCAATATATTTATGAAAACTTGTTGTACACTCATAAAAATATCAATCGGTTCACTAAAAAAAGTGATATACATAATGTAAATACTAGAAATAAGAATAAACTCGCTGTGCCCACAACTAGGCTACACAAGATAAATGTATCTTTTAAAGGGCAATGTATACGCTTCTACAACAAAACTCCAAGTGAGTTGCAAAAATTATCAATAAATAAATTTAAAAAAATTGTGAAACATATTCTTTGTAAAAAAGCTTATTACAAAATATCAGATTACTTAGAAGATAAAAAAGCTTGGAACGAGTTTTGCTCCAACTCAAAATCTACCAACTTACAAATAAGCAAATCAAATGTACTAGACACATAAGTTATGAACATACTAGTGGTTTCTTCTCACTTCTTCCACTGGTGGACAAAAAATTGAAGTGAACTATAAAATAATTTAATAGTATAAAATATGACCTGTCTAAGTGCTTATTTGTAAGCTTAAAGAAATAAAAACTTTTCATTTTCATTTTCATTTTCATTTTCATAAATAAACTATTACTGCGACGCAGGAGGTTGCGGGTTCGATTCCCGCCTCGGAACAATTGTGTGTACGATCTGCAGATATTTGTTCCGGGTGTTCTGGTCGTTTTCTATGTATAATAAAAAATATCTATCTATGTAATGTATTGTGTTATGTATATCAGTTATCTAGTACCCATAACACAAGCTCTGCTTACCATGGGGCTAGATAATGCTGTGTGAATTGTCATTTTTTTTTTATACATTTGTAATAATTAAGTACTGTCTGTTTTCTTAGTCGTAACCTTTTTTTTCCTAAACTATCCTTCACAAGATTTTTTTATCGTCATCACCACCTACTAATATTATAAACGCGAAAGTTTGTAAGTATGGATGGATGGATGTTTGTTACTCTTTCACATAAAAACTACTGAATGGATTTTAATGAAACTTTACAATAATATAGCTTATACATCAGAATAACACATAGGCTACATATATTGTATATTATCCAAAATATCTATCACCACGCGGGTGAAACCGCGGGGCGCAGCTAGTATTAAATAAGAGAATACCAAGGACACCTCTGGCTTATTTTTTCATTTCGATTTCTTAATAATTTTTAATAATCGTTCATCGCGTGAGTTTCCCTCTGCGGGTCTACAATTCAGTGCGGGGCGAGGCAAGCAACGTCAGCCATATAGCCACCCCTTTAAAAAAAAAAATTTCTTACCAACACTGCTTTGTTTCAAATTCTGTTTCTGAAAAGAGAAATAAATCAATCCTACTAAATATTATAAACGTGAAAGTTTGTGAGGATGTTTGTTGCTCTTTCACGCAAAAACTACTGAATGGATTGTGATGAAACTTCACAATAATAGGTATAGCTTACATATCAGAATATCAAAACGGCATATTCATAAAGATATATTGTATATTATCCAAAATATCTATCACCACGCGGGTGAAACCGCGGGGCGCAGTTAGTATATATATAAACTAGCTGCGTCACCCGGCTTCGCCCGCGTGGTGATGTAGAAATTGAAAAGGAATAATTATTAAAATAATATCGCAAGGTTGTACAACGTTCCATTCAAATCATTAAAAAATCCGTTAGCTTAAACATTGATTAAACATAAACATTGACGACCGATGTGGCGCGGTGGGCGAAGGTCCGCCTGCGACGCAGGAGGTTGCGGGTTCGATTCCCGCCTCGGAACAATTGTGTGTACGATCTGCAGATATTTGTTCCGGGTGTTCTGGTCGTTTTCTATGTATGATAAAAAATATCTATCTATGTAATATATAGTATTATATATATCAGTTATCTAGTATCCATAACACAAGCTCTGCTTACCATGGGGCTAGATAATGCTGTGTGAATTGTCCAGCATTATTATTTATTTAAAGCTTTCAATGCCCAGTCTCCAGGCACGCTATCGCGCTGCCTCGTGGAGCTGTAGATAGGCATTTGCGGCTGTCATAGTGTTCATGGTACTTACTCGTACAGGGGCTACTGGTGGCTTCTGGCCAGTTTTATTAGAAATCGAAGACTTTGCTTTACTGAAACAAAAAAAAAACATTTCAAGGTTCATAATTAGCTATAGTGCGAGTCGGACTCACGCATGAAGTGTTCCGTACCATTATCTATAATATAAAAATGAATCGCTGAATGTGTTGCTAAGCGCAAATCTCGAGAGCAGCTGAACCAATTTCGCTAATTCTTTTTTTAGAATATTCCTTGAAGTACGAGGATGGTTCTGACGGAGAGAAAAAAGAGAAAACTTTTAAAAATTGCCTGAAACAAATCACCACCCGGGCGAAGCCGGGACGGGCTGCTAGTTATCTATAAACACGAGCAAAAAATCACGTTTGTTGTATGGGAGCCCCCTTAAATATTAATTTATTCTGTTTTTTAGTATTTGTTGTTATAACGGCCACGGAAATACATCATCTGTGAAAATTTTAACCGTCTATCACGGTTCATGAGATAAAGCCTGGTGACAGACGGACAGACGGAATCTTAGTAATAGGGTCTGTTTTAACCTTTCAGTTCAAAGATATTTATTTCTCATTTACAACATACATGTTACTTACATGAGAAACTTAAGTTAAGTATTAATATTATGTTATTTTTCCGTCTTTTTATGTTTAGTCCAGTAGTGTTACACCCTCAAGTATATGTCTATGCAATTTGGTTTTAAACACGCCAGACGTTCCAGCACCTTTAACGTCTTCAGGTAGCCTGTTATAGAACTGGGCCCCTTCGAAAGTAATCCTCTTTTTACCCCATCGACTACGTACCCTAGACGCCTAATACCTATTTATTCACTGTGCAAACAAGTCTGTCAACCAACTGAGGTGAGCGGGCGCGGGGAAGTGAGTGCTCATTGGTCCGTTCAAGGTTACGACAAATCATGACCATTATTAGTGATGGGGTAAGTACTATGAAAGCAATCGATACTTGCAACAAGGTATATTTACTTTGACGATTTGACGACCGATGTGGCGCGGCGGGCGAGGGCTGTCTGCGACACAGGAGGTTGTGGGTTCGATTCCCGCCTGGGGTCAAATATTTCTACGATCTGAAAGTACCTATTTGTTTCGGGTGTTTTGGGTATTTTCTATGTATGTATAATAAAAAATATCTATCTATGTAACTAATGTGTTGTAAAAATTCAGCAATATGGCTCTATGTAGGAGAGGGGGTCTTAGGGGGTCATTAGGGGGTGGCGGCAAGGCTCACTTCGCTCACCGCAATGCTCCTCCGAGTTCTAGGCAAGGGGGTCTTGCTGTGACCCCCCGACGACCCCCCCCCCCGACGACCACCCGACGACCCCCCGACGACCCCCCGACGACCCCCGACGACCCCGACGACCCCCGACAACCCCCACGACTTTCCCGCGGTCGCATCTTGAAGTTAGTCAAAAACGATACCCATATCCGATTTTTTGGTAGAGGGGCTACAGGGGGGCTGGGGGCTTATGGGGGTAACGGCACGGCTCGCTTCGCTCGCTGTGCTGTTCCCCTTGGTCGCAATGCTCCCACGGGTTATAAGTGAGAGGTCTTGGGGGGGGTCGTCGGGGAGTCACATCACGGCTCGCTTCG
This sequence comes from Eupithecia dodoneata, assembly GCA_947044415.1. Classification (NCBI taxonomy): domain Eukaryota; kingdom Metazoa; phylum Arthropoda; class Insecta; order Lepidoptera; family Geometridae; genus Eupithecia; species Eupithecia dodoneata. Next base: position 3,704,560 of record OX345683.1, on the reverse strand, counting down.
CTCGCCGTGATTTTCCCCTTAGTCGCACTGCGTCTCGCTGCGCTCGCCGCAATGCTCCCCCGGGTTATAAGTGAGGGGGTCTTGGGGGTGTTGTCGGGGGGGTCACAACATGGCTCGCTTCGCTCGCCGTGCTGTTCCCCGCGGTCGCTAGCAACATTTTCTATGCATTCAAAATCACTTGTCCCCCTCTATACAACCCCCATAAAAAAATTAAGCAATATGGCTCCATGTAGGAGCCCCCCCACTGGGGGCGGTCTTGGGGGGGCAAATGTCAGAAAGTCGGAATTTTCCCTAGGAGACTTTTACCTCCCCTATACGATTCTGTAAAAAAAACATACCTTCCCATCCACCATCAAGGCGAAAATCAGTCAGTCAGAGGTAATCTAGCTTTATATAGTATGGATAATGTATAATATAATGTATAATAATAAAAAAAATAAGTATCAATGGTAATCTAGATTTATACTATAGTAGAATAGAATAATATAATATGAAAAATAAATAAATATTAGAGTTAACATTTAGGTACCTTTAGATAATACCATGTAGCAATGTAACGTTAAATATTATTTTAATCGGCTTTTACATAATTCATCATAATCTTTCCTACGGCCATCGACATCTTAATGTCGCCTACGGCACAGCACTATTTACCCCGCCTTCTCAGAGAAAAAAGGAAAGCAAATACAGAATTAGTTATGAAAGAAAGAGATGCACAGTTGACCTCGACAGTTGACCTCAACTGGTCAACCAAATTAAGTTGAGCTCCGTCAGGAGCCATTGAGTAAGCGAGCGCAGAGATTGTCACGGGTCACTGGTCTGGTCGTTACTGATCGAACGTTAGTGGGCGTGGATTTTTAAAAGATCTCTTTATCTTATGTGATGTCTTAAATCGTTCGCCCTGTATTAGGTGTCTAGGGTACGTAGTCGATGTTTTACCCTGTTGAGTTCTTACCTTTAGGAACCCCAAAAAAGTAAGGTTCAATTAAGTAGATAATGTACATTATTGACCTATTTATATATATATAATTAAAATCATTCAAAATTTACATTATATAGGAATCTACTTTTTAGAAATGTTTGAATGCCAATGTGTTTTGGTAAAGTATGCCAATGTGTTTTGGTAAAGTATGCCAATGTGTTTTGGTAAAGTATGCCAATGTGTTTTGGTGAAGTATGCCAATGTGTTTTGTTGAAGTATGCGACACTAGCTATTTTAATGTTCAAGACCTTATATTAATAATAATTCCTAAATCATTAATTTCAGACCATAAAAAAGTAACAGATCTTATTTAACTTATTCTACGGTCGGTAATATATAAATAACAATATAACTCGAAACAATCGTACACACAATTGTTCCGAGGCGGGAAACGAACCAGCCACCTCTTGCGTCGCAGGCGGACCTTCGCCCACCGCGCCACATCGGTCGTCGTAAACATATATGTACCTTTAAACTAGCATACATAAAATATAAAAAAGACAAATTAATAACACGCTTTTTGAGTTAACCCTTACAGACCTGATGGTATGCATACGTCCCAGTATACATAAGACCGATGGGATACGGTATCCCACGCTACTTTAGCACAAGACTGCGGCAATATTTCTACTAAGAAATTGGGCTATTGCATCACCAAATGGTTCTAGGTACATTACTTGACAGATTAACATTGACAGTTACAAGATGGCAACATTTATTTTTATTCCGTGGTTGATGAACTAACACGCGTAGTCGCAGCCGCTTCAAGAAAATTTTTTTACAAGAGTTTTTCGTTGTGTTTTGCAGTAAGTTTTATGTGTATTTCTATGAATAAAGTGTTTATTTTCGGATGTTACTAATGAAGTAGGAAAACCTTTGAAAGTTTTTTGTAAAAACTGTCTTTGGGATGGTGTGACCCATCAGTCTTTTTACCATACTTACCCAACTTGCCGAACTAAAAGAGGATAATGAATGTTCTCATTGCATTTCGATGTTTTGCGCGGCATTGTGGTTCTCTGTTTATGTTAGCGACGACGACATGAAATAAGGTTTAAATTAAAAAACAAAATTTCGCATTGCATAGAATAAACAATGGTACTTATGTCTCCGATTACGCCACAGATTAGGATGCAGTTGTTAGGGACCGGCCCGTGTATATACCTACCTAGCTAAGTACATTGAAATGAAATGTACCTGGAATTGCGTTGGTCAGAGCTTTCGCTGGATACAGCTAGGGTGGTCAGCTCTATGATGCCGTCGATGGAGTTTCGTCGCCGCCGCTGTGGCTTGGGTCGTCCAGTGCTGAAAGAGAGCTTGTGATTTGTATAATGAATAATCATTTGTATTACTGCCACGATTTTGCAGTGCATCGGGAATGTTTACGGAATATCAGACGGATGGCTTTGCTGCCATCCTCCGTAAAAAGACCGCATCCCTGATGCGCAGGGTACGCGACAGCCCCAACACCATCCTAAACACTATAGCAGGTAGAATCACCTCTCCCCTGTGGAAATGTTTCATGGGGAGATTGATTTAATTTAATTTAGTTTTCATTTCTAGTATTAGGTATAACTAACCCTAGTAATAAGTTCTTAGTGTTTAATTTTAGTAATGTAACATTACGACGCGCGCGCATCAGAGTGTGAGTCACCACGCTCCTCCCAACTCGCGATTACACGGACGCACACTACCACGGCTTATTCCATTCTTCCCCGTTGAAGATCCCCGTCAACGGGGAACAATGAACTTTTTGTTCACTCTTCCCACTGTTCTGTGCACACTACGACCCGCCGCGCACCGCGCGAATAAACTTTAAATTGTACGTGGTGTTTTAATTTCATCTACTACAGTAACAAATTATGGATCATTTAAGTTATCGGAAATAAAATAATTTTATTTTATTTTATTATTTATTTTTATTAATATTGTATTGTAAAGACAATACAATCACTACATAGTATAAAACAGAGTCGCTTCTTGCTGTCTGTCTGTCCCTATGTATGCTTGGATCTTTAAAACTGCGCGACGGATTTTGATGCGTTTTTTTTAAATAAAAAGAGTTATTCAAGAGGATGGTTTATAATCCATTTGACACATAGATTTCCACCCGGGCGAAGCCGTGGGGTGCAGCCTTTCTCTTGAATCACTCTATCTATTAAAGAAAACCGTATAAAAATCCGTGGCGTAGTTTTAATATCTAAGCATAGGTACATAGAGACGGACAGACAGCGGGAAGCGACTTTTTATGCCATGTCAATCACTACATGGTATAAAAAAGTCGCTTCCCGCTGTCTGTATATGGTCAATATTGGTTATAGTGTGGGGCAGCCGTTGTTTGACACTGTTTCTATTGTTGTTAATCATGTCTTTCTATTTCTTTTTCTCATTGGTACGACCGCCGTCTAGCAGTGGACAAGCATAAGCTAATGAGCACCTGTATTTGGAAGAGTCCTTAGTGCGCCTCGCAGTTGAGCACCCCTGGAAGATGCGGTGAGCACAGCTGTTGCAGAAGATAACACCTTTGAACACCTCTGCATTCAGCAGGTCTCTCTCACTGCAGACATCTGGGAAATTCATATGGGTGAATGCCTTATCGAAAAATGTTTTTGCTAGTTTTGGTGTAATTGATGGTAGTACCTAATGTGATCATTAATGGTGGACCCATTTTGGCTCGAGACCACGAGAAAAAGAAAAAATTTCATCAGTTTCGTTGTTTCGTTGCCCTCCGACCAGGTGGGATGACGACCTGCGAAAGACTGCAGGTAGATGCTGGATGCGTCAAGCTGAAGACAGGGCGCTATGGCGCTCATTGGGGGAGGCCTATGTCCAGCGGTGGACTAATTTAGGCTGATGATGATGATACATCTATACTAATATTATAAAGAGGAAAGGTTTTATTTTTTGTTTCTTTGTTTGAAATGAATAGGCTCCGAAACTACTGGACCGATTTGAAATATTTTTCACCGTTGGGAAGCTACGCCGATTCCCGGTGAACATAAGCTATATTATATTTTCTAAAAGTTAGGGATCCGTACTTAAACGATGCGAAGCCGGGAAGGTCCGCTAGTAATACAATACAATACAATTATTCTCTATTGCACACCATAAAAACAGATACACTGGACAGGAAAAAGACAAATAAAGAATGTGTTGTACAATGGGCGGCCTTATCGCTTAAAGCGATCTCTACCAAGCAACCTTTGGATGGACATGAAGTGTTAGAACAAGTATAGATAATGGCGTGTTATATAGAATAATATTTAATAGTAATGTAATGTACATATGCAGTTATTATTTTCATTTAAATCGAGGGCAAGGTTTCTCCTTTCACGACTTTTCTTTAACTCTCGTGGTTTCGGACTTAGCCATCACCGTCCTTCTTAACAATTTGAGTGCTGAAATCACACGGTATGTGTTTTCTACAAGTAACTAATATGCGTAAATCCACACTAGCGCAGCGGCTGAGAAAATACAGATCTTTGTGACTCAGCACAGCCGTAATATTTTTCGAACGAAACGCATGTGCGGCGCAACACAACCGCTGTGTAGAGCGGCAGCACGAATTTTTTAGGTTAAAAAAAAGATCGCAGTCGTCGAAAAAAAATCGCAGTCAAAGTGTTGAAAAAAACCACTCTGTATATAAATTAACAGAAAGATAACCGAAGTACCTAATGCTATTATTTTACAGAACTTGCGATGACACTTACAGCACTTATGGCACTTCATGTGGTAGCTGTACCCATCTCTGATAGCTACATCTTCTCGAAGACTCACAAGGCCTTGGCAATGCTCACACACCTCACTGGACAAATACACATCAATAAATTATAATATACTTACTTATATACGTGCCGAGTCCAAGCAGTACCTACTCCTGGACTCGGCACGTATCGTCAGGAAGTTCATCTCTCTCTGCAGCCCTATAGTCACCGGCCGATGGACTCTAGCGAGCGGTCGGTGATCTTTTAGATAATAAATAATGCAGGACAATCCACACAGCAATATCTAGCCCCATGGTAAGCAGAGTTTGTGTTATGGGTACTAGATAACTGATATACATAATACAATACATTACATAGATAGATATTTTTTATTAAACATAGAAAACGATCAGAACACCCGGAACAAATATCTGCAGATCGTATACACAATTGTTCCGACGCGGAAATCGAACCCGCAACCTCGTGCGTCGCAGGCGGACCATCGCCCACCGCGCCATATCGGTCGTCAAAATCTTTTGTTTCATTATATTTTCAACTAGCTGTTCCCCGCGGTTTCACCCGCGTTAAACTCGAATTTCACTTTATTAGGTGATTTTTTACACCTAGGGTTACATTATTGGAGTTTTAGTAAGGATCCCTAACTTTCTTGAAAATATAATATATCCTATGTACTGCGGATAGTGTAGCTTCCAAACGGTGAAAGAAATTTTCAAATCGGTCCAGTTATTTCCGAGCCTTTTCAATACAAAAAAACAAAAAATCAAATCTTTCCTCTTTATAATATTATATATTTTTTTTTTACCCTATACTATAAGTCTCTTGTTTCTAATAAAGATTCTTGTATTGTAAAAATAAAAAAAATTCTATGCAAAAACTTATATTTGATAACGAGAATTTAGGTGCCAGTGATAGGTTTTGAAACCTATGCTACAAGTCACCAGTGCCCTCTTCACAGACTTCGATTAATTACAAGTTATTATAACAACGGTATGTGCCTTGATGTGGTAATTGAGAAAAAAAAAGAGTACTTAGTAACTAACTATTGATCTTCGCATCATGACAAGAGCCCTAACTGGACACTGTCGCCATAACAAGCACATGTTCAAACTATAGGGCTAAGCGACACACAATCCTGCAGATTTTGTGAGGAGGCGGACGAAACGCCCCTCCATCTGCTAAGTGAGTGTGGAGCACTGAGGCACAAACGCAGCATCCATCTGGGCAAGCATCTGCATAGCCCAGACGAGCTGAAAGACATCACCCCGAAGCAAATCCTACAGTTCCTAGCAGCTGCAAGGGTTAGTGGCGAACTATGAACGCTACGGCTTCGGGGCTGAACCGTAAAAGTGGCGATCACAATAGGCCTTTCATGGCCGCCGTGATACGAAAGCCACCCCAAGCAAATAAAAAAAAACTATCTATTGATTGATTGTGATTGGTTGTAGTTAAAATAAATTTATTTTCTTTCTCTCTAACTATAAATAATGCTGGACAATCCACACAGGATATCGTCTAGCCCTAAGCTAAGCAGAGCCATAACACAAGCTCTGCTTACCATGGGGCTAGATAATGCTGTGTGAATTGTTCAGCATTATTTATTTATTTATTTAATAATACGCACACATAGATTACGTTGCCTAGTTACTCTAAGGATAACGTTTATGCACTCAAATAAAATAAATAAAAACACAATGTCGGACATTAATTTGTCTTCAGATCGTATAAACATTTGTCTCGACGGGAATCGAACCCGTTACTTTCTGTTTCCTCACGACCTTCACGCACTGCGCCACGCATGTCGTCATTACACTGTGGTGTCATTAATTCCTTTTAAAAATTAGACTTCCTGATCAGGATGCCCACTAACTAGTAGGTACATGTGTATGTCGAAAGAAATTTATCATAGTGTAAAAAACTAAATAAATTGCAATACTTACGCCATTTTTTATTTTTTATTATATTTTGTCGGATTTATTTCATTTTGCTTATTTTATCTATTACTGGTTAATTTTCCTTCATTTTACTTTTGTCAAACAAGACATTTCGACAACTCCTATTTTGACACTTTTGACAAACTTGGTTTTGTCAAAACTTTTGACAAGCTATTCTCGAAAAGTTTTGTCAATCTACACAAAACTTCAGCGATGTTTTCACAAAGAAGTATTTATTTTGAGGCATTGTTGTCCCACTACTGGGCAAACAAAGGCCTCCCTTTTCTCCTCCCACTCCTCGCGATCCAACGCTGCAATAGGCCATGATGGAAGGTGTGCCTCAAGCTCGTCGCGCCATCTCATCCTGGGCCTTCCACATCGCCTCTTAGCGTTGGGTGGGCTCCACTCTTTGATGATCTTTGCCCACAAGTCATACGGCAGACGTGTCCGGCCCCACCAACGTCTACGATGCGAAAGAAGTATTTATATGTTACAAAATTCAGTTTTAAATTTTTCTACTAATATTTATCGGTAAACGTAGTGTAGGACACCCTCCGACCAGGTGGAATGAGGACCTGCGAAAGACTGCAGGTAGATGCTGGATTCGCCAAGCTGAAGACAGGGCGCTATGGCGCTCATTGGGGGAGGCCTATGTCATACTTTGGGTCATATACGAGTAAATGAAAGACGGAATTAAGTGTAAAGTTTTAATACGAACACGAAAATAGGTACATCTGTGATCCTAAGAATAGATAATACATTATTTTATAAACAAAAACCAATAGAAACCAAACAAATTTAATTGTTTCAGGACTTATTTAATAAATGTTTTATAGAGTCAGATATAAAATTTTTATTTCAATGTAAAAGGATGATATTACATTTAAATAAAAAAAACTAATTTAGTTTATTCACCAAAACATTCAAAAAACAATAGAAAACAAACAAATTTCATTGTTTCAGGACTTATTTATTAAATGTTTTATAGAGTCAGATATTAAATTTTTATTTCAATGTAAAAGGATGATATTACATTTAAATAAAAAAACGAATTTAGTTTATTCACCAAAACATTCAAAAAACAATAGAAAACAAACAAATTTCATTGTTTCAGGACTTATTTATTAAATGTTTTCTAGATTCAGATATTACATTTTTATTTCAATGTAAAAGGATGATATTACGAATTTAAACGAAATTACTTATGAAAAAACGAATTTATCTTATTCACGAATACAATAACTATGTAACACTTTAGTATATAAAAAAAAATTATAAACAAATATTTAAAGAGATTTGGAATTATTTCAAAAACGATGTTTATTATTCACTGGCAAGCACCGAAATTATAACGACATTTAATTAGTTTTTCTATGAAAAACCTTAATAATTATAATGAGCTTAAGATTTTAATTAAAAATTACCTATACACAAGTCAAACTCGATGTAGAATGTTTGCAAACAAACCGCCCGTACTTAACCTAAAATTTACTATTCCCACGTCTTTTTATGCAATTTGTATTATTTGTTGATTTGAGATATCAATATTGATTACAATTTATATCTGAAAATCGATGCCAAGCAAGTGAGTTTAAGTCATTTATGACGTTGTTTGATTACATATATTCTATATCGAGTTTTGCAAGTGTATAGGTATTAATTTGTAATTTTTGAGTTGTATTATTGTATATTGTGTAAGATATATAACTCAAAAATTACTCACAATAATTAAACAAGAGTACCTGCGATCACAAATACTATCTAGATTTCGGGTCACATAAAAAATCAAAGCTAAAAGCTTTCTCCGTAAATAAGAGAGCACTTAAGGGTCCGACGACCCTCGCTTGCAATAATCGCTCCGAATATCGCTGTCCCTGTTTAACCCTTGCGCCGCGCCACATGCATGCGCGATAGCCGTTCAAAATTTGGTTTGTTCCGTAATACCAAAAATTATGACAGAAAACTTTTTGTATTCTTCACAAAGTATTGTTATTCTGTAACTAGACAATATAACTATGTTCCTTAATAAATAAAACGTAAGATATTGATGTTTTTAATACGAAACAAATAGCAAGAAAACTTGTCCATTTTCGCATAAAAATGTGCAAAATGAGATTGGCTTTCATTTCATTTTAGGTAAGTATTCTGAAAAAAAAACTATTTGGGAACCTACATAAATACTATTTTAATACAAATAATGCAATATTATAGTGGAAATATGCTTGAATTAGAAATAATTTTGGTATTACGTTTGTATGAAGAATTCGTCCCTCCGGAGGCTTAAGGTAAGTAAATGTAGAATAAGTTATAATTTTTGCAACTTTCGAATACACCTTGCGGCATTGTGACGCGTGTTTACGTTGGCTGTGTTTCAATCGAACTAAACAAAATAAGAGCTCGCATTACAAGTGCGCTCTTATTTACGGACGGATTTTTTGCGCCGACCCGACATCTAGGTAGTATTTGTGACCGCAGGAGAGTACAGACCACTTTTAGAAATTACTTATTCTATATATTAGGAATCTAAGTACATTAGTTGCATTTTCATTTTACTGGCCAAAAAATGCTCGTGTATTTTTTAAAACTTATTGTTTAATATATTATTTAATAACTTATTTATACTACTGGCTCAAGTTTGCGGCAACGTTTTTGAAAGGGTTTTTCTGTGACATTCCTACAACCACAATTTCACCTGATGGAAACATAAATGGTATTTATCACAAAGGTCTAGAAGACTAATAAATACTACTGATATATAATAAAACTCTTGAAACTATCATGGTTATTAATACTTTGGGCCGGCCATATCTCGCGAAGAACCGACGGCCGCTGGGGCAAACGTGTTCTTGAGTGGAGACCGCGACTCGGTAAACGTAGTGTAGGACGCCCTCCGACCAGGTGGGATGACGACCTGCGAAAGACTGCAGGTAGATGCAGGATGCGGCAAGCTGAAGACAGGGCGCTATGGCGCTCATTGGGGGAGGCCTATGTCCAGCAGTGGACTGGTATAGGCTGATGATGATGAACACTTTATTATTATATTAGCCCGGAGTGTCCCACTGCAGAGCAAAGGCGTCCCCTTCTTCCACTCATCTCGGCCCTCAGCAAGGAGAACCCACTCTTTATAGTATATAGGTCGAGCTCATCCCGCCATCTCCGCCTAACACTGAAGTCCTTTAAAACGGGAAATATTAGAAAACACAAAAATCAAATCATGGTAAATATCACGTTTTAAATGACTTTACTGATATATTAATAAATAATGCTGTACAATCCACACAGCATCATCTAGCCCCAAGTGAAGCAGAGCTTGTGTTATGGGTACTAGATGACTGATATACATAATACAATATATGAACAATACTTAAGAATCTCTGTAGTCATGAAAGATCCAGGATTGCTTTTTAAAACGAAAATAAAAAAGGAATACAATACTGAATTAATACTTCTTATTAAATAAGAGAAATATACCCAATTTCTAAACTTTTATTGGAATAAGAAATCAATAAATAAATAACGCTATACAGCATTATCTAGAAATATATCGAAAGCTGCATCGGGAATTTATCGCAAGCATTTCTTTTAAGGGTTTGCTTTTTCGAGACAAGGACGAACGAACGCCGCGCGGGGAAGGCGAGAAAGGGAGGCAAGAGCGGCGGAATAACCGGCCCGCGCGCAGTTTCACGGTTTTTATTTGTAAATTTGTTTTGCTCTAAAATAATACTGTTTCTCAAAAAACTAAAACCATAATCGTCTAAAGTATTTATTAGGGAACACGTAGAAGAAATTTCATTAAAATATTATTTTATAACTAGCCAATAAAATTGGCTGTAAAAATGAAGATTTAGAGGAAACTTTGCCATTTTTTTCTATCGAGTCAAGTTTAATCAATCGTGTTTCGGCTCCCATAACTTACTGACTAATATCCTTAACTTTTGATCCTCATCAAAATATATTCGAAAAATAGGTGTTTTGTTCCTTTAAAATTGATTTTCCGTTTAGTCAAAACGTAGGTTTTGGGACGTATTTCAACTTTTGTGGTTATTCAAGTACCTACTAGTAAAAGCCTTTCAAATAACGTTGTTGCTATATAAAAGTAAAAGGGTAAACAGTACAAGTATTTTTGAGATCAAATTTTCATTAAAAGAGTAAAGTTACCAATTTGTTCAATAGTTAACAGTTTGAGATCATTATGTTTCGTTAAAAAAAAACAGATTTTTGCCTTTTTAATATTAGGTCCATGTTACTTTAATATTACAAGATATTTAGAGACACCCTATCCCTTACAAATAAGAAAAAAACCTTTTAAAAATACTTAGGTAATTATTTTTTATGTTTTTTATTTAATGAAGAAGAAATTACTTTACATTAACATGTAATAGTAATTTTCAGGAATACTGGCCCCAAAGTATTTTAATACTTATCTTAATATACCTAATAAACATTTAAAACAAAACAATTATAAAATATAGTAAATTTAATAATTACTAGTTAATTGTAGTAACGTAATTTTCTAGTTATTGAGAAAGTTATAATCAAATAATAGAAACATATTAGAACTATTATTTACATTTGAAACAATTCATATAAATACCAGTCGGAAGCGTCCCTAAAGCCTAGTTCGGACTAGGCTACTACTTTAGTAGAGTAGCGAGTATTTTAGTAGCTAAACTACTCGCCTAGACATCGTACGCATTACGGTCTAGTACAGTATATAAGTGAGTGGTGTTTTGCAAGATGAACGGGCTGCAACGCAATAAAGTGAATAAAATAATTAAGCTAATATATATATACCTGAGGATGTACCGCTACTGGACTAAACATAAAAAGACGGAAAAAAAACATAATATTAATACTTAGCTTAAGTTTCTCATGTAAGTAACATGTATGTTGTAAATGAGAAATAAATATCTTTGAACTGAAGCTAATCATAACGGCTATTTTAGAAGAGGTGGATGAGGAAATTAGTGTGATTAATAAAAATAATTTATGGGTACGAAAATGAATCGAAATAAGAGGTAAACTAGCTTACTAATTGTCTTCTGAAGGAATGCGAACTTATTATTCCATGTAAATCATTCATGTTCTACATATTTGGAAACGAATTTAAAAGTTGTATCTTCGCTCCAGCGAAACGACATTTTTGCGGCAACTAATGTTACTAAACTTACTCGCTACTCTACTAAATTACTAGGCTAGTCTGAGCTAAGCTTAAGGCGCTGGCAGCATTGCCCCGCCGTATGGCAATGCTTTAAGGCTACCACGTTATTTAGCACATAACGTAACGCTATCAGCGTTATTACGCTTTTCACACGTTATTCACGTTAAGCGCTTACTTAGTGACCAATTCTTTAAAATGTAAACTACATTACATAATTATGTTACCTGTTTAAATTATTTATATTTTTATTTATTATCTTCAAGTCGTCAACCTACTTAGCTTCATAATTTAAATTTTTAGTCATCCTATCAGCGGGAACTTTTAACTAGCCGTCAGCAAACATGCTTCTGGTCTATACCGGCATGTTTTATATCTGTTACAAAATATTTGTAAACCTAGCTGTAAGTTTCTTCAAAATTTCTCAAATAACTTTAACGTGAATAACGTGTGTAAAGACGCATTTTAGCGTTAATAACGCCTTTCAAACATACCAACATCCAAACGTTCTCATTTATAGGTATAATATGGGTATTGATTCGTACGTTTTTAATATTGCCACAATTTAACTACAACGAAGTCGTAGTTTGAGCATTCTCATGTTGATATAAATTTAACTAGCATAGAAGACATAAACCCTCACTTCTAAAAACAAGTGCAAACTTAGTTAGAGCGAGGAGTCACCTTAACTCTGAAAGGTTAAGATCAAGTACTTCATATTAGAATATTTGAACTGTAAAATAGCTGTAACTACCCACTTGTTAACCTTTTTTCTATGAATAAAAAATATTATTATTTATCATGATCTCGGGACATAAAGTGACCCGGTCCTTTGGAAGGCTTGCGTGGGGCCGAAGCCAACAGCACAGAGGCCCTTTGAGAAGTTAATCTAAAGGCGATGGCTACACATAGCGGGTATATTATTATTATATATAGCTATAAGACGCGTAAATGAATATTGTGGTTAGATTATCTTTGACCCAACAAGATCTAAGGGGTGCCCCGCGTTACATGTTAGTGACAACAAGCTGAGATTGGACCTTATTAGCCGCGCACATAGGGAAAGCCACCAGTTTTTTCTTACACTTGGGGACTCTACTACCACGCTACATTATGTAAAGTTTAAATCCCTACTACTACTTATGTTGTTCAGTATTTTTGTGTGTTTTCCTTTTTTTGTAACTGTTTATTATTGTGTATATATATATATATAAATAAATTCTTTATTCTTCTTTATTGAATCTAAGATTCTCTTCTTCAGATCTTTCATTAAATTTCTTTCAGCCTCATGAAAGAGGTAATTTTCAGTCCCAATCTTTAACCGCACGACTTGTACATACTATATTAATATTCATATATATAGTGTCAATTTCACCATCACTGATTAAGCCCTGTTGTTTAACTTGGTGTTATAAATAAAGAATTTTGTTATAACACTAGCTTAATTTAATCGTTTGTATTGACGAATTTAATGACGGGCGAACCCTTTAAATTAAATTAAATAAATAAATAATGCTGGACAATTCACACAGCGTTATCTAGCCCCATGGTAAGCAGAGGTTGTGTTATGGGTACTAGATAACTGATATACATAATACAATACATTACATAGATAGATATTTTTATATTGTTAATTATACAATAATATTGATTATATTAAATAGACATAGTTTTGATTAATCTTTATGTATAAAAATCTATTGCTGTTCGTTAGTCTCACTAAAACTCGAGAACGGCGGGGCCGATTTAGCTGATTTTGGTTATGAAATTTAAATCGTAGTCCAGGGAAGGTTCAAACGGTGAGAAAACATGGTAAAATTGCGCAGAAAATTCCACGCGGGTGAAGCCGCCGTGCGCAGCTAGTATTCTATAATTTTTATGGAATATTTTTACTTACTTTTTTAAATTTTGTAACACAGTATTTACAGCTTTAAGCTGCTCAACAGGGCTAACACAGAAGTAGCCTATAGAGGTATTCTTAATTTATAAAGCACCGAATTTTTTATCACATTAATTAGATCTACGAAAACATAATCACTGTCTGGAAGGGATCGCTTCTAAGCGACGCGGTCGCCCATTGTACCTACTTTTTTCTTTTTTCGAATGGACATAAATGCTGTTGACCTCAGATGGCCATGACAGCGTTACCGGACTTTTGGCGGGCGCAGAGGGCGCCTCGTCGGTAAAAATTAGGTTGGGGCAACACGCACAAGGGCCACCACTTAGGTGCGAGCCTCGGCTTGGGCTGCTGCCAGATGTTATTAGAGGGTAGGGAGGTAACGCCTTAGGTGTACGAGTGCACCTGAGGGCGGAAACGGGGAATTCTTCGACCCCGCATCCGGCGGGGTCGGTTATTGGTCGGGTGTGTAGTGTGCGGAAGCTGAGTTGTTGCCGTCACTTCAGGGTTAGCGTCAGTGAGTGGGTTCAACGGGGTCACCAAGAACGTGTCTCGGTCTACGGAGGAGAATTGTACCTACTTGTCGCATGTGATGTCTTTTATAATGTAATAAAGTATTTTTGTATTGTTTTGTATCACACAATAACGCACCCATCTAAATAAAAACATGAAACCATAATTACTCGCAATTTTTAAAAAGGTTAGTACAAAAGATCGGCCTTATCGCTAAGAAGCGTTCCCTTCCAGGCAACCTTTGGATGGAAAGAATAGCCATCTATACAAACTACATTTTCTTGCTAACTCTATACCCATTGCCTTGCTAAAAAATAGTAAGGACAGGTCCGTATAAAGTATAATTAAACATCTAATTTATAATAATAAAACTAATTAATATTATTGTAATGTATGTTCACTGGCCAACAATTTCATTTAATGCCTTATTGGAATTAATATTATTTATAGTAAGAGTTAAGAGTTACCTTATTATAGTCTAGGAGCAAGTGCATTATCTTCTACGGTGCAGTGTATCGAGCTTTTTATTTGAGTGAGGCGCTTTCCAACGAAGAAAAAACCTAATGAACTTCATTATACATTTTAAAAAAATATTAATTAATATAGGTCGTTATTGTGAAGTGAATCAAACTCAAACGCATTTATTTCTTTAGACTTACAAAATAATTACTTGGACAAGTCAAATTTTATACTACTCATTATAATCAAATAACATTATTTTAATGTTCACTTAAATTTTTTGTCCACTAGTGGAAGAAGTGAAAAAGAAACCACTAGTATGTTCATATAACTTATAATGTTTGTTCGATAGGGCCCTTCCACCAAAGGGGTTCTCTTTTTCATTGGAATATAATATTATTATTATTATATTAGCCCGGAGTGTCCCACTGCAGAGCAAAGGCCTCCCTCTCCATCTTCCACTCATTGCGGTCCTCAGCAAGGAGAACCCACTCATTATTGAACAGTTAGAAGCATATCCCGCCTAGGCCTTCCACGTGGCCGTCGTCCGTCCGTCCGTCCGGCCGGGTGATTATGTAACTCGCGACCGGTTTGCGACAGGCGTAAATTAAGCAATCAGTGCTGTCAAACGTCAATTTTGTATTAGTTTGATTGAAAATTGGCGTTTGACAGCACTGATTGCTTAATTTACGCCTGTCGCAAACCGGTCGCGAGTTACATAATCACCCGGCCGAATAGAATAGAATAGAAAAATATTTATTTGGACACAGGTACAAAATACAGGCATTGGGTGTACGCCATTTTAATTTTACAGACCCAAAGTCACCTCTCTGCTTCTCAGTCTAGTTTTGAATTATTTTTAAGTACTTTTTAAAAAGAAAACGCCTCATTTACCTTGGGATACAGAGTCTTGTTTTGAAAGCGAGAAAAGAATGTGTATTATTTTTTAATTTAATTTAAAATGCAGCATCATAAAAAAACAGAATTCAATGATGTAAATGTTTTGATTTATGTTCTCTGCTTTTTTAAGTAAGATTAATGAAATTATGTGTGCAAAAAAAAATTGGTACACAACATTGTAGAAGATAATACTTGCCCGAAAGCAGTGCGTACTTAATTGTAAATAACATGTATGTACGTACATATATCTTAAATATATAAATTTTAAACTATAGTCTTATCAATATGTTTATTTAAAATATATTGTCATCATTATTGAGCAATGTTTACGAACGATCACAATTTTATAATGCCCTTAGTATATTTTCCCCTCAAGGGATCCTCTCAAGTTTGTGAGTTAAAACTAGATGGCGCTACTGTATAAACGCATTATTATAGATATTTATTATTTCACGGAGGAAAGGTTGCGTTATTCTCTCTCTAGATAATGTATTAGTCCGGAACAAAGAAGAACGGAATCTCATTCTTCATTAAACAAAATTGAATTAGATCTCATTCTTTGGTCCGGAAGAATAACCAGGATTGATGTAACACACTATTGCATTATTTTCAGCACAATAGGCTATTTGAGAAATTTTGGAAATCGTTTTAAATTATTCTTTATTATTACATTATAAACACACTACATTAATATTTCCGGGCGATGTACTGTATTATTTATCAAAATCAATGTTTAAAGTTTAAATTTTCCAATCCGCGCCAAAAACGATTTTTCTGTAATGGCGCTATTGTTTACTGGCGTGTGACGTCACACGCAGTAAACAATAACAAATATTTATGCCACTAGTTATAATAGTTATCAAAATTTGACAGAAAATGCTTCAGAAATAGCTCACAGATTGAATTTAACACCCAGAAAACGCAAAACGCGAACAACAATCGGTCGAGGAATGTATGTTTACTGGCATGTGACGTCACCAGAGTTGTAACCAACAACAGGGGGTTTTCGTCACAGATAAAATTCAATAAATTATTACATTTTGTTTCGTGTAATTTCCAAAAAATATACATAATTTAGTTGAAATAAAGCGAAAAATGTTTTGTATTATCTGATAGGATGACCACAATTTGTAGCATATTTTCAATGTTGTCAAATAGCCTATTAGGCGAATTACCGTGTATATTAGAATAATTGTTGATGGAAAATTCTTAAAACTAATTCTGTAACATAATACAGACAGTTTATCAAATATCTGTGTTAAATATCTCAATTTGTTTATTACACATTCATTTTGTTCTTTAGGAGAACAGCGCCACCTACCGGCTGCCAACAAATCTTGTAATAAACTAACAGATGGCGACACCGTTTTTCGCAACTTAGTAGTAAGCAGAAGAGACAGGTGGCGTTGGTTTCTTCGCATAAAACAGCAACTACACACCTCTGCAAGGCTACCACGCTATTTAACACATAACGCGCGTTATCACGCTTTAGCGCAAATAACGCGTGTAAAGGCGCATTTTATATAACGACATTTCATGCGTTATTGTCGTTAAAACACGCCATAGCGTGATAGCCTTGCCAGTTCCGTCAACTTAGTTTGCAAAAGAGACTCACAGATGGCGTTAATGTCTTCGCATATGCAAACCAAGATGGTCGGATCGCGCAAACGAGCGCCGGCAAAGCGGGCAAGTGAACGGCCTGTGTCCTGTGTGTTTTCTCGTGTGCCGCGTCAGTTCGTCTGAGCGTGCGAAGCGCCATTCGCAGCCTAGCCACGCGCAGGAGTAGGGTTTTTCGCCTGAAAAATGACCTTATTAAAATGGGTGTTAAAGCCATATTGCAATACGCATTTTATACTGTGGAAAAGACTTATAACTTTATATTTGAAGACCTCTGTGACGTGGTGGGATTGGTCCACCTGCGACCCGAGGTTGCGGGTTCGATTCCCGCCTGTATTATAAAAAATATCTATCTATGTCTTGTGTTGTATTACGTATATCAGTCATCTAGTACCCATAACACAAGCTCTGCTTAACTTGGGACTAGATAATGTTGTGTGGATTGTCCAGCATTATTTATTTATCTATTAGAGGCTTGAGGCTTTGAAAATAGACTTTATTAGAATGGGTGTTAAAGTCAGACACATTTCTAACTGTAGGAAAGATTTAACATTATATTAGAGGCTGGCTTTCAAATGTTCCACAACACTTCGTAAGTTAATGGCTATTGGTTTTATAATTAACTTTTTCGGGACATGGCATTGCTCGCCAAGCCAGAGAAATTTAAGCTCTATAAACATAAATATAAAGTCCAATTCACCTGTATGAGTCCTTTTATGAGCCTTGAGATGCGAACTCTTTGTATAAACCTTATGGCAATCCGCCACATCGCACTTATGCAGCCTCTTTCTATCATCATTATTATTGTCCTCCTTGACGAACTTCTTCTTGCGATCTGTCACTGTCATCTTTGACAGTGACAGCGAGCCTGTCAGGTTCTGTAATGCGGTGGTAAGGAAGAAGTTCTTGATTGCTTCGTCTGTCGGTTTGTCTGGTTTAGGGATGGGGTAGGGTATTATTGGGTATTTTGAGAGCTCGAGGGTTTGGGTTGATGTTGGTGGTTTTGATCTGGAAAAGAAAGAATATGGTGTTAAGATGTGATTTTTAGCGCCATTTAGTGGTGGTAGTCAGTAAGTTCATAGAGAAAGTTTTGACGTGTTTGTTTTGTTGTCAAAACACATAATTAATTTATTGTTTGTGAATCTGGTCGTTTACATAAGACTTATTTTAGATCGCTGGATTCTGCCGCTTAGGCGTATGAACATAAAAAAATCGTTGTGGCATGGAGGGTGAAGGTCCGCCTGCGACGCAAGAGGTTGCGTGTTCGATTCCCGCCTCGGGACAATTGTGTGTAAGATCTACAGATATTTGTTCCGGGTGTTCTGGTCGTTATCTATCTTTAATAAACATATCTATGTAATGTATTGTATTATGTATATCAGTCATCTAGTACCCATAACACAAGCTCTGCTTAGCTTAGGGCTAGATGATGCTTTGTGGATTGTCCAGCATTATTTATTTATTGTATGTGTGTTAGTAGATACCCTTTCGCAATTTTTTTCGGTGCTTTACTAATCTCAAACATATTTTAATTAATTTCTGATATTGACAGATGCAAACAGACAATCTACCGCTGTGGTTCTGCTATGAAAGTGCAGCTTTACTGCATAAATACCACAAGTTCAAAGAAAAAGTACTTATAAATAATAATGCTGGACAATTCACACAGCATTATCTAGCCCCATGGTAAGCAGAGCTTGTGTTATGGGTACTAGATAACTGATATACATAATACAATACATTGCATAGATAGATATTTTTTATTATACATAGAAAACGACCAGAACACCCGGAACAAATATCTGCAGATCGTGCACACAATTGTTCCGAGGCGGGAATCGAACCTGCAACCTCCTGCGTCGCAGGCGGACCTTCGTTCACCGCGCCACATCGGTCGTCGTACTACTTACTAGCATAATACTATGACTAACTTATTTTGTAAAGGATATGTAAGTTCTATTGTTATTTTTCATAACAGTCCTGTTGGACAAAGACTTCCCTTGTCCACTTCATATGATTAATAAGGGCTGCAGTGCATCAGTGGACTCGTATAGACTGATGATATAGTGACTAACAAACTCGCTGTTCCCACAACTAGGCTACATAAGATAAGTGCATCTTTTAAAGGGCAATGTATACGCTTCTACAACAAAACTCCAAGTGAGTTGCAAAAATTATCAATAAATAAATTTTAAAAAATTGTGAAACATGTTCTTTATAAAAAGGCTTATTACAAAATATCAGATTATCTAGAAGATAAAAAAGCTTGGAACGAGTTTTGCTCCAACTCAAAATCTAACAACTTACAGATAAGCAAATCATATGTACTAGACACATAAGTTATGAACATACTAGTGGTTTCTTCTCACTTCTTCCACTGGTGGACAAAAAATTGAAGTGAACATCAACATCAATATAATAATGAATAGTATAAAATATGACTTGTCTAAGTGCTTATTTGTAAGCCTAAAGAAATAAACTTTCATTTCATTTCACTTAGTAAGGGGGATACGTACTTTTGTACATGTTGATTAGTTTTTCTCGCACTACGAAGATCAGGGCCTACTTTTATCTTAGGCACTTGATGACACGACCTGAAAGGAAAATAATAAACAGAATAATGATATAAAAAAAGGTTTTATTTACCTTATTACAGAATATAAAGAAGAGACTTACTAAAACTTCTTAAAACTACCACTACGGACCAGCGGGCGGTCCACCTACGACGCTGAAGGTTGCGGGTTCGATTCTGCCTGAGTGTTTTCTATATATAATAAAAAATCTTTATCTATGTTATGTATATCAGTTATATCTAGTACCTACCCATATCACAAGCTGAGTTTGGGGCTACATGAAGCTGCTCCCGCGGCTTCGCCCGCGTGGAAATTTCTGCGCAATATTACCATATTTTCTCACCGTTTAAAACCCTCCCTGGACTACGAAAATTTAAAACCCAAAATCTACTAAATACCAAATCAGC
Source organism: Eupithecia dodoneata (assembly GCA_947044415.1). Lineage (NCBI taxonomy): Eukaryota > Metazoa > Arthropoda > Insecta > Lepidoptera > Geometridae > Eupithecia > Eupithecia dodoneata. The sequence goes on along the minus strand of OX345683.1, from coordinate 3,684,401 downwards.
TAAATCGGCCCAGGTGTTCTTCAGTTTTATCGAGACAAACGAACATCAATTGATTTTTATATAGTACTAGCGGCCCGGGTTCGCCCGGGTGGTCATTTGTTTCAAGCAATTTTTACATAATTTTTTTCTTTTTTCTCTCCGCAAGAACCATCCTCGTACTTCAAGGAATATTCTAAAAGAATTAGCGAAATCGGTTCAGCTGCTCTCGAGGTTTGAGCTTAGCAACACTTCAGCGATACATTTTTATATTCAGGTTCAGGTTCAGGTTCTCCATTACTCCATTTTCCGCATTTGGACTCCAGTCTATCCTTTATGCGTAGTAGTTTGCTAGCATAGCCAGCCTAGCTCCGTCCAGAAGCGCAGAATCTTCCTGGGGTCTTCACAGGCTTCGCGGAGCGACCTCGGCAAGTTGAGGATTTCTATACGTTGTGCTAATACTCTCTCGCATTCCAGGATTACGTGGGCAGCTGTTTCGTCGTTGCTGAGGCATCCTCTGCAGAGAGGGCTGTCCGTCGCTCCGATGGTGAATAAGTGTTTGTTTAGTGGACAGTGTCCTGTTAGTGTTCCCACAAGGACACGTAGGTCATTTTTATATTATAGATAGAGGATTTTTTTTTTTTTTTTTTTATATTGTCTAGTATACTTATATAAATGTTAAATGCACTAGAGTATAATTACAATCTAGCCATAGAATTGGCTAATGGGTAATTTAGTTCTAACTTATTTTTATAACAACATATTACTAAGAACGTGTCCATTGGCACTTTTCTTATTGTCTCTATACTTAAGGTGAAGACACTTTGTTCATGTGTTCTTTAAGATAGCACTTCTACACATACACTAATTATCACTACACTAACTCAAAAGGTTTTGTTCTTTTGAGCCTTCTCACTATGTCCGTGTTGTCGAGGAGCTGGATCGCCTCGACGTTCACATGATGATGAAGCCTTTGTTCGTGTGCCTCTGCGTATTTTTTTATGACTGTGTCGACAAATTCAATGTTTAGGTCCCGATGAATATCGTCATTTCTTACGTACCAAGGAGCATTAACAATTGACCTGAGTACTTTGTTCTGGAATCTTTGTATGATTGCTACGTTTGTCTTTTTGGTGCAGCCCCAGAGCTGTATACCATAAGTCCAAATTGGCATAAGGACTTGTTTATATAAAAGGAGTTTATTGTGTACTGCTAAAGTGGAATTTCTCCCAATCAGCCAGTACATCTTTTTGTAGCGAATCTCTAGCTCTTCTTTTTTCTTCTTGACGTGAGCTTTCCAGCGTAGCTTGGCGTCTAAAGTCATGCCCAAATACTTCGCTGTATTTTCGCATGGTATGATGGCCCCGTTAATGAAAACTGGATGGTATTCGAATTTTTTATTTGTGAAGTTGATGTGACTCGACTTTGATTCATTTAATCTTATTCGCCAGGTTTTGGTCCAGTTGTGAATTTTATTAATCGCTACTTGTACCTTTTCGGCTGCCTCTACGTGCGTTTTTCCTGTGGCTATTATAGCAGTGTCATCAGCAAAAGTTGCAATGGTGTTGCTTTCATGTTCAGGGATGTCATGAGTATATAAAAGGTATAGGACCGGACCCAATACACTTCCTTGTGGCACCCCCGCTTTAATTTCCTTTATATCAGAGTAAAAATCCTCTTGCCTTATTCTAAAAGCTCTCTTATCTAGATATGACTTAATTATTTCTACGTATTCTATTGGTAATATACTATTTAGCTTTATTATGAGGCCTTCATGCCATACTTTATCGAAGGCTTGTGCCACATCGAGGAAGATTGTGGTACAGACTTCTTTGTTTTCCAATGTTTTCTCGATTATATTCGTTATTCTATGTACTTGGTCTACTGTGGAATGTTGTTCTCTGAATCCAAATTGATGCTCTGGGATGAGATTCTTTCTGTCAAGTATTGGTTAAGTCTTTTTAAGAATAGCTTTTCAAATAGTTTTGACATTACTGGTAGCAGAGATATTGGTCTGTAGGATGCAGTCTCTTGAGGTGGTTTTCCTGGCTTTGCAATCATTATGACTTCAGCAATTTTCCATAAATCTGGCACGTATTGTAGTCGGAATGAGGCATTTATTAGATTTGTTAGTTTAACTAACGCTTTCTTAGGTAGATTATGTAATACTTCTCCTGAAATTAGATCAAACCCAGGAGATTTTCTTGGATTAATTTTTTGTTTTATTTCACGCCAAACTTCTCTAGGTGAAACAAGCTTTATATCAAGATGTTCATTGCAGGGTGCATCAGGGTTACAGATTTCTTGACCTTCATTTGGCTTAAAGATGCTCTCTAAATGTTCGGCAAATACTTTAGCTTTTTGCTCATTGCTAACAGCCCATTCCCCAGGTCCTGTTTTTATTGGTGGGATCTGATTAATTGGTCTTTTCATGTTCTTTGTAGCTTTCCAAAGAGAGTAGTCTGTACTGCGGTCATTGGTTAGACTTCGTAGATAACTATTTGTTGTGTCAGTGTTATGTTCTTGAATTTGTCTTTTAAGTTTTTTTGTAAGAAAATTCAACTTATTTTTGTCTTGCGGAGATCTTGTTTGGTGCCAGTGGTTTCTTTGTTTGCGCTTTTCATCAATTAGCAGTTTGATTTCAAGAGGATAGACATTCTTATCTCTTCTCGGTTTGGTGGCAGGTGTAGCTTCCCATGCAGTTTGCTGTATTAGCTTTACGAACTTTTCTAAGTCTTGGTCGAGTTGCTCGGGAGTTTTCAGTGGAACTTTTAGTTCTACTTTAAAGTCCAAGTCAGTCTTAAATTTATCCCAGTCTGTATTATTGTTTACTAATGTTGGATTCCTTTCAATGTGTAGAATCCTCTCATTAATTTCAAGGTATATTGCCGAGTGATCAGAGTTCATATCGTAACTCTGCGATGCTCGTAGATAGTTTTGGGATATGTTTTTGTACACAAAAAAATCTATTAGGTCAGGAATTTTTTGTGGATCTGTTGGCCAGTACGTTGGATACCCTGTTGAGATAACATCACATTTCTCTGCTCTTACTGCGCTCATCAGCTCTCTTCCTTTTGTGTTGGTTAATCTGGAGCCCCAGTAGGTATTTTTGGCGTTAAAGTCACCCCCTAGGATAAATTTTTCACCTAGTGTTTGAAAGAAGGTCACAAACGTTTCTGTTTTGATGATGTGTCTTGGAGGGCAATATATTGCTGCCACCGTAAGCAAATATCGTTTAGTTTCTATACAAATTGCCACAGCTTGGATATCTGGCTCTTCATATGCATTTAGCTCGTGATGTTTTATGTTTGACTTTATGATGACTGCACTGCCTCCTCTTCCTTTATTAGATGGGTGTAGTGCGTAATAGGCTTTGTAGCCTTTTAGTTGAATGTGTGACTGATTTGTAAAATGTGTTTCAGATAAGAGACACACGTCTATGTTGTTTAAATCTAGGACTACTTGTAGTTCTTGTTGATGTTTCGATAGTCCATTACAGTTCCAGGCCATTATCTTTAGGTTTCCAATCATTTTGAATGTTTGTTTATAGCAGTTTTTGTGCTATTTTCAATCATCTTCAAACGCTCGTCAAAGCTACTCATGAACTTTAGGATTTCGTCCAGTTTGTCGCTTTGACCAGTTTTGTTCTGGTTGCTTTGGGTTGTTGTAGGTTTTCCAGCAGTTGCCTGGGCAAAAGATAGCTTTTTGTTTACAGCTGTCGGTGGTGGCGCATGAGGTAAGCGACTTGTATTGGGCTGTGAGAGCAGTACTCTGTCTCTTGGGGCTTGCTGTTGTCGTGTGGCAGGTGTTGCCTTTACTGTTTTGTTCCGCATTTTTTGCATCTCTTTGGCTATCGTGCAGCCTCTGTAGCTTGCAGGGTGTGGCTCTCCACAATGCACGCATTTTGGTTTTTCTGCCATTGGTTTTGTACAGTTTGGAGTCAGATGTTTGCCGGTGCATTTGACACACCTTGGCTCCTTAGCGCAATATCTTTGGGTATGTCCATAACCTTGGCATCTTTTACACCGAGGAATCAGTTTTGTGGTACGAAGGGGCTGAATCTCAACCACACAACCCAGTATATATTTGATGGCGTAGATATTTTTGATATCTTCTTCGTTGCTGAATGACAGCGTGAACATGTTAAGAGGTTCCTTAGTTTTCCAGCTCAATTTATTCACTGCTGATTCAATTTTGAGTCCTTTGCTTTTGAGGTCTTCAACGATTTTCTCTATTTTGCAGGTAGAGGGTAGTTTCTTGACCATTACTCTTATGGGTCTCTCCTGTTTGTTTTCATAGGAGTGCCAAAGGCAGTTGTTTTCATTCAGTGCCTTGGTTATAGTACGATAGGTTTCACCATTACAGGCATTCACTTTCACGCTTTTACCATTCAACATTTTTAGGTTAAATGTCCCAGCAGCATGTTCCATGGATAGGAAGTCATAGAAGTTCTGGAAATTTTCCACACCATCTACTATGATTGGTGGAGGTAGGGGAACTTTCTTTTCTTTTTCTTTTGTAGTTTCTTTTTCTTTTGTAGTTTCAGGTGAGAGTTCCGGCGACGCGTTCAATTTCCTTTTTTTCTTCTACCTAGACTTCGCTCTCAACCATTCCGTTTCTCGGGCTAGCTCCTCCTCATCCGTGCTGTATTCAATACGCGCGGTAGAGGTCTCCATGCATGGTGATTTCGAAGGATTTATTATAGTGGTATCTACAACACATTTAAGCTGCTGCTGCAGGATACTTATTTGGTTTTTGAGGTCTCCTACAAGACTCTCAAGTTTTTCTCTCTCTTGTCTTTCTTCATGATAGCGTTGTAGAACTTTATTATGTTCTTCGGCCAGGAATCGTTCCGTTTCCGTGTTTATAGTGATAGAAACTTTTTTCGGTGAATTCATTGTTGCGGCATGCAATTTGCTTCGCCTTAACAATAAAATGTGATATCGGCAGTAGACATGCCTAAACTTGATGATCTAGCAAGGTCATTTCGATCGGCCCGTGTCGGACGCGACGTTTGTTATGATGCGTTAGCACTTTGCACAATCGGCACGCGCGGTTGCGTGTGACACAACTTATCTCGAGGGAGATCGAACGATCACTGAGGATTTATTTATGATTGTATAATATTATTTATGATAGTACATTGTGTTGGCTGTGTGGTGCCTAGAATAGCACCACCCCAACTCTTCCCGTGGGTGTCGGAGGAGGCGACTAAGGGACTTACACCGGGTGGCGGGCAGCAGCGTCCCCTGAAGAAAACCCAACCAACAAACTGCGATCCCCAACCCGCATGCGATTGGATTATCGGCATTCGACCCCCAATGAATATGGCGCTCAATAGGGGAGGCCTATGTCCAGCAGTGGACTGCTATAGGCTGATGATAATGATGATGATGTACATTGTAGAAAATAGATTAGAATAGAAAATGTTTATTTGTGTTTCATATAAAATAATACAACTTAAGAACTAATAATAATAAAGAAAACAAATTAGGAACGAATAAAATAATTAAAATACGAGAAAGGCTACCGGCTCAGCATTAAATGCTACATTGGCATAAGCCAGAGCAGCGCTGGTGTTCAGCGGCGCCAGGGTGCTGAGTGCAGCACACAACACAAATCACTAATAATAACAATTTAACCGCAAATAACAAATTAAAACACTAATAACAACGATATAACAAAATAATTTCGTTTTTACAAAGGTAAATTAAATAAAGAACAAAAATAAATTTACTAAGTAATCATAGGGTCTATATCCTTCTAAATGTTAGGTTAGTAAGTTTTCAATTTGTATTTTATTATTTATTTTTTAATTTCCCTACGTTATATTATTCTAGTTTTATTTTATTTTATTGTGTGATTTTGTTTTTGACATTTTTAATTTGTATGTGCATTATTTTATTATGGATTATGAATCTGAGAATAAATTAGTTAATAATAATAATAATAACAATAGATGACATTTTTATCTCATGCTTCATCTTTATGAAGAATACTTTGGAATAGGCGTACTCACTCGAACATTAACTTCGTCGATGTTGGCTCTTCCCCGTCCCTCGACGATACCGGTGTAGCGCCAACTGGAAAAAACAAAACGTAATTAAAGTAAATCCGATAAGCCGACCGAATCCTAAGTCGAGGTAATGACTAAAGATATGGGGGACACCCCCATATCTTTGGTCATTACCTCGACTTCGATTCAAACTCTACTCAACCTCCAAATGCGTTTCGGTATGCTTGATCGTAAAAAAATCCTTCACTCGAAACAGCCTTCGAGAATTTTTTCATACGAGTGGAATAACGAACTGTCATCTCAAGGTACCTCGCTACCTACCTTGAATGCTCCTCGAAATAGTTTGTTGTTATTTACAATGGATTTTGGAGACTATTTCAATTACATTTACGACGATGAAACCTACAATTACACATCGCGAAGGTATATAAGAGGTTGATATATAACCAAATTAACGACTAAGCATACCAAACTCGAGCATGTTTTGGAGGAATGCTCGAAACGCCCTTGAACAAGTTTGAGTGGAGAATTATTTGAGGTAATGACTAAAGATATGGGGGACACCCCCATATCTTTAGTCATTACCTCAAATAATTCTCTGTATGTATGATTTGAATATAATACTCGTCAAGGGAATAATTACATTAAAAAAACACGCTATCGGCAGTCTCCAGAGACTGTCCAAGTCTTTGGGGAATGCCGATAGAAGTGAAAACTAAGTAATTTTATATTTTACTTGCGGACCGGGTATTGGAATTTTTAAGATATTTTTTTAAACCTTGGGTTACGTTATTGTAGTTTTAGTAAGGATCCCTAATTTTAAACAAAATATAATATAGCCTATGTTCACCGGGGATAGTGTAGCTTCCCAACGGTGAAAGAATTTTTCATATCGGTCCAGTAGTTTCGGAGCCTATTCATTACAAACAAACAAACAAAAAATCAAACCTTTCCTCTTTATAATATTAGTATAGACTACATTTTCTTGCAAAGCAAAGCTAGACACACGTGCGTAGCCTCGCCGCGCGGTGGTGGGACAGCAGCTTTATTTGCTACTAGTATTGGTATGGATCTAAATACTAGTTAATCTGGCAATTAGAGACAAACAAAAAATCAAACTTTCCTCTTTATAATATTAGTATAGACTACATTTTCTTGCAAAGCAAAGCTAGACACACGTGCGTAGCCTCGCCGCGCGGTGGTGGGACAGCAGCTTTATTTGCTACTAGTATTGGTATGGATGTAAATACTAGATAATGTGGCAATTAGAGACTAATAACTCAAGAACTTCCTTCCTCACGACGGCTTAGGATGGGCAGTAAACGTTCTGAATTGTGAGTTATTCGATGCCGGCATGATTTAGAAATTAAAAATGAATTTAATTTACATTCAGAATTTATAATAGACTGAATCGGCATTCTACCGTGTGGTGCTGGCTTAGAGTTTGCACCAGCCCAACTCTTCCCGCGGGTGTCTAGAGAGGCGACTAAGGGATATACACCGGGGGCGGGCAGCAGTGTCTTCTACAGAACAATTCAATATAGTAAAGTCATTTAAAACGGGATATTTACCATGATTTTATTTTTGAGTTATCCAAAACTGTGCCGAAATATTGGATAACTCAAAAATCTATTCATGGTAAATATCCCGTTTTAAATGACTTTAGTGTTGATAATCATGATAGATTCTAAAGTTTTAATTCAATATAGGTTTATCTACCACCGCACTGCGATCCCCAACCCGCATGATCAGTGTGGGGAGTTGCGTCCAGTAGTGGACCAATATAGGCTGTTGAGGTGAGGTGCATCGGCAATCGCCGAAGTAATTTTGATTAGTTTAAGACTTAATTAGACTCGGCTAACGTAGTGTAGTGTATGACGCCCTCAGGCCAGTTGGGACGATTTGCGAAAGACTGCAGGTAGATGCTAGATGCCGTATGCTTAAGACGCAAGCTGAGGGAGGCCTATGTTCAACAGTGGACTTTTATAGCCTGATGATGATAATAAATAATGCTGGACAATTCACACAGCATTATCTAGCCCCATGGTAAGCAGAGCTTGTGTTATGGGTACTAGATAACTGATATACATAATACAATACATTACATAGATAGATATTTTTTATTATACATAGAAAACGACCAGAACACCCGGAACAAATATCTGCAGATCGTACACACATTTGTTCCGAGGCGGGAATCGAACCCGCAACCTCCTGCGTCGCAGGCGGACCTTCGCCCACCGCGCCACATCGGTCGTCATACACTGATGATGACTTAAAAAAACCCTCTTTACACTTTATTCGAACAATTTTTTGAGATTAACCAACCGCATGCCCAAGCTTGGAAAAGCTTTAGATTGTAGTAGCTTTAGAAGTACAAGGATAGCTAGCATCTCATTAAATCCTAGTACTTGTCCAGCGTTAAAGTGCGTTAAAGCACCGATTGTGAAAGCGAATATCAATAGTGAAGTATGTAAATGCACCGTGGGAAAATGGAACGAACTGGAGCGACCAGTACCGTCGTGGTTTATTTATTGAATGCTAGCGTAGAACATGTACTGTTGCTCAATATGATGCTACTACGATAGCACGGACTGTACAGGGTGGCTTTTTGATATGGGACTGTATGGCGAAACGAGAAAGTACGAGAGACAAGTTGTGAGGGATGGGCTCGCTTGTGTCAGTAGGGTCGTTATTTATTGAATGTTAGCGTAGAACATGTACTGTTGCTCAATATGATGCTACTACGATAGCACGGATTGTACAGGGTGGCTTTTTGATATGGGAGTGTATGGCGAAACGAGAAAGTACGAGAGACAAGATGTGAGGGATGGGCTCGCTTGTGTCAGTAGGGTCGTTATTTATTGAATGTTAGCGTAGAACATGTTCTGTTGCTCAATATGATGCTACTACGATAGCACGGATTGTACAGGGTGGCTTTTTGATATGGGAGTGTATGGCGAAACGAGAAAGTACGAGAGTTAGACAAGAATTGTGAGATGGGCTCGCTTGTGCCAGTAGGGTCGTTATTTATTGTACGCTAGCGTAGAAAATGTACTGTTGCTCAATATGATGCTACTACGATAGCACGGACTATAGGTACAGGGTGGCGTTTTGATATAGGACTGTATGGGGAAAAGAGAAAGTACGAGAGTTAGAGAATAGTTGTGAAAGGGGATGGACTCGTTTTTAACCAACTTAAAAAATGAGGAGGTTCTCAATTTGACAGGGAAAATATGGCCAAACGGAAAAATCGAAATCTGCTTTCACAACTCTCTCTAACTCTCGTTAGAGCAGAGATGTGGACGCAGATGGGCTCTATGTATGAGAAAACAAAGGCATACTTGTTTTATTTACGGATTGTTTCAATAAATTTTAAAAACTACACAATCTGAATTCGAATAGAAATCAAGATAAAACTAAATTATGTATTAGCCAATTCTATGGCTAGATTGTAATAACACTGTATTGAAATAAATAAAAATTAAAAATAATTTCTACTATTAAGCAACAGAATCTATTGGTGCAAAACCACCAGGTGTCATATCTTCTGAACGATTGACTGCAAAAGCCAAGATTAATAAGCTAAATACTTTTTAATCTTTGCTTTTGCAGTTTTTGTTTTCTCAAATATTGACCCCATAACTCCCCTAACGTATGTATTTTCTCTAACTAACATACTTTCTGATTTGGCCATACACTCCAATCTCAAAAAGCCACCCTGTAAGTACTACACGACACCAACGATAGTGAAGGTTGTGAAAAGTATAGGAGTACTAGATTTTAAACAATTTTGTATTTTAAATCTATATATATAAAAGAAAGTCGTGTTTGTTACAACACTTATAACTCGAGAACGGCTGGACCGATTTGACTGAAAATTGAGAAGGTAGGTTAGAACCAGGAGTCTAACATAGGATATTAAAAAAAAACCATTTGACAAATCGATTTCCACGGGGGCGAAGCCGCGGGGCGCAGCTAGTAAATAAATAAATAAAACAGCTTTTATTTCTCACACTTAACTTAAATACTAATTATTATCTTTATTTATACATAATGTGAGTATCGCTTTCCGCGGTGAAAGCTTCCTCCAGCTCCTTCCATCTTCCTCGATCTCTAGCTACTCTACTCCATGTCTTCCCTGCTATTTTTACGATGTCATCGTCCCATCGTCTTGTTTATAGGGTACCAATTCATTATAGCTTTGGACCATCTCTCGTTTTGCATTCTCTGCATGTGCCCTGTCCATTGTTTTCGATATAAATAAAAATAAAGTAAACAATATTCGACTTTCATTTTAATTGGTCAATATCCCTATCGCTTACACTCCGCCCAAGCCCTAATGTCGCAACAGTACAAGCGTGCAACAAAGACTACCGAATGTATAAATTCACGCATAACCATTATATCCATTAGATGTCGAGAAGCGTGAGAAACGCTCGGTCGGGCAGAGTGTTAGCGGTAAGCGATTTTATCTTTATTAGACAAAATATAGCTAGGTAATGGATTTGTCCAAAGCTTTATCGTTTTGGATTACCAACGTTACTCTGTGATGTCGTTTTCTTTCAGAGCCCGATTGAATAATGATAATCATATCATTTATTGTGATTTTATGCATACAGGGTCTTGCATTCAGGTCATCATCATCATCATCAGCCTATAGCGGTCCACTGCTGGACATAGGCCTCCCCCAATGAGCGCCATAGCGCCCTGTCTTCAGCTTGCCGCATCCAGCATCTACCTGCAGTCTTTCGCAGATCGTCATCCCACCTGGTCGGAGGTCGTCCTACACTACGTTTACCGAGTCGTGGTCTCCACTCAAGAATACGTCACGTCACGGTCATCCATACCACAATACTTGAAAACGACAGTTCGTCCTACCCGTTATGACCTACGGACTTGTACTTATTTGCAATTTCAGCTCGATCTGTTCAGTAGTGTTACCGTCAAACAATCTGAACTGGACACTCAAACTTTCGCATTTAAAATATGATGTGATTTATACCTATATTTATACCCATAATAGCTTAGGACTTAGGTACCTTGCACCACTATGCCAAAGCAATAGTTCGGACAACTTTGTTCGCACAAAACGGATTATCAAGAACTAGATAAGATATAACCAAATGGGATATCGCATAACGTCGAATCGTGACCGAAACCGCATGGGAAAGACGATTTAGATTGGGATACTCTAAATGGTATTACGTAATGATAATATTCAAGAAGTTGTAGGCAGCAAAATGTGCTTGTATTTATGATGATAATACATATAGAGTTTGATTTACTATTTTATTGTTTAACCCTTAATTACTCGCGTGGGGTGTTTAACACCCCAGCGATTTTTTGATCGTCTCTAGTTATTGGAGTTTCGAATCTACAACGCTAATTTTTAAATCTTAATCATAAAGAAAAGTCTGATTTTGTATGTATTTGGTAGTTTTTTTTCTAATTCTCTAATTGGGGTGGAAAGCCCAATTAGAGAATTACAAACAAACGCCACGCGAGTACCTATGTATGTTTTTATGCGCGAGTAACTAAGGGTTAAGGATACTAAAATTTACTCGTATATGCTGCTACTATGCTTCTTTGTTTGTAAAAAATAAAGTATTATTGAGCATAGTTGAACTAAAGAGCTCTAATTTTTAAAAATAGCTCTACAGAACATAGTCTTTAGATATTTTATTTTAGCAAATACATCACTATAGTTTGATTGAAAACGCTGTACCGCTCCTTAGGAAAGTGCGGCGAGGTGGAACGAGGAAAAAAGAGCAAGTGTACGCGTTGACGGCAGACTGATGGATCGGAGCGGCCGATATTTCCCCCCCGTCACGCCGCTCGCATACCTCAGGCGCGGTACAGCGGTTTCGGTCAAACTATAACACTGAGCGCAAAATAAGGGCGAATCCACATTGCGGATCCTTTTTATAGGACCTTGGTCACACGACTGTATGACGTATCAATAAATTTCTTTCCGGCCCTGGGCACAGAGAGGGGCCTCGAGGCTTGGCCTCATTACCCCGGCGTCAACTCGAGGGGTGACGACCCCTCGGTCCTTGGGTTTTGTGGGAATATATTTTTTTTCCCCTTCTCAATGTTTTTTTTTTGGCTTCTTTTGGTTTGTATATTTTTTTCTTTTTATGTTTTCTTTTTTTTGTTTTTTCTTTCTTTTTTGTGTTTTTTTTTTTATTTAATTTTTTTTTTTTTAAATAAAATTATATGACGTATGAAGTAGCCCTTTTTACAAAGAAAAAAAAAAACATATCTACAAACCTGCGGTCCAAGTACAAGCGACAAGCGATTTTAAATCGCGTACACACCGCCGCACCTTTACTTTCTCTGGCGCGCCATCTGGTCTGTTACAATTACTACTGACTGCATAAATAATCGTACGCATGGAGTATGTACCCAAACTAACCATGAGCTTTAGTCACAAATAGATTTCATGATTACCTATATACTCGTAGAGTCGCGGTAAGTTTTGGTGATTGCTTAAAGACTTTCATATACAGGGTGTTCGGCATAACATTTGTCATTATATTACATTATATGTTATATGGACTTATTGTTTTCAGAAATAAATATTTTTATTTTATATGAAAACCGAGGGTAGGTGGAATGAAGTGCAACAACTTGGTGGCTTTTTAACGCTGAAAAGCTTCTCGAATAATTTTAAGAATTTTTTAAAGATTATTCTAAGTTTTTTCGAAATTCGAACTACTTAGTTCTGTAATTTATTTGTACGAAATAACGTACAATAACGTTTAAATTATTATAAAAAAAAGTTCTTAAAAACTAAAAGGATTTTCAGGGTAAAAAATCCGACAAGTACATTTTCACTTTCGTTGTGCGAACACTCTGTATAGCTAGGCACTAACATTAGAGATAAGTCAAAATTAGAAGCCAAACGCTCTTTTAAAAATTGGCTACAAACTCTCTACTTCGAATCCGCCGAAGAGTTACTTCGAATTCTAAGTAATTTTTATTATAAAACTTTTGAAACTATCATGGTTATTAAAACTAAAGTCTTTAAAACGGGATTGGGCACAGTTTCATGGCGCATGAAACTGTGCCGAAATATTGGATAACTCAATAATCAAATCATGGTAAATATCCCGTTTTAAATGTATTTAGTGATTTTTATTATGTGCATAATGTAACGACTTAGCTGTAAATTGCTGTAATGTTCAATTCAATTCATTTGAAAATAATAAAGCCGTGTAGGTGTATATTTTTATAATTAACTTATTAATAATTTTATAGATCAGGAAAGGATTAGTCGGATATAATTTTAACCACAACCAAAGGACCTAACTAATACCATATTACAATAGGCCTCGTAACTCATGATAGCAGTAAGTTTTACGGGTGGGAATCTCGTTTGGCTTTTAGCTGCCTTTTGTTTCTCTTGTCTATGTTTTATTTACGACTCCGTTTAGTTTTGTTGGAGGCTGGAGCATAGAATAGATAATAACAGGTAGTAAGTGCTCGGTAGTGGAGTGAGAGGTAGTCTAAGCTTTCAAAACGATGGACCGTGGTTTTATGGTAATTTATGATAATCAGACAGCGATTCGACTATCCAATTTTAGCCGCTTACTGGCATTTTAGGGTTTGATATGCAGCTAATCAGCGGAAAAAATTGTGGGAAAAGAACATATGACCGGGGAAAATTTTACGAGTGAATCACTTCCTACAGCCAAGGAGACAAAGTATGTGGCGTGTTATACGTGGCTTTTAGTTGACTAGACTTCGTTTAGTTTTATTAAGCGTAGAATAATAGGTAGCAGGTAAATTCTGGTGGACAGTGAGAGGTGGTCTAAATAAAAAATGCTGGAAAATCCACACAGCATCTAGTCTAAACTTTCAATGCGAAGGAAAGTGGCTTTATGTTAATTTATGACATTCAGAGAGTGATTCACTTATACAATTTTTGCCGCTCATGTATTTCTTCACATATTCAAAATGTGATCCGCCGTGTGAAATCGTCCTAAATTCGAATTTTAGTTTAAATATAGATTTAAACAAATGATAACAACAAGTAGCATTAAGAAACTAGTTCTACGAACCAAAGTAAATCTCCATTTATCTGGTGAAATCTAGAAACCTCGTAAGTTTAAGTTAGGCTTAAATAAGGCTAAGTATTCACTATCCAAGTAGCATAGCTATTGTTAGGCTGAATGTTTGTATACGCAGCAATATAAGTTACAAGCTTGTTAGAGTATAGCTTATTTATAACTTAATCTGTGAAATAGTGTGGTGCGTTTGCGAGCGGGCGAGAAGCAGATATCTTAAAATTTTTTTTTTTTCTTGTGGTGGGATGATGTTCAGGCGCTAAGCTGTAGTTTTTTTTAATACAAATGTAGTTTAAACTGATAATTAGTTAGTAATATCCCGCAATATACGAAACTTTTTTGTATTAACACGTTAGGAGTAAATGACCTGATAGGTACATATTGATAGATAATTTTGCTGGTGCCTATCTTGTTTCTCATGAATACCAAATGTTTAGCTTAAATTATTTTACTCTATTATTATATATATATAGCAGTGGGCGAAGATCGCCACTGACTGGGTCCCGGACGGACGACGGCCACGTGGAAGGCCTAGGCGGAGATGGCGGGATGAGCTCGACCTGTACAATTAAGAGTGGGTTCTCCTTGCTGAAGACCGACATGAGTGGAAGAAGGGGAGGGAGGCCTTTGCTCTGCAGTGGGACACCCCGGGCTAATATAATAATAATAATTATATGTCTTAATGTTTATACTGTTCAATTTATGTACTGTGCCGATATGTTTCCTACATAATATATGTAATAATTGGTTAGGTCGTCCTTATTTTTTAAAAATATAATAATGTTAATCCTTTTATTGGCTGTTAGTGATATATTAGATAAGTTAATTTATATTTTAGATCTGTGGATTTTGTACAAGCAATTTTGTGTAAGCTTCTTCGTCAAGTCTTGTGCTGTAATGTGAAAATATAAGAATTAAGAATTAAATAAAATAAATTAACGACAATGATTTTATTTTTGATTAGTTTCAAAGTTGTTTTGTTGTAAATAGTTTCAATTAGATTTAAGCGTGCAATAAAGAATTTTCCATCTATCTATAAAATCGCTTCCGCTCATAGCACACGCCGAACCCCAATGCAAATTATGTGCAAACCATAATGGGGATTAAGTCCAAATTATAATCATTAGCGTAAATCGACGACAGGGCTATTGTGCGGTTTTCAATAACTTAACATTTCCACACTAATACTATATTGCGGGTAGATTCGAAGGTTTAAGCTTTGTATGCTGAGCCGCTGAGGTGTAATAAGAAAAATATCCTTATATAGCTGCCCCTTATACAGCAGCATATTATAATTATAATTTTTTTATACTATAATTTAAATGGACAATTCACACAGCATTATCTAGCCCCATGGTAAGCAGAGCTTGTGTTATGGGTACTAGATAACTGATATATACATAAGACAATATACATATTACATACATAGATATTTTTATTATACATAGAAAATGACCAGAACACTCGGAACAAATATCTGCAGATCGTACACACAGTTGTTCCGAGGTGGGAATCGAACCCGCAACCTCCTGCGTTGCAGGCGGACCTTCGCCCACCGCGCCACATTGGTCGTCGCGCCATATTTTGACATAGGTACCTTTTAATTAATTTATTATTTACTAGTTTCTGCCCGCGGCTTCGCAGGCATTGGCTCTGTGGAACGTTTTAAGTGTCTTACTATCCCATTGGAACTGCGACAAAAAAATTGACTATGTTGTATTCCGAGCCTGGAACTACCTGTATGCAAATTTCAGCTGAATACGTTCAGTAGTTTTAGCGTAAAAGAGTATCAAACATCCAAACGAACAAACTTTCGCGTTGATAATATTAGTAAGATTTTTCTGTGATAAATGATTTAAAATCGATTGAACTTTTAAATAAGGCATGTCTGTCTGCTTTTTCTTTGCACAATGCCCAACTTTGTTTTCTATGTCAAATGTTTGTGTATGAAAGATAAATTGTAATATCAAAATTAAGAATTTATAGAACTTAACGACATTAAGTGTAACATAATAAAAAAAAACAATATAGGTTAAAACTATGATAAAAAACACGTAAAAAATGCAGGTTACGCCGTTTTCAAAAATCATAATAGACTGAGTTAGAAGGCTACTTTACAACAGCCCTAGCCTAGACTAGTTATAAAGGTTGTTTTAGGGTTCCGTACCGGAAGGGTGATAACGGGATCCTATTAAAAACATCCTAGAAAATTAATGACCAAAGGCGAGCTTAACTAGAGCTTGAATTTATCTTTAATAAGAGTTCTCTAGACTAGAGAGTGTTTAATTTTATTAGTAAGAAAAGGCTCCCTTAAAAAACATTTTATTTGGCTATTTTAGCTCTACTTTTGTCAAGGCTTTACATCTTCAATTTTGAAATGGAGTGTATAGCTATTGCCGCTGTAACAAAAAATAATAAAAATACCTTAATTATAAAAATTAAGGTATTCAATGACTTGAAATGCTTCGCCCGCGTGGAAATTTATGTGTCACATGGTTTATTAAACATCCTCTTCAATCACTCTATCAATAAAAAAAACCTCATCGAAATCCATTACGTAGTTTTAATGATACATAAATATAAACCGAATGCAGCCAAAAAAAATCATTAAGAGAGAAAAAAAAGAGATTCCCTCTAAACCCAAGGACCGAGGGGTCGTCACCCCTCGAGTTGACGCCGGGGTAATGAGGCCAAGCCTCGAGGCCCCTCTCTGTGCCCCCACCAGGGCCGGAAAGAAATTTATTGATTGAGTTTTAATGATTTTATCATATATAGGGACAAACAGACCGCGGGAATCGACTTTGTTTTATACTATGTAATGATTTATGTTTTTTCTCTACTAAAAATAAATAATGTTTTTAGAGTTTCTTTTGCAAAGCAGTTATTCCGATAATACTTGACGACCGATGTGGCGCAGTGGGCGAAGGTCCGCCTGCGACGCAGGAGGTTGCGGGTTCGATTCCCGCCTCGGAACAATTGTGTGTACGATCTGCAGATATTTGTTCCGGGTGTTCTGGTCGTTTTCTATGTATAATAAAAAAATATCTATCTATGTAATATATAGTATTATGTATATCAGTTATCTAGTACCCATAACACAAGCTCTGCTTACCATGGGGTTAGATAATGCTGTGTGAATTGTCCAGCATTATTTATTATTTATTTATACTGGACCCTCCATGTCGCAATCGACTCGCACTTGGCCTTATTAAAGTCTACTAGATCCGGCAAGTCGCTTCGACCTCGCCGACTAGTTCCTTGCAGGATGTGATCGTGATCTGAGGATCCTAAGGTCGAGGACAGTGATCGGCACTTTTTGTGCATCTTATTAAACGTATCCTCATCATCAGCTATGTTAGTCCACAACTGGACATACGCCTCCGCTAAGGACCTCTGTGGCGCGGTGGGCGAAGGTCCACCTGCGACGCAGGGGGTTGCTGGTTCGATTCCCGTCTCGGGACAACTGTTTCTATGATCTGCAGATATTTGTTTCGAGTGTTCTAGTCGTTTCACGATAGTTCTAGTAGTTACACGATCGTTTCACACTACACAATTGTCCCGAGGCGGGAATTGACCAATACCAAATACGCGTTACCGTGCGCTTGTCGGTTTCTCGAGGCACATCAAAGCAGTCAAATAGGCAAATACGCAATAAGCCGTCCACACAATGGCCGTATGTTTGTTATTTGAGTGCCATGTGTGGATGGTCGTATTTGCCTCTTTTTGCATGTTCGTCTGAACGTAATATTTTGCCAAATACAACAAACACCCAATAGCGAACACAAATAGCCATGTGAAGAGCCACCTTAAGGTGTTTTCGCGGTGCTTCAGTAGCAATGTCCATATATGTATATACTGTGCCGTAGGGAAGAGAAGGAGTGGGGCAAATTCTAAGGCTAACTTTAATAACTTCCTACGGTAAAATAAAATAGGAGCCTATCTGTAGTAAAGATGTTGGCAACACGATATTTATGCGCACGCGCACCATTGAGGTACATTCGAAAGCGAATGGATAACGGAATGCTAGATTAGAAGCACTAGACTGCTAAGCGGGATGGGAGCTAAGTCGATAATTAAACTAAAGTCATTTAAAACGAGATATTTACCATGATTTGATTTTTGAGTTAACCAATATTTCGGCACAGTTTCATGCGCCATGATCACGGAGTAACTGAAGGCACTGCGAGTTCATTTCATGGACAGATATACCGATTTTTTTATTTATTTATTTTTACTTTTTGCACGAAAATTTTAACAACCGATCATAAAAGACTGCAGGTCGATGCTGGATGCGGCAAGCTGAAGACAGGGCGCTATGGCGGTCATAGGGGGAGGCCTATGTCCAGCAGTGGACTGCTATAGGCTGGTGATGATGATGATACCGATCATGGTAAAAATGAATAAATGACCGTTTTAAATGACTTTAGTGTTAATAACCATGATAGTTTCAAGTTTTAATAATGAAATACTTGCTAAATAATCACTGGGCAACAAAATTCGAACTTTGTCGCGCCACACGGACTTCACTTATATTTTTTACTTTGATGGATGACGGTTAGTGAAAATATGTAATTAAAAAAAATCTATTGGCCAAGAATTTAATTTATTGATACAGTTTAAATATTTAAAAATAGTGAATTTCTGATTAAAAAAAAAGCGAAAACGTTCTTTTATGAATGTCCAATTTAAGATTTTCTGGCATATTTAGCTTCTGGTTATCGTCCTTTTTATCGTCCAGCAGTAATCAGCCAACATCCTTGGGTTCCATTTGCCCTTATAGCGTTTTTCCATCTGTGAAATATCCTGATGGAACCTTTCTCCGTGCTCATCGCTCACAGCACCTAAATTCTCAGGAAAAAATCTAGATGCGAGTCTAAAAAATGAATCTTAAGTGACAAGTTGCAACCCAAAGCTTGATAAGCCAATAACAGCTCGCTAACAGACTCCCTGTAATTGTCACTCTTATGGTTACCTAGAAAATTTTAACCAACCATCTTAAAAGATATCCATGCTCGTTTTTTCCAGATTATTCATTTTTTCTTCAAACTCTGGATCTTTTACTAACTCCCTGATTTGAGGTCCAACGAAAACAGGTACCCTCTTTTATGTTCGCATCACTTATTATAGGAAATTTTTCTTTTAAATACCAAAATTCGTTTCCATTGCGATCCATCGTCGTAGCAAAATTTTTAATGCAGCCTAATTTAATATGTACTGGTGGAAGAAGTATTTCGGACGGCTCTACAAGGGGTAAATATTTCACATTTTTTTGTCCAGGGGTTAAAGATGCTCGCTTAAGTCATACTTTTTTATGATAATGGTTTTTTTTAAATTAATTTTTCTTGTCTTTGTTTTTTGAAAGTTAAATCACCACAAATATAACAAAATGAATCCGGATCGTTAAAACACTTTCTCAGCATACTTACACAAACTCAACAATTACTTATAAAGCACTAAATTTGAATAAATACAAAAATGATTAATTTTATGTCTATTTATTCGCTACCGTTTACTTGCGTTTATTGCCCTAGTACAGATTATGCTTATTAACACATCACAAAAAATCTGAGGCCAATCGAAACAAAACTACTGCAATTTATTAATGAGGGTAGGTGGCTAAAACAGTATTAGCTATCAAAGTTCGTGTGGCATGACTAGTGTTGGCCAGTGATAATACTTCATTTAATAAACCAAGCTGAAGTTTTTGAAGTCGACTAACGCCTAAATACTCGAACGCATCTCAGATTTAAGCACGTCTTGCGTCGCCATTTTTTGTCCGTTTTCAATGAAAATCAGTCAGAAAATCGTCACTTATTATTATTATTCTTTGAGCCATTATTGTCCCACTGCTGGGCAAAGGCCTCCCTTTTCTCCTTCCACTCGCGATCCAACGCTGCAACAGGCCATGATGGAAGATGTGCCTCGAGCTAGTCACGCCATCTCATCCTGGGCCTTCCACGTCACTTGAGACGGGCTTAAATCTAGGTTGCGTTCGAGTATTCGGGGGTTACGAAGGTTCACTGATCGTCGTTGCTAGTTTTTATTTCTAGGGATAACGTCTTACCTACTTATGTATATGAAAGTACACAAAAAATAAAAGCTAAAACCAGGTACCACACAAACATTACACAATTATTAAAATGAAATTAAATAATTTATATATATTAATAATTTTTAGTGCCACCGTCTATATTGTTCGTTCATGTCCAGTCCATCCCAAGGTTGCCTGGAAGAGATCGCTCTGAGCGATAAGGCCGCCCTTTATTCCTTTATTCTTAGTTTTTATCTCTGTATTCTTTTCTGTTTTTGTGTGGTGTAATAAAGTGTTATCTATCTATCTAATTTATTTATTTGACAAAAAAATATATACAATTCAATGATACTATATTCAACTTTGGTATTGTTGATCTTTCGAGATAACGACCCATCAACGAAACGTACCGTCGATGTAGAGACATCGAGGTAATGAACATCGAGCTAACGTTATTCGAACTAGAGTACGAGACCCGATTAAGTCGTATTCGCATCTCACATTTACAATAGGGTAGTAAAAAAAATATTTTTCTATTTAGTCCGTCAGTTAGATTAGCAGAAGATATTGGACACGTATTTTTTGACTTTGACGTTACAACTTGATAAAAAGTGTAGTGACGTCATGCGGAACTTTAACTGGCTATATCTTCATCTTTTTTTGTTTAATTGACGAAAGAAAAAATAGGGGTCCAATATCTTCTAATAATCTAACTGACAGACTTAGTAGATTTTTTTTACTAAGTCCGTCAGTACGTCACACTAGCCTATTCTAAGCCGAAGCTATTTTTGACAGAAAAGGGTTGTAATACTGTGAGTAAAACTTTTTGCAGTCACTTTCATTTACAGGTTTTAGAAAGGGAAAGCGTTCGATACTGCTGTCTAAGTATATCTAGACCTGTCTCCCCTTGGATTGTTTCGGTGGTTTATTGCCTCGCTTTAGGCAGTTTTACTTAATTTACTGTCATTTGCTGAGTACCAATTAAATACACCACAGGGGAAACTAATGTACAGTCGACTGTTAAAACTTGTAGGAAATAAAATAATATCCCTAAAAGATTTTTGTCGAAGCTAGACGCCTGACTCGAGAGCTGGTGAGTATCTGGCGCAGCGCATCAGCATTGTCATACAGCGGGGTACAATACAATACAATAATACTTTATTGTACACCAGATACAGAACATTATGAAAGATATTACATGTGGCAAGTACAATGGGCGGCCTTATCGCTTAGAAGCGATCTCTTCCAGGCAACCACAACCAAAGTCGCGGAGACGCGCGCCGACTGGTATTATAGATATACATACATATCATTATGGATAGTTCAGCTGTCGATTCTTTGCAACAGTCTGCAGTTAGCTCAATCGTTTGAAGATACTAGTTTTTAGAGAAGTTTATTTAGCCGCGTTGAGCACTTTTTGGGTGAACAAAAAGCGTGAAACTCGCGTCATCGCCACCGAACGCTTCGTAGTGTAAATAAATTATAAAATTACTTAGTTTTCACTGATATCGCGGTCCCCAAAGACCGCCCTGCATGTTTTTTTCAACAATTTGATTTTCTTTGAATGTATCCAAGGAGCCAGTTATTATTTGATACCCCGCGAAACAGGCCTAGCCTAGTGCGGGTGTCACTGTTAACTGCAACACCCAATCATTCAACTTTAAAATGTAAGAATATGTACATCTATTAGGTTAAGATGCTATTATTTGTAAACTTTTGATAAATAATTTTTTTGTATTTTTTGTATTATTGTTACACCCTGTACAAGTCCCTTTCACTGGCACCTCAGTTAATTACCAATACATTATGAAGGGAAAGGATTATGCAACCTTGTTTGCAGAAACCTGCGGTAAACAGAGCAGTCTCTGATTTATTTTATATTTATAACATTATACTATGAAAAGCTATGGAAAGAGCTATGCTCGGAGTTTCTCTGAAGGAAGGTCTCTAAAGTGGATGATAGACGTACGAACTTAACACTTTGACTGCGGTTTTTTTTTCGACGACTGCGATCTTTTTTTAACCTAAAAAATTCGTGCTGTCGCTCTACACAGCGGTTGTGTTGCGCCGCACATGCGTTTCGTTCGAAAAATATTACGGCTGTGCTGAGTCACAAAGATCTGTATTTTCTCAGCCGCTGCGCTAGTGTGGATTGACGCATATTAGTCACTTGTAGAAAACGCATACCGACCGTGTGATTTCAGCACTCAAAGTGTTA
This sequence comes from Eupithecia dodoneata, assembly GCA_947044415.1. Lineage (NCBI taxonomy): Eukaryota > Metazoa > Arthropoda > Insecta > Lepidoptera > Geometridae > Eupithecia > Eupithecia dodoneata. Next base: position 3,662,088 of record OX345683.1, on the reverse strand, counting down.
AAGTACGCGGTTTTTAAGATCGCGAACTTACTCGGCTCGACGTTAGTGACACACGTGAAGCTTACTCACCCTGTATTGCGATGTCGTCGACAGAAGAAGCTTTGTTTTAATTAGGAATTACCTATATCGTATTACATTTTAAAAGCTAAAAACTGACGGACTGGCCACACAAAACGGCGGCTCGTGGCTCGCAGTGCTGCCACACGTACGAGCGGAGGCGGGTAACGAGCAAAATTTCAAACTTGTCAGATCGCCAACGAACGTACTCGGCAGTTTTAAAGTACGCGTGCTTAGGGTGACACACCAGCGAAAAAGGTCGTTACCAAGGGATAAGTACTTGTCCCGAAAAACAACTAAAACAGTGCAAATACTAAGGAACTTGAAGTAAATTTTTTACAAAATTATCATAGCCCCTCGCATGCCGCAGACATACACTAGCGCTCACTCGATCTCTTAATGCTATTTATTATAAACTAGCTGCGCCCCGTGGATTCGCCCCCGTCCAAATCTATGTGTCAAATGATTTAAATTATAAATATCCTATGTTAGACTCCTGGTTCTAAGCTACCTCTCCACCAATTTTCAGCTAAATCGGTTCAGCCGTTCTCGAGTTATAAGTGTTGTAACAAACACGACTTTTATATATATAGATTATAACAATCATCATCATCATCATCAGCCTATAGTAGTCCACTGCTGGACATAGGCCTCCCCCAATGAGCGCAAGAATAACAATAACTTTGCAATTTTCAGTGGTTAACGCCTTCACTGCTCAGCATAGTCGGTACGACCCAAACGCCGCTTTATAGTGGTAGTCACCGACATGTGCATCTTGGGCTACGAAATTCAATAGTTCGCATCTTGTGCGGTAACCACTCCATAAACCAATTATCAGGTATTTATTTGTTGATATCACGCGATGAAACGGATATGATATGAATTAATTTTTTCGCGTGCACTTGCATATACAGAGTTCGGCAGAAAACATGAAAAACTAGTTAATTTCATACAAAAGTGCGGACTTAGTTTGGTTTCTCGATATTTTCGAGATGTCATCCACACTTTTGTAACTGCGATCAGGTATACGCCGCCGGGGCCAGCGGATACCTTGATTGATGATTTGAAAGAGTTATTATTCACATATTGAATGGTAGATTGAACTATATATGTAGATATTCGATTCAAAGGTGATATTAGATTATATATTCCTTTAAGGGCCCATACAACCTCAACTTTGTGTGAAAAGGCTAGACATATGATTTTGCGTTCATAAGAGCGGGACAGGTCCAAAAATCAAGTTTTAGCTTATTACCTATTAATTAGGACATTATTTGAAAAAAACCGAAACATATAACATTTTTATTTATACTTAATTCTATTACCACGCTTATTGTCAAGATCTGAACTTCTGTATTTATTGAGAAATTTAGGTTTTAGTAAAAATTTAGAGGTAACTTTGCGATTTTTTTCTATCGAGAAAATTTTATGGAATCGTGTTTTCGAAACATATGATCGATAGATTAAGTCCTGAACTTTACCATATATCAATTTCAAAGTTAAATATTCAGTAGTTTAGACGATATGGACATCCGGCGGATAGCAGTTTGTGGTATTATACACCCTTAACTTGCTTACGTACTCGTATAAATATTTCAAATCAAATCGTTTCATTCGTCTGTCTTTCATCTTCATCACATTTGCCTGTACGTGTATTTGTGTATTCTTGGGTCTGAAATGGTAAGGTAAGTATTCGTCCAAAGAGCCGGCCCGTTCAATAGCTTTTAACTTTTAAGAAAACATGCTTACTTATTTAACTTAAGTACATCTACTTAACTGTTAAGCATTAAGCTCAAACATAAAACCGAAGAATATTATCATAATTAAGTGTAGGTTAAGTGTTTTAAAGTGTTAAAGTTAACCGGTTTTAATTACTAATTTGAATAAAATCCGAACTTACAAGTTTAGTTTTTTATATTTCGATAATTATGCCTTCGATAAATTCACTGCAGATGTTTATCGTTAAGCTCCTTTAGGCTTTTATTCACCACTAGCTGCGCCCCGCGGCTTCGCCCGCGTGGAAATCTATTTGTCAAATAGTTTATAAACCTTCCTCTTGAATCACTCTATCTATTAACAAACCGCATCAAAATCCGTTGCGTAGTTTTTACGATCTAAGCATACATAGGAACAGACAGACAGTGGGATGCGACTTTGTTTTATACTATGTAGTGATATGGGGTGGTTAAGTGGTAATGCTTATAATCCCCACGCTGGGGTTGCGGGTTCAGGTTTGCAGCACGGGAAGGACTGGGGTGGTGCAAATTCTAAGCCTTCAACACTCGGCCAAGTTACCCTTATAATGGGGAAATTCTTACGCTGCCACCGCCACGGCTCAGAGTATTTCAGACATAATTTACATTGGCGCGGCCTAATCTTAATACTACCTACATAATACTATAGGTATACCTATAGTAGTGCTATTAGTTCGCGTGCTGTCGTGACCTACTGTAGCATCTGCCGCGCCCGATGATACCGTTTGCACGATATAGTGATGGGACATGACCGTGCCACTAGTAATATCGATATCGATGAAAAGGAACTACGCGGTCTAATCAGTCAGGCAGGATAAAGAAGCTTCTGGCGCACCCGATAATACCGTTTGAACGATATAATGTGTATGACCTATCATTATATCGTTCAAACGGTATAATCGCGTCACTATTCTACTAATATGTCCGTGCTTCAAAATTTAACTTCTTAAACAAGCATATTTTATGTTATGAACAAAATATCAAATTTAAATTAAAAAATATGGTAACTATATCTCGTTAGTAGTGATTTTAGTAACATAAAAAATATAATTAATTGGGACTACATGCTGCGGTGACTTATCACGATAGCTTTGTGGTTACACTGCTAGAATAATATTTGTTTTTGATAAATTAGAAATCATGTCCCTAATTAAATTAGAATAAAAAAAAATATATGCGAGTCATTATGGTTTTAAATTTGCAATCAAAAAAGGAAACGCGATTTCGCGTATTTGCGAACACCAATAAGAATGAACATTATCACCATAGTCTATTCCAGATTCCTGACTAATTCATAAAAGCAATATTATAACAGTCGTCATTTCTTATTGCAATTATCCTACCAAACCAATTGCACCTTGTACAAACAATAAATCCTGAACACAAAATACATTCTCTCAAACAGCTTTAGCAGATTATGACAAAATAAAGCCCATGTAACAAGCCTATCTGAAACCACTGCCCGGTCCCTTAATTGAACATATCGAGTTGGCTTATCGTATTGTACCATCACTAACGGCGAGTATTGACGTTAATTAAAGGTAGATTAATCGATACTGGACACAACACTAGTCACTGCATAGGGTATGTCGTATTTATAATATCTGACGAACTAACAAACATGTTTGTTATCGTCATGAGTTATTTTGGTACATTTTTAATAAAAATTTCAAACTTTTCCGATTAAGCAGGTCGTGCATGGTCAATGTAACAGTATATCGAATAACAAGACATTTGCATTCGACATAGTTGTCGAACATGATTATTTTACGCAAACAGCGTAATGTTCAACGCTACTGTATTATACAGAGGTCGTCTCAAGGCAGTAAAAAGCAGAGCAAAAGCCTTCAACTTTTTCACCGTTTTTTGCTATAATGCTGTCGTTTATTTATTTAAACTTTATTGCACTATTAAAGGTACGAAGGGTGGGCTTAATGCCGAGGCATTTTCTACCTGCCAACCAGGAAACACATGTTTTAAATAAAGGGTTGCCGTGCTAACATTACATACAAATATAAGTAGTAGTAACTATGTTTATGGCATTTTATAATTTATCGTTTTATGTCGTTGTGTGTATATTGAGCATATCTTAAACTGTTTTTATAGCAGAACATTTATGTAAATAAAATATGTACTATCGATAGTCGATGTTTTAAACGCCACAACACTAGTGAGAGGTGCATCGTCCTACATATAATAGTGGTTTTGCAAGAAAAACTTTAGCAGCGGGGAATCATTTTTCAAGGCTTTAAGGCGATAGAGGCTTGCTTATGGTAATCGAGGACTTAATTTATACTTAATGATATATCTAGCATTGAGCTGAGTCTAGGTAATGTTACTGAGATTTCGGTTTAGGATTCGGGTACATATGAAGTCTTAATTTGCAACTTCAGACACACACATACAAAAAACAACAATACTCGTAAAACAGTATACTAGGAAAATATAAATATATATAATAGTAGGAACAATACTTCTAGACGACCTCTGTGGCGCGATGAGCGAAGGTCCTGCGACACATTCGGTTGCGGGTTCGTTTCCCACCTCGGACAAATGTTTGTACGATCTGCAGATTCCGGGTATTCTGGTCTGGTTTTATATTATTATTATATTAGCCCGGGGTATCCCACTGCAAAGCAAAGACCTCCCTCCCCTTCTTCCACTCATCTCGGTCCTCAGCAAGGAGAACCCACTCTTTGTTGTACAGGTCAAGCTCATCCTGCCATCTCCGCCTAGGCCTTCCACGTGGCCGTCGTCCGTCCGGGACCCAGTCAGTGGCGATCTTCGCCCACTGCTGGTCTGACATACGCCACACATGTCCATGTTTTATATGTATAATAAAAAATAATTATCTATGTAATGTATATCAGTTATCTAGTAGGTACCCATAACACAAGCTCTGCTTAGCTTGGGCCTAGATCATGCTGTGTGGACTGTAAATCAGTAATATTTATACACATAAGACATGGTACATAATATATTGGTGGAATAAATAAATAAATAATGCTGGATAATTCACACAGCATTATCTAGCCTCATGGTAAGCAAAGCTTGTGTTATGGGTACTAGATAACTGATATACAGAATACAATACATTACATAGATAGATATTTTTTATTATACATAGAAAACGACCAGAACACCCGGAACATATATCTGCAGATCGTATACACAATTGTTCCGAGGCGGGAGTCGAACCCGCAACCTTCTGCGTCGCAGGCAGACCTTCGCCCACCGCGCCACATCGGTCGTCTAAAAAATCAGTAATACTTATTCACATAAGACATGGTACATACATAATACATGATAATACATTAGTGGAATAACACAGTAGAGCTGCATATCTCGCCCTAATACAGGCACGTGAATATAAAAATGAATAAAATTAAATGTCACTAATTAAATCAAAATAAACGCAAATATAATAATTTGTCAATTAAAATAGAACTCTCTAGGTCAAAACTTAAAATTAAGGTAATCTTCAACCGAATAAAAACAATGCTCAATTAATAAATTCAATAACTTTCTGTTGAATAGGAGAACCTTTAGTTATTTTACATAGTTTGGCAATTTATTCTGAATTTTCATAGCCATGTTACATAGCACATTACATAGCCACGTTACGGAGAAATATAGACTTTAAAACAGAATTCTGCACCCTGTAACAGTTTCGACTATACAATTGCGTTTTCTTTGCAGGTATTGCTAATCGGTATTTATACCTACAGTTAAATATATGTATATACTTGTGCCGGCCATATCTCGCGAAGAACCGACGGCCGATGGGGCAAACGTGTTCTTGAGTGGAGACCACGACTCGGTAAACGTAGTGTAGGACGCCCTCCGACCAGGTGGGATGACGACCTGCGAAAGACTGCAGGTAGATGCTGGATGCGGCAAGCTGAAGACAGGGCGCTATGGCGCTCTTTGGGGGAGGCCTATGTCCAGCAGTGGACTGCTATAGGCTGATGATGATGATGATATACTTGTTCAAAAATTTCAAACAATTCCTTATGTGATTTGATAAATTTACACATTTCTGAAATATACAAGCACGGTAATGTCAGGATCTTATGTTTTTTAAATATTGGGGTACAAGGTTCCCACGGAGGATTGTTGAATATTGCACGTAGACATTTTTTGCGCTATAAATAAGTCCTTGTTATTAACTGCATTACCCCATATAATAACATTATATCTAAGAAGGGATGCTACATAGCCGTGATACGCAAGTAGAGCAGTTATGTGACCGGTTATATTGTTTGACGACCGATGTGGCGCGGTGGGCGAAGGTCCGCCTGCGACGCAGGAGGTTACGGGTTCGATTCCCGCCTCGTAATAATTGTGTGTACGATCTGCAGATAATTGTTCCGGGTGTTCTGGTCGTTTTCTATGTATAATAAAAAATATCTATCTACGTAATGTATTGTATTATGTGTATCAGTTATCTAGTACCCATAACACAAGCTCTGCTTACCATGGGGCTAGATAATGCTGTGTAAATTGTCCAGCATTATTTTTTTTTATATTTGCTATATTCCATAAAGCATAAATGAAACTATTTATTTTAATATGCTCGATGTACGGTACCCATGAGCATACATTGTCCAGCATTAGTTATTTCTTTCATATATTATTTTAACGTTAGTCCCGAGGCGGGAATCAACGCCACCTCCTGCATCGCAAGAGGACCGCCCGCTGCACCACAGATGTTGTCGGAGTTATTATTTATTAGTTCCAAATTTGTATTATTTTCTTGTAATTCTTCATTGTACACAAAAAACTTAACTAAAAAAAATATGTACATAGGCGAGCTTAACGCTAACAAAGAGTTTTCTTCCAGCAAACCTTAGGTTTATAGGAGAGGCGATGGAACAGATAGAGGAAGTGTACAAAGAAACAAATTAGACTAATAGTATAATACAATATGGGATGAGATTATAATATACATACATAAATAAAAATAACAATAGCTCAATAAACCTAATAAATAACTTCAGTAAATTTATTTTTTTGTTTATTTTATATTTGGAACGCAAATATTTTCCATTCGATTCCTATGGCCACTGACTGGGTCCCGGACGGACGACGGCCACGTGGAAGGCCTAGGCGGAGATGGCGGGATGAGCTCGACCTGTACAACAAAGAGTGGGCTCTCCTTGCTGAGGACCGAGATGATGTGGAAGAAGGGGAGGGACGCCTTTGTCCACCAGTGGGACACTCCGGACTAGTATACTACTACTTCTATTCTTATGTAAGAACTTACCCAAGGGCCGGGCGCGTCGTCTCGGCGTCGAGGGTCGAGGCTTGATGCTCAGATCCACTGGCTCCATCTGGATAGGCGGCCCGGTTGCCTGAAACCAAAGAAAAAATTAATTATTTCAGATAACATAAGTCTGGTCATCATCATCAGCCTATGTTAGTCCACTGCTGGACTTAGGCCTCCCCCAATGAGCGCCATAGCGCCCTGTCTTCGTTTAAACAAACAAACAAACAAAAAATCAAACCTTTCCTCTTTAAAATATTAGTATAGATGTGATTGTGAAACTTCTTTTATTAAGCAAGTTAGCAAACGCAGAATGAAGTAAAGTTAAATGGTGTAAATGAAACGTTTTTACAAGAACCGGTAGTAAATATTTAACGCATTCGACAAGACGGCTTCCATGGCGTAGAGAACGAATTGAAAGACGCAAGAGGGTTCTATTCTCAAAGGAAAAGATTAGACGATGACTACTTACCCTTGACTACGATGCCACTGAAGACCTCTTAAGTATCTTAAAGTAAATGTAAAGATTATACTATAGTTTTATTCCATGGCTTTGGCTCCATTATGTAAGTAAATATAATATAATAATCCAAACTCCTCTTTTCCACATCTACCCCCCCCCCCCTTTTTCTCCTTGCTCTCAAGCTTGCACACCAAACAAAACCGACGTTTTGACTTAACGGAAAATCAATTTTAAAGGAACGGAACACCTATTTTCCGAATATATTTTGATGAGGATCAAAAGTTTAGGATATTAGTTAGTAAGTCGAAACACAAGTGACTAAACTTGACCCGATAGAAAAAAATTGTCAAGTTTCCTCTAAATCTTCATTTTTACAGAGATATCTCTACGGGAAAACCAGTTTTATTTGCTAGTTATTTAATATTATTGTAATGAAATTTCTTCTACGTGTTCCCTAATAAATACTTTAGCCAGTTATGGTTTTAGTTTTTTGAGAAACAGTATTATTTTAGAGCAAAAACAAATTTAAAAATAAAAAGCAGTGAAATTGCGCACAGGCCGATCATTCTGCCGCTCTTGCCCTTTCTCGCCTTCCCCGCGCGGCGTTCGTTCGTCCTTGTCTCGAAAAGACGAACTCATTTCGCCTTAATAACCATGATAGATTCAAAAGTTTAAAGTCTAACTTATACAATTTCAGTAGGTTTTCCGCGGCTCAGAACCCAGGTATTTTTGTCTAGTCTAGAGTATAATAGTAAAAATTACGTCATCGAATGTGCAAGTTATTGCAAAGATCCTAGTAGCCTACGGTATTTTTTTTATTAATCCCTTCAATTCCATCTGTCTGGTGATATCACCCGAGCTACCTGTAGATTTTTTGCAACAGTATAGCAGTCTGCAGTTAGCTCAATTGTAAATACTAGTTCCAATTCGTTTCTATTATTTGATCGTAATTTTCTTTGGTAATATTTTTTTCTGTTAATAAATATAGCCTATGGTTACTCCGGGATAATGTAGCATTCTAATGGTGAAATAATTTTTTAAAACCGTTCTAGTAGTTTTTCAGTTTCTTCGTTGCAAAATACAAATTCTCTATATATATACTAAATCTCATCAAGAAGGCTTTCTACTCCATAAATGATTATCTCAATGATGTTAATGCTTGGCCAGATGTCGCTCAGTTTCGCACCGACAATAGTATGTAAGTAATTTGTTGTTGTGCATAGCTTTACTTAAATATTGACATGTATCGAATCATATTATATTTAGACTTAAATAGGCAAATAACCATGTATTAGACATATAAGAGATGAACATGCTAGTGGTTTCTTTTTCACTTCTTCCACTAGTGGACAAAAAATTTAAGTGAACAGTAAAATAATTTTATTTGATAATAATTTTATGTATAAAATATGACTTGTCTAAGTTCTTATTTTGTAAGCCTAAAGAAAATAAATGATTTTTGACTTCGACTATAACATTAGTATGTCTAAGTCCTCTTAAAATAATGAAATTAAATCATGAAATCACTGTTTAGAAAAATTAAATGTAAATAAGAACAGTTTAGGTATGTATAAGCCCAAAAAACAAACTCTCTCTCACTCTTTCTTTGGCTAGCTGATGCTGTGTGTATTGTTAAGAATTAAAACTAACGAGCCCTGACATACAGACATTGTTTATTTTACGTTTCAAAATATAAAATAAAACTAATTAGGAACTAATAAAAATAAGAAATTAGGAACTATTAAAAATAAATTAACGGCGGGAACACAAATAGGCTACCGGCCGAGAAAAAAAAAATATACATACATATAAACCAAATGCAGCAAAAAAAAAAGATTGAGAACGTGGAAAAAAAATATATATTTCCACAAAACCCAAGGACCGAGGGGTCGTCACCCCTCGCGTTGACGCCGGGGTAATGATTTTCATGCAATATTTTATATTTTCATGCAATATTTTATAAATTAATATAATGCACACAGATTCCCATGTACAATCCAACGATCCTATCCATCCACGGTTGTCTGGTAGAGATCGCTCTTGAGCGATAAGACCGCCAAATAGTGCAATAAAAGAATTTTCTATCTATCTATCTAATGAGGCTAAGCCTCGAGGCCCCTCTCTGTGCCCCCACCAGGGCCGGAAAGAAATTTACTGATGAGGCTACCGGCTCAGCTTTAAATGCTCCATTAACACAAGTGCCAATGCAGCGCTGGTTTTCAGCGGCGCCAGAATACAACAGAAGAAAATCACTTCGCTTGAACGCCTCCAACGAAGCAAAAGAACATACGTAGTAGCAAAAGCGTAAAAACACTTTACCTAATTTACTAGTTTTTGTTATCGATTTATACTGTTAGGAAATGTATTGCTTTGTAACCTTTTTTATAACACCGGAAGGTGTGAATTATTTGAGTTGTTACTGGTGAATTGGTTTTTATTGGAATGATTTGTTCGCAACTGTATTGATACCGCCAAGAAATTAATTTTTTTTAAATTAGAAATATTTTTGCAATCCAAGATACTTGTAAATATTGGTTAACTAGTTATAAGATATCCTATGGGACTGACTTAGACACTGTTAGACACAAAGTCCCTAATTAAATTAGAATAAAAAAAAATAAAAAACATATGTCTATGTAATCAAATCACTCTTTGATATTTGTTCTTTTTACTCTTTATTTTGCATGTTAACTATATTATATAACTACCTACTCATTACTATTGTAAACACCCTAATAATAATAACTATGACATGTTCTTTATTACCTAAGCTCTACAATAATGTCATGTCAGGAGGCGGGCGATGAGACTACGCCGCAGTTTTTAACTTTTGTGGTCTCCTCGTTCAACATGTAACCTATAAAACTGTTTACTTGTTCAAATAAACTATTTTTGTATTTGTATTATTGGTCAGACTCGCAGGTGGTTCGTAGAAGTTGTGCTAAAGTTAGTATTGTTGATGTAAATGTGAAGTTAGTGCGATCAAAGGTGTTGTAAGCTGGATCATATCCTTTCATTTTAAACCCTTTAGGAATAGGTTTTGTAAGAATATTTTAACGTAACGGACCAAACCACGCCATTATAACGGGTGGGGCAAAAGTAATCATCCGATGTTCTTTTGCTGTAATTTTTTTTTAACACTTCGAGTGCTGAAATCACACCGTAGGTGTTTTCTACAAGTGACTAATATGCGTAAATCCATACTAGCGCAGCGGCTGACAAAATACAGATCTTTGTTACAGCTGTAATGTTTTTCGAACGAAACGCATGTGCGGCGCAACACAACCGCTGTGTAGAGCGGCAGCACGAATGGCTTAGGTTAAAAAAAAGATCGCAGTCGTCGTAAAAAAATCGCAGTCAAAGTGTTAAGGAATAGGTTTTGTAGGAATATTTTTACACAACGGACCAAACCACCCCATTATAACGGGTGGGGCAAAAGTAATCAACCGATGTTCGTTTGCTGTAATTTTTTTTTTATGAAATAACTTTGGTTCTGCTTGTAAAATTTGTTTGTTTAATCCATTAGAATTTATTTCAAGTTGAGAAAATGATATCGGTGAAGTGGCCGCCGGCGCCGCCAGAGTTGATGACCATACGGGCCCGTTTTATGGCATTTTCCTCTTGCCAGAACTTCGGGCGACAGGTTCTCGCATTCCTGGCGAATATTCTCTTTAAGAGAGCCATGATCACCGAATTTTTTCTTCCTTAATTGGATGAATTGGGACTGGAGAACATGTGGTTCCAACAGGACGGTGCAACGGCGCACACTGCTCGAGCCACAACCGATATTCTGAAGGAAGCATTTCCGGGTCGCTTAATCTCTCGTTTTGGTGATTTGCACTGGCCGGCCAGATACATAATACGAGAAGGATGACAAGACAAGTTATAGCGGGTGGTGTTGGCCCGAGTGAAAATCCCTACTTTTCTTACTTTTAGAAAGATAAACACCCGTATCCTTTATTTTTAAAGTGTTCTTTAACTTTTGCGGGACATAGACTTAACCCTCGTGAATTTCATTTCATTTATTCAGTTCCACCGTAGGTACACTTGATGTCGTTAAGTTCTACATAAAAATTATATAACAATTTTAATACATAAGACACATTAATTTTGACATAGGAAAGGAAGGATTGTGTTATAGAAAAAGCAGACAGAAATGCCTTCTTTAAAAATTAAACACGACATTCATAGATATTTATTATAGTAAAATAATAATAAATTAGTTAAATTGAATTGAAATAAAGAATACATGTCAAGATAATTAAAAGCAGCTATATATATAAGGGATATATAATGTAGTAAATCTTATAGTAAAGTAAAGTAAAAAATCATTTATTTCTTTAGGCTTACAAAATAAGCACTTAGACAAGTCATATTTTATATATAAATTATTATCAAATAAAATTATTTTACTGTTCTTTTTTGTACTTCAATTTTTTGTCCACTAGTGGAAGAAGTGAAAAGAAACCACTAGCATGTTCATCTCTTATATGTCTAATACATTGTTATTTGCCTATTTAAGTCTAAATATAATATGATTCGATACATGTCAATATTTAAGTAAAGCTATGCACAACAACAAATTACTTACATACTATTGTCGGTGCGAAACTGAGCGACATCTGGCCAAGCATTAACATCATTGAGATAATCATTTATGGAGTAGAAAGCCTTCTTGATGAGATTTAGTTTTATGTAATTTTTAAATTTACGAATAGGGAGCTCAGTTGCTTCAGATGGAAGCTTATTATAGAAGCGCACGCTATTGCCCATAAATGATTTCCCTACCTTGTGTAATCTAAATGATGGGATGTGTAACTTGTTCTTGTTTCTTGTATTCGGATCATAATTTACTAAGAAGTCAACTTATGTAGGTATAGATAGAAAGATAATTCTTTAAAATTATTTAAAGGCCGGTAGCCTATTATATATAAATAAAAACTTAGTTTGTAAGAACAAAATAATCAAAAACTAAAAAAATTAGTTACAATTGGCGGTCTTATCGCCCAAGAGCGATATCTACCAGACTTTATACATATGTAACATACAAATATTATATAATGTATTATTTTAGGCCTTATGAACATAAGAATTGACTCTTGTAATACATTTAGTAAGTTGTTTTGAATAACATTATTTTATTATTTATTTATACATGCAGCCGAACATAGAACCTCCGCCTTTTTTCGAAGTCGGTTAAAATAGGTGGCGGCGCTAGTGTGAGTTGGGGTATCACCTTAAAACCTTGTGGTGTCATCGCGGTACGGTACTAAAGCACCTTTTTAATAACATGGAGGTGAAGTATTAACAACAACACAGTAATCAACTTTAAATAACCACAGCATTAGGTCTCATATCGCGTAGCATGGTGGCGGCCAGGTCATGGCAGTAAAAGTTATTTGAAATCACTTTACATTTACAACATTCGTGAATCTTTATAGAAGAGATCATGCAACGGGCTGTGGTCGGTTTGCAAGCGGGCCAAAGCTAAGCACTACATTCTATCAAACAGCGGGTCGCCGCTCGGCAAAACAAAACAACAGAGGCCGAATTCTGCTAAAAAAACACTTTAATAAGTCTCAGAATCGTCCATAGATAAAAGAAACTTAGAGTCTTAATGGTAAGCTATACGAACTTATTTTGCTTAACATTATAAACGTTTATAATTAATGTTTGACCAATTATTCATCGATGTCGTTTTATAAGCGTGACTAAATGCAAATTTAGTTTATGTGTCATTCTGACACAATACGACTGTTATTGTGAAGCGATGAATTTAGTGGAATTAGTTAAATTTACCCTGAAGTGTTATGGTTGTAACACGTCGTTATTTGTCGCGATAAAAGCCTGGTTACACGCTTTTTTCCAGCACAAAGGTGCGATAAGCATACTGAAACCAGCGCTGTAACGACATTCGTGGTACATTATCTGTGATAAGAGGGTAACTACGTACACCACGCTTCGATTACATTAATTAGAGTTGTGCCAGCATTGAAATAACTAGAAGCTACGAGGAGATATTCAGTGACTTGCCACGCCTTCCCTACAGTACTAGCCCGACATTTACCTACTATATCATCCGCTTATAAATAATAAATAAATAAATAATGCTGGACAATTCACATAGCATTATCTAGCCCCATGGTAAGCAGAGCTTGTGTTATGGGTACTAGATAACTGATATACATAATACAATACATTACATAGATAGATATTTTTTATTATACATAGAAAACGACCAGAACACCCGGAACAAATATCTGCAGATCGTACACACAATTGTTTCGAGGCGGGAATCGAACCCGCAACCTCCTGCGTCGCAGGCGGACCTTCGCCCACCGCGCCACATCGGTCGTCAATATGCACTCGCTATGTCACACCACACCTCGCTTACATTAATTGCAGAGGAGTCGTGCCAGCATTGCGATAGGTAGAAGCTACTAGTAGATATTCTGTGACTTGCCACGCCTTCGAGTACTAGTACCAGTTTTTGTAAGATTAATGATTCAAGTCTAGGCTTGGATTGGAAGGCTTTGGTATAATCGAAGATTGCAGTTTGCTCATATTCATTTTAGGGAGAACTTGTAGAGGCTAGGTTTATTCATGTTTATTATATCTATGATATTAGATTTTGTAGGTTACGATAACGAATAAGCCTATGTATGTTAATTTGGTTTGTGTACGGTGGGGTGATTTGGTACACATCAAATTTTACAGTACCTACTTTACTTTTTAAAATAAAATAGGTACTAAAAACTGGGTAAACTGGGGCAAACATGTTCTTGCGACCTGCGAAAGACTACAGGTAGATGCTGGTGCGTCAAGCTGAAGACAGTGCGCTGTGTTGCTCATTAGAGGAGGCTTATGTCCAGCAGTGGACTAACATAGGCTGATGACGTATATAAATACATAATATATGCTAACAAACAGGCTTAGTTCACAAAAATGTTAGTTTTAGTTTCATTCGAAGCCAGACAGTTCTCAAGAATCAGTTCCGTGATCATTACAGCAACTATATCAAAATCGATACAGTAATTTGATGCGATTTGAATATAGCCCGTAATTGAGCCATTGATTTGTCATTTAGCTGTGAAGTAACCGGAGTGGGTGCCAGTGGGCCGGCCATACGTCGCACAGAACCGACAAACGCTGAGGCAGAATTACTTGTCGGCTGATAATTTCAGACAAAGTTAAAAAGAAAACATTTTAGTCACTTGGGAGTGAGAGTTACGCTACAATGACACATTTTTTGAGCAAGAAAAGTGTTAAAACTTTTGAAACTATCATGGTTATTATCATTATAGTCATTTAAAACGGGATATTTACCATGATTTGATTTTTGAGTTATCCAATATTTCGGCACAGTTTCATGCGCCATGATCACGGAGTAACTGAAGGCACTGCGACTGCGAGTAAGTTTTTATGGGCAGACATACCGATCTACCCTCATTTTTTGTCTTTTGCTACGAACGTTACCACTACCACCGGTTTCATTAATAATGAAACTGTCATATTAATGAAACCAGTGGTACATCATGGTAAATATCCTTAAATATCCCGTTTTAAATGACTTTAGTGAAGAAGTGTTTTTTTTATTTAAATTTTTTGTTAGAATGAAGATATAAAAACTCACCTCCATGGATGCCGGAGGATCGGCGCCAGCGCACCGCCCAGCGCCTTCTCTCTCATCCTATAACAAAACAATAACAATTAATTATAACTATTACAACAGTACATAAAGTTCGTAGCAAAAGACAAAAAATTTGGGTAGATCGGTATGTCTGCCCATAAAAACTAACTCGCAGTGCCTTCAGTTATTCCGTGATCATGGCGCATGAAACTGTGCCGAAATATTGGTTAACTCAAAAATCTAATCATGGTAAATATCCCGTTTTAAATGACTTTAGTGTTGATAGCCATGATAGTTTCTAAACTTTTAGTACAATAGTATTTAAGTACAACAGGTATTTATCGCACCTATTTACATAAACTTATTATTATTGTGTTCAGATTGCGCAAGTTTAAAAAAACAATTAACACTTTGACTGTGATTTTTTTTCGACGACTGCGATCTTTTTTTTTTAACCTAAAAAATTCGTGCTGCCGCTCTACACAGCGGTTGTGTTGCGCAGCACATGCGTTTCTTTCGAAAAATATTACGGCTGTGCTGAGTCACACAGATCTGTATTTTCTCAGCCGCTGCGCTAGTGTGGATTTACGCATATTAGTCACTTGTAGAAAACACATACCGTGTGATTTCAGCAAACAAACTAGTATTGATAATGGATCGGTTGAGCTACCTCTTGATTGTTTGCAGTGTCTGCAGTTAGCTCAGTTTTATCAATTGTAAAATACTGGTTCTGATTTGTTTCTATGATTTGATTGTTGAACTTTCTTTATGAATTATATACTAATATTATAAAGAGGACAAGTTTCATTTTTTGTTTGTTTGTTTGTAATGAATAGGCTCCGAAACTACTAGACCGATTTGAAAAATTCTATCACCGTTGGGAAGCTACACTATCCCCGGTGAACATAGGCTATATTATATTTTCGAAAAAGTTAGGGATCCGTAATAAAACCGTGCGAAGCCGGGAAGGTCCGCTAGTGAATATATAAAATTATGCCGGACTATTCACACGGCATCATCTAGCCCTCACAGCTAAGCAGAGCTTGTGTTATGGGTACCTACTAGATAAGTAACATACATAATACAATACATTACATTGATATTATATTTTTATTATACATAGAAAACGACCAGAACACCCGGAACAAATATCTGCAAATCGTACAAACATTTGCGGGAATCGAGCCCGCAACCTCCTGCGCGTCGCAAGCGGACCTTCGCCCGCCGCGCCAGAGGTCGTCATATAGGCCAGTAATAGGTTTTTCGTACATATACAGAACCCTAAAAGGTATAACCCCATAGTCCCACAGTCGGCACGCATCTAACCACTCAAACTCCAAATCTGTAGCGTGGGAACTTAGCATTTACGCTTTCGCTCGGACACTGCACTTCCTAGACAAGTGTACAAGCAATTTTAATTTCAAAAAATTCTTTTTTCAAACCTTAAATTTTAATTTTACGTGTGCTGTATTTTAGTGTGTTTTACTGCTTTAATGTGTTATTGTAACCTATCCATTGAAACCTGTTTCTTGGTCAATTTTTTTTTTCTTATTCTTATTCTTAAATAACATTGGTCTGGTACATCATCATCATCATCAGCCTATAGCAGTCCACTGCTGGACATAGGCCTCCCCCAATGAGCGCCATAGCGCCCTGTCTTCAGCTTGCCGCATCCAGCATCTACCTGCAGTCTTTCGCAGGTCGTCATCCCACCTGGTCGGAGGGCGTCCTACACTACGTTTGCCGAGTCGTACAATACTAATGTAAATTTAATCCTAGAATGCACAAACATACATAAATAAAAGAAACTTTTTAGAAGCTCCCCTAGCTTGTGCTGATTACTTCGCGTCACAATACATGTAAAAATGATTTGTTTTGTGTTGTAACTGAGCTTGGTCAATAAATGTCTCCAATTATGTACCTTAATTACTTTTAATAATTAAGCTTAATGCTTAATTTTTAAAAGTAATTAAGCTTAATGCTTAATTTTTAAAAGTAATTAAGGTATTGTAATAAAAGCCCATCCTTTGTACCCTTAGTAGTGCGATAAAGTTTAAATAAATAAATAAAATAGTATACAAATGCGGTAGAATAAACGCTCCGGGAAGTATCGACCTCTGTGGATGGCGGCGCAGTGAGCGAAATATGCCTGCGACGCACGGGTTCGATTCACGCTCGGGACAAATGTTTATACGATCTCCAGATAACGGTTCCGGTGTGAGAAAAAATAACTTATTACTCGTAAGTTATGTATTGAATTAAGTACAATATCAGTTATCTAGTACCCATAACACAAGCTCTGCTTAGCTTGGGGCTAGAAAATGCTGTGTGATTTGATTACCCAGCATTTTTTTAATGGAACTACATTAAGCTACCAATTGCTATTGGCTGTCGTCAGGTTCGCATGTCGTTGT
Source organism: Eupithecia dodoneata (assembly GCA_947044415.1). Lineage (NCBI taxonomy): Eukaryota > Metazoa > Arthropoda > Insecta > Lepidoptera > Geometridae > Eupithecia > Eupithecia dodoneata. The sequence goes on along the minus strand of OX345683.1, from coordinate 3,644,504 downwards.
AAGCATTATGAATTATATGTTTTTTAATTGTTGCAATAACTTAATCTTTTATGACGTAATTTATGACCGTTTACCAATAAAATGTTTATCTATTTATGTATCTGAGTGATAGAGAGACGCTCTTCATCGTCAGATCATATATATTAAAATCGATGATACCTATCTTTAACCAAGCAGGTATACAGTTGCATTGACTGACCATACTCATATTTTTTTGAGTTAAGAATTGAAGCCTGCCTGACTGACAAGAAACGAATTCGTTTTCGCTTTCGTTTCGAATCGCTTAATTGCATTTGTCTATGGATTCTTTGTGACCCTGGCTGGTTCATAATACTTTTGCCCTTAATGACAGGCGGCAAAACAAATATACTCTTGCATAAAAAAAAATATCCAGTACTAGCGACCTGCCCTGGCTTCGCACGGGTGCAAATGCATGTATTATATATGTACATATAAACCTTCCTACTGACCGCATCAAAATCCGTTGCGTAGTTTTAAAGATCTAAGCACAGGATGCTGGGCAGCACCAATAGCTTGGGGTTCTGGTGGACAGACATTGCAGTAGCCTGCAAAGGCACTGGATGTCAAGTCTAATGAACCCTTATGCTAAACAAATTAACTATATAAAATAAATGTTTTTGTTCATGTGAATAAATGATAAAAATAACTAACTATGTATTAAGTATTCCAGTTATCTACCCGCGGCTTCGCACGCTTTTCAAGTAGCCTATGTATGTGTTATGGGTACTAGATGACTGATATACATAATACAATACATTACATAGAAAACGACTTCAACACCCGAAGAATCTGCAGATCGTACGCGTAATTGTCTTCAGGCGCGAATCGAATCCTTCGTCGCAGGCGGACCTTCGCCCACCACGCCACAGAGGTCGTCGATGCTTTGCTGAAGTATCAAAATTCGTGCCTATTAGAACTAATTTGCATGTCAAATGCATGTTAAAGGATATAACTTTCAGTATTAATTAATTACTTGTTTCTGTTTATACGTAGTTAGCATATTTTATTTTGCATACACGTAGAACGTACGTTTACATCGATCTAGTAGATAGGCTAGTAGGGAAATTCATTTAGTAACGGATTCACAGCTCAGCCTCTGTTGTGATCGCTGCAAAAGCCTACGCGTTACAAAACTAAAAGAAGCGACAGCGATTTTCATGGAATTATTGACTCAGTGCCAATTACTGGTCACCGGATCAATGTAAGCACTGGACCGATGTAAACAAGCCTTCAATTTGCGCCTAGTAACTGCTATATTATTATGAGAAAAGGTTTGATTTTTTTTTTTGTATTGAATAGGCTCCGAACCTATTGGACCCATTTTAAAAATTCTTTCACCGTTGGGAAGCTACGCTATACCGGGTGACATAGGCTATATTATACTTTACAAATGTGAAATTCTAATTTAACGGGGGCGAAACTGCGGAAAAAACTAGTACCCTATAAGGACATATTAGCAAATTTGAGGTAAAATCTGCCACAAGACAGAAAGCTAGCTCAATTCCCTGGATCAATGCAAATACTGGACTGATGTAAACGACCCTTTACTTAACGCCCTTCACCCAGTAACGCATCCTCATCAACTCTCTGTAAGGGCGTGGCAGGAAAATTGCGATGTTAATCGAACCACCAACAGTACTGGTCCGTGAAAAACCTATTTGATATATTAATTTTAAAACTTAATTTATGATATTTCAAATAAATTCTTTAGCATTACTTGAGTTACCTCTAGGTTTGTAACAATCTGCAGTTAGCTTAACTGTGTCAATTATAATTTCAATACTAGTACTAATTTTCATAGGTATTCTTTAGTTGTTTCTTTATAAATAATATCTTTGTTTATGCAATCACTGGACCGATGTAAACGAGCCTTCACTTTGCGCCCTTCACCCAGTAACGCATCCTCTATAAGGGCGTGGCAGGAAAATTGCGATGTTAATTGAAACACCAACAGTAAGTATATGTACTGCTGGTGCTTGCAATTATTTTTCTTGAGGTGAATTATTTGTATTTACTTGCAAGTTGCACGGTTATGTAATATACAGGGTGTCCCATAATGAGTGGGACACCCTGTATAACCTTCAAGGTGCGCGGGAGCAAGTCCAATCAGACACAAAAACATAAATAAAACAAAGTAGAAGCTTATCGGAGATATTATAAAAATCTCTTGTATACATTTCGATGCGCGTTTACATGGGCAATGAAAGTGTTAAAATAACCTCCGCGGGAAGTTAATTAGGTGAAAGCTTAATGAATCTGTATTTTTATTATAATTTTTGGAGATATTGTTGAACAAAAAGGGGGTACTATGCGTTACGTTGATATGATCATTTCGTGTTAGCGCGAGATAATTTCTATTTGTGTATTTTTAGTTCTTTTTTGCTCTATAAGGAATACAACTAACGGAAAAGTTATTTGCCGCAAATCGTAGATAGATAGATAGATAACACTTTATTACACCACACAAAACTGAAAATAATACAGAGATAAAAACTAAGAACAAAGGTATAAAGGGCGGCCTTATCGCTGAGAGCGATCTCTTCCAGGCAACCTTGGGATGGACTAATCATATACATAATTTCTCATGGATTGGATCGTACATAATTTTCTATAAACCAATAATGATGATTGGGTGCATTTGGGATTTATGTTCATTTTAGACAAAAATCTCAAATTTTCCCAAATGGTTCAAAAATACCAATTCCATAAATGTCACTTACCATGTACACCATCAAGCACTGTTGCTAAAGATCCCTATTCTCCTGGTTTGGTGAACTGAAAGAGATTTTTTTATTAATATTTTTCAAACTTTTGGTAAATAAATTTTTTGTATTTATTTCTATATTTTTTTCATCTTTTATACATATTTATTATATTTTACACATGTTGTTAATAAAGTATCCAGTATTTTAAATCCAATTTATAACGTCAATATTGCTGCTGTATAATGTTATTAATGATAATATTGTTCTTCTGATAAATCATGTTGTGTTTGCAAGTTTAGGAACTCAATAGTCTATAAAGTTATAATTTTCACTTAACACGTTGAGTGCTGAAATCACACGGTATGTGTTTTCTACAAGTGACTAATATGCGTAAATCCACACTAGCGCAGCGGCTGAGAAAATACAGATCTTTGTGACTCGGCACAGCCGTAATATTTTTCGAACGAAACACATGTGCGGTGCAATACAACCGCTGTGTAGAGCGGCAGCACGAAACACTTTGACTGCGGTTTTTTTTCGACGACTGCGATCTTTTTTTTAACCTAAAAAATTCGTGCTGCCGCTCTACACAGCGGTTGTGTTGCGCCGCACATGCGTTTCGTTCGAAAAATATTACGGCTGTGCTGAGTCACAAAGATCTGTATTTTCTCAGCCGCTGCGCTAGTGTGGATTTACGCATATAAGTCACTTGTAGAAAACACATACCGTGTGATTTCAGCAATCGAAGTGTTAAATCCAATTTATAACGTTAATATTGCTGCTGTATAATGTTATTAATGATAATATTGTTCTTCTGATAAATCATGTTGTGTTTGCAAGTTTAGGAACTCAATAGTCTATGAAGTTATAATTTTCACACAATATTAAGATTCAATTGTCTTCTGTTTTGTATGCCAATAAAGCAAATTTCATTTCATTTCATTAAAACACTATTTATATTGTGCCTGGGTGTCATTCGATTATTTGAACACTAGGAACCTATTTATATCGTGCCTGGTTGTCAAAGAATTTCTAGAATTGGATACCTACAAAAAATATATTCCTGAGACTACGTATGCTAAACCATCTTCAATAATTCTTTTAGGTGCCTCTGCTAGATCAAATCATCACATATATTGAGATCATCTGATTATGAACAAGAAAGTCTATAGCACATACATTCAGGACAGTTACCATGTCACAAAATATATAAATGTAATGTATATATAATATAATGTATTCATAAACTTAATCTCATCTTTATATACTACATTTTATATTGATGGCTTCAGATAACATGAATTTAATTCATTTAATTGTAATGATAGCTGCGAAATATTTCAAACTAGCTATTTCCCGCGGTTTTACCGGCGTTATATTCAAATTTGACATTTCTAAATTTTAATATAGCCTATGTTCACCGCAGATGGTGTAGCTTCCCAACGGTGAAATATTTTTTCAAATCGGTTCAGTAGTTTCGGAGTCTATTCAATACAAACAAACAAAATCAAAACTTTCTTCCTTATAATATTAGTATAGATAAGTGAAATAAATTTATAATCTAACAAACTTACCAAAAAGTAGACACCAAACATCCATACCACGATGACAGCTTCCAACCATTTTTATAACTACGAATATTAAAATAATTTCATTTATTTACTTTTTTTTTTAAATAACCTGAGCAAAACTTATCACTATTACTGGCCTTATAATACTTTTAATTATAAATCACATCTAACTTATTTATATATGATACTGGCCGGTTTTGAGGCAAACGTTTACTATTACATTGTTCTAAAACTTGCAATTCTTTTTAGCTCTATTCGTAGATCTGAAACAAATAAAAAATTACTGTTAGTACATACTTATCCATCATTTTACCTGTTTGTGCTTTTGTACTGAGTTGTGTTAGTGCACAGAGTCTAATGTTTTGCTAAGTTAGTAATCTACTTAAATAAATTTAAAAAAAAAGCCTTTTATTCCATAATGTTAATTAAACATTGATTAAAATAGTTTGTATTAATTAAAAATGTACACAATATGTCAAATATAATAAAATTAATGTAAGTTTTAATTATTAAAGTGGTTGCTTTGTATTGAATTTGATTTAGATGTTTGTTTCATTTGAATTTAAATGTTAAAATTAATTAGTAGTTTGGACCCCTCTCAGATAAAGGCCTAAGTAATTTACTTACTTCATAGTAAAACTTTTATTTAACTATGATGTTGATAGTGTGGTAAGTAAATCTTGATGCATGCATGATTTACTTACCACACTGTGAAACAGCTATTTAATATTTTAGTTTTAGTTTAACTACGAACTACTAACAACATATTTAATAATTTAGTTCTAGTTCAAACTTTTGACATTTCATAAAAATTCTTTAGCATCAGTTGAGTTACCTTTAGGTTTGTAAGTCTGCATTTAGCTTAACTGTTTCAATTGTAAATTAAACACATATTATACTAGTTCTTATTTTATTGGTATTCTTTAGTCATTTCTTTATAAATAATATCTTTCAATGATTAGTAATGTCATGTTAGGGAGCCAATCGCTTTTATAAACCCCTTATAGGAAGAAATGTTCGCATGTGCATCAAATAAATGAATGTCTATGTGAATTGTTTGTTCTATGTTGTTAGAAATTATAATAAATAAGTAGGAAAGCTTCTATCAACACCTTCATAGGTCTAATGTATGACAGTTATTGTTGGAAAGAAATACGTAAAATATTTTCTGATTTGTCTGTGTGTCCTACCAAGCTAAGCTAACTAATACCAAAGGGCGCAAAAACTTGCTATTGCCAATAATATTTAATGTGCTACAAAATGTAAATAAACAAGCAGTAAAACAGGTAGGTATGCGATCAAGACTGTTTAAAGCAAATAATTATAGGCAAGCAATCTTTTCCTTTTACAGTTTACCTAAGTACCTACTTGCAAAAGTTTTAAAGTTTTTGTTACAAACCTGAATAAAATAAGAAACGTCCTTTGTCACACAAACGTTTTTCACAAAGCACCTTTTGTAACACTCTAGAATCTAGAAATTCGAACAATAATTTTGTAATAAACACAGAGAGAAATCAAGAAACAAAGTTGAAAAACGAAAACAAACAAAAGTTTTCATGAAACCGAAACGTCACCTCACACGTAAATATTTTCATCGAACTGTCAAAATTAGGTTACCCGTTCAGAAAAAAGTGGAGAAAAAATTCATGCACTTTCGTAGATAGCGGAAACATTTCAACTCTTCCGGTTTATAGCTTGCAAAATAAAAGTGAAAAATTACGTTTCGTTCTTAGTTTTATGATTTGTGTTTCGATTTTCGGACGCGAATAAAATCGCTATTCGGTTTAGCCGCTTCAAGCAGCATTCTAATACTGACTGTTGAGTCAAATGTAGTTTAGTTCGCCAGTCGCCAGGCTTGCCTACTGATCCACCGATTTACCCACAATGCCATAATCATTATGGGGACAATTACAAAACACCACAATTCTGTTTCGGTTGCGTGATTTACGCGCAATGACCCTAATATTTTCATGATCGCCTGAGGCCAAACAATAAACTTTCAGAAGAGCTGTTCTATTCATAACATGATAAATCGACTAATTTGCTAAATTAGTTTTTATTGTTCAATGATATTCGATAGGTTTATAGGTAATTAATAAAAGATGTAAAAACACGGTTTGGTATATTTGTACCTAAAATAAACGATATCATCTTACCAACATACAATCTACAGTCAGAAAAACAAAATTGACTTTCATTTTATTACTTCGGGACTTTGAGAGAACGTAGCAGCCTACGTTCCGTAACTAGATCTAACTAGCGCCATCTATTGACGAGTAGCGGAACTAATGGGTATACAAAATTGAAAACGACGTTTTACTCCAATAAATATTTAATTATTTATCCGAATGTTTATAAGTACAATGCATATTTTCATCAGAATCTGGAATTTTCCTCCTCTTTCTGTAATGTTCAATCCGTTCTTCTAAGCTTGCTGAAAAAAAAGAAGCAGAGATTAGTAAATTATGTTTTTTCAGCTCTGTATTGATTTGACTCGATAGTTAAATGTCGACGGCTCGGAATTTTAGTAGAGTTTATTGCTCATTTGCAGCTTGCATTGCAACGGGAAGTGTGAACGCGTTAATCATCGGTAAATTATCAGATTTTTTGTATCTTTTGCGATCAATAAGTATTCTATCTTTCTAGTATTAAGCTTCGACAATTTTCACCTATTCGCTATGAACCTATGCTTAAAAAACTCAGAAATTGTTGTCGTTTTGGAGTCTATTGACTTAAAGACTAAAGAAATAATAAAATATTAGTTATTAAAATGTGAAAGAAAGTTTCGGACGGCCGCTGGGGCAAACGTGTTGTAAACGGTAAACGTAGTGTAGGACGCCCGCCGACCAGGTGGGATGACGACCTGCGAAAGACTGCAGGTAGATGCTGGATGCGGCAAGCTAAAGACGGGGCGCTATGGCGCTCATTGGGGGAGGTCCCTATGTCCAGCAGTGGACTTATATAGGCTGCTGATGATGATGAAAGAAAGTTTAGGCAGAGATGCGCCGTTGACTTGTATACCCTTAAAGGAGACAGTTACTTATAAACTACAACCTAAGGCTACTTAACAACTTACTTCTTTTAAGTCTTTTTAAGTCGTGTGCTGTATTTGCTTACTATAGTTAGATAATTAAGTCTCCATCAGAATAAATATATTTTCATTTAATTTTTTAACTTACAGATACTTAATGGCGATAGTTACTTACAACATAGGTCATCGTCATCATCATCAGCCTATAGCAGTCCACTGCTGGACATAGGCCTCCCCCAATGAGCGCCATAGCGCCCCGTCTTCAGCTTGCCGCATCCAGCATCTACCTGCAGTCTTTCGCAGGTCGTCATCCCACCTGGTCGGAGGGCGTCCTACACTACGTTTGCCGAGTCGTGGTCTCCACTCAAGAACACGTTTGCCCCATCGGCCGTCGGTTCTTCGCGAGAAATGGCCGGCCCACTGCCACTTCAGCTTGCTAATTCTCAGAGCTATGTCGATATCCTTGGTTCTCTGTCGGATGTATTCGTTGCGAATCCTATCCTTCAGAGAAACTCCGACAACATACAACACAGGTACAACTAACATATTGCTCAATAAATATTGCCACTTTTATGTAGTGATATTTTAACTTACAGCAAGTATGTCTTTTCAATAACGGCGTATAAACCCTGGGTTCTGTTCCCGTGGTCAGACAATCTGTGTAAGCTATGATATCTCTTTCACTCCCTGCATCGTTGCCATCTTCCGTCCTTTTCTTTGCTTCTTGATATTTTGATTCCAAATCTTTTATGCAGTCTTTTAGCATTGTGCCTCTGAAATTTGACAACACCTTATTTAGACTCGGTTCTAGATACCAAGATATTTTTTGTTAGCATATACATTTATGTACGAAAGCTTAACTAAAACCTAGCAATAATTGGCCAGGCCTGGCCGGACGGCGTCCTATACTACGTTAGCCGAGTCGCGGTCTCTACTCAATAACACGTTTACCCCAGCGGTTGTCGGTTCTTAGCGAGATATGACTGGCCCACTGCCTCTTCAGCTTGCTAATTCTTTGAGCTGTCGATAACTTTGTCGGATGTATTCGTTGCGAATCCTATCCTCCAGAGAAACTCCGAGCGTAGCTCTTTCCATAGCTCGCTGAGCGACTTTGAACTGGTGGACCAGCCCTATCGTGAGTGTCCACGTCTCAGCTCCGTAGGTCATAACGGGTAGGACGCACTGGTTGAACACTAAAAAGTCATACTCACTTGATATTCTGAAGAGACCACATATTTTGTAGTTGCGATATTACTTTCCCCAGATCCTCTGTATCGTATATCCAGCTAGAATCTATGTCATAGCTACAGTTAAATAGATTCAAGGGCACATCTATAGCCATATGATATTGCGGTTTCCTGCAAATAATAAATAATAATAAATAATGCTGGACAATTCACACAGCATTATCTAGCCCCATGGTAAGCAGAGCTTGTGTTATGGGTACTAGATAACTGATATACATAATACAATACATTACATAGATAGATATTTTTTATTATACATAGAAAACGACCAGAACACCCGAAACAAATATCTGCAGATCGTACACACAATTGTTCCGAGGCGGGAATCGAACCCGCAACCTCCTGCGTCGCAGACGGACCTTCGCCCACCGCGCCACATCGGTCTTCAAATTTAAACAAAAATAAATTACATTAATAAAAATAATAGATTAACTCTCTCAAATGGCCTCTGTGCTTCTGGATTCATCATCATCAGCCTATAGCAGTCCACTGCTGGACATAGGCCTCCCCCAAAGAGCGCCATAGCGCCCTGTCTTCAGCTTGCCGCATCCAGCATCTACCTGCAATCTTTCGCAGGTCGTCATCCCACCTGGTCGGAGGGCGTTCCTACATTACGTTTACCGAGTCGCGGTCTCCACTCAATCCATCCATACTTCAATCTAAGCATCCAAACTTTCGCATTTATAATATTAGTGTAACGGTATACAATAAAGCATTTCGTTATTTGTACACAACTTACTTTTCATAAGTCGTAACATCAAACAGATTTGTAACAACATCTTGCGTCTCTTTCCCACTACCGATCAGCAGTATAATTGCCATAGTACACCGGATTTGGTGCCATAGGAATGCGTTGCCTTCAATCAGTAGAAAGTACATTGATGTAGCTGAAAAAAGATAGAGATATTTTTTAAGCAATAAGGCCACCCATTGTAGTTATTTTGTATTTCTAACGTCTTTTTGTTTTGACTTGTCTAAGTGCTTATTTTGACTTGTCTAAGTCCTTATTTTGACTTGTCTAAGTGCTTATTTTGACTTGTCTAAGTGCTTATTTTTTACTCGTCTATGTGCTTACTTTGACTTGTCTAAGTGCTTACTTTGACTTGTCTAAGTGCTTACTTTGATTTGTCTAAGTGCTTACTTTGACTTGTCTAAGTGATTACTTTGACTTGTCTAAGTGATTACTTTGACTTGTCTAAGTGCTTACTTTGACTTGTATAATTGCTATTTTGTAAGAAACCAAAGAAATAAAGAACACTGAATTAGAATATAACGTGGCTTTATTTGTATGGAATTTTCTAAATCAGTTAGATAGATCCAGAGATTACCCTCTACAGCCTCACAAACTTTACTTCACTATGATATTATTAGCTGCGCCACGCGGCTTCGCCCGCGTGGTGATCTATGTGTCAAATGGTTTATAAACTTATATCCTCTTGAATCACTCTATCTATTAAAAAAACCGCATCAAAATCCGTTGCGTAGTTTTAAAGATCTAAGCATACATAGGGACATACAGACAGCGGGAAGCGACTTTGTTTTATACTATGTAGTGATGACAGGCCCTCCGACCAGGTGGGATGACGACCTGCGAAAGACTGCAGGTAAATGCTGGATGCGGCAAGCTGAAGACAGGGCGCTATGGCGCTCATTGGGGGAGGCCTATGTCCAGCAGTGGACTGCTATAGGCGGATGATGATTATTAAAAATATATATAAATACAATACACTAAAATACTCACGCAAATCAACATCACCATCATCAACCGGCAACACATCAGCGTTCAAAACGGTCCGTCTGAACTCTGTCACTCCGTTGCCTACATCCATCTTACAGAAGTTCCTGAAGTCGTGGTTTCCTATGAGCAGTCTGCAGGCTTCCTTCATAGTTTGTATTGAGAGAGAGCCTCGCGGGAAGTAATATTTGTACATTCGTTGCTTGCAATCGAATCTGTAATTATAGGGAAATATGATGTTATTTAATATATGATAGGTTATATTAAGCTGGTATTCCGAGGCACACTAGCGCCGGCACCTTATTTCATCTTATTACTAGCTGCTCTCTGCGGTTACGCCCGCATGGAAAATATGCAGGAAATATGGTAAAATTTACCATATTTTCTCACCGTTTAAACCTGCCCTGGACTACGACAATCATTTCAAAAGCAAAATCAACTAAATCGGCCCAGCCGTTCTCTCGAGTTTTAGCGAGACTAACGAACAGCAATTAATTGATATATATATATATGTATCCACGACATCAAGTGTATCAACATAATTGCATATCCATAATCATCATCATCATCATCAGCCTATAGCAGTCCACTGCTGGACATAGGCCTCCCCCAATGAGCGCCATAGCGCCCTGTCTTCAGCTTGCCGCATCCAGCATCTACCTGCAGTCTTTCGCAGGTCGTCATCCCACCTGGTCGGAGGGCGTCCTACACTACGTTTGCCGAGTCGTGGTCTCCACTCAAGAACACGTTTGCCCCATCGGCCGTCGGTTCTTCGCGAGATATGGCCGGCCCACTGCCACTTCAGCTTGCTAATTCTTTGAGCTATGTCGATAACCTTGGTTCTCTGTCGGATGTATTCGTTACGAATCCTATCCTTCAGAGAAACTCCGAGCATAGCTCTTTCCATAGCTCGCTGAGCGACTTTGAACTGGTGGACCAGCCCTATCGTGAGTGTCCACGTCTCCATAATTGCATAGACATAATTGAATGTAAACATTAATTGGAGAAGCCACTGGTTCCTGAAACACAGTTTTTTTACTAGTTCAGGAGGCTATGGACTCGTATTGCCCGTTTCACTGTCTATTTTGTCAATAATTAACATTTTTACTTTCTTTTTACTTTTACTTATTAACATGTACCTACGGTGGAATAAATGAAATGAATTGCAAATTAAATATAAATGATTATGCTGAAAAATTAAATTTCAAAAATGTATTTGGGCAGTTTGTGATACCTATTTTTGTTTTTTTTTAATGTCTCTGTAATAGTTTTATTTTATATAGTTTACGCAGAGATACGAAGTTGCCCTTGGCGGCCACCGAACTCTATTTTCGCCTAAACTTTACAAAATAAAACTAATACATAGGCATTACAAAGCGTATAATAGGTATCACAAACTGCCCAATGAAATCGTCAAAATTTTCTTTGTTCAACGTAATCACTACATAGTATAAAAAAATAAAAATAAATTAATCTTCTTCCTGACATTATTTCATTGTATTTTCCTTGTATATTATTTAATTTTGTACTGATGATGATGATTTTTAGTATAGTTTGACAATAATAAATAAATAAATAATGCTGGACAATTCACACAGCATTATCTAGCCCCATGGTAAGCAGAGCTTGTGTTATGGGTACTAGATAACTGATATACATAATACAATACATTACATAGATATATATTTTTTATTATACATAGAAAACGATCAGAACACCCGAAACAAATATCTGCAGATCGTACACACATTTGTTCCGAGGCGGGAATCGAGCCCGCAACCTCCTGCGTCGCAGGCGGACCTTCGCCCACCGCGCCACATCGGTCGTCCAATACACTTATACAGCAGATTACTTTGACATTTTATCTAATTTATTATTCCATTTAACTTATACCATTATTTATTATCTGTTTTATTGTGACAAATTATTATAAACTAGCTGCGCCCCGGGGCTTCGCCCCCGTGGAAATCGATTTGTCAAATGGTTTTTTTTAATATCCTATGTTAGACTCTTGTTCTAACCTACCTTCTAATTTCCTACCTTCTAATTCCTAATTTTCAGCTAAATCTGTTCAGCCGTTCTCGAGTTATAAGTGTTGTAACAAACACGACTTTCTTTTATATTATATAGATTTATTTTAATTTTTTAAAAGAAGGCATGTCTGTCTGCTTTTCTTTGCACAATGTCCTATGGTGTTTCCTTTGTCAAAAGTTAGTGTTATAATAAAAATGTAATTTGTCTTTTAAAATAGTATTTAACGACATCAAGTGTAACATTGTGTACCTACGGTGGAAATAAATAAACTAAAGTCACTTCCCGCTGACTGTCTGTCCCAATGTATGCTTAGACCTTTAAAACTACGCAACGGATTTTGATGCGGTATTTTTATCACTTTGAGTGCTGAAATCACACGGTATGTGTTTTCTACACAAGTGACTAATATGCGTAAATCCACACTAGCGCAGCGGCTGAGAAAAGATCTTTGTGACTCAGCACAGCCGTAATATTTTTCGAACGAAACGCATGTGCGGCGCAACACAACCGCTGTGTAGAGCGGCAGCACGAATTTTTTAGGTTAAAAAAAGATCGCAGTCGTCGAAAAAAAAACCGCAGTCAAAGTGTTAATAGATAGATTGATTCAAAAGGAAGTTTCATAAACCATTTGACACATCGATTTCCACGCGGGCGAAGCCGCGGGGCGCAGCTGGTAATAAGATAAAACAGGTGGCGGCGCTCGTAGGGTACTTGGCGTACCAAACATAATGGAATGAGGATGTAGTAATTTGAGCCTTCATACCTAGATAGACGATTATCTATACGAATCAATTAAAAAAACATAGATTTTCTAAAGTCGGGTGCTGAGTTTTTTTCAAAGTGGCCAAACTTTTTTTTTGAGCTACTACAAAAAAACAAATTCACTACAATCAACTACAAACGATTAGCTATCTATAGGAATCAAATAAAAAACAATCGATTTTCCAAAGACTGGTGCCAAGTTCACATAGCCCATACCTAGAACTGAAGTCCGGTTTATCTTGACTAATCGGCATCCAAGCCACTGCCCTGATATCCTTGGGCAGCAAGCGATTCAGTATTTTGCAGTAGGGTAACTCATTAGCTATCGATTCCGGTTCATCTTGAATCTCTATGTGGTATTTACTTCTTAGTAGTATGGATATCACCTGGAACAATTAATATATATATTTTAGTGTTGTATACATTAAAATATAGCTATTACCAGAAGACAGAAGGTTATTGGGATTATACTCTCGTTAAATAATACGAAATCAGTAGGTTTTGACAACATTTCTACTCACATACTAAAACAATGTGTTTTCATAATATGTCCGGTTCTAAAATATCTTATCAACCTCTCTATCTCTCAGGGTACTTTCCCTGATAGGCTTAAACTATCGGTCGTGAAACCTTTGCATAAAAAAGGGAGCTACAAAGAGTTAAACAATTATAGACCCATAACTCTTATTCCTATTTTTGCTAAGATCTTTGAGAAAGCTATTCATCGTCGCCTAACAAAATTTCTTGATAAGCATAACATAATAGCGGAAGAACAGAACGGCTTTCAAAAAAACAAATCTACTACACTAGCAGCATTTGCCCTTGTGCGCAAAGTTGTTGATTTTGTTGACAGGCGTATACCAGTTTCGGTTATATTTTTTGACATGAGCAAAGCATTTGACTTTGTAGACCATAATATACTGCTAAAAAAATGTGACATGTACGGAATAAGAGGCCTTGCTCTAGATTGGTTAAAAAGCTATCTAACTGAGCGGAAACAATACGTTGAAGTTAAAAACTTAAATAATAATGACATGTTATCGACTACATTTAAATCTAGTGCTAAACTTAATAATTTTGGTGTGCCGCAGGGCAGTATTCTGGGACCGTTGTTATTTCTCCTCTATATTAATGATCTGCCGAATATCACTAAAAATCAATGTGTTCTTTTCGCTGACGATGTCTCGATAGTAGTTGCCGATGAGAAGAAGGATGGAACTCTAATTGACTGTCTTGCCTCGGAGGCTGAATCTGTGGTAAATTGGCTAGAGTGTAATAATTTACAAGCTAATATTTCAAAAACTAAATATGTACATTTTCAAAATCATAATAATAACATGAATTCTAATAATAATGATATATACAATGGCACTTTGACATGTAGAAAAGAATTAATTGAAAAGACTGACGAAATAAAATTCCTAGGTATAATATTAGACAAACATATTAATTGGAAATCGCATATTCAACAAATGAGCAAAAAACTTAATCGTTTTGTATTTGCTCTTAAAAGATTAAGAAGAACATCAGGCCAACAAACTGCTTTAACCGCATATTTTGGCTACGTCACCTCAGTACTTGGGTATGGTCTTTTGCTTTTCGGAAACTCTACGCACATCAAAAGAGCTTTCATTATTCAAAAAAAGTGTGTAAGAGCCGTCTTTGGAATAAGCCCATTAGAGTCATGCAAACCTCTCTTTAAGAAACATAAACTCCTAACCTTATCTAGTCTATACATATTTCAAATTGGCTGTTTTGTTAAAGAGCATGCTTCATTCTTTAACCAGTATAAAGACAAAACCAACTCTGTCATAAAAAATAGGGATCCCACGAGGCTTATATTGCCCTCACACAGAACAGCACTGAGTGCGAAAAATTGCTCTACCATGACTGTCAAAGTATATAATAAAATTCCAAGAGACATAAGAGAACTGCCTACTTGTAAATTTAAGACAAAACTCCGTATGTGGCTCATAGAGAAATGTTTTTATGACATCAAAGAACTATGACATTAAATATTATAATCATTAAATTACCTAGTTATATAAGTTTAATATTGTACGTCCATAATTAATGGATAAACTGTTGATTCACCTAGCTTTTAAGATCTTTTTGTACACAGTTTCTACAATAAATTTATTTCATTTCATTTCATTACATTATATCAGCCACATCAATAAACACCTTAAATCATAAACTGGACAACTGGTTACGAGACAAAAATAATAAACTAAAAAAAGTAACGCAATTAACAAATTCAACACTGTATGATATAGACGCATCAGCCACATGCTGCTCGTCTATTAACAGTATATAAATAAATATAGGTGAAGTTATATAATATGAAAGAAAAACTGGTGCCGTGTGGTGCCGGCTTAGAATTTGCACCAGCCCAACTCTTCCCGCGGGTGTCTAGAGAGGCGACTAAGGGATATACACCGGGGGCGGGCAGCAGCGCCGAGTGCAGAACAATTTAACACCGAACTGCGATCCCCAACCATATGCCTAGCTTGGAGATAATGGGCATTACGTCCCATAAGATAAAAGCCAATAAGGCGCTTATTGGGGGGAGCCCAGCAGTGGACCTATATAGGATGTTGGGGTGAGGTGAGGAAATAAGATAAAAACTGTAGCTGGGCGACAGTGAAGTCGTGAAACCAGAGACAAGATGAAAATTGAGAATAATCATTATTTTATCAAATAAGGTCTAAGTATGTGAGACAGCGTGAAAGAGGCGGTCAGTCTTTTTCAGCTTTTCAGCCCTAATCTATGTATATATATATACCTACTTATAATAACACAGTAATCGGATGGTTTTCTATTCCTGTCGTTTTCATATATATATACAGTAATACCCCGCCTTACGCGAGGGATACGTTCCGCAAAAAATATCATTAAGTGAAATTCGCGTATCTCGTGATTTGCAATTATATATAGCCAGAGGTATTTATACAAATATATACAATTCATTTGAATCATTCACTGAATTCTGAGAACACTTTATGCAATATGTATTACTTACATCATTTTCTTACAGAACAATACACCTATTGGCTTTTGGGTAGCGGTTTTTTTGTAAAATACGTTCAGAACAGATTCGTTTAATACGCGAAATTTGAAATTCGCAATAAAACGAAACCGCGTATAATAGGGTCGCGTAAAGCGGGGTATTACCATTGAAACATTATTTACCTGTCCATAAGCACTAACTCCTTTATCTGTCCTTCCACAGCGATGATACCTCGACTTCTCTCTGCTTTCTATCAGACATGTTTTACCCAGCGCCTCGAAGAGATGGTGCTCTATGGTCTGAGCCGTGTCTTCTTGGACCACGAAGCCTTGGTAGTCCCAGCCGAAGTAGAGAATGCGGATGAGGACGTGGCGGAAGTGAGATCTGAGGATTTTATAATATATTTATAGATAGATAGAAACCTATATATTTACCACATAAAACTGAAAACAATACAGGAATAAACAATAGAATAGAGCCTGTGCAAAAAGAGAAGTCTTGTTGCGACAC
This sequence comes from Eupithecia dodoneata, assembly GCA_947044415.1. NCBI lineage: Eukaryota > Metazoa > Arthropoda > Insecta > Lepidoptera > Geometridae > Eupithecia > Eupithecia dodoneata. The sequence goes on along the minus strand of OX345683.1, from coordinate 3,627,878 downwards.
GGTGAACTAACATATTAACGCAACAAAAGTAGTACATTGGTACGCGCGCCCTCCATTCCTAGGAGACTTCTCTTTTTGCACAGACTAGGGAAGTATTTACAGCAGCCTTATAATTCTAGCTTTTGTGTAAATAACTTCATAGAATTTTATTAAGAATCTTGCAATTGTACAATATGACTTGCCTTGTATAACTTCCGATGTTATATTGGTGAATAAATAGAACTACTAGAAAATTGGTCTTTGTAAAACCTAGTGTGTGTCAAAATAATAGAATGGGAATTGTTGATGAGTTTACTTATATTATTAGAAATAAATTTAATAATGCATTTACTGCACGGAGGAACCAGGGGGAGGTTTATGCCCAGCAGTGGGACACAAGGGTAATTGTCATGGTCAAACTTACTTGCTGAAATCAAAGGCTTTTTGTTTATCTTTTTTCGTAATTATAGAATTTTCAGACACCTTCTTACTGATGATATTCTTTAGATTAAAGTTATGAGTTTCTAACTGAATGATTCTATCAGCTAGTTCCTGTAAATAAAATAATTTATTGACTAAATAAGATGAAGAAGAGGTTATGTTGAGTTTTACGGGTTTTCGTTTTATTTATACCTCTTTCGATAAAGCTAAAAGTTCCTCCCGAGTCACATTTTTTGCCTTTTTTGTTTTTTTAGGCACCTTATCCATTGTAATGAAGTAATTATTGAAATTATACAATTCTTTTAATATCTACAAAGTACAAAACCAAAACAAACCAGTTTTTTTTTAACTTGGTTGATATTTGACATTGACATTTATCCATACATGTGACTGATTTCGTAGTGACATCTCTTGTTGAGTAGAAAAGCTTACGCGATTCTAAGAAGTTTTGTTAAAAAAACGTCAAAGCCGCCGCCATCCTCGCCAGGGGCACAGTACACATATAGAACAGTATGGAAACTAAGCCTAGTTGATGAAATAAATACCTACGCTCCATTATAGCACTAGGGTTGTCACTTTTCTTGTTTTTGATATATTTTTTTTATTAAGACGATTTTTTTCTGTACTGATCAATAAATGGAATTGAAATAACTAGCTTACAAATGTGGTCTGGTATAATATAATAATATCTTCGTCTGGTCGAAGCGACGCGTGATCCGAGATCTGACGAGTATGTTGCGCAGCGCATCAGCCAGCATTGCCATACAGCGTGGCAATGCAACCAGCGTCTTGGGGACGCTTCCGACTGGTATTGATATGGGTCAATTGAGCTACCTGTAGATTGTTTACAATAGTCTGCAGTTAGGTCAATTGTCTAACTAGTTAAATTTTCTTTGTTAGTAAAGTATTTGCTTACAAATACAATTTAAATAGGTAATCTCATGGCGTCGCGTGTGAGCCGCGGTTGGACGTAAACGTTTCGTGAGCTCGTCGGAGCGGGCGCACGCAGACATTGTAGCGCAGGCAGCGCGCGCGCAACGCTCATGAGCGGCTGCGAACCGTACCGCGTTTCAAAATCCGAGTTGATAATTTATAGCAGCCGCCATCTTGGATTCGTTGCGTTTATGAGTGACAGAGATAAGGACATATTATGCCGTGCGGCGTCTCGTCTGTTCGAACTAAAATCACTGTTGCCGCTTTGCGTTGTCTGCTCAAACATTGCTAGGTAGGTATTAGGCTACTTTAATAAATTATCGCCAAGTTATTATTTCTTTACAATGAGTATGACGTCTCTATTTGTAAAATCTCATTAAATAAATAAATAAATAATGCTGCTAAAAATTCACACAGCATTATCTAGCCCCATGGTAAGCAGAGCTTGTGTTATGGGTACTAGATAACTGATATACATAATACAATATATTACATAGATAGATATTTTTTTATTATACATAGAAAACGACCAGAACATCCGGAACAAATATCTGCAGATCGTACACACAATTGTTCCGAGGCGGGAATCGAACCCGCAACCTTCTGCGTCGCAGGCGGACCTTCGCCCACCGCGCCACATCGGTCGTCAATTGACTTTAAAAATCCTCAAAACCGCAGCCATTCTTGATTTACATATAAGTTCACGGATTCATTATGTATGATCGATTACACGGACTCATTATTCTATAACAATCATAATAATAAATTATTCTTACCTTTCAAAATCAGCAGGAAGTTTAAAAAACGACAGCTCCGCTTTTGATGAAGCCGAGTTCATACAGCCGTATGCAACGCAATATCTGTAGCGGGTCATTTTTCACTTTCACGCGACCGCACGCCTAGACGCGACAACCGCTACCTGAGCATCCCCGAGAATCACCCAGAAGCCGTGTCGATGTGCATGTTTGTGTGAGTGTGCCGTTTCGAGTGTTTGTTCCTAGTTTCCGTACTGTATATACTTATACTGAGCCAGGGGCGCCAGCCACTTGACTATCGGTTATCGGAAACAAACTGCGTGAAGAGGCCTGAAAATCTATAATGCGAAAATATTATTCTCTATTGCAAGTGATAACTCTCAACTGTCTTAAAATAACGAAGGCCGCCACACCTTCGTCATTTTATCAGAGCTGAGAGTTTGTCAGCGGAACGATTACCTATGAAGTTGGGGTCTATGTAGAAAAGTACTTTGTGGTTGGGGTCATGACTTTGGCAAAATGATATTGGCTAGCAAGTTGTTGTTTGTTTGTAAAGTTTAGGCAGAAGAGGTACGAAAATAAGAGTTTGGTGGCCACGGCCACCAACGGCAACTTCTTATCTCTGTCTAAAGTCTAAACCAGTAGTTCCCAAAGTGGTCCAGGTGGACCCCCAGGGGTCCACGGGAGACTCGACGGGGGTCTACGTTGGCGTGACAAAAAATTGGGGGTTCACAATTCGTAAGCGGGGGTCCACGAAAATGTATCTGCTATCGATAGTGAAGAACTAAAATGTTGGCTTGACTTCACCTATCAATGTAGGCAGATAATATTTTAGGAAGCTCGGCGACTGTTACTTTTGCCTTTGGCCAACTTTACTTTTTTGACATCCACTTACAGCGCAATCAATTAATTAATTAACCAATAAATTCTCACTTTTTTCGAAAACTATTTATTCGTGGTTGGAACTCAGCTGCAACGCAATTCCCATAGTTAGATCTAAACTTCACATTTTTTGTCGAATTTTGGGAATATGGTAGAAATGTAGCTGCAGGGGGTCCACCGAAACCAGCAAAATTTTGAAAGTGGTCTATGAGGAAAAAAGGTCTGGGAACCTCTGGTCTAAACTATACAAAATAAAACGATTACAGAGGTATTAAGAACAGCTTATTTAATTCAAGCTTAATTCAAGCTGCCCAATGAAATGTAATTTCCTTTGTTCATAAATAATTATGTATCTAATAGGATAAAATAGGTGGCGGCGCTAGTGTACCTCGGGGTATAGCAAAAAGCCAACTTAATTATTCATAACGGGCACTAGTACCAACAATTTTACGAAATAGAACATTGCAAGTCCTTAGGTGGTCATTTTACAGGAAAATCATAATTACCTTCGAACCCCAAGCTCTATCACCTACGTCACCCAGCAGGTGGTCATTCCAAATTCTATAATTATCTGACACTACTCGGTTCTCTTGAGAATATAGTAGTGGTGAGTGATGGATGACGCAGTTTGCCCACTAGGTAGGCACGTCATCACTTGCATTATTGAATGAGTGACGTAATACCGAGGAGGATCTATTTTACGCGTACCTAAGTAGGACCTCCTTGGTAAACCTCTAGGTAAGTAGGACCTCCTTGCCATGATGACGAATGGATCAAGAGTTGTAAGGTCGATTTTCGCTACGTACCTACGGCTAATAAAAAAATAAGAATAGATTATTTATGTATTAAAGTATCTATATAGCCTGTATTATACAGACTATATATACCTATTTAATTACCCTTTTACAGTATAGGTACGTATACATGCATTTAAGGTAATTTTTTTACACCTACACCTACATTATTTGAGTTTTAGTAAGGATCCCTAATTTTTTTGAAAAGAATATAGCCTATGTTCACCGGGATAGTGTAGCTTCCCAACGGTGAAGGAATTTTTCAAATCGGTTTAGTAGTTTCGGAGCCTATTCAATACAAACAAACAAATAATCAAATCTTTCCTCTTTATAATAGTAGTATAGATTAACAATAAATAAGTTACTTACATGAGAAACATATAAGCTAAGAACCAGTTTTTTTATGTTTAGTCCAGTAGCGTGACATCCGTCAAGTAGGTATATTTTAATCTTTGTAATTTGGTTTTAAACACGCCAGACGTTCCAGCACCTTTGACGTAACTTCAGGTAGCCTGCTAAAGAACTGGGAACTAAAAGGGTTGAGCCAAGTTCGAACCTAAGACCTTCAAATTTCAAATTTACTAAAGTCACCACTAAGCTCGTAGGTAAACACTTACAGAATGACAGCCTGACCTATTATTTTCTGATAGGTTTATTTTCGTAGAAAACACATAAATATTGATATTTAGTTTGAGGTCGTAGGTATTCTAGTAAGAAGGTTCTGAACTCCTTGTGTGTTCGAACTTTTGAATGTTAAAAATGTAGTTTTTTTTAATTGACCTCATTTATGCTATCGCACGGAGGTTATAAATAAATTTATATTTTTCACTTTGAAATATGCATGTGTAGTGTAACCATAAGAATGTACAATTACTGAACGGATTGGGTTGAAATTTCGCATACGTTCCAGGCTCGGAATATAACATAGGCTTCTTGTTATCTCATAAATCAGTTCCCATGGGATAGAAATATCTAAGAACATTTCGATAGAAACAATTCGTGCGAAGACGCGGGCAGAAACTAGTCTATACTCATATTATAAATTCGACCGTAACTTTGTCTGTCGGATCTTAATGAAATTTGACAAGGAGGTAGACAGTATTTTGGGGACGGACAGGCTACTTTTTATGCCGGTAAAGTGCGTGCGAAGCCGCAGGCAGAAGCTAGTGTACATTATTTACAAAGTATCTAGGTAGGTAAGACTACCTATTGTTACAGTTACCTATAGTTAGTTCTAGTTTTTACTCCGTTTTTTAGTTGACTTAGATAAATGTACCTGTGTACCTAATAGGTACCTTTTCCTATCTAAGTGATGGGTCTTGACGTATCGTGTCACCAAATTACATGGTTCTCGTGAGTAGGGGTGCGATCATTATTATCGATTATTGATCGATATTAATGATAAATCGAAAAAACACGGAGTTAACCCTTAAATGCATATTGACGTAAAATTGCAACATACCACGAAAACGGCCCTAAAATCATCAGTATGAACGCAACGCATACTGTTGTAGAATAACTACTATCAGGGTAATGTTTTTTATCGAGTGGCAACACCTTTTTTTCTTTCGCGTCTGTCAAATGCCAGCTTGACATTGACAAAGCATTGAGTTTCGGAAATTTGTACGTGTAAACGAGGAAGGCCTAGCACCTAGCACCATTAACAGCGTTGAAATGGAAATTCAAGCCAAAAAAGGCGAGGGCCTGTTCAGCATGTTCCACCCAAGGACATAAGGACAGAGAAATGCCTAGGTGTAATATGATACACACTAACAAAGTTTGAGAAGTGTGGAGTAGCACTTTGCCTTACTAAATCCAAGCATTGTTTAAAGATTTTCATATGTAATGTAATTATTGTCTAGGAAATGCATAGTGTTGTATATCCGCAACATAAGGTTTTTAATAAAATAGTATAATTTTTTTTCCTCTATTTTTAAAATGTACATTTCTACAAGATATGTATATTTTTTTCAAGGTGTCAGTAAAAATTATGCATTTAAGGGTTAAATTCACTGTGACTAAAGTGGAGGATACTATTACAAAACTACTAAAATAGGATAAACTAATACTATTAAAATAGGATAATGGAAGACTGAAAAAATATAGTTTTACGAATAAGAAACGAAAACCCAAGTTTTCTATTTGGGTTAGGATATTTACTTAAATTATTGATACAGAACTTTTTTCAAATTTTTGTGGGACCAAGCTCAGATGATTCTAACATATTTTAATGTCTCGACTTAAGTAAAAATCTATAATTTTTGAGTACTTAGAATTTAAAACAAAGACAGACGAATATAAATCCATTTTCTTTTGAAGTCGGTTTTAATATAACAATCAATCAACCTAAATACTAATTATTATTTTTTAACAAAGAAAATGCCATCAAATAGTAGAAACCAATTAGAACTAGTACTTACTAACTACGACACTTTCTATAGGTAGATACAACGAGTACCTATGCCTACTTTTCATTCTGGTTGGTTAACTGAAACTGAATCATAGTAAATCCCATTGCTATAAAATTGAATAAATGCATGATTACGATATCTAAGTACCTAGGTAGCCTTGAAACATTAAGCGCATACTTAGAACATGTGAGTACCAGTTTTCATCGATTTACGATGGAAAACATCGACTGTTTCCCACGCGCCCATCACTAGCAATTACGGGCAATCCGCCGCCATGTTGGGTAGTTTATTTGAAAATCGAACGCGTTCAGAAGCGCGCGCTTATTTCTTTCATTCGCGGGAAATCGAAAAAATCTAAATTCAATCAAATCTGAACTAAAAGCTATAAAATAGCCATAATTCTCTCTCCAAATTAGTTTTTTCGTAAAAATGTCAGTGATAATTTTAAATATCTAGAAGTTTTATGAAATTTGTGAACAATTTACCTAATATTCAGTGATAATCTAGTGTCAGATTCTGTGCCATGTCATGTTTTTGTGTGGTTTTCTATGATGGATGAACATCCCGTGATAAGGTAAGAGATCCATTTATTTACCTATTTATCATGAATGACACAAGAAGTTTTATTGATAAGATAGATATATAAATAAATAAATAAATAATACTGGACAATCCACACAGCATTATCTAGCCCCATGGTAAGCAGAGCTTGTGTTATGGGTACTAGATAACTGATATACATAATACAATACATTACACAGATAGATATATATAGATAGAAAATACTTTTATTGCACTTAATATTCAATTATTTACTAAAGTGCCACCGTCTATATTGTTCGTTCATGTCCAGTTCATCCCAAGGTTGCCTGGAAGAGATCGCTCTCAGCGATAAGGCCGCCCTTTATACATTTATTCTAAGTTTTTATTTCTGTATTGTTTTCTATTTATCTATCTATCAAGAAACTGTGTACAATAAAATCTTAAAAACGAAGTTACAATTGGCGGTCTTACCGCTCAAGATCCTGGAGAGATAGGCCTAATAGGTACCTCCTGCTATGTTTTTTATTCGTTATTTTTTTTAGATGGCTACGTAGGTACACTTGACACAAAGTTGTCCAATTATATATAGGTACCTACAACATTAAATCGGAATAATATTTGTCACTACATTAAAAGCTCTTCAGTAGGTCAGCAGTCAGTTTTCTTTAAATTCAAATATCTATACAAAACACTTCTTCTGCCTACACATAATTACTACAAAGTACCTACTAACAAAAAAAACTATATTTATTTATTTTAAGGAAGGCCTACAGCTTAAATAATACAAAATAAGTAACATTAACCTAGCAACAGAGAAGCTAATAAATGGCCTCCCTTCACGGCTAAATGACATATATGAAAATTAAATATATGCTATTCAATTAGATTAGAAAAAATAATTTGCTGAAATCGTCGATATATTAAGATTAAATAATAAAATTAATTAACTTAATCAATAACAACTTAATATTGTACATCTACATCTCAAATCTCAATGATTTCCCTGATATCCAACCTACCTACTGATTTCTAAAACGAGGTTATGATATAAAATCTCGTTTAAAATTCGAACCGCCTTCAACACAAACCTTCATAATAATTCCAGGGTTGAAGTTTCAAATTTCGAACGCCTACGCTGACACTCAAGGAAAGTCTTGTTACGTCAGTTGAATAATTTATTTTATTTTACCATCTTTCCTTTCATGTGCTGCTATGGACATAATATTATAAAGTTGTAGGTTCGATTCCCCATTGGCAAATGTTTGTATGATCTACTATAATTTATTATTATATTACCTACTTATTTCTAGTTTAAAATTTTTACTCTTAAAAAGAAGATTTATTATTTTAGATCATTTTCCGTCAAATAGTATAAACATTATAGTAGATATACCACAGTAACTCAACCTGTCTTACTATTTAGCACGAAAAACCTCGTGTAAACCCGCGGGCAGTAGCCTAATGCAAATAAAAAAACAAAATAATACTGTACGATTTATGTATAAACCGCACATTTGCACTTCTGCAAGCTGTGGCGGTTTATATATAAATCGTACAAATACTATTTTATCAACTATATTGAACTAGTTGTTTCCCGCGGTTTCACCCGCGTTAAATTCAAATTTCACGTTTCTTTATTTTAATAAATAAATAATGCTGGACAATTCACACAGCATTGTCTAGCCTCATGGTAAGCAGAGCTTGTGTTATGGGTACTAGATAACTGATGTACAGCCGTGGCCAAAAGTATAAAGCACTCCTCTAAAACATATGTACGTACATAATACAATACATTTATTAATATAGCCTATTCAAATTCAAATTCTTTTATTTCGGACTACTACAGATCCATAATTTGTTAGTAATGATCTTATAATAAATGTTAGTAATTCATACGAGCTAAAATTAAATTAGAATAAATTAAAATAATTTAAAAGAAATCAAATTATATCATCAATAAAAATTTAAATGAATCAAATTACATTTCGTATTAATTTCCGCCATATTGGCGAATCAATCCTGCCCGCTACAGTTTGTAGGATGCTGTTGGGGCTGGCCCGCACTCTGCGCATCAGGGACGCCGTCTTTTTCCGAAGGATGGCGGCAAAGCCATCCGTCTGATACTCGGCAAATATTAATATAGCCTATGTTCACCGTGGATAGTCTAGCTTCCCAAAAAAAATCAAACCTTTCCTCTTTAAAATATTAGTATAGGTAAATAAAGATATTCTGATTCCAAAAATAAAGTCAATTAGACGCCTGAATAAAGTCTGTAAAATAACACAAATTGCGCGATTATTAACACTGATAATGAGTCAATTAAAAGACTTTTAATTTATGTTTATACTATGACGTCACATCGTTTTTTAAGGGCCTTTGGTATTTACCTGTAAATACCTACCTATCGAACACCGGAACCTAGATGTAGGTGAATTGCCGGCCTTGTGTCAGTCAAGCACATTATACCTACAGGGTGATCGCCAGACCGTGTGCTATATGATAACTGGGGGTAGGTGGAACCAAGTGCAATAGCTTAGTGGCTTTTGTCTGGCTTTTTTGGCTTTTGTTTGACTCTGTCTGTATTAGTAGCCCGGATATGCAAAAAGGGCCCACCTGTGGTCAAGTTGCGGAAACCAGTCCAGAAACAGGTAAGTTAGTATCCCGGGAACGGACATGGGCTACTTGAAATGAGCGTGCAAAGCCGCGTGAGGAAGCTAGTATTTCATATTATAAATACGAAAGTATATCTCTGTCTGTTTGTTACCTTTTCACGCCTAAACGGCCGAACCGACCTTAATGAAAGACAGAGAGGTAATATCCTAGGGGCGAACATAGGCTACTTGAACACAAAAAAAAAAACAAAAAGAAAATATACATATAAACCAAAAGCAGCCAAAAAAATACTGAGAAGGGGAAAAAAAGTAGATTCTCACTAACCCAAGGACCGAGGGGTCGTCACCCCTCGAGTTGACGCCGGGGTAAGGAGGCCAAGCTTCGAGGCCCCTCTCTGTGCCCCCACCAGGGCCGGAAAGAAAACTATTGGTTGATAGGCTACTTAAAAAGCGTATGCAAAGCCGCTGGCAGCAGTTAGTTTGATAATAAACTCTAAAGTGTTGGCCAAACAATTAACGCCGCCAATAAATAACCCAAGACGAATGAAAGAATACATCGAAGAGAGCTGAATCGAATTGAAATAATTTGATATAATCGAATTAGAAAAAATGCATTATGACGATTCGTTTTCGGTAGCGCGCGGTGTGCGTTTCTAATTTCTAAACGAATTGTCAACTACACAAAGATGTATACTTTATTAGCTGTGCTCCGCGACTTCGCCCGCTTGGAAAGCTATGTGTTAAATAGATTATAAGCCTTCCTCTTGAATCACTCTATCTATTTAAAAAACCGCATCAAAATCCGTTGCGTAGTTTTAAAGATCTAAGCATACATTACATAGGGACAGACGGACAGCGGGAAGCGACTTTGTTTAAGTACGTAAAGCCATCATGTCGCGGTCACCCATCCAAGTACTGACCGCGCCCGACGTTGCTTCACTTCATTCAGTTATCGATACTCAACTTGGTATGCTATGGACATTAGACCCCTTAACCCTTAAGGGCCTACATTACCTCAGCAGAAAATCAAATTTCGCCTCAGCTCGTTTCGACGTCGCGCCGCGGCGCACGGGCGGCGCCACGGGGCGGACGGCCGGTGGCAAGGCAACGTACCTGCTCGCCGCGCTATTACTTCGCGCGCAAAATTATTTTGGGTTGGGTTCAAACGCTAGTTCAAAACAATCTTATTGAAGTTAGGTAGGTGCAATATTCTTGTCTAAAAGGTAGGTAATTAATTATATGGTACCTACTAATAAATGAAATTATCAAAAACCTAGGTAATGTTTTTTAGTAACTTTGTACCTTAGTATGAACCTATACCTACCTAATATTATGATAGTTGGGTATTGGTAGGTACCTACCTACTTACAATTACAAAACATTATTTTATTTTATTGTTTTTCAATGTAGTTGCCAACATACCTACTACTGCTACTAGACCACCGCGCCCGAGACGTTATTTTCTACCCAAACACTAGACAGGTGCGAGTCGCTATAGCGCTGAGGGGTTCCGAACATTATTTTCTGTAGTAAGATAGTGTTCTGCGAAATGTAATTATACTTATGCCTACTACTAACCTAAAAATAGGTACGTTGTACTATTATTTATTCTTTGGTACTAATAAATAGGATTTTTTATTATAACACCTTGTTTACAGATTTAATATAAACGAAGATTGGTACTACTACCTATATAAGGTAAAACTACTGCAATGAAATAGAATACAAGTTTATGTCTAAGTATATTGAGTGAGGGTTCCGCATATTAATTTTTTAAGTAAAATTGAATTTTGTAAAAAATAACATTGTGTGGAAATAGGATGTGTATGACAAGTAGTGTGCAGGTAAATATTGTAATAAATTTAAATATAGTCTAGATTATATTTGCACATACATAATATGTTTAACTTTATAAACAATATATATTATTTTATATTCAATTTATTTCAATTCACTTATATCTCGTATTTTCATATTGCGAACATGCCTGGGATCGCATAACTCGGGCAACATATATATTAAATAAAAAAACTTTAATTTTGGTTCCATTAGTTGTTCCCAAAATTCGTCATCCCTTTCGATGATCTCAACTTTCATCTGAAATGAAATGATATTTTATCACACTAATCTATATCTATTGTATATATACAATGTGTATTGTCGAACCTTGATCAAACGAGATGTGCGCATACACGACATATATTTATCGATAAAAAATAAAAAATTATGTTTCCTATATCAAAAATAAAGTCGATTTAATTATTTTTTTAATGAAAACTACTTCATCTGGTTTTTTCTTCGTTTCTTTTTGAGTAAACGTATTTTATTCAAAGTAGCCTCATTTGAAATCTAGATAGTCTGCCTATATAATAAAATATGAAAAAAATACAATTTCGGTACATTAGCCTAGTAAAATCAATATTTTTTTAGAAATTTGCAAAAAATACGATTTTTATTAAATTTTTGATCAGTAACTTTAAAACTGGGTTATTGTGGTGTACTTTTTTGCATGTTGTATTAAACTCCACAATTTAGTCTACAAATCCTCCAAAAATTACGAGCCTGTCTCTTTTTGTTGTCATGTTATTCACCATTTAAAATAGGTACTTTCTGTCTTGTCAAGAGTAAAAAAAACCAAAAATTTTATCTTAAACAGCCGTTACTATCCCACTGCTGGGCAAAGACCTCATTCCATTTCTTCCTATCTTGACTCGTTTTATTTTATAATTTATGTAGATTAAATCAGTTGATATTCCTGTTGATCTTTGTACAAGGCAGAGAGTACCTATTTTCAATGGTGAATAACATAACAACGAAAAGAGATAGACCCATAATTTTTGGAGGATTTGTAGATTAAATTATGAAATTTAATAAAACATGCAAAAAAGTACACCTCAATAACCCAGTTTTAAAGTTACAGATCAAAATTTTTATAAAAATCGTTTTTTTTTGCAAATTTCTAAAAAAATATTGATTTTACTAGGCTAATGTACCGAAATTGTATTTTTTCTTATTTTATTAGCTAGGTAGACTATCTAGCTTTCAAATGAGACTACTTTGAATAAAATACACCGTTTACTCAAAAAGAAACGAAGAAAAAAACAGGTGAATTAGTTTTCATTAAAACAATTATTAAATCGGCTTTATTTTTGAGATAGGTAACATATAATTTTTTATTTTTTGTTTTTTATCGATAAATATATGTCGTGTATTCGCACATCTCGTTTGATCAAGGTTCGATAATACACATTGTATATATAAAAGAAAGTCGTGTTAGTTACACTATTTATAACTCAAGAACGGCTCATGATATATCTTCACTTTCATGAACTAAAAGTAGAAAAGCTTGTGTTCGTAAGGTAGGAACCATGACTAAATTAATTATTGCAGAACCCTAAAATTTACAAACTCGTAAAAATGTTAGGAAAGTTATAATACATTATAGGTGTAGACAGTAGGTACTATAGTTAGTAACTATAGTAGGTACCTAACCTACTACTTACAATTCAATGTTTTGTAATTGGTAAAAAAAATTCTCGTACGGATCTTTTCTGGTATCCAAAATGTCCAGATCATTCGATGTTACTTCCATCATGTATCAGTACACGTATCATATATTATGGAGATACAAATTAGGTGGGTATAACTAGGTGTAAATATTTTATAATATTGATAGTCAAACGGAACCCTAATATATATATTTCTACCTAGATAATCATGTGTTGTGAAAATACTACTTCTATCACATGGAGATACAAATTGAGGTGGGTATACCTTGTATTTACACCTAGGAAATGAAATGCAATGAAAGTTTATTTCCTTAGGCTTACAAATAAGCACTTAGACAAGTCATATTTTATTTAGGTAGGACCGTCGTCGCTTTCTACACTTATTATAAAGATTTCCCATATTTACAAATATACAAAGTCCGATGACACGAGGCGCGGAGCAGCGACACAGGCTCCCCGTCCGAAGGCCGAAGCTAGACTGAATTATGGCCCGGACCATCGACTACGTACCCTAGACGCCTAATACCTATTTATTCACTGTGCAAACAAGTCTGTCAACCAACGTTTCTATGCATTCAAAATCACTTGTCCCCCTCTATACAACCCCCATAAAAAATCAAGCAATATGACTCCATGTTGGAGCCCCCCCACTGGGGGCGGTCTTGGGGGGGCAAATGTCAAAAAGTCGGAATTTTCCCTAGGAGACTTTTACCTCCCCTATATGATTCTGTAAGAAAAACATACCTTCCCATCCACCATCAAGGCGAAAATCAGTCAGTCAGTGGTAATCTAGCTTTATATATATGTATAATATAATGTATAATGTACAATAATAAAAAAAAATAAGTATCAATGGTAATCTAGCTTTATACTATAGTAGAATAGAATAATATTATATGAAAAATAAATAAATATTAGAGTTAACATTTAGGTACCTTTAAATAATACCATGTAGCAATGTAACGTTAAATATTATTTTAATCGACTTTTACATAATTCATCATAATCTTTCCTACGGCCATCGACATCTTAATGTCGCCTACGGCACAGCACTATTTACCCCGCCTTCTCAGAGAAAAAAGGAAAGCAAATACAGAATTGGTTATGAAAGAAAGAGATGCACAGTTGACCTCGACAGTTGACCTCAACTGGTCAACCAAATTAAGTTGAGCTCCGTCAGGAGCCATTGAGTAAGCGAGCGCAGAGATTGTCACGGGTCACTGGTCTGGTCGTTACTGATCGAACGTTAGTAGGCGTGGATTTTTAAAAGATCTCTTTATCTTATGTGATGTCTTAAATCGTTCGCCCTGTATTAGGTGTCTAGGGTACGTAGTCGATGGCCCGGACGGAAGATAGCGCGTGAAAATTTAGGTATTATTTTTTTACGGTAAAAATAATAGTAATTTCGAAAATCTAAAACACACATCGTCTGCTTTATACTCTGATTGTTTACTGTATAAAGTATCAAGGCTTATTTTAACGTATCTATTGAATAGCGACGGTTTAAAGTACAGTTTAGAGTGAACTTTGGATTTTTTTTCTATCGAGAAAATTTCATGTAATCGTGTTTTCGAAACACTAGCGGTCTTGCATCAATCCTGAACTATAACATATTAAAATCTCAAAGTAAATGCTTCAGAATTGTGGAAGATATGATCGTTGAAAATAACTGATTTCAGATAGTATCAACTCTTAATTACTCGCGTGGGGTGTTTAACACCCCAGCGACTGTTTGATCGTCTCTAGTTATTGGAGTTTCGAATTTACAACGTTTATTTTTAAATCTTAATCATAAATAAAAGTCTGTTTTTGTATGTATTTGGTAGTTTTTTTCTAATTCTAAAATTATTAGGGTTTCGTTAGAGAAAGAAACCTTTAGTCTGTCCGAGGTATTTACAACCCTCAATTTCAGATCTGAATTATTTTCAAAGTAAGATCGCCGAAACTTTAGTTTTTGTTCCTTGTTGTACTTCCGTGGAGACCGTGCTGCGCAAGGTGGCCACCTTGCGCAGCACGGTCTCCACGGAAGACCAGCGCTGTGGTACGATCTGCTCTACCATAGCACATGCTGAGTGGAGACCGATTTTGTCAGTTCTCTATTAATCTAAGTTTAATATACACTGTGTAACATGAGGGGTGGATCATCGGTAAATGGGGGACCTTAGTACCTATCGACTTAACCCCCCTGTATGTTCAGTGATATTCAAAAGTTATTTGGACTTTAGTAAAATTTTAGTTAAAATCAGATTTCATCCTTAATTTCGCAATCGCGGCCAAAATATTGGGTGTGCGACCCTGTATTTTTTTTAAACAAGTTAAATAGTGGGCCTTTAGTGCCCCTATACCAATTTGACTCTTAGATTTATAAAAAACCAAATATAAAAATTATAGCAAAATTTCTTTTCGAAATCTAATTTTTACATTAACTTCATATTATGGTTCTAAAAAAAATATTTCGTATATTATTTTTTTCTGCAACCTATCTTAAAAATATCTGGCATTCATCAAGAATACACCCTGTAAATTTAATTTGGCTAGTGCGAAGGCATCATGTTGAAAAATGTAATTAAAATAGTGTAAGTGCCAAAAATCCATGATTTGTTAAAAAAAACTACTGGATCATGTCAAGGAAATGATAGCTAAATAAAAGCATTATTTCTTGCTCTTACACTGCTGTGATTGGCTGATTAGGTAGTATGCCATTTTTTATTCTGAATTTGAATTTTGGAATGAAGTCTGCTTTATCTTGCACTGCTGTGATTGGCTGTATAGGTAGTATTTTTAAATTTGAATTTTTTGATGATCCACCCCTCATGTTACCCCGTGTATAAGAGTATGTATAATATCTGCACTGACAAAATAAAAATCTTTTTACTTTACGAAAGAACGGATGGGTCCTCTCTCCTGCGTTTTGTGCGATCCGACGTCATCCGTAAATTTCGTTCGTATTTCAAAGTAAACCTTCAGAAACAGGGCAATTACCGTGTTTGATAGTAAGCCAAGCTAAGTTGGTGTGTGCGAATGAAGAAGTCCTTTTACATTACAGACAGTCTTTTATAACATACTAGCGGCCCTTCCCGGCTTCGCCCGGGTGGACATTTGTTTCATAAACATTTTGCGATGAACTTAGAGTAAATATATCTCTATGCACGAAAAATTATTTACATTTTTCGGGTTAAAATAAAGCCTATGATACTCACAAATAACGTAGCTTTCTATCGGTCATTAAACGAGATTACCCCTCATCATCATCATCAGCCTATATTAGTCCACTGCTGGACATAGGCCTCCCCATAATGAGCGCCATAGCGCCCTGTCTTCAGCTTGACGCATCCAGCATCTACCTGCAGTCTTTCGCAGGTCGTCATCCCACCTGGTCGGAGGGCGTCCTACACTACGTTTACCGAGTCGTGGTCCCCACTCAAGAACACGTTTGCCCCAGCGGCCGTCGGTTACCCCTATTTGATATTACCTATACAACCTCGCAAACTCACAAACTTCACCTTTTTATAATATTAGTATATACGAGTAGGTATAACTAAATTATTTACTATTATTAACGGTCTAGTGATTATATGTGAAATATTTTTTATTTGCTATTTACCTACACAATACATACATTTAGGTACTTGCCTATATTTAGTATTAGCCTTGGTATTGTTATTTTTTGTCGTCCTAATAGGTTATTTTATCTATATACTAATATTATAAAGAAAGGTTTGATTTTTTGTTTGTTTGTAATGAATAGACTTCGAAACTACTGGAAAGATTTGAAAAATTCTTTCACTATTCGGAAGCTACACTATCCCCGGTGAACATAGGCTATATTAATACGTATTTTCAAAAAGTCCGTGCGAAGCCGGGAAGGTCCGCTAGTGACTAATAACGGTTTCTAATTTTGCATGCCGTTCTAAAAAGTTAGCAAATGTGCTTTAGTTTTCTTTTCTGTAATTGGTAATTGTGATTTTCTTTCCTAATAAATACTTTAACTTTTGCATTAAAGGTCCTCTATCTACACGACGGATAAACGTAGTATACGTAATACTTAACACTTTGACTGCGATTTTTTTTCGACGACTGCGATCTTTTTTTTAACCTAAAAAATTCGTGCTGCCGCTCTACACAGCGGTTGTGTTGCGCCGCACATGCGTTTCGTTCGAAAAATATTACGGCTTTGCTGAGTCACACAGATCTGTATTTTCTCAGCCGCTGCGCTAGTGTGGATTTACATATATTAGTCACTTGTAGAAAACACATACCGTGTGATTTCAGCACTCAAAGTGTTAAGGAAGGAAACACACGTATTAGATACCTATTACTCCGTCCACGCAGTTATTTTCTTTGACTTATGGACATTAGACTATAGACTATAGTACACAGCGGTTGTGTTGCGCCGCACATGCGTTTCGTTCGAAAAATATTACGGCTTTGCTGAGTCACACAGATCTGTATTTTCTCAGCCGCTGCGCTAGTGTGGATTTACGCATATTAGTCACTTGTAGAAAACACATACCGTGTGATTTCAGCACTCAAAGTGTTAATTTATGTTATACTAGCGAACCTTCCCGGCTTCGCACGGTTTTAGTACGGATCCCTAACTTTTTGAAAATAAATATAATATAGAATATGTTCACCGGGGATAGTGTAGCTTCCAAACGGTGAAAGAATTTTTCAAGTCGGTCCAGTAGTTACAGAGCCTAATCATTACAAACAAACAAAAAATCAAACCTTTCCTCTTTATAATATTAGTATAGATGAGTATGTAGTTACCTACTTTAATAACAAAAAAGATTGTGATTTTCATTATTTATTTATTTTAAGCCATTATTGTCCCACTGCTGGGCAAAGGCCTCCCTTTTCTCCTTCCACTCCTCGCGATCCAACGCTGCAACAGGCCATGATGGAAGATGTGCCCTGAGCTCGTCGCGCCATCTCATCCTGGGCCTTCAACGTCGCCTCTTAGCTTTTCATTATTAATTTAAAATCTTTTAGTACAAACTATAAATTGTTAATATGGAACCTAAGGTATTTTCGACCTAAACCTACTAACCTACTAACTAACACTCAGGCACGAGTAATTCAGAACAAGTTAAAAACTTATTAAAATACATTAACCGCTTATTTTAATCAAGGCTAACATTGACCAGTTTTAACTGACCGCTGTTCGCAAGCTCTACAATGATATTTTCAGTGAATTTTCAGTTTCACCTATATGTGTAGAGGTCTTTTTATATTGGTCTGTATTGTCATTAGACACGCAACCTATTGGCTTCAAATATACCTTACTTTTTTTTTTAAATACCTTACTTAGTAAAGTGCCTTGTGTTTACTATTTTCCGTCTAATTATAAGTACGAATTTGTTTATCTATTTACCTATCGGTCATTCCGTGACCAAAACAGTGTGTAAACCTGTTGAAATGTCGGGAAAAATAGGTAAATAAACGCGATAAATACCATATTAGTACCTTATCTACTTATAATAATGTTCAGAACGCGTAAGTTTAAAATATTTTTTTGTAGTTTCTTTAACACTTTGACTGCGATTTTTTTTCGACGACTGCAATCTTTTTTTTAACCTAAAAAATTCGTGCTGCCGCTCTACACAGCGGTTGTGTTGCGCCGCACATGCGTTTCGTTCGAAAAATATTACGGCTATGCTGAGTCACAAAGATCTGTATTTTCTCAGCCGCTGCGCTAGAGTGGATTTACGCATATTAGTCACTTGTAGAAAACACATACTGTGTGATTTCAGCAGTGTTAAAAGTTATCGACATAGCTCTAAGAATTAGCAAGCTGAAGTGGCAGTGGGCCGGCCATATCTCGCGAAGACGACAATGACTCGGTAAACGTAGTGTAGGAAGCCCTCCGATCAGGTGGGATGGCGTGGCGACCTGCGGAAGACTGCAGGGAGATGCTGAAGACACGGTGCTATGGCGCTCATTAGGGGAGGCAGTGGACTAACATAGGATGATGATGACGTTTCGCTGCGCGGTGTTGCGCTTCCAGCGACTTCATGATGCACCTCGCGACGATGTCACGATGCGTCGCGCTCAACCACTGTCCTCTTTAAGCGTCGTCACATCGCGTCGCGTTGCGTCGGTGTGAGCTGACACAAATCCGAGATGGGCTGCAGACTACAACCGCAGGCGAGATTGTGGCTAGCGGCTGCGGTTGACCGCAGTGCTGCCTGCGGTCGCGGTTGCTTCTATTGTCAAGCACGGTCGCGACGCCACTGGCGCTGCAGTCAGCGGTCGCTGCGCGCCGCGCCTGCAGGCCGCAGTGTTGCCGCGCTTGGGATCAATTTCATAGAAGAAAGAAAGAAAGACAGAAAATATATTTATTGATTCACTGTACTTGCTACTACATAGTACTTATAAAATAAAATAAAAAATTAACTACATAGAGATGCATAGAAACCAGTAGTGTCGTTTGCAGTCCGCTTCCATCTTGGAATTGCACCTATTCAAGAAATTCTCTCAGACGTTTCAGAAAGCAGCTAACAAAACTTCGTGTTTGAAACCTAAAAAGTTTGCATACTTGAATGAATTGATAGAATGGTTTTATGTCGGCTACCAGTTCAACTCTATTAATTATTAAATTATTGAAATACTGGGTTAGCTCGCTCAATGTAGGTAAATATCTGGCATAGATTTATAATTGACAGAAGTTCCATTCGCTTAAATTCACAGGTAAAATCGGGTAGAACAGACGTTTATGACTACGTAAGTTTCGTAGTCGAAGAAAGTAAAAGCGTTGGCGTATGTACGTCGAAGCATTTACTTTCCTCTGAATCATCAATCATCATCATCAGCCTATGTTAGTTCATTGCTAGACATAGGCCTCCCCTAATGAGCGCCACAGCGCCCTGTCTTCAGTTCGATGCATCCAGCTTCTCCCTGCAGTCTATCCTACTAATCCTACAATTATTATAAACGCGAAAGTTT
This sequence comes from Eupithecia dodoneata, assembly GCA_947044415.1. NCBI lineage: Eukaryota > Metazoa > Arthropoda > Insecta > Lepidoptera > Geometridae > Eupithecia > Eupithecia dodoneata. The sequence goes on along the minus strand of OX345683.1, from coordinate 3,608,074 downwards.
GAACTTATTTATTATTATATTAGCCCGGGGTGTCCCACTGCAGAGCAAAGGCCTCCCTCCCCTTCTTCCACTCATCTCGGTCCTCAGTAAGAAGAACCCACTCTTTATTGTATAGGTCGAGCTCTTCCCGCCATCTCCGCCTAGGCCTTCCACGTGGCCTTCGTCCGTCCGGGACCCAGTCAGTCCTTATAGATGTTAGTTGTCCTTATTGTATAGATGTTTATTATTCTCTTTCACGCAAAAACTACTCAAAGGATCGTGAAATTTAGCATACATGTAGTTCCACGCCCGGAATAAAACACAGGCTACTTTTTATCCCATAAATCAGTTCCCATGGGATAGAAATAACCTTAAAACGTTTCCATAGAAATAACGCGTGCGAAGCCGCAGGCAAAAACTAGTCTAAATCGTGTGTTTCCTTCCTTAAGTCAAAGAAAATAACTGCGCGGACGGAGTAATAGGTATCTAATACGTGTGTTTCCTTCCTTAACACTTTGACTGCTGAAATCACACGGTATGTGTTTTCTACAAATGACTAATATGCGTAAATCCACACTAGTGCAGCGGCTGAGAAAATACAGATCTTTGTGACTCAGCACAGCCGTAATATTTTTCGAACGAAACGCATGTGCGGCGCAACACAACCGCTGTGTAGAGTGGCAGCACGAATTTTTTAGTTTAAAAAAAAGATTGCAGTCGTCGAAAAAAAGTCGCAATCAAAGTGTTAAGTCAAAGAAAATAACTGCGTGGACGGAGTAATAGGTGTATACGTGTGTTTCCTTCCTTAAGTCAAAGAAAATAACTGCGTGGACGGAGTAATAGGTAAAGGTATAAAAAACGCCTGCTTAGGTACTTACTATTAACGTTATTAACTCTACATAATTGTCCATTCTCCATATCCCCTTATAGCTTGGCAATCACTCAGTCTAGATTCTAAACAAACAGAGTTTATAGCGAGGAAGCAAATGAGTTTTGTCGGATATAGCCATTTGTAGCGGGAAATTGGTACTTATTGGGAATTTGTGTGCTAAAGGCGTATGTACACTGCACTTTTTTTATTGTCATGTTTTAAACAAATGTTAAATACACTACAGTATAATTATTACAATCTAGCCATAAAGTCGGTAATTTAGTTTTTAATTATTATTATATCAACATATTACTAAGAACATACATACATAGATGATGTTTTTTTATATAACTTTTAGATTTTTTAATTCCTCAGTACTTATTTTTTATTTATTTCATAACTTAATTTTTGTATGTATTTGTTTTGTATGTAACACTTCGCTTTTTATAAATTTTAATTTTTGTTCCTCGGTCCCACAGGCCCCAGCAGAAAACCAGCGCAGGTGTTTTTACTAACACCTGTATATGCTGAGTTGGCACCATTTTGTAGTTTAAACTAAATTTAATAATATTATATTATATGTCGTATTTTCTTTAAGTGGTAGGTAACGATTTTTTCTGTTTGTATGTTTTATTTATGTTTAACTACAAATAAACGATTTGATTTGATTTGAAGAACGTGTATTAACCATTAGCACTTTTCTTATTGCACGTAATGCCGGAATAACAAATGTTTTTTTTATGTTATAATATTGTTTAATTAGCTTTAGCTTACGCAATTTGTTGGTGTACCTACTACCTTTTTCCAATAATCAAATATTTGATACCCCGTGAAACAGGCCTAGCCTAGTGCGTGGGTCATTGTAAATTCTACATCCATATTCAGGGCCGGATTTACGGGAGGGCAAACGGGGCGACCGCCCCGGGCCTCCACAAAAATGGGAAAGCATCACCCTCAAGAAAAGCATCGTTTTTTTCAATAAATTATTGTGAAACCAAGTATCGATTCTTATTCTTCTTATTTATATACATGTATCGATTATTTATTTATTGGAAAACTCGACTGTAAAAATTTACCATCGTAATTGGAAAATAATTTTGGGCCAGGGGGCCTCCTCTCCTTTGTTGCCCCGAAGCCTCCACACCTCTAAATCCGGCACTGTCCATATTCACTGGAAACCACTCAATTCAAAGGCCCACTTTTCATCTTGTTTCAAAAAAAAAGACAGCGTCGCAGACCCAATATTTTAGCTGCAATTGCGAAATTAAGGATGAAATCTGATTTTAACTAAAATTTTACTTAAATCCAAATAACTTTTGAACCAGTGAATATCGCTGAACATACAGGGGTGTTAAATCGATAGGTACAGAGGTCCCCCACCCCCCATACACCGATGATCCACCCCTCATATTACAACGTGTATATTAATTATGATTTTAGTAAGCTTTTTTGTAAATAAACTTTTTGTATTATGTAATTGAATCTTCTTAAACCGAGAAATAAATAAGTCAACCATATTATTGCGATGTTCGCCTTTACATTTTTATTGCTTAATCGCTCTTTCAAAAACCGCTCTACAACCTTGCCGATAACAATGCAAAATATCTGCCACAGGGAATATGGCTGATACAAGGAAAATGATTACGAATAGGTAACAGTTTTAACTTTAACTTCATTGAGATACTCTACGTAAAGACGACCGATGTGGCGCGGTGGGCGAAGGTCCGCCTGCGACTCAGGAGGTTGCATCGTACGTATCGATACCATCGCAACCTCCTGCGTTGCAGGCGGACTTTCGCCCACCGCGTCACATCGATCGACAAATATTATAGAATTTATAGAAATCCTCAACTTGCCGAGGTCGCTCCGCGAAGCCTGTGAAGACCCCAGGAAGATTCTGCGCTTCTGGACGGAGCTAGCTGGCTATGCTAGCAAACTACTACGCATAAAGGACCGGCTGGAGTCCAAATGCGGAAAATGAGGTACCCCCACCTGAACCTGAACCTGAATCCTCCCCTTTTTTCAAAATCAGATATAAAATCACCTCATTTTTCGTAGTTAAAATTAACTATCCTCGACTAAAATGGAAGCGACACGGACAGTTAAAATAGCGTACTGTCCATGTGCTAGCTCCCACGGCTCTTTTAATTATTAATGGGTATCGACTGGACGGCCCGATACCATCACTGTTAGCAGCACTAGCAACTTAACCCGGATTAGCTCGTGTAGCATAAAAAAAATCAGAATTCAAATTCCTAGCCCGGTATACACGAGGCTAGTTTTTCCGTAGATTGCTACGCGGGCCAAGCATAAGGCGCAGATAGTTAAAAATAAAATCACAATAAAATATGAATATTAATTTCTCTAGACAGACGGACGTGCCGAGAAACTTTGTTTTTTATGTGTATATCGTTATGATAGAGCGTGTGTGACTGTCATACGGGCTTTCCCAAGGCTGCGTGAGACGTAGTGCTATGACGTATGTAGGCCACAGTTTTGTTTGATGTCAAGTTAGGTACAAAATAAAAATATTGACGACCTCTGTGGCGCGGTGCGCGAAGGTCCGCCTGCGACGCAGGAGGTTGCGGGTTCGATTCCCGCCTCCACCTTACACCCTGCTAGATAACGAACTAGTCTCTGGTGAAAATATCAAACAATCATCATAATTTGATAACTCAGATATTTTACAATTCATTTCCATTACTTGACGCTGGCAGAAAAGCGTCCAATCAGACAGTTGCTATTAAAAAAGAATCATAGATAGATAGATAGAAAACACTATATTATACCAGACAAAACAGAAAACAATACAGAAATAAAAACTCAGATAAAGGTATAAAGGGCGGCCTTATCGCTAAGAGCGATCTCTTCCAGGCAACCTTAGGATGGACTGGACATGAAGGAACAATATAGACGGTGGCACTTTAATAAATAATATCATCATCATATTAGATCAAGCCGCGCCCCGCGGTTTCACCCGCGTGGTATAGATATTTTGGATAATATACAATATATCTTTATAAATTGTAGCCTATGTGTTATTCTGATGTTTAAGCTATATTATTGTAAAGTTTCATTAAAATCCATTCAGTAGTTTTTACGTGAAAGAGTAACAAACATCCATCCATCCATACTTACAAACTTTCGCGTTTATAATATTGGTAGGATAAGTAATCAGCACCCCACACCCAAGCTAGGATCTTTCACCAGACACAATTGTCATTAAAAAAGAATCATCATCATATTACATTATATATATGTATGTATAGGGTTGCCATAAATACCCAAGGCTCCGTCGGGACATTTACAATTTGGGGACGACGGAGATAACCGCAGCAAATTTTTCTCAAACTAGTTAAGAAGAGTATGAAAAAATAAATAAAAAGGAGCGGAGCGAGCCCTGAAAATGAAACAGTATTTTTGCAAGTTTTCGTGTTTGGGCAAAATTATCTTATCTATGTGAGCACTTGACTACAAGAAAGAGAAGACATTGCCGGCGAGCGGAGCGAGCAGCAATTTTTTTATGGTTTTCGGTAGAATTTTGTGTTATTTTTTAAAGCGGGGGTTCGCTTTTTTCTATAGCCAGAAGGAACAATTTCTATCGGCTTGTGGAACTAATCGCGAAAAACGACGGAGCATTAAGAGACTTATTTGGCGATACAAAAGAAATGCCATTACAGAATATATATAACGGCGAGCGGAGCGAGCCGCCGAAATGTTTGTTACTTTTCTCAAACTAGTTAAGAAGTGTACGAAAAAATTAATAAAAAGGAGCGGAGCGAGCCCTGAAAATGAAAGACTATTTTTTGCGCTCAATTACGTCGATTATGTCGGGACATTTTAGAGCTTGTCGGGACGTCGGGACACCACTGTTAATAACGGTGACATGTCCCGACGTATCGGGACGAATGGCAACCCTAATGTATAATCTAGTACTCGTACCTACCTATTTGTTAAAAATACCCCAGCGTAACAGAATTACTCACAACCCCTTTATACTTTAATTGCTACCCCCTAGGGTGGCTAATCAAATAAGGATGACCATTTCACATACAGTACCTTATTACCCATCGATCCACCTACAGGGTGCCATCGAAAAAACATAAAACCATAATTATGATTATTTAATGAAATCGATCCTAATCTTTAGTTATTTTCATAATAGATAAGTTCTTTGTACAATCGACTGCACTTAAATGTATTATGTTGTGTATTTTAGGTTATTTGTTTGGGTTATTACTATATTTTGTGTTGTTTTTCTGTAATGTTATATTATGATTTCTAATTTTAATATTAAATTTAAATATGGTACTCTATTGCATTGGGTGTTCCCGTCAAAATAGAGGTACGTTTGTAAATAAATAAAAATAAATAAATAAATATTTCTTATCTCATTGCGTAGGCCTGTTCGTGACGTCACCTGTACGGTTCTAACGGAAGACCAGCGCTGGCTAAGTCTCTTACGGAGCTTAGCCAGCATTATGCTGAGTTAGAGACTTTTTGTAACAACTCTCTACACTACATTTACCTATTCTAAGTATAAGTGTATCTTTTGTTAATTTAAGTTGTCTATACTAATATTATAAAGAGGAAAGGTTTGATTTTTTGTTTGTTTGTTTGTAATGAATAGGCTCCGAAACTACTGGACCGATTTGAAAAATTCATTCACCCTTGGGAAGCTACATTATCCCCGGTGAACATAGGCATATATTATATTTTCAAAAAAGTTAGGGATCCGTACTAAAACCGTGCGAAGCCGGGAAGGTCCGCTAGTTATGAATAAATGTCTATCTATCCTATTCTATTTGTAATTCACTGACACTTCGTGAACGGTTTTGCCGCAACTAGGTCCTAGTTGAAAGGCAGAACCGTCCGAGTCCCTAGGACATGTTCATGACGTCGCACGACCAATCTATGTAAATGTGAGTACACTTGGTAATTTATTTATTTATTTAATTATTAACTAGCACGATTACTTATATTACAACCAATTACACTAGTTAATTACAATACCTATACATATATTACAACAAATGAAACACACAAAAAAAAGAAAAAATTATACATAAAATTACACAATAAGAAAAACTAATAATAATTGATCATTTATAAAAATTCCAGGCATATTAAATTGTATAAAAACATTATGCATTTTAAAACTAAAAATAAATTAAACAAACAAACTCAAAATATTACTCCTATCATTAATCTCTCTCGCAAAACCTCAGGCACACCAACATAATATCCTTCCATTCGTCCGCAAATATATCACAGTCCGGGTTCTGTTCAAGAAGTCTGTTGAGGGCGGTGAGTGTGCGAGGCAGTGGAGAGTAATGTATGCTGCAAGATAAATGGCTTTCAAATAGAGAATGCAATAATGGTTTTGATAGGTTAATTTAATGTTTAAAGTACGGCAGTTTGCATCCATTGTCTCGAGGCGAATGCTTGACGGATAACGCTCTTAAAATGTTACCTATGTAAATTTACCTCCCATACAAAATAATGCCCGAGATGCAGTAAATTACTAATTACCGATTTCCCACTCCCATTTAAATCCACAACCTCATAATCAGTGGCCTATTTTACATCTAAAAAGATGATTTAACACTTTGACTGCGATTTTTTTTCGACGACTGCTATCTTTTTTTTAACCTAAAAAATTCGTGCTGCCGCTCTACACGGCGGTTGTGTTGCGCCGCACATGCGTTTCGTTCGAAAAATATTACGGCTGTGCTGAGTCACAAAGATCTGTATTTTCTCAGCCGCTGTGCTAGTGTGGATTTACGCATATTAGTCACTTGTAGAAAACACATACCGTGTGATTTCAGCAGTCAAAGTGTTAAGTGGCATTAGTCTGGCTGGAAGTCAGCCGAGCACACTATACAACTCTGGTCGCCTCAAAGGGTAATACTGAAAATCAGAATTTGTTTTGCTCTTAGAGCAAAACTTTTCGCTGAGCTGTTTGACAGGCTGCAGCACATAGTGCTGCAGTGTCAAATAAATGCATTTTCTTTAAATATAAATTAATAATGCTGGACAATTTACACAGCATTATCTAGCCCCATGGTAAGCAGAGCTTGTGTTATGGGTACTAGATAACTGATATACATAATACAATATATTACATAGATAGATATTTTTTATTATATATAGACAACGACCAGAACACCCGGAACAAATATCTGCAGATCGTACACACAATTGTTCCGAGGCGGGAATCAAACCCGCAACCGCCTGCGTCGCAAGTGGCCCTTCGCCCACCGCGCCACATTGGTAGTCTAAATATCTGACCGATTTTGTGTTAGTTCGAAATGGTTCTACCCCATTCTGATTGCGCACGGAGTCTCATCTAAGGCTTGCCGCTTAAACCTCAAGACACTTGAGAATTCATTAAAAAATAAAACAAACAAAACAAGACAAAACAATACAAAATAGGTGACAATTTGACTATGATGTAATTTATACCACTAAGAGTGGTGACAGCCTCCTCCAGGTTCCGGTCCTTCCATGCTTCTCTATCCAAAGCCAGTCTGCTCCAAGTAACTCCAGCTACTTCGGCTATTACCTCCACCTCCAACGTTTTGATGGTCTGCCGGCATTATACGTTTTTAATGTAAATCTGTCGATAATTTACCAGCTCTAATAAGGTCAACCGAAGGACACAACAGCTGAATAATTGAGCACATGTTCTGGGTCACCTGATACAGGTGCCTGTGTGGGAGTAAAATCATTTCACAAATTATAATAGGGAGGGACATCCATAATGTATTATCTGTGTTGTACAAGGTGGTCTGGTAGAGATCGGTTTTCAGCGATATAGCCACCAGTTGTCATCAGACTATGTTAGTCCACTGCTTGACATAAGACAGGGCACTATGGCGCTCATTAGGGGAGGCCCTAATGTTTTTTTTTTTTTCGAATAGACTTAATTGCTGTTGACCTCAGATGGCCATGACAGCGTTACGGGACTTTTGGCGGCGCAGAGGGCGCCTCGCTGAGCGCCATAACGCGCTGTCTAGAGCTTGACGGAGTTATCACTTAATTTAGGTACCAACCAACGTATTAATCAATCTTACTCTACGGCCATATTAACGTACTGCCTAACTTGAAGCTCGGTGATGTGCATTGTCTATTTATTTATTTATTTAACAAAATACACAGCCCTTAATTATTATAACAAACATGCTTAAAATCTAAACTTATGGCCAAAAACGAACTTCCTTTTTATATATTTTTTTATTAGCTAGACAGTCAGGTGTAACATATGTACACTTATAATAAATAGTTCTCAGAATATAAACTTATTTCTGCTAATTAAAATTTTAAACTGATAATTATGTAGGTATCACTTTTTATTCATACCATTTCAAAAAAAATTGCGTGTTTTAACACTTTGACTGCTGCAATCACACGGTATGTGTTTTCTACAAGTGACTAATATGCGTAAATTCACACTAGCGCAGCGGCTGAGAAAATACAGATCTTTGTGACTCAGCACAGCCGTAATATTTTTCGAACGAAACGTATGTGCGGCGCAACACAACCGCTGTGTAGAGCGGCAGCAAATTGAAATGGGACACGGGAAGCACCAGCTTGCAAATAAAAAAAACATCATAATCGGTTCACTTAGTCGAAAGTTCTGAGGTTACAAACATAAAAAAACCAGTCGAACTGAGACCACCTCCTTTTTTAAAGTCGGTTAAAAGCCATTTCTCCTTTAACACAACTTTCTGAGAAGGCCAACAATATGACAAAACTCCTAAATAATTCACCACGATGTTCTAGGTCACCTGATACAAGTGTTTGTGTGGGAGTCAAAACATTTCCAAGTTTCGTTTTAATACCGACTTCTGAAATGTAGGTAACCTTCCTATGTATATAGGCCATATGAAATACATCATATATGACCTACTTCACTACATAGTATAAAACATAGTCGCTTCCCGCTGTCTGTCTGTCCCTACATATATGCTTAGATCTTTAAAACTACGCAACGGATTTTGATGTGATTTTTTAAATTGATAGAGTGATTCAAGAGGAAGTTTTATAAACCATTTGACACATAGATTTCCAAACGGATGAAGCCGCGGGGCGCAGCTAGTTATTTATAAAAGGAGGCAGCAAACAACAGGCTTCAGAAATTATGTTCATGACCATTTAAAACGTGACCAGTAGTTTGACCACAATAACGTGTGAAAAATAACCTTTTACGTGATTTCAGATAAAGTCGAGGATAATTCGTTACGGCCCGTTGAATCATAACCACAAATCGCTCATAAAATATTCATGCACTATACTACTATTCATCAATTTATAATATAAAAATGAATCGCTGAATGTGTTGCTAAGCGCAAATCTCGAGAGCAGCTAAACCGATTTCGCTAATTCATTTTTTAGAATATTCCTTGAAGTACGAGGATGGTTCTTACGGAGAGAAAAAAGAGAAAAATAATCAAAAATTTAAAAATTGCCTGAAACAAATGACCACCCGGGCGAAGCCGGGACGGGCCGCTAGTACTAAATAATCGACGGTACCTGTGGCGCGTAGGGCGAAGGTTCCGCCGCCTGCGACGAAGGAGGTTGCGTTTAGATTCCCGCCTCGGGACAGATGTTTGTACGATCTGTAGATATTTGTTCAGGGTGTTCTAGTCGTTTTCTATGTACCTATAACAGAAAATATCTACATAATGTTATGTATTGTATTATGTCTCTTTACTTTTTTTTAGTTGGGTCTCGACGTCTCGTACTCTAGTTCGAATGACGTTACCTCGATATTCATTATCTCGATGTCTCTACCTCGACGATACGTTTCGTCGATGGGTCGTTACCTCGAAAGATCATTATCTCGAAGGGTTGCTACCTCGACGGTACGTTTCGTCGATGGATCGTTACCTCGAAAGATCATTATCTCGAAGGGTTGCTACCTCGACGGTACGTTTCGTCGATGGATCGTTACCTCGAAAGATCATTATCTCGGAGGGTTGCTACCTCGACGGTACGTTTCGTCGATGGGTCGTTACCTCGAAAGATCATTATCTCGAAGGGTTGCTACCTCGACGGTACGTTTCGTCGATGGATCGTTACCTCGAAAGATCATTATCTCGAAGGGTTGCTACCTCGACGGTACGTTTCGTCGATGGATCGTTACCTCGAAAGATCATTATCTCGGAGGGTTGCTACCTCGACGGTACGTTTCGTCGATGGATCGTTACCTCGAAAGATCATTATCTCGGAGGGTTGCTACCTCGACGGTACGTTTCGTCGATGGATCGTTACCTCGAGAGATCAACGGAACCAAAGTTAATTTAAATTATTATTGAATGATGTTAATAAAGTAGACCCGTATCAGTTATCAAGTACCCATAACACAAGCTCAGCTTAGCTTGGGGCTAGATAATGCTGTGTGGATTGTCTGGCATTATTTATTTATTATATTTATAGAATCATCATCATTTATAGAATCGCCATAGCGCCCTGTTGTCAACTTGCCGCATCCAGCATCTACCTGCAGGCGCTATGGCGCTCATTGGGGGAGGCCTATGTCCAGCAGTGGACTGATATAGGCTGATGATGATGATGATGATGACGTCATGTAAAACGAACGCATACTAGTTTCTGTCTGAAAATGAAATGAAAATATATTTTTTCTGATAGAGCTAAGACTTAATTATCTAACTATAGAATTGCCTGGAAGAGATCGCTTCTAAGCGATAAGGCCGCCCATTGTACTTGTCACATGTAATATCTTTCATAATGTTCTGTATCTGATGTACAATAAAGTATTTTTGTATTGTATTGTATTGTATAGTAAACAAATACAGCACACGACTTAAAAATACCTAAAAGTAAATAATTAATAATATAACATTGATTTAAACATAACAGACATTTTTTCTAAATTAAATTTGTGTAGATCAAGCCGCGAGTGACGGTCGTCAGTGCCGTGTTCCTGCGCTATCAGAACATCCCACAACTAGGCTACATAAGATAAGTGTATCTTTTAAAGGGCAATGTATACGCTTCTACAACAAAACTCCAAGTGAGCTGCAAAAATTATCAATAAATAAATTTAAAAAAATTGTGAAGCATATTCTTTGTAAAAAGGCTTATTACAAAATATCAGATTATCTAGAACATAAAAAAGCTTGGAACGAGTTTTGCTCCAACTCAAAATATAACAACTTACAGATAAACAAATCATATGTACTAGACACATAAGTTATGAACATACTAGTGGTTTCTTCTCACTTCTTCCACTGGTGGACAAAAAATTGAAGTGAACATCAATATAATAATGAATAGTATAAAATATGACTTTTCTAAGTGCTTATTTGTAAGCCTAAAGAAATAAACAAAATAAACTTTCATTTCATTTCATGCTCAGCTGAATGTTGCGAGTAGCCCCACAACCGCTGATTTGTATGTTTGTTTGATGTACCATGTCTGCAATTTCTAACGCGTTTCTTCGGAATAAAAAATAGTCTATATAAGTTAGTAGTCTATAAAAGTAGTCTATACTGTATATAAAAAGTATACAATATTAGTTATTAGTAGGAAAAGAAAGTTTGGATGTATGTTTGCATTCATCACACCAAAACTGCTCAACGAATCGGACTGAAATTTTTGCATAGATGTAGGGCATAGACGTGGAATACATAATAGGCTACTTTTATTCCATAAATCAGTAAAAAAAAATCAGTCCACAAAATGTATATACCTGTTACATAACACATGTCTTTGGCAAATAAAAAACTTTATCTTTATCAGTCCCGAGGAATAGACATAAAAGTTTCCATAGAAAAAACGCGTGCAAAGACGCGGGTAGAAACTTGTAAATAATGTTAGCAGGTAATATTCTTATGACTTAATCCTAAGCTGATGCATGTATGACTAAAAGAAACAAAGGCGTATTTACAAAACTTGATCCCAAGAATTCATTGTTGATAAAACTCTATTTTCAGAATCCAAACATGGACAATGATCAAGAACTGGCCAAAGAAGAATACGCAGTGAAGAAAATTGTGATACTAAACCAAAGAGTACCAAAATTCGAACATTTAAACAAACTAACGCAGAAATACGACAAATTAGAAAACCTAGAAAAAAGCTACACAACAGGCCTCGAAAACTACAGCCATGATTATGACAAAGTCGTTAGAAATTTGGACAGAGTCGGACAGAAGTTGGACAATTTGAATTTGGAAAAAGTCGGCCATCTTGTAGGGCAGGTAGACAACGGGCTGCGATTGGATAGAATCACGTTCGAGAGTGAAAGATTGAGTCATAGTGAGAAATCTTCGAGAAGGAATAGTGATGATGGGGGACGAGCGAAGAGTGAAGGACTTAGGAATGGTACGTAAGATTTCATGTAGATACATATTTTTGTTTTCGTAAGACATTTACATTTGTATTAGCAACATCAAATATATTCAAATTACCTGGCCAATTTGAACAGACGAAAACTTGGAAGAGGTTCTCAATTCGACTGCATGTTGTTTTTTATGTGTGTATGTACATATATGGACGGGAAGTCAAATACAAATAGTCAAGCACCACGCAATATTGAGTAATATCTACTATAATTCTAGAGTAATATACATATATTCGGGATCAGTGACTTTTTCTGCGTTTTTTGTGCAGGGTTTCGCGTAATTTGAATATTTTTTGGCGCTTGAGAATGTGAAGCTTTGGGGTTATTTCACGGGCTAGGTGTCAAGCGACATTATTTTAACAATTTATTTCATTTAAAATAACATTTATTTGAGTGTATGTGAGTAACATAAGCCTTTTTGTATTTTCCTTTTCTAGTATTTACAATGTAAATACTAGAAATAAGAATAAACTCGCTGTGCCCACAACTAGGCTACACAAGATAATTGTATCTTTTAAAGGGCAATGTATACGCTTCTACAACAAAACTCCAAGTGAGTTGCAAAAATTATCAAAAAATAAATTTAAAAAGATTGTTAAACATATTCTTTGTAAAAAAGTTTATTACAAAATATCAGATTACTTAGAAGATAAAAAAGCTTGGAACGAGTTTTGCTCCAACTCCAAATCAACCAACTTACAGATAAGCAAATCAAATGTACTAGACACATAAGTTATCTACATACTAGTGGTTTCTTGTCACTTCTTCCACTAGTGGACAAAAAATTGAAGTGAACTATAAAATATGACGTGTCTAAGTGCTTATTTGTAAGCTTAAAGAAATAAAAACTTTTTCATTTGCTTTGAACATTTTACTGCAAACATTATAAAGCATTTTACACCAAATCCAAATAAACTGAAATTGAACTTTAAAGCATTTTTCTGTGTTTTAGTTCCCATAGACGAGGTCGCTTAAATGTTTTTTACCTTTATTTGAAATAGCTTCTGCTGGCATTTCAACCAATTTGCTTTGAACTATTTCAGTAAATTATGCAGCTTGAGCATTTTATCCTTGATCAACAGTATTGTTACATGTAGTTTCAAGCAGTTATGTTCTCATTAGGCATGACATTTTTTTAATTCCTTTTAATTTAATTATATCTATGTTTGCATATTTAAATCTTATTTCTTATACTTCCTTTAATCAAGTTAGCCATTTAAACCACAACGTAAGTAATTAGGTGAAGTAAGACTTCTAGATAACGTTTGAGAGGCACGCATGGGTGGCGCAGAGCAGGTTAAAATCATAAAGGAAGTTTAATCCAGGTTACCAAAGTCAAAGTCTCAGGATCAAGGTCTTTTCAAAGTCAATAGATCTTGTTTCACCGTAATAACTGGACAAATAATGAACAACAAATTATGATTGGTAGGTAATGCTTTTTACCTAATTAAAACCATTCTACACCATGGTCCGTGAAAAGTCGTGGCTAGCCTAGATTTGAGCGGCTATCTTTGTGAACGAAGACGTTGGCGATGACCCATTCGTTGACCAATCCTTAGAGGGGAGGCACCCATACCACGCAATAACACAGACCTCATGAAGTCAATAACTTCTTACAGATGGTACCAACTCCGAGCCGCCCACTGCGAATATAACCGGCCACAACGCATGGGGCGAGCTCGACGGATCCACATCCACAACCAGGACTGAGCTCAGCCTGTCTGATGCGGGGGATGATCAGGTAAGCCTTGACGATGATGTTCTCCGAATATCGACCACGGTGGTACAAACTCCGAGTCGCCCACTGCGAATATAGCCGGCCACAACGCATGGGGCGAGCTAGACGGATCCACATCCACAACCAGGGCTGAGCTTAGCCTGTCTGATGCGGGGGATGATCAGGTAAGCCTTGACGATGATGTTCTCCGAATATCGACCACGGTGGTACAAACTCCGAGCCGCCCACTGCGAATATAGCCAGCCACAACGCATGGGGCGAGCTAGCCGGATCCACATCCACAACCAGGACTGAGCTCAGCTTGTCTGATGCCGGGGATGATCAGGTAAGCCTTGATGATGATGTCCGAATATCGACCACGGTGGTCAAACCAGGTGTGCAGTACATATTATAATTTGCCCATTGTACTTGTCGCATGTAATGTATTTTATAATGATCTGTATCTGGTGTACAATAAAGTATTATTGTATTGTATTGTATAATCGACGACCTCTGTGGCGCGGTGGGTGAAAGTCTGCCTGCGATGACGGAGCTTGTGGGTACGATTCCCACCTGGGGACAATTGTGAGTACGATCTGCAGATATTTGTTCCGGCCGGGTGATTATTTAACTCGCGACCGGTTTGCGACAGGCGTAAATTAAGCAATCAGTGCTGTCAAACGTCAATTTTGTATTAGTTTGACACCAGCTACAACGTCAAAATTGGTCAAAATTGGCGTTTGACAGCACTGATTGCTTAATTTACGCCTGTCGCAAACCGGTCGCGAGTTACATAATCACCATACGCGTGTTCTGGTCGCTATCTATGTATAATAAAAAATATCTAGCTATGAATGTATTGTATTAAGTATATCAGTCATCTAGTACCATAACACAAGCTTATTAGTTTGGATTTAGATGATGCTGGGTTGTCCAGAATTATTTATTTAAATAACTACTTATGGACCGACCCAGCTAACGGATAGACCAACGAGGCAGTCAGGTAATCTATCATGGAAGACAATAATGAAGATGATGAGCATTGAAAACTCGATTGGAGCTTCATCTACTATACCTACCTTTGATGGTAGAGCTTAGATTTGATGATACGATACCCATCAAATAGCCCTATCCAAACAAACGGTGCTGGCTATTCATAAATATGGTTAAGTGGAATTACTTTAAATTAGTAGACTCAAAACAATAATATAAGTACTTTGCTTTGTGTTTTGTTGTGTCATTATTGTTTGTAGGATTCCTTACCTAAAGGGTAAAACGAGACCATATTACTATGACTCCGGACTCCGCTGACCGTCCACCTGTCCGTCTGTATCTTAAGAATCGTGATAGTTGACAGCTCAGAGTAATAAGACATAGAGTGATAATTTCATAAAACATTCCGCTCTAAGTTGAAGCCAAAAACCAAGCAATGTGTGCGTAAGCGGCACGTCATTACAAGAGCCGACACGCACACAAGTGCACAAATAATGTTGCAAGCTATTAACATTTTCCCCATAAGGTAGGGAAATTGTAACATTTTGTAAGGAGTAAATGATTATCATATTTATCACTTTTCTGTTAGATGATATTTCATTAACAGAAAAATTCCTGTAAATATTATATAGGTACTCTATGGGTGTTTACATACAGGGGAGTGTGAGTGAATAGATAGAAATAAATATTATGGTCGAAACATTTTCATACCTTTGTTGGGATAGCACCCTCTCGTAATTTGCATAAACCACCTTTCGTGATATGCTTGTCATTTTCTTCAAAATGTATAGAACATAATCAGTGTAGTGTATTTATTTTTTAGTGTATAGTCTTAGTGTATTTAGTTGGCTTGCAAAACTTGTCTTTGCAATTCCGTCTAAGTTTTTCAACCAATCGGGAAGCAACAGTCTATATTATTTTTCGTGTTATTTCGTTATGTTTTTTTTTGTTACCCTACATATTTATGTATTATTTTGTTTGACATAATGTCAAAACAACATGAATATTCTTATTAATAAAGAACTGAACTGAAGTCGGATCAGAAGGAAATCTAAGAACGAATATAAAGACATTAATAAAACTAGGGTTCATCGTCTAATGAAACCAATGATTTTTTTATATTTAACGCTCCGACTACATCAACATCCGGACAGTCTGTAACAATCTATTTCCTTACCCGTGAAAATAAAACAAAAGTTTTTGATTATTTATACCAAGCTTAATAGAACATAGGTACATATTTCACTTAAAAATCCGGGTAAGTTAGTAGGTAACCCTAATTATATCTGGCAAATAAAAGTCCTACAAGTGTAAAGTAGAAATAGATTAAACAAATAAGTACCTATGGGGGAAAATAATTTTTCTAATAGCTAGCAACATTTTTATGTAACGGCGTCTGTCATGTTTACGATTTATTTTTGTGCTTATACAATGTTTTACTCAAGAATATAAGATGCCAGGTTGTATCTACCCGTGAAATGGAATCTTCTATTGTTTCTGATTATTATGAGAAGAGTTGTTACACCCTTTTACTGCACAATAAGTCATTATAATTAAAAAATTACGGAGCTCTTCCCAGTAGGTCTTGACCTTGAGCACTGACGTGTCGAGCGATGTACGTAGCCTTTAAAGGCTAACTTGAAATTGCGTCACTTCGCGTGCGCCTACTGCGGTTCTAAGCCTAGTTATTCTAAGGTTGACAGTTGAAATTTTCATTAGATGATATATTTCTGTTGCCGCTGTAACAAAAAATACGTGTACGAGTGCGACTCGCACTGTTTTTTTTTTATCATCGGATTTAGAAAGTGGTGGAATATACACTGCCCCTATGTTTCCGCACCCTTTGGTGCACCATAATGTCCTGCGTACATTGCTATTTTCCGTTGAGACGCCAAAGGTATGGCCGCGGTGACCAACATTAGCTAGGAAGACATCAATATCATGATTCAATGAATAAAGATTTCTTTGTTTCTTTCAAAGCCCCTCAAACCACGACGTCGCAGCCACGAGTCAGCCCTCCCGGGTACTCCGATGCACAGTAAGGCGCCCTGGCGCTCCGCTGACAGTATAGCACCGGACTCCGCCTTCGGGACCTCTCTGGCTGATATTATGGAGAGTCCTGCTAGTAAGGTACAGCTATACTTGAAACTCGGTAACCATAGTGAAGGATGCCCAGGCGAGATGACGATCTGTGGAAGAATGCTGGTAGATGCTGGACGCGGCTAGCTGAAGATAGGGCGCTATGGTGTTCATTAGGCCGGGCAGTAGACAGGTTGATGATAATCATAATATAAATTTTAAGGCGGTGAAGCAAACTAGTGCCGCTACTTTTTTATCGTATTATTAAGTTGAACAATATATCAAATAAATTAAATGATATATCAAAAATTTTATTGGGGATTATAAGTTTTTTTAATGTCTTTGAAATATTTTTATTTTGTATAGTTTACGCAGAGATACGAAGTTGCCCTTGGTGGCCATGGCCACCAAACTCTATTTTCGCATCTACCTAGTGCATCAGCATTGTCATACATTGGGGCATCGCAGCCGGCGTCTTGGGGACGCCTCCGACCGGTATTGATAATGGATCTGTTCAGCTACTGAGTAGTACTTGAGCTCAGTCTGCAGTTAGCTCAATTGTTTCAATTGTAAATACTAGTTCTTATTTGTGTCTATTATTTTTCTTTATTAAAAAAATAATAATTAAAACTAAAAAAGACGCGGAATAAAAAGATATTTTTGATTTCATTTCTCTTCCATTTTATTATTAAGGTGTTTGCAGTCTTTCATAATCTGATGATCCAAACAACCTGAATAAATCCAGGTCCACCTCCGCGAAGATATAAAGTCCATCCACTCGAGCAGTTCTTCAGAGCGCGCGCTGCGAGGGTGGAAGTTCGTGAAGAGTATGACGTCAGCAGCTGGGGCGTTTAACAAGGGAACTACGCTGCCGGGGACGCCTCTGCCTAACACTATGGTAAGTTTAATGACCTGCCTAACACTATGGTAAGATTTATGACCTGCCTAACACTGTGGTGAGTTTTATGACCTGCCTATGTCCAGCAGTGGACTGATATAGGCTGATGATGATGATGATCTTTACTTTCTTTAATGATAGATACAAAGTTATACCACTAGTTCCATAGGTATCACGGGGGAATATCCTCATTTTTCTTTACTGGTACTAGCGATACAAAGTTGTGTCACTTGTACCATCAATGGTACAAATCAATTGTACTACTGACACAAAGGCGCTCAATGTTATAATTAAAATTTGTATATATTTAAGTCTAAACATGGTTTTATAGTAGCATAGCATAGAGAGTTCTTTGATTATACATTCTGGAAACTCCTATCTATGTCGCATTTACATTCAGCCGTAGTGAGCAGGGAAGTGGGCAGGACGAGTGTGTAAACGCGATACTTCTCATGCCACTGCCATTGCCACTCGCGCTGCCCGGCGCTCCCCAAAATGGCGGTTTTTTGTGTGGAAGTCAAAGGACCGGCAGCGCGTGCGGCAGTGCGTGTTTTCATTCTGCTCCGACGACGCTCGATCAGTACTCGCCGAGCGCCTGGAGGAGAAAGACGTTCGTTTAGATCATCGAAAATGCCGTCCTTATGCTGCTTATGATGCTTACAAAGTTCTATTTCGATGGATAGATATCATCCACCATCGTCTACGACGAACATTCTTTTTTTGTATTCGATATCTTTTTAAATATCGAACATAATTATGTATCGCTAAGAGACAGCGTGGCCGCTGTAAAGTTTCGGCAATGGCAGACGTCGAAATAAGTCTGCCATTGCCGAAACTTGAAAGCGAAGTGAGTGGTAGGGCAGTATGTAAACACACACTGCTCTCGATCCTGCTGCAGCAGTATTTAGTGAATTATCGCCGGCAGCGCAAGGGGCAGCGGCAGGGGCTGAATGTAAATGAGGTATAAAACTAAACTTTGCTAGTCAAGTAGTCATCCAACTCATGCTGAGGCAAAGCCATTTTGTTACTGGACTCACACGCTTACTAACGCGTTTCCTCTTAATTTAATTTTATTATGGCCTATGTAAGTCTTTTAACAAATAAATTCATTTCATTTCATTTTTTCATTTCTATCTTCTTTAATAATAAATAAAGAAATAATAATGTACATTCCTAACTTCACAGCCAAAATCTGAGATCTATGAGGATCAGAAAGACGATCGAAAACCCTCACAGCCTAGTCAGCCTAATGAGAAGGAAGAAAACCAAGGGGAAACGAATCCTGAGGTAAGCTGAATACAACGATATATGATGGATGAACCAGCTGCGCCCCGCGGCTTCATCCGCGTGGAAATCTATGTGTCAAATGATTTATAAACCTTCTTCTTGAATCACTCTATCTATTAAAAAAAACCGCATCAAAATCCGTTTCATAGTTTTAAAGATCCAAGCATACATAGGGACAGACAGCAGGAAGCGACTTTGTTTTATACGATGTTAGCGTTATGAACTAAATTTTAAAAGTACTAAGTAGTCTAATAAACGTGTAACTAAACTTGTTTGTGTGTTGTGTCTAATAAATATTTTTCTTTATTTCTAGGGTCTAGATCCAGAATCTCTAATGTTCAGAGACGGCAGACGCCGGATAGACATGGTGCTGGCGTTTGAAGAAGAGGACTACGGAGTCATGACGGAGGGGGAGGCCAAGAAACGGGAGCATCGGCGGACTTTTCAGGTTAAATATTTTTTTATAATAATAATATATGATTGACTTGTTTATGGCAGACGTCCGCAATCTCCCCTATAGCCCGATTACCCAGTCCATCCATCCATCACAATAGCCTGGTTTTATTTCTTTCATTTTTCTTTGTTCATTAGTCTCTACACCTGGCGGATACCATCTTTGGGTGTATCATATTGTGCACCCGAGGATGATACCCGCTATGTGTAGCCATCGCCTTTAGATTAACTTCTCAAAGGGCCTCTGTGCTGTTGGATTCGGCCCCACGCAAGCCTTCCAAAGGACCGGGTCACTTTATGGCCCGAGATCATGGTAAATGAGAGACATAATAATATCATTTATTTCAGACCATAGAAAAGTAATAGTTTTTCAGAATATGTAATTTTATTATTTTAAACGAAAAAAGATCGTGGTAAAGCTGCTATATTTTTTAATTGAGGTGTTATGTTAAACTATATTTTATGTTTCTTTTTGTTTTTCGCCGTTTTAATTATTCTTGTTCCTACCTAACCCGACAGCACTCGGTTTGTACATGCACATTGTCGATGAGGTAAACAGGAGTCGTTCAAGGTACTAATCTAGGACCACTTTTGTTTTTCTATTATATAAAAGAAAATCTTAAAATTCCTTCACGTTTCTTTGCAGGAGAATCTCATAAAAGAAGGCTTAGAGTTAGAACTGGAGAACAAGTGTCTGTCGTTCGACGAAAAGACCTGGTTTCTGAAGATACATATACCTTGGAAGACGGAGATGCGGTTAGCTGAGGTTATAGGAATGAAGCTCCCGACGAAGCGGTTTATTACGATCTCTGTGAAAGCCTGGGTGAGACTTTAGTTTTTAATTTAGTTTTTCCTTTATTAAGGTTATGAGGTAGGTAATGATTATTGATTAAGGCAAAAACAGAAATACACTTAAATACACAAACAAACAGACATACAAATTATTGACGACCGATGTGGCGCGGTGGGCGAAGGTCCACCTGCGACGCAGGAGGTTGCGGGTTCGATTCCCGCCTCGGAACAATTGTGTGTACGATCTGCAGATATTTGTTCCGGTTGTTCTGGTCGTTTTCTATGTATAATAAAAAATATCTATCTATGTAATGTATTGTATTATGTATATCAGTTATCTAGTACCCATAACACAAGCTCTGCTTACCATGGGGCTAGATAATGCTGTGTGAATTGTGTCCAGCATTATTTATTATTTATTTATTGGTAAAATTATTTACATGTAATTTTTTCATAAGTATAGTTATAATTTATAATACAAATTGTATTTTATCATCACTAAGCATAATTTAAAATTTAAACATTAATAAAAACAAATAAATAAATTAAAAAGTTAACATAAAAGAAAAATTGATACAGAAATATATTTCCGTATCAATTTTTTTTATGTCATATTAAATTTACTTTTCTAGTAGTTCGTTCACTGAGTAGAACAGTTTATAATATTCTTAAAGCTAACAGTATGATTATAGTTTTAAGTTCTTGTCTAACTGTGTAGTTAAAATTAAAATGTATTTATTTATTTCTTTATGTATATTTATATAGACCAATCAAGATGCCACTAATAGAAACAATATTTAGAAAAAACAATAACGTTACAGGCGCTTATTTGGTAAATGTTTCTCTTTCTCTATAATTCTAAGATGGGTGTAATCAGGGAATCATATTCCTAGATTTTTTTGTGATTTTATGCTTACAGGTTTCTTACTTGTTGTGATTTTATGCTTACAGGGTTCTTACTTGTCTTCTTAGTGAGTACACAATCGGCGACCGATGTGGCGCGTTGGGCGAAGGTCCGCCTGCGACGCAGGAGGTTGCGGGTTCGATTCCCGCCTCGGAACAAATGCGTGTACGATCTGCAGATATTTGTTTCGGGTGTTCTGGTCGTTTTCTATGTATAATAAAAAATATCTATCTATGTAATGTATATTGTATTATGTATATCAGTTATCTAGTACCCATAACACAAGCTCTGCTTACCATGGGGCTAGATAATGCTGTGTGAATTGTCGAGCATTATTTATTTATTTATTATTTACAATGCATTTATAAAAGCCCTGTCAGGGCACATACATTTTTGGGTACGCTCTTGTAAGATTGTTGACTTAATAGGTTATAAGGTTTTTAAAGAAGAAATACTTTTACAGAACGATGAAAAACAAGCAGAGAAAGACAAGAAATGGTATTCAAAATGGCGACGGCGGTGGAAACATTTCTATGAGTACGATCACCGGAAGATAGAACCGGAACCTTCTTTCTATGACGCGACTGAAGCTGGAGGCGCGAGGAGGGAAGAACAGTAAGTAATACTTTTTTTATTTGCTTAAGGTGGCTTTGTGATCACGGCGGCCATGATAGGCCTATTGTGATCGCCACTTATACGTTCAGCTCCGAAGCCGTAGCGTTCATAGTTCGCCACTAACCCTTGCAGCTGCTAGGAACTGTAGGATTTCCTTCGGGGTGATGTCTCGCAGCTCGTCTGGGCTATGCAGGTGCTAGCCCAGGTGGATGCTGCGTTTGTGCATCAGTGCTCCACACTCGCATAGCAGATGGAGGGGCGTTTCATCCGCCTCCTCACAGAATCTGCAGGATTGTGTGTCGCTTAGCCCTAGTTTGAACATGTGCTTGTTAAGTTTTACTTACTGTAACTTTAATACCTCAGCGGCACAATAAAAAATAACTTTAAATGTACCTATATGTATAAAACAAAGTTGGGTTTATTCCAAAACTTATAACTCTAAAACGGCTGGACCAGTTTTATATTTTTTTATTCATTGTGTCTCCGTCCCGAATAGCGGAATAGTATTAAAAACATTAGAAAACTGACGAAAAACATTGACTGTTAAGAGGTACAAAGTTCGCCACACATACTACACTTAACACAGATTGCCACGCGGGCGAAGCTGCGGGGAGCAGCTGGTATAAAATAAAAACTAAATATGAAGATTAAGAAGAAATCGTCGTTGCAAAACTATAGGGTCTGGAATTACTTCATTTCATCTTAGTGTGACTTTGACAGTGGTCGTGTAAAATGTTGATTCAATTAAATTTTATGAATAAATTCTTGTATTCTGTGTTATTTCAGGTTTTTAGTTAAAGACAGACACACACAATTTTCTCCGGCGCAGAGAAGTTTACTAGTCATGCAGATATTACTCAGAGCAAAATATGACAATAATGAAACGAAGGTGAGACTTGAACATAATACAGTTAATAGTGAAACAATCAACAATTCTAATATAAACAATAAACGTACTACGTAGAAAATGCGAGTGCAAATAATGTCAAATTAAACAAACACGATATGTTTAGAAATCAAATAGAATAGAAAGATCGAAGATTTATAGAACTAAAAAAAAATATGCTGGACAATTCACACAGCTTTATCTAGCCCCATGGTGAGCAGAGCTTGTGTTATGGGTACTAGATAACTGATATACATAATACAATACATTACATAGATATATATTTTTTATTATACATAGAAAAAGACCAGAACACCCCGAACAAATATCTGCAGATCGTACACACAATTGTTCGGAGGCGGGAATCGAACCCGCAACCTTCAGCGTCGCAGGCGAAGCTTCGCCCACCGCACCACATCGTTCGTCCTAAAAGAACGACAAGTTGATTTATAACAACATACAAAAGACATTTATAGAATGGGTACAAATATATCAATCATATTTTGATTTATTTGTACATATAGTCATTGTATAGGCAGACAAATCTGATATCACCAACGTTGATGTCTCGAACAACATAACTACAATAAGGACCCTCTTACTTGAACGCCACGGCGACGTTGTCGTCGCGTCGCTGGCAATGTATCGCCATAGGAACTATTGTGCAGCAGACGACGCGACAAAAGAAAAAGAACCAAGTGAGTGAGCTGCCATAAAATATAAAATGAATGGTTAGGATATGTTGCCAGCGATGACGTCACCATGGTGCGGGCGTCTTAGTAAGCTAGGACTCTATGCAAATATAGTTAGAAGTGAAAGCAAGTAGATAGATAAAAATAAAACAAACAAGGTAAAAAATAATAATACAAAATATGTGACAATTTGGCGGTCTTATCGCTCAAGAGCGATCTCTACCAGACAACCGTGAAGTATTCCGATTCGATCCAATTTTTCTCTTCTCTGTTATTTTGTGTTAGGTAAAACGGATATTATGTATTAGGTTTTCGTTATTATAGTACTATTTTTATATTTGTATTATTATATGTACTACCTACCAAACTGTTGTCCACACTACCCAAAGGTTAGCAGGTAGAGAATGCTATCTAGCATTATGCTCGCCTATGTATAACTTTTTGTGCAATAAAGTATATTCTATCTATCTACCTATAATATTTTTTCTTGTTATAACTGTTTCAATTCTTCAATTATAATTTTTTTAGTTTTAAATTTATTCATCCCTATTTTCAGATGGGTATTCGTCGGTTGCTGAACGACAGTACCTACCTAGGTTGCTTTCCTCTGCACGAAGGAAGGCATGATGTAGATCTGACTGACGGTACTACCACTGACAGGAGAGTAAGTTACATCTTATTTTCTTCACGTAGTGTTGGTCCGAAGACCTAAGTAATCTATACGCACATCACACACTTTTTACTAGACTTCATAATGTAAACGAAAGGCCGTGCATTAATTTTTGTCTTCTACATAATTCTGTATGAATTGTCCGCCATTATTTATTCCATCCATTCCATATCATCACGTATAATTTATTTTTCACTTCTCTTGCTCAAAAAGTGTATCATAATAGTGTAGCTTAGCGGGCCTAAAACTCCAGTTTAATACCTCGGGCTAAAAATTATTTTTTCTCTTTAATTTTTGTCTAAAATCATCAGCCCGTACAAAGCATTCGTTCTCTTACATAAAAACTCGACTTCTTGGTGCTCCGTCAATCTTTTTTTTTTAAAATAGAACCGTCTTGGTGATGTTTTATGAAGGTTGATTCTTCCCTTCACGGTAGAATGCGAACTGTTTCGTTGCGGGTTAAATAGAGATTTAAAAAAAAATATGGTATGTACCGAAATAAAATTGCCCGGGAAAAACATATCACTAAACATTCAAAATTGCTCTAACTGCACATTTAATTTTTAATAAAATTTCTGAAAATTGTCTAATTTTGAATTGTTTTATTTTCTCACAATCGAAGTGAAAAGTAGAGTGTTTTACTCGGGCCAAAACCACCCATTATAACTCGGTCTTGTCATCCTCAGAGTATAACAACCTCGTATATAATGGGATGGTTTAGTCCCTTGTAAAACAATCTACTATATTCTTACAGTCATCAACAACTTTATATCTATCATCAAATCTCTCATATTCATATCTTTCCTTAGAAGATAAAAAAGCTTGGAACGAGTTTTGCTCCAACTCAAAATCTAGCAACTTATAGATAACCAAATCAAATGTACTAGACACATAAGTTATGAACATACTAGTGGTTTCTTCTCACTTCTTCCACTGGTGGACAAAAAATTGAAATGAACTATAAAATAATTTAATTGATAATAATGAATAGTATAAAATATGACCTGTCTAAGTGCTTATTTGTAAGCAAAAACTTTTCACTTTCATTTTCCTTTCACAAATATTATTTACGGATCCCTAACTTTTTTGAAAATATAATGCTGCCTATGTTCACCGGGGATAGTGTAGCTTCCCAACGGTGAAAGAATTGGTCCAGTCGTTTCGGAGCTTATTCATTACAAATAAAAATTCAAACCTTTCCTCTTTATAATATTAGTATAGTAGTAGACTAGACTTTATAATGTCCACATACTTGTTACTAGACTTTATAATGTCACCAGCGTGATATACAAGTATGAGTAAAATATTGACAGGCCGTGCAATGTTTTTGGATGATTTATTTAGACAATACTGTAAGAATTGTCCAGTATTATTTAATTATTTATTATTGCCATTATGTACATATGCTTTACTTATTATTTGCATTATCAACATCAATTTATGTCTCATTTCTCATATTCATCTCTTTCCTTCCACAAACACTATCAGTTAATTTTCTGTTTCTCTTATTAGGACAACGACTTTAAATAAATCGTTGGACTTTAAAATTGTCTGCTTGAGTTTTCCAACTAGTTATAGTTAAAGAGCAAACTCAAACAGACAATGAATTTGGTTGTTTGTGTTAACACACATCCAATTCATCGAATTGTCATTTAGCTTGTAAATTAAATAACTGTCTTTTTGTATAAATTGTACAATAAAAAACTGGCTAGGTTCATTTCCAGATTTATCTAGTTCTGAAATGAACTCCATACAAAGAAATTTATCTAGTTTTAGGGTATGCATTACTATGGACCGTAAAAAAGTTAAATAAGATCTCTTACTTTTCTATGGTCTGAAATAATTGATTTTTATTATTATACACTCATTTATTTTAAATTCTCGTAGAAAATAGATTTTTTACTATAGAAAATATATACAATAAAATATTATAAAACTATTCTACAGTAAAAAATATATCAAAACGGTAGATCACCGACCGCTCGCTAGAGTCAAGCGGCCGGTGACTAGGGCTGCAGAGAGAGGAACTTCATGACGATGCGTGCCGAGTCCAGGAGTCACCGCCTTTTGGATCTGGCCCTCGATCCAACTTCTTAGCGAGAGTCTCTCCAGATGTTGATCGAGGCTCAAGGCTATTATTATTATTATCTAGTTCATTTCAATATTTATATAGTTTCATTCATAATTTCAAAGACCTATCATTATTTCCAGCTGCTCTACCTAGAATGGGCGCGACCGTCCAAATGGTACAAGAAACAGCCTCTCTGCCTGGTTCGTCGGTACTTTGGGGATAAGATAGGACTGTATTTCTGCTGGCTAGGGTTCTATACGAAGATGTTGTACTTTCCTGCGATAGTGGGGACACTGTGCTTTCTGTATGGACTTGCTAGTATGGAGTCGAAGGATAATATACCCAGGTAAGAAAGTGAGAGATATTGGCGGCCACTATAGTAGAATGTTTATTACAAGAAACACGAGAATACTGCTTGCTAAGAACTCGTAGCTGTAAAAGCTCTTGTCAGTATTACTAACAGACTAACACTTATTCTTGTATTCCTCCGGTGTAAGTAAGGGGGACTCCAACATCTCGTCTCCCAAGTCAACCTAACCTGCACGTGGTACACCCTGCTAGATAACGAACTAGGCTCTAGTGAAAATATCAAACAATCTTCACTAATTTAACTCAGATAATTTACAATTAATTCACATACCCACTGGCAGAAAAGTGTCCAACCAGGCACAGGTTGCCATTCAGCATAATCATCAGCTTATATTAGTCCACTGCTGGAAATAGGTCTCCCCCAATGAGCGCCATAGCGCCCGTCTTCAGCTTGATGCATCCAGAATCTACAGCAGTCTTTCGCAGGTCGTCATCCCATCTGGTCGGAGGGCGTGCTACACTACTTTTACCGAGTCGTGGTCTCCACATATTGACATTAGCTAAAATTAATCATCGTTCTTGTATTTCAGCAAAGAGATCTGTGACAACAAAGGTCCCGGCAACACTACTCTCTGCCCGCTCTGCGACAAAGCCTGCAAATACCAGTCACTGTCCGACTCGTGTCTGTTCGCCAAACTGTCGTATCTCTTCGATAACCCAGCCACAGTTTTCTTCGCTATATTCATGTCTTTTTGGGGTAAGCATTTAATCCAATTTAAAGGTACCATCAGGTAATTCAAACGTCAAGTCATAAATATAGATAGGAAAGTAAAGTGTGCCCAACATTAAGCCTTGAGGGACCCCGTAAGTAATTATGTACCTGTGCATGGCCAGTGCTACTGTACAAAGATAATAGGAAAGTTTAAAACTCCACTAAGTCGTGGTAAAAATCGTATTATTAGTCATTTAAGCTACAAAGCCTACAAATACCAGTCACTATCCGACTCATGTCTGTGTCGCCATCGCCAAACTGTCATAACTCTTCGATAACCCAGCCACTGCCTTCTTCACTATATTCATGTCTTTTTGGGGTCAGCAAGCACTTATCAAATTAAAAGGTAACATGAGGTAACTTTAATGTCAAGTCATAAGTATACCTAGATAGGAAAGTAAAATGTGCCCGTAAGTAATTACATTTCTGCAAAATTGCACTCTGATCCGTTCAGTAGTTTTGGCGTTAAGAAATACCTAACAAACATCGATCCATCCCTTTAAACATCCAAAGTCTAAAAATAAAAATAACGGGACATTTATCATGATTTTACTTCTGTTGGAGCGCCATCTAACTGCAGCAGCAAGTACCTATCACACAGCGTGCCACAGTGCATCGTATAGTTTTTACTACACTGCAGCCGCGTCATCAACGACCAATAGGAGCGCTTTAAAATGTCGTGTGGTGCACGCGGATTGGTTATTTGTTCCCACACCCCACTATCCATGATCTTTGTAATTTCTAATCAATATACTCGCAATCTTTACCGAATGAACTTGACTTCTTATTTTTCTCCATATAATTCGATTCGACTCATTGTCCTCAACAACTTCTTAGTATTAGAATACTTCGGCAGTTTCATGCGCAATAAACACGAAATAATATGTAAAAATCAAATCATGGTAATTATATAGTTAGAAATTACTTTTATAATTATAAGTATTAATACAACGGGTATTTATCGAGTTTATTTACCTATTTTTCCCGACGTTTCAACAGGTTTACACACTGTCGTGGTCACGTGGTTGTATTAATACTTATAATTATGTGTTCAGATCGCGTAATTTAAAAAATATTTAATGAAACTGTTGCACATTATTTGTTTATTTTATCAATAGATATAATTATACACTGACGTCACAGTAATTCTGTATTCCAGCAACATCATTCCTTGAACTATGGAAACGGAAACAATCAGTGCTTCGATGGGAATGGGACTTGGGGAAAGTTGATCAAGTAAGTCCAGTAAAAAAAAGGAAAAAAAACACAAAAAAAAAGAAAGAAAAAACACAAAAAAATATATACAAACCAAATGCAGCCAAAAGAAAACATTGAGAAGGGGGAAAAAAAAGATATTTCCCCAAAACCCAAGGACCGAGGGGTCATCACCCCTCGAGTTGACGCCGGGGTAATGAGGCCAAGCCTCGAGGCCCCTCTCTGTGCCCCCACCAGGGCCGGAAAGAAATTTATTGATAAGTCCAGTTAAATAAACAATTTGATATTTTTAATTGTTGGTCAAATCTATAAGGTGAAGTCTCTATGGTGGCTGTGTGTTTAAAGCCCGTACTAATTGCTCAGTTTTAAATCTATGCTTGAGTAAGATTTTTCTATGGTATAAACATAAATTTCACTCAAGTATAGATTTATGACTGAGCAAGGTTTCATAAGCGGGTCTCTTTGAAGGGTAGGATTCGTAACGAAATCAACTGCCAGAGAACCGAAGATTTAGCAAAGAATTAGCAAGCTGACGACGACGTGGCAGTGGGCCGGCCGTATAATATCACGAAGAATCGACCACCGCAGGATGACGACCTGTAAAAGACTGCAGGCAGATGGCGGATGTGGCAAACTGAAGAAAGTGCGCTACGGCGCTCATTGGGGGTCATGGCGCCCTGTCTTCAGCTTGCCTATGTCCAGATGTAGACGAATTATAGGATGATAATACAAAATACAAAATATTAATTTCTTTAACTTAATGTACAATAAATATAACAGTGTTTGAGATTCCCTTTTAAGTAAAAGAAATACCTGTGTTAGGGAATCTCGCTCTTCCAAAACAAATTAGATAAAAGTAGATTAAGTTAAGACAAAAGTAAGTAGTTATAAGTAAATTAAATTAGTTTTTTTAATATACTACCTATTTTTAAAATTATACTAAGAGTTTTTAAAGTTTTAGTGTACAAATGATTAAGAACATGCGCGTGATCGTATATGTGTGTGTAGGTAATGTAGTGTGTGAGTGTGTGTAGTGTTGTAAGTGTACTTGGGTCTGGGTGATAATGAAGCTTTCATAACTCGGGGATCAGTCCCCATGTTGACCAAAGCCTGTAGAGTATGTTCAAGTCTTTACTCGTTTTGGGCTAGCCATCGGCTTACGATAAATGAAAATAATCAAACGCCTGGGAATCGATACAATATTTACATAAATAATACAATATTTACATAAATGTACATACACTCATCATCCTTCTAATTCCAATCGCATATTTCACGCTTTGCTTTAAAATTAATATTATTTTTCAGGATGAAGATCCTAGACCAGAGTTCGAAGCAGCAGTGAAGACATTCCGCACCAACCCTGTGACGAGGGAAAAGGAACCTTATCTACCTCCCTGGCAGAAGACCATGAGATATGTTGCTACCAGCGGAGCTGTTCTGTTTATGGTAAATCCTTTTGCTAACTTACAACCTCGACACGCTCTTCTGGTTTTCTAAGTGTCTCTTGATTATTATTATAATTAAAAGTTAATACCTATTTACAGGTATTAGGTATAACTGTATAAGTAGTATTAGTTTATTTATTTATTATTATAAAAACCCTGTCACAGAAATTATTTTGGGTTACTTTGGTAACTCTGATATTATATAGAACGACTCCAATACTATTCTATCGAGTTAGAATAGAATAGAACACTTTTATTAGCACACACAAAAAAGACAGATATACATTAAAATAAAAAAACACACATTAAGCTAAAAATATATAACACTAAATAGAAAATAGATAAAAATAACATAGCCTGTCTTCAGTGCGCGCTAATAAGGTCCAGCCTCAGCTTAATGTCGCTACCGCCCGAGGACTGTAACGACGCTGGTTTTTAGGCTGAACTTATAGATGACGTCACATTACAGGTCTGAGGTTAACAACAGACAGACATTGACAGTCCTAGCACTGATTTTTCTTAGTATCCTATTTTAAGTTTGTGGTACATTTTGTTGATACACAGTTAACGTTTTTCTTTATTGGAAATATGATTTCTATATTTTTAACACTATACAAGAGAGTTACCCTTAAAGTAAGAGTTATCCCATTAATTAAAACATTACGGACAAAACATTTCTCACCTAGCTGTCATGAACACAAACATTTCATCATCATCATCTGTTTTGATGAGAGCTAGGTTCTACAAATTCCCTTTGCATAATTATCAGACTGTAACTCATAAAGGTGTATTAAATTCTTCAATTGTTCTTCCTCAGATCGCAATAGTAATGGGCGCTGTCCTAGGCACAATAATCTACCGGATATCCATGGTATCAGTTATATACGGCGGATCAGGCTTCTTCATACAGCAGCACACCAAAATCTTCACTTCTATGACTGCTGCGCTTATCAATTTGATCATCATTATGATACTGACCAGGGTGAGTGTTATTTATTTATTTATTGAGGAATAACAAACGACTACATTTCGTGTTTTAGGGTTCTGTGCCCAAGGTATATTAACAGGGCCAGCTCTATTTTTAAACTCACGTCGTATGCTAAGTGCATGAATTTACTGGATATCCGCGGTATCAGTGGCGTAGGCACAGTAATCTACCAGATATCCACGGCATAAGAGCCGTAGGCACAGTAATATACCGGATATCCACGGTATAAGTGCCGTAGGCACAGTAATCTACCAGATATCCACGGTATAAGAGCCGTAGGCACAGTAATATACCGGATATCCACGGTATAAGAGCCGTAGGCACAGTAATATACCGGATATCCACGGTATAAGTGCCGTAGGCACAGTAATCTATCGGATACGGTATCAGTGCGTTGTTTTTGTGCCTTTGTAATACATATTTTTTAATCTGAAAAAAATCCACCTCTCCATTACCTACAAAATAGTAACGTGTCCATCCAGAAATTGCCTGGAAGAATCTTTGTTTGTTCTTTTCTCTGTCTTGGTGTGCAATACAGCGTATTTGTATTGTATTGTCTCTCATTTATCTATATTTAATTATTTATTTCAGATATACGCCAAAGTAGCGGTATTCCTGACCAACATAGAGAATCCTCGCACACAGACGGAGTACGAAGACTCCTATACATTCAAGATATTCTTCTTCGAATTCATGAACTTTTACTCTTCGCTGATCTACATCGCTTTCTTCAAGGTTAGTTTGTAGTATTCTCTTAATCGTAGCTTTTCTTGTGTAATGCACCTATTCCGATTCCCCAACAGTGCACAGACCCTAATAAAACCACTATTGAAAAACGTCCCCCTCCCCATAACTTTTACCGGCCGGCTAAATTTTCGTTTGTACCCTGAGGGTTTAGGGTACAAAAATTAATTTAGGGTATAAAAATTTTGCCGGTACAATCGGGTACAAACCCGATACAATCGAATAGGATCAAAAAAACATGAATATTTTAAAGTCGGTTGCTAGGTTCACACAGCTCGCGAATTGTCAGTCACTTACATCGTTAGGGTAAGACGTCGATGGTCATTTATAACAGAAAGGATAAGTAATGTAGCAACCACGTAGCGTTCTGATACCGTCAGTGTTGTGTCGTGATCGAGCTGCGTTCGATAATAAAACCCGTTGTAGTGGTAATGTTCGTAGCAAAAGACAAAAAATGGAGGTAGATAAAAACTAACTCGCAGTGCCTTCAGTTGTTCCGTGATGGCGCATGAAACTGTGCCGAAATATTGGATAACTCAAAAATTGTTATAAATCACTTTTATGTGTTTCTAAGTGCTTATTTTGTAAGCCTAAAGATATAAATGATTTTTTACTTTTTTACTTTACTTACTTTTTGTGTTAATGTTTATTTTAGTTGTTTTTAAAAGTAGGAACAAGAAAGAAACAATATTTATTAATTAATTATAATGCACACAGATCCACATACATATACAATCCAACGATCCTGTCCATCAACGGTTGTCTGGTAGAGATCTCGCTCTTGAGCGATAAGACCGCCAAATTGTTACATATTTTGTCTTGTTTGTTTATTTTTAAGTGTGCAATAATAGAATTATCTATCTGTCCGCGGCTTTGCACGCTTTGTTTCTATGGTAACGATTATACCTGATTCTAAACGTTGTCCGTCATAATAATTCTGTTAGTTATTCCCCATTTCCTTATTCCCAGGGTCGTTTCTACGACTACCCCGGGGACGACCAAGCCCGGAAATCAGAGTTCTTCAAGCTGAAAGGCGATATCTGCGACCCGGCCGGCTGTTTGTCCGAACTCTGCATACAATTAGCCATCATCATGGTGGGCAAGCAAGTCTTCAATAACTTCGTCGAGCTTGGATACCCGTGAGTGAGGCTTTTTGATTTTAACCGACTTCAAAAAAGGAGGAGCTTCTCAATTCGACTCTGTTTCTATGTTTATTATCTCATACCTTTTGACTGGGTGAAACGACTTGATGATTCTAATCAGCGTCGCAAGTCTTGGCATGTAGCATAATGCTGAAATACAAGGAGTATTTCAGTTGCAGCCTGTTAGGATAAGTAATTTATTTTTGTGTTTAATATTAGTTTAAGTCAAGAAATTTGTAGGCAACAAATGATTTTATTATTATTTTTCTTCATATATTTAAATTCTCGCTATAAAATACAATTATTATTATTTCACATCATTTATTAAAATTCTCCTTATTTAATAAATTGTTTACTATAGAAAATACAAAAAATATGTAATGAAACTATTCAGTTTCAGTAAAAAATAATATCAAAACGGTAGATTACCGACCGCGAAGCTAGGAATATTATTATAACGAATAATTCAATATCACGCCAACCGATTTCGATGGCCGGCCCACCGCCACTTCAGCTTGCTAATTCTTTGAGCTATGTCGGTAACTCTGGTTCTCTGTCGGGTGTATTCGTTACGAATCCTATCCTTCAGAGAAACTCCGAGCATAGCTCTTTCCATAGCTCGCTGAGCGACTTTGAACTGATGGACCAGCCCTATCGTGAGTGTCCACGTCTCAGGTCCGTAGGTCATAACGGGTAGGACGCACTGGTTGCAAACCTTCGTTTTCAAGCATATGTTTATTACTGTTTATTAATATTATGTATCCATGATCTCGGGCCATAAAGTGACCCGGTCCTTTAGAAGGCTTGCGTGGGGCCGAAGCCAACAGCACAGAGGCCCTTTGAGAAGTTAATCTTAAGGCGATGGCTACACATAACGGGTATCATCCTCGAGTGCACAAATGATACACCCAAAGTTGGTATATAATTAATATTATTAATACAGTATCATTCTTTTTATCCCATTATTCCAGTAAGTTCCACAACTGGTGGCGCCAGCGCTCCCACCGCGCCGTCACTCGAGACCTGAGCAAGCCGCACATGGCGTGGGAGCAGGACTACCACCTGCAGGATCCAGGGAGACTGGCGCTATTCGACGAGTATTTAGAAATGAGTGAGTTTTCTCGCCAAACGTAGTGTAAGACGCCCTCCGGTCAGGTGGGATGACGACCTGCGAAAGACTGTAGGTAGGTAGATGCTGGATGCGGCAAGCAAGACAGGGCGCTATGGCGCTCATTAGGGGCCTATGTGAAATTAAATTAAATAGGCTTACAAATAAGCACTTAGACAAGTCATATTTTATACTATTCATTATTATATTGCTGTTCACTTCAATTTCTTGTCCACCAGTGGAAGAAGTGAGCAGAAACCACTAGTATGTTCATAACTTATGTGTCTAGTACATATGATTTGCTTATCTGTAAGTTGTTAGATTTTGAGTTGGAGCAAAACTCGTTCTAAGCTTTTTTTTCTTCTAGATAATCTGATATTTTGTAATAAGCCTTTTTACACAGAATATGCTTCACAATTTTTTTAAATTTATTTATTGATAATTTTTGCAACTCACTTGGAGTTTTGTTGTAGAAGCGTATACATTGTAAAGCGTATAACCCTTTAAAAGATACACTTATCTTATGTAGTCTAGTTGTGGGAACAGCGAGTTTATTCTTATTTCTAGTATTTACATTATGTATATCGCTTTTTTTAGTGAACCGATTGATGTTTTTATGAGTGTACAACAAGTTTTCATAAATATATTGACATGGTACTGTCATTATGTTTATTTCCTTGAATTTATTACGTAGGGATTCTCTGGGACACATATTATAGATCGCACGAACAGCCCTCTTCTGCAACACAAATACGGTGTTTATATGTGCAGCGTTCCCCCACAGTAGTATGCCATAAGACATAATACTGTGGAAGTAGCTGAAATAGACTAGTCTAGAAGTATCAACGTCTGTAAGGTGACGGATTTTTTTAACTGCATATGCTGCAGAACTAAGTCTCCTCGATAGCTTATCTATGTGTGGGCCCCATTGAAGTTTACTATCTAAGGTTATTCCTAAAAATACGGTATTGCCAACAATTTCTAGCGTTTCTCCTTTTATGTTTATAAAGGGTGTCTCAGCCCAGATTTTAAACTTTAAACACGAATTTCTCAGAAGTTTGCGGGGCTAGCGGGAGGGGAGTGGTAGCGTTCGGTTGGTAACAAGTGCGGATTTGTTAGTCGCCATGTCGCAGTGGTCTGGCGCGCATCGCGCGTACGCAGTAGAGGCTTACTTTTGCAATGAGTTTTCGTTGAGTGAAGCACAGCGCAAGTTTTGTAATCGCTTTGAAATCCGCCGTATAAGTGACGCCCCGAGTATTCAATTAATTAAGTCGTGGGTAGAAAAGTTTAGAGCAACGGGATGTTTGCTTAACCATTCAATTCGCCCTCGAGATAGACCTGTGCGATCGATTGAAAACATCGACCGCGTCGCCGCTGCGATCGCGGAGCATCCACGACGATCAGTCAGGAAACATGCTGCCTCTTTGAGCCTTCACCGTTCAAGTCTTCAACGAATTTTGGCTTTAGACTTAAAATTACATCCATACAAAATCCAAATAGTTCAAAAAATCAAACCGGAAGACTACAACAAGCGAAAAATTTACTGTCAGAAGATGTTAGAATTTTTTTCAGAGGAAAATGTGATCGACAATGTTTACTTTAGTGATGAGTCACATTTTCACCTCGAAGGCTACGTAAATCGTCAAAATTGCCGTTACTGGTCATCAAGCAACCCAAAAGAAAAACATCAGAAAGCATTACATAGCCCGAAAGTTACTGTATGGTGTGCAATATCGGCGACGAAAATCATCGGCCCATTTTTCTTTGAGAATGACCGAGGTGTAGCGGTTACAGTGACGAGCGAGCGGTATATTAACATGATCAATAATTTTTTTGTACCT
Organism: Eupithecia dodoneata; assembly: GCA_947044415.1. Classification (NCBI taxonomy): domain Eukaryota; kingdom Metazoa; phylum Arthropoda; class Insecta; order Lepidoptera; family Geometridae; genus Eupithecia; species Eupithecia dodoneata. The sequence goes on along the minus strand of OX345683.1, from coordinate 3,572,229 downwards.
CAGCTGCAAGATGGGGCTATTAACAAGTCAAATGTGTGGTTTCAGCAAGATGGGGCCACAGCCCACACTGCTAGGGTCTCCATGGACACACTAAAAGCTTTTTTTCCTGGTAAAATCATTAGCCGCTTTGGAGACGTATTGTGGCCACCTAGATCTCCTGACTTAACCCCAGCTGACTTTTTTTTATGGGGTTATCTCAAAGGAAGAGTATATGATACCCCTCTTACGAGTTTGGAGCAGTTAAAGGCCAAAATAACTACAGAAGTGCGAGCCATATCAGTTGACGTTTTACGGCGTGTCTCTGCGAATTCGCTTGTCCGCTTTGAAGAGTGCATTCGCCGTGAGGGAAGACATCTTGACGGTGTAATATTTCGTACATAAAATCCGCAACATTACACTATAATTTACAACAATTATAACATTTCTAATACAATTTGTTTTTTTTTTATAAATATTTAAAGTTTAAAATCGGCGCTGAGACACCCTTTATCAGCCTTAACTTGTTTTACATTAGGTAGAATAAATCTTATACATTTTGTTTAGGTTTCATTAAGCAAAAGATTATTGATACTAAACCAATGGACTATCTTTGAGATTGCAGTATTTACATCGTCGAAATTTGTTTTTAGTCGATTCATTTTAAAAATTAATGAAGTATCATCAGCAAACAATACAATCTCATGATCATTCTTTACAAGATGAGGCAGGTCGTTAATATAAACTAAAAATAGGAAAGGACCCAAGATAGAGCCCTGCGGTGCACCCATTGTAACCAAACCACAGACCCTTTAGATCGTTTCCCATTAATGTCAACTCTTTGTATCCTATCACTCAAGTAAGATGTAAGAAGATCCAAAGAGCTGTCCCTTATTCCATAATGATTTAGTTTCTTGATTAATGTTTCGTGCTGAACGCAATCGAATGCTTTTGACAAGTCGTAAAAAACGCCTAAAGCATCTTGCGACTTCTCCCAAGCATCAAAAATATGCGATACCAACTCTACACCGGCATCAGTAGTTGACCTGCCACGAGTAAACCCAAATTGCTTACAATGTAGCAGGTCATTGCCATTAAAATGTCTAAGCAATTGGTGTAAAATAAGTTTTTCAAAAACTTTACTGAATGTAGGCAGTACTGATATTGGTCTAAAGTTAGTGGGGTCAGACCTACTACCCGATTTAAACAATGGGATTATTTTACTATGTTTCATGTCCAGCAGTGGACTAGGTACTATAAGTATATTGATCACGATGATGAGTCTTCATTAGTGTTCATTTGTGTATTCGTGGTGTGGTCGCACATTGATCAAAATAAAACCTAATATACATGTTCTGAACCAACAAAAAATTCTCATTTTAAAATTAATTTTGTATATCTTTTTACTATACATCCAAAAATATTTTATTTTATTATACACCAGATGCAGCATTACAAATATATGTTAGATATAGAATAGAATGGGCGGTCTTATCGCTTAGAAGCAATCTTTTCCTACCTTTGTATGGAAATAATTATGTAAATTTGTGCCCGAAAGGCAAGGGGTGTACCAAAGCTAAGCTAAGTATGAACATCATCATCATCATCATCAGCCTATAGCAGTCCACTGCTGGACATAGGCCTCCCCCAAAGAGCGCCATAGCGCCCTGTCTTCAGCTTGCCGCATCCAGCATCTACCTGCAGTCTTTCGCAGGTCGTCATCCCACCTGGTCGGAGGGCGTCCTACACTACGTTTACCGAGTCGTGGTCTCCACTCAAGAACACGTTTGCCCCATCGGCCGTCGGTTCTTCGCGAGATATGGCCGGCCCACTGCCACTTCAGCTTGCTAATTCTTTGAGCTATGTCGATAACCTTGGTTCTCTGTCGGATGTATTCGTTACGAATCCTATCCTTCAGAGAAACTCCGAGCATAGCTCTTTCCATAGCTCGCTGAGCGACTTTGAACTGGTGGACCAGCCCTATCGTGAGTGTCCACGTCTCAGCTCCGTAGGTCATAACGGGTAGGACGCACTGATTGAAAACTTTCGTTTTCAAGCATTGCGGTATGGATGACGTGAAGACTTGACGTAGTTTCCCAAATGCTGCCCAGCCCAGCTGGATCCTCCTTTTGGCCTCCTTCTCGAAACTGTTTTTACCCAACTGCAGAATCTGCCCAAGGTAAGTGTACTCGGAAACAGTTTCGAGAAGGTGACCATGTACGACCACCGGCCTTGGATCAATGTGACCATTGATCATGACTTTGGTTTTATCCAAATTCATGCCAAGACCGATACATCGGGAGGCTGAAGCTAGGCCGTCCAGCATCTGGTTCAGTTCCTCAAGCGACTCCGCCATTAAAACTATGTCATCAGCGAATCGCAGGTGTGAGATGTACTCGCCGTTTATATTAATGCCCTTTCCTTTCCAGTCCAGCAACCTAAACATATCTTCCAATGCGCACGTGAACAGTTTCGGGGATATGACATCCCCCTCCCTCACTCCTCTGCGCAATTGGATGGGTTTAGACTGCTGACCCTGTACTTGGACACTCATGGTGGCGGCCTCGTAGAGACAACTCAGCACCTGGATATAACGATAGTCTACTTGGCATCGCTGTAAGGAATCCAGAACAGCCCAGGTTTCGACGGAGTCAAATGCCTTCTCATAGTCCACAAAAGCCAGACACAGGGGCTGATTATACTCTTCGGACTTCTGTATAATCTGCCTCACTGTGTGTATGTGGTCTATGGTGCCATATCCTCCGCGGAACCCAGCCTGTTCCGGTGGCTGGAACTCGTCGAGTCTCCTGGCGAGACGGTTCGTGACCACTCGTGAGAACAGCTTATAGACGTGGCTCAAGAGCGAGATGGGTCTGTAATTCTTAAGAAGGGTTTTATCTCCCTTCTTAAAAAAGAGCACCACCAAACTCCCGCTCCACGCCTTTGGAGTTCTCCCACTGTCAAGGACGGTATTAAAGAGGTTCCGTAGCTCCTGTATTACAGGGGCTCCTCCGGCTTTAAGAAGCTCTGAAGTAATACCGTCCTCGCCGGGGGCTTTTCCATTTTTAAGCTGCCTTAGAGCTAACACGATCTCGTCTTGACTGATTTCAGGCAGTTCGTCGGTATAGTGGCGTGTCAGGGTGGCTCTGGAATCTTGGTCATCTCGTCGGTAACGAGGGGCATGTGCAGCGTATAATCGGCCATAGAAATCCTCTATCTCGGCGGATATCTCCGGCTTTGACAATACGGTCCTCACTGAGACATCTCTGAATATGTGCTTGCTATCCGTCATGATGAAGTCGATCTCATTTTTAGTCACAGTGTCGGGGCTTTGCCATGTCCACTTCCTTTGAGGCTGTTTCTTAAAGAAAGAGTTCATCAAGAACAGCCCCTCCTTCTCAAGGAAGTTGACAAGCATTTGCCCCCTGTGATTTCTGACCCCATAACCATGCGGGCCTATTCGGGATTCGTTGCCAATCTGGGTTCCCACCTTGCCGTTAAAGTCCCCCATAACAACGTTGAAGTGGGCCTTAGTGGTGTTATGTAAGGCTTTGGATATGTCTTCATACATATCCTCCACTTCATCATCCAAGTGTGCCGAGGTCGGTGCATAGACCTGGATGACCTTCATGCTGTACCGCTTGGACAGCCGAAGGATCAGGTACGCTACCCTGGTCGACACACTGGAGATTTCTTGGACGTTGCTAGAGAGGGCCTTATTGACGAGGAAGCCTACGCCACCCTGGGATGTTTTATCACCCTCGCGAAAGTAGAGAAGATGGCCCGAGTCTAGGGTTACGGTGTCCTCCCCCTCTCTACGGACTTCACATAACCCCAGAACATGCCATTTGATGTTCTCTAACTCCACTTCCAACTGCGCTAGATGATGGTCAAGCCTCAGAGTGCGTCCGTTAAACGTAGCCAGGGTCAGTTTAGGTAGAGTTTGGTAGCCTGATGTCCGGGGATTCCTAGCACCCCCTGCCCCGCCGTTACCGTGGCCGCTACCATGGCCAGGAATAGCGAGGCGGCCGGGAACTGGGGGCCACATTCTTTTGGCGTGTCTATCCATGGGGGGGTTGATGCCCATAATCCCCACGCTGGGCATGCGGGTTGGGGATCGCAGTATAGGGAGTGTGCTGCAAGGGACGCTGCTGCCCGCCCCCCGGTGTATGTCCCTTAGTCGCCTTCTACGACACCCACGGGAAGAGTTGGGGTGGTGCTATTCTATCACGGCCGACACCACACAGCCAAGTATGAACATCACATGGTTATTTTATTTATTTATTTATTTTTCGTTTATTATTATTATTTATGTCTAAATTCCACATTTTGTCCTCAGTCCTCCAATACGGTTTCGTGACACTATTCGTAGCGGCCTTCCCATTGGCCCCGCTGTTTGCCTTGCTGAACAACATCGCGGAAATCAGGCTGGATGCTTACAAGATGGTGACGCAAGCGAGACGCCCGCTGGCTGAAAGGGTCGAGGATATTGGAGCTTGGTAAGAAATTGAATTATCATCACCCATTTTTATCCTCGCGAAGAAACGACGGCCGCTGGGGCAAACGTAGTGTAGGACGCCCTCCGACCAGGTGGGATGACGACCTGCAAAAGACTGCAGATAGATGCTGGATGCGGCAAGCTGAAGACAGGGCGCTATGGCGCTCATTGGGGAGGCCTATGTCCAGCAGTGGACCAACATAGGCTGATGATGATGATGATTTTCATCCTAATATTTTGTAAGTAGCTTCACTACATAGTATAAAACAAAGTCGCTTCCCGCTGTCTGTCTGTCCCTATGTATGCTAAGATCTTTAAAACGCAACGGATTTTGATGCAGTTTTTTTAAATAGATATAGTGATTCAAGCGGTTTATAAGTATAATTTGTACCCGTGCAAAGCTGCGAGCGAGTCGCTAGTAAAGTAAAAGTAAAGTAAAAAGTCTTTATTTTAAGACATACTTAGGTCTTAGGTGCTAGAACAAAAATATGAAGCGATGCGACCTGCAGAAGTAAAATACTGTGTCGCAGGTCGCAACGCCCACCTCCGGGAATTATAGTTGTAATGTGTTTCAATTCAACAAAGTGAAGGTACATACATAACAGATTGATTGAAATAGTTAAAAATTAAGTTTAAGTGCTAAATTAAAGTTATATAAGAAGAAAGAAAGAAAGAAAGAAAATATATTTATTGATTCACTGTACTTGCTACTACATAGTACTTATAAAATGAAATAAAAAATTAACTACTAAACCATAAAAAAACAAGCGACTCCTAAAAGCGAACCAATTGGTCCTGTCTCAGCATAATGTTGCTCTACTTCTCCACAAGAAGTAGAAGTAGATAAGCTATATAATAAAAAAAAGAAGTTTTAAAGGTGCAAAAAAAAAGGAAATTACGGAATGATTTCGGGAACATCATAGAAAACAAAGTAATTTATATTTAGTTAAGGTTCCCCAATTAACAACGTAAGAATTAATCCCACCAAAACATAAATGTAAAAAAGGAGAGCCAAGTTCAATACAAAAATTATGATTGGCTGTGGGCTTCCCCGCAAAAAGAATGGAGATCTAAATGAGTGCCAAGTCAAATCTATGTAGGTTAGATTTGACTTGGCCAGTTTTCATTACATCAGTCATTTTATAAAGTTATTCAACGTTTTAATTCTGATAAAAACTGGCCAAGTCAAATCTAACCTACATAGATTTGACTTGGCACTCATTTATATCTCCATTCAAAATGTCAAAAGTGGCACCAAGTGGTTCGTGTAATGATAGACTCGGCGCGTTCCTTTGCTTGAACTTGGCTTGGACACGCTGCACGCTAAATGTGACACGGTGTTGAAAGTTTGTCTCATTTTTCTATTGGTTTTGCATTGAATTGTGTCTGCTCTAAAACACTGAGGTTATAACTAGGACAACATAATTACAAGTTGACGCAGGAGGTTGCGGGTTCGATTCCCGCCCCGGAACAATTGTGTGTACGATCTGCAGATATTTGCTCTGGTCGTTTTCTACGTATAATAAAAAAATATCTATCTATGTAATGTATTGTATTATTTATATCAGTTATCTAGTACCAATAACACAAGCTCTGCTTAGCTTGGGGCTAGATAATGCTGTGTGAATTGTCCAGCATTTAAAAAAAAAGTGGAATATTTCCCCTTGTCCTTTGGGTTATATGCTTGATAAATCACAAAAAGTTTCGCTCGGCTTCAAAATCAAGAAAATTCCCTCTCCGTGATAGCTGGTCGGTCGAAAGGTTTTTTTATCTATGGCAAGACATTTTTTACTTTGTGGTAACCCCAAATCAAACCATACCAAAAGTTATAAACAGAATTCGATTTATATTTTCAGGTTTGGAATCTTGAAAGGCATAACGTATGCAGCCGTCGTGTCCAACGTAAGTTTGAAACCCTGCCTCGTTTAATTTTTAATAAGTTTTGTATGACGACCGATGTGGCGCGGTGGGCGTAGGTCCGCCTGCGACGCAGGAGGTTGCGGGTTCGATTCCCGCCTCGGAACAATTGTGTGTACGATCTGCAGATAATTGTTCCGAGTGTTCTGGTCGTTTTCTATGTATAATATAAATATCTATCTATGTAATGTATTGTATTATGTATATCAGTTATCTAGTACCCATAACACAAGCTTTGCTTACCATGGGACTAGATAATGCTGTGTGGATTGTCCAGCATTATTTATTTATTTATTTTATTTAGTTTTTGTAATCCAATTAGGTACAAGTCCAACTCGATTTTCATTTTCACATTCACCACAGCAGGATGAACAGGATAAATACTGTGTGTTAAACACAGCGCCATCTAAAGACGCTCGTGTGGCACTACGTTCTCATCTTAGATCGATCCCTTCTTGTGGTTCGGGCAATCGCCGAGGCGGCGCTGTTGCACGACCTATATAAGAAAGTACAAAATGGCGCTGGCTCTCTTTTCCGCTCCATACCAAACCGAATCTTGTATACGCAAACGTCATTGTCTGAATAAAACTTCTTTCTGTTATAGCTATAGCTGGCTGGCTTTGATTTCCTGCAATACACTGTGTATATATGTATAATATTTTACATAATATGTATAATATTAGGTACGCATATACACAGTATCCTGTTTGAGAATGTGAAAATGAACATCAAGTTGTACTTGTACTTAATTGGATTTAGACAATATCAATACTAATATTATAAAGAGGAAAGGTTTGATTTTTTGTTTGTTTGTTTGTATGTTTGTAACGAATAGGCTCCGAAACTACTGGACCGATTTGAAAAATTCTATCACCGTTAGGAAGCCTAAATATCCGTGGTGAACATAGGCTATATTATATTTTCAAAAAAGTAAGGGATCCTTACTAAAACTCCAATAATATAGCCAAAGGTTCTAATACCCGTGCGAAGCCGGGACGGTCCGCTAGTGTATTATAAAATACATCGAAGGTCTGCTTTCGTTTTTTTATTAAAATAAAAAAAATCTAATTCTGGGGCTAGTTAGATGATGATAATCTAAGAATGAACCGCTGAATTTGATATTTGTAGTTTTTTTTCAAAACTAAAAGCTTGCTTTTTTCGGTAACATTTAAAATTTATCGAAAAAAACGATCTAATTTCTTTATATTGACACTGTTTTTGTTAAGTTTTATGGGAGAACTAGTAATCCCTCGGAAATCTAAACCTTCTTTTGACCACAAAAACATTCACGCCTTGCTGGTTTCTGAATCATGGCTAAAGCCCTGTCTTTCTTCTTCCTCCTATGCTCTCCCAGGATTTAAACTGATCCGAAACGATCGCGTCGGATCGGGTGGTGGAGGAGTTGCCATATATCTGCGAACACATATCACTTTTAATATTGTTAGTGTGTCAACTCAGCCACCTCCCGCCAAAGCGGGAGAACACCTTTTTATTGAAATCGATCTCCGGCATTCAAAGGTTTTACTAGGTGTATTTTACTGTCCTTCTTCCAAAATAAATTTCTTTCTATCATTTGAAACTCTCCTTGAAAATCTGTCTCTATCTTATGATCATTTCATAATTATGGGTGACTTTAACACCTGCTTACTCAAGAAAGACAGTCGGGCCTCTACTCTTGAATCTCTTGTCAGGGGGTGCAACATGTCTATTCTTCCTACAAATGCTACTCACTTCTTCCCAAATTCATCTCCTTCTCTACTTGATCTAATTATAGTTTCATCTCCTGCTCATGTGGCCAAGCATGGTCAATGTGAAGCAGGGGCTTTCTCTTACCATGACATGTTGTATATGTCATACAAAATTCGCCCTCCTAAGCCCAAGCCCCAAGTTCTTCTGCAGAGAAATTTTAGTGGAATTAATTTGGAGAAGCTACTACTTGATGCGGATGGTATTGACTGGTCTGAGCTTTTTACTGCACCGGACATTGACTGCAAAGTAGAGATATTTTGTCGAGCTATTATCAACCTTTATGACAAGCATGCCCCGCTCAGAGAGATAAAGCTCAAGCATCTTCCTGCGCCGTGGATCACACCTGAGCTTAAAGCACTTATGCGTCAGAAATGTGTAGCTAAGTCAAAACTGAAGCGTAAACCTACCGAGTTGAACAAAGAAAGATACATAGATCTCCGGAATCACTGTAATAGAGCGTGTCGTGACGCGCAACGTCGCTATATCCATACGTCAGTAGAGAACTCTGATCCTGCTAAGGTTTGGAAGTTCTTACGGTCTTTAGGAATCGGTAAATCTAAAGAACAAACCAAAATCCCTTCACAATTTGATTTAAATTCTCTTAACAAACATTTCTCTACAACTTCCGATCTCGATATACAACTGAAATCGCAAACTTTGACTAATCTTTCTTCTAAACCGATTCCTGACTACTCGCCTTTCCATTTTAATCAGTTCACGGACTGTGACGTTAAGAGAGCTGTTACATCTATTTCTTCTAAAGCTATTGGCAACGATAGCATTAGTCGAAATATGATAATTCCCATTCTTGTCCAAATAGGACCCGCCATTAAACATATCCTTAACTCCTCCATAACCACTGGCTTTTTTCCATCTGCGTGGAAAAAAGCCCAGGTAACTCCTCTCCCTAAAAAATCGAAGCCTGTTCATTTATCTGATTTCCGTCCTATATCTATTCTTCCTTTCCTGTCCAAAGTCCTGGAACGCCTTGTCCACCAGCAACTAAGCACATTCCTATCCAAGAATAATCTCCTTAATCCTTTCCAGTCCGGTTTCCGCCCAGGCCACAGCACAGTGTCCGCACTAGTCAAAATTACTGACGACATACGCTGTGGTATGGATGATGGTAAAGTTACTATCCTTTGCTTACTCGATTTTACCAATGCTTTTAACAATGTAGATTTTGAAATTCTCCTTGAAATTTTACGCTCTCTTAACGTATCTCCAGCAGTGACTGATTGGTTTCGCAGTTACTTGCACGGGCGTCGGCAGTGTGTTCGCATTGATGATGAGTGCTCGTCTTGGTGCGATATTTCTGCGGGCGTCCCTCAGGGCGGCGTTCTTTCACCTCTCCTTTTTGCTATCTTCATAAATTCCATATCTCGCCACATTACGTCATCGTACCACCTCTATGCAGATGATCTCCAAATATACACGCAGGCTCCGGTAGATCAGCTATCGTATGCTATTGCTACCATTAATGAAGACCTAGCTTGTATCTTGGACTGGAGTAAGAGCTTTGGCTTAAAAGTGAACCCTGCGAAAACGCAGGTGATCACAGTAGGAAGCTCGCGGATGATTGCCCGAATAAATTGGTGTAGTCTTCCAAACGTTATATTTAATGGGATTCCTGTCGCGCAAAGTGAAACTGTAAAAAATTTAGGGGTTCTCATTGATCGAAATCTGTCGTGGGGACCGCAGATATCTGAAATCAGCCGTAGGATGTTTGCTTCCGCTGGTTCACTGAGAAGGCTGCGGAACTTTTTACCCATTGCCACTTAAATTTCTCTTGCACAATCTCTCCTCCTTCCAATTCTCGATTATGCCGATTCTTCCTTTCTTGATCTAACTGAGCAATAGTTAGACAAACTTGAGCGCCTGCAGAATGTCGGGATAAGGTTTATATTTGGCTTGCGCAAATATGACCATGTCTCGGAATTTCGCAGGAAGCTCAAGTGGCTACCTATACGGCTTCGCCGTAATTCTCATATCCTATCTCTTCTCTATAACATTCTATTTCTGGCCTCTGCACCCCCTTATCTCAAAGAGCGTTTCACCTTTCTTCATCTTTCTCACACTCTTTCTCTGCGCTCTTCGGCAACCCTTATGCTTCAAGTACCAGCTCACTCTACTTCTTTCTTCGCCCATTCCTTTACTGCCCGGGCTGTTCAACTATGGAACGCATTACCAGTTTCGGTGAGGCGTGCTAAGTCACTACCAACCTTTAAAACTATGTTAAAGGAGCACTATTTGTCCTGCTGTCACTAATGCATAACTGAGTCCCTATGTATATAAGTGTATATATTTTATGATATGTATGTAGTATATTTCCATGTAAGTATTATAAGTATTTTATTTTATTTTATAATATATGTATAACCTGCAAGCACACAGATCCCCTGGTACTGTCCACGATCCTATCCATCCATGGTTGTCTGGTAGAGATCGCTCTTGAGCGATAAGACCGCCAATTGTATCTAGTTTTTTTTAAGTTTTTAATTTACATTCTCATGTTATACTTAGTGTGCAATAAAGAATTATCTATCTATCTATCTATCTATCTAATTTATATGAGACCACGCTGCTTGGATTATTTTCCATACAAAACTAAAAGAACTCATCAAAATCGGCCCACAATTGATAAAACATTTCACATTTATTAAAACTTGATAGAAGCTCACAGTTTACACCAAAGAACTCGTACTCAGGTATAATCTATATCTAGGACTGGGACCCGAGCCGTTCTGTGGCATACCTAAAAGCTTGGCGCACAGAACACTTCTGGGATCCTGCCTCGAGGAATCGCACAAGCTCTGGAAAAACTCCTCGGGTATGGATCATTCAAAATCTCTGATAAAATCCTTCGATAGTCGGTATACCAACCGAATCCTAGCGCTAAGCAGAGGTAACCTTCGCATCATGACAAGGGCCCTAACTGGACACTCTCGCCTTAACATGCACATGTTCAAACTAGGGCTAAGCGACACACAATCCTGCAGATTTTGTGAGGAGGCGGACGAAACGCCCCTCCATCTGCTAGGTGAGTGTGGAGCACTGATGCACAAACGCAGCATCCATCTAGGCAAGCATCTGCATAGCCCAGACGAGCTGAAAGACATCACCCCGAAGAAAATCCTGCAGTTCCTAGCAGCTGCAAGGGTTAGTGGCGAACTATGAACGCCTCGGCTTCGGGACTGATGTAAAAGTGGCGATCACAATAGGCCTATCATGGCCGCCGTGATACGAAAGCCACCCCAAAGCAAATAAAAAAAAATATATATCTAGGATAGAAACTAATTAAAACTAAGTTTCTGGTACATTCTAAGAGACTTATTAATATAGAAGGCAGGCTGTCATGGTGAAATGATAGATGGAGAAATCGGCTAAAATATATCAAACATAGGTACAATACAATACAATACGCTTTTTTAAAGAAACAAAGATACAGATGCACAATGGGCGGCCTTATCGCTAAGAGCGATTTCTTCCAGGCAACCTTTGACCTACCTATAACCGAACCTAAAAGCTCCTCCTTTTTGTTGAAGAAACCGAGTTAAAGTCATTTAAAACGGGATATTTACCGGGCACGGTTTCATGCGCCATGATCGCAGATCGCAGTCGCAGTGCCTTCAGTTACTCCGTGATCATGGCGTATGCAACTGTGCCGAAATATTGGATAACTCAAAAATCTAATCATGGTAAATATCCCTTATTTATGTTTGTATTTATACATATAGCTATCAATATGTATTTGTTAGTATTTCCCAATAAAATATTATTCTATATAACACGCCACCGACTATACTTGTTCTAACACTTCATGTCCATCCAAAGGTTGCCTGGCAGGGATCGCTTTAAGCGATAAGGCCGCCCATTATACAACACATTCTTTATTTGTCTTTTTCCTGTCCAGTGTATCTGTTTTTATGGTGTGCAATAAAGAATAATTGTATTGTATTGTATTGTATCCCGTTTTAAATGCCTTTAGTGTTGAAAACCATGATAGTGTCAAAAGTTTTACCAAGTTAAGTTGTCAAAATAAGGAGAGCTTCTGTTCCACATAATAATATATACAGCAGATTACTTTGACATTTTATCTAATTTATTATTCCATTTAACTTATACCATAACTAGCTGCGCCCCGCGGCTTCGCCCCCGTGGAAATCTATGTGTCAAATAGTTTAAATGATAAAAAGAAAATCCTATGTTAGACTCCTGGTTCTAAGCTACCTCTCCACCAATTTTCAGCTAAATCTGTTCAGCCGTTCTCGAGTTATAAGTGTTGTAACAAACACGACTTTCTTTTATATTATATAGATTTATTTTAATTTTTTAAAAGAAGGCATGTCTGTCTGCTTTTCTTTGCACAATGTCCTATGGTGTTTCCTTTGTCAAAAGTTAGTGTTATAATAAAAATGTAATTTGTCTTTTAAAATAGTATTTAACGACATCAAGTGTAACATTGTGTACCTATGGTGGAAATAAATAAATAAATAAATAAATAAATAAATAAATAAATAAATAAATATGTTTCTTTCTTATTCCAGGCATTCGTAATAGCCTATACAAGTGACTTCATACCCCGCATGGTGTACAAATACGTGTACTCACCGGATAACACCTTAGCTGGGTACATCGATCATTCTCTCTCATGTAAGTAAATTTATTGTTTCATCATCATCATCATCAGCCTGTTAGTCCACAGCTGGACATAGGCCTGCCCCAATGAGCGCTATAGCGCCCTGTCTTCAGCTTGACGCATCCAACATATACCTGCAGTCTCTCGCAGGTCGTCATCCCACCTGGTCGCAGGGCGTCCTACACTACGTTTACCGATTAATTGTTTACACTAAGCTAAATAACTATTGTCATGTGACTGTGTCTTTTTAAGAATAAATAAATAAATAATGCTGGACAATCCACACAGCATCACCTAGCCCCAAGCTAAGCAGAGCTTGTGTTATGGGTACTAGATAACTACAATAGATTTTAATAATTATATGTAGACATATATTTTTATTATACATAGATAACGACCAAAATACCCGGAACAAATGTCTGCACCTGTGTCGCAGGCGGACTTTCGTCCACCATGTCACAGAAGTCTTCAATAGATAATTAACATGTATTATTGTGTCTCTCTTACTTTCTAAATTTACTAACATAAAGAAAACGATAGCTAGAATAGATAATAGCGTAACTTGATAACATTAGATATTCGTTATGCATTTTTTTTTATGTTTGACATATAATAATATTATTATTAATAAATAACTGAACTGTACTGTAACATTAGAAAACTATTATTATTATTATATTATTCACATTCAAACATTCACTCTTACCTTCCAGTATTCAACACATCCGACTATAGAGACGACTGGGGTGCGGACGACACTGAGGTAGACCCCCCGGTGTGTGCCTACAGAGGGTATCGTAACCCCCCAGGACATGTTGAACCGTACGGTCTATCGCCGCATTACTGGCACGTGTTCGCTGCAAGGCTGGCTTTTGTGGTGGTCTTTGAGGTATGTTACACATTCAACACATCAGACTATAGAGACGACTGGGGTGAGGACGTCACTGAAGTAGACCCCCCGGTGTGTGCCTACAGACAGAGGGTATCGTAACCCTCCAGTACATGTTGATGTTGAACCGTACGGTCTATCGCCGCATTACTGGCACGTGTTCGCTGCTTTAGTAGTGGTCTTTGAGGTATGTTACTCATTCAACACATCAGACTATAGAGACGACTGGGGTGCGGACGACACTGAGGTAGACCCCCCGGTGTGTGCCTACAAAGGGTATCGTAACCCCCCAGGACATGTTGAACCTTACGGTCTATCGCCGCATTACTGGCACGTGTTCGCTGCAAGACTGGCTTTTGTGGTGGTCTTTGAGGTATGTTACTCATTCAACATATCAGACTATAGAGACGACTGGGGTGCGGACGACAGTGAGGTAGACCCCCCGGTGTGTGCCTACAGAGGGTATCGTAACCCCCCAGGACATGTTGAACCGTACGGTCTATCGCCGCATTACTGGCACGTGTTCGCTGCAAGACTGGCTTTTGTGGTGGTCTTTGAGGTATGTTACTCATTCAACATATCAGACTATAGAGACGACTGGGGTGCGGACGACAGTGAGGTAGACCCCCCGGTGTGTGCCTACAGAGGGTATCGTAACCCCCCAGGACATGTTGAACCGTACGGTCTATCGCCGCATTACTGGCACGTGTTCGCTGCAAGACTGGCTTTTGTGGTGGTCTTTGAGGTATGTTACTCATTCAACATATCAGACTATAGAGACGACTGGGGTGCGGACGACAGTGAGGTAGACCCCCCGGTGTGTGCCTACAGAGGGTATCGTAACCCCCCAGGACATGTTGAACCGTACGGTCTATCGCCGCATTACTGGCACGTGTTCGCTGCAAGACTGGCTTTTGTGGTGGTCTTTGAGGTATGTTACTCATTCAACATATCAGACTATAGAGACGACTGGGGTGCGGACGACAGTGAGGTAGACCCCCCGGTGTGTGCCTACAGAGGGTATCGTAACCCCCCAGGACATGTTGAACCGTACGGTCTATCGCCGCATTACTGGCACGTGTTCGCTGCTAGGCTGGCTTTTGTGGTGGTCTTTGAGGTATGTTACTCATTCAACACATCCGACTATAGAGACGACTGGGGTGCGGACGACAGTGAGGTAGACCCCCCGGTGTGTGCCTACAGAGGGTATCGTAACCCCCCAGGACATGTTGAACCGTACGGTCTATCGCCGCATTACTGGCACGTGTTCGCTGCTAGACTGGCTTTTGTGGTGGTCTTTGAGGTATGTTACTCATTCAACACATCCGACTATAGAGATGACTGGGGTGCGGACGACAGTGAGGTAGACCCCCCGGTGTGTGCCTACAGAGGGTATCGTAACCCCCCAGGACATGTTGAACCGTACGGTCTATCGCCGCATTACTGGCACGTGTTCGCTGCTAGACTGGCTTTTGTGGTGGTCTTTGAGGTATGTTACTCATTCAACATATCAGACTATAGAGACGACTGGGGTGCGGACGACAGTGAGGTAGACCCCCCGGTGTGTGCCTACAGAGGGTATCGTAACCCCCCAGGACATGTTGAACCGTACGGTCTATCGCCGCATTACTGGCACGTGTTCGCTGCTAGGCTGGCTTTTGTGGTGGTCTTTGAGGTATGTTACTCATTCAACACATCCGACTATAGAGACGACTGGGGTGCGGACGACAGTGAGGTAGACCCCCCGGTGTGTGCCTACAGAGGGTATCGTAACCCCCCAGGACATGTTGAACCGTACGGTCTATCGCCGCATTACTGGCACGTGTTCGCTGCTAGGCTGGCTTTTGTGGTGGTCTTTGAGGTATGTTACTCATTCAACACATCAGACTAATATAAATAGTATATAATAATTATATATATATAATAGTATAAGGTTTTGATTAATAAAGAAATACAATAATTAAAGGAACAACCGAATTATAAATCATTCTTCAACACCCGATAAATTGATCTTTAATCATCATCATCAGCCTATAGCAGTTCACTGCTGGACATAGGCCTCCCCTAATGAGCGCCATAGCGCCGTCTTCAGCTTGCCGCATCCAGCATCTACCTGCAGTCTTTCACAGGTCATCATCCCACCTGGTCAGAAGCCGTCCTACACTACGTTTACCGAGTCGTGGTCTCCACTCAAGAAAACGTTTGCCCCAGCGGCCGTCGGTTCTTCGCGAGATATGGCCGGCCCGCTGCCACTTCCGCTTGCTAATTCTTAGAGCTATGTCAATAACTTTGGTACTTTTAATACTACTTTATAAATCATACATTGTACATTGGTCAGCGAATAAAGGCTATTATTATTTTATTTTTAATCATTTATTTAAATAATTCTTTAATGTTTTAGCACGTGGTATTCGGGCTAACGGGCCTGATGCAACTCTTCATTCCTGATGTACCGACTGAGCTGAGTACTCAGATGCAAAGAGAGGCGCTGTTAGCTAAGGAGGCTAAGTACGAGCATGGAAGACGTAGGCTGAGCACGGAGTATCGACAGTTGATAACACAGAAGAGTGATGTTAGTGGTGGAGGTATGTTAAAACTTTTGAAACTATCATGTTATCCACACAAAAGTCATTTAAAACGGGATATTTACCATGATAAATAATGCTGGACAATTCACACAGCATTATCTACCCCATGGTAAGCAGATCTTGTGTTATATGTACTAGATAACTGATATACATAATACATTACATAGATAGATATTTTTTATTATACATGGAAAACGACCAGAACACCCGGAACAAATATCTGCAGATCGTGCACACAATTGTTCCGAGGCGGGAATCGAACCCGCAACCTCCTGCGTCGCAGGCGGACCTTCGCCCACCGCGCCACATCGGTCGTCAATATTAACGCAACAAAAGTAGTACATTGGCACACGCGCGCCCTCAATTCCTAAGAGACTTCTCTTTTTGCACAGACTCTACTACTACTACTACCGCAGATTCCATTAGATCGAAAGCGGTTGATCTTGTAGCTGTTGTCTTGTTGTCATTTAGAATGGCGCCATCTCTTACCTTACCACGTCAACTCTTTCAGATCGAGCCCCGGAACGCGCAGTGGGAGTACCTTGGTTGCGACGAACCTCTCGCGCCTCAGATATTATAGATGCACATGTCTCTGTGCCTACCAACCAACGACAACCTTCACCTATTAACTGAGCAAGCGACAAGAAAGTATTGTATAAAATTTCGTCAAGCGCCATCTCTTAGCGTTGCGTTATAGATAAATTATTAACTGAGCAAACGATGAAAGTATTGTATAAAATTTTGTCAAGCGCCATCTCTTAGCATTATAGATAAATTATTAACTGAGACGACGATGAAAGTTTTGAATAAAATTGTGTAAAGCGCCATTTCTTAGCGTTATAGATCAATCATGCTAACTGAGCAAACGATGAGAAACTTGTGTTTACAATTGTGTAAAGCGCCATCTCTTAGCTTTATTGATCAATCATACTGAGCAAACGATAAGAAAGTTTGAATGAAATTATGTGTAAAGCACCATTACTTAGCGTTATAAATCAACTTTAAAAAAATCGTTAGATAGAAAAGCTAGCAATTTAAATATGAATTTGTATCTACGTATTACAATTGTGTTAAGCGCCATCTTTTAACATGATATTGAAATTTATGGGTGCTCTGGGAAGAATTGCACTTCAAACCTTAAAAACACGTGCAATCTAACACAACGATTATTTAACACAGTTAGCGAAAATTAAGATAAAATTAACGGGTAAGAGTAAGAAATATGGCACATAAAATTGTGTTAAGCGCCATCTCTTGTTGTATTACTATGAGATATTATAATATTAAATTTTGTATAGCGCCATCTCTCGTCATGATAAATAGTTTAGACATGGGCCCTTATAACCAAAAAAATTGCCGATCTCTTGACGCGCACATATTGTAGGTAAGTAAGTAATTAGTATTATTATTATTGTTATAATTTGAATAATAAAGCAACCGACCAAGATTTACACCCTGTTCATATAAATAGTAGTTAAAGCGCCATCTCTCGTCATGCATGATGTTGTTATACATGTGCCCTCAATATATAAAATGGCCGATCTCTTGACTCGCGCATATTTTGTAAATAGGTTATACTAGATATATTATTTTTATAAATTAAAAAATAAAGAACCTGACCAAGATTTACAACGTAAATTAAGTAGATTGTATATATGTCATTATTTATAACTACACTATTCAGTAGGTTAGGTATCTAAACCTCTGTAATGTTAACGTGATTGTCCCAAATAAATGTGATATTAGTCTAACAATAATACTTTAAGAATCTCGTTTAAACGTAAAACCAAAAACTTTAGATTGTACCAAAATATTGTAAAAGTCAAACTTAGTTCCTTTAAGAGTACTAGATGTCGCTATCAAATGCTGTTATCCCTGAATGTATTATTATTAGGTATCTATATTGCAGATTATTATAGATAAAAAAAATATAAAGACGTATTTATAGATGAATAAACATTAAATGATGTTCCTTGTTATTTTACGTGCGCAATAACACGTGGATAGAAACTATTCGAATTAATGCTAGCTCGAACCTTGACAAACTTTGACAAGGTTCCTTCCCGTTTGATAACACGTGATAGTATTCATAACATACCTAATTAACAGCAATTTGTCTTTAAATATTTAATTCGACAAGGGTCTGTTTGCGACCGGGTCGCGCGTCCTGGTCGCTAATAAGTAATATCGGTCAGTAAATGGGTTACGTACGGACCGCTATTGCTATAGTTTTGTAAGGAACATTTTGAATGGTGTAAAGTTATGTAATACCCAATTATTTAAATCATTAGATGTGCCCCTACCGTAGTCAGACCGCGTCCTTGTTGCCACGCGGCGTGAGTGAGCTCACACACTTGAACTCAGTGAACATCTGAACACAGTGTGAGCCCGACGACGCGTGGAATTGGCAGATTTTTGTTAAAGTTGTTTCAAAATGCCATATTGTTCACGAAAATATGTGCAGTATGATTGCACACATAATGGTAATCATAATAATTAGGTTTATTGGCAATAACACTTATTTTATCTACTCGTTAGTAGTGTGCGTGTGTCGGCATTTGTGACGCACACATTCAAAGAGAAAGCTTCAGTTCGATGGATTCAGGGCGCATCTAACGATTTAAATCTTTGGTACATAGATGGTCCATGGTAATACCTACACACACTGTTTTTGTTTTAACCAAAAATGTTTGGTCAGAAAGTCTGTCGAGGCAGCTAGATTAATAAAGTTATAGGGTGTAGATAGAAAATACTCAATTATTAAATATTGTTTCGTTGTAATGACAATTTGGTGTTTTATTTCTTGTTTTTCTAATGATCTCTACATAAAATAACAAATTACGCCGCGCCGGGAATCAAACGTGCAATTATCTGCGTCTTCACTTTCAAATTGAGCACCACTAAACAAAAGAATATCATGATGATAATTCTTTGTTAATGTCAATTATGTGTCTGGTTGGAAACTTTTCTGCCAATGTCAAATGGAAAATAATTGATAATTATCTGAGTTATAATTGATTGTTTGATATTTTTACAAAAGCCTAGTTCGTTATCTAGGGTGTACCACGTGCATGTTAGGTTGGCTTGGGAGACGAGATGTTGGAGTCCCCCTTACAACCCAAAGAGTATCAAAAAGTAGTTTTATCGGTAGATATGCATTGAGAGACTAAGTGGAATCTATGGAAGTCAACTGTCTATGGAAGGAACGGCAATTAAGTGAGTAGAGTGCTCGCCACCACTGAAGTCTTACGGCAAAAGCGGGAACTAAACAACATTACTTAACAATAACAGCAACATTTAGTTCTGCGAAGAAAGCAGCGCCGCCGGCCGCGTCTATCGGACTACAGTGGTGGCGCGGACTCTTTACCATAGTATTAAAATGAAGTCGCTTCCGCTGTCTATTCTATTACTTTTCAGCAATAGAAAATTTATGAATGTCCTCAGGTTTTTGTTATTGTAGTTCGTAAGCCATCGCACTCGGGGTCTCCATGAAATTATAAAATATCCCAAAACATTTACGATTTCCACGGGACTTGAACCCGCGACGAATTCCATCAGTACGGTTTTTCAATGTTAGTTGTGAACCGCGGACGTAAAAACGATGAGGTCTTTTAAATTTCATGTGAAGAATTTATTTTAAAAGACCTTAATTTTTATTTTTTAAATTTATTACCGAATTAATTAAAATTTTATTTAAAAGCGTGTACCTACATAAGTCTATTCTGTACCGAGTGTAAGAAAAGAAGATATATAAAAAAGTGCTGCCATGTAATGGCAACGTTAATATATTATAAAATAAATATTTTTTAATGGCTGGTCCACGACCCAGTGTGGATGTGATAACAGATAATGATAACCTATCAACGCGACACCAGATTGTGCCCAAGGGCAGCTGTGACTGATAAAAGTCGGAAGTTTGTGTGTCTCTTCTTAATTAGCGTTATATTATCTACTTAGTATTATGTTGTACTAGCTGCGCCCCGCGGCTTCGCCCGCGTGGAAATCTATAAGTAAACCTATGTGTATATCTATCTTACTAATATTATAAACGCGAAAGTTTGTTGCTCTTTCACGCAAATCTACTGAATGGATTTTGATGAAACTTTACAATAATATAGCTTACATATCAGAATAACACATAGGTTACAATTCATAAAGATATATTGTATATTATCCAAAATATCTATCACCACGCGGGTTAAACCGCGGGGCTCAGCTAGTGAATCCTGCGATGACAATGATTTGTGACCGCCGCTTCAATAACCGAATCTATTAAAAATAACCGCATCGAGATCCGTTGCGTAGTTTTAAAGTTCTAAGCATACATAGGGACAGACAGACAGCGGGAAGCGACTCTGTTTTATACTATTCAAATTTCAAATTCAAATTGTTTATTTACTTAAGACCATTACAGGTAACTCCAAATCGTTATGCCTAGTACATTTTACCATCTTAAAAACTACAAGATACAATGAAATAACACACTAGAAAATAGAATAAATAAATAATAATAAAATAACATAAAAATTAAGGTACATAAACAAAAAGGTTGGAACTTCAAAATTCAAAACATAATATAAAATTGTATCAAAAAAAAAATCAAAAATCAAAATAGTTTGTAATTTAATTGCTGTGTATTGTTTTTAATTGCTTTAACTTAAATTAATTAATATATTACAGTGGTATGGGACCCTCTTTTAAGTAATGTAATACCTGTGCTAGAGGGTCTCGCTCTGCAGCGCGGCTATCTTAAAAATAATTAAATTAAGTTTAATAATTAAATTAAGTTTTACGTTTTAAGTTATTTGTATACACAAAACATTCCTAAAAAAAGTTAATAATAAACGTGTAACGAAATAAAACATTTAAACGTGCTCACAAAACTCCAGGCAAACTCTTTTAATCATCTTCTATCCATCCGCAAACACATCAAACTGAGGGTGGAGGACTATGTAGTGTATCAGACAAGTAGATGAAGAGTTAAGTGAAGTAGAGAAGATTTGGATCTCATCATGATGAGATGAAGGATAGGTTCATTATATAGAATAGATACAAACACTGTTAAAAGAGCACTATTTGTCCTGCTGTCACTAAGCGCATAACTGAGATCCTATGTTTATAAGTAGTATATGTATATTTTATTATACAATGTGTATTGTCGAACCTTGATCAAACGAGATGTGCGAATACACGACATATATTTATCGATAAAAAACAAAAAATAAAAAATTATATGTTACCTATCTCAAAAATAAAGCCGATTTAATATTTTTTTTAATCAAAACTTATTCATCTGGTTTTTTCTTCGTGTCTTTTTGAGTAAACGGTATATTTTATTCAAAGTAGTCTCATTTGAAAGCTAGGTAGTCTATCTAGAGACAGAAAGTACCTATTTTAAATGGTGAATAACATGACAACAAAAAGAGATAGGCCTATATTTTTTGAGGGGTTTGTAGACTAAATTGTGGAGTTTAATATAACATGCAAAAAAGTACACCACAATAACTCAGTTTTAAAGTTACAGATAAAAAATAAAATAAAATTCGTATTTTTTTTGCAAATTTCTCAAAAAATATTATTTTTGCTAGGCTTATGTACCGAAATTGTATTTTTTTCTTATTTCTTTAGCTAGGTAAACTATCTAGCTTTCAAATGAGACTACTTTGAATAAAATACACCGTTTACTCAAAAAGAAACGAAGAAAAAACCAGATGAAGTAGTTTTCATTAAAAAAATAATTAAATCGGCTTTATTTTTGACATAAGTAACATATAATTTTTTATTTTTTGTTTTTTATCAATAAATATATGTCGTGTATCCGCACATCTCGTTTGATCAAGGTTCGACAATACACATTGTATATATGTAGTATATTTCTATGTAAGTACTATAAGTATTTTATTTATAATATCCCACAACTTACAAGCACACAGATCCCCTGGTACTGTCCACGATCCTATCCATCCATGGTTGTCTGGTAGAGATCGCTCTTGAGCGATAAGACCGCCAATTGTACTTAATTTTTAAGTTTTTACTGTACATAGTTTATAGTTAAAGTGCAATAAAGAATTTTCTATTCTATTCTATTCTATTCTACATATGACGGGTTTTATTAAACCAGATCTCTTTAAGACGACATGAACATTACATGGTATAAGTAACGTAGAGAAATATCGGGATTGAAAATTGCAGCCTGATCTCTCATGCTGACCCGAGATCATCGATCATATTTGATTTCTAAAACGCTTCATATTTATCTATCCTTTTTATTTTATTTTAGGGTTAGGTGTCAAAAAGCAAAAACGAACGATGCATAGTTAATTTTTTGTCATGGGACTAAACCACCCCATTATATACGAGGTTGTTATAAGTACTACCCGAGCGTAGCGTGGGAGCATGATAAAACCGAGATATAACGTGTGGTTTGGCCCGAGTGAAAAATAAATCAAAGTTTTTTTTTCAAATTTTAGGAAAACGTAACTATATACTCGGCAAACGTAGTGTAGGACGCCCTCCGACCAGGTGGGATGACGACCAGCGAAGGACTGCGGGCAGATGCTGGATGCGTCAAGCTGAAGACAGGGCGCTGTGGCGCTCATTGGGGGGCATATGTCCAGCAGTGGACTAGCATAGCATGATTTACGTAACTATATTACAATAATACATATAGCCGAACTTAGAACCTTCTCTAGAAGTCGATTAAAACTTGTATACTTACCGGTGCCTACTTAGTTCAAATAAAATTGCAACGGAACCCTTTGTGCTTTGTCCAACACGCCCTTGCCTGCTTTATTACGTTCGTAGTACTCTGTAAAGTTCATTCCATTCATGCTGATAAGGCAATCACATCCCATGAGATACGTGCCAAGGCACAAGGCCCGGTTCTACCATAGCAGTCATCAGTGACGTAACTACAGGGTGGCAATTCGGTAAAATGCCACGGACTCGGCCTCGCCTCTCCTCAACAGCTTATATTGCGCTACCACTGGACTCAAGTCAGTGGCGTAACTACAGGGTGGCAAGTCGGTAAAATGCCACGGGCTCGGTTTCGCCTCTCCTCAACAGCTTATATTGCGCTACCACTGGACTCAAGTCAGTGGCGTAACTACAGGGTGGTAAGTCGGTAAAATGCCACGGGCTCGGTCTCGCCTCTCCTCAACAGCTTATATTGCGCTACCACTGAACTCAAGTCAGTGGCGTA
Organism: Eupithecia dodoneata; assembly: GCA_947044415.1. NCBI lineage: Eukaryota > Metazoa > Arthropoda > Insecta > Lepidoptera > Geometridae > Eupithecia > Eupithecia dodoneata. Next base: position 3,548,772 of record OX345683.1, on the reverse strand, counting down.
ACTACAGGGTGGTAAGTCGTCAAAATGCCCCCGCTCAGAGGAGAATCCCAACTTCCAACCTTTATTATTGGGGGCCCCTTCCGGCCGGAGGCCTCTTCCGACTGGAAGCCCGCTTGGGGGCGTATAGGTTATTGAGGAAAGGTGAGAACAGATCACTACCAGTGACTTGAGAGACTGCTTTGGTGGTAACCAGCCTCTACCAGCCTTATTATCTATATACTTAGAATAACTAGGCTTAGAACCGCAGTAGGCGCACGCGAAGTGACGCAATTTCAAGTTAGCCTTTAAAGGCTACGTACATCGCTCGACACGTCAGTGCTCAAGGTCAAGACCTACTGGGAAGAGCTCCGTAATTTTTTAATAATAATGACTTATTGTGCAGTGAAAGGGTGTAACAACTCTTTTCATAATAATCAGAAACAATAGAAGATTCAATTTCACGGGTAAATACAACCTGGCATCTTATATTCTTGAGTAAAACATTGGTATAAGCACAAAAATAAATCGTAAACATAACAGACGCCATTACATAAAAATGTTGCTAGCTATTAGAAAAATTATTTTCCCCCATATGTACTTATTTGTTTAATCTAATTCTACTTTACACTTGTAGGACTTTTATTTGCCAGATATCATTAGGGTTACTTACTATCTTACCCGGATTTTTAAGTGAAATATGTACCTATGTTCTATTAAGCTTGGTATAAATAATCAAAAACTTTTGTTTTATTTTCACGGGCAAGGAAATAGATTGTTACAGACTGTCCGGATGTTGATGTCGGAGCGCTAAATATGAAAATTTCATTGGTTTCATTAGACCAGAGGTTCTCAGACCTTTTTTTCTCATAGACCACTTTCACAATTTTGCTGGTTTCGGTGGACCCCCCTGCAGCTACATTTCTATCATATTCCCAAAACTCGACAAAAAAGGTGAAGTTTAGATCTAACTATGGGTGTTGCGTTGAGGCTGAGTTCCAACCACGAATTAATAGTTTTGGAAAAAAGTGAGAATTGATTGGTTAATTAATTAATTGATTGCGCTGTAAGGGGATGTCAAAAAACTTTTTGAACAAATCTGTCAAATATGCAATGTCTGCTTTCAAATTGATTAGGTTTTCTTTTAAATCTGGATCTTTACTTTCCAGAAACTCTAAAACTGATTCAAAAAGTGAGTAAAATCTTGTTAAACATGCACCTTTCGACAACCAGCGTACTTCATTCAGTATGGAAGAGCAATCGTTGGAATTTATCAGAAAGTAACAGTCGCTGAGCTTCCTAAAATATTATCTGCCTACATTGATAGGTGAAGTCAAGCCAACATTTTAGTTCTTCACTATCGAAAGCAGAAAAAATTTCGTGGACCCCGCTTACGAATTGTGAACCCCCAATTTTTTGTCACGCGAACGTAGACCCCCGTCAAGTCTCCCGTGGACCCCTGGGGGTCCACCTGGACCACTTTGGGAACTACTGCATTAGACGATGAACCCTAGTTTTATTCATGTCTTTATATTCAAATTACGAGAGGGTGCTATCCCAACAAAGGTATGAAAATGTTTTGGCCATAATATTTATTTCTATCTATTTAACTAATTCGCTAACTCAACACTCCCCTGTATGTAAACACCCATAGAGTATATAATATTTACAGGAAGTTTTCTGTTAATGAAATATCATCTAACAGAAAAGTGATAAATATGATAATAATTTACTCCTTACAAAATGTTACAATTTCCCTACCTTATGGGGAAAATGTTAATAGCTTGCAACATTATTCATGCACTTGTGTGCGTGTCGGCTCTTGTAATTACGTGCCGGTTACGCACACATTGCTTGGTTTTTGGCTTCAACTTAGAGCGGAATGTTTTGTGAAATTATCACTCTATGTCTTATTACTCTGAGTCTATATACATGTATGAGATGTGTTATATTAAAAATCAAATATAATCTAGAAACTAAATGCTAAAAACACAGTATCGAATACATCAAGTAACAAACATCCATACATCCAAACTTTCGTGTTCATAATGTCGCCTTAGCTTGTCGAATACGGAAATGAAAGATGGACATGGTTTACAGATACTTTTCGACATATAATGATAAAATTTGACACAACTTGACTTTGTGTACTTATCTATACTATTATTGTAATGAGGAAATGTTAGATTTTTTGCTTGTTTGTTTGAATTGAATAGGCTCCGAAACAACTGGATTGGACTGGATCCGATTTGAAAAATTATTTTACCGTTGGGAAGCTACACTATCCCCAGTGAACATAGGCTATATTATATTTTCAAAAAAGTTAGGGATCCTTACTAAAACTCCAATAATGTAACCCAAGGTGTAGAAAAATCACCTAATAAAGTGAAATTCTAATTTAACGCGGGTTAAACCGCCGGGAACAGCTAGTTCCTGATAATTTTAAAAAGATACGACGCGACGCGACGGTCTTGTGTTCATAAATAATCGCAAAGTTTTCAAGCCCCTGCAGTTCATCGCACTAATTTTACAATTTAAAGAAATAAGGGGCAATGATCGCACTCTTTAAGTTCAATTTCCTTTGTCGTTAATGATTCGCCAGTAGATACCTGACTACCTACCTACCTAATGTTTTTGTTCAGTCTTTGTTTGTACAAGTTTGTACCACTCAGCTCAAATAACACACGTCCACCGCTGGAGATACGCTTCCGCCATCATCATCAGCCTATGTTAGTCAACTGCTGGACAAAGGCCTCCCCCAATGAGCGCTATAGCGCCCTGTCTTCAGCTTGAGGCATCCAGCATCTCCTCGCAGTCCTTTGCAGGTCATCATCCCACCTGGCCGGAGGGCATCCTACACTACGTCTCCACTCAAGAGCACGTTTACCCCACTTGTTTCTGGACTGGTTTCCGCAACTTGGCCACAGGTGGGTCCTTTTTGCGTGTCGCCGTTTACCCCAGCGGTTGTCGGTTGTTCATTAAGATATGGCCGCTTCTGCCATGAGACGCCACAAATAGGGGTTCTAATATCTACCTACCTACCTAGGTACACATGATAAATGACAATCTAATAATTGAAAAAAATTATTAACAGGTTATTAACACAAAAGTCATTTAAAACGGGATATTTACCATGATTAGAACTAGAAATCAGAACTAGTGTTTACAATTTAAATTATTGAGCTAACTGCGAACCCATATTACAGAATATCTGTAATCAGTTCCTGTAGATTGTTTAAAGCAATCTGATGCAGATTGTTGTAAATAATCCACAGGTATCTCAACTTTGACTTTGACGACCGATGTGGCGCGGTGGGCGAAGGTCCGCCTGCGACGCAGGAGGTTGCGGGTTCGATTCCCGTCTCGGAACAATTATGTGTACGATCTGCAGATATTTGTTCCGGGTGTTCTGGTCGTTTTCTATGTATAATAAAAAAATCTATCTATGTAATATATTGTATTATGTATATCAGTTATCTAGTACCCATAACACAAGCTCTGCTTACCATGGGGCTATTGGATTGTCCAGAATTATTTATTTATTATTTATTTTAACTGATCCATATAGATACCAGTCGGCGCGCGTCCCCGCGACGCTGCTGGCTGCATTGTCCCGCTGTACGACAATGCTGATGCGCTGCGCCAGATACTCACCAGCTCTCGGGTCACTCGTCGCATAGACCAGCTATGCGATGCGTGACCCGAGTGCTGGTGAGTGGACCAGGGTTGGCATGATTAAAACAAGTTGTTTAAAAACACTTGTTTAAAACGGTTTGAAATAAAACTATGTTTTTTATTAAGTGTTTCAAAACACAGTTTAAAACAAGTGTCCCGCAGGGAAAGTCCCTATGTCGGCCGTCGAAAGAAAGTAATTCACTGGATTAATGGGTACGGTACCTATTCCCCGCTCTCTCTCTAGTTCTCTACATACCTACAACACTACATACAAGGTGTATATAAAGTGTTTTGTATTGATTAATAATAATATTTTTTAATAATTATGTAGATTAGAGGTACTGAGATATGCATCAAAAGTAAATATTTATCGTTTTGTTAATTTTTACTAATGTGAATTAGGAAATAGTTTAGAAATGGATTATTTTATTATTCGCTATAATTGATTAGAAATTGATACCTTTAAGGTAAAAAGTAAAAAAAACAAAAACAACACTAGTTTTAACACTTTGAGTGCTGAAATCACACGGTATGTGTTTTCTACAAGTGACTAATATGCGTAAATTCACACTAGCGCAGCTGAGAAAATACAGATCTTTGTGACTCAGCACAGCCGTAATATTTTTCGAACGAAACGCATGTGCGGCGCAACACAACCGCGCTGTGTAGAGCGGCAGCACGAATTTTTTAGGTTAAAAAAAAGATCGCAGTCGTCGAAATAAAATCGCAGTCAAAGTGTTAAATATTTTGAACTGTTTGTTTTATAAAATATAAAAAAAAACTGTTTTTTCCCAACCCTGGACCAGACCATCTGATAAATCACTCGGTACACATTAGGTAGGTAGTATCTGCCTATAAGGACTGAACTTTAAGTTACCTCACGTATTAAGTAGGTTTTTATTTATAAAAATTAGGACGAACAAACGTATCCTCTTATTATTTTAACCTTGACCAAATAACTTAATTAGCTAAGTATATTTTAATAACAACATAATTTAATAGATTTCAAAAATATGTAAATTACTGATACAGAACAAGAAATAGTTTAACATGGACGTAAGATTATATATTTACGTATTGATATATTTATATACATCATACCTATATTATATATTTATGTATGTATTTATACTTATAGCTATGTATATCAGTAGGTATTTTATGTATGTCCCTATTAAATATTATTCTGTATTACACGCCACCGTCTATATTTGTTCTAGCACTTCATGTCCATCCAAAGGTTGCCTGGCAGAGATCGCTCTTAGCGATAAGGCCGCCCATTGTACAGCATATTTTGTATTTGTTTTTCTTTTCCTGTCTTGTGTATCTTCTATGTATTTGGTGTGCAATAAAGAGTTATTGTATTGTGTATTGTATTATATTGTAAGTGACATAAAAGGATAGTAGTAAAAAAGGCTCCCTCCATGACCTTGCGCCGAAATAGGGGTATCTATAATATTTTTTAAACAAATCAACTATAAAATCTATTAAATAGTTAGTAAGTTGTTTGTCAATTACAAAATTAAACCGCTCCTTTGTCTCGCGTAAAAATAAACATCGTTATTACTTGTAGAGGCACAATTGATAACAAGAAAAACTGCCCTCAGTGATAACAGAGTGACCCATTGAGTACACGCATCAGTCCTTACACAGATACCGACGTAAGCTGTCGTGTGTCCGCGACTCAATAAGAAAAATGATAAACATATCATAAAAACAAAACTCTTTCGTGCTCAGACTCTTTAGTGAAAAAAGTTCATACTATGCTATTTTAAAATAAACCTCTGTGGATCGTGATTTGAAAATGGAACATCCGAACTTGGAAAAAATGGCGTCTAACGCGCCAATGTTGCCAGAACCTCCGTTGAAATTGCCAGCTAGATTAAATGGAAGGATTTTGATACGGGAGGACACTATTTTGACAAATGGGTGCGCTGGATGTGGTAGACAATTCGCGTGTACTGATGTGAAACAATCGTGGTCTGTGCTGTGCTGGGGACGGCAGACGGAGAAGAAATATTACTGCCGTAAGTACTTCTATTCTACCCATCACACTGAGGGGGGTAAGGGGGACTCGAACATCTCGTCTCCCAAGCCAAGCTTACCTGCACGTGGTACACCCTGCTAGATAACGAACTAGGCTCTGGTGAAAATATAAAACAAACTTCATAATTTGATAACTCAGATAATTTACAATTACTGTTTTCCATTACTTGACACTGGCAGAGAAGTGTCCAACCAGACACAGTTTCATTAACAAAGAATCATCAAGACTATCATTCTTAAAATCATTGTGCTTATTTATGTTGTGTTGTCCTTTGATATTAGCAAAATCATCTTGACGCAAAATTGATAAGTTCTTAATGATTCGTAACCGATCATATTCTCTTGAAGAAGTTTAGGACACTCTGAAACAGACACTGGCAGAGTCGTAGCGAAAAGCAAGCGGCGCCAAAACGCCAAAAGAAGTTGAAGTTGACTATCATTCTGACATTATAAATGCGAAAGTTTTGATGGATGTACTCGTATGTATGTATGTATAGAGTGGAAACTCGCTGCTGTATTTATTCTATGCATGTTTTTTGTAACTTTTTCAAGCCAAACGTACAAAACGAAAGGGTTGAAATTTTGCATATATATATTATGTAGACCTGGAATAAAACATAGATAGGTATATGTATTTCTTTATTGATACAAATTTGTTACATTTTGTTTATAGCATCTTAAATGAATATCATCATAAAGAGAACTCTAGTTCTAGATAAACCTATGTTAGGACATAGGTTTATAGACACTAGAGTTCTCTTAACGATAGAAATAACCCTTAAACGTTTCCATAGCAACAACGTCTACCAAGCTTCAGGCAGAAACTAGTAAATAATTAAAAAAAAATAACGGCTTAATTAATTCCCCCACAGACAATATACAAATAGACAAATTAGTACACTATCAACGCGCAAAAGTTTTATTTAGAACTAGCTGCGCCCTGCGGCTTCGCCCGCATGGAAATCTACGTGTCAAATGGTTTATAAACCTACCTCTTGAATCACTCTACCTATTAAAAGTGACCAGTGTCACTATCGTCCTCGGTCGATAATGACAACAAGCTGAGATTGGACCTTATTAGCTGCACACATAGGGAAAGACCAGTTTTTCTTACTCTTGGGACTCTACTACACGCTACATTATGTTAAAGTTTAAATCCCTACGACCTATGTTGGTCTGTATTTTTATGTTTTTTCCTTTTTTTGTAACTCTGTATACTACTCTGTACAATACAAATATACTTTATTGTACACCAGTTACAGATCATTATAAAAGACATCACATGATACAAGTACAATGCGCGGTCTTATCGCTTAAAAGCGATTTATTCCAGGCAACATTAAGTGTTTGTGTGTGTGTGTGTGTGTGAGGGTGTGTGTGTGTGTGGCTATAAATAAATGATTTTTTCTTCTAAAAAATACATCAAAACCCGTTGCGTAGTTTTAAAGATCTAAGCATACATAGGGACAGACAGACAGCGGGAAGCGACTTTGCTTTATACTATATGTTGTGATTCAGAAACGTGACTCTTGACTACGCACGTTTTGAGGCAAACTTTTAAGTAGATAAACTAAATAAATTCCCTGACCCTTAGGTCGTGTATTTGTGTAAAAATCAGAGAATGGCTGTTGAAAGACCTCTACGATTAAACAATGTGATAGCGACACTTGTAGAGTTTAGCTAAACAAATAATTTATAAACCGAATGCAACCAAAAAAAAAACATTGAGAATAAGGGGAAAAAAAAGACTCCCACAAAACCCAAGGACCGAGGGGTCGTCACCCCTCGAGTTGACGCCGGGGTAATGAGGCCAAGCCTCGAGGCCCCTCTCTGTGCCCCCCCCAGGGCCGGAAAGAAACCTATTGAGCTAAACAAAGCAGGGTATTGATGAGTAGGTATACCACGTCCATGTTTTTTTTTTTTTTGACGACCGATGTGGCGCGGTGGGCGAAGGTCCGCCTGCGACGCAGAAGGTTGCGGGTTCGATTCTTACAATTGTGTGTACGATCTGCAGATATTTGTTCCGGGTGTTCCGGTCGTTTTCTATGTATAATAAAAAATATCTATCTATATAATATATTGTATTATGTATATCAGTTATCTAGTACCCAAAACACAAGCTCTGCTTACCATGGGGCTAGATAATGCTGTGTGAATTGTCCAGCATTATTTATTTATTTATTACTTATTTTATGTTTGATACTTATATTATAAAAAGGAAAGGTTTGATTTTTTGTTTGTTTGTTTGTAATGAATAGCCTCCGAAACTACTGGACCGATTTGAAAAATTCTTTCACCGTTGTGAAGCTACACTATCCCCGGTGAACATAGGCTGTATTATATTTTCAAAAAAGTTAGGGATCCGTACTAAAACCGTGCGAAGCCGGGAAGGTCCGCTAGTACTATAAATCTTACAAATTATTGTGCGTAGCAGTGTTCATGTTCATGACAAATATGGCCTTCACTCAGCATTATGCTGGATGTTTGTTACTCTTTCACGTAAAATCTACTGAATGGATTTTAATGAAACTTCACAATAATATAGCTTACATATCAGAATAACACATAGGCTACAATTCGTAAAGATATATTGTATGTATATTATCCAAAATATCTATCACCACGCGGGTGGAACCGCGGACCGCAGCTAGTATATAATAATAATCTGACACTCTTACAGTTTTTTTTTTCTTTTATTTCAGGCAACATTAGTCTAGTAACGGATGGAAAAAAACTTAAAAACTACGGCCCATATAAATAAATAAATAAATAATGCTGGACAAATCCACACAGCATTATCTAGCCCCATGGTAAGCAGAGCTTGTGTTATGGGTACTAGATAACTGATATACATAATACAATACATTACATAGATAGATATTTTTTATTATACATAGTAAACGACCAGAACACCCGGAACAAATATCAGCAGATCGTACACACAATTGTTCCGAGGCGGGAATCGAACCCGCAACCTCCTGCGTCGCAGGCGGACCTTCGCCCACCGCGCCACATCGTCGTATATAAAATATATACCTTAATCTAACATACATTAAAAAACCTATTATTTACTAGCACGTAGTGTCGGTAACGTGTGTTTTGAGACCATGTTTATGGCAGTCGTCCGCAGTCTCCCCTATAGCTCAATTACCCAGTCCATGCATCCATCACCATAGGCTGGTCTTTGGACAAATGTTTGTACGATCTTCAAATATTGGTTCCGGGTATTTTCTGTGTAAAATAAGTAAGATCTATCTAGGCAAAGTATTTTATTAAGTATATCGGTCATCGCGGACAATCAGGATCAGGCTGATATTTTGCATAAATGAAGACCTGAAAAAAAACATATAGGCTTCCTAATTTTTCCCATGGGATAAAATCTAATAGAATAGCACTCGTTTCCATAGAAACAACGCGTGCGAAGCCGCGGGCAGAAACTAGTGTATAAGAACTAGAAGAAGAAAATCAGTTCATTCGTTTTCTGGTCGTTTTCTATGTATAATAAAAAAAATATCTATCTATGTTATGTATTGTATTATGTATATCAGTTATCTAGTACCCATAACACAAGCTCTGCTTACCACGGGGCTAGATAATGCTGTGTGAATTGTCCAGCATTATTTATTTATTATTATTCGTTCACACCCATCACGAATACACAATAATATAAAATATAATAACTGTATTATCATGTTTATGTGTGCGTATTTTTGGCCATGACGTTTCCATATGATAGGTACACATTGTAATGAAGAGATAATTAATGAAATTAATAAACTATTATCAATTTATGAATGAAAGTGTGCAATTAATTGTGCGCACTTAACAACACGTGTAGAGTCTGCAATTTCATACATATACACTAGCTATAGACGATGTAGATTGTTTATAAACAAACCGCCCATGCTTAACCTAAAATTCACTCTTTTGAAAATTGCAAATTACTTGTCTTACTAAACTATACTCCGATTTCGAATCCAAGATATTTTTTGTCAACGAAGACTTTATGAATATTGGTACTTACTATTTATTTATTTATGTATTTAAGTAGTGTATTATTTAGTTTGGTGTTTGTATTTATCAAACTTTTCCTCTTTATAATATTAGTATTGATTAATTTGCGTAGTATTAAGTTTGTTAAAATACAAACTTTAGCGTTTATAATATTAGTAGAATTATTATGTTACTATCTACCGCGGTAACCAAGCAAAAAACAACGGAGCAGATAACTATGTAGGCACTTGTAGGTTATTATGACTTCACGAGATAAAACTCGTATGATTTTTGTTTTATCGTTAATAAAAACAATTTATGTATGTAGAATAAACAATAACTTACCCCAAAATTTATAGATTAAGGTATTTTGTAAACTTTACTTACTTTTACATCACATCAGCCTGTACGCTTCGAACTAAATTAAAAATCATCATCATCAGCCTATAGCAGTCCACTGCTGGACCTAGGCTTCCCCCAATGAGCGCTATAGCGTGATGGGTTATTAACGAAATCAAACAGTTTATTAGATGAAATCGGATGAAGTTTATTATAATCGGTTCTGCACGTACAGCCATTAGGGAGCAAGAAAGAGAGCCTATCTAGACAGAGACGACAGTAGTCTAAGCTAATAGCACTGACATGTGATACTTCTCAACCTGACTTTGACAATGACATAAGGTATGGTCAATTTTGGTTTGACAATGACATAAGGGAGATCACTATAATATTTAGTCCTAGTATAATTAGCAAAATATGAATAATCTTAAGTTGATCTGATTGTGTTTCTATGTATTTTTGATCAAATAAATTATTATTATTATACACTCGTTTATTTAAATTCTCGTATAAAATACATTTTTTACTATAGAAAATATATACAATAAAATATTATAAAACTCTACAGTAAAAAATATATCAAAACGGTAGTTCACCGACCGCTCGCTAGAGTCAAGCGGCCGTGACTAGGGCTGCAGAGAGAGGAACTTCCTGACGATACATGCCGAGTCCAATATTATTATTATTCACTCATTTATTTAAATTCTCGTATAAAATAATTTTTTTACTATAGAAAATATATACAATAACATATTATAAAACTCTACAGTAAAAAAATATATCAAAACGGTAGATCACCGACCACTCGCTAGAGTCAAGTCTAGACTGTGTGGATTGTCTAGCTTTATGTTTTTATTTAGGGGTCTTCCCTTGCTGTCCCCTCCAAAAAATCCATTCTGTTTAACTAAAGAAATAAAGTTCAAAAGTTGGTACCAAATAAACAAGCAACGTAGAGACATGGCTTCCTCACTAAAGAACCCAACAGTTACAAAGTTTATTACCAACTTGCTTCTGCGAGCGGTTTCACCCTTCAGCTCGATTCGTTTTGGTGTGAATTATTAACGAACATCTAAACATCTCAACCTTTCAACATCCAAACTTTCACATTGATGATACTAATTATGTTGTGATGAAGCAATCAGCTACGCTGTAAGTAACTATGTAGTATTAGGCAACTACGCCGTAGGCAGCTACGCCGTAGGTAGCTACGCCGCCGTAGGCAGTTGCGTCGTAGGTACCTACGCCAGTAAAGGCAGCTACGCCGTAGGCAGCTACGCCGCCGTAGGCAGTTGCGTCGTCGGTACCTACGCCAGTAAAGGCAGCTACGCCGTAGGCAGCTACACCGCCGTAGGCAGTTGCGTCGTAGGTACCTACGCCAGTAAAGGCAGCTACGCCGTAGGCAGCTACACCGCCGTAGGCAGCTACACCGCCGTAGGCAGTTGCGTCGTAGGTACCTACGCCAGTAAAGGCAGCTACGCCGTAGGCAGCTACGCCGCCGTAGGCAGTTGCGTCGTAGGTACCTACGCCAGTAAAGGCAGCTACGCCGTAGGCAGCTACACCTTGCGATCGAGTGTTCTATTTTCCGCATTTGGACTCCTGTTGGTCCTTTATGCGTAGTGCAGCTACACCGCCGTAGGCAGTTGCATTGTAGGTACATACTACGCCAGTAAAGGCAGCTACGCCGTAGGCATGGCCGAGAAGACCGCCAAATTGTCACATATCTTGTATTTTTTAAAATCTTGTTTATTTTATTTTTAAGCATGCAATAGGGCGAGGACATAGATAGACAATACGTCTATCTATCTATCTATGTCTTCGCCCTAATGTCACTACCGCCCAAGGACTGTAAACGCTGGTTAGTCAAAGAATATTATAAAGAGGAAATGTTTGATTTTATTGTTTGTTTGTTTGTAATGAATAGGCTCCGAAACTACTGGACCGATTCGAAAAATTCTTTCACCGTTGGGAAGCTACTCTATCCCCGGCTAACATAAGCTACATTATATTTTCAAAAAAGTTAGGAATCCTTACTAAAACTCCAATAATGTAACCCAAGGTGTACAAAAATCACCTAATAAAGTGAAATTCGAGTTTAACGCGAGTGGAACCGCGGGGAACAGCTAGTTAATGATATTTTGTGTTTGTTCCAGTGCTGCTGATGCTATCGGCAACGTTCGTGTTAAGTCTACTCGGCACAGTGTTCTTCTGTTTCACAAATACGATTAATGATGCGATACTATCGGTAAGTTATAATATAATATATGTACTATTACACTAATAATTCAATAATAATCAGTGCGTCCTACCCGTTATGACCTACGGAGCTGAGACGTGGACACTCACGATAGGGCTAGTCCACCAGTTCAAAGTCGCTCAGCGAGCTATGGAAAGAGCTATGCTCGGAGTTTCTCTGAAGGATAGGATTCGCAACGAATACATCCGACAGAGAACCAAGGTTATCGACATAGCTCTGAGAATTAGCAAGCTGAAGTGGCAGTGGGCCGGCCATATCTCGCGAAGAACCGACAACCTCTGGGATAAACGTGTTCTTGAGTGGAAACCGCGACTCGGTAAACGTAGTGTTGGACGCCCTCCGACCAAGTGGGATGACGATCTGCGAAGGACTGCAGGCAGATGCTAGATGCGTCAAGCTGAAGACAGGGTGCTATGGTGCTCATTGGTGGAGACCTATGTCCAGCAGTGGACTATCATAGGCTGATGATGATGATGATGAATTAACAATATGTTAGTAGTATTTTATCTTAAAAGTTTGCCTTTTCTCAATCAAACTATAAAGGGTTTATCGAAAATGAAAGCGAGTTTATTTTCAGAATAAATAATAAATAAATAAATAATGCTGGACAATCCACACAGCATTATCTAGCCCCATGGTAAGCAGAGCTTGTGTTATGGGTACCAGATAACTGATATACATAATACAATACATTACACAGATAGATATTTTTTATTATACATAGAAAACGACCAGAACACCCGGAACAAATATCTGCAGATCGTACACACAATTGTTCCGAGGCGGGAATCGAACCCGCAACCTCCTGCATTGCAGGCGGACCTTCGCCCACCGCGCCACATGGTCGTCAATATAAGAATATTTATTTACAATTGATTCATATTTATGATTGTATACAGCAACCTTTTAATTGGATCTGTAGATTGTTTGCAACAGTCTGCAATTACCTCAAACTTTTTTTTTCCATACTTTTATGGTTATTTTCTTTCTTATTAAAGATTTACTTAGTAGGTACAATTTTTTTTTAGGACGAACTTAAAATTCTTACAATTTAAGTTATTTACAGGAATAGTAGTAGTAAAAATACATAACTATAAAATAGTGTAAATCGTTAATAAAAAAATATTTCGAAATCTCTACAAAACAAAATTATATATTATATAATTATATGTAAATCACGTTTTGTATTCTACTATCCTTTTTTAACCAACTAAGCAGGGCGGGTTGTGTTTAAATTGACTGTCCTGTATCTTCAAATTAAAGTTATATACAAACTAGCGAACCTTCCCGGCATCGCACGGGTTTTTTTTTTTGTTGCAAACTAGTAGGACTCATCAGACCACTGGATCTGTAAGTACGCTAGTTTGCGGTTACTCTTAAACTGTTGCTATAAATGCAACATCATTTTTGACATCATACAAGAATTGGTATTATTACTTTCAATAATAATAACAACACCCACACACATACACACACACTCATATACAGAAACACACAACAAATTATTAAACATAAATCACTTTTTTTTTTAATATATTTTTCTTTTTTATATATATAATTTTTTTTTTTTTTTTTCCATGTGTTATAATTATTTGTCAAATACATCTGTTAAAATTATTCGTATTATAATCCTCAGAGTAAGAGTACCACACATACACACGCACGGGTTTAGTACGGATCCCTAACTTTTTTGTACATATACTCGTAATATAGCCTATGTTCACCGGGGATAGTGTAGCTTCCCAACGGTGAAAGAATTTTTCAAATCGGTCCAGTAGTTTCGGAGCCTATTCATTACAAACAAACAAAAAAATCAAACCTTTCTTCTTTATAATATTAGTATAGACAGTAAAGAACACAATGTCACACAATCATAGCCATAAAACGCTTGACATTTTATTTAAGCTAATTAATTAATCTTAATTAACGATCATTTTTATCACTACATAGTATAAAACAAATGTCGCTTCCCGCTGTCTGTCTGTCCCTATGGATCTTTAAAACTACGCAACGGATTTTGATACGGTTTTTTTTAATAGGTAGAGTGATTCAAGCGAAAGGTTTATAAACATAGGCATTTACAAAAAAGCTTTCCACGCAGGCGAAGCCGCGGGGCGCAGGGGGTACTCCATTTTCCGCATTTGGACTCCAGTTGGTCCTTTATGCGTAGGCCGCGGGGCGCAGTTAGTAACTAATAAAATAAATAAAATTAAAATTGATTTCTTTTTAGACATCTCGTCCATAATTTAAATACATATTGACGATATTACAATTCTAATGCAATTAATTACACATGAATTATAATTTACATTTTACCTTCAAGTAGCGTTTCTAAATCAAGCTGAAGGTAAAGTATAAGGAGTTAGATTATTTGGCTTATTCCAATTTCCCCCCTTGACAAATGAAGGGGGAAAACTGGAAACTTAATTTTAAAATTCTCAGAATACCCCTTCTACGTTTGTCTCATTCCATTTTCCCCATTGACAAAATTCGTTCATGGTTAAACTGAGTATACAAATATATCTTAAAACAAGGTGGAAACAGCAGCTTATCCAATAATTGTATATACTGTACTTTGATATTTATATGGCTGCCATATCTCGCGAAGAACCGTTGGGGCAAACGTGTTCTTGAGTGGAGACCACGACTCGGTAAACGTAGTGTAGGACGCCCTCCGACCAGGTGGGATGACGACCTGCGAAAGACTGCAGGTAGATGCTGGATGCGTCAAGCTGAAGAGAGGGCGCTATGGAGCTCATTGGGGGAGGCCTATGTCCAGCAGTGGACTAAAATAGGCTGATGATGATGATGATGATGACTTTTTATCCATAAATCGTCCCCATGGGAAAGAAATAACCTTAAAACGTTTCAATAGGAACAACGCGCGCGAAGCCGCGGACAGAAACTAGTACTAATTAAATATTTTTAGTATACAGAAATACCCACACGAATGAAATGGTACAATACAAAATTGCGGACGGTAGTATTATATACAATCGTATTTTTTTTAAATTAATCATAATTCGATATAGTTTATTTATTTCGGGGTAATTTTTTTTAATTTTATTTATGCACATATACCCACTTCTCTCTTCACTTTGTCCCTCTCTCCCAGTAAGGTTTGCTGGAAGAGAACTCTTTAGGGTTAAGTTCGCTTTTTTATAAATTTTCTAGCATAAGTTTTGTGTTATGGCTTTAGTGCAAGAAATATAAATAAATAAATAAATACAAAATAAACTCATGTACGAGTCTTATTTAAAAACTAGACATTAATCAAAACTAGACAAAATCTTTACATAGTAGGTATATAAAGAAGTCACTTCCGCTGTCTGTCCGTTTAGTTAAACTACTCAACGGATTTTAATACAGTTTTCAGCAATAGATAGAGTGATTCAAGAGGAATGTTTATATGATTTATGAATAACTCCACACTGCCCCATATTAGTATTTATGTACATTGCTCCCGTGCGAAGACGGGGCGGGCCTCTAGTAAGAAAAAATGTTTCACGAATTCATTACATGTAAACGGGTTAAATATGAACCACACTACTCTTCCAACACAAATAAGGTTCATGGTTAACCCGCTACATCCGTAATTAAGAAATAAGTTTTAATTGATTTCAATTTCACTTCCTTGTGTTACCTTTTTAAACCTTAAATTAAGTTATATTTATCACTTAAAAGGCATTGCTCATCCTCCTTTTATATGGGTACTGGTTGACACAAGGGAACGGGGGTATGATTGGGTAGAAGGGGACAATAGGATCCATATCTTCCGGTGGTGGGAGTGGGACGGCGGTCACTTTATTTTTCAACACTGGTTCATTACGGGGATACATATCTTCCATTTGTGGGACTGCAGTTTTCATCACTGGTACATTTTGTACCACTGGTTCATTTTGCACCATTGGTTCATTGCCATTGTTTCAGTTTTCGCCAATGCATCATTTTGCACCATTGGATCAGCAGTCACAACTGGCTCATTCCTCACCCCTGATTCAATGTTCACTACTGGTTCAGTTGTCACCACTGGTTCATTTAGCTCTGGTTCATTATTCACCACTGGTTCAGTTGTCACCACTGGTTCATTTACCCCTGGTTCATTGTTCACCACTGGTAAATTCTCCACCATCGGCTGATAAACCTCCACCACATCACCATCTTCCAAATCCATAGACAATGGCGTATCATCATCCCGAATAAGCATTCCGAAATATCTAAAACTGAGAGTAGATATAACCACCCCGTAGCTTTCAACACAATACAAGTACCTAATTCTTCGAAACTCGACTCTTAGCTTCATTTTTATTTGCGTCATTTGGTTATTTGCGCCGAGTATCGTTATGGTTATTCGATCCTCTGGGTTTCTTACCTGAAAGAAATAAAGAAAATACATTTATATCAAATCAAAGCGTTTTTTTGCAGTTAAACATAAATAAAGAATAAATAATTTATTGGCACAATGTTACACAGAGTTACAAAAAAAGGAGAAACACACAGAAATACAGAACAAGGTCGTAGGGATTTAAACTTTAACATAATGTAGCGTGTAGTAGAGTCCCAAGAGTAAGAAAAACTGGTGTTTCCCTATGTAAGCGGCTAATAATATATATATTTTAAGAACTTTTGTACACATGTAAGCAATAAACCATTGAGTATTGAGTATTGAGTATATAAGGTCCAATCTCAGTTTGTTGTCACTATCGACCGAGGACGATAGTGACACTGGTTACTTTTAATAGGTAGAGTGATTCAAGAGGAAGGTTTATAAACCATTTGACACGTAGATTTCCACGCGGGCGAAGCCGCAGGGCGCAGCTAGTTCTAAATAAAACTTTTTCGCGTTGATAGTGCACTAATTTGTCTATTTGTATATTGTCTGTGGGGGGGCAATTAAATAAACCGTTATAATTTGATTTGTCTTGTTGTCATTATCGACCGAGGACGATAGTGACACTGGTTTTAAGAAAAACCGTTACTACATAAAGAAAATACGACATAAAACGAAAATATAATATTATTAAACTTAGTTTTTACTACAAAATGGTCCCAACTCAGCATATACAGGTGTTAGTAAAAACACCTGCGCTGGTTTCTGTTAACACCATATACATAACACATATTTTATGTATGCTATTTTTAAGGTATATATTACTATGGACCGTTGAATAAGTTAAATAAGAATAAAAAAAAATGATTTATACTCATTTATTTAAAATTCTCGTAGAAAATATTTTTTTTACTATAGAAATATATACAATAAAATATTATAACACTATTCTACTAGTTAAAAATATATATATCAAAACGGTAGTTCACCGACCGCTCGCTAGAGTCAAGCGGCCGGTGACTAGGGCTGCAGAGAGAGGAACTTCCTGACGATACGTGCCGAGTCCAGGAGTACCGCCTTTTGGATCTGGCCCTTGATCGAACTTCCTAGAGAGTCTCTTCAGGTGTTGATCGAGGCTCTTCGCTAATACGCCGTTAACCGAAACGACTATCGGGACGATGGTCGCTTATTATTATTATAACAAATAAGTAACACGACAGTACCTCTGTGCGGGGTATGGAGTAGTAAGGTAGGTAGCAGCGAGGCACGTGCGCGCCCATGATGGATACAGGCGCTCCGGGCGGCCGGTGGAGGCCCTGTGACGTAGGGCGCCGCCCCCGCCCCCCGCGCCGGATGTAGGGCCCGCGCGCTTTTAGAGGATGGAACTTTATCAAAGAATAATTACGTCAAAGAGTTTCTAGGTGTAATTATTAATAACTTTAACTATCCCAGTGTCAGTAAACTTATATGCTCTCGAGACGACTGAACCGAAATTTATGATTCCTTTGAAGATAATCAAATATCAAAGTTCTTTATTTTCTTTAGACCTCTTGGACACGTCGCAATATTCAAATGACACATTAAAATAATTAACAAAAGATCATATTATATTAGATATTATTAACTTACTTATAGAGGATGAAGCTATAAGGCCGCCCATTGTACCTGTCGCATATAATGTGTTTTTGTAATGATTAATATGATTATGTTGTACAATAAAGAATTTTTGTATTGTATTGTATTAATCAGAATAAGTATTAATTAACATTAAGTAAATAAATAAAGCTTAAAATCAATTAAATAGGATAAGGCAATTTAAAATATATACGATAATATATATCCTAATATAATATGATCTTTTGTTAATTATTTTAATGTGTCATTTGAATATTGTGACGTGTCCAAGAGGTCTAAAGAAAATAACGAACATTTGATATTTGATAATCTTCAAAAGAATCATAAATTTCGGTTCAGTCGTCTCGAGAGCATATAAGTTTACTGACACTGGGGTTAAAGCTCACTTGACATTTTGATCGCGTAGACTACGTATACAAAATTCGCGCGCGATCAAAATGGGATGGAACTTGAACATTGAAACTAAAAAATTAATTACTCGCGTTTTGTACAACACTCGGTTTTAGAATGCAAGATGTATAAAAATCAATAATTAATAAAAATTAAACAAAAATTGGAAGCAATAATAGACAACATCTGGAAGGTAAGGAATGAAAATAATAACACAAATTTTAATACCGCAGCGCACGGACAGCGTTAACGTGTAATTTCGAGTCTAAAACGGGCGAAAAACTAAAGAAAATAACATTGAAAGCTTTCTAAATTATATATTGTTTTGTCCTGCATTACTCCGGTGTCCTAAAATATTTTCCACAAATACGAGGACTATTTGACTAGATGACCTTTGTGGCGCGGTGGGCGAAGGTCCGCCTGCGACGCAAGAGGTTGCGGGTTCGATTCCCGCCTCGGAACAATTGTGTGTACGATCTGCAGATATTTGTTCCGGGTGTTCTGGTCGTTTTCTATGTATAATAAAAAATATCTATCTATGTAATGTATATCAGTTATCTAGTACCCATAACACAAGCTCTGCTTACCATGGGGCTAGATAATGCTGTGTGGATTGTCCTGCATTATTTATTTAAGTTATTTTATTTTTTCGTAACCCATTCGTTTACAAAAAAAATCTACGTTTCCAACCGAATATAAAAAGACGATGTGTAATAAGACTTCTAAATTGTTACATGTTTTTTTATTTTATTCTATCTTATTTGTTTTATTTTTAAGTGTGCTTTAAAATAATAATTTAACACTGACTGCTGAAATCACACGGTATGTGTTTTCTACAAGTGATTATACACTCTTAAATATTAGATAGTTAACACTTTGACTGCGATTTTTTTTCGACGACTGCTATCTTTTTTTTAACCTAAAAAATTCGTGCTGCCGCTCTACACAGCGGTTGTGTTGCGCCGCACATGCGTTTCGTTCGAAAAATATTACGGCTGTGCTGAGTCACAAAGATCTGTATTTTCTCAGCCGCTGCGCTAGTGTGGATTTACGCATATTAGTCACTTGTAGAAAACACATACCGTGAGATTTCAGCACTCAAAGTGTTAACATACATTTTAACCGTGACAAGGTCCCATCCCACTCTGATCGCGCGAGGATTGTTTATGTACAGATCTAGATGAAAAGGTACCTAATGGCTATTATCGAGATGGTTATGCTAGGTCTCACCGTAGCTAGATTGCAGTGCGCAAGTCTGTTATTGATTTCGTCTGGCGGCACAAACCTTGTGCATCGAATAGCTGAGTTATTGTAACTAAGCTCATTTTATTTGAAAATTTATTGAAATACTAGTTTCTGCGCACGGCTTCGCACGCTTTGTTCCTATGGAAACGTTTAAGATTATTTATATCCTATGGGAACTGATTTATGGTATGATAAGGAACTTTAACGTATAATATAGAAACAGAATATTACATAAGACAAATAAATAAATAAAATTCCTTTATTTCGGACTACTATATCATACACACATTCACATTCTCTAACCTAATATCGATGATTAGAACTATCGAATAGAAGTTATCGATAATCCACAAACAATTTATCATCACTACGAGAACTGTTACTAAAGGAAACCAATAAAACCGCAATAGACGTCAAACCTACTTAGTACAATACAAAGAACGCTTGGCGAGGATTCCGTCATTTTGTAGACGGACTAGGAGAAAGAGTTTTGCATACTGTTCGATTGCTTGCTGGGTGTATTCTACAGACAGTGGACTGTAGTTTGGTTGGTGTAATGAGTGTGTGACTTTAAAATGTGCCACTGGCAGAATATCATTAGTTACGTAAACAGCCTGACAAATTTGACGTGCATGGTATGAACATGTACATAGAATTCATGCACATAATGTCTCCTTATGGTATGTACGTCAAGTGTGTTCCATATAGTTGCGACTTTCCTTCATTTCAATTACTGTAACAATCCGCCAATGAATAGATCCATAATTTGTTAGTAATGACCTTAAAAATAAAAATAAAAATATTTTTTATTCCATAACCTTAACAGTAAAGTAATCAGTAAAAGTGCAAAATGATTATTATGTAAAAAATAATAATTGCTTCTATACTTAGGTACATTATATTTTTATATTCCTTATGTATTTCAAATCATATTAAATTAAAAATTTAATTAGTTAGATTTTCTTAACATGATTTCATTTATTAATGTTGTTGCATGCATTAAGTTTCATGTTTAATTGTTAAACATATAAAAATACCCGAAAGGGGTCCTAACCCACATCATTTAAATACAATTGTAATATAGTAATTCTTACGTACTAACATCCGACAGAGAACCAAGGTTATCGACATAGCTCAAAGAATTAGCAAGCTGAAGTGGCAGTGGGCCGGCCATATCTCGCGAAGAACCGACGGCCGATGGGGCAAACGTGTTCTTGAGTGGAGACCACGACTCCGTAAACGTAGTGTAGGACGCCCTCCGACCAGGTGGGATGACGACCTGCGAAAGACTGCAGGTAGATGCTGCAAGCTGAACACAGGGCGCTATGGCGGGAGGCCTATGTCCAGCAGTGGACTGCTATAGGCTGATGATGATGATGATGATGATGACGTACTAAAATTAAATTAAATTGAAAAGAAGATTAAAATTAATTATAATAAACAGTGGGCGGCCTTATCGCATATGAACAAAACAATGTGAAAATAATTATCTTGAATCTCATTTTTCCAGTTTTCCTTGTAAGAAAATGAACCGTAGGCAGATCCTGTCTAAAAATACATTTCTTTTTCCTATAGGAAGATTTTTTTTTCCTTGTATCCGTATTCAACTCTAAATAGGCGTCGTACAGTAACGTAGGAGTTGTTGTTTTTGTTAAATTATTTTACACAAAAAGCCATTGCCCGAGAAGCGCTCCATCGTGACTAAAAAAAATTGCATGAAGCGGCGCATCATCCCCCGCACCCCGCGCGCCCCTCCCTCTAACGGTTTTCGAGAAATCAAGTGTTGCTATTTGCAAAAATTTATGGCCCACCCTGTATTATAAGTTAGATGAGGATATTGATTGCATTAACACAAAAAAATGAATGAATGATGAATAAAGAAACTTTTTATTTTATAAAACATAAAGAGTAGTATATTATCAGTAGAGTAGTATATTAGATTAGTATATATTTTTAATTATGTAGATACGAGTAAGTACATATTTTAATTGAAATGTTTTAATTAATAGAGACCAAGGAGCTTACGGTCAAACGGGATAACCGTTTAAGTTAGCTTTTAGATTAAAATGCAATTACTGTGAAATATAAATAAATAAAAAAAAAATCTAATTAATTCAGGCGTTACGATGCGGAAATCCTAATAATATTATAAACGCGAAAGTTTGTGAGGATGTATGTAAGTATGTTTGTTGCTCTTTCACGCAAAAATTACTGAATGGATTTTGATGAAACTTCACAATAATATAGCTTTTATCAGAATAACACATAGGCTACAATTCATAAAGATAATATTGTTTATTATCCAAAATATCTATCACCACGCGGATGAAACCGCGGGGCGTAGATATTCTATTATAAGATATCAGGATGTAAAACGAACCCACAATCTTCTGAGTCGCAAGCGGACCTTTGCCCACCGCGCCACAGAGGTCGTCTCTGTCCGTCCTCTTTCTATCTTTCTATAATATAAAAATGAATCGCTGAATGTGTTGCTCAGCGCAAATCTCGAGAGCAGCTGAACTGATTTCGCTAATTCTTTTTTTAGAATATGCCTTGAAGTACGAGGATGGTTCTTACGGAGAGAAAAAAGAGAAACATTTGAAAAATTACCTGAAACAAATGACCACCCGGGCGAAGCCGGGACGGGCCGCTAGTATTCAAATAAAAATACATAGCTATTCACACCAGCAGATCAAAGTTCATGCGATCGATAAAAAGGTCTAAAATACATAATTATACGTAATGACAACAATATACATTATACGTGAACGTGACGTACGTAAAAGTACATGGAGTTTAAAGTTTAAAATACAAATCTACCCTCATCTTGAAAGTCCCTGCTCACTCTACCTCTTTCTATGACAAATCATTCACTGTACAAGCTACCCGTCTATGGAATGCTCTCCCTCTGGACATCAGACGTGCAAAATCACTCCCTATCTTCAAAAAACTGCTGCATCAGCATTATTTATCTATATGAAATATTGATAGCCTTATCTTATGTCTATATGAGTTTATTATAATGTTTGTAATGTAGGTATTTAGTGTATTTGTTACTAATTATTTATTAAAGTGCCACCGTCTATATTGTTCGTTCATGTCCAGTCCATCCCACGGTTGCCTGGAAGAGATCGCTCTCAGCGATAAGGCCGCCCTTTATGCCTTTATTCTAAGTTTTTATCTCTGTATTATTTTCTATTTTGTGTGGTGTAATAAAGTGTTATCTATCTATCTATCTATGATGTAGAGAGCGTGTCTACTCTACTACGTCAAATATTTATCGTCGTAACGTTAGTATTGTAATACACGTCTCATTACTTCTAGATAAGATTCTAACTAAATAAATCACTAAAGTCATTTAAAACGGGATATTTACCATGATTTGATTTTTGAGTTATCAAAAAAAAACTAAATAAATCGCTTCACAAAACAATTGTATCACTAAAGTAATTTAACGGGATATTTACCATGATTTGATTTTTGAGTTTTTGAAATCAAATCATGGTAAATATTCCGTTTTACATGAGTATAGTTTTAATAACCATGATAGCTTCAAAAATTTTATAACAATTGTAACGTCTCAAAATGACACATTTAGAAATTTTCCTTTGATGAAAAAACTACAGGTCATATGAATTACTCATGTCAAATGTTTCAATGTTGAAACCATTAAATAAATAATACTCGACAATCCACACTGCATCATCTAGCCCCAAGCTAAGCAGAGCTTGTGTTATGGGTACTAGATGACTGATATAGGTAGTTAATACAATACATTACATAGATATATATTTTTTATTATACATAAATAACGACCAGAACACCAGGAACAAATATCCGCATCGGATATTTGTTCCAGGTGTTCTGTCGTACAAACAATTGTCCCGGGGAGAGAATGGAACCCGCAACCTCCTGCGTAGCGGACGTTCGCCCACCGCGCTACAGAGGTCGTCCATTCTTTCCGTACATATTGTATTGTCTTCTTTATTTCTGTTGTATAATAAAGTTTTTTCACCTTCTTCTAGAACATGGTGATCCGCAACAACTCGCTAGCATATAGCCTCTGGCGGCGGCCGAACGTCCAGCCGCTGATGAAGGTCCACATCTTCAACTACTCTAACTGGGAGCGGGTGCAGAAGGGAGACGACCCGCGGCTCGAGGTCGCGGAGATGGGGCCTTATGTCTACTCGTGAGTTAAATAATAATATAAATATGTGTAGCCCTCGCCTGTAGATTAACTCTCTTGAGAGATGGGTAGCCGGTGATCCGCAACAACTCGCTAGCATACAGCCTCTGGCGCTGGCCGAACGTCCAGCCGCTGATGAAGGTAGACGCTTGAAATATTCAGAGAATATAAAGTTATATATTCACTTTAAGAATAAATAATTAAATTAAAATAAAACAAATATTTAAGGGGGGCTCCCGTACAAACATGATTTTTAGCCGTTTTTTTGATAATGGCACGGAACCTTTCGTGCGCGAGTCCGACTCGCAATTAGCCTGTTTTTTTATTTACCTACATATGTAGGTATGTTTTTTTATAAATCTTCGTCGACTTCTCCGTCAATTATAGAACGATTTTTAACATTATTTCGCAATTTTTTTAAATGCTGGAATATCCACACACTTTCATCAAGCTAAGCAGAGCTTGTGTTATGGGTAGTGGATGACTGATATACATAATACTATATATTACATAGATATACATTTTTAATATACATCTAAAATTAGTTCTGGTCGACTAATTAAGCGAAGCGGGAATAGAGCCTCCTGCTACGCAAGTGAACCTTGGCCCACCGCGCCACAGAGGTCATCCAATACGAAATGTCCAAATATGACCACCCGCAGTCACCATCCATGGTTTATTGGACCATAAACATCTAATATTGGCCTATCCTACAATATTGCATCGTAAATTCTTATCATATGACTTTCATAACATTTCAGTAAGTAGATACCCCGCTAACTAATAATTTAGGTATTATTATGTATTAGATGTATAGAACTGCTCTTTGTACATGCTAAGAACACATATAGAATAATAATATTTTAGCCGACTTCAAAACAGGAGGTTCTCAATTCGACTGTATTTTTTTTTATGTTTGTTACCTCAATACAATATTTTGGCGTGATTTAGAAAACTCTATAGAATCATCGCAATCGGTTGGCGTGATAATGAGTTATTCGTGCATTTGTCGCGCACATACTAATGCAAATTTAAGAATTGTATGGTGACTTGTATGGTTTTCTCATGGATGCATTATGAGGTATTATTTAGGAATTTGAAGTCGGTTTATAGTTTTTTAAAACACGTCAAAATATTGAAAGTCGGCTAAAAAGCGATTTGATTTCCAACATAATTCTAAAGGTTGTTATTATTATAAATGTAAGTATCTTTAATTATTTAGGCTTACCAAATAAGCACGTAGACAAGTCAAATTTGATTCTATAAGAAAATAGCGGCCCGTCCCGGCTTCGCCCGGGTGGTCATTTGTTTCAGGCGATTTTTTCTTTTTTTTTCTTTTTGCTAAGAACCATCCTCGTACTTCAAGGAATATTCTAAAAAAAGAATTAGCGAAATCGGTTCAGGTACTCTCGAGATTTCCGCTTAGCAACACATTCAGCGATTCATTTTTATATGATACATACTACTACATAGGTAAGGTGTTTCTGATTTTCTGTTCACTTAAATTTTTTGCCCACTAGCAGTGAAAAAACTAACAAACATTCTAAGGATATGTAATATGTAACTGTACCTAGTTATTTATTATAACAGAGTTATCAAAATGGCGTGACCTATATTGAATACATACCGAGAAATAAACAAGAGTAGATAAGACACGTCCAAACATTGGTAAGCGGAGACTCATTGAGATTAAGGGTACACCTCTACAGGCGTCAGGACAATATCCTCATTATCATCAGCCTATGTTAGTCCACTGTTGGACATAGGCCTCCCCAATGAGCGCCATAGCGCTCAGTCTTCCGCTTGACGCATCCAGCATCTACCTGCAGTCTTTTGCAAGTCGTCATCCCACCTGGTTGGAGGGCGTCCTACTCTACGTTTACCGAGTGGTCTCCACTCAAGAACACGTCAGGCGACAAGGCGGAGGACATAACCTGAAAATTACATAATATTTTTCGTAGAGCAACCTGCACAGAGGCTGCTAGGTATTATGGTATTGGCAACACCTCGTTTGTGTCTACTATCATTCGAAGCCTTCTTTTTCTATGTGTACCAACTTATTTTTTATTTGATACCGCCACACCAAAGACCAGGTACTTTATATAATTAACTAGTTTCTGCCCGCGGCTTCGCAAGCTTTGTTTCTATGGAAACGTTTAAGATTATTTCTATCCTATCGGAACTGATTTATTGGATAATAAGCCTATGTTGTATTCTGGGCTCAGAACTACCTGTATGCAAAATTTCAGCCCGATCCGTTCAGTAGTTTTTGTGAGAAAGAGTAACAAACATCCATCCATACAAGTACAAACTACATAAGTACAAACTTTCACGTTTATAATATTAGTAGGATTTTAATGAAAATGAAAAGTTTTTTCTTTAAGCTTACAAATAAGCATTTAGACAGGTCATATTTTATACTATTCATTATTATCAACATACATTATTAATAACTTTTAGTAAGTGTAAAGAGGTGTTTTTTTTATCTATGTAATGATTTTATTCAAAAGTCCGATGTGGCGCGGTGGGCGAAAGTCCGCCTGCGACGCAGGAGTTTACGGGTTCGATTCCCGCCTCAAAATAATTGTGTGTACGATCTGCAGATATTTGTTCCGGGCAAATTTTGGTTGAAGGGTGACTCCAGAACCTGTATTTATAGTTTTTAAGTTAATGCAATAAACTTTTTTAAACAAGCTTGAGCGCCTCCAAAACTTCAGTATTAGGTTCATATTTTGGCCTTCGCAAATATGACCACGTTTCCGAATATCGCGCAAAACTCAAGTGGTTACCCATCCGACTTCGCAGGAATACTCGTATGTTATCCCTCTTGTACAGTATCTTATTCTATTCTCCAAGCCCTTCTTATCTCAAGGAGCGCTTCGAATTCCTCTCAAACTCTCACTCACTCTCTTTGCGTTCCTCTGAAACCCTCATCCTGAAAGTCCCTGCTCACTCTACCTCTTTCTATGACAAATCATGCACTGTACAAGCCACCCGTCTATGGAATGCTCTCCCTCTGGACATCAGACGTGCAAAATCACTCCCTATCTTCAAAAAACTGCTGCATCAGCATTATTTATCTATATGAAATATTGATAGCCTTATCTTATGTCTATGTAAGTTTATTATAATGTAGGTATTTAGTGTGTTTGTTACCAATTATTTATTAAAGTGCCACCGTCTATATTGTTCGTTCATGTCCAGTCCATCCCAAGGTTGCCTGGAAGAGATCGCTCTCAGCGATAAGGCCGCCCTTTATACCTTTATTCTGAGTTTTATCTCTGTATTATTTTCTGTTTTGTTTGGTGTAATATAGCTGTAATAAACTATCTATCTATCTTTTTTATTTTATGGTATAAAAGCTTGTAAAAAGTTTTTTTTTTATATATATTATTTATCATGCTTAGTTTTCCTTGCAACTTCTCAAAGCATTCCTACTTTTTTTGGCATTCAATCCGAATTATAACTTATAGGTAAGTTACGGCGATTTTCTATACTAATATTATAAAGAGGAAAGGTTTGATTTTTTGTTTATTTGTAATGAATAGGCTCCGAAACTACTGGACCGATTTGAAAAATTCTTTCACCGTTGGGTAGCTACACTATCCCCGGTGAACATAGGCTATATTATATTTTCAAAAAAGTTAGGGATCCGTACTAAAACCGTGCGAAGCCGGGAAGGTCCGCTATTTATTTATAAATAGCGACCCTTTAGCACATTCTCAAACAACTAGTACACAATAACATTAATACAATAAACTACATAAGTTCATGTTATTGGGGTTATCAGCAGAACCTTTGACCTAACTCTTTCTCTTTCTAACATATTGAATTCCTATTGATATTTTCTCTCTGCGAAATGTTGATGCCCTGGTTTTATTTCGCCACGTGCAAATATCCTGATTTCACTTAATTCAAGTTTGTTTTTGTAAACAAAAAAATTGTTACAAAAACAATGATAAAAATAAATAATGTTAGACAATCCACACAATTGTCCCGAGGTGGGAGTCGAACCCGCAACCTCTGTGATGTTTCAAAATTGGTGGACCAAGTATAATTAGCTATAGGAAGAGTATCGGTGCCAGCTTCTACTATTTTAATGACTTATCTTACGTGGTAGGTATGGACAGTGCACCTGTGCATGCCGCACACACTTGTGCACTCATACATCCTGGGCTCATGGCTTAGCCTTCGCGGAGACAAGCGGCCTTCGTAGCCGAAAATTGACCACCTGTGGCGCGGAGGGCGAAGGTCCGCTTTCGAGGAGGTTGCGGGTTCGGTTCTCGCCTCGGGACAATTGTGTACGATCTGCAGATATTTGTTACGGGTGTTCTGGTCGTTTTCTATGTCTAATAAAAAAAACTATCTATGTATTGTATTAGGTATGTAAGTATATCAGTTATCTAGTACCCATAACACAAGCTCTGCTTAGCTTGGGGCTAGACTAGATGATGCTGTGTGAATTGTCCAACATTATTCATTTATACTCGTAAAACTTTAGAAACTATCATGGTTATCAACACTAAAGTCATTTAAAACGGGATATTTACCATGATTTGATTTTTGAGTTATCCAATATTTCGGCACAGTTTCATGCGCCATGATCACGGAATAACTGAAGGCACTGCGACTGCGAGTAAGTTTTTATGGGGAGACATACCGATCTACCCTCATTTTTTGAAAATATCCCGTTTTAAATGACTTTATTATTAATTTATGTTTGAGTACATTTTTCAAAGTCGCTTGATAATTATAGGTATGTTATGTAGACAAGCGACATAGACAGTTTATATGTTTTATAAGTAAAACTGTTATTTTGTTCACAGACAGCAGTTAGAAAGAGTCAACATAAAGTTCGAGAGGGACCAACTATCCTACCAGGAGCGGAACCACTTCCAATACCTTCCCGAGGAGACGGTCGGCGCGCATTTCGACCAGCTTTATGTACCGAATCTGCCTTTACTTGTAAGTATTACGTATTCATGACCTACGGAGCTGAGACGTGGACACTCACGATAGGGCTGGTCCACCAGTTCAAGGTCGCTCAGCGAGATATGGAAAGTGCTATGCTCGGAGTTTCTCTGAAGGATAGGATTCGTAACGAATACATCCGACAGAGAACCAAAGTTATTGACATAGCTTTAAGAATTAGCAAGCTGAAGTGGCAGTGGGCCGGCCATATCTCGCGAAGAACCGACGGCCGCTGGGGCAAACGAGTTCTTGAGTGGAGACCACGACTCGGTCAACGTAGTATAGGACGCCGACCAAGTGGGATGACGACCTGCGAAAGACTGCAGGTAGATGCTGGAAGCGGCAAGCTGAAGACGGAGCGCTATGGCGCCCATTGAAGGAGGCCTATGACCAGCATTGGACTGCTATAGACTGATGATGATGGCGATTCAGTATTAAGTACAAATTTACATATTTTATTACTTATACCTAATCCCCAAATTTGATGTTCCTACAATGTTTGTAAACAAACCCACTTATAGTTTAGCTAAAATCAATCTATTGCCGTGTATTTAGATGTAATAAAAATGAACGCAATGTATAGCTATTTAAAAACTTCTTATGCGCAACTAGCGACCCGCTCCGGCTTCGCACGTGTGCAAATGCATGTATTGTACATATAAACCTTCCTTTTGAATTACTCTATCTATTAAAAAACCGCATCATCATCCGTTCCGAAATTTTAAAGGTCTAAGCATACATAGGGACAGACAGCGGGAACTTTGTTTTATACTATGCTCAGAATAAAGAACTACGTAATAAATTAAAAGAAATAAACATAATGACAGTACCATGTCAATATATTTATGAAAACTTGTTGTACATTCATAAAAACATGAATCGGTTCGCTAAAAAAAGCGATATACATAATGTAAATACTAGAAATAAGCATAAACTCGCTGTGCCCCACAACTAGACTACATAAGATAAGTGTATCTTTTAAAGTGCAATGTATACGCTTCTACAACAAAACTCCAAGTGAGTTGCAAAAATTATCAATAAATAAATTTAAAAAAATTGTGAAGCATATTCTTTGTAAAAAAGGCTTATTACAATATATCAGATTATCTAGAAGATAAAAAAGCTTGGAACGAGTTTTTGCTCCAACTCAAAATCTAACAACTTACAGATAAGCAAATCATATGTACTAGACACATAAGTTATGAACATACTAGTGGTTTCTTCTCACTTCTTCCACTGGTGGACAAAAAATTGAAGTGAACATCAATATAATAATGAATAGTATAAAATATGACTTGTCTAAGTGCTTATTTGTAAGCCTAAAGAAATAAACTTTCATTTAATTTCACTAGTAAGCTTGCTCTACCAGAATAGCTTCTAATTTGGGCTAATCACGTCGTTATCTTTGATAACAGATAAGATATAGTCCTAACAACAATAATGTTTTTAATAACAATATTGTTTATTGTTTTCCTACGAAGTTATGACACAGAAACGTGTTTTCCCAATGAGGTTTTCCTATTTTTACTCGTTCAATAGATTTCTTTCCGGCCCTGGTGGGGGCACAGAGAGGGGCCTCGAGGCTTGGTCTCATTACCCCGGCGTCAACTCGAGGGGTGACGACCCCTCGGTCCTTGGGTTTTGTGGGAATCTTTTTTTTTCTCTTATTCTCAATGTTTTTTTTTGGCAGCATTCGGTTTGACTTGTTCGTAGATTGGTGACTCCTCTGACAATTTCAAATAATTTTTTGCAAAAAAACAAACACCTACTTTTTGTATGTTTTCTCAAAAAAAAAAACTATTTATGTAATGTATTATGTATATCTGTTATTATAGTAGGTATAGAGGTACCCATAACACAAGCTCTGCTTAGTTAATCCACACAGCATCATCTAGCCCCAAGCTAAGCAGAGCTTGTGATATGAGTACTAGATGACTGATATACATAATACAATACATTACATAAATAGATATTTTTACTATACATAGATAACGACCAGAACACCCGGAACAAATGTCTGCAGATGGTACACATAAATTGTCCCGAGGCGGGAATCGAACCCGCAACCTCCTGCGTCGCAGGCGGACCTTCGCCTGCCGCGCCACAGAGGTCGTCTATCGTCGTAATCCGCCTAGACATTCTACGAACGAGCTGATTGTACAAAATGGCGACGAAATAAATATAATATAAGTCATAATATTAGTATGGAAGTACCTACCTATGGGAAATAATAATACCTAAATAAATATGGAAGAAATCTCTCTAACTAAGCGATAATGCCGCCATTCATGCGCCATTCACGGCAAATTCATGTACGTGTTTTAGATTATAGAATTATCTATCTATAGCTTTTAAATAATCACCATCGTCCACAGGGTGTAGTGAACATGGCCACTAATATGCTGACCATTTGGCAGCAGTCGATCCTGAACACAGCTCTGTTCCTGGTGAACCATAGAGACGCCTTCATCAAGCTGCCGGTGCACAGGTTAGTTAAGATAAATGGACTCAAGTCATCATAGCCTGTGTTAGTTCACTGTTGGACGGCATATAAATAAATAAATAAAATAATTCATTTATTTCAGGTAGCATTAGTCTAGTAGAGGATGGAAAATACTTAAAAACTACGGCGCATATAAAATATGTCTACTTATGTATAGGTTAGATCAAGGTATATACCTTGGTATATACCTTGATCTAACCTATATACTAGCACGTAATGGATGCCAAAGTGCTTTGTTTTCATCTGCCAGCACAAATGGACAAAAAATTTAAGTGAACTATAAAATAATTTAATTGATAATAATGAATAGTATAAAATATGACCTGTCTGAGTGCTTATTTGTAAGCTTAAAGAAATAAAAACTTTTCATTTTCATTTTCAGCCACAGTTCAGCAGTCTTTAGATAGTCAATGATGTGATGTGATGTGATGTGATGTGATGATGTGATGATGTGATGTGATGATGTGATGTGATGTGATGTGATGTGATGTGATGTGATGTGATGTGATGATGTGATGTGATGTGATGATGTGATGTGATGTGATGATGTGATATGATGATGTGATGTGATGTGATGTGATGTGATGTGATGTCAGAAAATATAGCAAAGTGCTTTTCAAAAAGTTAGGGATCCGAACTAAAACCGTGCGAAGCCGGGAAGGTCCGCTAGTAAAAAATAAAGTTCTTTAAACCTAACCCGCCGTAATAAAGCAAAGCGTAAGTTGAAGTGGCAGTGGGCCGGCCATATCTCGCGAAGAACCGACTGCCGCTGGGGCAAACGTGTTTTTGAGTGGAGACCACGACTCGGTAAACGTAGTGTAGGACGCCCTCCGACCAGGTGGGATGACGACCTGCGAAAGACTGCTGGAGACAGGGCGCTATGGCGCTCATTGGGGAAGGCCTATGTCCAGCTGTAGATTAAATTAGGCTGATGGTGATATAGATGACGTAATCAGACAACAAACAGATAATACGAGTATAATATAGATACTTAAGTCATCATTGTTAGTCCACTGTTGGACGGCCGCCTCCCGCAATGAATGCTTAAATGCTTTGTATTCTGCCAGCAGTCTTTCAAAGATAGTAATTGCTGTGATGTGATGTGATATGATATAATGTGATATGATGTGCTATAATTTAAAAAAATCATAAAAGTTTAATAATACGGATTAACAGAATGAGTCATCTAGTACCCATAACAAAAGCTCTGTTCAGCTTGGAGACAGATGATGCTGTGTACATCAGTGTCATCAGTACAGTACAGTAGTGTCCTGGGTAAAAAACATGATTATTCTATGTAGTCCGTCAGTTCGATTATCAGAAAATATTGGACACGTATTTTTTTCTTTTGTCAATCAAACAAATAATTACAAAAATGAAGCGCGGCAAAGTTTGTTCTTTTTTCTTCTTTGTGAACTTTAACTAGGTAATTATTATCAATTTTTTTTATTTAATTGTCAAAGAAAAATGCGTTTCTTCTGACTATTTAACTGACGTACTAATTAGACTTTTTAGGAAACTAGCCTATTGTGCAGCATTAGATATATTATATCTCTTTTTTTATATATATTTTAAAATGAGTTAAACTCAAATATTAGGTATAACGCATAGCTACGTTACTTAGCTTTGGTAGAATTAATTTATTTAAAATGAGTTAAACTCAAATATTAGGTATAACGCATAGCTACGTTACTTAGCTTTGGTAGAATTTATTTATTTAAAATGAGTTAAACTCAAATATTAGGTATAACGCATAGCTACGTTACTTAGCTATCGTAGAATTTATTTATTTAAAATGAGTTAAACTCAAATATTAGGTATAACGCATAGCTACGTTACTTAGCTTTGGTAGAATTTATTTATTTAAAATGAGTTAAACTCAAATATTAGGTATAACGCATAGCTACGTTACTTAGCTTTGGTAGAATTAATTTATTTAAAATGAGTTAAACTCAAATATTAGGTATAACGCATAGCTACGTTACTTAGCTTTGGTAGAATTAATTTATTTAAAATGAGTTAAACTCAAATATTAGGTATAACGCATAGCTACGTTACTTAGCTTTGGTAGAATTTATTTATTTAAAATGAGTTAAACTCAAATATTAGGTATAACGCATAGCTACGTTACTTAGCTTTGGTAGAATTAATTTATTTAAAATGAGTTAAACTCAAATATTAGGTATAACGCATAGCTACGTTACTTAGCTTTGGTAGAATTAATTTATTTAAAATGAGTTAAACTCAAATATTAGGTATAACGCATAGCTACGTTACTTAGCTTTGGTAGAATTAATTTATTTAAAATGAGTTAAACTCAAATATTAGGTATAACGCATAGCTACGTTACTTAGCTTTGGTAGAATTAATTTATTTAAAATGAGTTAAACTCAAATATTAGGTATAACGCATAGCTACGTTACTTAGCTTTGGTAGAATTTATTTATTTAAAATGAGTTAAACTCAAATATTAGGTATAACGCATAGCTACGTTACTTAGCTATCGTAGAATTTATTTATTTAAAATGAGTTAAACTCAAATATTAGGTATAACGCATAGCTACGTTACTTAGCTTTGGTAGAATTTATTTATTTAAAATGAGTTAAACTCAAATATTAGGTATAACGCATAGCTACGTTACTTAGCTTTGGTAGAATTAATTTATTTAAAATGAGTTAAACTCAAATATTAGGTATAACGCATAGCTACGTTACTTAGCTTTGGTAGAATTAATTTATTTAAAATGAGTTAAACTC
Source organism: Eupithecia dodoneata (assembly GCA_947044415.1). Classification (NCBI taxonomy): domain Eukaryota; kingdom Metazoa; phylum Arthropoda; class Insecta; order Lepidoptera; family Geometridae; genus Eupithecia; species Eupithecia dodoneata. Next base: position 3,514,472 of record OX345683.1, on the reverse strand, counting down.
AAATATTAGGTATAACGCATAGCTACGTTACTTAGCTTTGGTAGAATTTATTTATTTAAAATGAGTTAAACTCAAATATTAGGTATAACGCATAGCTACGTTACTAAGCTATCGTAGAATTTATTTATTTAAAATGAGTTAAACTCAAATATTAGGTATAACGCATAGCTACGCTACTTAGCTTTGGTAGAATGTATTTATTTAAAATGAGTTAAACTCAAATATTAGGTATAACGCATAGCTACGTTACTTAGCTTTGGTAGAATTTATTTATATAAAATGATTTGCTGTATAGCTTAGCTTCTTTGGATAAGCCCCATAAGGCCACTGAAGCTATAGCACAATATATGTACCTACAGCTGTCTAATGTCTATCCAGTAGTGAAGGGCCAAGGTAATTGCAACACTATTAAATCAACACATTCTTAGATAATTAAAAGCTGGGTGCGATAGATAGTTCACTAGTTATTGGAAAGATACTTAATAGATTATAAAAACCCAGCCTAGTATCAGCTCGCAGCCTTGGACTCGATAGGATGAAGAGCCTTCAGACGGGCGGGTTCATCATCATCATCATCAGCCTATATCAGTCAACTGCAAAAGTTATTTAATTTATTTATTGAGCATTGTTTTTATTCGGTTGAAGATTACCTTAATTTTAAGTTTTGACCTAGCGAGTTCTACTTTTAACTGACAATTTAATAATATTTGCGATTATCTGATTTAATGAATGACATCTAATTTAATTTTACTGATTTTTATATTCAAGTCCCTCCATTCGGGCGAGATATGCAGCTCTACTGTGTTATTCCACCAATGTATTATGTACCATGTCTTATGTGAATAAATATTACTGAATTACTGAATTACTGCTGGACATAAGCCTCCCCCAATGAGCGCCATAGCGCCCTGTCTCCAGCAGTCTTTCGCAGGTCGTCATCCCACCTGGTCAGAGGGCGTCCTACACTACGTTTACGGAGTCGTGGTCTCCACTCAAGAACACGTTTGCCCCAGCGGCCGGCCACTTCAACTTACGCTTTGCTTTATTACGGCGGGTTAGGTTTAAAGAACTTTATTTCTCAGTAACGGACCTTCCCGGCTTCGCACGTTTTAGTACGGATCCCTAACTTTTTTGAAAATATAATATAGCCTATGTTCACCGGGGATAGTGTAGCTATGACATCATCAGCCTATAGCAGTCCACTGCTGGACATAGGCCTCCGCCAATGAGCGCCATAGCCACCTGTCATCAGCTTGCCGCATCCAGCATCTACCTGCAATCTTTCGCAGGTCGTTGATTCCACCTGGTCGGAGGGCGTCCTACACTACGTTTACGGAGTCGTGGTCTCCACTCAAGAACACGTTTGCCCCAGCGGCCATCGGTTCTTCGCGAGATATGGCCGGCCCAGCCCTGAAGCTAGTGATGGAATGAAAGAAATGAATAAAGCGAAGACTTTGTGTTCTAGGTTCCTATGGGGGTACAACGATGACATCATCACCACTGCAAAGCCGTTCCTCAGCTTCCAGGGACAGTTGAAATTTAAGGAGTTTGGACTCCTGGCCACGGTAAGAATTCCTCTCCACACACATACCTGCCTACGTCCACTGCTGATTGAAAGAAGCTAAAGAAACCGAGCGGAAGACCAGCGCTATGGTATGATCTGCTCTACCATAGCACATGCTGAGTGGAGACCGATTTTGTCAGTTTCTCTGTTAATGGTCTGGGAGCCAGGTACAAAGCACAATGGACGAAATTGGTCCAAGAGCCTCCACTGATGAGACTTGTGCGAAATGAAAGGGCATAGTTGCCGTATCATTCTGGCAAAAGCCTATTAAATTCTGTCCCGGGTTTTTTTGTTATAGTCTTATTGTTCTTATTTCTCTTAGCTATATTGGTCCGGGAGCCAGGTGCAAATTTGGCCAATTTTTTCCTCCCGAGCGAAAATTCGTAAAATGCTGGATATTATAAATACTCGTGACCGTCAGCTGCGACTCCGTGGGTGGGTTGGGCAGTGGTAGCGATGACGACATTATTCCCTTGGAATAAATAAATATATATATAATGCTGGACAATTCACACAGTATTATCTAGCCCCATGGTAAGCAGAGCTTGTGTTATGGGTACTAGATAACTGATATACATAATACAATATATTATACATAGATAGATATTTTTTATTATACATAGAAAACGACCAGAGCACCCGGAACAAATATCTGCAGATCGTACACACAATTGTTCCGAGCTCGATTCCCATTATAATCTGGTAAAAAAATCTTTGCTCTAAACTGCAAGTAGCATGTGCATAAACCTACCTGTTGAATCTCTCTATCCATAAAAAAGCAGCATCAAAATCCGTTGCGTAGTTTTAAAGATCAAAGCTAAAGAACAAAGTCGCTTCTCGCTGTCTAGTCTGTCTGTTACATAGGAACAGACAGACTAGACAGCGAGAAGCGACTTTGTTTTATACTATGTAGGTACTATGTAGTGATTTTTTATATCTTTTCATCAGAAAAACGGCACGGTATCAGAAAGGTTCACGATCAACACCGGAGAAGTGGAGAAGAATAAGATGAACGTTATGGAGAAGGTGGATGGCCTGGACCGACTGCCCTACTGGGACGGAGAACAATGTAACAGGTAGACTTTAGTACTATCATGCTTGTCCTAATATTATTATTAACTAGTTTCTATCTGCGCGGCTTCACACGCGTTATTTCTATGAACATGTTTTAAGACGAAGTGAATTCGCTTTTTCGAGACAAGGACGAACGAGCGCCGCGCGGGGTTGGCGAGAAAGGGAGGCAAGAGCGGCGGAAAGACCGGCCCGCGCGCAATTTCACAGATTTTTATTTTTAAATTTGTTTATTGCTCTAAAATAATACGCAAAAAACGAAATTCATAATCGTCTAAAGTATTTACTAGGGAACACGTAGAAGAAATTTCATTACAATAATATTAAATAACTAGCAAATAAAACTGGTTTTTCCGTAGAGATATCTCTGTAAAAATGAAGATTTAGAGGAAACTTTGTCATTTTTTCCATCAAATCAAGTTTAGTCAATCGTGTTTCGACTCCCATAACATACTAACTAATATCCTAAACTTTTGATCCTCATCAAAATATAATCGAAAAATAGGTGTTTTGTTCTCTTAAAATTGATTTTCCGTTAACACTTTGAGTGCTGAAATCACACGGTATGTGTTTTCTACAAGTGACTAATATGCGTAAATCCATACCAGCGCAGTGGCTGAGAAAATACAGATCTTTGTGACTCAGCACAGCCGTAATATTTTTCGAACGAAACGCATGTGCGGCGCAACACAACCGCGATGTAGAGCGGCAGCACGAATTTTTTAGGTTAAAAAAAAGATCGCAGTCGTCGAAAAAAAACCGCAGTCAAAGTGTTAAGTCAAAACGTGTTTGGGACTCATTTCACCACTCATCATCTACACGTCTACACGCTGTGGCCGTAATCACAAAATTGCGTGTTTATATTAATTTCATGTTGAGAGGTCCTGTAATGTCTGAAAATCTGAAAATAAAGCAATGATTTTTTTGAGGACAGAAATCGGTTTTAACAGGTTTTAACTGAGAAAATAATATGTCTACGTGACACATTCGACATTTTTACACAATGTCGAGTGATAATGGAGGGCGCTCCGTTCGCTATCTCGCGATAAACTGTGAACTTTTATCGAATGCGAGAGTTACAAAATTATTTAACTCGTTTAAGAGCAGATTATTGCCATGAATTTGTTTATTTAGGTATTATTGGTATATAAATTCATTACCTTATTAATTTTACGTACGTGATACACGAAAAACAATGTCTGGTCATTATTTTATACCTACACTAGCGGACCTTCCCGGCTTCGCGCGGTTTTTGTACGGATCCCTAACTTTTTTGAAAATTTAATATAGCCTATGTTCACCGGGGTTAGTGTAGCTTCCCAAAGGTGAAAGAATTTTTCAAATCGGTCCAGTAGTTTCGGGGCCTATTCATTACAAACAAACAACCAAAAAATCAAACCTTTCCTCTTTATAACATTAGTATAGATAATTGCGTTGCAATTTAACGTGTCAATTGTATTGTATCAATTATTATTTATCAAACACGTATAATATATTTATTTAGACAATAAAAACCGGAGAAGGTTTGTCTACTGTCTGCGATACAGCGTGATGCCTATTTGGCATGAAGTTATAGATAAACATACTAAACAAACTAAATAAATATTAATAAATAATGCTGGACAATCCACACAGCATTATCTAGCCCCATGGTAAGCAGAGCTTGTGTTATGGGTACTAGATAACTGATATACATAATACTATACATTACATAGATAGATATATTTTTTTTATTATATATATAGAAAACGACCAGAACACCCGAAACAAATATCTGCAGATCGTACACACATTTGTTCCGAGGCGGGAATCGAACCCGCAACCTCATGCGTCGCAGGCGGACCTTCGCCCACCGCGCCACATTGGTCGTCAACTAGTAGCTATGCTAGTAGGTAGGTAACTAACATTGTTAGCAGTAGGTACAAATTATACCAATACCTATTCACCCCTATCACTAATGGTGGCGCTTCACATGGCTATTTGTGTTCGCTATTGGGTGTTTGTTGTATTTGGCAAAATATATGACGTTCAGACGAAAATTCAAAAAGAGGCAAATACGACCATCCACACATGGCACTCAAATAACAAACACACAAACATTTGGCAGCAGACTGAGCAGAACGCAAGGTGCCAATACGGCCATTGTGTGGACGGCTTATTGCGTATTTGCCTATTTGACTGCTTTGATGTGCCTCGAGAAACCGACAAGCGCACGGTAACGCGTATTTGGTATTGGCCTTATTTGTCAAATAGGCAAATAAGGCGAACACTTTGTCAAATAAACTGTCCACACATGGTAATTGTTTGCCAAATATGCCAAATACACAATTTTGGCGCATTTTTACAATAGGCGCAATTTTAGGAAATTGAAATACGTAAGGCCAAAAATCATAAATTCAATGGATCAGAACTTCTGGCCTATTATTCAGGGCCCGTAATAAATATTTAAATTAAAAAAAAATCTGGTTCTAGAAGCAACGCAAAAGAATTCATTTTAGCTTGTACCTACTTCTCCCGCGTTAGCCATTAATTTGTTTCTTTTATTTGATTACTTTCTTTGTTAATATCTAAAGGATTATTATATACTTAAAATAATAGGTACATATACTTACTTTTGATTAGGTAGGTACTTATTTCTTTACTTTAATAACTCAGGTATCTACATATAAATCATCATCATCATCATCAGCCTATAGCAGTCCACTGCTGGACATAGGCCTCCCCCAATGAGCGCCATAGCGCCCTGTCTTCAGCTTGCCGCATCCAGCATCTACCTGCAGTCTTTCGCAGGTCGTCATCCCACCTGGTCGGAGGGCGTCCTACACTACGTTTACCGAGTCGTGGTCTCTATTCAAGAACACGTCTGCCCCAGCGGCCGTCGGTTCTTCGCGAGATATGGCCGGCCCACTGCCACTTCAGCTTGCTAATTCTTTGAGCTATGTCGATAACCTTTGTTCTCTGTCGGATGTATTCGTTACGAATCCTATCTGAACTGGTGGACCAGCCCTATCGTGAGTGTCCACGTCGCAGCTCCGTAGGTTTAAATAGTAGACATTTAAATATCTGTAATAAATATAATTTCCTTCATTTACAGCATACATGCTACCGACGGCACCATCTTCCCTCCATCCATGCTGGATAAGAAACAAACTCTGTTCATCTTCATGCCGAATCTCTGCAGGCGACTGCCTTTCGTCTTCGACAGGGAGATTGAGGTCAGTTCTTTTATTTAAAAGTAAAAGTAATAACATTTTTATTTAGCCAGAACAGTGACGAAGTAAACACGTTCAAATTAACAGAGAAACTGACAAAATCGTGCGTTTACCGATTTTTCCATCTTTGTGTAACTCATGTTTGCTAATCAATATTTTGAACACTTTATTGCACACCAAGAAAATAAAAGAAAGAGATAATAAAGTTGCCAAAACTGATTTGATAGGACTAAAAATAATGTTCTCTTGTTCATTTTGTTCTTGTATTTCGACATCCAGAGAGAAATCGGTGCTTGATAAGCATCGAGTGCGAGCACGGATCTCGCTCCGTGCTCGCGCTCCTTAAGAGTGTATACTACCTCAAACTGCTAATTTTCAACTCCGCCGGATGTCCATATCGTCTAAACTACTGAATATTTAACTTTGAAATTGATATTATGGTAAAGTTCAGGACTTAATCTATCGATCATATGTTTCGAAAACACGATTCCATAAAATTTTCTCGATAGAAAAAAATCGCAAAGTTACCTCTAAATTTTTACTAAAACCTAAATTTCTCAATAAATACAGAAGTTCAGATCTTGACAATAAGCGTGGTAATAGAATTAAGTATAAATAAAAATGTTATATGTTTCGGTTTTTTTCAAATAATGTCCTAATTAATAGGTAATAAGCTAAAACTTGATTTTTGGACTTGCGTTGCAATGCCCTGTCCCGCTCTTATGAACACAAAATCATATGTCTAGCCTTTTCACACAAAGTTGAGGTTGTATGGGCCCCTGTTTTGTACAGCTCAGGAAAACAAATATTTATAAAGAAAATAATACAAATTACTTTCAATTCATTTAAAAGGGGTTATTTAACATGATTTTATTTTTGATTTTTGGCGCATGAAACTGTGCCGATATATTGGAAAACTCAAAAATCAATCATGGTTAATATCCCGTTTTAAATGTCTTTAGTCTCAATAACTATGATACTTTCTTTACCTAACATCAATCCTGCGTTAATTTTTTTACGGCTTTTAATTTCAGATAGCAAACGGTGTTAAACTTTACCGCTACCGAATCCCCGACAACGCTTTCGACGACCCGAAACATAACCCCTCGAACCAGTGCTACTGCGAGATCGACAGCGGGAACTGTCCCCCGCGGGGGGTCATCAACGTCACAGCTTGTACGATGGGTGAGTTTTGACTTTAGACCCCTGCAAGGCTGCCACGCTTTATCAGCGTTATTACGCAAAATTTGCGCGAATAACGCCTTTTCACGAGTTATTCACGCTAAAATGCGCTTTAACACGCATTTTCACGAGTTATTCACGCTAAAATACCTCATCGTTTAAGACATAGCCCCAAACATAGTCCCTCGAACCAGTGCTACTGCGAGATCGACAGCGGGAACTGTCCCCCGCGGGGGGTCGTCAACGTCACAGCTTGTACGATGGGTGAGTTTTGACTTTAGACCCCTACACGGCTGCCATGCTTTATCAGCGTTATTACGCTAAATTTAGCGCGAATAACGCCTTTTCACGAGTTATTCACGCTAAAATGCGCTTTAACACGCATTTTCACGAGTTATTCACGCTAAAATACGTCATCGTTTAAGACATAGCCCCAAACATAGTCCCTCGAACCAGTGCTACTGCGAGATCGACAGCGGGAACTGTCCCCCGCGGGGGGTCGTCAACGTTACGGCTTGTACGATGGGTGACTTTCGACCCCTGCAAGGCTACCACGCTATTTAACACATAAGATATAAACCTACCTTAGTCGAACACAACAAGCAAGCTGAAGTGGCAGTGGGCCGGCCATATTATCTCGCGAAGAACCGACGGCCGTTCTTGAGTGGAGACCGCGACTCGGTAAACGTAGTGTAGGACGCCCTCCGACCAGGTGGGATGACGACCTGCGAAAGACTGCAGGTAGATGCTGGATGCGTCAAGCTGAAGACAGGGCGCTATGGCGCTCATTGGGGGAGGCCTATGTCCAGCAGTGGACTAATATAGGCTGATGATGATGATGATGAGTCGAACACAACACACATAAAATAAACCTATTTACTAGCATATTTACCTACCTAGGTACTTATTGAACTGGTTTTTCCTTCAGGTGCTCCCGCCATGGTTTCCTTTCCGCACTTCTTCCTTGGGGACCCGCGTCTGGGCGAGGACATCATAGGCCTTCGCCCCAACAAGTCCAGGCACGAGACATACGTGGACATACATCCCACGCTTGGGATTGCGCTGCAGGGGAAATCTAGGTACGATATCTATTGTAGTGTGTTCTACAGTTATATGTAAAGTTAGTTTAAGATGTAGAGGGAAGGATAAAGAACGAATCAAACCCCCGAGTGATCGTTTGACACTGATTTAATTCATTGCAAATAAGTAATACTTTACAATAAAACGTAAGCATTTATACATGTGTGAGTAGGTGAATCTGCTGAGCTATACCTGACCCAGTTTATTGACTTTACCTATCGTGCGGTATTCCGTACATCTATGATGATAAGACCCAAATAATGGAGCAACGGTCTGCCAAAGGTAAGTGTACGAAAAAATATAAAATTATAAATAAATTGAATAATACGCATTTTGTTACAGTTTACAAATCAACATGCAAGTCAAGAAGACCAACCAGTTCACTGCACTCAGCTTCTTGGAGGAAGGCTTGATACTACCGGTCGCATGGGTGGACATGGTACGTACCTCACATCACTTCATTAGCCTATTGCTAGTCCACTGTTGGACATAGGCCTCCCCCAATGAGCGCCATAGCGCTCTGTCATCAGCTTGACGCATCCAGCATCTGCCTACAGTCCTTCGCAGGTCGTACGTACCTAATTAATGACTGTATTAACAACTCATTAATGACTAAATTAACAAATAATTAATGACTGTATTACCAACTTATTAATGACTAAATTAACAAATAATTAATGACTGTATTAACAACTAATTAATGACTGTATTAACAATTAATTAATTACTGTATTACCAACTAATTAATGACTGTATTAACAATTAATTAATGACTGTATTAACAAAGAAAATGACAATCAAATAAATAATTTAGAACTAGCATTTGTCACAATTATGGTTAGCCTACCATTTTTAGTCCCTTCAAATTAGTTTCGTTGTGGCGACATCAGAATTGACCCCATTAATCCTCTGTCCAACCGCCACGCACGCCGCACGGAGAAGCTACGCTAATGCTTCGCTATGCAAGAAAATGTATCTGAGTCTGATAACTAGTTTCTGCCTTATTGCCGTGCCCTAGCAAGTCCATGTTTGAAACACTTTATTTGTATTTGAATGAATGAATGAATGAACACTTTATTGTAACCAAAATAACACCTTATATCTAAATCTTACATAATAACCGTACAATAGGCGGCCTTATCACTTAAAGCGTCTTCCAGGCAACCGGAGAAAAATATATATTATACAAAGAGTTGGTAGAGCACAAACAAACAGTAATAGAGAAGCAAAAAAAATAAAAACAAAGAATACAAACATAATACATTGCATGCAGTACAAAACTAAATTAAAACTAACCTAAAAGAAAAACAACAAATAAGAATAACTGACTACAATAAGAAGGTACCACAGAAATAAAATATTATGTATTTATTTATGAATATCTCGTTTCTTCCCCAGGTCGTACCAGAACTGCCTGAAAGCCTCAAGTCGCTCGTCTACCACGGCACGTACTCCACCGCGGCCGTCCAACTAGGCCTAACAGTGATATGCGTCATCACTTTAATAGTTTCTAGTATTTGTCTGCTAACTCTCCTAATGCAGCGTAGACGGAAACCTTGCGTTGTCCTGAAGAAGGTACCGGTAGAGTTGAATGTCAAAATGGAAAGCAAGCAAGAGTCATAACAAACATAACAAAGGATTTTTATTATATTCAATACCGTTTTCACGACTAAAGTGACCTTTGCTGAATTTGAAGTGGAACGCAACGAAAAAGTCAATGCACACTAGAAAACTAAAGATAATTATTATTGTACACACTACCTAATTAAAGATATTTTCAAACGGAAAGGTTCGGCCTCAAACCTCAAAATCAAAACTGATGCTACAAATGCTTAATTGAACCAACTGCCTACAACGAATTACTTTCAATTTGTTGTGACCGCAAAACATTCCAAACTTTCATTAAAACCTAATCGATTCAACATCGATGAATTGACAAGATTAATCAATGACTCGATTGTATCGTAATCTACGCAATTTTTTTTTCATTCATTCCCTGATTATGTCGTTCAACGAAAGTGTAGTTCAGTTGGATTTATGTACCTAGTACATACTCGATCGACACTTACTATAAGTCGAATAAACGATGTGAAACCCTATGTAGTTTAGTTTTTGCTAAATGTTAAAATTATTTCCATTCTTTAGTAAAAGACTATGTGAAATTTTTTTCAACGGGACTAAAGTTCTTTCACTTTCTGTCTAAAGTGGGTGATAGATGTACGAGTAAGTTCGCGAACTCGTGGCTCGACGACCTTTTTCGCTGGTGTGTCACCCTAAGCACGCGTACTTTAAAACTGCTGAGTAACCAAGCTCAGAACTAAAGATACACATAACGAACGATGGACTAGCCAAATCAATTGCAGACAAGCAAGGACGGCACTCCCATCAACATCACCGAAGCTAACAAAACGCTTACTAAATCTGAATAGATTGGACCTACGTGTCCTTGTGGGAATACTAACAGGACACTGTCCACTAAACAAACACTTATTCACCATCGGAGCGACGGACAGCCCTCTCTGCAGAGGATGCCTCAGCAACGACGAAACAGCTGCCCACATAATCCTGGAATGCGAGGGAGTATTAGCACAACGTATAGAAATCCTCAACTTGCCGAGGGCGCTCCGCGAAGCCTGTGAAGACCCCAGGAAGATTCTGCGCTTCTGGACGGAGCTAGGCTGGCTATGCTAGCAAACTACCACGCATAAAGGACCAACAGGAGTCCAAATGCGGAAAATGGAGTACATATACCTATACCGCTGAGTAAGTTCTTTGGTGATCTGACAAGTTTGAAAATTTGCTCGTAGCCCGCGTCCGCTCGTACGTGTGGCAGCACTGCGAGCCACGAGCCGCCATTTTGTGTGGCCAGTCCGTCAGTTTTTAGTTTTTAAAATATAATACGACATAATTCCTAAATAACACAAAGCTTCTTCTGTCGACGACATCGCAATACAGAGTGAGTAAGCTTCACGTGTGTCACTAACGTCGAGCCGAGTAAGTTCGCGATCTTGAAAACCGCGTGCTTAAAGTTCGTACGTCTATCCCCCACTCAACATGGCTGAAAATAAAAACGACAGCGCCCTCTTTAGTACTGTGAAATTAGTTTAGTTTTTGTACGAACAGAATTGACAACATTCTTAAAATTATTTTCGTTTATTATTGCGAAATAGAATCTCTGAAAGCTTAATATAAGTAATTTTATTTCTTGGTAGTTGTGGAGAAAAAAGGAAGTCAAGTTTCATTCGGGAAGATTGAGAGTATACCTAATAAAAATTACAAAGAAAAAGGATAGTGGGGTGTGGGAACAAATAACCAATCCGCGTTTACATCACGTCATTTTAAAGCGCTCCTATTGGTCGTTGATGACGCGGCTGCAATGTAATAGAAACTATACGATGCACTGTGGCACACTGTGTGGTAGGTACTTGCTCCTATTGGTCGTTAATGACGCGGCTGCAATGTAATAGGAACTATACGATGCACTGTGGCACACTGTGTGGTAGGTACTTGCTCCTATTGGTCGTTGATGACGCGGCTGCAATGTAATAGAAACTATACGATGCACTGTGGCACACTGTGTGGTAGGTACTTGCTCCTATTGGTCGTTGATGACGCGGCTGCAATGTAATAGAAACTATACGATGCACTGTGGCACACTGTGTGGTAGGTACTTGCTCCTATTGGTCGTTGATGACGCGGCTGCAATGTAATAGAAACCATACGATGCACTGTGGCACACTGTGTGGTAGGTACTTGCTCCTATTGGTCGTTGATGACGCGGCTGCAATGTAATAGAAACCATACGATGCACTGTGGCACACTGTGTGGTAGGTACTTGCTCCTATTGGTCGTTGATGACGCGGCTGCAATGTAATAGAAACCATACGATGCACTGTGGCACACTGTGTGGTAGGTACTTGCTCCTATCGGTCGTTGATGACGCGGCTGCAATGTAATAGAAACTATACGATGCACTGTGGCACACTGTGTGGTAGGTACTTGCTGCTGCAGTTAGATGGCGCTCCAACAGTAGTTTATTTCTTCGTACTTAGCGCCTATGGCTGTTCCATAATGAATTCCAAAATAAAACATGCATTTTTAAGTAAGGCATTATTTAAGTATTTCTACTTAAATTATGATATTTTTATTTAATTACGATACATTTTTATTATGTGCTATGTTTTTAGGTGGGATGTAAGGTACGATTTACTAGTTTAATAAGCTAGATAGTATAAAAGATCTAAAATAATATAAATATAATATAATAATATATAAGGTAAGTATATAAATAATAAGCTGTAAATGTATGCCGTAAGGAAATATTAACAATTTGTAAATAAGAGTCGAGAGATTTTATATATTTTTTATGTGAGTAATAAAAATATTTTACTTTATACAAATTAGTTTTTTTGTCAAATCTTTTTTTTTAAATAGATAGATAGATATACAATACTTTTATTGCACACTTAAAAATAAAACAAACAAGATAAAAATAATAATACAAGATATATGTGACAATTAGGCGGTCTTGTCGCTCAAGACCGATCTCTACCAGACAACCGTGGATGGATAGGAACGATGGATTGAAAATGGGTATACCGTTTCTTAGGGATCCTTCGCTACTGGGAAACAAGTTTACTGGAAATACTGCCGGGTGTGTAAACTCGCTCCTAAACGCACAAACGCCGCCGCGCCGCGCCGCCGCCACGGAAAAAACGGATGCTGTGTGAATGCGCCCTTACAGGACTCGTGAACATGGACTAGATAAATATATTATAATATGGTTTAATATGTATTTATGAAATATTAGCGGACCTTCCCGGGTTCGCACACGGTTTTAGTACGGATCCCTACCTTTTTAAATATAATTTTATATCCTCTTTATAATATTAGTATAGAAATGCTGGACAATCCACGCAACATCATCTAGCCCCAAACTAAGCACAACTCGTGTTATGTGTACTAGATGAACGATATACTTCAACTACATAGTATAAAACAAAGTTGCTTCCCGCTGTCTGTCTGTCCCTATATACCTATGCGGTTTTTTTTAATAGATAGAGTGATTCAAGAGGAAGGCTTATAAACCATTTGACACATAGATTCCCACGCAGGCGAGGCCGTTAACACTTTGAGTGCTGAAATCACACGGTATGTGTTTTCTACAAGTGACTAATATGCGTAAATCCACACTAGCGCAGCTGAGAAAATACAGATCTTTGTGACTCAGCACAGCCGTAATATTTTTCGAACGAAACGCATGTGCGGCGCAACACAACCGCTGTGTAGAGCGGCAGCACGAATATTTTAGGTTAAAAAAAAGATCGCAGTCAAAGTGTTAAGCGCACTTAGTAATGCCATCCATGACATATCAGTTCAGTTCTTTATTAAAAAGAAATATTCTTATATTATGTCAAACATAAATAATACATAGGAAACAAAGAAAATACATAACGAAATAAATATACATATAGTTTTTTTCATTATTTATTAGTTGACAATCACAGAATCCGAAAAGTCGTTTGATTGATTCCGAATTTCATATTCAGAAGCATCCAGAACTTCAACTTTCGGCTTCACATCTTCTGGTGATCCATCAGTTTCTAGAATAGAACTCACTGAACGGTTCCTATTATACATGTTATGAATATCAGCAGCAACATCCAGAACTTTAGACCTGAACTCAAGTTTTTGACGAATATCGAAGGTATTTAGAACCGGACCCATAGACATAAAGAAGAACAAGTCATCGCTGGAAATATTCGATTCTTGGCTACTCAGTAATCTCAACAATTCCTTAGCGAATTCATTTTCTTTTTGAGGCTCATTTTGTAGGTGAGAATCTGCTAGGGAATCAATTTTTGTTTGAGATTTTGCTTCACCCCGTTTATTTCTACGTTTGCGTATTACGGGCTTTAAAACATTTACAGACTTAATTTGGGTCTCAGTTGCTTCTTCTGCTTCTTGATTTTGTGTCTCCGTTTCCCCTAAATCATAGTTTGCGTCGTTCGGAGATAAAAAGGATAACTCGTCGTAGTAAATGTACTTTTTGAACTTTTTACCGGGGTCGCCATTTTTGAGGTATGATTTGGTTCTGAAGAACGCGTCTCTTGCTGTCTTCCACCTTTGCTGGATGGTTTTTACTGGAACAGAGGAGTTTTAGGTTTAAGAATCAATTCTGGTACTGATTAACTTGTTATGTACCTGCCGAGATATTTAAGCCGAGAGAGGAATTCCGCTGCTTCCCGCTGCACACTCTGTCGGGTGTGGCGTAATGAGTGGATAATCCTTTACCCACGGTTGGCGGGCATCGCGACTGTTCGGAAAATGACATATCATTTTGGAATCCTAATGAAATAGGCTATTAATTGAATAATTGGGCACTCATGTCGCCGTACATTTTTTTTACACCACGAGATACCAAAGTTAGAAAAAAATAAAATAAAAACACAAATTTTGCGTTCAAAAATAAAAATTAAAAAAACTATAACTATCGTACAAAATTGGTAGTTTACATTTGATAGCATCACTATCTAGGAATGCTATTCAGAAAACAGACTGAGAAAATTCTTTGTATTGTCAATTTGGTACTTAAAAGAGTGGGTAAGATCTAACTTTTTTTAAATTCTTAGAAATGCCTGATAACTCGAATACCGTGACACTTTTACTGAATACAAATTGTCAGTTTCCGAACAGTCGCGATGCCCCCCAGCCGTGCGTGGGTAAAGGATTATCCACTCATTACGCCACATCCTGTATATGCAGTTGCAGTTAGATCTTTAAAACTATGCAACGGATTTTGATGCGGTTTTGTTAATAGATGGAGTGATTCAAGAGGAAGATTTATAAACCATTTGATACATAGATATCCACGCGAGCGAAGCTAGTATATGATAAGAATTTTAAATAACGAACTTACGCATACTATCTTTTACATATTCATCCGAGACATCTCCCAAAATGGACATGGCAACTTCGTCCCAAGCCGCCGCCCTCATTTCTTTCCGGTTCGGGTGATTCGAATCCCATAGGCAGCTCCTTAGTTTCACTTCTGCGATAACTCGCTCTGTGTCGATATCTCGATTGTCTCGACTCATTTCGTCGTACACGAATTCGTTATCGTCCGACGATATATTATATTCGCCGCCTTATCACTTTTGACTGCAAATATCGAACGGGTTAATTGGAATCGCATCACAATAATTTATCTTAGACCTACCTATATTTGCAACATGCGGTATCGTTTTCGCAATCACACCCGGCCAGTTTTGAACAAAACCAAACAGCGCAACGCACAACACTAAATCAAGCAATCACAATATAATAATACCACATCACCAACTTAAATTAACCTACCTGTAAATTGAATAAACCAAAAATAATGAAACTACGAGGTTAGAAAATGAAATAACGAGCGGAATAATGCAAGCGCGCTTTGGTCGGCGTCGTCGGTGGGGGTCAGTGCCCGAGTGACGCGGATAAGCAAGCGGTTAGCGCGGATTGCTCAGCGCCTATAATAACGCTGTCTGGCACAGCGCGCATCGATTGAAGCTAGGGAGGGGCGCGATACGATTAAGTATCTACTTATTCGATCTCAAACATCGAGATATTCGTATCGTTAACGTAGACGATTATTATATTTATTTGTTTACGCAACGTAATTTTTTTAAATATGAAATTAATATACTTAGTTAAACTAAGTAATAATAAAAAAATTGGGAAGTGTAAAGTTGGGCTTCTACCAAAGATTCGGTAATATTTTACCGTTTTTGACCTCTAGGTACTCTATGACGAATTCGATATTGTATTCTCTTTAAAACCAATATTTCGATTCGACAGTTTTCGAACTTTTTCAACTTCGGTGCAAGGTGGGGCCCAAATATTGATGATCCATTTATTAGTTTCGTATTTAGGAGTCTTATCTAGGTACTTTACCTTATTTTATTTAAAATTGAAACTCTTATTTTATTTAAATTTTATATAAATTATTATTAATTTTATATAAATTATTTTAATAGGACATCAATATTATAGAATATTTATAATATTAATTTCCACATGGGTGGCAGACCACAGATAAGACAAAAAATATATATACACATTAAATTGACATCTTACAACCTAAGATTAACTCTAACTTAGTTCTCTCTGCTATGGGTTGTCTTCGTTTCAATGAAAGTCACATGCATAGCGCAATCAGGTAAAGTACAACACAAAATTGAACTCGCGTTGGTTTAGATGAGACTCCTAAATACGAAACGAATAAATGGATCATCAATATTTGGGCCCCACCTTGCACCGAAGTTGAAAAAGTTTACTGAACCCGTTTAATAACTTGCCGCAAATAAAAGTGAACTTTAACGAACGAAAATTGATGACTGTGTGTCTACCATGAATTTTAACAATCTATATTCGCTAGCGACTAGTTAACAAAATGTATGAAAACTTTTACAGCGCCTCTAGCGGATAGTTGAGTTACTAAAATGCGCACCATGAGTCGCGTAGTAGTAAACTATACTACAGCGTCTAATTCGGCAGAAGCTAACATTTCCCAGGCAAAACGTGCTCTATTAAACATTTATAATTCCAAAATCGCCAAATCTATCACAAAATAGACTTCTCACGAAGCAAATGGTCGGCGAGTGCCGTAACTACTGTAGTAATAGTACGCTACTATGACATCTGTCAAATTTGTAACTCATGGTAACAAATTCTATGGAAATGGAGCCCAAACTACAATCGCTGTAGTATAGTTTACTACACTGTGACGTAGAACAGTTATCAGATAACTGTTCTACGTCCCGTAGATTCTACGCGACTTATGGTGCGCATTTTAGTAACTCAACTATCCGCTAGAGGCGCTGTAAGAGTGTTCATACATTTTGTTAACAAGTCGCTAGCGAGTATAGCTTGGTAAAACTCATGGTAGACACACTGAAAAACACCTCGTACTTATCGTAAGAATTAGTTACCGACATCTAAAGACTATGTTCTGTATAACTCCGCCTAATGAGAATAGATACAGGAGTGATTTCATATTGAAATAAAAACTTTATAGAAAATCGCAACATTTATTCAAAAAATAACTTAAAAAGCTAAATTCATAAAGATATCCATAATATCTATTATCACCTGGATTCTTAGAAAAAGACTAAAAAAACAAAAAAGAAATCATTACCTATTAATAAAACTTTATTTTATAACTTGATCGGATAAATACCCAAGTAATAAAAATTACACATTGACATAACAAATAACTCATGAACTCATCTATGGTTTATCAACTTCAACTTCTTTATTAATGGCGCTGCATGCTTCTTCGTCATTGTTCTATGATTTGATCTTCGATGTTCTCGATATTTTGAGTTTTTACATATTCATTCATCTAGCTAGAGGACTAATCGCGAGAATTTCTCCCTGATATTAAATATACCTAATAAGTATTGTCCCTAAAATCTCGAACATTACTCAAACCAAGCTGTTAAATAAAGTTAAGTTAAATAATAAAAAATAATAATACATTGTGAAATAAAAAATACCTTAAATCGCAATTTAATAGTAACACACAATTACACATAATAATGGAAGGCCACATTACAATAATTTGGATGAAAAGTGTGAATTTAATGAAAATTTATATTAAGTGATGAAAATGAATGAATCTCATTAAATTTTTAGGCAAATTCCCAGCGTTATTTTGTAAATTCATTTAAATACATAATTTATTTATGTAATAACGAGTATTCTTTACAAGTTTACATTATATATTATAAATATCTAGTATATTTAAGCATCAGAATAGAGAATCTTTATTTATAAACCTTATAATTGTATACAAACCTAATAACACAGACTGGGGTTAGCTTACAGCAATGTTTAAGAAGATTTATTAATAAAACCCCGTATTCATTGTAGACATTTGTTGCACAACTGTTGCTCAACACAATTGTTTTTCAGCATCAAAGTTTCTTGCAACAATGTTTACAGCCATACTTCCCGTCCACGTCTGTCAAAATGTTGCCAGAGGAAGTAGTGTTGTTGTGTTCTGCGTATATTATAATGCATCTTTCTAAAAACTGTTAATAAACACGTCCACACATTTCAACATTTGTTGATAAACTGATGTTTTCGCTCGCCGGGCGGCAACTCTGCAACATGGCGTGATCAACTCCGCAACACAAGTGTTGCCAGCAACATATTGACAGCAACTCAGCAACATGTTTATAAACAAATGTTTAAAATGAATATGGGGCTTAAGGATTTCCACCAAGACATTTTCTGAATTAAGTATTTCTATTTATAATATAAAATAGATATATTTAGGAATTACAACCCTGCTATTAAATGCATATGAAAATAGTATAACAGACATACTAAATGTATATTATTTAGGTAAAAGTATCTCAAAACACTTTGTTACATACCAGTACCATTACTACATTGTAATTTATCTATTCATGGGTATTTCTTAAAGATGGTATGACGAGTGGTGAAATTGTAGTCAGTATTTTGAAATATACGTTTGCTGTAGTAAAATCACCATTTTGACGACTAGCGGTGGTAGTCAGATTTATACGATGACACGTAGATGTGGTGTAGTCATTATGAGGTCTAGCTATGGCGTCGTCGTCACCATTTGACGTCTGTCTTTTGGCATAGTCACCATATTGACATCGAGCTCTGGTGTGATGTAGTCAAATATACATAATGACATGTAGATGTGGTGTAGTCATTTTGAGGTCTAGTTATGACGTAGTCACCATTTTGACAACCACTTTTGTTAGTAGTCACACTGCACAATCGCCATTTTGACATAATTTTCTGGCATAGTCACCATTTTAACATCGAGCTCTGGTTTGGTGTAGTCAAATTTACATAATGACATGAAGATGCGGTGTAGTCATTTTGAGGTCTAGTTATGACGTAGTCACCATTTTGACAACCACCTTTGTTAGTAGTCACACTTCACAATCGCCATTTTGACATAATTTTCTGGCATAGTCACCATTTTAACATCAAACTCTGGTTCGGTGTAGTCAAATTTACATAATGACATGTAGATGTGGTGTAAGCATTTCTAGCTATGGCTTAGTCACCATTTTGGCGTCTACCTTCGGTGTAGACCATTTTGAGATCTAACTCTGATGATGTATACAAATTTACATAATAACATGTAGATCTGTGTTAATTTTGAAGTCTACCTTTGGTGTAGTCACAGCCACCATTTTGACGTCTATTTTTGGCATAGTCACCATTTTGACATTAAATTGTAGCGCGACGTAGTCAGATTCATCATTACATATGAAACGTGTTCTTGAGTGGAGATCGCAACTTGGCAAATGTAGTGTAGAACGCCCTCCGACCAGGTGGGATGACGACCTGCGAAAGACTGCGGGTAGATGCTGGATGCGGCAAGCTGAAGACAGGGCGCTATGGCGCTCATTCGGAGAGGCCTATGTTCAGGAGGACTACTATAGGCTGATGATGGTGTCTGATGATCTAGCTCTCGAGCCCATGGTGCTTCCTCTTGATCCTGGCGTAGGGTCCGATGTCGGGGTCTGTCACGAAGTCGTACAGGACCGCGGTCCAGCTGTGGTGTTGAGGTAGATTGTCGTAGAACTCTGGAGCTATGCGTTTGACCTGGAAATACGAAATACTGTATTATGTATATCAGTCATCTAGTACCCATAACACAAGCTCTGCTTATCTTGGGGCTAGATAATGCTGTATATATTATACAGAATTATTTATTTGTTAAGTTACCAACAACACTATCTGACCACTCCTGATAAGTTTTCTTGATTTTTATTTTTAGTTTTTATTTTCTATGTTATTGTGTTAATTGCTCCTGTTCTTTTGTGTATTTTTGCTCTATTTTTATATATGGACTTTCTTTAGATAAATATTAATTATTGTATATAATAATAACGCCACCGTCAGCTTTAATACGTACCGATCCTATCCATCCAAAGGTTGGACGCTTTTAGCGATAAGGCCGCCGATTGTGCCACTAGATTTTGTTAGTATTAAGTTCCTTTATTTTTTTCCTTTATTTAGCAATAAAGATATATTGTATTGTTTAGTTACCTCGGGCAGCCTGCTGCCAGGAACGGCCGGGAAGTCGTGATGCTCGTTGTGGTAGCCCACGTTGAAAGTTATCCAGTTGAGAGGCCCGTAGTAAGAATATGTCTCGTAGCCTTTCTTGAACATGTAGTGCTCGGATATAAAGTGGCCTGGAACAAACGAGTATACTTAAGTTCAAGTTCATATATGTAGTGTTCTGGTCGTTTTCTATGTATAATAAAAAATATCTATCTATGTAATATATTGTATTATGTATATCAGTTATCTAGTACCCATAACACAAGCTCTGCTTACCATGGGGCTAGATAATGCTGTGTGAATTGTCCAGCATTATTTATTTATTATATATTGGTAAAATAATAATTACACGTCACATGGGTATCCAAATTATTATTATTTATTTATTTAAAGCCATTATTGTCCCACTGCTGGGCAAAGGCCTCCCTTTTCTCCTTCCACTCCTCGCGATCCAACGCTGCAACAGGCCAAGATGGAAGATGTGCCTCGAGCTCGTCGCGCCATCTCATCCTGGGCCTTCCACGTCGCCTCTTAGCGTTATCCTTATTATACTTAAGTATAATTTGGTTTGTATATATATAATAGTTAATTATAACCAATCAAAATACATTTATTCCGATAATCAATTCAATAATAATTTTGAAGGAAAGGTTTTTAATTTTTGTTTGTTTGTTTGTAATGAATAGGCTCCGAAACTACTGGACCGATTTGTAAAATTCTTTCACCGTTGGGAAGCTACACTATCCCCGGTGAACATAGGCTATATTATATGTTCAAAAAAGTTAGGGATCCGTACTAAAACCGTGCGAAGCCGGTACCAACCAACCAATATTATTTAATTTCTCAGAGATTACCCCGAGTGCGTGAGTTTACGCACTATAATAACCCTTACCTCCAAATAAAATAAGTAAAGTATTTACTCACCAGCAACAGGATGGACGCCCATCGCCATCAAAGACCCAAGAATGAGGTAACACAGCACTTTGCCACCTGAAACAATAAATAAATAATGGTATACTATGTATCATCATCATCAGCCTATAGCAGTCCACAGCTGGACATAGGACATACCTCCCCCAATGAGCGCCTAACGCCCTGTCTTCAGCTTGCCGCATCCAGCATCTACCTGCAGTCTTTCGCAGGTCGTCATCCCACCTGGTCGGAGGGCGTCCTACACTACGTTTACCGAGGTCGTGGTCTCCACTCGAGAACACGTTTGCCCCAGCGGCCGTCGGTTCTTCGCGAGATATGGCCGGCCCACTACCACTTCAGCTTGCTAATTTCGCTTCTATGAGCGTTGGGAGATCGGTGTCTATTATCTCGTCGGTTATGACACGTTTAAGAGACCCAAGACGACTTTTAACAGAACGGAGATCGTTTTTGACGACGAGGATGGCATTTTCAAGGATCTAGACCATTATTCAACGGTTTGCAGGATCCTACAGGGCTATTTTAGCGACTCACCATAAAGTTTCAGCACCACAGCATCAAAGAACAGCTGTATCACCAGGTTGAGGAGCTCCGCCGGCGTGGGAGGCTTGGGGCGGACCACGAGCGGCCGGAACGAGTAGAACAGAGGCTGCAGGAACAGCCAGCAGAGCTTCCCAAGAGTTGTGTTGAAGAGTTTCGCTTCTAGGAGCGTTGGGAGATCGGTGTCTATTACCTCGTCGCCTTGGTACTGGAAAAGGGAGCTTATGGATGTTGTAATAATGTTTAAAGCGAAACTGAGCGTCATTTCGTCATTTCGACGACCGATGTGGCGCGGTGGACGAAGGTCCGCCTGCGACGCAGGAGGTTGCGGGTTCGATTCCCGCCTCAGAACAATTGTGTGCACGATCTGCAGATATTTGTTCAGGGTGTTCTGGTCGTTTTCTATGTATAATAAAAAATATCTATCTATGTAATGTATTATATTATGTATATCAGTAATCTAGTACCCATAACACAAGCTCTGCTTACCATGGGCCTAGATAATGCTGTGTGAATTGTCCAGCATTATTTATTTATTTTTTAACACGTTTTAATTAGCTTCATACGTATGTATGTGTGTATGTAATGTAACTGAAACTTTGAACACGATTTTGACCCCCTTCAAAAAGTCAGATCATCTCGAAATTTGGCATACTTATCAAGAACTGATGACAATTCAATATTTTAAACAGTTAACCATTGTAGGGATGTTGGTTGTAGTGTGGGTTTAAGCCCTACATAATAGAAACGTCCATATCTGTTGAAGACCATTTATTCACTGTGGGAACAGAGCTCTATAACTATGTCTTAATCTAGGTATACTTACGTACGTGTCCTTAGTGCTAACACATCATATTACTACACCACACCATAAGGGATTAACTGTTTAAAATATGAAATTGTCATACTAGGATACTCAAAAACTCAATACCCAAAACTCAATATGTCATCTCATTGGCTTAATTACTTAGTAGGTTCTTATGTATATATTAGTATCACAATGTGAACCCTATTGGGCGTGAAGTGGAAGCCAGACCGTGGTTGTTTTTGGTAAAATATAAATATGTAGGTACGAAGGTAAGTAGTACTAAGTTTAACACTAAACGTAGATAATCAGGATTAGCGATTTTTACGTTTTCCTAAAACTCGTATGGTGATTATGTAACTCGCGACCGGTTTGCGACAGGCGTAAATTAAGCAATCAGTGCTATCGAACGCCAATTTTGACCAATTTTGACGTTGTAGCTGGTGTCAAACTAATACAAAATTGACGTTTGACAGCACTGATTGCTTAATTTACGCCTGTCGCAAACCGGTCGCGAGTTACATAATCACCTGGCCGGAGAAGGCTCCCATACAACAAACGTGAAATTGAGCATTGCTTTTATTCGGT
Source organism: Eupithecia dodoneata (assembly GCA_947044415.1). Taxonomy (NCBI): domain Eukaryota; kingdom Metazoa; phylum Arthropoda; class Insecta; order Lepidoptera; family Geometridae; genus Eupithecia; species Eupithecia dodoneata. Next base: position 3,491,398 of record OX345683.1, on the reverse strand, counting down.
TGAAGATTACCTCAATTTTAAGTTTTGACCGAGCGAGTTCTATTTTAACTGTCAATTTATTTATATTTGCGTTTATTTGATTTCATTAAAGACATCTAATTTAATTTTACAGATTTTTATATTCACGTGCGTGTATTCGTGCAAGTTTAAGTGTTATTCCACCAATGTATTATGTCTTATATAAATAAATAAAACTGATTTACTGACGTGCCCAAGAGGCCTGTGAGGTCGAAAGGAAATAATGCACTTTGATATATGATCCTTATTTGATATAATAATAATAATAACATTTTTCTTTGCAGTAGTCTCTACACCTGGCGGATACCATCTTTGGGTGTATCATATTGTGCACCCGAGGATGATACCCGCAATGTGTAGCCATCGCCTTTAGATTAACTTCTCAAAGGGCCTCTGTGCTGTTGGCTTCGGCCCCACGCAAGCCTTCCAAAGGACCGGTCACTTTATGACCCGAGATCATGGTAAATGAGAGACATAAGAATAATAATTGCGTTAATCTTACCCTATGATGTTCCAAGTGGTACTTCTTGAAGCTGATAGATATAGGGACTCCGATGGGCAGATTTGCGAAGTACCCGAACAACCTGTTCGCAGCCGGCCGGTTGTGGCCGAAAGCGAGGTTGTGAGCGATTTCATGTATAGCTGGAAAAATATTAATGTTATTAGTAGTTAGCTACAGCATGCACGTACAAGGTTTATAAATTTCTTTAAGTGTGTCTTTTTTATGTTGTTATAATAATAAATGACGATGTCTTTGTATTATATTATTTCTATATTATACAACTAGCGGACCTGCCCGGCTTCGCACGGTTTTAGTACCGATCCCTAACATAATCGAAAATATAATATAGCCTATGTTCACCGCGGGTAGTGTAGCTTCCCAACCGCGAAAGAATTTTTCCAATCGGTCCAGTAGTTTGCGGAGCCTATTCATTACAAACAAACAAACAAAAAATCAAACATTTCCTCTTTATAATATTAGTATAGATATATAGGTGTCTGGTCACCGTTGAAATACGGTATTTTTTTTTTTTATCACTAACCCTATTTTTTTTCTCTCTCCATGGTAAAATGGAAGCCATTTTGTATTCTTTTTCCTCGAAGCACGGATGCTAGCACTGATTAAGCTATAGCTACCCATGCAGAGGTTCTAGGAAGACGGTAGAGGACTCATTTGATAGCCAATAATGTAGACAATGAAGCAATGACAACATTGTTGCAATTTCTATTTTATAATAACGGAAAAGATAATTTTTAGAAGAAAAAAAAGTTTTCCGAACAGATATTTTCAGACCGTATTAATATTTGTCGCAAGGCGGTCGAACCGACCACCTCCTGCGCCGCAAGCGGACCTTCGCCCGCCGTGCCACATAGGTCGTCAAGTCAGTAAAAATTTAAAAAACATTTCTCACGAAAATTTCCACAAAAAACTTAAACACCATAAATTATCATAATAAAGTGTTATCATGCTATTATGATAAGTAGGTAGAACTGATAAGGCTATCGAACGATCGTTAAAAACTGCAATGAAATGATAATAGCCGATAGGTTACAAACTCAAGTGTTTTGTGATAAGGGCGTGAGTCATTCATGAGGAAACACAATCGTTTTACTATAAGTAGGTAACTGAAACAAATTTACCATTCATATATATAACCAGCTACATCATCATCAGCCTATAGCAGTCCACTGCTGGACATAGGCCTCCCCCACGCGCGCCATAGCGCCCTGTCTTCAGCTTGACGCATCCAGCATCTACCTGCAGTCTTTTGCAGGTCGTCATCATATAAAAGATTATATTTTTATGTTAAATTTTTTGTATGTGCTGCTGGTTTTCCATGAATAAATAAATAAGGAAATGTTAGCCATCATTTTGATAAAACTTCGTCATTTCACAGCCATACTGGTAGACCTACTGGTACTGATTTTATAAGTGACATTTGAATTGCAAATTCCAATTCAATTGCAAATTACGGGGTGTAAGGGGGACTCCAACATCTCGTCTCCGAAGTCTGCTAACCTGCACGTGGTACACCCTGCTAGATAACGAACTTGGGTCTGGTGAAAATATTAAACAATCTTCATAATTTGATAACACATTCAGTACCTTAGTGCCAGTGCCAGTACGAAATCTATGCCCTAGCGAGAAAATGTCTTGTTGGTACAAAGTCTTACCTAACATTAGTGAGTGGTTGATGACACCCCCGAAGCAATAAGCCACTAGAAGCATCACGGGCCAGCTGAGTTGGTTCACGATGGGCATCATGATTATCTGCGTCACAACCATGGCAGTCACCACCCATTTGAAGTTTGGGTCGTAGCCGAATAGCTTCTTTATTTGTGGGTATTTTTCTGGAAATAAAGAAAAATAAATCATAAATCATTTATTTTTCAGTAATGTCGGTACTATATATCATAATAGCTTAGCTCTTAGCTAAGCCAAAACTGTGTTATGGGTACTAGGTTACTGATATCTATACTAATATTATAAAGAGGAAAGGTTTGATTTTTTGTTTGTTTGTAATTAAGAAGCTCCGAAACTACTGGACCAATTTGAAAAATTCTTTCACCGTTAGGAAGCTACACTATCCCCGGTGAACATAGTCTATTTTATTTTGCTTTATTCGGAAGACAAACAGTTTTACACACTTAACAGATAACTTAAATAAAAACTTGTAACCATTTATGTGTCTTCGCATATAGTAGCTAAGGATTGCTTGCTTGCAGAGGACAAATGAAAATGAAGAAATAGCTTAGTCTTATAACTTACACATAGGTACATTGAATTAAAATAAATAGAACTAACAATAGACAGTAAAAATATTATGATATATGAATATGCAAGTACCTACTAACAATTACCAAAATTATACTATATATTATACAATACAGAAACTAATATATAGTAAAAAACAAAATAGCAGAATTTACAAAGAAAAATGATACAGAATCCTAATGATGATAACGCATCAAACCAGCGCTTTGTCTGGAGGGTTTTAACTCTGTGCTTTAGAATCAAATAAATCGAGGTCGGAGATATCAACCAAACCACTTGAATGTAGCCACTGCTCTACTGAAAAAAAGAGTTTTGCTTATAATTAGTGAAACTGAATGGAATATCTAAAAGAACAGGTACAGGTACTATAAATAATATAATATAATTTATTATTAATATAAAAGCGTGCGAAGCCGGGAAGGTCCGCGGTGGACTGAATACAATATATTAAATATGCAGATAGATATTTTTTATTATACTCAGAAATCAACCAGAACACCCGGAACTCATTTCTGCTGATCGTAGAACCATTTGTCGCAACGCGGGAATTGAACCCGCCACCTCCTGCTTCGCACACCGCGCCACAGAGGTCATCGATATAATTTTATAAAATTTGTTTGCTCCAGTCCTGGCATTTCATGCATGACGCTGCGCGCTCTTTGTTTCAAAATATATCTTTATTTTTTACGCAAAAAGGTACGTGCACCTTGAGCCATACAAAATGTTTGGCTCAAGGTGCACAGATATTGTGACCGAGTTGTATATACTCGACTCACAAATACTACTGCTTGAAACATGATGAAACCGTCTCATACAATGACAGCGTCTCACAAGGTATTTAACCATCTCTAATGGTCCATTCATTAACTTCCATTAGAGCGACGCTAAAGTACCTACTTTACAAGCCAATTGAGAGGAGGGTGCGCTAAATGGTTAGCTATTCCCATGATATAAAGCTGAATATTGGTTGCGTTTAATTTATATGGAAATTGTCTGTTGTTTATCAATATCACACTTATACTGAAGTAGATATATCTATAGAAACCAATTTATTAAATAAAAAAATAATGCTGGACAATCTACACAGCATTATCTAGCCCCATGGTAAGCAGAGCTTGTGTTATGGGTACTAGATAACTGATATACATAATACAATACATTACATAGATATTTTTTGTTGTACATAGAAAACGACCAGAACACCCGGAACAAATATCTGCAGATCGTACACACAATTGTTCCGAGGCGGGAATCGAACCCGCAACCTCCTGCGTCGCAGGCGGACCTTCGCCCACCGCGGCACATCGGTCGTTTATTATATCACACAAAACAAAAAAACAATACAGACTATACTAAATACAATAAAAAATAGACTAAAGGAAGTATAAAGGGTGGCCCTTCTTATCGCTGAGAGCGAACTCTTCCATCATCATCAGCCTATAGCAGTCCACTGCTGGACATAGGTCTCCCCCAATGAGCCCCATAGCGCCCTCTCTTCAGCTTGCCGCATCCAGCATCTACCTGCAGTCTTTCGCACGTCGTCATCCCACCTGGTCGGAGGGCGTCCTACACTACGTTTACCGAGTCGTGGTCTCCACTCAAGAACACGTTTGCCCCATCGGCCGTCGGTTCTTCGCGAGATATGGCCGGCCCACTGCCACTTCAGCTTGCTAATTCTTTGAGCTATGTCGATAACCTTGGTTCTCTGTCGGATGTATTCGTTACGAATCCTATCCTTCAGAGAAACTCCGAGCATAGCTCTTTCCATAGCTCGCTGAGCGACTTCCAACTCTTCCAGGCAACCTTAATATGATAGATAAAGTAGCTATCCCTACCAAGGAAGATAATTTTATTTAAAGCTATATTGTATTGAAGGATGAGCGAAGCCGCGGGAAGAAACGAATTATAAAGCTAAGTATTCAATAATCGGTCAAGCGCGAGTCAGCAAGATAATTAATCATAGCATTACGTACTACCTAAGTTTGTTGTACGTTATCTTGATTCATTTTCAGAAATCATATCGACATGATATTTTTAGCAAGAAATTTTCCAAGTGATAATTCAGGTTTTCTTGAAAATTATGAATGAGTAACAATTATCGAGGGTCGGTGTGAATTCTAACCAACGATTTGTCTTGACTTAAACCCTCGTTAAAATATTAAGGTAAAACCAAGTTCATCAAACTAACACATGATTTATATTATACGAGCTGCGCCCCGCGGCGTCGCCCGCGGGAATAGGAAGCCTATGTGTCAAATGGTTTATAAACCTTCCTCTTGAATCACACTATCTTTTGAAAAAAACCGCATCAAAATCCATTACGTAGTTTTAAAGATCTAAGCATACTAGAGAAGATGGGACAGACAGACAGCGGGAAGCGACTTTCTTTTATACTATGTAGTGAAGGTGTTGATTTTGTTTGATCATGCCCTCAATAGATTTTTTTCCGGCCCTGGTGGGGGCACAGAGAGGGGCCTCGAGGCTTGGCCTCATTACCCCGGCGTCAACTCGAGGGGTGACGACCCCTCGGTCCTTGGGTTTTGTGGGAATATCTTTTTTTTCCCTTATTCTCAATTTTTTTTTGCCAGCATACGGTTTGTTATCTTTTTTTTTTCATGCCCCAAAGTTCCCACGTTTCGATTATCCGAACTAGTCGCGGTCCCAATTAGTTCGGATAATCGACGTTCTACTGTACCTAATCATAATCATGTGATAAGGATTACGTGATCGGAAGCACGTGAACGTGACTCAAATTGTTGTGGTAGACATTAGTCACTATCTCCACCGAAATAAAATGGTTGCGAACTTCCGACGGAAGATCAGCGTTGAGATCACATTGGCTGTCACAACATAATGCTGAGTCGGACGCCATTTTGTAGCATTTAAGTTTTTTTTTAACACTTTGACTGCGATTTTTTTTCGACGACTGCGATCTTTTTTTAACCTAAAAAATTCGTGCTGCCGCTCTACACAGCGGTTGTGTTGCGCCGCACATGCGTTTCGTTCGAAAAATATTACGGCTGTGCTGAGTCACAAAGATCTGTATTTTCTCAGCCGGTGCGCTAGTGTGGATTTACGCATATTAGTCACTTGTAGAAAACACATACCGTGTGATTTCAGCAATCAAAGTGTTAATTAGTAGTTATGTAATCTTTATTGTGTTGGGTAATTAAGGAATTAGTTTAGTAGATATATAGATAGATATATTTATTTATTGATAAAAATTTGTTACATTTTGTTCATAGTATCTTAAATCCTAACATAGGTTTATTTAGAGACTAGAGTAAGGTTAAAATTTAAAATTAAAGTTATTAGCGCGGTAGGCAGTCACGCAACAAGCACAGTGACTTCGCTGTCCGCTCAATGTCCGCTGCATGGCTTGGCAGCCGCACACAGGCGATCCACCAATCACGAGCGAGCAGCGACTCCACTGCACCTGAGTTCAGCTACAGAATGCTCCTTGATGGTTAAATATAAGGTTAAATATAGTAAATTTGTTAATGCTACAAATATTCTATCTAGATTCTATTCTATTCTTCCGAAACATTTTTAGGAAAACAACGCACCATGCGTTGTTGAGGAAAGGAATCGTTTTTGGACTTAAGTACTTCAATAATTTTATTTTTCTGTATTGATTACATTATCTTACTATAATTCAGGGTGAGATTAATTGACCATCCAGGATTGACGTAAATCATCACATTTTTTTTTAATCGTGTGATTTAGATCAATTTTTTTTTCAAACAGAAGGCAGTCAAAGATATATAAGGGGTGTCAAGATTGAGTGTCAAACATGAGTAAGACAGGTATATCTTGGTGACTTCTTCTTCTCTCTCTGCTAGTACTTTGTGTGATTAAACCTTTGAACCAACCTTTCATACCGACCTATAAAAATAAAAACTGTAAAGATCAAAGCGCTTGTCATAAAAATCTGCTCGAAACCAAATAAATCTGATTAAAATCCAATAAATCGAAAAAACAATCATCCCTGCCCTATTATGCCCACACTTGTGCACTTTAATGTGTCTGTGCAATGTGCTGCAGTGTCGAACAAATCTCTTATGCTATCTAGCTAGTGTAGTCGCATTGTGGTTGGCCGCTCTGGCATAAATCCGTCTAGGATATCATCATTATCATTATATGTGTGTTTTATGGTTCACTAGCTGCGCCCCGCGACTTCGCCCTCGTGGAAATCCAAGTGTCAATGGTTTATAAACCTTCCTCTTGAATCACTCCGTCTATTCAAAAAAACCGCAAGAGCGTTGCGTAGTTTTAAAGATCTAAGCATACATAGGGACAGACAGACAGCGGGAAGCGACTTTGTTTTATACTATGTAGTGATACTTCACAGGTTTATATCGATACAGCGGAAATAGATAGATAGATGATGCATTTATTTGACATAAATAGCCTCGGTAACTACCTATTGTTTGTGGTATTGTAATTAGAAATTCAGCAAAAGGAAGAAGTTGAAGTTGAACAATTACTTTGTTTGGTCGTCCGTCAAGTTTTCTTACCCTTCTTACCAGCATAAAAAACGAGGTAGCCTGTAGTCTGAATATTTAATTGAAAATGATATCTTACCAAAATAATTACTTACCTATTAAAATATTATGCAAATTAGGTTGTCAAGGACGCTCTGAACCTTGAGGCAGTTTACAAGTTCGTTGCAACAATTTGAATGATTTGAAAAAACTACTTAAATTCCAGTGAGTTGTTTATTTTTTAGTATTCCGGAGAAATACATTTTGTATGGGACCGTTTTAAAAAATTTACAATTATCCATCTTATCAGAAAATACTGAAAGAGTAATAATAAAACTCCATGTAGGTACTAAGTATGTAGTTATCATGCTTATCGGTTTAGTTAAGATGGTGCTGATAAATTATGAATCACTTCATATCGTATTTACCATGATCTCTGGCCATAAAGTGACCCGGTCCTTTGGAAGGCTTGCGTGGGGCCGAAGCCAACAGCACAGAGGCCCTTTGAGAAGTTAATCTAAAGGCGATGGCTACACATAGCGGGTATCATCTTCGGATGCAATATATATATTGTGTATTTTTTATGTAATTATTATGAGTATTTTAAAATAAAATAGTATTTTTATTTTATTTATTTATCGCTTTGTACAACGGAAAACTGGCTAATGATTTGTCCATACGGACATTAGGCCTGTACGGAACGGACCCGGCCTACAGGCCTAATGTCCGTATAGGCCTTTGGTACGAGACCCTACCTCTGTGCTGTCCTAGTATCATTTTCCACCTCTAGATTTAGTTACAATTCTAGCAATGTCTAACCGCGCAGCGTCTACGGAAACTTAGACTAAAATAATTAGTTTGAAAACAATTCGACTAAAAATAATTCGGATTGTAGGTACATTAACACAGAACAGATATGGATAGATTAGGTAAGATGGTTAAGGCATTTTTAATCGACTAGCTGCGCCCCGCGGTTTCATCCGCGTGGTGATATATAAAAAAATAATATACAATACATCCTTATGAATTTATAGCCTATGTGTTATTCTGATATGTAACCTATATTATTGTGATATTTCATCAAAATCGATTCGGTAGTTTTTGCGTGAAAGGGTAACAAACATACTCGTACATACATTTTCACAAACTTTCGCGTTTATAATATTAGTAGGATGTTTTGACTAAACATTCGGGTCGAATTATTTTAGTTGATTTTTGAGTTAATTCTCCAACAGGGGCTGTTGATGGTTATCATAATTATGGCAATGGTCAAGCGTTTAATGGTGGCACTTCACATGGCTATTTATATTCGCTATTGGGTGTTTGTAGTATTTGGCAAAACATATGACGTTCAGACGAACATGGAAAAAAAGGCAAATACGACCATCCACACATGGCACACAAATAACAAACACACAAACATTTGGCAGCAGACTGAGTAGAACGCTATGGCCATTGTGTGGACGGCTTATTGCCGTCTACATATATCGTATTTGCCTATTTGACTGCTTTGATGTGCCTCGAGAAATCGACAAGTGCACGGTAACGCGTATTTGGTATTGGCCTTATTTGTCAAATAGGCAAATAAAGCGAACACTTTGTCAAATAAACTGACCACACATGGTGATTGTTTGCCAAATACACAAATACAAGTAGCCATGTGAGATTAACTATAAGATTACCTACACACTTGTGTAAAAGAACATTCGACAGGTGTTTGATAATAACAGAGTGGTTTGTGCTTCTTTAGATACTGACAATTATGTCAACAATCAAATGATAAATCTTGAAGTGCAGTGGAAACTACCACGGGTACCGTGACGGAAGGAAACGACCTTCGTAGCGCATGATAATCCTACTAATATTATAAACGCGAAAGTTTGTAAGTATCGATGGATGGATGTTTGTTACTCTTTCACGTAAAAACTAGTGAATAGATTTTAATGAAACTTTACAATAATATACATAGCTTATACATCAGAATAACACATAGGCTACAATTTATAAAGATATATTGTATATTAACCAAAATATCTATCACCACGCGGGTGAAACTGCGGGGCCCAGCTAGTAATAAATAAATAAATAATGTTGGACAATCCACAAAGCATAATCTAGCCCCAAGCTAATCGCAAGCATTCAGTATATCAGCCATCTAGTACCCATAACACAAGCTCTGCTTAGCTTGGGGCTAGGTGATGCTGTGTGGATTGTCCAGCATTTTTTTTTTATAATTTGTCCGCGCCAGTTACCGAACCGCGCAACAGAGGTAGTCAATAAAATCTATCCATGAACGTTAGATACATAAAACTACTAAGTTGCTATGGGCTGTTTCAAATATTTGCATTAGCATTTAGGTGTGACCTTGCCAAAGAGGTAACACTAGCTGATAGCAGTTTTACACTGGGAGCGAGTTAAACCATGTATAATATATTATTTATACTTAGAGCTATGTATATCAGTAGGTATTTTATGTATGTTCCTATTAAATATTTTTCTGTATTACACGCCACTGTCTATACTTGTTCTAGCACTTCATGTCCATCCAAAGGTTGCCTGGCAGAGATCGCTCTTAGCGATAAGGCCGCCCATTGTACAGCATATTTTGTATTTGTTTTTTCTTTTCCTGTCTTGTGTATCTTATGTATTTGGTGTGCAATAAAGAGGTATTGTATTGTATATTAATATATAACTAGCTGCGCCCCGCGGCTGCGCCCGTGTGGAAACTTCTGTACAATTTTCTTTATTTTTTTATGAAGACCCTTCTATCTTTATTTTTTACAAATAAAGATAAATGAAATTGGTAAAGCCGTTCTCAAGTTATAGCTAGAATGCTAGATAGATTAAAACTTTCTTTTCTTCCATTTTTATATCTACAATCAGCTGTTAAGCCATAATTAGATGTTTCTGGAGTGGGCTATTCCGGTGCCATTCCAGTGAAATGCACCATCTTTAGGTTTGAACTCTTCAGTTCCTTCGGTCAAGGTCGAGTATAGAACCTCCAAAGATTAAACTTGACATGATTTTTAACTTTGAGTGCCCACAACACAAATGTTTATCTCAACGTCTGTTGCTGGGCAGGGAACGCCTTAACTGTACCAGCATCTAATGAATAGGATGACCTGTTTTTTCTTGCTTTTTAATGTGTAAGCCTATTAGTTCCTTAGTTAATGAGTTTGAATAACAGACTTATCCAGACTATATTAGATTTATCCAGTTATAGGAACTTAGGTAAACCTTAAATTTAGATTTAGACATTTCCAAAATCGTTAGTGGGCGTATTCTAAACATGAAAATCAAGCTAATCATCAGGTTGGCAGTGGTCTTCAAATCACTGCACACAAACTTACTTTACAGGTTTTTTACGTGACCGGAGGGAAAAATAATGATAGTAACATGTCTATAACAATATACATGACGTAATTTCTTACCTAGTATGAGTTTCCGGCGACTAGCATGTGGTTCTTCTGTATACACCCATTCGAAGTCCGTTCTAGACACTTTAGCACCCATTTTCACAATATTTATTAGTACATAACCAAATTCTGCTATAGCATTCGCTGTAGAAGTGAAAACACAATGACCAGCGGTGTTAATTCATGCGCAAAGAAATGTAGTTGAATAAATAACAGCGAAAATTATTATTTTAGACGACTGGTACGTGACGTGACTCCCGCACAAACACTTTCGAACGAGTGAACGAAATCAAATGAATTGAATGAACAAACAAAATAATACAATAACTACGGAACGAATCAATAGGAAAGGAATGAATGATAGCTTTGTCATCGACAAATCTGTCATGTTTCATGTCAATGTTACTCGAAAATCATCTATATTAATTGAATAGAATAATTAGACTTCTCTTCTCTAAAAGCATCAGCTTCATGTCCAATCTATCTTAAGGTTACCTGGAAGAGATCGCTCTCAGCGATAAGGCCACCCCTTATACGTCCTCTATATTCTAAGTATTTATTTATTTATTTCTGTTTTGTGGGGTATAATAAAGTGTTGCCTGCAGGTATAAACTAATTCGTTCATATATCGGCCCTCTTTTAAATGGTATATGTTTTAAAATAGGACTGTCTTAAGGTTAAAAACACCGCACTCACTACACACCTTGCTACGAGTATAATAATTAATAAATTCATTAACAACTTATACTGTGCTCATACAATGAAATATACAATTAGTAATTTTTTTTCCTTGTAATCTATATAACAATTAAGTAAAATACCTATACTACTTAGAGTTATACAGGTTTATTGGTAATTCGACGTATTCCCTTTAGGAGGTGATAGGGGTGACTATTTGCGATAATTTTCACCCCCATGAGCATCATGGAAAAGTGAACCATTTTTAAGTTATCATGATTTTTGGACCCCTATTAAGATAATTAAAGATAACTTAAAAATGGTTCACTTTTCCATGATGCACATGGGGGTGAAAATTATCGCAAATAGTCACCCCTATCACCTCCTAACGGGAATACGTCGAGTTACCAATAACCCTGTATACAATGTGTTGTGTTTACCTTGAAGATACTGTTTGCGGCCAGAGGAGTACAAAATATTTCGTAGGATCTCTATCCTACGAAATATTACCATTTTATATTACCATTAGTACCAAAACAGTCGCGCTCCGCCATGCGACAATACCGGAGGACGGACGGAGGTTTCCATAGCGTGTGTAATAATATCTTAATCATAGATTTAGTTCCAGATGGAGTCAAAAACAGCAATGGCGGACTTGTCATAAGTGAGAGATGCCAACTGATGAAAAAAAAATGCCGATAATTTTCATAAAAGTTTCTAGAAATCACAGATCACAAATCAAATAGGTAGCTATTATTTAAAAAAAAAGTAGCGTAATGCTTTAATCACAAAAATGTTATAGTTTTTATAAGAGCTACCTAATACGTAACATACCGTTCCGAACAACTGGCTGGTTTTTCTACTCGAAAGAAACCATCTATACGATCCTGTAATCAGAACCCCTAAATCGCGACGGCATCTGGTAGCACACTCAAAAGAGGAGTTCTCAGAGAGCAGGGGGAACAACATTTAGTTTGCATTTAAAATCACTGGTCTCCTCTATACACCCCCAATATTATTTTTATGCAATATGGCTCCGCGTAGGGGCCAGGAGGGGGGTCTGGGGGAGTAAATGTCAAAAAGTTGGAATTTTTCTTAGGTCACCTCAACCCCCTCTATACGATTCCGTAAAAAAAACATACGTCCATCAAGGAAAACCATTATGTCAATCAGTAAGTCAAGTCAGTCCGTGTTAATTTAGCTTTATATAATAAAATATTTAAGAAATATATATTTAAATTCTTATTTATGTTAGGTAGGCTACCTACCTCATTCAAATTTTAAGCATTATATGTATATAATATACAAAGATTCAAACATTTTTAATAAACTCCCACATTATTCGGAAATTTAGAAGTTTACGTGCTGGTAACACCGGCAAGATTTGTGTTTTTGTTGTCATTTTTCTGTTGATAGTTATTTGTGTTCAATCGAAGAAATAAGTGGATTTAATTCGAAATTTACGTGTGAAATGTGATTCTGTGTTTATTATTTACTAAATTAGTGTGATTTCGGCAACATCTGACCACATAAGAAGACATTTTTCATTTTTCGATCTATGTCACTCTGTTCGTGTCTAAAGAGGTAATGGCGGACGAGTAGTCTATAAACCGACAATGTCAAAATCTGTACCACAGTGAGTACTTCATTCTTAGGTTGACTGATACTCCATCTAGAAGTAATCTATGATCTTAATAATAATAACTATTGCTTTTGAAAAATTTGTTGGAAGCACCAACCATAGACAAGATTCTTTGAATTGTCAAAAATTATTGAGAGTGGGGATAACCTGGGGATAAAATGCTATGTTACTAGTGAAGCGTAAAGTAAAAAATCGATATTCTATGGACTTCACAATCGCAGTTGAATAAATGATTCTCTGAATAAATAATACCTACTAGATCTTTCGAAAAATTCTTTTGAAAGTCGCGAGTCGAGTAAGCAAAGCTTGCATAATAAATAACTCTATGATTGCCTATTTCTTCTTTTGTATTTCTATCGCATAATTATTATCATTGGATTGGACACTGTAAATCATCGATACTCCGATCATGTGTTCGAATCGATTTCAACATAATTGGTCCAACGATTAATCGGCTTTCACGCAGTCCGCTCTGCTCCTTGCCCAACTCTAGGACCATAAACAAAACAAATTCTTTCTCAAGTTTGTGTTGAACATGGCGGTCGGTAAAAATAAAGGGCTTTCGAAAGGTGGCAAAAAGGGTGTGAAGAAGAAGATGTAAGTCCAGAATAATCGCGAGAATGGCTTCCCAGTGAATTGTTTCACGCAATTCCATGATAGTTGGGTGAATATTCATTATGATGGACCTGATAATTCTCGATAAAGTTGATATCTCGTGTCAACTTATTCCTTGACCAATGTTTCTTCTCCGGCTTCTAACTTCTGATAGCAGTATCAAGTCTGTTATTATCAAGTTCAGTGACGATGTGATAGTTGAACAGTGCAAGGTTACAAAGTTTCAATAAAGTGTAAACTTGGTAAGTTTGAGGTTATAGTAACATGTAGTTTTTTTATTTCAGCGTCGATCCTTTCACCCGCAAAGACTGGTACGATGTCAAGGCACCGTCCATGTTCACCAAGAGACAAGTGGGAACCACCCTTGTCAACCGTACCCAGGTAAGTCCCAACTATTTTCCTCCATCTATAAACATAACCTCGTTCTGCCGACTTCGGCTGAGTTAAAGTGCGGTGAACTTTTTAGCAGGAATCGGGTCTTCATTCTCAGTCAGGGCACGTGGTCATTTCAGACACTTTAATAACACCATGTGATATTATTAAGATTTCCAAATAAAATAATGCAAAGGCTAATATCAAGCTAAAAAGTTCACATCACATTTTTCCCCGTTAAATGATGATCCACCTAGCTCGCAATGACACACATCTGATGAAAAATTTGTTCCCTTTTGATTTACTTCTGAACACATAATTAATCGTCAAAAAACTTTTCAAATTAAGTTACAAGTTCTCAAACCAGTGTTATTTGGTTTTAGGGTACTAAAATCGCCTCAGAAGGACTGAAGGGCCGCGTGTTCGAGGTCTCTCTGGCCGATCTCCAGGCTGATACTGATGCGGAAAGGTGAGTTTCTTAAATGTCATCTGCCAATTAATTATTATTCTTATAGTAAATCAATTGCTGTTTGTTAGTCTTGCTAAAAGTCAAGAACGGCTGGGCTGATTTTGGTTATGAAATGTTTGTTGTAGTCCAGGGAAGGTTTAAACGGGGAGAAATCATGGTAAAATTGTGCAGATTTCCATGCGGGTAAAGCCGCGGGGCGCAGCTTGTTTACTTATATCTTTTGAGTAAAGTAATAGTTATCATACTTGGCTAACTCTCAAGCCAGACTGACTGACAATAGTGTTATTGAATGTCTGTGATGTGAAAGTTCAGTTCCAATATTGAAAATACTTGAAACTTTTTAGAAACTAACTTTGTGCTCCATTGAAAGTAAGTTAAGAAACTGGCATTGTTTGGGTCTGAAGGCATTACTTGAAACTGTCTGTACATAACCTCTTTGAAGTCTTTGAAATAAAATTATGCAGTCCAGCTATACAATGTCTGCCCTACATGGCCTTTGTATCGTTTCAAACTGCAAATAGCAAATGCTTCTAATGTTAGGTGCTGCAATACATGTGTAATTGTGGTCTAATGTTGCTGCTACATTTTGTAAATAAATCACATTTCCTTGCAATGTTGCATGTAAACTTAAGTTACATTATTCATGTCTTAGAAAAAATACACAGAAATTTTCATACATTGAAGGTTAATCTCAACCATGCCTTATCCAAATGACTGCTGAATTTATGCTTCTTAAAGAAATCAGACTATATCTACAGACTAAGCTGTTATTCATTTGTTATTTTTCAAAGAATGACACATTCATCCAAATAAGTTGCTATTTGTGAATTAAATAATAATTAGAACCCTCTTTGATCAGTAGTCAATCTTAATCTTACTATCACTTGCTCCTCTGATATATTAATAACCTCCTAAACCTGTTCTAAATTCCCCAGTGTTGTTCCAGGTCTTTCCGCAAGTTCCGCCTCATCGCTGAGGATGTTCAGGGCCGCAATGTGCTCTGCAACTTCCACGGCATGGACCTCACCACTGACAAGCTCAGGTATGTTCTGGACTTTTTATTCTTGCAAATTATATGATTTATGTATAAACCGCACATTTGCACTTTATCAAGCGGTGCATTTTTACTTAACTTAGCTTCAACAATTCAGTATGTGTTGGACCACTGTTCCCATGTATTCAAATCAGTAGCAATAAATCAGATTATCAATTGAAAATAGAATAGACTCGACAACTGGTAGAATAAACTCGACAACTGGTTACGAGACAAAAGTAATAAACCAAAAAAAGTAACACAATAAATAAATTCAACACTGTGTGATATAGACACATCAGCTAGAAGCTGCTTGTCTATTAACACTAAATAATAATAATAAATAATAAAATCTCTATCACTTATCATCTAAAAGTGAAGGGTGGAAACCTTACACCTTTATGGTCCTGTATGCGTTGGAAGACTGTCCCGTGTATTCAAATCAGTAGCAATAAATCAGATTATCAATTAAAATGTCATATCTTATCATCTAAAAGTGTAGGGTGGAAACCTTACACCTTTATGGTCCTGTATGCGTTGGAAGACTGTCCCGCGTATTCAAATCAGTAGCAATAAATCAGATTATCAATTGAAAATAGAATAGACTCGACAACTGGTTACGAGACAAAAGTAATAAACCAAAAAAAGTAACACAATAAATAAATTCAACACTGTGTGATATAGACACATCAGCTAGAAGCTGCTTGTCTATTAACACTAAATAATAATAATAAATAATAAAATCTCTATCACTTATCATCTAAAAGTGAAGGGTGGAAACCTTACACCTTTATGGTCCTGTATGCGTTGGAAGACTGTCCCGTGTATTCAAATCAGTAGCAATAAATCAGATTATCAATTAAAATGTCATATCTTATCATCTAAAAGTGTAGGGTGGAAACCTTACACCTTTATGGTCCTGTATGCGTTGGAAGACTGTCCCGCGTATTCAAATCAGTAGCAATAAATCAGATTATCAATTTAAATCTCATCTTATCATCTAAAAGTGTAGGGTGGAAACCTTACACCTTTATGGTCCTTTGAGCCGGTTTTGAACCAGCAATCTATAAATTGGAAATGTTATTATTGTAGACTGAATGTCTACTGACAAGCTCCAGTTCAGATTTTTTTTTTAAACTTGTGTGATCTGAACATATAATTATAAGTATTATATTAATACAACGTGTATATTTGGTAACCTAAAGATAATTATCTGATTTAACTTTATAGATGCTATATGTACCAATTCACTTTATTTTCACAGTCGCTTCTTATTATATTATTATGTTATTTATCCATGAAAACCTTCAATAAGCTTTCTAGTATGTATGAACTTCTTTTATTGTGTTATATATAAGCTTCTGGTTTTCCTTTAAATAAATATAAATATCGCGTTTATTCACCTTTTGTTCAATGCTTGGGATACCGATTGGCCATTGAATTGAAGTGACCCTAAGTTATGTAGAAATTTTATTGTTATTCTCTAAAATAGGTATAATGCAGTCCAGCTATACAATGTCTGCCCTACATGGCCTTTGTATCGTTTCAAACTGCAAATAGCAAATGCTTCTAATATTAGGTGCTGCAATACATGTGTAATTGTGGTCTAATGTTGCTGCTACATATTTCCTCGTTAAAATAGTTAAGATGGAAACTTTTAAAACTGTTGCCATTAAATTCGAGAATTGTATGATTTCAATCCATGGAAATTTGTTCACGAAGCTTCCGCGGTAGTCCGAAAAACTTAACAAAACTTTGCCATTTTGTTTGTTAGTCGATTTCCTAGCTGATTTTAAAAATACCTTCACTTTTGTATGTAGTATGATCAAGTCTGTCCCATAATATTTCTTTATTCCTGAGGGATAATAATTTGTCCTGCAAAACTTAAAAGTAAAATAAAGATTTTCAAAGTCTTTCTAACAATACATTTTTGTTACTCAAACATTTCTAACAAATCTTTCCCTGCAGATGGATGGTCAAGAAATGGCAGACCCTCGTGGAAGCCAACATTGACGTGAAGACCACTGACGGCTACCTCCTGAGAGTGTTCTGCATCGGATTCACCAACAAGGACAGCCTTAGTCAGAGGAAGACTTGCTACGCCCAGCATACACAGGTATGGATAGAATAGTTTTTATTAGCACACACAAAAGGCCGAAGGAAAGTACAAACCAAAAAGGCAAACATACATTAAACCAAATAAATGAACTGTCACAACAATAAAAATAAAAGATAAACAAATTTTAAGAAATTAGCCTGTCCCCAGTGCACAGCTAAACGGGGTATGTTTGTTAGCATTTTGAAGACTAAGTGGTGGCATTCAAGAATTACGTAACGCAATTTTTGGAGATTTTTGACGTCGTCTAGTTTAAGAGCCATTTCTTTAAGACTTAAGAAAACAATATATAATTATGCAGATCCGCCGTATCACAGAGATCGGGGGTATGGCTCTGTCGATCCGCAACTTTGTTTGCTATCTGCTAGATTACTGCACTGCTACGAACGCGGCTTGCGCTTATTACGTTGGCTTTTCGTGGCGTGCTACATTCCAACCCGACTATTTTCATGTTGTGCAATATTTCGTTATTTTTACGAAAGAAACTTGCACGCAGTTTATACGAGTTTTTGGTGTTTAAAAGTAATAAAAAATGTAAATAAGAAAAACTTTATTCATAGCAATAACGAATTTACCGTATACAAATAAAGACTACTTATCTACTAACTAATTAGAAAACATAAATGCTACAAAATGGCGTCCGACTCAGCATTAGAAAATCATTAGAAATCGAACCAAGAGCTCTTCTATACTCTATAATATAGAAAATTGCTAGAGAAAATAGATACTATAACAAAGACATTCATTTATGTACATATTATATATAACACATTATCTTTCCTTGTTCTAGGTCCGTGCCATCCGTAAGAAGATGTCCGAGATCATCACCCGTGACGTCACCAACTCTGAACTCCGTGAGGTTGTTAACAAGCTGATCCCGGACTCCATCGCTAAGGACATTGAGAAGGCCTGCCACGGCATCTACCCGCTCAGGGATGTTTGCATCAGGAAGGTATGTTAAATAGAAAATGTAATAATGCTTAATGCGTTAAAAACACAATTTTCAACACTAGTATTATTAAATGGATTTTTTTGTACAAAATAAATCTAATCAAAGCGAATTAAACAATGGCAATACACAACAGTACTATGGAAAAGGTGTTAAAAACTGTGTTTATAAGTATTACTAGAAACTAGAAAACTATTTGGTCTGAAGAAAAATCGCTGTGCATTTATCGAAATATGACTTGCATTGCTATTTTTCTGCAGTCAAATAAGTTTTCGCCTACCTACCATGATGATCCACCTAGCTCGCAATGACACATATCTGATGAAAAATTTGTTCCCTTTTGATTTACTGCTGACAACTCTCAAAGTAGTCCTTCACACAATTCTCACCTTTACCGCTCTAAAGCTAACTCCTCATTTCAGGTCAAAGTCCTGAAGCGGCCACGATTCGAGATCTCCAAGCTGATGGAACTGCACGGAGAGGGTGGAGGGGGCAAGAGGGGAGAGGTTGGAGAGAAGGGCGAGAGGCCGGAGGGATATGAACCTCCGGTGCAGGAGAGCGTCTAAATATACGTGAAATGAGATATATTTGTTTTATTGATGAGGAAACACATCACCTTTATTTAAAAACCCATAATGCCAGTATTGGAGGTCTACTTTGAAAATCGAATGAAGCAACGTATGACGTCTGATCACTCAAAATTAAGGACAGCGATCTTTCGTTGACCTTCCTTTGAAATTGATTTAGAGATCCGAAACGAAAGGTAAGTGACACCCGAAAATGTGGCAACGTTCGATTCGTGCAATCCACGTCATCCTTCAACTTCGTTCATTTTTCAAAGTAGGTAGTCCCCAACAATAACTACGTAAGACAATGAATAAAAAGTACGTACTACCTACATAACTTGGTAGATCCCAGGCTATTGCACGCCGCGGCGCGCCCGCGTCGTCGTTTTAGACAAAAGGGTTCAGTAGGTACCTACGCAAAGGTTCCATTGGAACCCTTTTTTAGGAACGTACCTACCTACCTACTAAATCTCGTCTGTCCTATCAGAGGGCTCTAGTAAATCTGTGAACGGTTTAACGGACGTAGGCACATATCATGATACTTGATGCGTAATCCTTTAGCTTTGGTACCTACCTAGGTACTTTTAGTTGTTTCCCATAATTCAGCATAGGTACTTATTTATTTATTTTAATTAGAACGGCACAATCACCAATTACCTACACTAATTATTTTACATATGAGAATGACGAGTCACCCATCCCTCTCACAATAGATCAAACAAACTGACAATATTTTTTTAACTTCGTCTGCGAATATGTCGCAGTCAGGGAAGGCCTTAAGTAATCCGTTGAGAGCGTTAAGAGCGTGAGGCAGCGGCGACTGATGATGCCCTACAGTGCGGCTAGTTGGAGAAAGTAGCCTGTGACTTCTACCGCGAATATAATTGTCCGGAACGTATAGGCGAAGCAACTCTTGTAGATCGGGACCGTCAATAATATTCCTAAGGATTTTAATTACGTTTGCTATCTGGTCGTACGCACGTCGTGTTTTCAGCGAGTTATAACCAAGGAAGCCTTGCAGATATTTGGTCGGATACATAAATGGGTATCATAATGTGAACCTACCAGTATTTTTCGTATAACGTCGTGCAATAAAGGTTCTAGAGCGGCATATGAGGCATTTCACCGTGGCCGCTATCTCGTCAAGCTGGCAGCCCCGCTGATTTAGACGAAATCGTAGCGAGATTTCAATCATGACATGAACTATGCCAATTATCTGTTTTTACACTAGGGCAGCAGAATCCTAAGCATTCCGAACTCGAGTATGCTTGAGGCATTTCAAAGTTTGAGTGAAGGATTAGTTCACGAATTATCTAAAGATAATGTGTATTGATAGTGAGTGAGGGAGACCACCTACTATGCCCTAGTAGTTGCTGGGAATTCTAAGCAGAAACGAGTTCTTCAGAAAATAAAACCAACATCGTATGATTATTAATTTTATTTCTTACGCAATTAGAAATGTATAAAATACATGGACGGATTACATAATGATCAGTTCTATTTACATACTATTTATATTAGATTCAATTTTTATTTAACATTCTCATCAAAAATACTACTTCTATAGTTAATTGCCGCTAAGGCGATATGCAGACAGGGCAACTAGGTGTATAGTATTATTTATTACATGAAATACATGTAGGTACAGGTGTGGTTGTTATTGCTTACTTAAAAACTTCATAAACTGTACCTATAAGACAGTTTTAATCAGTTCAAATCGAGACGCGACGCTGTGGTCGCTTTGATTCTTAATAAACTTTATTTATTACGCAAAAAGGTATGTACAATATTTATTAACATTTATGTATTACAAAAACTCACCGCAGCGCCGTAGTTGACCCAATTTATATCTTTTTGTGTAATAACATCCTACTAATATTATAAACGCGAAAGTTTGTATGTATGGATGGATGTTTGTTACTCTTTCACGCAAAAACTTCTGAATGGATTTTAATGAAACTTCACAATAATATAGCTTATACATCAGAATAACACATAGGCTACATAAAGATATATTGTATATTATCCAAAATATCTATCACCATGCGGGTGAAACCGCGGGGCGCAGCTAGTAAAGTTATATTTTGAATCAAAGCGCGCGTAGCATCGCCTCATGTCTACTAGATGTAAGTTGACCCTAAGAAGTCGACAGTTTCTTCCACTAAAGTTGCTCTGTCCACATAGCGCCTAACAAAGCAGTTCGTTCCTAAATTAAATATTTCTAAGGCACAGAAAAGACACATTAAGTATAGCAGATAATAAATGCTTTTATCCTTAGTTAAGATAAACTAGGTTAGTAAAAATTAATCTTGAGTCAACACGTACAAATCACTAATCTACTTTAAAATTGTGTAGTGTAAAAATTGTCTTTGCAATAATGTAGCTATGGGCATTCACACAGCAGCCGTTTTATTCGGCGGTGGCAGAAAGGGATGGAAGATAAATTGATAATTATTTCATTGCACACTTAAAAATAAAACAAACAAGACAGAATAAAATACAAAATTTGTGACAATTTGGCGGTCTTATCGCTCTTAAGAGCGATCTCTACCAGACAACCGTGAAAGCCAGATCCAGTAAAACGGACGCTGTGTGAACGTACCCTAATTAAAAATAATATTCCATGGCAGATGCTTATGTATTTCGTTCTCTTGAGATTCGTCAAATTCTGTACTTAATCTTATGCTAACTAAACCTAGTCGAAATCAATCGGACGGAGATAAAATAACAAAATAAGGGCTTTTTAAGAATTAAGTAAAAAACCTATACTCCAGCAAAATTGTATGTGAAAATGTTTGTATACAAACTTTCCATACTGAACCTAAAATTAAATAATATTTTTTTTGCCAGTTTTTATCTAAATTTAAATGTTGAAAACTTTATAAAATGACTGATGTAATGAAAACTGGCCAAGTCAAATTTAACCTACTTTAAGATCTCACATTTTTAATAACAGCAATTGTTATTGGTATCCAATAAAGCAAAGAAATAGAGTTTTATACCTGTTCATAATGTTATTTTGTTCCTATAAATACATATTTCGATGGTGCATAGAACTTGGGACTCATTTAGATCTCCATTCTTTTTGCGGCGAAGCCCACAGCCAAGCATAATTTCTGTATTGAACTTGGCTCTCCTTTTTTACATTTATGTTTTTGGTGGGATACAAACTTTCCATACTCAACCTAAAATTAAAGAATATTTTTTTGTAAAATTGTGCGAATCTAGACACGCGGCAGCGTGTCATGCCAAGTTCAAGCAAAGGAACTGACTAGCCAGCGCCGAGTGTATTATTACATCAAGGTTAATTAAATAATAGTATCATAATTTTATCCTACAAACGGGCAAACGGGTTCTTGAGTGGAGACCACGACTCGGTAAGCGTAGTGTAGGACGCCCTCCGATCAGGTGGGATGACGACCTGCGAAAGACTGCAGGTAGATGCTGGATGCGGCAAGCTGAAGGCAGGGCTCTATGGCGCTCATTGGGGGAGGCCTATGTCCAGCGGTGGACTGCTATAGGCTGATGATGATGAATTTTATCCTATTCGGACATACAATAATATGTTTACAAAATTACATAGGTTCAAAGTTATCCTACTAATATTATAATACGCAAAAACTACTGAATGGATTTTAATAAAACTTTACAATAATATAGCTTATACATCAGAATAATTCATAGGCTACAATTTATAAAGATATATTGTATATTATCCAAAATATCTATCACCACGCGGGTGAAACCGCGGGGCGCAGCTAGTATCTATATAAGTACATAATAATAATTTTTCGGATAAAAGTCAAAGGTCGGAAGTCATTATCTAAGTAGAGAGATCTTTGTTGCTATAAATACTTGAATATGCAATATACAGTCCTTGTCGATTTGAGATTGCTTTCAATAAATATTACTCGACGCAAATCCCATGAATTTTATTTATTTTGTTATGTTTTGTTTACAAACATATCACATCGAATTTGGCAGGAGTATAGGTATAAATCTATAATAAACACATTCGATTTCTTCTGCGCAGTACTTACATAAATTTAAAATATAAAAAAAAACTTAAAATTAGTAACTTACAAACAAACGGTATTTTTACCGTAATTATACACCAGGCGAAAGGGACCTTTTATATGCATAGCATTAAAAAAACTAAATTTTATATATTGGTGGGACTTCCAATAAAAAGCTTTATATAGTATAATTTATGACACACTTTGACTGCTGAAATCACACGGTATGTGTTTTCTACAAGTGACTAATATGCGTAAATCCACACTAGCGCAGCGGCTGAGAAAATACAGATCTTTGTGACTCAGCACAGCCGTAATATTTTTCGAACGAAACGCATGTGCGGCGCAACACAACCGCTGTGTAGAGCGGCAGCACGAATTTTTTAGGTTAAAAAAAAGATCGCAGTCGTCGAAAAAAAATCGCAGTCAAAGTGTTAACAATGGAAGAAAATTGTTAATTATTAACTAGATTGTTTGCAACAGTGTGCAGTTAGCTCATTGGTTCCAATTGTAAATAGTTTGTAGTTTCTATGATTTAATTGTAACTTTCTTTGATATTGTAGATTTTATTATTTATTAATAAGCTGGTCTCTTATTGATGTATTCGTGAGTGTTTCACTCGTACTATTTCCGCCGCTAAAATTGTTCATTTTGTTATTATATTTTTACTTCAATATCAAAATATGTATAATATTGCCGGACAATTCACACAGCATCATCTAGCCCCCAAGCTACGCAGAGCTTGTGTTATGGGTACTAGATGCCTGATATACATAATACAATATATTACATAGATCGATATTTTTTATTATACATAGAAAACGACCAGAACACCCGCAACAAATATCTGCAGATCGTGCAAACATTTGTCCCGAGGCGGGAATCGAACCCTCCTGCGTCGCAGGCGGTCCTTCGCCCACCGCGCCACAGAGGTCGTCATACATAAAATACAGCAAATGGGCAGCTAAAATATAATACATTCACGAATAAATCTGAATCGACCAGCTGATTGACAAGAAGATAGAAGAAAAAGGTGGTTTTGGTGTCTAGGTAGGTAGTGTAAAATAGTGCACAAGTGTGCGTACAAACACAGGTGCACTCTCAATTCTCATAATCGGATGGAAACGACCGACAGATATGTTTAACCGATATTATACTAATAAAAAATGTAGATTTATGTAGACAGACAAAATATTTACGGTAAATAATCATGTAACAACTTACGAGCAGGACTTTACGATGCAGCAAAATACTAAAAAATACCACACTTGGAAGTGGGCCAATCGGTTTTTTATCGATTTCCTATACAATGGACGATGGGCGCTATAGTTTGAATGGCTCTCGATTAAAAATTAGACAGGCCACCCATCTGGAGACAAAATATTTACGGTAAATATTTTGCGAGACTTTCACGTTTACACAGTCGAGTATCACCCAGGTGAACAAAGGTGAGCCGTTGTGAAAAAAACTTTCAACGGTTCACCCAGGTGGTCTCGTGAGGTGAACGATGGGTAAGAACTGGATATTTCAAATTTTATCTGTAGTACATATTTTTAACAGACAAAAGTGTACACGCATCGTCACCGCTCTGGTTTTCCTTATCTTACGTAAGTGATAAAATTCGCGGCAGACGATGGAAGGAATCGCGTGCCGCGAATTTTGTCACTCGATGCAGGCAGATATGTTGTATCCTTGTTTTTGGCCGAATTTTGAGAATGATTTTGATATTCAGAGAACATACTAAGGCCCTTTTAAAACCATGCTCAGTCATCGATGTATGCTTGAGTAACGCTTTCGCCATAGAAGATCGTTGCTCAAAGCAGAGATAGGTAAATGAGCAAGCTTCTATGCGGGCCTATGTATCATTGATACCCAGCTGATTTTCCTATTTCTTAGATTAGTGTTTATCAAATATTTCTGTAGAATTATTGCGTGAGTTTTATGTGGCTTGCACAGAGGTTTCCAAGCTATCCATAGTAATAGAAGGTTTTTGAGTTTTTATAATGCTGGCCAATCATTGATACCGCTCTGCATTTGCTATTTCTGAGATTACAGTTTTTATCGAATATTTCTGCAGAATTATTGCGTGACTTTTTTGTGGCTTACACAGAGGTTTCCAAGCTATCCATAGTATCATCGACAGGCAACGGCGTACACTCATCGTCACTGCTCTGGCTTTCTTTATCTTCCGCCGTCCATCGTCTGCCGCGAATTCTGTCACTTGTATCTGGTTCTGTCATTGTTAGTTCCAGTTCTGGTTGTAATGGTATGTCCTCTGGCCATAGTGGGGTTTTTGCCCCGTCCTTTCTACCTGTAAGGAAGTTTCAATTAATAAACAGTTTTGATAGAAGAGAAACAACATAAAACGAACAATAGATAGATAGATATATTTATTTTTTGATATAAATTTGTTACATTTTGTTTATTTCATCTTAAATCCTAACATAGGTTTATCTAGACACTAGAGTTCTCTTAACAATAATAAGGTAAAAACTAAAATTAAAGTAATTAGCGCGGTAGGCAGTCATGCAACAAGCACAGTGACTTCGCTGTCCGCTGCATGGCTTGGCAGCCGCACACAGGCGATCCACCAATCACGAGCGAGCAGCGACTCCACTGCGCCTGAGCCCAGCTACAGGATGCTCCTTGATGGTTAAATATAAGTTTAAGTAAAGATATGCCAGCTTGAAATATGAAAATAATCAAATGAATGTTAAGATAAATAATATTTTATTAATACGTTTTCAATATTGGTTTGTTTAATTTTATTTTTAATTTCTATTAGTAGGTTATTTATTAAATAAGGAATTAAGTAAGAAGAGGTCCGTTTGCCGTAAAAATTATTAAATTTTGGTGTAGTTAGCTTTTTTTCTGTTATACTTCTAGTAATTATAGCAATAAGTTAGCTAGCTTCTAGTAATAAGCTTATGCAATCGATCTACGAGTATGTATTTCACAATAAGAATGATTTATTATATTAAATGAATATAATTGTAATTATCTATGTACTATCTGTCTTCCAAATAAAAATCTGCAGATATTTGTTCCGGGTGTTCTGGTCGTTTTCTATGTATAATAAAAAATATCTATCTATGTAATGTATAGTATTAAGTATATCAGTCATCTAGCACCCATAACACAAGCTTAGCTTGGGGCTAGATGATGCTGTGTGGATTGTCCAGCATTATATTATTTATTTATTTACCTGGTGTGGTCGTATATCATATCTGCGAGGCCGGCATAGTGGATACAGTGCTGTGGGGGGTGGTGGGTCGAGACCCGGCCAGGGACGCGTTCAGAGACTGCATTGTGCCCATCTGTGGGAGAAGAATTATTTGTTAGTGATAATCTTAGGTTTAATTACTGTTATAGATGTTTGAATGCATTATAAAAGTCCATTGGAATCGGAGCGTACGTAGTTACAAGATATCGAAAGCTGATTGAGCGTCCATTGCTTTAGGATTTTGGATACAGTGCGGAATCCCTGTATCCAAAATTCCACATGGAGGGATAGTAGGTCCTATGTTAGATAAAAAAAATTAAGACAGGGAGCGATGGCCGACCTATGGTCCAGCAGTAGATACGCATCGGCATAAAATAAAGTTCAAGACTTACCCTAAGATGCGCTAGATCCTCCAGCTTAGTTAAATCAGAGAGCTCCAAGTACAGGCTGTAGACCAGTAGCCACCCATAGCACCCACACACGCACACAATACTCCAGATGAGAACAGTCAGCACGTTGTAAGAGAAGATGAGGTCGTTCACGATCGCGAAGAAGAGGAAAGCTATGAAACGGAAGAGGATGAATACTCCGAATGTGTAGAGCCAGGGGACTATGCGTTTTTCGTATTCCTGAAAAATAAAGTTATTGGTGTTAATAAAGCTGTAGACAAAACTAAACTGATTTTACAGCACTCGAAATTATGGATAATAGTTTCTGCCCGCGGCTTCGCACGCCTTTATTCTTTGGAAACGTTTTAAGGTTATTTTTGAAGGAACTGATTTATAGAATAAAAAGTATCCTATGTTTTATTCCGGACCCGGAACCACCTGTATGCAAAATTTCAGCTCGATCCGTTTAGAAGTTTTTGCGTGAAAGAGTAACAAACATCCACACATATAATAATTCATAATTACAATCACATAACATTATTAATTTGTAGTTTACATTTGGAAATAAGTCCAGTACATATTGAGATGTACACTAACTTTCTCGTTTATAATAATTTAGTAGGATTTAGTTATTATTATTTGGTGATAAGGCGACTATCTAGTCTAGAAGGTAGCCGTCGTTTTAGGAATGATTCTGTGAGATATACAGTAAGGCCTCGCCTACCGACGAGTTCGCGTCGTCGACTTGCGTACCCTTAAACGTGAAAAGTAGTTAAAAATACATACCTTATTTTTACCCTCTTTGACAAACTAGAATGGTAGCGTGTGGGATGGCAATGGAAGTGTTATGAAAATGAATTAGTTAAGGTTGTCGCAGATATGGACAACATCACTTCCGCACAGCACAAAAATTTGAATTCAAATACTTATGAGCTCTAAACATATAGTATTAAGATACATTTTATATTGTCGAAATCAGATAAATACTGACTTTAGGATTATTAATATAATAAAATGTATCTATAGATTACGATTTAAAGCCCATATTTGAATGCTTATTGTTGTGCTGTGTGGCAGCGGTGCTGAATGTATTGTATGTGTCCTTTAGCTCTAATTATTGAGGCCCGATTTCAACACACCATAAACCCAATCAATGCTTCTAAACTTCGTTAAAGTGTTGTTGAGCTAAGTGCGTAAAATCGTATGGGAAATTGGGAACTTTGACTAATTTAATGAAAAAAAAATTTAATACATAATTATAATAATAAAACTACACTGAAGTCATTTAAAACGGGTAATTTTTTTTGTTATTCAGTGATCACGGCGCATGAAACTGTGCCAAAATATTGAATAGGTAACTAAAAAATCAAATCACTGTAAATATCCGGTTTTCAATGACTTCAATACAATATATCCACACAGCATCATCAATTTGTTTAATGTTTGGTGAAATCAGACCACAATACAGAAATTAAAGTGAAAAGTAAGTCTTAACCCGGCGCCAATGACGTGAAAAATATTACGCGGGCAATGACGTCGGTTCATCATGACCGGCAGGCTGATTATGTAAAAGCAACAGCAACAGCGACGCGACCGCGACCGCAATTTTAGCAAGCAATTTTTAGTTCACCGATTGTCCGGCAGAGGGAAACCTAGTGCTCGATTGCTGGGTGACGTAGTACCTGGTGTCATGTTAGTACAAAATTGGCTTTTGACAGCACTGATTGCTTAATTTTCGCCTGTCGCAAACCGGTCGCAGTTACATAATCAGGGGGCCGAACTTAAGACAGTAAATTTTCAGTATATTTAAATGAACTGAATTTTTTTAGTAACCATTTTAGAAATGAGGGTATTTTGGGTAAATAACAGAATAATAAAAAATGTATTAATGTTAAGGTAACAAAAAATGTGAACACAGAAATATTTCGTGTATAATATCTGTACCCAAATTTACTATAATAAAACATATTATAACCTTTACAAGTTTATGTGAATAATGTTATTTTGACCGTGAATGTGATTTAAACTATACCTACTAAACTCTTATTATGGATGTAATTGTCTGAATTAATAATTATAATATTTATTTATTTATTTAAATTCATTATTTTACTAACAGATTGGAATAACGCAATACCATCAAAATGAAGGAAATTGTCATGTGGTAAGAACTATTGAGAGGTTCATGTGATGTGACTCATATGTAAAGTATTAAGGTGCAATTCCAAGATGGACCGCAGGCCGCAGACTGCAGCTGCAGACTGCAAGCGATGCTACTTGTTTCTATGAAATTAATTCCAAGCGCGGCGAGACTGCGGCCGCGGCGCGCAGCGACCGCAGACTGCAGCGCCAGTGGTGTCTCGGCCGTGCTAGGCAATAGAAGCAACCGCGACCGCAGCACTGCGGTCAACCGCAGCCGCAAGCCGCAATGTCGCCTGCGGTTGCAGTCTGCAGCCCATCTTGGACTTGTACCTCAAGTATATACTAATTATAATAATAGTAAGTAATGTATTAAGTGTAAATCCGTACCTTCCTCAAAGCGTTGATCAGTACAATGCTTGTTAAAAGCACGGCGACGGATCCTATCCACGAGAACAGAGCGAAGACTATGAGGACGTTGCGAACTGAAACAAAATGTTATATATATTAGACATATTATTATGTAAATTTCGTAAGCCTTGTTATATTCGCTGACGTGCATTTTAGAATCCAACTAGTTGATGCTGTGAGAATAAATTTCCAGCATTATTAATTTATTTTTGACGACCGATGTGGCGCGGTGGGCGAAGGTCCGCCTGCGACGCAGGAGGTTGCGGGTTCGATTCCCGCCTCGGAACAATTATGTGTACGATCTGCAGATATTTGTTCCGGGTGTTCTGGTCGTTTTCTATGTATAATAAAAAATATCTATCTATGTAATGTATTGTATTATGTATATCAGTTATCTAGTACCCATAACACAAGCTCTGCTTACCATGGGGCTAGATAATGCTGTTGTTTCCTATGTATAATAAAAAATGTCTATCTATATAATAAAAAAATAGTATATCAGTCATCTCATCTAGTATCTTTAAGCTCTGCTTTGCTTGTGGCTAGATGATGCTGTGTGGATTGTCCTGTCCAGCAATATTTATTATATTACTAGCTGCGCCCCGCGGTTTCACCCGCGTGGAAATCTATGTGTCAAATGGTTTATAAACCTTCCTCTTGAATCCACTCTATCTATCAATCAAAACCGCATCCAAATTATTGCGTAGTTTTAAAGATCTAAGGATACATAGTGAGAGACATGCCAGCGGCAAGCGAGTTTGTTTTATACTATGTAGCGATGTGATAATACTTACTCGGTGGACTGCCGACATAGACGAACTGATAGCTGATGACATAGTACCCCGTATGAGACGACCCGGGCGCCGCCATGTACAGGCAGTAGATGTCGAATATACTCTGCGAGAATGTGAAGAGGGCGACCACCTGAAAATATAAGAAATGGTTAAGATATCTAATAAAAACGTAAAACGTAAACGGTAAACGTAGTGCAGGAGAATTATTCCACTCTGTCTCACTAAGGCGCCCCACTGGTGGGGCACAGTAGACAGGCTTAAATTTTACCGTGTAATCTGCCCCGCTAAGTCGCCTTAGTGGGGCAGGGTACAATAGCCTAAAATGTTGGACCCTGTCCCACAAGGGTTGGCACCTCATAATAAGAGTACCTACTCTTATTATGAGGTGCCAACCCTTGTGGGACATTCTCATCTTAGTATCTAGTATAAAAGACAAAATAAAGATATATAAAACGGATGTATTACATTGATTTCCTACACCAAGTACATCTAAGGTAGTGTTTTTAAATAAAAGTAACAAAATAGATTCTTTGCAATTATTTATTACCTTTTTTTTCATCCGTTTCATAAATAAATAAATAAATAATGCTGGACAATTCACACAGCATTATCTAGCCCCATGGTAAGCAGAGCTTGTGTTATGGGTACTAGATAACTGATATACATAATACAATACATTACATAGATAGATATTTTTTATTATACATAGAAAACAACCAGAACACCCGGAACAAATATCTGCAGATCATACACACAATTGTTCCGAGGCGGGAATCGAACCCGCAACCTCCTGCGTCGCAGGCGGACCTTCGCCCACCGCGCCACATCGGTCGTCAGAGGTTCATATTTATGTATTTTGTCTTTTATACCTACATATTATTCATTCCTACATATTAATCTATCTTCTTGTATGTTAAGGTGTGAGGCCGTTATGTCCAGCAGTAGACAAAAATATGCTGTGGTGATGAGGCTGGCTATGCTAGCAAACTACTACACATAAAGGACCAACTGGAGTCCAAATGCGGAAAAAGGAGTACCCCCACCTGAACCTGCTGTGGTGATGAAGATGTATGTTATGGAACTCCGTGGAGATTTGATTTATTTATTCAAGGAAAACCAGTAGCACATACAAAAAATTAGAAATCAAGAAAATAGAAACAGAAGTCTATCAAGAGGTTTGTAACTTACAAGTGACAGAAATCCAGTAAGCAGAGATCCTCTCTGTAGATCCAAGACAATAGCATCATGGAGTATAGGTTTCTGGTACCATGGAACTCGGAGAGACCGGAGGGACTTCGAGGAGCGTAGGTTTGTAGATGATCTGTAAGATAGGATGATAGTCATATTGATTACTAGATTCTGACCGCTCGCTGGAGTTGTATCTCTGGAAATGTTTTAACATGTCGATTGCTGAAATCACACCGTATGTGTTTTCTACAAGTGACTAATATGCGTAAATCCACACAGCGGCTGAGAAAATACAGATCTGTGTGTCTCAGCATAGCCGTAATGTTTTTCGAACGAAACGAATGTGCGGCGTAACACAACCGCTGTGTAGAGCGGCAGCACGAATGGCTTAGGTTAAAAAAAAAAAGATCGCAGTTGAAGTGTTAAGGTTATTTCTATTGCCTGGAAACTAATCTTCAGCCCAACTTGTTCAGTAGTTTTGTGTGAAGGAGTAATAAACATAATATGTACATACAAACTTTCGCGTTATAATATTAGTAGGATTATAGCCTGTCTATATAATAATTTAGGTTTTTAGTGACAAATTGTCTTTCAATTTATTTTATAAAACAGTAACAAGCCAGTTAAGGATTATTTGTAACTAGGTTGTGCCTGCGGCTTCATACATGTAGTTCCAGGATAAAAGTAGTCTTTGTTATAATCGAGGTACAAAAATCTAAATGTTCTCATTCATAATATGAGTGTGACTTGCTGTCTACTGTCGAACAGATAAAATAGACTATTTTGTTCTATTTGCACCAACTTTCATGATTTCATTTGTAGTTTGAACAAACATTAACTATCCTACTAATGTTTCTCCTCCTGGTTCGGTTTTACTATATTTAATCAGCTCTATGATAGAAGAGATAGAACTCAACAAGATCTGAGTATTCTACGTAATCGTAACTCTGGAAATCGGCTTGTTGTTGGGAGTGGCACTTGCACATCACCGAAATCTTATTAGAATAAATCGTGTAAAAATCTTACTTTCCCGTGTAGTGCGAATACACAGACGGCGTAGACCGGTACGTGGATGGCGTCTTTCTTCCGTACATATTTAGATTTCTGTAAAACTTGTTGAAAGGCGACGCCCTAAGGGGACACAACAAAACACAAACACATCAAGCAATATTTCGTACACCATCAACGTGTGTTCATGACTGAAATTTCATTTATTCTATAGCTTTGCGCTTATAAAACATGTAACCAGAGTTGAATGAATTCATAGAAATGCAGTAAATTGTAAATATTTTGTTTGCGAATAATTTTTGAGCCGTTGTAAAGATTACAACGAAATAAAACCCGACTGAATAAAAAATGTATGAAAGTATACACAAATGGTAGTGCTATTCATTCGATTCTGTGGATTCTGTCTGTACAAAAAAAGAGGTTTGAACTGTCAACAGATGGTCAACTAAACGTGGTAGGGTTATTATAAGGTTATTTTCTAGAGATGTGCCCAGTGCTGCCAGATGCGATTTTATGATTTGTAAGGATGAAGAAGGTTTAGAACTAGGGTTTAGAAGAATCAAGGAGTCTGCTTCGCGGGTGGTTTGATTAAAATTTGTTAATATTGAAAAAAATACCTTATTGATTTCTTTAAGGTTTAGTACATGAAATAAAAGTAGTTTGTCTAGGCCTGTAAGAAGAAAGATCATCATCGTTGACAACCAAAGAGAATAATACAATAACAATACTTCAAAAATTTCGTGCTTTGACAAGATTCGACAAATTATTAGATGTTATGTAAATTTTTAATAAAAAAATCACAAAAATACCCCTTCACACTTGAATTGCTGTAATATGGCTGAATCACCAAACGCAAAGATGCAAGAATACAACAGCTTTACAAAACACAGTTCAACAGACACAAAGAACAGAAGTAATCACTCCGGCTCCTACAGACATCAAGTCGGAAAGCAATGTAGTAAGTCTTATTTTTTCCAATTAGCTTGAGATAAATAAATCTGTGTTCCGAATTCCCAGCTAAGGAACTACCTACCTATTTAGCATCCATAAGACTTGCGAACATGGCTAATCAGTCTTCGTTGAGACTGGCCGCTGTCGCCGAAATTTGTCAATGAAGACATTATCATTATCAGTTACAGTAACAACTACAATTTATAAAGAATATATCTTAACATTTTTGCCGACTAATATATTAAGTACCTCTTAAATTCGACTTTTGATTAAATACAATGTTTTCTCGCTAGTCGCTAAGAAGTGTGTTTCACTCGAGAGCGCATGTTTAACTAACATGCCTTTTAAATTTCTTGTGAGTCAGCGCTCTACTCGCTCGCTATGCTCCTAATCTAAATACTCTTACTCAAGATTTAATATCGCTACGTTCGACAAAAAGTTCTTTTGTTGAAAATATAACTATTTTCTACGACTTGTAGGTAATTATTTTCAAATAGCCTATCTAGCTATTATTATTATTCGTTTATTTCAGATCATCATAAAATCCATAAAATCCTGCTAAAAGCTATAAGCTATGGTCTTATATTATTGTACAATACAATACAATACAATATATCTTTATTGCACCATCAAATATAAAGAAAATAATAAAAATAGGATCTTAATACTAACTAAATCTAGTGGCACAATCATTTATCAAATTGTACATTAAGTTAAAGAAATAAATATTTTGTACTGCTGGGTGCTATAGTATAAAGGTATTTTTTCGTTTTTTTCAGGCGTTTGCCATAAAGTGCCGATCCATTACCGCCAGTATTTTGGCCATCTATTCTGCATCGAATGCTTTCATAAGTACATCTGGAATCCGTCAAGGAATTTGATCGCAACGCCAACAGAGGAGAAACCAACACCTTTTTAGAATTTTAGCAGATTTCCACCATTAAAATTTTGAATTTATTTTCATTGCATACCTGTGCTTTTAGACTAGGTCTGTAAGGTACCAACCTTAAAAATAAATTGTTAAGTATTTATTCAAGATAATGTACAAAATTTTGAATAATATCTGTTCATATTTTTCTTTTTGTGATATAGTTTTGGTGAGAAATTTTAATGTAAACGTTATAATATTATATATGTTAAACGTATAACTAATGATCTCGTTTGATTATGCTGTAGGTAAGTCAGGCGCTATTAATATTATGATCGTTTAACCAATCGGACCAAGTCTCACTAGAACTGGGTAACTGGTAACCTGCAACTAGCTGTTTATATACAAACTTTTTCTTTAAGCTGTGCCTTTGTTTACTGCAATTGGCCACGTAGAAGGCCTAGGCGAAAATGGTGGGATAAACCTAAAGAATGGGCCCTCATTGCTGAGGACCGAGATAAAAGGAAGTGAGGCATGTGCCCTGCATTGGAATTTCGCTGCGGTTGACCTAACCAGAGGCATTCTCTATTTTGACTCTGGTACGATACAGCGCGGCGTGAATCGGATAGCTCGGTTCACGATCGACCGCCTTCGTCGTGGGTCGAACCATTTTTATAAAGCATGACGTCGATCACACGGATTCTACCGTTTATTTCGAACTAACAATTTCTCACTTGTGGAACCATTGCCCAATTGTCTATTGTCCTAGTATCACAAACTCAATTAAAACCAGAAAAATAATGACACCACTTTTTATTCCAAAACATCTCCACAACAAACGTCTCTCTTCAAACATTCACTATTTACGTAAATTGGACCACATTGCCACAAACACTTAGGACAATCAGCCGTGGTGCTCCCCTTCAGCTCAACCCAGCTGAAAGAAACCACGTCACTTGCCATCGAAATTTTATCATATTCAATGAAGTTTTTCCATTTTTTCCAATGCTTATCGGAACTTTGCAGGTACTTGGTGAGTTTTGCAATTTTTTCCGCTGCCATCTGGTCGGACTCCTCAATAACGTAGGACTCAGGATTATCTGAGACCTCCGTGCGATTCTCAAAGGACAGGTCCCACGTACTAGTTTCGTCTGCGTTAGAGAAGTCCACTGTTGGAGTAGCAGCTGCAAACATTTTGATCTTTTATGCACCTGAAGACAAAAATATCTTGTTGAAATCGGATCGTAGAAGCTTAACGAACGCTTTGTAACATCTTGCCAAGTTTGGAATTATCAAATACCCCTGACACCCCCCCAGTCGTCCCCGACACCCCACCTTCCCCACACCCAACCGTCCCACACCCAACCGTCCCACACCCAACCGTCCCACACCCAACCGTCCCACACCCAACCGTCCCACACCCAACCGTCCCACACCCAACCGTCCCACACCCAACCGTCCCCAAACCCAACCGTCCGCTTATGATGCCGCAAGCAGAATATAAAGTTCAAATAAAGTTCCAATTCGCATAAAACTTACATTTCCTTGATTCAGTAAGCCCACCCCACTCGTTTCCTCCACATCTAATGGGCTGCGGCTGGCTCTGTGGTGCATGGCCCACCGGCCCCGGCTGCACGGGCATGCCCGCCTGGCCCGGCACGCCCGCCTGGCCCGGCATACCCGGCTGTCCCGGTCCCATCATGAACACGAAGGGCTTGGCGGGTGGGGCATCCTTGTTCCCGGACATAAAGGTGCGCATGCTCTCTGCAAACTGAAGCGATTTTAAAACTATTTGCTAGTATTATGTGTATGTATTAAAATAAGGCTCATAATAACTTATGACTAACTTACGACTGACTGATATGACTTGCCCAAGTGCTTATTTTGTAATCCTAAAGAAATAAATGATTTTAAGTGCATAACTAGTAGGTACCATTTAATTAACCCATGAATAAAGTATCTTCCTCTTCCTTATGTACCACAGTGACAATGAGAAAAGTGCCGATGGACACGATCTTGATCTAGGATTTTAGAATACTAAATACCTGAGCATTATTCTGCCAGCTCTCGAAGCAAGCCCTGAAGAACTCGTTAGGGCTATCCTTGTTGCGGTTCAAGACGTGCTCATGAAAGCACTTCTCACAGAAAACCTGGCCGTAGTAAATTTTGAGGTTTTCCGTGGGAACTGCGTGGCAGAAGTCTGGAAAAAGGCAAGAGGGTTCAGAAAGATAAAGATAAAAATCATTTATTACAGCAAAACTAATAACTAAATATACTTCAATCTTATAATTAGCACTTAACTTACATACATGGTGAGAAGTTAAGAGGTTAGATATTACAGACCTGTACCGTGACCTATGTGACGTCATCCATAGGTTCAGCCTGAAAACCAGCGTCGTTACAGTCCTCGGGCGGTAGCGACATTAAGCTGAGGCTGGACCTAATTAGCGCGCACTGAGGCTTTGTTATTTTTACCTATTTTCTATTGTTTAGTGTTATATCTTTTTAGCTAATTTGTGTGTTTTTTTGTTTTAATGTATATCTGTCTTTTTTGTGTGTGCTAATAAAAGTGTTCTATTCTATTCTATATAGTAAAAACGCGTCTAATACTAAGTAAATATGTCGCGTTGTTACAGATTGGAAATGAATAGCCTCTTGCTGTCCTGCTTATATCATCAATTATTTGTACTTTCGACTATAATCAAGAGTAGGCTCACATTTGTTCAAATAGTCATAATTATTTGTACTTTCGACTATAATCAAGAAAGAGTAGGCTCACATTTGTTCAAATACTCCTAATTATTTGTACTTTCGACTATAATCAAGAGTAGGCTCACATTTTGAGCATTTTAGGCATACTGTTTCTTAGTCATAATGAAGTTTAGTTAATAAGCATAGCAGACATAATGCATTTCAAGCATTTTGCTACTTAGACCTTACGCAATTTAGGTAATTTATTATTCAGACAATAAACGTTTTAGGTCTTCTGCTACTTTGATGTTTTGCGCTTTAGATGACTCGCTCATGAGCGCCTGTTGGCCCATTTAGTTTCCTTTGGAATAACTGCTAGGCTACCACGCTATGTAACACAACGTAACGCGCAATTTAGCGTGAATAACGCCTTGTTAAAAAGCACCTCAAAACGTGTTGTTCGTGCTAAACTGGCGTAATAACGCTGATAACGCGCGTTTTGTGTTATATAGCGTGGTATCCTTGCTGTAGTTGTCATAGTTAGTCCTATGGGGATTGTGAAAGACTAACAGCATCTGGCACATTGAGGATGGAAGCATTGGCCGCCAATATCCACTTTATGGCTCTCGTCAACAGCGTGCAGGCAGCGCGCACAGTAACATCTCTTCCTGTCAGATTCTTCCGGCTTTCCGCAAGGCTCCGATGGCTTAGGCTCTGACAAAATATTTAAAAAAAATGTAATAACCTTGACCACGATGCGACAGACAAGAAAATGTTTATACTATTACTTATTGTTTACTATTACTAGGTATAACATATTGTTCTCTAATTTTATGTGTTATGTGCCTTTGTGACCTTTGTACCTATGCATGTGCTACAGTGTCGAATAAATATGTTATCTATCTTATTAATACGGGGGCCTATTTAGATTCTCTCAACACAAATTGCGTGTTTCGTTTCAGCAGATTGGAATCGTCTAACTCTTATGTATACTGAATTGATAGGCACAAAAAGTGAAACGAAACGAGAGATTACTTATTTTGCTGCCTATTTTGATTCCCCAAAACATATTTTGGGGATTCAAAATAGGCAGCAATCCTAAATTCCCAAGATTTATAAACATGTATGAATTAGGTTTAAGAAACTTTTAGCGTGAATATCCATTGAAGCTGCCTAGTATGAGGAGAGATTAAATGTGGGAAATTCCAAGTAGGTTTCCTAATAAAATATGCATTTAGTTAGAGGGAATGTTCGTTCTTAGGAAATATTCCCTGTACCATAGATTTAGTAATATTCCAGATGGAGTCCTACGGAATCACAAGTGAGTCCGCCATTGAACAGCAATGTCATAAGTGAGGGATGCCAACTGATGAAAAAAAATGCCGATAATTTTCATAAAATTTTGTACAGATCACACATAGATTTAGTTCCAGATGGAGTCCTACGGAATCACAAGTAAACAACAGCAATGGCGGACTTGTCATAAGTGAGAGATGCCAACTGATGAAAAAAAAATGCCGATAATTTTCATAAAACTTTCTAGAAATCACAGATCACAAATCAAATAGGTAGCTATTATTTAAAAAAAAAGTAGCGTAATGCTTTAATCGCAAAAATGTTATAGTTTGTATAAGAGCTACCTAATACGTAACATACCAACCTATGATTATAATTATTTTCCTTCCGAACGACTGGCTGGTTTTTCTACTCGAAAGAAACCATCTATACGATCCTGTAATCAGAACCCCTAAATCGCGACGGCATCTAGTAGCACACTCAAAAGAGGAGTTCTCAGAGGGCAGGGGGAACAACATTAAGTTTGCATTTAAAATCACTGGTCTCCTCTATACACCCCCAATATTATTTTTATGCAATATGGCTCCGCGTAGGGGCCAGGAGGGGGGTCTGGGGGAGTAAATGTCAAAAAGTTGGAATTTTTCTTAGGTCACCTCAACCCCCTCTATACGATTCCGTAAAAAAAACATACGTACATCAAGGAAAACCATTATGTCAATCAGTAAGTCAAGTCAGTCCGCGTTAATTTAGCTTTATATAATAAAATATTTAAGAAATATCTATTTAAATTCTTATTTATGTTAGGTAGGCTACCTACCTAATTCCAATTTTAAGCATTATATGTATATAATATACAAAGATTCAAACATTTTTAATAAACTCCCACATTATTCGGAAATTTAGAAGTTTACGTGCTGGTAACACCGGCAAGATTTATGTTTTTGTTGTGACGTTTCTGTTGATAGTTATTTGTGTTCAATCGAAGAAATAAGTGGATGTAATTCGAAATTTACGTGTGAAATGTGATTCTGTGTTTATTATTTACTAAATTAGTGTGGTTTCGGCAACATCTGACCACATAAGAAGACATTTTTCATTTTTCGATCTATGTCACTCTGTTGGTGTCTAAAGAGGTAATGGCGGACGAGTAGTCTATAAACCGAAAATGTCAAAATCTGTACCACAGTGAGTAC
The DNA here is from genome assembly GCA_947044415.1 of Eupithecia dodoneata. NCBI lineage: Eukaryota > Metazoa > Arthropoda > Insecta > Lepidoptera > Geometridae > Eupithecia > Eupithecia dodoneata. The sequence goes on along the minus strand of OX345683.1, from coordinate 3,452,097 downwards.
TTCATTCTTAGGTTGACTGATACTCCATCTAGAAGTAATCTATGCCCTGTACTTACATTGCCGGGAGTTAGTGATGGAGTGGTGAACTATTTATAACAAAGGCGAGGCGTTGCTGCATGATGCTGACGTAGTCTAGAATATTAATTTATCACCTTCCTTCCCACCACTACAGGTAGTATTGGCCCCTGTAGGCGCCGCGGTACCCTGAGTCGGCCCAGTGGCCCCCTGAGTAGGCCCAGTGGCACATGAAGCTCCCATAGGTCCTGTAGTGCCCGGCGCCCACTGCATCCACCAGCTGTTCGAATGCATTTTGGGTGGTTCGCCACGGAACCGCGACATCACGTGGGTCTTGAAGCATTCGTTGCAGAATACGTGACCGTAGAACATCTTCAATGAGGTAGGGATTGTACGACAGATACCTGTAATGTCAGTGTCATTAGGACAATGAGGACAAAAGAGTTATGATCGTGTTTTGTTAGAAATAGATCTACAAAACGCGATAGCGCTATAGGTGCTCGTAGCATCACCATTGGATATGGATATTAATAGTTCCGCCAAAACATAATAGTACCCAATTTACAATAGTTTTGATCCTTGTTCTTTTGCACGGTCCAACCAATAAAAAATTCAGATTGACATATTGGATGAAGGTTTTAAAAGATAGCTATACTGAGAATTAGTACTTTAATAGGAGTAGGTACTTTCGAATACTTTCCTATATAGATAACTCAAGCACATTAGTTGATCCATATCGGTAGGAAAACCGTTAAGCCTTTGAAAATAATCCGTTCTTTTTTATGAGCATCATGATGATTTTCGTCAAGTACTTACAGCACATACTGCATAGCCTGTGGAAGTTCTGTCCTTCGATATCAACTCTGTCCTTGGCATCTACTGGCAGGAAACATCTTGCACAGTAACATTTCTTCGTCTGATCCTTGTTTTCCATTTTGAAAACGTATAATTTTGTGGTATTGATTTGAAACTAATAATTTTTTGGGTTATAGAACAACTAAAAGAATTTATCGCTTGAATAAGAAAAATCTGTGCTTTGAATCTGTCATGAGAGGTTGGTGTCAGATGGAGAATGAAAAATATGTACAAAAGAATGGTGTTCTTCTTGACAGGAGAAAAATTTGAATTCTTATAGAACTGCTAAGAAATCAGCCAGTCCTTAAATAGCACTTTATAAGTTATGGAAACGTGTAGATGACTCATGTTTAGCTACACACGACAAGAAAAATTTACATAACTATTATAGTTAAAGATACACTGCAAGCACAGAAGAGTCATTTATGACTGCATTCACTTATTTGTAGTTACAAATCTAAACTAGAAAGAAATAGTTATAGTAAAATAGAGTATAGGCATGATAGAGTAAGCCTAACGTAGTACATACTATTTATAAAAACCTTTTTGCCAGAAATGTCCTAAATGCGACAGAATTGGCAACACAAAAATTACCAAATAAAACTTGGTTTCGTTAGACTCGATGGATTTTTTCTTCGATAATCGATTAATTGTGTTTAAAATCGATCAATTCGATTTAACAGTCCTTCTAACTTTCAAAGTCAAAATAACGTCAACAATCAAGCAAGAGCGCATCACTAATGTATTGCATTGCATGTTTGCGTAAATGTGTGGAGTTATTTGTGTTGTGTTATCTTTCATGTTTTTATCGAAATTATGATGAAAATGATAATAAATCGTCTATAATAGACTCTTATTTAGTGGTAAAGTATTCCTACTATCTTATCTTCGCTGTTTTGTTTGATAACAAGAATGTTTTGTGGAGTAAATGTAGGTTATGGAATGTTCAACGGTCACATCCTAAATGGCTCGTGTTTTTACATTTTTAGGACATAAAAGCCAATTTTCGTGATGATGAGAGGCAATCTACCGATATATCTGTTATTCATCTTAATTACTGCTTGTTTTCCGATGGCCGAATGTACTTTTCAATGATTTCTAGCAGTTCGAAATTGTTTAGTAAATGTTGCAAAGTTCTAAATGATACGAAATGTTTTCTGCGATTCAATCGCCAACATTTTTATTACCCGCATAGCCTTCTCTGTTGATAACTGTGCAGTGTGCTGTAAACAAAGTGTCTGCTTAGCTCTAGAGATAATTACAGACAACAAAGTTATGAGGCCATAGTAACTTCTTCATGACGATTTTCTTAGAACTTGATTAACTTGGGTTGCTCCACTTAATAAACCGTATCCATCACTAATTTTGCTGGAATTAAATTGAGACAAGGTCAAGATAGGTACATTTTCCCTTCAGAGTCGCACACAAACAGCACAGGAAATCCATACCTCTTCTTATTCTAGCACAAAACTTATCTCTTCTCTCTTAGTAACACTTACACAGCGGCTTATTATTAGGTTCTAGACCTGGATTAACGTCTATGTTACTTTATATAATTTACAAACTGCCCTGCGACTTTGCCTGTAGAAATCTATGTGTTAAATAGTTTATAAACCTTCCTCTTGAATCACTCTTCCCTATTACTTACCTGAATCACTATTTATTTTAAAAAACCTCATTAAAATCCGTTGTGTAGTTTTAAAGATTAAAGCATACATAGGGACAGACAGACAGCAGGTTTTATACTATGTCGTTTTACTTTAGGAAAATAGTGTTTGAAGTTGCAAGTAGCACCTGGTCCATACTAACTAGTTAATATTTTAATATTTCATTCATCCATACTAAATAAACTAATATAATATATATTAATTTACGACAGATGTGGAGGAGGAGGAGGAGATTGCGGGTTCGATTCCCGCCTTGGAACAATTGTGTGTACGCAGATATTTGTTCCGGGTGTTCTGGTCGTTTTCTATGTATAATAAAAAATATCTATCTATGTAATGTATTGTATTATGTATATCAGTTGTCTAGTACCCATAACACAAGCTCTGCTTACCATTGGGCTAGATAATGCTCTGTGTGAATTGTTGTTGTTCAGCATTATTTGTTTATTTATAATATAATATGTTTTTATTTAATTATCTCCATGTCTGTTACCTTTTCATAACGAAATGGTTACACAGATCTGAAAGAAATTTGCCAGGAAAATAAATAATATCCTGAAAGCTGGCACAGGCATTGTGGGCAATAGCTAATAGTAGCTGCTATAATATAGCTATAGCCAGAAGTCTATACTAATATTATAAAAAGGCTTGATGTTTTCTTTGTAATGAATAGGATCTGAAACTACTGGACCGATTTGAAAAATTCTTTTACTGTTGGCTACATTATCCCTGGTGAACATAGGCTATATAATATTTTCAAATAAGTTAGAGATCCATACTAAAACCGTGCGAAGCCTGGAAGGTCCGCTAGTAGACTATAAGACAATAATTATAAACAAAAAACTAAACATAATTTTCTTTTTCAGAATGTGTTTATTCGAATGTCAAGAAAAGAAAAATGTCTCGCCATGAGAAAGCTAAAAGCGGCTTTGTAAGTACCTAACCATTAGTTTCCTGTCATTTTAACTTAGTTTATGTATAATGAATAATCTCTAGAGCATTTAAAATTATTTAATTTCCACTATAATGTTGGCAGATGGTGTTTGTATGCTAATTAACTAATCAAAAATCTATTCTATTGTCTACGTCATATCAGCAAATGAAAAAACTATGACATGAAAACTTTTGAAACTATTATGGTTCACACTAAAGGCATTTAAAACCGGATATTTACCAAAAGAAGGTATTTATATTAATCAGGATATTTTTCAAAAATCAAATCATGGTAAATATCATGGTAGATATTATATCAGCCTCATCAATAAACGCCTTCAAGAATAAACTCGACAACTGGTTACGAGACAAAAATAATAAACTAAAAAAAGTAACGCAATAAATAAATTCAACACTGTGTAATATAGACACATCAGCTAGAAGCTGCTTGTCTATTAACAATAAATAAATAAATATCCCGTTTTAAATGACTTTAGTATTCGACAAGAGATCTGATAATTGATTTGTTGATTAGTGTATTAATAACAAGCTGCAAGATGATGAGTATGAATGAAGTGATAATAATTATTAGTGGAGGCCTATGACCAGCCATGGACTAAACGCTGATGGTATTATTAACGAGCTAGAAACTGACAAGCTGTCTTTTGAATGCCAGTGTTATTGCCATTTTGCGTTTATAATTTTATTGACCCGTTATGACCTACGGAGCTGAGACGTGGACACTCACGATAGGGCTGGTCCACCAGTTCAAAGTCGCTCAGCGAGCTATGGAAAGAGCTATGCTCGGAGTTTCTCTGAAGGATAGGATTCGTAACGAATACAGCCGACAGAGAACCAAAATTATCGACATAGCTCTAAGAATTAGCAAGCTGAGGTGGCAGTGGGCCGGCCATATCTCGCGAAGAACCGACGGCCGCTGGGGCAAACGTGTTCTTGAGTGGAGACCACGACTCGGTAAACTGTAGGACGCCCTCCGACCAGGAGGGATGACCTGCGAAATACTGCAGGTAGATGCTGGATGCGGCAAGCTGAAGACAGGGCGCTATGGCGCTCATTGGGGGAGGCCTGTGTCCAGCAGTGGACTGCTATAGGCTGATGATGAATTTTACTGTCATCAATTTTTGTAACCAAAAGTTATTTAAACATTATGGCAACTACTACGTGTTCTTGTGGAGATCGCAACCCAGCAAATATAGTGTCTGCTAAGGTGGCATTGCAAACAGATGCTCGATATGGCAAGCAAGCCGCACGAGTGTTTTTTTGGTGTTTTGCCATTGGTGCCATTGGGTGCTGCTCGGGTAAACCGACCACGCAGCAGCAGTTGCAGCGCTTGCAGTTGAATGCGTATTCGCTCGCGGTTGCCTAAATGTACTCAGTTCGCGATCGGCCGCCTTCGTCGCGGGTTCAACCACTTAACCATTTCACACCATTTACCATAACTTTGGCGGCAGTAGTACAAAACCAGTAGTATAGTGTTTTGTGAATATAGTACATACCATAAACCAGTGAGTTTCCTTGACCGCTAACCTACACCGTACTACCTACCAACCTCAAAGGGCTGTTTGGGATCCACCAGTACCATCTACCACAACCCCCAACCACAACCATTTTCAGGTCCTTTATAATTTGATTTTCATAGACTTTTGGCAACCAAGTTATTTTAACTTATGGCAACTAGTACATTTTCTTGTGGGGACCGCGACTTGGTAAACATAGTATCTGGTCAGGTGGCTTGACCTGCAAAAGACTGCCACCAGTTGTTCATATCCAGCATCAGAAGACAGGGCGCTATGGCGCTCATTAGGGAAGGCATTTCGGGATGTGGACTATATATCTGACTGATATATCCGGTGTGTGACGACCGATGTGGCGCGGTGGGCGAAGGTCCGCCTGCGACGCAGGAGGTTGCGGGTTCGATTCCCGCCTCGGAACAAATGTGTGTACGATCTGCAGATATTTGTTTAGGGTGTTCTGGTCGTTTTTCTATGTATAATAAAAAATATCTATCTATGTAATGTATTGTATTATGTATATCAGTTATCTAGTACCCATAACACAAGCTCTGCTTACCATGGGGCTAGGTAATGCTGTGTGGATTGTCCAGCATTATTTATTTTATTTATTTATTATTTATATACCTATGTATAGTAATATAGGACTATTGAGGATGATGTTGAAGACAGCTAGGTACTTAAGTTACTTATGGCAAAACCCTCCTTATTTGGGTGGGGGGAGAATGTTTTTGTACAGATGGTAGATTTTTTCTCTTCTATGACTTAACTGATGCAGTATTTATATGATTCATCTTATTAAGACTGGTGCTTCTAAAGGCATTGTTTGTTTCCCTTTGACTTAAACAATAACAAGACTGGGATGGTAAGTGTGAGTAAGACTAGGGTCAAGACTAAGGTCATTATAATGCGAACAGCTTGACGCTCGTTAAAAAAACGCGATGAAACAATCACGACAAACAGTTGTTATAAAGAGAACTGCTAGACTGAGTGATAATTTACCGAGATATTATGTGGGAACGGGGCCTTGATCGTAGATAGATAATTTTATCTACATAAAAAACACCCAGAGCAAATATCTCCAGATCGTACAAACATTTGTGTCGAGGCGAACATCGAACCCGCAACCTTCTGTATCGCTGGCGGACCTTCGCCCGCTGCGTTACAGAGGTCGTCGAAATACAGATAACTATGTCTAATTGTTTGTACAGGTTCTTATGAACATGTTCTAAACATAATTGTAGGCCTGATTCAACTCTCCTTGACAATGGCACAAGGATTTATGTACGGCTTGCAGAAAAATCTATTGTAATTAACACTTTGAGTGCTGAAATCACACGGTATGTTTTTTCGACAAGTGACTAATATGCGTAAATCCACACTAGCGCAGCGGCTGAGAAAATACAGATCTTTGTGACTCAGCACAGCCGTAATATTTTTCGAACGAAATGTGCGGCGTAACACAACCGCTGTGTAGAGCGGCAGCACGAATTTTTTAGGTTAAAAAAAAGATCGCAGTCGTCGAAAAAAAATCGCAGTCAAAGTGTTAATAGATAGGCCATAGATTATTATATGTATTGTATTATGTATATCAGTTATTTAGTACCCACAACACAAGCTCTGCTTACCATGGAGCTAGATAATGCTGTGTGAATAGTCCAGCATTTTTTTTTTATACGTTAGGTTATAAAATATAATGTTTGACGTTTTGGTACGTATATTCCTGTAAGTCAAATCTGAATAAATGAATAAATAAAAAGCGATAAATGAACATCTGATTAGACAGATTCCATTTTTAGGGTTCCGCGCCCAAAGGTCCTAACGGGACCTTATTACTAGGACTCCGCTGTCCGTCTGTCACCAGGCTGTATCTCATGAACCGTGATAGTTAGTGAATGTATTTCTGTTGCCATAACCTAAACTAATTAATTATACCAGGTAATATTTAATCGCTTACATACAAAACATTCTAAAGACTAATAAAATTTCTACAGAATTTTATAATTTAAATTTAATGCTGAGCCGGTAGCCTTTCTGTGTTCTCGTATTTTAATTCTTTTATTCGTTCCTAATTTGTTATCTTTATTATTATTCATTCTTAAGTTGTATTATTTTATATGAAACACAAATAAACATTTTCTATTCTATTCTAAATTGAAAAATAACTGTTTTTAAGCGTTCAAATCAATTTTGAATTAAAATTTTACTGCTTTTCCTCCCAACCGTACGTTGACACACAATAGGGCGATAAGCATATTATCTTTACGATTTTTCACTCAGTTTTCATCGCGACCTTGGTGGGGCAACCCGTGTTGTGACTTTACATGAAGTTTTCACCTATTAACAATTCTATTATAGTGTTAAAACGTGTTAGAAAATGTACCAGTACCAGTAGTTTATTAAGGTGTTGTCTAGATGTGATTTTACTTCTCTTTCTGCTCGGTAAAGGCATCGTTTTATCTTGCGATTAGTTGATCGGTTCCAAGGAAACTTTCCGTTATTAATGAACGTTTTTTAATCGAATTTTCATCATAATCAGTTCACCCACTGGGCGTATAAAGAAAATCCTTGAGGCTTTCACTGCCCAGCCTTGGCGATGCGTGCCAAAAAGGCTCGCTCGCTGCTGCTACAAGCAGCTATATTTTGTTAGCATGTGCGTCATGGGCACCCAAATTGTTAATGCACAGAACATTTAACATAGGCGAAATAATGCTAAGATAACATTATCTAGCTACGGGCATAGCTCTGCTCGACTCTTGGGGCAAGATAATGTTGTGTGAATTGTCCAGTATTATTTATTTATTTTAATTTTATAGGCCTTACGATTTTTCTCTCTTGTAGTCTGTGCCATTGGCTTAATTTAAAGGCACTTTTATCGTATTTATTCGTTTAGTCAGCTGGGCAAAGGTTTTCTTTCGATAACCGTACGTAGGTACCACAATTTGAGCATTTTGAAAAATAAATATTGTTTTCGATTCCCCTAATTGTATTCTGCTTTTATGTTTTGCGGGATGAACTAATCTCTCGGGACTAACATTCCAACACCTGGGGAACCCGGGGACCTTCTCTATACAACTGCAAAATCAGTCCAAAACAAAAAAAAACACAAAAAAAGAAAGAAAAAACGAGTAAACAAACCGAAAGCCAAAAAAAAAACCATTGAGAAAGGGGGGAAAAAAAAAGATATTCCCACAAAACCCAAGGACCGAGGGGTCGTCACACCTCGAGTTGACGCCGGGGTAATGAGGCCAAGCCTCGAGGCCCCTCTCTGTGGCCCCACCAGGGCCGGAAAGAAATTTATTGATTGAATCAGTCCACAAACGACGACGAAGAAATCGACGATCATACATCGAAAAACATGCATACAGCCGTACCTTTACATATACCTTTCCTGCTTTATTCGATGTCGGGATATAAATGCGAAAAAATAAATTAATAAAAAGCAGGAACAAGTCAGACTTTATATATTTTTAATTACATAAACAATTTAAAAAGTACTTGTGTTAATAGCTTCAGTTGACGAAAAATTTGATGCATTTTGGTGGCAGTCTCGAGAGTAAAATGGCGTGTAAAAGTTGTTTTAAAAATCAAAATAATATCATAAATCTTATTAAATACTGAATCATAAGTTAAACCACGATTTCCAATTTCCTGGATACGTGATTCAAAATTACGTGAAAGGAAAAAAACTAAAAATTCATCGTTTTGGTTAGCATCGAATTTTTCGTCAACTGAAGCTATTTATTTATTTATGAAACAAAATACACAGCTCTTAACAACTAAAACTGATATACGTAAAAACTAAACAAAAGGCCAATACAGGATTTACAATAAGCTATATTATCTTCTTTATCAAGCCTGCCCTCGCTATGCCACTGAGGTCGTCCAAGACAAACAATACATGACAGAAGCCTTTAAAAAATGTTATTTTTCTATGTCCATTATCTAGGGCAGAACATAATAACGCTATTCAAGGCCGCTATATGTTTGCTTAATTAAACTGATAAAGAATTTTAACCGCACCTTGCTCTAACAAGCATCATCACAACGTTAAAACATACATACATTCCGAAATATTTTAATCACAGATAGGTGCCGTGTCTGTCGCGACTACTCGCGACGTCAGAATAGACCCTTTCAATTCACCACGTGGATGTCGTAACGTGTTGTTGAGTAGAGACTGCGACTCAAACGTAGTGTAGGACGCCCTCCAGCCAGGGGGGATGACGACGTGCGAAAGACTGCAGGCAGATGCTGGAGGCGGCAAGCTGAAGACGAAAATTACTTAAACTAACATATTTTTTAATGTTATTGCTCCCTTTACGATGGGTGTTTGGCTATGACCATGGCGACATGGTGAAGTAAGATCCGCCGGGTGATTATGTAACTCGCGACCGGTTTACGACAGGCGTAAATTAAAGAATCAGTGCTGTCAAACGTCAATTTTGTATTAGTTTGACACCAGCTACAACGTCAAAATTGGCGTTTGACAGCACTGATTGCTTAATTTACGCCTGTCGTAAACCGGTCGCGAGTTACATAATCACCATACCGATCCACATTTGATATATTTGGATCAGGTGTCATAAGCTTAAGCTAAGTCTTCGCTGTAATTGTATTTTATATTTTCGTAATTTTGTGTTTTCTATCGACCTTTGTTGTCTAGAAATAAAGAATCTGAATTCAATTGGATTATGTCATAATGAGATCACATTATTATACGATCGTACTAGCATTTGTTTAGAAAACATTTGAAATAATGCCGTACACGCAATCTCTTGTTTGTTTGTAAACATACATCCGTTTCGTCGCAGTCTCGAGATTAAAATGGCGTGTAAAAGTTGTTTTGTGCGGAAAAACTGTTAAATCTTATTGAATCCTGAAAATGATACCATAAATACTAACGTTAAAATACGATTTCCAATTTCCTGGATACGTCAATTAAAATTACGTGAAAGGAAAAAATAAACTAAATTTTCATCCGTTTGGTGGCAGTCTCGAGAGTAAAATGGCGTGTAAAAGTTGTTTTGTGCGGAAAAACTGTTAAATCTTATTGAATACTGAATCATAAGTTAAACCACGATTTCCAATTTCCTGGATACGTGATTCAAAATTACGTGAAAGGAAAAAAACTAAAAATTCATCCGTTTGGTGGCTTATTCAGTCTCGAGAGTAAAATTGCGTGTAAAAGTTGTTTTGTGCCGAAAAACTGTTAAATCTTCTTGAAGCCTGAATCATAAGTTAAACTACGATTTCCAATTTCCTGGATACGTGATTCAAAATTACGTGAAAGGAAAAAAAACTGAAAATTCATCCGTTTGGCGGCTCATTCAGTATCGAGAGTAAAATTGCGTGTAAAAGTTGTTTTGTGCCGAAAAACTGTTAAATCTTATTGAAATCAGAATCATAAGTTAAACTACGATTTCCAATTTTCTGGACACTTGAATCAAAATTACGTGAAAGTAAAAAAAAAAGCGAAATTGTACAACATCGCAAGTTGACTGTGCTGTAAGTCACTGTGTCAATTATTATCCCGTATCGTAAAGTAAAGTAAAAAATCATTTATTTCTTTAGGCTTACAAAATAAGCACTTAGACAAGTCATATTTTATACATTAAATTATTATCAAAAAAAAATATTTTACTGTTCATTTCAATTTTTTGTCCACTAGTGGTAGAAGCGAAGATATCGATCTACGGTTTGGCTGTATGCAAGCCTAAGCCACTGCTACTGCTCTAGCAAAAGTTAGATTTCTATTTATATTTCAATAGTTATAAAGTTTTTTTTACTGTTATTGGTTAAGCGTTTGGCCATCTCAGCCACCATCTCGCGCAAGTAAAGATGGCCTGGGATCGATTGCCCTTTACCGTGATCACGCGGTTTTTGTAAAATATTAAAAAAAAATGCATACAGAATCATTAAAAACACAACATTATTAATTTGCCTGAAATTTGGAAATAATTCAAGTACATAGTGCAATTCTGATTCTAACTAATGTGTAATGTACCCTCAGATGCCTTAATTACCCCCATATCTTTAGTCATTACCTCAAATAATTCTCCACTCAAACTTGTTCAAGGGCGTTTCGAGCATTCCTCCAAAACATGCTCGAGTTTGGTATGCTTAGTCGTTAATTTGGTTATATATCAACCTCTCTTATATACCTTCGCGATGGGTAATTGTAGGTTTCATCGTCGTAAATGTAATTGAGATAGTCTCCAAAATCCATTGTAAATAACAACAAACTATTTCGAGGAGCATTCAAGGTAGGTAGCGAGGTACCTTGAGATGACAGGTCGTTATTCCACTCGTATGAAAAAATTCTCGAAGGCTGTTTCGAGTGAAGGATTTTTTGACGATCAAGCATACGGAAACGCATTTGGAGGTTGAGTAGAGTTTGAATCGAAGTCGAGGTAATGACTAAAGATATGGGGGTTAGTCTGCAGAGTCTGTAATATACGCAGCTGTTTTTAAAAGGGAGGAGGTTCTATAATCTGTATGTCTATATCTGGCAATCGTGGACAGATTTTGATGCTATAATGTGGGAGAAATTCAGTATTTTACATAGGCTACATGAAAAGCGCGTGCGAAGCCGCGGGTTCAGTCTCATTAAAAATAACTAGATATAAATAAATAAACCAAGCTATTTGTACTCATTTCCAACAAGTACTCCTTTGTTATCTTTTATCAACAAGATAATACCAAGTGACTTTGTTGTATGTTATTCGTGCATTATTTTATTGCGATTAATACTGTGTTCTTTTGAAATGATGAAAATGAAATTTCATTTAATTTTTTTTTTTCATTTCATTTATTGTGTTATTTAGTCCCCCGTTTTATTTTTTATAAGTTGTGAAGGTTTGGTTTGGCAAAAATCTTCAAATCCCGCATGTAAAATGTTCCACCTAAACCTAAAGTCCGATAGTCAAGTTATACGATCTGAATAAATTTAACAACATTCAATAAAACTAAATTCAGGATAGAGTATAATATCAGCCAGTAGAAATTAAAATGTAGTTGTAGGAAAGTTTCAAACTACGGAATTCCTAGAATGCTATCCTAGGTCCTAATATATTACATAATACAGTGTATTCTCAGTATACTATTTGAGTTTACGTTTCAAATTATATTTCGAGACTTCTACACCTGCCTAGTGATATTAAATTTACTGTAAAGTGTAAAAAGTGATTGTGTAAACATGACTACATGCAAGTGTAAAATAAATATGATCGTGTAAGATGGATATAAAGTGATAATGAGTAATACGAACGATAAAAACACGAAGAGCTATTACAGTTTGCCGAGATTGAGGAGGAAAGAGACCTGGCGGAGGAAGGGGGTGAGTTCTAGATGTAATAGATGAGTTCTATATGAATTAAATGAGTTCTAGAAATTGTAAATGCGTTCTAGAAACATGCTGACTCAAAAAAACTATTTGTCATCTTTTTTACACGTGTTTTGCAAATAAATGACTTTTACTTTAGACATAATAAATTAGTTCTTGATGTAAATATATGGGTTCTAGATAGAAATAGAGTTCGTTAAAGAAATTGTTAATGCGTTCTAGACAAAATAAATTAGTTCTTGATGTAAATATATGGGTTCTAGAAAGAAATAGAGTTCTATAAGTAATAGATGAGTTCAAACAGTAAAATATGAGTTGTGGAAGTACTAAATCCTACTAATATTATAAACGCGAAAGTTTGTAATTGTTTGTATGGATGTTTGTTACTCTTTCACGCAATAACTACTGAACGGATCGGGCCTATATTTTATTCCGGGCCTGGAACTACTTGTATGCAAAATTTCAGCCCGATCCGTTCCGTATTTTTTGCGTGAAAGAGTAACAAACATCCATACATACAAGCTTTCGCGTTTATAATACGAAAAGTTTGTAAGTATGGATGGATGGATGGATGGATGGATGGATGGATGTATGTTTGTTACTCTTTCACATAAAAACTACTGAATGGATCTTAATAAAACTTTACAATAATATAGCTTATACATCAGAATAAAACATAGGCTACAATTTACAAAGATATATTGTATATTATCCAAAAAATCTATCACCACGCGGGTGAAACCGCGGGGCGCAGCTAGTAAAATATATAGGTTACATTCTTTATGATAATGCACCTATCTGCACTGCATACCACATACATAGGTTTTATAACCTAGTTGACAATGACCTATGCGGATTTTGCAATTATGATATCATCGTAAAAAGTCCTTGCTAGCAGTCTCTGACTTGTCGATCAATATATCTATTATTTATTTTATTCAATTCGAAGACCTCTGTGGCGCGGTGGGCCAAGACCCGCCAGCGACGTGCGGGCTCGATTCCCGCCTCGGGACAATTGTTTGTACGATCTGTAGATATTTTGTTCCGGGTGCTCTGGTCGTTATATATCATATTTAGTTATACATTATATTTACTTTAAAAATAAACAATAAAATTTAAATAAAACATATGTAAGGAGTAATTTTCCCATACAACAGACATGAATTTTTTTTGCCGTTTTTATAGGCGAGTAGCATTACTCGCACTTGGTCGGTTTTTTGCGTCGACTCGACTGTGTACACTAAGGTAGTATATAAATAAAAAAAAAGTTAATATTAAAGCAAGGTTAGGAAATCTAGGACGACATGCGAGACATTCTAGGGTTATCGACTATTGTTCCTTTTATGGACAGACTAAACGTTGCTCATTCTACCCACACTTAGTCTATTCATTTTCTACCGACGAAAAATAAAAACAGAACATAAAATCCACTGCCAATAAACATTACCTTATCTATACTTCTATACTAATATTATAAAGAGGAAAGGTTTGATTTTTTGTTTGTTTGTTTATAATGAATAGGCTCCGAAACTACTGGACCAATTTGAAAGATTCTTTCACCGTTGGGAAGCTACACTATCCCCGGTGAACATAGGATATATTATATTTTCAAAAAAGCTAGGGATCCGTAGGTACTAAAACCGTGGGAAGCCGGGAAGGTCCGCTAGTAAGTTTTATAACTTACTAGCGGCCCGTCCCGGCTTCGCCCGCGTGGATATTTGTTTCTTAAACATTTTGCAATGAATGTAGAGTAAATGTATCTTTATGCAGGACACTCGTAAATTGTTTGATTAATTATTATTCACACTACCTAAAGCCCCTTGGTTCGATGGTTCGAAAATGGCCAGATCCGACATCGTTACCATGTTGAGGCTCCGATCGGGACACATTCCTCTCGCTCGTTTTGGATTCCTTATGCGGAAGACTGATTCACCGGACTGTACCGAATGTGACGTAGTGGAAGATGTGTACCATATTGTTGTGGAGATGTCCGCAACGAAGCAGAAATATATATTTTTTGTTTTAAATACAATATTGATTTATTTTGTATCGGTGTAGTCAATTATATTTTGGCTAATCCGCTCTCAAATCAATAGGTTTCTTTCCGGCCCTGGTTGGGGCACAGAGAGGGGCCTCGAGGCTTGGCCTCATTACCCCGGCGTCAACTCGAGGGGTGGCGACCCCTCGGTCCTTGGGTTTTGTGGGAGTCTTTTTTTCCCCTTATTCTCCATGTTTTTTTTTTTTTTTTTGGCAGCATTTGGTTTATAATCTTTCTGTTTTTTTTTTTTTTTTTTTTTATATGTTAAAATTTGTTACATTAGGAACTAAGCGTAGATAGAATAAGTTAATTAAGTATACTCTTGAGGGTGACATAATCATGTTGATTAAACCCGCTTTAATCAATAAAGATTATTCAAAAAAGTCAACATATTCAATGTTAATAGCGTCCTATTTCATAGAGTGCATGTCATTAATGCTGGACACAATTCACACAGCATTATCTAGCCCCATGTTAAGCAGAGCTTGTGTTATGGGTACTGGATAAGTCATTCAGTGCGGCATTTTGTTTAATTTGTCATTTTTAAATTCACTAAATCTTTTGGCTAAAATATCCGATTTGAATAATGAAATAAGTAACCTACAGTTATTTAAACAGTTTTAACCCCGAATTTGGTCCAATTCTGACAATGGCAAACATTTACACAAATTAAGTTTTTAACGAATGGTGGCCTAGGGATATGCGGCGGCGTCGTCGAGGCAGACCACCTGCCCGGATGGTCAGACGACGTTGTGGGGGCTGTAGGGAAACAGTGGATCCGACTGGCACAGGACCGCCAGGGGTACAGAGATAAGGAAGAGGCCTGTACTCAGCAGTGGGTGTTACCAGCTGGTTAGATAGATAGAAGTTTTAAACCTATTAGGAAGTCGGTTTATAGGTTTTTAAAACGTCAATTAACAAGTAAGAACTAGGCACAATTCCTATTGCTACGTAAGAGGAAACTAAACACATGTTAAAAGTTATAATTCTATTAATAAGCAATGATCGTGGATGACTTAATACCATGTGTCATAGCTTGTTAGTGTTTAAGAGTTATCCTAGAGGTCACACGTTTATGACCGTTTAGGAATTCTTTTATATTGAGCTCTGCTAGAGCGTTTTATTCGTGCATGACAAATAAAATGAAATTTATTCATATAAACTCGTAGCTAGACAAAACATGAGTGCACTTTGACTGCTGAAATCACACGGTATGTGTTTTCTACAAGTGACTAATATGCGTAAATCCACACTAGCGCAGCGGCTGAGAAAATACAGATCTGTGTGACTCAGCACAGCCGTAATATTTTTCGAACGAAACGCATGTGCGGCGCAACACAACCGCTGTGTAGGGTGGCAGCACGAATTTTTTAGGTTAAAAAGAAAGATCGCAGTCTTCGAAAAAAAATCGCAGTCAAAGTGTTAATAAGTAAATATAGCTTAATATAACAATTTAGCCTGAACTAGGTAATCCTGTGTTGTGGCTTTTCAGGCGACAAAGCTAGTGTTCAAGTGATTCTGTGATCGGTTTAATGTGAATTTATTTTGTGGACATTTGGTGGTTTCTTGTGACTGAACGTTATTTTTATTTGTGACAATTATTTGGCTTTATTATTAGTAAAGGGGCTTGTGACACGAGACAGATAGTGACCTCAATTATTTAAATTATAAATAATTAGCTGCGCCCCGCGGTTTCACCCGCGTGGTGATAGTTATTTCGGATAATATACAATATATCTTTATGAATTGTAGCCTATGTGTTATTCTGATGTATAAGCTATATTATTGTAAAGTTTCATTAAAATCGATTTAGTAGTTTTTTTCGTGAAAGAGTAACAAACATCCATACTTACAAACTTTCGCGTTTATAATATTAGTAGGATAGTTCTAATTTGTTTATGTTCCTTATTATTTTGATATGAGGAAAAAAACGCTTCTAAATTCATTATTTCAACCTTTAAACGAAGAACTTACTCTTTTGGCATAGTGGATCTAGGCGTGACTTCGTGACTTCTCCAAGGCATCTAAGTTTTGAGCTGTCTCCGGTGACGTTAGTGGTGACCGGCCTTCATTTGGTTTAGCCAGGGGCTCCCAGGGAGGCCAACTGGGGCTACGCCCTGATGGTTTCCCTTACGTTTTGACTGGAAGATTTTCCTCTATGCATTCGTGTGTGGGAATAGGAAGTTATTTATGATTTCATAATGTTACATGTGAGTATCTTTTTATTTAAGTCTTCATCATCTTCAGCCTATATTAGTCCACAGCTGGACATAGGCCTCCCCCAATGAGCGCCATAGCGCCCTGTCTTCAGCTTGACGCATCCAGCATCTACCTGCAGTCTTTCGCAGGTCGTCATCCCACCTGGTCGGAGGGCGTCCTACACTAAGTTTACCGAGTTGTGGTCTCCATTTAAGTCTTGGCTAAATTTACTTTAAGGTTTTTTTAATAACTAGCTGGGCCCGGCGGCTTCGTCCGCGTGCAAATCTCTGTGTCAAATGGTTTATAAATCTTCCTCTTGAATCACTCCAGCGATAAAAAACGGCATCAATATCCGTTGCGTAGTTTTACAGATCTAAGCATACATAGGGACAGGCAGACAGCGGGACGCGACTTTGTTTTATACTATGTTTTTAACAATACAGGACAATCCACACAGCTTTATCTACCCCCAAGCTAAGCAGAGCTTGTGTTACGGGTACTAGATGACTAATATGAAATTAAATAGTACTTACGTATAATAGAGGAAAAACAACTAAAACGCGACGAGTTTACGACTTTATTTGGCGCAGCGGGAGCCTACGACGCAGGTTGCAGGTTCCATTCCGTTTCTGGACAAATCTCTGTATTGTCTGCAGAATTTTCTACTTTTTCTATGTATTAAATATATATCAGTCGTCTAGTATATACCACAAACTCTGCTTTGCTTGGGGGCAAAATAATCATCAAATACGATCCACAAATAACTAAATACTTTTCTTTGAGGTCGGTATGAAATAAGTAAATAAATAATGCTGGACAATTCACACAGCATTATCTAGCCCCAAGCTAAGTAGAGCTTGTGTTATGGGTATAACTGATATACATAATACAATCCATTACATAGATAGCTGATATTTTTATTATACACAGGAAATGACCAGAACACCCGGAAATATCTGCAGATTGTACACACAATTGTTCATAAGGCTGTGTGGATTGTCCAGCATTATGATACACCTTAATGAAAAGCTTGTGCACAAGTTTGAGAGACCAATATCCGTGCCGCTGTTGACCAGATAAATAAAGTCATAAATATAATCTCAATTATCTGAAACACACCTTTTGGACGGAATCCAAAATGATGTTTACGAACGTAATGTTGCGTTGAAACGCTGACGTCACAGCTGTGTCCACACTTACGCTTTCATTCTATTATTCTCTCTCACTTCACTAAGTACTTAGTACTCTGGCCTTAAGGGGTCTCCGGAGGGACGAATTCTTCATACAAACGTAATACCAAAATTATTTCTAATTCAAGGATATTTCCGCTATAATATTGCATTATTTGTATTACAATAGTATTTATCTAGGTTCCCAAATAGTTTTTTTTTTCAAAATACTTACCTAAAATGAAATGAAAGCCAATCTCATTTTGCACATTTTTATGCGAAAATGGACAAGTTTTCTTGCTATTTGTTTCGTATTAAAAACATCAATATCTTACGTTTTATTGATTAAGGAACATAGCTTATATTGTCTAGTTACAGAATAACAATACTTTGTGAAGAATACAAAAAGTTTTCAGTCATAATTTTTGGTATTACGGAACAAACCAAATTTTGAACGGCTAATACTGCTTTCACGCACGCATGGGGCGCGGCGCAAGGGTTAAACAGGGACAGCGATATTCGGAGCGATTTTTGCAAGCGAGGGTCGCCGGACCCTTAACAAGCACATGTTCAAACTAGGGCTAAGCGACACACAATCCTGCAGATTCTGCGAGGAGGCGGATGAAACGCCCCTCCATCTGCTAGGTGAGTGTGGAGCACTGATGCACAAACGCAGCATCCATCTGGGCGAGCACCTGCATAGCCCAGACGAGCTGAAAGACATCACCCCGAAGAAAATCTTACAGTTCCTAGCAGCTGCAAGGGTTAGTGGCGAATTGTGAACGCTACGGCTTCGGGGCTGAACGTATAAGTGGCGATCGTCATCATCATCAGCCTATAGCATTCCACTGCTGGACATAAGCCTCCCCTAATGAGCGCCATAGCGCCCTGTCTTCAGCTTGCCGCATCCAGCATCTACCTGCAGTCTTTCGCAGGTCGTCATCCCACCTAGCCGGAGGGCGTCCTATACTACGTTTACCGGATCGTGGTCTCCACTCAAGAACACGCACAAGTGGCGATCACAATAGGCCTATCATGGCCGCCGTGATACCCAAACCACCCAAAGATAATAAACACAATAAAAATAGTAACAATTTTTGTGAACAGAAAACCACCTTATTTCTTATTTGATAATGATTTATAGCATAAAAATTATGCATAATTTATAATTATTTATTTATTACTTGGTATGACGTTGTTGGAATTTGGCAGTGTTAACCCCCCTTACCTCGAAAAACGCGTTACACCATTACTACAGCGTATACTTAAACTTACATCTTTACACGTCTTAAGGCGAAAGCGCACAAATGCGGATACAGCATGTACTATTCTCGTTTAACCTTAACCTTTGGAATAGACTTGACCTAATAACGGAAATAACTAAACAAATACGCAATTTTAATTTAAAACTAAATCAAAGTGGAGAAGTGGGTTAAAAGAACCAATATAATATACTATGTTTAAACTTCAGCTTCACTCACGAACATAAGTTCTTGAGTGAAGCTTCGTGAGCGCTTGCGAAGCCACGGGCGGAAACTAGTCACCACATAGTATAATACAAAGTAGCTTACCGCTGTCTGTCTGTCCCTATGTATGCTTAGAACTTTAAAATTACGCAACGGATTTTGATGCGGTTTTTTTTTATTCAAGTGGATGGTTTAGAAACCATTTGACACATAGATATCCACGAGGGCGAAGCCACGGGGCGCAGCTAGTAAGTTATAATAAGCAATGATGATGACCACGATGAGTAATCCTCAGTGACAGAGTAAGATAATGAAAAGCCAAGCTTTCCACTATTTTTGGTGATTCCCTCATCATCGTCAGCACTCTTACACTCTGGGGCTGACACTCCTAAAAATAAGTGCGATTTTTTGAACCTTTTATACCTTCCGACACGATGTACCTGTTTATTATTTGATTTCTACCCGCGAGGTATGCATGGGTTATGTTTATCGATTGCATCTATGTATTTAGCGAGAATAGACTAGACACTATTCTACGATTACCTACTATTTTCATTTATTTGACTATACTATATTAGTATGCTCTGTCTATTACCACCAAGCATTTAAACGGCTAAAGCGATTTTGATAAATGTGGAATCAAATTACTCGTCCTTCTCGTTTATGGTTCTAAGCTGAATTTGCCCTCCGGACCGGAGGACCGAATAAGGTTTTTCTATAGTTTTTTTAAGTAATTACTACCCAGTACTAATATCAATAACCATAACACAAGTTCTGCTTAGCTTGGGGCTAGATGATGCTGTTTGGATTGTCCGGCATTATTAAATAATTTTTATAATTACTTATTGAATGCGGGATTTCCTCATTCAGTCGTACATTTGACGATCACGAACCATTGGTACCATTAGACCTTGACCGAAAAACCACAAGGAAAATTATAATAATTTTATTGCTGACAAATTGCTATGTGTGTAACCAATTAAATGTAGGCGAATTAAGCATCGAATGTATGTATAGTCTGCATGTTTTTTTCAAGATGCGCATAGAGACTGAAAACTTAAGGTAAAAACAGCGTGTCGTATCGTGCGTCGTAAAGATGCTGGAAATCTTATGACGAGCTATTATTTCTGTAGATTCTCTCACAAGATATCCCTGCGTGCAAAACTTGGCAATTTTAGTACGAACGCGATCACCGCTCTGTGCACTGTTTTTACAAGTGTCTGTTGGCCATCTAGCTTCGCCCTGCGGCTTCGTCCGCATGGAAATCTATGTGTCAAATAGTGAATAAACCTTCCTCTTGAATCACTCTATTTAAAAAATCGCATCAAAATCCGTTGCGTAGTTTTAAAGATCTAAGCATACATAGGGACAGACAGACAGCGGGAAGCGACTTTGTTTTATACCATGTAGTGATGAGACAGAAACCAGTGAGAAAAATCCTAAGTTTCGTCACACTTAACAACGTTTCCTTTCTTCAAAATGAAACGGGCGCGCTTCCTCAAATACAACCGTCCGATTTGTAATTAACTAAAGCATTAGATCGTTACCCGATTATTTTATGATTATCTGTACTAAATTGTGAATGGGAGTGGGTAAAGTACGAACCTTGTCAGTGTTGGAAGAATACCAACGTTTCATCCCTTAACCAGGTGACTCAAATTGAAGAAGCCGGGTTACTTTTATTTTGTTAACTGATGTGCAACTTGTGCAAGGGTTCTATAAGATATAAATCATAATGGATACGATAAAAGTTGTGGGTGAATTTGTGAGGGAGAGGTCGCCATTTTCGGTGAGTAAGATAGATAAATAAATAATGCTGGACAATCCACACAGCATCATCTAGGCCCAAGCTAAGCAGAGCTATTGTGTTTTGGGTGCTAGATAACTGATACTCAATACTCAATGATTTATTGCTTACATGTGTACAGAAGTTCTTAAAATATATATATAAGTCCAACATGCACCCTGCAAGGGTATTGCAACATAAATTTAAAGTTAAATGCTAGGTGGCTATACACAATAAAGTTAATAAATCCGACGACCGATGTGGCGCGGTGGGCGAAGGTCCGCCTGCGACGCAGGAGGTTACGGGTTCGATTCCCGCCTCGGAACAATTGTGTGTACGATCAGCAGATATTTGTTCCGGGTGTTCTGGTTCTATGTATAATAAAAATATCTATCTATGTAATGTATTGTATTATGTATATCAGTTATCTAGTACCCATAACACAAGCTCTGCTTACCATGGGGCTAGATAATGCTGTGTGGATTGTCCAGCATTATTTATTTATTATAATATGCCTAATTTACCATTTCAAGTTAAAATTATAAACCAATTATATTATATTATTAGATATAGAACACATTACATAGATAGATATTTTTTATTCTACCTACATAGAAAACGTCCAGAAGACCCTGATCATATATCTGTAGATTGCACAAACATTTGTCCCGAGGCGGGAATCGAACCCGCAAACTATTGCGTCGCAGGCGGTCCTTCGCTCACCTCTCTACATAAACCTATATAGGTAGGTACAGAAACCTACCTTTTTAGTATTCACAATGACATTGCGACCTACATCACGGATTCGTCATGCCGGCGACCTTTAATATGTTGTAAAACAAATGTTATACAAAATGCCTCTTGTACAGCATTGCATTCATGATGATGGATCATCGATCATCGTTTGTTTGTAGGTTGTGATGCTTGACTTGAAATTATGATTTCAATTTTATATATATACATTTTTATTATGTATGCAACAATATGATAAATGCTTGAAAACGAAAGTTTTCAACCAGTGCGTCCTACCCGTTATGACCTACGGAGCTGACACGTGGACACTCACGATAGGGCTGGTCCATCAGTTCAAGGTCGCTCAGCGAGCTATGGAAAGAGCTATGCTCGGAGTTTCTCTGAAGGATAGGATTCGTAACGAATACATCCGACAGAGAGCCAAAGTTATCGACATAGCTCTAAGAATTAGCAAGCTGAAGTGGCAGTGACCATATCTCGCGAAGAACCGACGGCCGCTGGAACTAACGTGTTCTTGCGCGGAGACCACGACTCGGTAAACGTAGTGTAGGACGCCCTCCGACCAGGTGGGATGACGACCTGCGAAAGACTGCAGGTAGATGCTGGATGCGGCAAGCGGAAGACAGTTCGCTATGGCGCTCATTGGGGGAGACCTATGTCCAGTAGTGGACTGCTATGATGATGATGATGATGCAACAATAACGACTCGAATATGGAAACTAATATTTTCTTGTATTATAATTATATTTTATTGTTGTCTGAAATAAACGTCCTCTGAATACTTTTCACCTCCCTGATTCCCAAATTTCATCAAGTTCCGTTCAGCCGTTAAAGCGTGAAAAGGTAACACAGACAGAATTTCATAAAAGACCTATGACCATTCCCGGGATTCCACCTACCTCCCTGCCAAATTTCAATGGGATCCGTTCAGCTTTAGGAAAAAAGTAAGACACACAGAGTTACGTTCGAATTTATTAATATTATTATATTACAGAAGTATAGGTAAATGTCTTACAATTTTCTATTGACACAATTTTATTTTCAATGATGCGACTCACGTTTCAACTTTATTTCAATAGGAGACATTAGAATAAAGTAGCAATAAACTGTAGTGACAGACTTGCCCAATACAGTACCACCAAAATAACTGTCAAATGATGATCTCTAATCGTTCCGTCATACCTGGTCATACTAACTCTGACTAACCTGTAGCGGTGGACGTGACAGCAAACAATAGCCACTGAGAATTTATTTCGCCGTGGCAAAATAACTATCAGATGAAGGTATCTCATCGCTTGTAGCACATGACAGCAACCAATAATCACTGACGATTTATATTAGCCTAGTAAATTAGATGTCATTTTGAATATAAAATAATAAATGTAGCTTATGTATTAGAAATAGAAAAATAGAAATAGAAATATAAAATGTTTATTTGTGTTTCATATAAAATAATACAACTTAAGAACTAATAATAATAAAGATAACAAATTAGGAACGAATACAAGAATTAAAATACGAGAACACAGAAAGGCTGCCGGCTCAGCATTAAATGCTACATTGACATAAGCCAGTGCAGCGCTGGTGTTCAGCGGCGCCAGGTGCGGAGTGCAGCACACAACACAAATCACTAATGATAAGAATTTGACACGCAAATCACAAATTAAAACACTAATATCAACGATATAACAAAATAATTCCGTTTTTACAAAGGTGGGTTAAATAAAGAACAAAAATAAATTTACTAAAACAAAGATTCGATAATGCACAGGTATAGTTAAAGATAGTGATATATTACTTTAGAGAGTGTTTACATAAAATTCTATATTTAGTAATAAAATAAAATAAAAAATAATAATATATTATTTCCGATCCAGGAACGACAACAAGTCAATGTGGTTTTTGTAGATTTAACAGGTGATTTCTAAGTAAGTGTTTAAATGAGTACAGACTATTAGTACAGATTATTAGGTATTTAGGTCGCGCAGTTGAAAGCTGCTATAAATCATTGTATTATGCACAGGTACTTACGTGGATGGGCTGGAATATCTGGACACTAGGACACACACCAATTGTTGATTTCTGGATGGTTTTTAATTATTTGCAATATTGCGGCTGAGTCGTTTTGTGAAAACTTTTGAGAGATGCGGGGAGTGAAAGGGGTGGGGGAAGAGAGGTCTAGGAATAGGGATGTACCCGCGATCAATCATAATGAAAACTTTGACCGATTTATGACGTTGGCAGAATATACAAAATACGAAACAATCATGATGATGTGATGATGACTCAAATGTCATAGCTGCGCTGGTTTTTAGTGCGTTACGGTGTTTTTGCAGCGGTGTAGTGGAATGGGCGTTGAGATAGATATAGTTAAAATTGCGATTCGAACTGTTTTTCTTCCATTAGTGGACAAAATCATGACATTAAGGGCTACTGTGATGCTGTAATGATGATTTCTGTTCTATATACAATGTCGCAGTAGTTAATTTCTCAGCCATGCCACAGAAATTTTGGTGGAACTTTACTTACCCAACACCTTGCCAACTTACTTGACGCAGTGTCATTGTCCGCCATTATATGACTTTGTTTTGACGCTATTGATTTTTAATTTGATTACGTCGTCATAAATAACGCCATGAGTAACTTAGAGGTTCATTTCACTTACGTATCATATTTGTTACAATGTGCACTCGTATAAGGCATCTGTTCTTCGAAAAAAATATCAGACAATGACTTTCTAATTGACGTTTTTGACAGCAATAAAAAATTAATTAACGAAGCTGCTAATCGTCCGATTATCGTTTGAAGAACACGACCTTAAATTAAGGTGCACTTTTATTCAAAATTAGATTCAGATATAAATACAAATATCGCTAAATCAAAATGACTGTCAATCTCGATACCATATACACAAGCTCTGCTTAGCTCGGGGCTAGATAATGCATTATTTTTATTATTTCATATAATTTCGTTATAAAATATGTTAATACTATAGAAAATACAATTACATATTATGAAACATACATATATCAAAACGGTAGATCACCGACCGCGAAGCTAGGCGGCCGGTGACTAGGGCTGCAGAGAAAACAAACTTCCTGACGATACGTGCCGATCCAAGATTACCGCCTTTCTTTTGGATCTGGCCCTTGATCCAACTTCCTAGCGAGAGTCTCTTCAGATGTTGATCGAGGCTCTTTGCTATTACGCCGTGAACCGAAATCGGGACGATGGTCGCTGAATCTACATCCGACATGCTGCCCATTAGCCAAGTCAAGGTATTTGATAAGTTTTATTATTTATTATTAATAGCACTTTCCCTTGCTTCAGCTGGACACATGGTTCGGGCGTCCGAAGAAAGGCGGCGGTCAGATCGAGCGAGGCTATGACACGGTGCCGCGGGGCGCGGAGCCTCGCTCCGAAGAGGACGATGCCGCGGAGTACACCGCCAAGATAGACGCGCTCGACGAAGAGCAGCTGCAGCGGCGGTTTGAGGAGATGCTGGTAAGGAAATAACACCTTTAAAACGACTGAGCGAAAGTCCACTTTATATCAGGGCTGCCAGACGCTTTGCAGTCCGTTATGCCTGACGTTAAGCTTACTGGTGACGATCTAAGTGTTGCGTCAACAGCTGGCGATCCTGGTATTGTAGAGACTGTAACGCCGGTTAGTTTAGACGACTGAGTGGTGGACGGAATGGAATCGGAGCCTCGCATCGAAGAGGACGATGCCGCGGAGTACACCGCCAAGATAAATAATAATAAATAAATAATGCTGGACAATCCACGCAGCATTATCTAGCCCCATGGTAAGCAAAGCTGGTGTTATGGGTACTAGATAACTGATAT
Organism: Eupithecia dodoneata; assembly: GCA_947044415.1. Classification (NCBI taxonomy): domain Eukaryota; kingdom Metazoa; phylum Arthropoda; class Insecta; order Lepidoptera; family Geometridae; genus Eupithecia; species Eupithecia dodoneata. The sequence goes on along the minus strand of OX345683.1, from coordinate 3,426,491 downwards.
ACATAATACAATAAAATTACACAGATAGATATGTTTTATTATACATAGAAAACGACCAGAACACCCGGAACAAATATCTGCAGATCGTACACACAATTGTTCCGAGGCGGGAATCGAACCCACAAACCTCCTGCGTCGCAGGCGGACCATCGCCCACCGCGCCACATCGGTCGTCAGATAGACGCGCTGGACGAAGATCAGCTGCAGCGGCGGTTTGAGGAGATGCTGCTGGTAAGGAAATAACACCTTTAAAACGACTGAGTGATAGTACTTTCTTCTCCAATTCTTCCTTGTATCTATATTAGTGAGAGAGGCTTTGCAGTCCGTTATGATTATGACTGACACAAAGCTTGCTGGAGGCGATCTATATTTCGCTTATCTCTCCCTACAATAATCCGTATCTTTTCTTCTATTTCAGTCTGATATGAATCTCAATGAAGCTAAGAAGGAGCCGCTTAGGAAATACTCCCGGGATCAGCAGAAGAAGATGCTGATCGCGTATCGATTCGTCAATGCACAAGTAAGTCCTGCTACACAGATATGTATATAGCATGCTTCTGCCCGCAGCTTCGCACACGCGATACCAAGACTTTCAGCGCTCAAGAATTATAGCTACAATTATTAACATCGCCGCTGCCGTAAGAGGCAAGGGCCTGGCAGACGCAAACTAAGCACAAGGCTTGTGTCTTGGGTGTCGGTGTATGTATCGGTTATACTGGTTAAAAAACTACTTTATTTTTCAGGAAGGCCGATCAAAATTCGAGAAACCCTCCGACTACGTAGGTTACCTCAGTCAGCCAGAACTCTCAGTCGGCAAACTGCACGGCTGTTTGGAGAACCTTCGCATCTCCCTCACAAACAACCCTCTATCCTGGATCCAGGAGTTTGGAACTAAGGGTATCCATAGCCTGCTGACTACCCTCAACCTGTGCTATACCAAGTAAGTACGAGTAGATGGAGAACTAACTTTTATTCTTCAAACTGATGGTTTTTTGGAAAACCTTCCCATCTCCCACACATAAAACCCTCTATCCTGGATCCAGGAGTTCGTAAACAAGGATATGCATAGCGTGCTGACTACCCTCAACCTGTGCTATACCAAGTAAGTGCGAGTAGATGGAGAACTAACTTTTATTCTTCAACCTGATGGTTTTTTGGAAAAACTTCGCATCTCCCTCACAAACAACCCTCTATCCTGGATCCAGGAGTTCGGTACCAAGGGTATCCATAGCCTGCTGACTACCCTCAACCTGTGCTATACCAAGTTAGTGCGAGTATTTGGAAAACTAACTTTTATTGTTCAAACTGATGGTTGTTTGGAGAATTTTCAGGCCATTTACAGGTATCCACTGATAGTTACATTAAAAAATGATGCCCCAACTCTGCCCCATCGCACCGTTTTCACGAAAACCAACAGTTTTAATCATCCCAAGCACTAGACCTCTTATGGGTGCCAATTATGGGTATTACCCCCATGATATAACAGTCAATATTAAAGCGCTTATCTGGGGGAGGCCTGCGTCCAGCAGTGGACCAATAAAGGCTTGAGGAGGTGAGGTAGATTGATTGGATTTTGGCAGCATTGATATTAATCCAAATTGGACTGTGTTTTATAAACAAGCCATTAAAAGGTGTTTATTTTTCATGCTGTCAGTGGAAGTGGATTTTATCGGTAAGAACATAAGTAATATATTTTAGGATTCTATGAACGTCACCCAAAATAGAAAGGTACGTTTAAAAATACACTAAATAAATTTAGGTTTGCAATAATCACAAACAGTATTAACAAGTTCAAAGCTTTTTTCACAATACGTGCTCTAAAAATGCACTTTATACGTCAGGTAGTCCTAAACGAAAACAAGTGGTTATAACCCTTTTGGCTGAAAAATGGCGAAGTTTATGCTACATTCAAACAAATCTAATGAGATCTCTTAGTGCGAGTCTCCTTGAGAATATCTAGGAAAATGCGATACTAGACAGATACATAGATTATCGCTTTATTGCACCATCAATACAGACTAGTAGTTTTGTAGGAGCTAAACTACTAGTTTGATAAAATAATCAGGATCAAAATCAATAACGTTCATTTGATCATGACAGACATTATAAAAACAAGATACGACACAGGTAATAAAGTGAAATAACTATTCAGAAACATGTTATACCAAAAACGTATTTTTTAGGTACTAATAAACAAGTTGTTGGATTGCTGAAAAATGTAACTGTCCTGTAATGTACAAATTAGTCCAAAGGATCTGTTATTAATTTTAAGTAGTTATAAGCCCTCTAGTTATAAGCAAACTAACATAATGGAGTGATTAATTATTATTATTATGTTACAGCGATTCCCGCTATGACAGAGTACAATACGAGTGCATAAGATGTCTGTCCGCCATCTTGAACAACACAGTCGGTATCCGCGCAGTGTTCGAGTGTCAAGAAGCGCTGCCAGTCCTCGCGAGGAGTCTCGACCACAGGAAACCCACCTGCGCGCTCGAAGCGTCAAAGGTAACTAACAACTTGTTGGATCCACAAGTGTATTAATACAAGGCATTGTAAGGTAGACGCCATTTTGAATAGCTCTGTCCGCCATCTTGTACAACAAAGTCGGCATGCGTGCAGTGTTCGAGTGTCAAGGGGCGCTGCCAGTCCTCGCGAGGATTCTAGACCACAGAAAACCGACATGCTCGCTCGAAGCGGCCAAGGTAACTAACTAACAATTTGTTTGAGCCACAAGTGTATTAATACAAGGCATTGTAAGGTAGACGCCATTTTGAATAGCTCTGTCCGCCATCTTGTACAACAAAGTCGGCATGCGTGCAGTGTTCGAGTGTCAAGGGGCGCTGCCAGTCCTCGCGAGGAGTCTAGACCACAGAAAACCGACATGCTCGCTCGAAGCGGCCAAGGTAACTAACAATTTGTTTGAGCCACAAGTGTATTAATACAAGGCATTGTAAGCTAGACGCCATTTTGAATAGCTCTGTCCGCCATCTTGTACAACAAAGTCGGCATACGTGCAGTGTTCGAGTGTCAAGGGGCGCTGCCAGTCCTCGCGAGGAGTCTAGACCACAGAAAACCGACATGCACGCTCGAAGCGGCCAAGGTAACTAACTAACAATTTGTTTGAGCCACAAGTGTATTAATACAAGGCATTGTAAGCTAGACGCCATTTTGAATAGCTCTGTCCGCCATCTTGTACAACAAAGTCGGCATCCGTGCAGTGTTCGAATCTCAAGAAGCGCTAACTAAAAATGCGTATTTCAAGGAGCGTGCGATTACAGCGCCATTCACACCGGTGATCTAATGTACTTCTGAGTAATGGCCTCTATCGTAACTAGATCTACACGTGTTTTTAATATAAGGCAACATGCGGCATTTGAATATGATTGCCGCCATATTGAACAAGACTTTAGAGGAATAAAGAATCAGTTCGTCTAAATTCTGTCATTTCTATTTATTTTCCTTTCAATATCTATCACCATTTTAAAACCCTCTAAAATTTGTTCACAGGTCCTAGCCGCGATATGTCTCATACCGAACGGGCACGAGAAGGTTCTAGAAGCGATCACAATGGCGGGAGAATCCAGCAGAAAACCCAGGTTTCTGCCTATCGTGGAAGGTCTGGAGGGAAAGGCACCTGAGAGCTTGAAGGTAGACTTTAGCGACTACTGTTTAAGAATCATTTTCGTTTCTCATTGTCATAGTTGTTCGTAGCAGAAGGTTCTAAAAGCAATGGCAGGAGAATCCAGCAGAAAGCCCAGATTTTTACTCATCGTGGAAGAACTTGAAGGTAGACTTTAGTGCCTTCTGTTTAAGAATAATTTTCGTTTGTAGCTAAAGCTTATCTTTTTATCCATCATGGAAGAACTCAAATGAAAGCTACTAGAGAGCTTGAAGTTAGACTTTAGTGCCCACGGTTTTTAGTGACTACTGTTTAAGATCTTACTTAGTCGTCCTTTAATGAATTGTTGCGGAAGTTACACTCAAAAAAATCTTTTATTAGAGCTTCACACACATGTACAATACCTTTAGAAAACTTTACTTTAAACAAGTAATATTAACAAATAATCACAGACAAAAGACACAACGTGTACAATGTGTACATACTACATTGTTTACGCTTCGACTGTCAGCGAGCGAATAATTAGGGGAGGCTGTCCAGTGTCCAGCTGTGGACTAGTATAGTCTGATAATCTTTCGTCTGATCATGCCAGATTAATATAGAAAAGGGGATATCAGTCTTATTATATTCACAATAAAGCTTAATTTCCTTTCAGAACGGCTGCATGCAACTTATGAACGCGATTATAACAGAGCCAGAAGAACTTGAGTTCAGGATGCATTTGCGGAGCGAGTTTATGAGAACGGGACTCTATGATCTTATCGGTAAGGTTTATATTTGATTACTCGAATACAGTCTGTAGCCACGTAGTAGATAGATAAATACACTTCTAATAAATAACACTTGTCGCATGTATATCTTTTTTTTTGTAATGATCTGTTGTACAATAAATTATTTTGTATTTTATTTTACACTTAATATGGATTAGGTTTTCAGCTATTTTACTTTCTCCGACTTCAAATAGTTAATATTTTATGTATAATAGTGTCTATAATCAGTATTTATTTCCATTAACGTATATACAAGTATTTATGTATTTGTATGTTTTTTATTGTATATAATTTATATTATTTACATTAGTCTATAATACGCCACCGTCTATACCGCTAATAGCTACGTGTCCATCCAAAGGTTGCCTGGAAGAAATCGCTCTTAGCGATAAGGCCGCCCATTGTGCATCTTTATCTTTGTTTGTTCTTTACTGTTTTTTTCTGTGTTTGATGTGGAATAAAGCGTATTTGTATTGTATTGTATTTTATATTTATTTATTGAGATATTAACATCGTTACAGGTTTTTTTATAAAGCCCTAAGGCGATGTTATATCTACTTATAGAACCTATTTATTGGGTCGTATGAACATACAACCTATACACAATACTACTTAATTTATACATTTTGTTTTAATTTAATCATCATCAGCCTATGTTAGTCCACAGCTGGACATAGGCCTCCCCCAATGAGCGCCATAGCGTCCTGTCTTCAGCTTGACGCATCCAGCATCTGTCCATAGTTCAATTTAATAAATTAATGTTATTTTCTTGTTTGGCAGATGAACTACGCGCGGGCGCGGAAGGTTCGCGACAGATTCAAATGAACGTGTTCGATACGCACGCGTCCGCTGATCAAGACGAGTTCCTAGCCAAGTTCGATGACGTCAGGTAAAAACACTGAAATGAACAAGAAAAAACGGGGCAGTCCCCATGGAAATCTATTTGTCAAATGGTTTAAATGATAAAAGGTATCCTATGTCCGTTTCCTGGTTCTAAGCTACCTCCCCACCAATTTTCAGCCAAATCGGTACGGTGATTATTTAACTCGCGACCGGTTTGCGACAGGCGTAAATTAAGCAATCAGTGCTATCAAACGCCAATTTTGACCAATTTTGACGTTGTAGCTGGTGTCAAACTTATACAAAATTGACGTTCGACAGCACTGATTGCTTAATTTACGCCTGTCGCAAACCGGTCGCGTCGAGTTACATAATCACCCGGCGGTTCAGCCTTTCTTAAGTTATAAATAGCGTAACGAACACTACTTTCTTTTATATATTTAGATTTATGCTTCGGTGACGATAACGCGAGTTCCATGATTTTTGTTCCCCAAAATAGTGCTCAACGCGCCTAGAGAAGTTTTCACTTCAAAAATCAAACTGGTCACTTTATTGCCTAGTAGTTATGTCATTTAAATATTGTGACGTGTCCAAGGGTCCTTAAGACCTTTTAAAGGAAATAAAGTCAAGTCAAAAATCATTTATTTCTTTAGGCTTACAAAATAAGCACTTAGACAAGTCATATTTTATACATTAAATTATAATCAAATAAAATTATTTTACTGTTCACTTCAATTTTTTGTCCACTAGTGGAAGAAGTGAAAAAGAAACCACTAGCATGTTCATCTCTTATATGTCTAATACATGGTTATTTGCCTATTTAAGTCTAAATATAATGATGAATGACTAAAAGCACTGTGATATGTAAAATATAGAAGTATTTATAACTTTTAGATTTTTATTTTTTTATTTAGCCTGTTTCGTCCCACTGCTGGGCAAAGGCCTCCCCCAAATCTTTCCACTCAGTGCGGTCACGTGCGATCTCCCACCAATCTCCGAGGAAGGCGTTAAGGTCGTCTCGCCAGCGCGATTTTTAATAATATAATAATAATAACGATATTTTTTTTGTTTATTAATTTTTTTATAATTATAATTTGTTTAGTGATTAAGTATGTCCATTTTAGTTTTTAGAGGCTGTTGATTTTGTTTTATAAATAAATAAATAATTTCAGAGTGGACTTCAACGATGCAAACGAATGCTTCGAGTTAGTAAAGAACCTAGTAATGGACACGCCGGCAGAACCCTACCTACTGTCCATACTGCAGCATTTACTGTTTATAAAGGACGATGAACTCATCAGGTAACTAACTAACATCATCATCAGCCTGAGATAGTCCACTACTAGACATAGACCTCCCTTAATGAGCGCCATAGCGCCCTGTCTTCAGCTTTACGCATCCAGCATCTCCCTGCAGTCTTTCACAGGTCGTCATCCCACCTTTTTGGAGGGCGTCCTACACTGAATTTTATTAGTCGTGGTATCCACTCCACAAGATTACGTATCATCAATAATTTTTTTCTATTATATTCTATACAAATTCAAGCTTCCCGATCTCACAATGCATCGCTTTCGTTTCGTAGTGTGGACTTAATCTGTTTCTAGATTTATCCGCCGCAAACTGTCATTTTAACATTTAATTATTTATTAAAATAATACATAGAAATAATTAAAGGAACAAGATATGACGACCGAACTGGCGCGGTGGGCGATGTTCCGCCTGCGACGCAGGAGGTTGCGGGTTCGTTTCCCGCCTCGGAACAGTTGTGTGTACGATCTGCAGATATTTGTTCCGGGTGTTCTGGTCGTTTTCTATGTATAATAAAAAATATCTATCTATGTAATGTATTGTATTATGTATATCAGTTATCTAGTACCCATAACACAAGCTTTGCTTACCATGGGGCCAGATAATGCTGTGTGGATTGTCCATCATTATTTATTATTATTATATGTACGTACATAGGCGAGCTTAACCCTGTCAAAGAGTTTTCTTCCAGCAAACCTTAGGGTTATAGGATAGGCGATGTAACGGATACAGGAAGTGTACAAAGTAAATAAGTTGAAAGGATAGAATAGACTAATAGTAAAATACAATATGGAGTATGAGAACTAACCTAACTTTATCTTTGTTTCCAGGCCAGCATTCTACAAGCTAATAGAGGAGTGTATCACACAGATAGTACTGCACAAGAACGGCTACGATCCGGACTTCAGGCTGACGCAGCGATTTAACATCGACGTGCAACCGCTTATAGATGGACTTATCGGTGAGAAAAGTGGATATTTTGTCTGACTATAACGCGTTCAAACGGCCAGGGGTCGAATTCTGCTATAACACTTTGACTGCGATTTTTTTCGACGACAGCGATCTTTTTTTTAACCTAAAAAATTCGTGCTGCCGCTCTACATAGCGGTTGTGTTGCGCCGCACATGCGTTTCGTTCGAAAAATATTACGGCTGTGCTGAGTCACACAGATCTGTATTTTCTCAGCCGCTTCGATAGTGTGGATTTACGCATATTAGTCACTTGTAGAAAACACATACCGTGTGATTTCAGCAATCAAAGTGATAAATCACTTTACTATGACTATCCTATTGTGACAGAATCGTCCATGGATGAAGGTAACTAGTGTCTAACTAATGGATATGCTATACGGATTTATTTTGCGTAACATTAGATAGATAGATAGTAATACTATATTATACCACACAAAACAAAACAATACAGGAATAAACAATAGAATAAATGAAGTATAAAGGGCGGCCTTATCGCTGAGAGCGATCTCTTCCAGGCAACCTTTGGATGGACTGGACATGAAGGAACAAAATAGACGATGGTACTTTCGTAAATATATAGATAACAGAGAAGAAACAAATACTTACACTACATACAATAATACCTACATTACAAACATTATAATAAACTTACATAGACATAAGATAGAGCTATCAATGTTTTCACATGTTTATGTCGCACACATAATCAATAAAAAAAAAAAAAAAGGGAACCGAACCCGCCACTTACGTCTCCTTAGACGTAAGTGGCGGGTTCGGTTCCCATTAAAGAAATTAAAGTGTTGAGTTAATAACAACATGGGCCAACCAAAGGGGAAAAGTAGTTTATAGTTTTTTGTTTTAATTAATTTTGTAATCGTTTTATGTCTCTTTACAGAAAAATCAAGAGCCGAAGAGGAACGTAAAATAGACGAATTAAAATCTAAACTAGAGACAGCCATAGCAGCGAGGCAAGAAGCCGAGGCGAAAGCGGCGCATTTAGAAGAACGGCTGAAGAACTCGCCGACCGGACCGAGCGGGGTCACGCAAGGGACTATCGCTCAGATTGCTAAGGTGTATTTTGCTTTGCCTCATCAACACGCATACCAACAGATACATACAAATATAACAACCGATAGAAGTTAATAAAAAAAATTACCAAACAAATATTAAAAACGTATTTATATAATATAAAAAGAATAAATTAATTTATTTATAGCCACACACCCACACACAAAAGGAAAAGACACATAAATTAAGAAAAAAACATAAGTAGTAGAATATCATTCATTTAACCTCAAATATATTTCAAGCTTGCATAATATCTATACTTAATCTTAACTATACTAACGAAAAAGGAGCATCCTGTAGCTGAACTCAGGCGCAGTGGAGTCGCTGCTCGCTCGTGATTGGTGGATCGCTTGTGTGCTGCGCCAAGCCATGCAGCGTACAGCGATGCCACTGTGCTTCTGTGCGTGACTGCCTACCGCACTAGTTGCCGATGCTAGCATTAATTTTATTTCAGTATTGTTAAGAAAATCTTAGTGTCTAGATAACTGTAACAAATTTGTAAATGAAGTGAACAAATAATAATAAATGTTGTTTGTAGACGATCGGCAGTCCAGGCGGACCGGCGCCGCCCCCACCCCCGCCTATGCCTGGAGGTAAGAACCACATCATTATATATATATACACACATATATGTATACATATATGTATATATAGCTTTCTTTAACCAGGGTAAGGGCCAAACTTTAAGGGGGGTTCAGCTTTATTTATCACTGAACCCAGGAAAAATATTTTATCCTTACTTAGACCTTACATTATATTAAAACGTGTAATTATATATTAAGGTACCTTAATGTAATTAATAATAATTCAAATTCTTAATTCCATTAAAATTAATTCAATTAATTATATTAGTAAGAGGGCATGTGGTGTTGTCTATTTGTAACATCTTATTAACACAATATGTATAAGCAAATAAATGATCTTAATCTTATCTTTCATTACTACTTAAAAGTGTCATGGTGGTCAAATAGTTAACCTTTATTAATAAAAAAATAATATGAATACTAACAAGCATGTTGTCACGTTCTTTTAAGGGGGACCGCCGCCGCCACCGCCTTTACCGTCAGGTTAGTATTTTATTGTAGTAAATTGTACAATCACGCAAGATTTAGTATTTTATGTAGTCAATTGTACTAGCACGCAAGATTTCGTATTTTATGCAGTAAATTGTACAAGCACGCAAGATTTCGTATATTATGTAGTCAATTATGTATACTAACTAGCACGCAAGAGTGTAGCATTTTATGTAGTAAATTGTACTAGCATGCAAAATTTCGTATTTTATGTAGTCAATTATGTATACTAACTAGCACGCAAGAGTTTAGCATTTTATGTAGTAAATTGTACTAGCACGCAAGAGTTAGTTTAGTATTTCATGTAGTAAATTTGTATAGTCATGCAAGAGTATTTTATTTAGGAAATGGTAGCATTTAAAGTTTTTTTCTGTAAATAACTTTGGGCTATTTAGAACTAATTTGCTTCTTTAAAAGAAAACCTATTTTATGTAGTTCAATTATACTAGCACGCCAGAGTTAGAATTTAATGTAGTAAATTGTACTAGCACGCAAGAGTTAGTATTTATGTAGTAAATTGTACTAGCACGCAAGAGTTAGTATTTATGTAGTAAATTGTACTAGCACGCAAGAGTTAGTATTTATGTAGCAAATTGTACTAGCACGCAAGAGTTAGTATTTATGTAGCAAATTGTACTAGCACGCAAGAGTTAGTATTTATGTAGTAAATTGTACTAGCACGCAAGAGTTAGTATTTATGTAGCAAATTGTACTAGCACGCAAGAGTTAGTATTTATGTTGTAAATTGTACTAGCACGCAACAGTTAGTATTTATGTAGTAAATTGTACTAGCACGCAAGAGTTATTTTATGTATCAATTGTAGAAGAACGCAAGAGTATTTTATTTAGTAAATAGTACTAAATATAAACAATTATTAGATGTACGATATGATTTACATCTCAGTCAATTTATATTGCGTGAAAAGAAACAATAGCGAGCTTTTCCGGAAAGTTTCCTATGTGAAAAGTATTCAATTCAGAGTTTATTTCTCGGACAATCTAATAGGGATCATGACAGTAACAAAAAAACACCAAAATTATGTATTTACAGAATTATAACTGAGCCATACGAGACGAGATAACAGTAGACACAAACACATTAAGCTAACACAGCATTAATGCGAAAAAGTGTTGTTAAGGTTACCACTGACTATACGTCCATTTAGTAGACTTCCTTTTGGATGCACTCCAAATGAAAATTTATCCAGATACGGTACCATTCACAATACTTCCATTTGGATGCATGGCGTCACTTCGAACTTCTTTGCAATCGTACGGAACGGAAATAAATAATACTATGGATAACAATACTTTACTGGTGGCAGCAGCTGTGTGTATTTCAATAAAAAGACAAAAATAGGACAAAAAAAAAATCAGGATGTTTTACATGCCATAAACATGGATATGATTTATATTTTTCTATTACTTCCAACATAAAGTCACGCGCGGACGTAGACATAATAAAAAAAATATTAATAACGCTTGACAAATACACAGCACACGCACCACCATCGACATCAAAACATAAAGTGAAACAATAACCTCAAAAAAATGGACGCCGTTTCGCCCATTCACGGACAATTCCGACTGCTTCCATATGGCGTGGCGCACGTTTCTGACATTGACGGACGGCCGCGGATGACGTCCATTTGGCCTGGACGCATGGATTTCAATCCGTTTGGAAATCCAGAGCTGCCTGACGTCCATCCAAATGGAATATTTTTTTACCATTCATGGGACGATTTTGGATGACGACTACTCCATTCGGATTAATGGACGTATAGTCAGTGGTAACCTTTAGTATGGCTCCTAAAATTTTCAATAAGCTACTTAAACAGTTGAAAGAGCTAAATGGTGTATTCTTTAGAAAGAAATTAAAAATGTTGTTAATTTGTAAATGTTACTATAGTATTGACGATTTTTTTAATGATAAATTTTTATTCATGTTAAACTAGTGCATGTCATTCTCTCAAATATCTTTGCGTACCGACTGACGGTCAAGCATGTTGAACCACGAAATGTATACCTATTACCTTACAAACACATGTCTTTGGCAAATAAAAAACCTTACATTTACCTTACAAAACACGTATTATATTTTTTGTTCTTAACGAGATTGATTATTATTTTGATAAAATAAAACTAAAAGATACAGCAATCGGCCATGACACCTTAAACACCAATCAGAGAATACAAAGCCGTGACGTCATTTAGTCACAATATGCTATGTAATGGCACAGAATAACCACAGGTATAACTATGGAAGGTCTGGCTTTCTTCAATCAATACCTTTTTTGTTTCTTGACCATATTATAAATACTAGTTCTAGTTGTTTCTTTTATTTAATGATAATTTTCTTTGTTAATAAAGAGATTCTATGGAATTAAAATATTATCTTCATTCTGTATCGTCAGATGTTCGTGTATCGGTTACGTCATAGACGCCAGGAGTATTGTAGCGTTTAAGCGAATATAATTTAATTTGTAAAATTTTAATATTTCCTTCAGAATATTATTGTTTTGCAGAAATATTATTTCTTTTGTATTCAGTAGATGTCTAAAAACATATTGAAAATGAAAATGAAAAGTTTTTATTTCTTTAAGCTTACAAATAAGCACGTAGACAGGTCATATTTATACTATTCATTATTATCAATTAAATTATTTTATAGTTCACTTCAATTTTTTGTCCAAATTGGAGTAGATTTTCAAAATTAGTCATAATGCCTATTGTGTTACTACACTGCATGTTCCTAACCAATAGGATAGTCCGTAGCCTCACTTATAATGCACGTCGCACTGAACTTAGATAAATGTTTGCTTATAGGTGTGGGAGCTCCGCCGCCGCCGCCTATGCCTGGCTCAGGTTGGTATGCTATATAGTATTATGTATAACGCTTTTATACATAATACTATACATGTCAATATTTATGTAAAGCTACGCACAACATAGAATTTCTTACATACTATCGTCGTCGGTGCGATACTGAGCGGCATCTGGCCGAGCATTAACATCATTCCTAAAGTAATTTAAAACGGGATATTTACCATGATTTGACTTTTGAGTTATCCAATATTTCGGCACAGTTTCATGCGCCATGATCACGGAGTAACTGAAGGCACTGCGACTGCGAGTAAGTTTTTATTGGCAGACATACCGATCTACCCTCACAAATATTTATAATATAATATCTCAAAAATCATAACGGATAACTCAAAAATCAATTCATGGTAAATATCCCGTTTTAAATGACTTTAGTGTTAATAACCATGATAGTTTCTAAAGTTTTATTAACATCATTGATGTAGTCATCTATGGAGTATAAAGCCTTCTTGATGAGATTTCATTTTTATGTAATGTTTAAATTTAGTGTTGCTTTAGATGGAAGCTTATTATAGAAGCGCACGCTATTGCCCATAAATGATTTCCCTATCTTATGTATATTTCCCTACCTTATAAGGTTTTTTATGTCTCTGTAATAGTTTTCTATACTTTATATTATAAAAAGGAAAGGCTTGATTTTTTTTGTTTGTTTGTTTGTAATGAATAGGCTCCGAAACTACTGGACCGATTTGAATAGTTTTTTCACCGTTGGGAAGATACGCTATCCCCGGTGAACATAGGCTATATTATTTTTAAAAAAAGTTAGGGATCCGTACAAAAACCATGCGAAGTCGGGAAGGTCCGCTAGTATTTTGTAAAGTTGAAAGTTGTTGTATAGCCATCATTTAGGGCATGCCTCTAATTTAGGATTTTCTAACAATGTCTCGTTAAAAACCTATTTTATACACACAAATTAATATTCTTTTTTTCAAATAATTATTTTATTGATTGATTAATCTGTTACTATTATCGGTGTATTTTCTATAATTCTTTTTGTTATTTTTACACCTCTTTGCAATCTTTTGGATAATTTATAAATGCATGTTGTATCACAATATCTTTAGCTTCTCTCTCACACGCATGCTTACATATTATTATATCTATCTCTTTCTGGTGGTGTTTTAGGTGCGCCTCCGCCGCCGCCAATGCCTTCAGGTTTGTATGTCTTCTATTCGCTTTACTTCTTATTGCTTAAAAATAATTTGGCGTGTTTTAAAAAAAATATAAACCGACTTCAAATTTCATTTCATCACATTTAATTCCTAAATAATTAAAATGGGTTTTGTTTTAAAAGAAGAATTATCGAAATCGGTTGGCATGAAGTTGAGTTATTCGTTCATTTGTCGAGCCACACTTTCAGAAATATTGTATTTAACAAATTCAAGACTTACATGGTTTTCTCATGGATGCCATTGTCAGAAATGGACCAAATTGAAATGATATACTACACCGGAAGCATCAGCTTTCAAATAAATCAAAATCGGTTTACCCAGTCGAAATTTATGAGGTAAACTTAAAGAAAAAAAACACGCTTTAATATTTGCACACCTGCTTGCGGGTTGAGCACATTTGGCTCCACTCTAGTTATAAGACCTGACATGTACCTGTAATAGATAGATAGATAGATAGATAAAACGTTTATTTGGTACTAATAACACACACATACAATTAACATAGAAAAATATACAATATTAAAACAATGAGACAATATTAAACTAAATTACCATAAAACAATTAATAAAACGAGCAATTAAAATGGCTACTAAATTACTTACTGTGGGTAAACATGTGTGTGCCGCAGTACAACAAATACATAGGCCATGGCTTATTAAAACAATGAGACAATATTAAACTAAATTACCATAAAACAATTAATAAAACGAGCAATTAAAATGGCTACTAAATTACTTACTGTGGGTAAACATGTGTGTGCCGCAGTACAACAAATACATAGGCCATGGCTTATTAAAACAATGAGACAATATTAAACTAAATTACCATAAAACAATTAATAAAACGAGCAATTAAAATGGCTACTAAATTACTTACTGTGGGTAAACATTTGTGTGCCGCAGTACAACAAATATGTAGGCCATGGCTCAGCGATATTTTTTGCTAAAAGCAAAAACACTGATTTTCAGCCAAAACCTGAGAGCGAGCAGAACGAGCACAAACGACAACCTAATAATGTGTTCTGCAAATAAATGATTTGATTGATTGGAAAAAAAGGAGCCATGATCTGGATTTGTGTTAAAACAAATACTGCATAATTCTATTTATTTTTAATTTCTCATAAATCAAAGTCATGCCTCATTTTGTGTCTTTCGACTCTCATGGTCAAAGCCTCTTCAATTTCAAAATGCCACCATGTATATCAATGACAAGAAGTTTGTACTAAATAAAGATAATCTTCCAGCAGGCGGAGGTCCCCCACCCCCACCACCGCCTCCAATGCCGGGCGGCATGCGTGGCCCCCCACCTCCTCCAATGCCCGGCATGGGGGGCCCCCCTCCGCCGCCCATGCCGGGTATGGGAGGCCCACGCCCGCCGCCGCCTCCGGGCGGGTTCATGGCTCCGAGGATGGTAAGTTGTAGCTTCCATCAGGTATTATAATTAGTCTATGTTAGTCGTATTCTGGAAGGCGGTCTCCCCTAACTCTCGCCATAGCGTCCTGTCTTCACCTGCATCCAGCATCTGCCAGCAGTCTAGCAGATCGTCATCACGCATGGCGCATGGCGTCCTACACTACGTTTTCAAGTTGCCTATGTTTTATTCCGGCCTGGAACTACATGTATGCATAATTTCAGCCCGATCCGTTTTCGTAATTTTTGCTTGAAAGAGTAAAAATCATCCATCCCATGGGAACTGATTTATGGGATAAAAAGTAGTCTATGTTTTATTCCGGTCCTGGAACTTACAGCAGTTATATTCTACCGCAACCGCTGGGGTAAACGTGTTCTTGAGTGGAGAACATGACTCTGCAAACGTAGTGTAGCATTTATAGCAACATTTTTTATGGATTTTAAGAGTAACCGCAAACTAGCGTACTTACAGATCCAGTTGTCTGATGAGTCCTACTAGTTTGCAACTATAAAAAAAAAAAAAACGTTGTGTAGGCCCCTCCGGCCAGGTGGGATGACGACTTTCGAAAGACTGCGGGTAGATGCTGGATGCGGCAAGCTGAAGACAGGGCGCTATGGCGCTCATTGGGGGAGGCCTATGTCCAGCAATGGACTATCATAGGTTGATGATGATGATATATTTTATATGGGCCGTAGTTTTTAAGTATTTTCCATCCTGTACTAGACTTATGTTGCCTGAAATATATGGATTATTGTTATTATTACAGCCTATACCAGACCTCCTGCCATACGGACTCAAGCCTAAGAAGAAGTGGGAGGTCGAAGGGCCTTTGAAGCGAGCCAATTGGAAGACCATCGTACCAGCTAAGATGTCAGAGAAGGCGTTCTGGGTTAAGGTATGGTAAGGTTTTTTAAATAACACTAAAATTTATAAAAAAAACTATATTGAATGGATATTCATGAATCCATTTTTAACTGGGGTGAATACAGTTTACTTATGATTTGAAATATACAACAAAATACAAAATTCATATATTTACCAACACAACAAAAATGCTTATATTTTACTGGTGGTCCCCTGCACTCGGTTCAGAACCTGTATCGCGGGAGGCCGGATTAGAAAAAGAATTACTAACAATCTTGACTGTAGTAAACAGGGCAGCAGTTCACACTAAGAAAATACTTTAGAAATACAAAATAAAAAAGCAAATACTAAAAATAACAAAAGTAAATTGAAGTGGAAAAACATGTACATAATTTTTTTATAAAAAACGTAACTAGAAGGACTAATAAAAAAAAAATTATAATATAAAATTTGATCACAAGTACCCACACAATACACTAAGAGTAATATACATATATCTTTTGTTTTATGAGCGGTATATGTGTCTAAAGTTTACTAAAAGTGTATTTTATACCTAGGTGAATTAGCTCGGTATGGTGATTATGTAACTCGCGACCGGTTTGCGACAGGCGTAAATTAAGCAATCAGTGCTGTCAAACGTCAATTTTGACGTTGTAGCTGGTGTCAAACTAATACAAAATTGACGTTTGACAGCACTGATTGCTTAATTTACGCCTGTCGCAAACCGGTCGCGAGTTACATAATCACCCGGCAGGTGAATTAAGTTAACGTAGCGAATATGAAAACTATTTTTTTAAGTTTCATGGGACAAAAAACCCATGAATAAACCTCAGTATCATTCTCTTCTCGACACAAAGCGAAATAATCATAAAATCTTTCTTGTTTCTTTTTTAAGTAACGGGTAATTAAATGCTATACATTTAACATAATTTTTTTATATGTTTAAGTAAAGTAAAGTAAAAAATCATTTATTTCTTTAGGCTTACAAAATAAGCACTTAGACAAGTCATATTTTATATATAAATTATTATCAAATAAAATTATTTTACTGTTCACTTCAATTTTTTGTCCACTAGTGGAAGAAGTGAAAAGAAAAGACAAAGTAGTTTAGAAATTTGATTTAAATCTAGATAATATTTTGTAAAAGTACCTGCTCGTAAGTTATACATAATTCGATTGTTAGCTGATTTTTAAGTAAAGAGTTGAGAAGGCAGCACAGCTCTCGTATCTATAGTAGTATGTAGGTACACGCTCTTCTACGTGATGCGTTTAGTAAAAGTAATAATTTATATTAAACTATTTTATATTAGGTAACTTAGTTCTCATGTAAGTGACATTGTGTCTTTTTGAGAATAAATGTCTTTAAACCGAATAATAGTGAAGTACGCGCCTCCCAGGCTCTGTCGCTTTCTCTTTCTTACCAGGGAAAGTAAGAAGAGATAGCAAGTGACGCTTGTACGGAGGGTGGGGGGCGCGTACTTCACTATTATTCGGTGGCCGCAAGCGCCGTTAACGTTTCTGAAGATAGATAGATAAAGTATTTATTTGACACTGCAGCACATTATATAAGGTAACAATAGTAAAAGTAATAGTAAACAATAAGTAATAGCGAATAATGAAGGAGGACGTCATGTTTGAACGCCAGTGCCCGAGATATTCTTGTGCTCAATACATGTACCTATTGTTCTACGAGAGTCTTTTCTTTCCGACCATCACCTGCGCCAAAAACTTCTACAAAATTAATTTAAGAAAATCGAACAATTAGATGAGATGAAATAACAAGTATAAAAAAACCGAAAGAATGAATCAGTGAAATAATCTAGAATCAAACTTCATCATCATCATCAGCCTATATCAGTCCACTGCTGGACATAGGCCTCCCCCAATGAGCGCCATTGCGCCCTGTCTTCAGCTTGCCGCATCCAGCATCTACCGTACCTACTACCAAGCTACTACATACTACCAAATCTTTCGCAAGTCGTCATCCCACCTGGTCGGAGGGCGTCCCACACTACGTTTACCGAGTCGTGGTCTCCACTCAAGAACACGTTTATCAAATCTAACTTAATACCAATAACTTATAAGGCAATCTGTTACTACAATAATTGTTCACAGGTACAAGAAGAGAAAATGGCGTCGCCGGATATCCTAAACGGCCTCGCGTTGAAGTTCTCGAGCAAACCTGTCGCGAAGCGGGGCAACGAAGATAATGTAGATAAGTAAGTATTTTATTGACGACCGATGTGGCGCGGTGGGCGAGGTCCGCCTGCGACGCAGGAGGTTGCGGGTTCGATTCCCGCCTCGGGACAATTGTGTGTACGATCTGCAGATATAATGTTCTGGTCGTTTTCTATGTATAATAAAAATATCTATCTATGTAATGTATTGTATTATGTATATCAGTTATCTAGTACCCATAACACAAGCTCTGCTTAATTGCTTACCTTACCGGGGCTAGATAATGCTGTGTGAATTGTCCAGCATTATTTATTATTTATTTTATTTTATTTAAAGGAAAACCGGAAGCTTCTAAATAACACACTAACAAGTTAATTACTACTAGAAAGCCTATTGATGTTGAGCCTAATGTTGTGCAAGGCGTCCCTACCCTAATTTCCTAAATCTACATAGTATAAAACACAATAGCTTCCCGCTGTCTGTCTGTCTCTATGTATGCTTAGATCTTTGAAACTACGCAACGGATTTTGATGCGGTTTTTTTTAAATAGATAGAGTGATTGAAGAGGAAGGTTTATAAACTATTTGACACATAGATTTCAAAAACTACTAAACGATCGGGCTGAATTTTTGCATACAGGTAGTTCGAGGCCCGGAATAAAACATTGGCTTTTATTTATCCCATAAATCAGTTCCCATGGTATAGAAATAACCTTAAAACGTTCCCATAGAAACAACGCGTGCGAAGATGCGGGCAGAAACTAGTAAGATATAACGGTAGACATGGCAACCAAAGTAAAGCTACATCAGTTCGTTACAAGCTCTTTAATTTATAGTTCATAGTTCAATTATTTATTTGTGATACACAGGTATTACAGGGATGTTCAGACTTAAAATTAAGAGCACTGTGATCTGCCATTAGGCGTACAAAAGTTACATATTTTGGAAATAGAGCAAAAATCAATAATAATAATAACGCAAAAACAAAAAATTAAGAATTGAAAATAATGCGTTTTTCAATTTGAAAATCAAACACGTCTCTATCTATACTACATTTACATAGTAACTAAAATAACTAAACTGTGTCAAAATATTCATTCAAGCTGTAAAATGTCTTACTTATTAAATAACTAAAAAGGTTATATGCATCCTATTGTCTAAGGTTTTTGTGTTATTACTTATCACGTATAAACAAACATTTATAAGAAAAATTGTGTATTTATTTCAAAACAAACACTGAAATTCCAGGGGACATACCGTGAAGAAGGTCAAAAACCTCAAGGTTCTAGACAGCAAAGCGGCGCAAAACCTCAGCATTCTACTGGGCGGTTCGCTTAAACACATGTCGTACGAACACATACGAACTTGTATACTCAAGTGTGATACCACTGTGTTGACAGGCAACGTGTTGGATCTACTTATACAGGTCAGTTCTCATCTGCACATATAGGTCCACTTATTATATTATCCGACAAGGTACATTAATGACAGCAAAGCGGTGCAAAACCTCAGCATTCTACTGGGCGGTTCGCTTAAACACATGTCGTACGAACACATACGAACTTGTATACTCAAGTGTGATACCACTCTGTTGACAGGCAACGTGTTGGATCTACTTATACAGGTCAGTTCTCATCTGCACATAGGTCCACTTATTATATTATCCGACAAGGTACATTAATGACAGCAAAGCGGTGCAAAACCTCAGGATTCTACTGGGCGATTCTCTAAAAGACATGTCGTATGAACACATACGAGCGTGTATACTCAAGTGTGATACCACTGTGTTGACAGGCAACGTGTTGGATCTACTTATACAAGTCAGTTCTCATCTGCACATATAGGTCCACTTATTATATTATCCGACAAGGTACATTAATGACAGCAAAGCGTTGCAAAACCTCAGAATTCTACTGGGCGGTTCTCTAAAAGACATGTCGTATGAACACATACGAACGTGTATACTCAAGTGTGATACCACTGTGTTGACAGGCAACGTGTTGGATCTACTTATACAGGTCAGTTCTCATCTGCACATATAGGTCCACTTATTATATTATCCGACAAGGTACATTAATGACAGCAAAGCGGTGCAAAACCTCAGCATTCTACTGGGCGGTTCTCTAAAAGACATGTCGTATGAACACATACGAACGTGTATACTCAAGTGTGATACCACTGTTTTGACAGGCAACGTGTTGGATCTACTTATACAGGTCAGTTCTCATCCGTTAACGAGGGACGAGTCTCTATACATAATTTAAAGTTACGTAAAATATACTTGCTAGAGTATAATCATAACAATCTAGCTATAAAATTGCCTAACTCCGTAACTTCAACTAAAAATTAAGGTCTTTGGCTGAAAAACAGCGCTGAATATAATATTGTTCAGCACACGCTGAGCCAACCCCTATTTCGGCGCAGGGTCATGGAGGTAGTCTTATTTTATTCTTAATATCACTTTATTATATATTATTTGTGTCGTTTACCCCCATGATAAACTTCTTTGTTTGTGTATTATATGCCTGTATTTTGTACCTATGTCTAAATAAATGTTTTTTCTATTCTATCCTATTCTATTCTATAATGAAAAAAAACTATTTTATTAATTTTTTAACAACATATTACTTACTAAGAACGTGTCCATTTCCTTGTTGTCACAATAAGAAAAGTGCCAATGGCATGTGTTCTTCGAAAGATAATCGGACAATTACATCAATGGAGAAGAATGGAAGGGGGAAATCCGAGGCCTTTATCCTGCAATGGGATCTTAAAAATAATAAAATTGTTCTTCCACAGTACCTCCCACCAGCGGACCAGCTCAAGAAGCTAGCAGAACTGAAGCACTCTCTCGCAGAACTAACAGAGGCCGAGCAGTTCGCAGCGTGCGTCGCAGACGTGAAGCGACTGGTGCCGCGTCTGCGCAGCCTTGCCTTCCGCGAGCATTACTCGGAGGCGTTACACGAACTCAAACCGGTAAACTTATAGATAAAGATACAGATATTTGGCCCATAAACAGGTTGTTTAGACATATACATTCATTTATTTGCTGCTGCAGAACAAAACAAAAACAAAGTATTACGTTTAAGGGCCCATACAACCTCAACTTTGTGTGAAAAGGCTAGACATATGATTTTGCGTTCATAAGAGCGGGACAGGGCATTGCAACGCAAGTCCAAAAATCAAGTTTTAGCTTATTACCTATTAATTAGGACATTATTTGAAAAAAACCGAAACATATAACATTTTTATTTATACTTAATTCTAATACCACGCTTATTGTCAAGATCTGAACTTCTGTATTTATTGAGAAATTTAGGTTTTAGTAAAAATTTAGAGGTAACTTTGCGATTTTTTTCTATCGAGAAAATTTTATGGAATCGTGTTTTCGAAACATATGATCGATAGATTAAGTCCTGAACTTTACCATATATCAATTTCAAAGTTAAATATTCAGTAGTTTAGACGATATGGACATCCGGCGGAGTTGAAAATTAGCAGTTTGAGGTATTATACACTCTTAATAAAAATACCTTAAATAACTAATAACGAAAAAACAATTGCACAAAATATCAAAAAGAGAGACTGATATGTGTTACAGCAGCAAAAAGGTCTCGACTCAGCATAAATGCCTTAGTATATACAAACAAACAATACCAAAGACAACTAGAGCAAACAGCTCAGTCAGTGACCGATCAATCGCCATTCACTCCAGCCTTCATTCCATACATTCACTCACTCAGGGCAGGCCGGCACGCCATTAACATCAGCAAGCAGCATTCAAAAAACATCCGAAATGAAATCGGAAATATCTCAAAATATACGGAAATTTCTTCATAAATTATGAAGAAAATTCCGCATTTATACAGCAAACAAAGTGGAAACATCTGCAGTCTACGTATTGTGAGGTATTTTCAACACACGCCCAAAAAGGTTTCAGTTCCTTTCTTCAATCAAAAAAAAAGGAACTGAAATATTTATTGTATAGTTTAGTTATTTAAGGATTTTCGCCCACAGAATCACTATCATTTCTATATTAAAATCACTATCATTTTTATATTAAATATTAGGAAACTCAAAAATCAAATCATGGCGAATATCCCTGACAGTTTCAAAAGTTTTATTTGTGTATTAGTTTTTACAACAACATATTTCTTTCCCAGGACATAGTATCGGGCACAGCGGCGTGCGAAGAAGTGAAATCAAGCGGGAAATTCGCGAAGATACTAGAACTACTACTCCTACTTGGAAACTATATGAACACCGGGTCGAATAACGCCGGCGCGTATGGATTCGAAATCAGTTTTCTTACTAAGGTAATTTATTCTCTTATACATAAGCGCCATAGCGCCCTGTCCTTAGGGGCTGAATTCTACTAACCAGTGGCTTTACTATAACAATGAATATTTTTTTTGCTTCACAGTAAGTATATTTTTAATCTAAAAGCTAACTTAAACGGTAATTCCGTTTGTCCGTAGGCCTCATTAGTCTCTATGATATAATATGTCATTTCACTGGTTAAGTAGGTAGATACAGTTGACAGTTACAGTTTTAATACATTTACTAGTTAACTGAACTACTTAATTAATTAGTTAAAACAATAAGTAGGTCTACCACGTACAATTGTTGTAAACGAGACTCTTAGCCATTGCTTAACATTTAGACAAAACTGATCTGAATCCCGTACTGACCAGGGTTGCGGGTTCGATTCCCGTTGAAGTCGGAATTTATTTTGGACATTATTAAACTTCTTAAAACGATCTATATTTTAAGCAATAGCCAAAAGTCTCTCGTTCACATTAATAAAACGATTCGTAGCGAGAAAAACGAGTTTTAGTTGATTAGTTTTTAACACTTTGACTGCTGAAATCACACGGTATGTGTTTTCTACAAGTGACTAATATGCGTAAATCCACACTAGCGCAGCGGCTGAGAAAATACAGATCTTTGTGACTCAGCAGAGCTGTAATAATTTTCGAACGAAACGCATGTGCGGCGCAACACAACCGCTGTGTAGAGCGGCAGCACGAATTTTTTAGGTTAAAAAAAAGATCGCAGTCGTCGAAAAAAAATCGCAGTCAAAGTGTTAATGAATGAATACTATATGTTTCAGTTAACAGCTACGAAAGATCTCGAGAACAAACACACTCTGCTACACTACCTGGTTGAAACGATAGAAAGCAAGTTTCCCGACGCTCTGTCCTTCGCGGAGGAAATGCCTCACGTTGACAGGTCAGTCATAAATATCTAAACCATCAATTTTTTACCAATCTAAGTAAATGGGGTAAATACTGTTCTTGAAATATTTACAGAATAGGTAGACAGATAGACGTATTGTCTATCTGTCTAACTATGTATCTATTCTTTTATTGCACACTTAAAAATAAAACAGACAAGCTAAAAGATAATAATACAAGATATGTGACAATTCGGCGGTCTTATCGCTCAAGAGCGATCTCTACCAGACAACCGTGGACTAATCCTATCTATATTAGTTATACATTAACTTTAAAAATAAATAAAGTCTGAGTAATAGGGTAATAGGGGTGTAAAAATAAACTTTAATTGTCGTTCTTTGATTTCAGATAAGCCTAATTATAGTTTGACCGAAACCGCTGTACCGTGCCTGAGGTATGCGAGCGGCGAGACGGGGGGGAAATATGCCGCTCCGATCCATCAGTCTGCCGTCAACGCGTACACTTGCTTTTTTTTCCTCGGCCCCCACCTCGCCGCACTTTCCTAAGGATTGGTACAGCGGTTTCGGTCAAACTAGATAATAAGCTACCTACGTATTCAATTGTACCTAAGTTGGTTTTTCATTTGTACTAAAATAAAAAATTGATTTAAGAGCAACGCTTAATTAAATACAATAACCATCTTTTATATCTATCCTTTCAGGGCTGCCCGAGTATCTATGGAGAACCTGGTGAAAGCGCTCAAGAAGATGGACAGCGACATCCGAGCCTTGGAGACCGACCTGAACAACTCGCGCGTGCCGCAGTGTCCTGACGACTTGTTCCACGTCACCTGCACTGTATCCTTTATTACTACTTATATAGACTAGCACTTTAGCGCTCTTTGACAGGTATTGTCGATGTGGGAGTTAAGACCGCCACACTGAAATGGAAGTGGGCGGGGCACATTAGCCGAATGCACCCCGAGAGGTGGGCTAACGCTGCAACACCCTGGGTCCCGGAAGGAAGCCGCGGGCGAGGTCGGCCAAGAAAGCGCTGGCGAGACGACCTTAACGCCTTCCTCGGAGATTGGTGGGAGATCGCACGTGACCGCACTGAGTGGAAAGATTTGGGGGAGGCCTTTGCCCAGCAGTGGAACGAAACAGGCTAAATAAAAAAAAAATAAAAAAATAAAAATAGACTAGCAGCTAGTCTACTAGCTGCGACCGCCAAGGCATTTCTTTATTAGTTTACCAACACCGTAGAGTTATTTTTGTTCGTCCAATTAACAATAATCATTGATTTAGTTTATTTGTTAAATCCATGTATTTTTTTATTTTTTTGACGACCGATGTGGCGCGGTGGGCGAAGGTCCGTCTGCGACGCAAGAGGTTGAGGGTTCGATTCCCGCCTCGGAACAATTGTGTGTACGATCTGCAGATATTTGTTTCGGGTGTTCTGGTCGTTTTCTATGTATACTAAAAAATATCTATCTATGTAATGTATTGTATTATGTATATCAGTTATCTAGTAACCATAACACAAGCTCTGCTTAACTTAGGGCTAGATAATGCTGTGTGAATGGTCCAGCATTATTTATTTATAACACAAGTTCTACTTAGCTCGCGGCTAGATGATGCAGTGTGGATTGTCCAACATGAACTACATATATTCGTGGCGATCAGCTTAAATAGGGCAGATTATATAGACTTATTATATATAGACTAGACTTATTATAGATAGACTTATTATTTTTTATTAAATTGATAGTTTTTATTACCAATATGTCCCTAACCAACCGTTCAGGAATTCGCAAAAGAAGCTCGCTCCCAATGCGACCTCCTACACTCAATGTACAAGAAAATGGAAGCGCTCTACTCGGAACTAGCGGAGTACTACGTGTTCGACCCTCTGAAGTATACGCTGGACGAGTTCTTCAGCGATATCAAGACCTTCAAGGACTCTTTTATGGTGAGTGATCAACCTTAACTAACTTCTACATTATGTACATGTATATGTACATAATGTAACTTATAACCATTTATGTGTCCTCGTATTTTTTTATTTTATTTATTTATTTCCACCGTAGGTACACAATGTTACACTTGATGTCGTTAAATACTATTTTAAAAGACAAATAACATTTTTATTCTATAACACACTAACTTTTGACAAAGGAAACACCATAGGACATTGTGCAAAGAAAAGCAGACAGACATGCCTTCTTAAAAAATTTAAATATAATTCATTTATTATAAATTGTATGTAGATACGAGGACACATAAATGGTTATATGTTATTATTTAAGTTTGTCTGTTAAGTGTTTAAAACTCGAGTTAAAATCACTGATCACTTTTCAAAATTTTATTTAAAAATACACGTAAAACACATAGGAAGTAAACGAGCCTTCATACGGTTGTATCGCGTCGCGGTCAGTGTCGCACTGGTTGGTATGGGCGTAAATATGCCGAGCAGCTTGCTAATTCTATGTCGACTTTGGTTCTCTGTCGGATGTATTCGTCACTAGCGGACCTTCCCGGCTTCGCACGGTTTTAGTACGGATCCGTAACTTTTTTGAAAATGTAATATAGCCTACCGGGGATAGTGTAGCTTCCCAAAGGTGAAAGAATTTTTCAAATCGGAGCAGTAGTTTCGGAGCCTATTCATTACAAACAAACAAACAATAAATCAAAAGTTTCCTCTTTATAATATTAGTATAGATGAATCATATCCTTCAGAGAAACTCGAAAAAAATAAGGAGAAAAAAGTATATCTTTTGGCTATTTAATTTATTTTTATTTGTCTTATCAATATTTTCAGGCGGCGCACCACGAGAACGTAGTCGTCCGAGAAACGGAAGAGCGAGCGAGACGGGCGAAGGAAGCGAGGGCGCAGGCCGAAAAGGACAAGAGAGAGAGACAGCACAGATACAAGCAGTTTGTGGACATGGAGAGCGCTCAGGAAGGAGTTATGGACAGGTTAGCATACATACTTAAGGTTAAACGAGTCAACAACGGTGCGAACTCGTTATAAAAAAATATGATATCTAAATTCTTTATTGCACTAGGTAAAACATACTTATGTACATGTAAAACTTAAAATCATGAGGGGCTATGGCAAAAGCGAGATATGACAAAAAAGGTGTCAAAAGTTTACCGTGTGTTATACTCAGGCTTTTTGTTTGAAGGTGGCTGGATCATAGGCATTCTAAGCTTTTTTTAAAAAAAAACCGTTTATATATGGAACAAAAACAATGCTAAAAATTAAAAACGATGTCATCTGCAGAAGTTTAACCCTAGCTCACTAACCATATTTTCTAGTAACGTTGTCACAAACCATTCGTTTCTCAGACTACGAAATAAAACTTCAATAAAAAATCAATCAAGTCTGTGAGGCGACGATTGAATCCCAAACAGAGCAGCGTGCATCCGCAATGAGTGTTTGCGGGTCACTAATTATGCGAATAAGGAAGGTACTAGAAATGGGCGGGACGGCAGGGGCCGGGAACTTTCTACAACAACAAATGCGCGGGGTACGCGTAGTCTAATACACGAATGGTTAGTGAGCTAGGGTTAAAAACTGTCGCAGAGTAGCTATGATATATAAATTTAGCCGTCCAAAAGCTTATGATGGTTTTATTAAAGTAATATTTGATGGGGGCTAACGTTTTTTTGTAGGCATTTGATATTATGATGAATAACCAAGTATTTGTTTGTTTCAGCTTGATGGAGGCATTGCAAAGTGGATCAGCGTTCAGCAGAGAACGACCGAGGAAGAAAGCTAACCCAAGAGTGGCTGGAGGTATGAAATACACCTATATGTTTAAAGTATTGATTTGCAATCTTAAACAGTTTGGTCCGGGAGCCAGGTACAAATTTGGTTATTTGACCAAATTTGTACCTGGCTCCCTAGCGAGCGAAAATTCGTAAAATGCATTAGGGATTAATATTATGAATACTAGTGACCGTCAGCTGCGACTCCGTGGGTGGGTTTGGCAATGGCAGCGATGACGACGTTATTCCCATGGAATAAGATTCAAATCAGAAATTAAAATTCGCATATTCCAGAATTCTGCATTCAGGATTCGGAGTCGCAGCTGACGGTCACGAGTATTCATAATATTAATCCCTAATGCATATTACGAAGTTTTGCTCGGGAGGGACTTGGTCATGAAAATCTGTCTCTGGCTCTCGGACCAAATCTAACACAGTTAGTGAGAATATTCACTTATGTTTTACAATAGATATCATCATCATCATCATCATCAGCCTATAGCAGTCCACTGCTGGACATAGGCCTCCCCCAATGAGCGCCATAGCGCCCTGTCTTCAGCTTGCCGCATCCAGCATCTACCTGCAGTCTTTCGCAGGTCGTCATCCCACCTTGTCGGAGGGCGTCCTACACTACGTTTACCGAGTCGTTTACAATAGATATCGGCCTGTCTTATCTGTGGGCGCCGGATCGTAGAATCAGCTCTTTTGTGGATGGCTAGCCGGATTACAATCGCTGATTTAAGCTCTGCACTTTAGATTAACTTTAGATTTTAAAGTGTTGATTTGCAATCTTACACTTTGTGAGAATCTTCACTTTTGTTTTACATTAGATGCCGGCCGGTCTACCTATTCGTCGCCGGATCGTAGAATCAGCTCGTTACAATACAATAGCTCGGTTGGGGATGGCTAGGCAAATTACTAAACGAACGCTGATTTGTTGGGAATTCCTTATTTATTTCGAGATGGCTATGAGACGTTTAGCCATTTTGTTACCGTACTTAGGTACCCCCGAATACTCAAACGCATCTCAGCACATTTAAAGCCTCACACGGAAACTGTGGCCGGGCCAAAGGCGTAGGCGGGTTGACGACTTTCTGACAGATTTTCATTGAAAACTGTCAAAAAATGACTACTTGAGACGTGCTTAAATCTAAGATGCGTTTGAGTGTTTGGACTTTACACACTTGCACGTTTCCTCTTAGTTTAAGTTCATTATGTTCTGTGTAAGTCTTATAAAAAATAAAAAATAATTCATTCATTCATATCGTTGAAAGTTGATCTTCAACGATCGGTATATACAATTAATTTAATTCCATCGTTTTGCAATCGGCTTACCCATTATACAAACGGGCTGATTCTACAATCTGGTGGTCGATATATCTATGAAATTCAGAGTGAATCGCACATACTATTTACCATCACATTGGCTGCATGTTGAATACGCACCAATTCAATAAGCCTCTATGGCGACCCCAAAATCGAGCGGCGGAAATAGAATGAGACAGTTACTCACTGAATCACATAAAATGGGTTACATTTAGGGCACAGCTTGCAAATAAAAACAGGAAGATTTTAGATCTCACTGAATCACATAAATTGGGTTACATTTAGGGCACAGCTTGCAAATAAAAACAGGAAGATTTTTAGATCTCACTGAATCACATAAATTGGGTTACATTTAGGGCACAGCTTGCAAATAAAAACAGGAAGATTTTAGATAGGGTTACATTTAGGGCACAGCTTGCAAATAAAAACAGGAAGATTTTAGATCTCACTGGATCACATAAATTGGGTTACATTTAGGGCACAGCTTGCAAATAAAAACAGGCAAATTTTAGGTCTCACTGAATCTCATAAATTGAGCTACAGCTAGGGCTCGCAAGAACGAAGATGATTTAAGACCTCTCGTTCAAATTTAATTAACACGTTTTGCATCACCTTTTATACTAATTATTGACCAAAAATAGTTACCGCACACCTCACTAACCAATTATTTCAAGTTCCATTTAAAAATGTATGGCGTGAATGAAATAAATCGCCCATGCGCTGGCGCGCAGTTTTTATGGAATTAAAAAGTTCCTATGAAATATGTATCCCATTTAGGCTACCCTAGTTTTTATCCACCATATTGTATTATGCACCCTACCCCAATGCAATAGAGTTTATTCTTTTCACGCACACTAGTAGAGGATTTCACAGACGAAGATGGTTTGGTCAGTGCAATACTACACCGTATAGAAGGTATGTTTTAACACTTTGAGTGCTGAAATCACACGGTATGTGTTTTCTACAAGTGACTAATATGCGTAAATCCACACTAGCGCAGCGGCTGAGAAAATACAGATCTTTGTGACTCAGCACAGCCGTAATATTTTTCGAACGAAACGCATGCGCGGCGCAACGCAACCGCTGTGTAGAGCGGCAGCACGAATTTTTAGGTTAAAAAAAAGATCGCAGTCGTCGAAAAGAAATCGTAGTCATAGTGTGAAAAAACGTTTGAAACTTCAATGTTTTACACTTCTTATGTAGTGTTTTTGTCCAGTAGTTTTTAGATTTTCAATTACAACCAAGCTTACACATATTTCCTCGCTATAGAATAAGAAAAGATTCTTGCTGATAAATTAAATCAATGCAGGGAAGTCACAAGCAAGCAATACACTGCATTAGATCCGACCCTATACCTTACAAGTATAGGGTGATTCATTTGGAGGTACTTTTTTAAATTTAGAAAAGAAATTGATAAAAACAAATTTAACGGATAATTTTTATTATTATACAAAAGATCTATTCTTTACATTTATTTTTTAAAGATTATTTGATTCAGATGTAATCGGTAATCAGTAATATTTATTCACATAAGACATGGTACATAATACATTGGTGGAATAACACAGTAGAGCTGCATATCTCGCCCGAATACAGGCACGTGAATATAAAGCTGCATTGTCACCCGTGTCAATGGAGCATTTAATGCTGAACCGGTAGCCTATTTGTGTTCTCGCAGTTAATTTTTATAAGCTTTATCCTGTTTCGTAATTGAACAGTCATTTTTATTAGTACCTACTTTAAAGTCATTTAAAACGGGATATTTACCATGATTAGATTTTTGAGTTTTCCATTATTTCGCCACAGTTTCAT
Source organism: Eupithecia dodoneata (assembly GCA_947044415.1). Lineage (NCBI taxonomy): Eukaryota > Metazoa > Arthropoda > Insecta > Lepidoptera > Geometridae > Eupithecia > Eupithecia dodoneata. The sequence continues at coordinate 3,396,247 of OX345683.1, read as the reverse complement.
GTGCAATGATCACGGAATAACTGAATGCGCATGAAACTGTGGCGAAATATTGGAAAACTCAAAAATCAAATCATGATATGGTGTTAATAACCATGTTAGTTTAAAAAGTACCTACTTTGTATTGTTTTATACGTTGAACATTTTCTATTATATTATTTAAAGTAGCATTATTTATATCTTTATTTATGTATAAGTGGTTTCAAAATACAGATAAATCGTGGCGCTGCGGCCGGCAGATGAGAACTCCACAAATAGAGACCTACAGACAAGTCCACTCACAGTATTGATGCTTTTGATGTTGTTGTACTAGAATAACTATTAACTAATAAGAACAGACTTCAAAATCTTAATCCAACATTGATTTCGACGATCGATTTGTTCAATTTGAAACTTTAGATTAAGTTTCAAATTTACGAACTGTTGCCTACATCGGCAGAAACTACTTAATTAATGAGTAAAGTCAGGCAAGTTTAGCTATTTGAAACAATTTCGTTATTTTATTTACTAGATACATTATTTTTTTGATCTTTCCTTCTTTCTGCTGATATTATCTCTCTAACATAATAATACTTGAGTTTTCGAAGCTTCTAGATGTTGTATATTACAAAACAACGGTGAAAACTAGTTTTAATACCCTTCCTTGGGCAAAACTAGTTTTGACGAACCAATCGGTCCAAACCTTATTTTATGGAACATTTCATGTTGCAAATAATTATTTGTGAACTTTGACTCAGCAAGCCCCAAATATGATGTTAACTAAAATCATAGTTGGGTCACCATTAGAGGCTCCGTAAAACCTTCTTAGTATGTGTAAAAAAACCTATGTTTTATTTTTTTGTTAGGGTGTCACTCTAGCGCGCCGCCGTCTCCTATTTTATCTTATTAAGGGTCCGGCGACCCTCGCTTGCAAAAACCGCTCCGAATATCGCTGTCCCTGTTTAACACTTGCGCCGCGCCACATGCGTGCGCGATAGCAATATTAGCCGTTCAAAATTTGGTTTGTTCCGTAATACCAAAAATTATGACTGAAAACTTTTTGTATTCTTCACAAAGTATTGTTATTCTGTAACTAGACAATATAAGCTATGTTCCTTAATAAAATGTAAGATATTGATGTTTTTAATACGAAACAAATAGCAAGAAAACTTGTCCATTTTCGCATAAAAATGTGCAAAATGAGATTGGCTTTCATTTCATTTTAGGTAAGTATTTTGAAGAAAAAAAAACTATTTGGGAACCTAGATAAATACTATTTTAATACAAATAATGCAATATTATAGTGGAAATATGCTTGAATTAGAAATAATTTTGGTATTACGTTTGTATGAAGAATTCGTCCCTCGGAGGCCCCTTAATACGATGAATAACGATATTTTAAATAATCCATTGAGCAGTTTGTGATACGTTTCAAAAGCCTGGCTCTATTTTATCTCATTACCATGATCTCGGGCCATAAAGTGACCCGGTCCTTTGGAAGGCTTGCGTGGGGCCGAAGCCAACAGCACAGAGGCCCTTTGAGAAGTTAATCTAAAGGCGATGGCTACACATAGCGGGTATCATCCTCGGGTGCACAATATGATACACCCAAAGATGGTATCCGCCAGGTGTAGAGACTATTGCAAAGAAAAATGAAAGAAATAAGACCAGGCTATTGTGATGGATGGATGGACTGGTTAATCGGACTATAGGGGAGATTGCGGTTTATTTATCTTATTATTACGTTGGAAAATTGAAGAAAAAAACTTTTTCACTTACAACATGTTCATGTGTTCCGTAACTGTCAAACATTGACTGTTAGGCGCTACGATGTTCGCCGGGTCAGCTAGTAGTAAGATAAATAGGTGGCGGCGCTAGTTTGTCTAGCCTTAAAGAAATCCTTTCATATTATATATTTCCTTAAAAAATATCTATGTAATGAATTGTATAATATGTATCAGTTATCTAGTACCCATAACACAAGCTCTGCTTACCATGGGGCTAGATAATGCTGTGTGGATTGTCCGGCACTGTTTATTATTTCATTATTATTTATAAAAGTCGCCACACACAGAAACCGTGGCCGGGCCGGAGGCGAAGGCGTGCGGGTTGTATCATACGAATTTATATGAAAGACTACACATACGCCGCCGGGCGGTGGCGGCGCGGTGCACGGAAATTTGTATGAATCAACCCGCACGCCTTCGCCTCCGGGCCGGCCACGGTTTCTGCGTGTGGCGGTTTTTATAGCAAGTACTCTGAAGTCATATAAATGCGTGGTGCTAAAAGTAGTATTTTATCCAACAGCTGAACGCAGAGCTCAACTGAGCAGATCAAGGTCAAGGTCTGGTCTGACGGGACCAATCACTACGCGGGAGCTTACCAAGTGAGTTGTTATTTATATATCGTCTGCCTAAAGTGTGCTGTCTTCATCAGCCTATGGTGGTCCACTGCTGGACAATGGCAGTTAGGGGGCATCCATTTATTTCGTGAGGTAATTTTGGCGAGTTTTCGACCCTAGCCCTCTCCCCTTGGTGAGATTTCGACTTCCCCTAATCTCACATGAGATTTTTGATTTCTATACTTAAATAGGAACTTCTAACATTAAATACAAAAAACTTACATAAGATTTATCGAGATCACCCTCTCTCCACGTGAGATTGGGTGAGGTTTGGGTTACCCCCCCCCCCACACCCTCTCTCCACGTGAGATTGGGTGAGGTTTGGGTTAACCCCAGCCGTATCTTCTGTCGTATTCAACATCTGCCAGTAATCTAGAGCAGATCGATATCCCACTTGGCTAAGGCAGCCTACTACTTTTGCCGAGTCGCATTCTACACTTAAGAAAAAGCTTTAAACTGAGGTAGTTATTAAGATACCGCATCCAGCATCTTTATTAATCTCTATGGCGCAGCAGGCGAAGGTTCGCTTGCGACGCAGAAGGTTGCGGGTTCGATTTCCGCCTTGGGACAAATGTTTGTACGATCTGAAAATATTAGTTCCGGGTGCTATGGGTATTTTCTAAGTATAATAAAAAAAATATCTATGTAATGTATTGTATTATGTATATCAGTCATCTACTACCCATAACACAAGCTCTGCTTACCATGGGGCTAGATGATACTATGTGGATTGTCAAGCATTATTAATTTATTTATTTCTTTGTTTCAGCGAGCTACTCAGCAACGCGTGAAATCTCAATGAAATTATATCGTAATGGAAATCAATTTCTTCAAGTGATACTAGTGACTTAGATTATGTTACTCACTTCTTCCCCAATGTATTTTTTACCGACTACGAAAAAATAATGCATATGTTCGTCTATTTCTCCGTCATTTACAGATTTGGATGATACTTTTGCAGTTATATATACAAATACAAAAAAAAAATACAAAAATCTTTATTAGAAACAAGAGACTTATAGTATATACAATTGTGGGCAGACTGCCGCAAAAGTTAAAACTGTATATATTGACTCTCTACAACTGCAATCATCAAAATCGTTTTCAAACAGTTTTCAAAGTTCGAAAATCGATTTATTTACGAAGGATTAATATGTCCCGTAAATATAATTCAAAAAAAATAAATTTAAGGTATTCAAAGACGAATATAAGTTTTTAAAAAAAATCAAAATTATGATATGTCATAATCACTAGCCTACCATACCATAGACACGTTTATAGGGACCTATTTGACAGGAGTAAAACTTCTCATTCTTATCATCAGCCTATGTTAGTCCACTGCTGGACATAGGCCGACTACGACGAAATAAAAAGTATGGCATAATTTTTACTCCTGTCAAATTCCTAGTCTATGCGACATCTGAATTGACACCACTACCACTGTCAAAGTCTGAATGATTTTAGCAGATTATGACCCGGAGTTTATTGTGATATATGTACGACAACCTTAACGCGTTAAGATGCTGTAGTGCCTAAACTTAAAATTAACGGAAGCCATGCTAATATTGATAATAACGTCTACAAATTTGTATACACATTTTTGCCTTTTAAAAATTGTACTTCCATTTTTAACTAATTTTAAGGGTAAAAAGGCTCCATTTTTCATGATGTTTTTTATGCTTTTATAGCTATCAGAGCTTTAGCCCGACTGTGAAGGGAGGGTGATGTTTTTTTAAGGCTAGTGTCCTAAAAAAATCTAAGTCCGTCAGTTAGATTATTAGAAGATATTCGACCCGTGTTTTTTCTTTTTTCAATTAAACAAAAAAATATGAAGATATAGCCAGTTAAAGTTCCGCGTGACGTCACGTCTCGCTACACGTTTTAGCAAGTAGTGACGTCACGAGCGCCCACTCCTAAACTTTGACGCGCTTTATTTTTGTAAGTATTTGTTTGATTGACAAAAGAAAAAATACGTGTCTAATATCTTATGATAGTCTAACTGACGGACTAAATAGAAACATATATTTTTTACCCATCGCGTAGATAAAGATTGGGATTGGAAGTGGACAATCAAGTATTTGACGACTGTCTGCGAAATCAAAGAACTATGTAAAATGTGATAAAACTGAAAATGCGTTTACTTAGAATGCGTAACTGAAAATTATTAGAGAAATTTTTATAGATAATTTTTACGCAGTGGGTTTATCGTGTTTTCTAAAGTTCATTATCAGCCTATATTAGTCCACTGCTGGACATAGGCCTCTAAATACTTAAATAAAACAATATGCTGTATAAAATGAAAATAGTTTCATAGATTTTTTTGTGAATCTCATCGGATGCAGCGCCTCGTGTAAAAGAGAAACAGTGAAGGTCAAACGTCACTTAAGGGTAAACAAGTCAACAGCGCGAACTTGTCGGCAAGCGAGGCCTAAATGTATGTTATACCTGACACTTGAGAGATAGTGAGCGAAAGAGCGCGCTAGTATGAAATGCTAGCGCGCTCTTTCGCTTTTGACTCATTCCTAAAACGACCGCGTAAAAAAATGTGAACAGACTTTAGCATAAGAGTTATTATATACGTAGAAAAACTATTGAGTGTTTATTTATTAAGTAAATTTATTTCATCTTGAGAATAACTAAACTATGTCGGAACGGGCTTTATTGTAAGTTTTGAAAGTTATGAACATACTAGTGGTTTCTTTTTCACTTCTTCCACGGACAAAAGTATGAAGTGAACATTAAAATATTGTAGTCATTAATAGTATATTATGATTGACTTGTTTATGGCAGGCGTCCGCAATCTCCCCTATAGCCCGATTACCCAGTCCATCCATCCATCACAATAGTCTGGTTTTATTTCTTTCATTTTTCTTTGCAATAGTCTCTACACCTGGCGGATACCATCTTTGGGTGTATCATATTGTGCACCCGAGGATGATACCCGCTATGTGTAGCCATCGCCTTTAGATTAACTTCTCAAAGGGCCTCTGTGCTGTTGGCTTCGGCACCACGCAAACCTTCCAAAGGACCGGGTCATTTCATGGCCCGAGATCATGGTAAATAGTATAATATATATGTAATATAGTCAGGGGCTATGGCGCTCATTGAGTGAGGCCTATGTCCAGCAGTGGACTGATAATGATGATGAATAGTATAAAATATGACATGTCTAAGTGCTTATTTGTAACTTTTTTTGATTTTCTTTCTCCGTATATTATTTTCGTTGTATTTTTCATATATATGTATACTGTCTTTTTTACGGTTTTGTGTACATGGAATGGCCAACATCAAAATAGTGTAGTACCCTTCCACGTTTGTATGGAAAGATCGTAAGATGAGCGACTTGTTTTACCTTAAGGTAAGTTTGTTTAACCTTAAATTTTAGGCTCTGATATCTATTATTGCAATAAAATCAGCTATGAATTTATGTGATAACGCTTTAATATGTAATTAATTGATAATGTCACTCATTCCATGAAAATTAATGTGTTTTTTAAAAACTTCATTGGAAACCGTCCAGTAAACGTTCTACGTGTAGATCGTTACGGTCCTTTACGCACATTAAAATGTATTATTTTACTTAAGATTAATTTTTAAATATACGTTCCGTTTTATCATTAATCTCCTTGTGTGTTTTTTTCTTGTACATTTTGAAATATTAATTATCTACTCAGTAATTATCAATGTATAAAACTGTATAAAGATAAAGTTTATTGTAAAAACAAGGACTCGTCATCATTGTAACTTTTTTTTGGTAAATACTTAACATTTTGATTGCGATCTTTTTTTAACCTAAAAAATTCATGCTGTCGCTCTACACAGCGATTGTGTTGCGCCGCACATGCGTTTCGTTCGGAAAATATTACGGCTGTGCTGAGTCACACAGATCTGTATTTTCTCAGCCGCTGCGCTAGTGTGGATTTACGCATATTAGTCACTTGTAGAAAACACATACCGTGGGATTTCAGCAATCAAAGTTTTAAGTAAATATATTAAAGTGTTTGTTAAGGCTATAATGTAAAGTAGGATGTATTGCGTAGAGTTATTATGATTATACAATGTAAATATATTTTTGTAAAATGTTACATTTTTAATTAATTATAATGTTTTTTAAAATATGTATGGTTTTTTTATTTCTGACAGTGACTTCCCGCCAGGTGGTTATGTAACTCGCGACCGTTTTGCGACAGGCGTAAATTAAGCAATCAGTGCTGTCAAACGCCAATTTTGACGTTGTAGCTGGTGTCAAACTAATACAAAATTGACTTTTGACAGCACTGATTGCTTTATTTATTATTTTTTATTTATATTCGACACCTTATTTGCGATGCTATCATGAGACGGACACTGGCAGAATTGCGTCAATCCAGACGCAGAGCCATCTCAGCCAAGATTTTAGTAGGCAGGACTTACCACCATATCTTTAGTCGTTACCTCGACCACGATTAATTCAACCTCTACTCAAACTCCAAAGGCGCTTCGGTATGCTTGATCGTAAAAAATCCCTTCACTCGAACTAATCTTAGAAAATTTTCTCATACAAGTGAAACATTTATTTGGTACTAATACATACAATTAACATAGAGAGATACAATATTAAACAACAGTACAATAAAACAATTAAAACTCGCTATATTATATAGCTGAGGGTCATAGACCTCCCCTAATGAGCGCCATAGCGCCCTGTCTTCAGCTTGCCGCATACAGCATCTACTTGCAGTCTCGCAGGTCGTCATCCCACCTGGTCGGAGGGTGTCCTACACTACGTTTACCGAGTCGTGCTCTCTATTCAAGAACACGTTTACCCCAGCGGCCGTCGCTTCTTCGCGAGATATGGCCGGCCCGCTGCCACTTCAGCTTGCTAATTCTTAGAGCTATGTCGATAACTTTTGTTCTTTGTCGGATGTATTCGTTACGAATCCTATCCTTCAGAGAAACTCCGAGCATGGAGCTCCTCCGAGCGAGGTCGTCGTATAAGTAAAAGTAAAGTAAATATGTATTTATTACATCAAATACATGTAAATAGGGTACATAGGTGGTGTATGTTTAAGACACAATGTATTTCTACCTTGTGGCGTGCAAAATCTGGTTACAATAATTGTCACTTAATTTAAATTTGTACATACTCAGTAAATAAATCGCATATAATAATTAATAAATTTAAATAAAATTGATAAATAATAAAAGCTAGAGATGTCATTTGCTTAAATCTAAAAAATATTTGGCAGTCATGAAATCATTTCATGTATACAATACAGCATTTAGCTTCTTTTTAAGGCGAAATGTGTTTGCTTTTTCGAGACAAGGACGAAGGAAACAATTGTGTGTACGATCTGCAGATATTTGTTCCGGGTGTTCTGGTCGTTTTCTATGTATGTATATAAAAAATATCTATCTATGTAATGCATTGTATTATGTATATCAGTTATCTAGTACTCATAACACAAGCTCTGCTTACCATGGGGCTAGATAATGCTGAGTGGATTGTCCAGCATTATTTATTTATTTATTATAAATATGAAAGTTTGGATGTTTAAATGGATGGTTTGGTTTGTTTTCACGCCAAAACTACTGAACGGGTCGGGCTGAAGCTTTGCATGCAGGTTTATACGAGGCCTAGAATAAAACATAGGCTTAATTTTTTCTCATAATCAGTACCCATGGGATATAAATAACATTCATAAAGTTTACATAGGAGAAAGTGTGCGAAGCCGCAGGCAGAAACTAAAAAAACTTGGTGCTGGACTGGTTATCCTCTGCATCGCCTAGAGTCGAGTACGTAGCGTGTTGCTTGTGCTGCTATCTAGTTGTGATCTAGTCAAATCAGGATGTAGTCAAGCTTCTACCCGTGTTAACTACTAGGTAGAGTACATATTAGATAGATTTTTATTTTTTTGTCTTCCTAAACAATCCAAATAAAACTATTACAAGAAAAAGACTAGCTGCGCCCCGCGGTTTTTCACGGGTGGAAATCTATGTGTCAAATGGTTTACAAACCTTCCTCTTGAATCACACTATCTATGAAAAAAAAACCGCATCAAATTCCGTAGCGTGGGTAGTTTTATAGATCTACTAGGGACAGACAGACAGCGGCCAGCGACTTTGATTAAGACTATGTAGTGATAAAAGTAAAAGACATTAAAAAAGCTTAATACTAGGTATCACAAACTTCCAAATGAAATTTTTGAAATTTTCTTTGTTACAAGGAAATAATAGTAAAATAGGTGGCGGCGCTAGTGTACCTCGAGGATAAAATCTTTAATCGTAAACCTGACTTTCTGTTAGAAACGACGAGACGATGACTTATCGAACAGATGTTCGGACATCATACAAACATTTGTCCTTCAGCCGGAATCAAACCAGCAACCAGCGTCTCTGGCGAAACTATAAGATAGCCAGATGACGTTGAGTTAATGTATTAATAGATGTAATATAGATCTAAACACGTCGCAAATAGCGGCGGGTGTGGCTTGGCAAGACTGGCGCCCCGCCTTGTTCCACCCAGTTCTTATTAATGATGTTTATGAATATTCTCATCATACGTACAAACTGCCAAAATCACCGAGAGAACTACCTCTCACACTGTTTCAACCGGCCAGTCATTCTGCCGGTCTTGCCTCCTTTTCTCGCCTTCACCGCGCGCAATTGTTCCGAGGCGGGAATCGAACCCGCAACCTCCTGCGTCGCAGGTGGACCTTCGCCCACCGCGCCACATCGGTCGTCTAATATTAGTGTGATGTGATTTAATTTTTTTTATCGTTGTAGAAGTATCGTTGGTGACAGAGATAAGCAAGAAAACAAATGAACGGTATAAATTATTTTTTATTGGCTCCATCTAGTGGGAACTTGTTGCAACCTTATAAAATTAATCGTTAAAACACTGGACCCACTCATTAAATTTTTTCTACAAAGTATTATGTACAAATTTGCAATGACTGGAAAACACGATTTTTACACTATTTACATCGACTACGTTTATCAAAAACTACACTAGGTAAATTCGATGTATAATGTTTGCAAACAAACCGCCATAGGTTGAGGCTGAGCGGTCTTCTGGCTGCCCCGTTACTGCAGCGCCTCAGGGATGTTTGCGGCGGCGCGAGTCGACTGTTTTCATACCACCATGCGCAAGCGCGCCGCCTCCCTGGTGCGCAGGTTGCGGGCCAGCTCCAATACCATTCTGGCAATGATAACTGGTAGACTGCCCGTACACCAGGCACTGTTGAGAACGCCACCGCCACCAGCAATCCTTTTAGTTTTTAAGATTCTTTTGTTTATTTTCTAATATGAGTGTAAATGCTTGAAATAAATACTTTATTTTTTTTACCTACTCGTACTTAACAGAAAATTCACTTTTTACTACACAAGCCAATATCATTGCATTTATTTTTCATAAAAACTGCCAGTATTATTAATTTCTTCTCGTCGTTCATAAGAGGTGACTATGGCCACCCTTTAACAGTAAGTACTGTTTTAAAAAAGTAATTATTTATCAGTCAGTGTCTTTAGTAGATAAAGCTTGTACTATACATCGAAGTCTGGCTAAGCTGTTTATGCTGCACGATGAGTTATCATCTGAAAGAAAAAAAATAGTTTACAGTTCATCATCATCATCAGCCTATGTTAGTCGGTGTTATGAGTAGTCTAAGATAGCCCACTGGGACAGCCTTACATAGCGCCCTGGCTTCAGTCGCAATCAGCATCCGCCATCAATCTTTCGCAGATCGCCCTACGGTCAGTGGCGTAGCTATCGTATGGCTGAGTGGTGCAGTGCACAGGGGCCCTGGAGCTCAGGGGGCCGTCTGATCAAAGCTTTGAAAACATAGGTTCAGCCAGCTCCTGAAGCTAGAAAACCATATATGTATATTTTATTAATGATTTTATATGAACATGAACAATCACAGAATTCTCCTTTTATTGTTTGGTTGGTTGAATAATGCATCTATTCTCATTTATGATGTTCATTGCTACGTGGAAACTGAAAAGAGGGGCGGTGAGGGTCCGATTCTTTCTCTATGCACCGGGGCCCTAGTCCACCTACGCCACTGCCTACGTTTGCTAAGTCGCTGTCTCCAATAAACAAATTGACGGTGAAAGTAATCTTACTATTTATAAAGGGTTTTTCCTTATCTGTCCTTGATTCCTTACTGCTTTGCTGTCGAGGTATCGTCACGGGCTCTATGTAGGCTTTGCAGTCGGATTCCAACTGTAAACAAAATAATTGCAAGATAAGGATTCAATTGTCATCTATCTACCTATCTAACCAGCCGGTAACACCCACTGCTGAGTGTAGGCCTCTTCCTTATCTCTGTACCCCTGGCGGTCCTGTGCCAGTCGGATCCACTGCTTCCCTACAGCCCCACAATGTCGACTGACCATCGGGCAGGTGGTCTGCCTCGACGCGACGCATATCCCTAGGCCACCATTCGGTGACTGCTTTGTAATTGTCATAGCTTTTAGTAATTACATCTATGTTAAGTGTCTAAGTATTGGTATTAAAGTTATTGAAATCTGTAATCCAAATCTGTGAGGTACATTTGTGTATAATCAACTGTCTGCGTCGTTGATAAATAAATACAAATGTAAAAAACAATGTCAATACATGTCGCTTCCCGCTGTCTGTCTGTCCCTAAGTAGCCTTAGATCTTTAAAACTACGCAACGGATTTGATGCGGTTTGTAATAGAAAGAGTGATTCAAGAGGAAGGTTTATAAACCAATTGACACATAGATTTCTGCGCGGGCGCAGCTAGTAATAGGATAAAATAGGTGGTGGTTTGCCACGGGGTACTTTAAAGCGAAAGATGTTTGGGTGAAAACAACGAAACATTTAAGTGTGATAAATCTCAATAATAATAATTACCAGATCGGTCTGAAATTTTGAAATGCAAACGCGTGCGAACCAACATACATAATTTATACAACATAGATAATAATTATAGACAATCTTTTAAGAATGGATACAACGGGTTTTTATCGCGTTAATTTACCTATTTTTCTTTTTTTGCTGTTTTTTTTACCAAGTGAGGGTAGTTTCAAATAAACTAGCCCCCGCTTCGCTGAGGCGGTAACTCCAGTACTCCAGTCATCCCGTGACCACGACAGAGTGTTAACCTGTTGAAACGTCGGGAAAAATAGGTAAATAAACGCGATAAATACCCGTTGTATCGATACTTATAATGTGTTCAGATCGCGTAAGTATAAAAAATATTCAATCTTTTAACACTTTGAGTGCTGAAATCACACGGTATGTGTTTTCTACAAGTGACTAATATGCGTAAATCCACACTAGCGCAGCGGCTGAGAAAATACAGATCTTTGTGACTCAGCACAGCCGTAATATTTTACGAACGAAACGCATGTGCGGCGCAACACAACCGCTGTGTAGAGCGGCAGCACGAATTTTTTAGGTTAAAAAAAAAACGCAGTCGTCGAAAAAAAATCGCTGTCAAAGTGTTAAGATAATTTTGGTCTCAGTCCAAGCTTATCACGCGGCCCATCTACACAGGAATAGAAACAAACCGACAAAGCAAGCAATTAGACATGTTTCTGTGTATTTCTATTTATTTCTGCGCACGTGTACGAATAAATAATGCTGACTTGGATTAATCGCAATTTAACTTCGTGACAGTTGTACAGTCGGACGAATATTAATAAATCTAGAACGTAAGCTCTGCTTATTTTGGACAGAAGCTCTGCTTGCTTTTGCATAGATGTTCTATGAATTGTTCTGCAAAAGACAGCAAATATAGGTAGTAGGTAATATTAGGACTTGACTTCTTTGTATTCCGTTTGTTTATTCTATGCCTGTATTTTTATCTGTGTCCAAATAAATGTTTATTCTATTCTATTCTATGGCAACATAAAGTGTCTGATTTCCCCAAAAAATTAAAATAAAAATCTTTTATTTTGAACAGCAAAAGGATCCATAATTTGTAAATATAAAAACCGTTCTGTTGCGTCGTTGGTCAGTTTATTGTAATCCAAAACTCATTTAAACGGAATAGGTACGGCTTTTCACCTGATTTGATTTTTGAGTTTTCGAATATTTCGATTTTTTACAGTTTCATGCGCCATGATCGCGGAATAACTGAAGGCACTGCGAGTTAGTTTTTATTGGCATAACATACCGATCTACCCTTATTCACTTTTGTGTTAATATTTTCAAGATATTTTCAAAAGTTTTATAATTGCAATCCATTTGGATTTTTCTGTTCCAGTCATTAGGCCTCATTCACGAAGACGCGGGGCGTTGAGCGGCGCGGCCCGAACTGAATTCAAACATAATGGCGTTGTAGAGTGCATTTACGGAGAAGCGATTTTACATTCGTTTGTTTGAATTTGAAATGCAGCGCGCTATTTGCGCGGAGTTCGCAGATGACATCGACGCGTCTCACGCGGAGGATCCGCCGCGGGCGCAGGAATATGCGCCCGCGGCGGATCCTCCGCGTGAAGAAATTCAAACAAACGAATGTCAAATCGCTTCTCCGTAAATCCTCCTTCGTTCCTTTACGTGTATTTTTGAAATGTATATAATATTTTTCGCAGGAGGGCGTCCTACACTATGTTTAACTCAGCGGTTGTCGGTTCTTCGTGAGATATGGCCGGCCTACTGTCACTTCAGCTTGCTAATTCTTTGAGCCCTTTGAGCTATGTCTCTCTATGGCTTTGTTATTCTGTCGGCTAATTTCGTTGCATATCCTATCCCATCCTTCAGAGAAACTCCGGGCATAGCTCTTTCCATAGCTCGCTGAGCGAGTATGAACTGGTGGACCAGCCCTATCCTGAGTATCAACATCTCAGCTCCGTAGGTCATAACGGGTAGGGCGCACTAGTTGAAAACTTTCGTTTTCAAGCATTGCGGTATGGGGGACGAGAAGACTCAGCGTAGTTATCCAAACGCTGCCCAGTCTAGCTGGAAACTCCTCTTAGCCTCCTTCTCGAAATTGTTTTTACTCAACTGCAGAATCTGCCCAAGAAAACGACCTGCACATCTAAGTGCTTCCATTTTAGCTCGTGTGTTATTTTAGCTCCATACATAAACTATTATAACAGCAAATAAACACTATATAAAATACGTTTCGTATTAACCGAGTCACAATATTAGCTTCTATTTCTGCGCGTCACGGAACGTCGCGGTCTCTTGATTTGTTGGCTGCACGCTGGACGCTTGGCGAATCTACTTAGTTGTACTAAATCCAGCTTATATATATACAGCTATTTGTACTGGCATAACTTGTACCAGCTGGGCCCCACGGCTTCGCGTGAAAATCTATGTGTCAAATGTTTTATAAAAACATTCCTCTTGAATCACTGTGTCTGTTAAAAAAAACCGCATCAAAATCCGTTGCGTAGTTTTGAAGATCTAAGCATGCATAAGGGCAGACAGACAGACAGCGGAAAGCGACTTTGTTTTATACCATGTAGTGATATTTACTGACATATAATGTACTAGCTGCGCCCCGCGGTTTCAACTGCGTGGTGATAGATATTTTGGATAATATACAATAGATATATCTTTATAAATTGTAGCCTATGTGTTATTCTGATGTATAAGCTATTATTATTGTAAAGTTTCATTAAAATTCATTCAGTAGTTTTTACGTGAAAGAGTAGTAGTTGCGGGTTCGATTCCCGCTTCGGAACAATTGTGTGTACGATCTGCAGATATTTGTTCCGGGTGTTCTGGTCGTTTTCTATAATTAATAAAAAAAATATCTGTCTATGTAATGTATTGTATTTATGTATATCAGTTATCTAGTACCCATAACACAAGCCCTGCTTACCATGGGGCTAGATAATGCTGTGTGATTTGTCCAGCATTATGTATTTATTTATATCTGCAGATCGTACACACAATAGTTCCGAGGCGGTTTCTTCGTAAATAAAAATGTCTTACCACATTCGCTGCCCGCAGCGCGGCTTGCAACCGCTCTATATGCTGTATAGCAGCTCTCAGTATCTCTAACTTGGGCAGTCGGCCGCTGCCGGCGCGCGCTCGTATCCTTAACTCCTCGAATGCCGCGTTCACCTGAAGAAAAATGCTACTTAGTAGTGCAAAAAGGTTTTTCTCGTATTTCGATTTTACTACTTTCTACCCGCGAAAACGTTAAAAGGTTATTTATATTTCTAGGAACTGATTTTAGATAAAAAACTAATTTGGTAGATACTAGACACATAAGTTATGAACATACTGGTGGTTTCTTCTCACTTCTTCCACTGGTGGACAAAAAATTGAAGTGAACATCAATATAATAATGAATAGTATAAAATATGACTTGTCTAAGTGCTTATTTGGAAGCCTAAGGAAATAAACTTTCATTTCATTTCATAGAAAACACTTTGATAAACCCCACATTTTTTTGGATGCGTTGTTCTTATGGAAACGTGAAGAGTTTATTTCTATCCCCAGGAACTGATTTTACATAAAAAGTAGGTACCTATTCTATAGTTTATACTATACTAGGACTCCACATGCAAGATTTCAGCCCGTTTCGTTCAGTAGTTTTGGATGTTTGCAACCTCTTTACAGCCAAACTACCTATTGAACAAATCGGGCTGAATTAATTGAATTTAGCATAATAATTCTAGGCGTGAAACAAAATAGGCTACTTTTTACCCATAACTCAGTTCCCATGGAATATAAATTAACTTAAATCAAGCGTGCGAAGCCGCGGGCAGAAACTATTCGTATAAATATAAACTATTACACAAGCAAACCCGTAGACTAAAGTTAGTCATTGAAACTCATAATCATTAACGATTCTCCTATTCATTTATGGCGACGACAGAGTTATTTGATTCCTTGTCATATTTTTTACATCAAAAAGTGTTCAGCAAAAAAAAACGAATAAATCATAGAAATATGAATTTACGATGATAATAAAAGTTAGTTTTCAGGAAATATTGTTCTGATTTGTCTTGTTTTATTAAAATACACAACCTCTTTCATGTTTTCAAGACATAAATTAAAAATATCGCCAAGTGTGAGTGAATTGTGCTCGTGGAGTTCTTTTTGTAAAGTTCAAATTCAAATGTATTGGCAACATAGTTACGGGTATTGATTGTGGTACATTCTTACTTAATATGTTTGTACTTGCATATTATTATTAGGTTTGTGTTTCTCATTTCCATGATCTCGGGCCATAAAGTGACTCCTCCTTTGGAGAGCTTGCGTGCGGCCGAAGCCAACAGCACAGAGGCCCTTTAGGAGAGTTAATCTAAAGGCGAGGGCGTCCTTATTATTAAGTAATATTACTTAATGAGCATAAGGTGTTACACGTGTGATTAAATGTTCTGTGTTTTACAATGTTCATCGTTTTATGGACTGTGTATGTGTATGTACATATAGGTGTGACCGTGTGAACATGCTTTGTCTGATATAAATGTCATTTTAATGTAATCACTAATACGTCTTACCGCTTCTTGCTTTATAACTCTGCAATAATCTGGGGTTGGATATATCTACAGGTCAATTTGACGAACCATATCTGGGAAATACCTAACAATATAGCTATAATGAAAGACAGCAAGACTAACTCAAAAGAGCTAGAGTAACGGGTAGGTAGTTTATCCCCCTGGATGCCCAGAATTACCCCATTTCGGCTTACTACACCTTTCCGTAGCCCGAGAGCAAGCAATATCTAACGACGGAAAGTCGAACGTAGAGTCATTTTCGATAATTTTTCTAATACATCTTGTTGTTTTCCTGGTACAATACAATAAAGTCAACCTAATAATTACTATTACCTAAAATATTGTCTGTCTATTTGGAATGTTGTTGTACTGAACCCTAATGTCGGCCATGTTGGTATATTTTTCCCGCTAAAACGGGTCGCCTGATTCAAATGAGCCGTGTCTAATAAGCGCGGGCTAAATCTGTTTACAACGACAGTTTACTAAATAGTAAGAGAGAGTCACATTGAAAAATATTACTTTGTTGTATCATGTCGTGTAGTTTTCTAAGCTGATACTTTCGTATAAAAAACTCACCTGAGATGTAAATTACTTACATTATTCAATTTTATAAGATGCAAAAATACCTTTAACTACTGAGATTTAAAAAAAAAAGCTGTTTACTCGTTGGCTTCATTTTAAGGCCAGGGATTCCGGATACACAATTTTTTTATGTTTGTAGAGTCAAAGATTAGCTGTAGTTTTTATGGCAAATGTCCTTAGGTATTCATAAAAAGCTTGATAATATTTTATGTTCTGAAATTAGGTGTGGATTTATTTATATATATCTGTTAAAGGGCTTTGAGCTAAACTAATCATTTGTAAGACAACGAAGAGAAAATTTATCGGTCTAGCAACTTTTAGATCGAACGCACACTTCGAAACTTGGGAATAAAGATATCTCGCAATACAGGTTATTGTGATATTACTCATTTGTTAATACTACAAATGAGTAATACCACAATAACCTTGGTTTTATGATTTTTATTGATTTAAATACAAAATTTTGGAGAAACTTACGGCTGGGTTAACATAAAATTATGCATATACTTATAAACTTTATAGAACATGCCTGGATAGACTGGATAGACAGCATATGTTTTTTACGAAAAGTTTCTGCAGATATATTTCAAAATGGCATGATAGGTTACCAACCTATCATGCTATACAGTAAGTTGATGAAGTAGAGTTTTTTTTATTTTCTTCTAATTTATTTATTTATTTAATTAATTAACACGGTTATATAAACCAATTACATTAATTAATAGAAAACAAAATTACATTTTATATTACATAGTACAATAGTTATCATTACATATTAATTCATAAACACATAGAAAATTTTAATTAATTATGACGTTCACAAAATAAAAAACACGCTCTCAATAATTTAGTCCACCTAGTAAGTATTGTATATTTTTTGCGTAGGTATGTAAAGTAGGTACTTAATTTTGAATTCTGGTGCGCATTGTGAAAGTGATTGATCGGACACATTGACAGTGACAGTACATCATAGACAGACAGATGTCATGTCAAAAATACGAATGCTGATAAAAAAACCTCGGGTGTCCGATCTAATAAAGTGAAAATTATTGGTTTAAATTGTAAATATTAACTTTAATTGTCGTTTCTTTGTTTTTCAGGTAAGATAGATACCTAATTAGATTATAAGGATTACTTGTATTGTACCTAAGTTGGTTTTTAATTTGTTATAAAATAAATCTTTTTTCAGAGCAACGCATTATTGTTTAATTAGATACCATCAATCTTATAGGTACATAACCAAACCAACTATAAAACAAAGTTTTTCGTACATTTACACTAATTATTCTTTGATTGACATCAAATATATAAATAAATAAATATATAAATAAAAAGATAAATAAATAAATTGTCAATGCGCGTGTACCATAGAGTCAAAAATAGCATTAAGACAGTCAATAAACATGTGAAAATACGACGGACATCTTAATTTCACATAAAAATAAATTTATTGCGTCCTCTCAAAGCTTTATTTTATTTTTAAATGCTTGTAGTTTATCGTTTTGTAGTAGTTAATATTATGATGGTAAATAAAGCTGTCAAAAGTTATGTCTCGTGTGTCGTCCGCTTTAAATTTAAAGGAAATGGCCTTTTACTTAATAAGAGATATGAAATAAATGTTTCCTTGTGAAAATAGAATAGAATATGCACCTATTTTGTTTTCGTTAGACTTCAAGATTTGAGTTCGTTTTTTGGTTGAGATCGCTTGAGCGATAAGACCGCCAATTGTATCATTTTACATTGTTCTAGTATCCAAGTGTGCAATAAAGAACTATCTATCTATCTATCTTCTTTACCTAGGAGTAGCAAAACTTATAGTCATCATTAACCTATAATAGTCCACTGCTGGACATAGGCCTCCCCCAATGAGCGCCATAGCGCCCTGTCATCAGCTTGACGCATCCAGCATCTACCTGCAGTCTTTCGCAGGTCGTCATCCCTCCTGGTCGGAGGGCGTCCTACACTAAGTTTACCGAGTCGTATGAAAAATGATCTAAGCTCAATCAATTCATTTATCTCTCTGGTTTGCAAGCGTACTGGGGAAAGTCCGGCCAGGTCATCCCACCTGGCCGGACGGCGTCCTACACTACGCGTGCAGACTCGCAGTCTCCACTGAAGAACACGTTTACCCCAGCGGTTGTCGGCTCCTAGTGATATATGGCTAATTCTCTCAGCTATGTATGTCGATAGATATCGTCAGCTTTAATACCCACCGATCCTATCCATCCAAAGGTTGCCTGGAAGAAATATCGCTCTTAGCGATAAGGCCGCCCATTGTGCATCTGTATCTTTTTTTGTTTGTTCTTTACTGTTTGTTTTCTGTGTTTGATGTGCAATAAAGCGTTTTTGTGTTGTATTGTAATTGTAACCAGGCCCTACCCTTTCCCAATATCCATAAATAGTAGACCGTCCATAATCCCGGACTCACTCGGATTCCCTGGATTCCCGTAATCCTTGGTGCGTGACAAACGAACATACATTTTATTTATATTATTATGTTTCTCAGACGCTGTCAGGCGCGGGCTTAAAGAGTTAATTCTGATTCTGTATTTTAGGATGATTCTGGTTTGTTATTTGACCTCTTTGGTGTTATTTGTTTAAAGTCTTGGGTCAAAGACAACAGTGGCTGATTGTTATATTCTCAAAAATACATTAATTCGTCAACTTAAAATAATATCATTAATTCATCAGTTTTGGGTTTATACTAGTAATTTTTTTGTTTTTATAGTGGTACAGTATACGAGGTTATTTTTTGAGACGAGACAGTAAGGGCAGGTACCTTAACCGTTATAGTTACAGGAAAACGCTTTTATCCATATTTTTTTTAGATATTCTGAACTGCATTTACAGATTTTGGAAAAAATGTAGAGTCAGCAAGAAAATGGTCATTTTATACAAAAACTTTTTTGATGCCAAGATATGTATAGATATATATATAATATTATAACACGGCTTGCTATCTTAGTTTTTCCGAAAAATTTCAGTTTTTAAAATAGTTCCGTTTCTATAGAAAACATTATTGTAAGCCAAGAAATAAAGGAGTTTGAATTTTTAATTGAAAGAAAGATGAAATAAATTTTATTTTCAACTACAACCAATCACACAGACAAGAACTTAAAATTAGGTATATTGTGGATTGTAGCTAAAAAATTAGGAGTCGGCATTAATGCTACGGGTACTGGAACCAATACACGCAGCGCTGATCATAGATCTGAATTGGTATCTACGTGTTTTTTTTTTCTTGCATTTACCTGCGTTTTTAATAATCTACCCTAATTGAATTACTACGTAGGTACATTCGGTTACTGACGCGAAGGAGTAACATTGTTTTTAGTTAAATTAGTAAATGTACGAGTCTACTGTAGGTATCTACCTACAAAATATAAAATAGTTAGCTTTTAGATTAATAAATACTACTGTGAAACATAAATAAAATGAAATAAAAATATGTATATGAATTCTGATAGATCTAAGACTTAATTATCTAACTACACTAAACAAATACAGCACACGACTTAAAAATACTTAAAAGTAAATAATTAATAATATAAATTGATCTAAACAAAACAGACATTTCTAAGTTAATTTAGTGTAGGTAGATCAAGCCGTGTGTGATGTATGGTGCCGTGTTTCTGCGCTATCAGAACAGGTTCCTGCTCAGCTGAATGTTGCGAGTAGCCCCACAACGCTGATTTTCAGCATGTATAAACGAAAAAATGTTATAATAAAGATCAGATACGAAAGTCCTAGGGTGAGACGCCATATACAAGATTGACAAAAGCGTTCCCGCGTAAAATTCCCTTTTAGAACGTCAGCGCTAATTGTCATTTGTTTTTTTTTACCTCCCAAGAGACAGAATGTCACAACACATTATGCCTCGCCTCCTCGCGGCAAAGTGAGAGTTCTTGTAAAGTATCAAGTATTTATTTTTAGTTTAAACGCATTGACACGTGCGATTAATCTATTTGGTTTTGATACTTAGAAAGCTTTTAACTTTTTTGAGATAAGTTTATGTTTTAAAGCTGTAAAGTTATTTTATGAGTACTTAGTGTTTAAGGATAGGTAAAGATATCGTATAAGTTTTCTGTTATTTGTGTCATCATCATCATAAGTTAGTGCAGTGCTGGACATAGGCCTCTCCAAATGAGCGCCGCCGTTTTATTGTAGTAGTTATTTTTTATTGTACCTACATATTTTCTTATATTAGCGTGCAATATAGTATTTTCTATCTATCTATCTAAATCGAACCCACAACCTCCTGCGTCTTAGGCTTAGCTTTTCCGGCTGCGCTACGAGTCGTAAAGTTTACCTAATTCTTATAAAAATACGAGATCAAAATCAAGGGGTATTAAAACCTACTTTTCTGAACCTCCGTCGCTCTCGCAATTCGGCCACTTTTCTGCGGTCCACTGCTGTTGTCTTCCTCTTACAGGCCTTGCAACAAAAGCTCTTTTTAGCTTGGGGCTAGATTATATAGATGTCCAAAGGAAGCACAGCTATATGAGTACAAGATAACTGTCCTTTAAATAATAATTATGTTTTTTATTCCGAGGTAAACACACAACCTCCTACGTCTTAGGTGGGCCTTTGTCATATTGACATAATTCTTATAAACCTAATTATTATTAATATTATTTAGTTTTAGATTTCTATCTACTCGGTTTCGGTGTCCGGTGCTACGAGTATCCTAAA
This sequence comes from Eupithecia dodoneata, assembly GCA_947044415.1. Taxonomy (NCBI): domain Eukaryota; kingdom Metazoa; phylum Arthropoda; class Insecta; order Lepidoptera; family Geometridae; genus Eupithecia; species Eupithecia dodoneata. Next base: position 3,375,181 of record OX345683.1, on the reverse strand, counting down.
CGCACTTGCCTAAGCTAAGTGCGTTTCAGTGGAGCGTTCTACTCTTGCAAAAACTTCCTCACAATTTAAGTATTTAAAATTTGGTACTGCTTTTTGGTGAAGGACGTATTTGTGCTTCGGTATATCTAAAACTTCTTCTTCTGTATTATCATAAAGAGATCGAAATCAAGGAGTATTAAAACCTACTTTTCTCAACCTCCGTCGCTCTCGCAATGTGGCCGCTTTTCTCCTGTCCACTGCCGCTGTCTTCCTCTTACAGGCCTTGCAAGCCCACGCCAGGCATCGCCTGCTAGGTCCTAGCACATGCTGGATGTGGTCTTCCTCTTCTTCTTGATCTCCTTTCGTTTCATTTTTCACCTGGCAACATTCTTTGTTTGTTTCCTTTTTGTTGTTGTTGAACTGGTAGGTGTTGTAGCTCATTTTGTGTTTTTTTTTTCAGTCTAGACGTTGATCACTGAGTCAATTTAATGACTTGATGAATGTTTTTTTTCATTATGTAATCAGTTAATCACAGTCACTATCCTTTTGAATTGATACTTAGGTACCTAAATCCAAGATTGAAAACTGAACACCCACAAAAATTTTACACACATTAAAACACAAAATAGCTATGTAAATCCCATCTAGGTACATAAATCTTTTCAAACTTTTACAATACTTTCACTATTATATTTGAGAACACTTTATTAAATGTTTTAAAATTATGTGCCACCTTTTTATGCACAAACTATTTAACTATAAACAAATGAGTCTCAATGCCCATTTTAAAAATCGAACTATGAACTTGTCACTGTCAAAAATCCCGCCAAATTGTCCTGCCCGCGCGCGCCGCCGCCTCTTAGACGACACTGGATTCCACCCTCTCGAATTATACAAAATATATTTGCTATTAATAAACTTACCGCTCTGAAAGCCGCCAATTTATTAATGTTTAGATTGAAATTGATGCCGCCCATATATCGGGCGTGAATTTGTAGTGATGAAAAAGCTGAGACGTTTTTATTCGAGCTTCTAGTTAGTGTTGTCTATCGATTTTTAAGAGAGCGACATTTTTTCTTCGTTATTTTATTGGTTATTTTCGTTGTTTCCTCATAGTTGGATAATCTAGGGCAAATGCTTTGATACAATCTCGCTTCCTACTTTTGTATAAAAGTGGATAGCTGTTTGTTGGTTGTTTGATTCACGAGTATTTAAATGAAATTGAATCTTTTCATTTCAATGTATGAATATTGAATGAAATATAGTAACTAATTGGTTTATTATAATCTTGTAGTTTCTTGGTTGTCTGATTCATGATAATTGAATCTTTTCATTTCAATGTAATGGATATTATAGGTACATTAGGTTATAGGTCGGATAGCCCGTTCCTCAAGCACTGCAACCAAGTAATGATGAAATAATCACTTCCATCATTATTTTTGCACTGTTTGTAATAATTTACATTAGTTGTCAATAACTAACATAGAATTAAGTAATATTTGCTACTAACATGATATCGACCTAAATTTAATTTTAATTATGATTTGTCGTTGGCCCAAATAAATGTTTTTTTTTTAATTTTGTTTTTTATAGGTGCATTTCTTGTATGAATAATATATATTGTTTTATTTCAATGTATGAATAGGTATTGAATGATATACCTATAATATAATAACTAGGTAATTGGTTTTGTAGATAGCTACTATAATAATTTATCACTAAAGGTTGTGTTAGCTGTTTGCTTTCCCCTGATAAGTGTAGGTAGTAAGTATTTACTATTTAGGTACCTACCAAAATTAGAAATAGCTTTTTTAGTTTTTATAAAACTAGGTATGTAAAGGCCATGTCTCATCTACCTATTACCGTACCTGTATTTAAATAAAAAAATAATAAAAAAAAAATATTTCAGATTAAGTACTTACATTTTCTTACAGCTAACTTATCCTATTCTAACTAAATCAACATAAATTAAAAAAAAAAAGATTAAGTAGTATGTACCGTAGCAAAACAGTCTCTGTTCAATCTTTTAGATTGAAATATTCCATCCTAAGGTTGCCTGGGAGAGATCGCTCTCAGCGACAAGGCCGCCCATTATATTTCCTTTATTCTATTGTTTATTCCTGTATTGTTTTCTGTTTTGCGGAGTATAATAAAGTGTTTTCTATCTTCTATCGATATTTTACTAATTTATTTTTTAAATATTTTTAAGACGAAGCAACCGAAGCCGCGGGCAAACGTCTGCATGCAATAACATAACTCTTCTTCACGATGTGGTTGTCGTACAAATAGCCTCGTTTGGTTTTTATGGGGATTTATGATAAAAGTGGGACATTTTCAGGACATTTGATGTGCTCTATTTAGTACGTACTATGCCGAGAGCTCAGTAGTTTTGGCGTAAAGAAGTAACAAACATCCATCCATCTAAACATCCAAACTTTCGCATTTATAATACGAGTTTCTGCCCGCGGCTTCGCACGATTTCATCATCATCCTATGTTAGTCCACAGCTGGACATAAGCCTCCCCAATGAGCGCCATAGCGCCCTGTCTTCAGCTTGCCGCATCCAGCATCTACCTGCAGTCTTTCGCAGGTCGCCATCCCACCTGGTCGTAGGGCGTCCTACACTACGTTTACCGGGTCGTGGTCTCCACTCAAGATTACGTTTGCCCCAGCGGCCGTCGGTTCTTCGCGAGATATGGCCGGCCCACAGCCACTTCAGCTTGCTAATTCTTAGAGCTATGTCGATAACCTTGGTTCTCTGTCGGATGTATTCGTTACGAATCCTATCCTTCAGAGAAACTCCGAGCATAGCTCTTTCCATAGCTCGCTGAACGACTTTGAACTGGTGGACCAGCCCATAACTGATATACATAATAACAATACATTACATAGATAGATTTAACTCGTGTATGTACCCGTGTCTATTTAACTGGTCAAGTGGTCAGTCTGGCCTATTAATAGCACGTCACACATGCATGACAGTTAGACCGGGTCGGTCGCCGCGCATGCGCCGTTGTGGGGTGGGGATGCTGGGGGGATAGGGGATGGTGTGGAGTAGATATTTAAGATAAATATTTTTGACTTATTTTTCGAAGGTAATTATGATGGTTTTTGGTGTAACTATGACGTTTGGGCAACAGTAACAGGTATGCTGAAATTTTGTTAATAGCTTGTCATTTTGCTAATATTTTGGTAATCTTGAGAACATACTTCTATCTCGGATTCAGCACATAATAAATACCCATTCTTGTTTTGAAGGGTACCCTTCAAAATTAGAAAAAGAATTTGTAATTTATTGTTATAATTACCCATCTCTTGATTTATTGAATTTGTGTACGGTAGGTACATAAAAGAAAGACCTTTAGATGGCGCCAATGTCGCTGATCCACACTTATAATATTTATTATAACTTTGAAATGAATAATAACACTATTGGTAAAATTACCAAAGAAATTATAGAATTATTTATTATAAAAATTCTCTACTTAGATTTCGAACTATTTTGTATTTTTCTTGTTATTTCGTAATGTATTTTCGTTGTTTCCTATGTATTATTTATGTTTGACATATAAGAATATTTCTTATTGATAAAGAACTGAACTGAACTGAAAGGTGAATTAAATGATAATAGGTAGGTAATTCAATATTCGTTTATGAAAACTGACAAACAATTTACACATTATAACACAAAACAATACACTATATCTACACATAATAACACAAACCACAACACAATAAACTTACAATTATAGATTACAGACCTTTCCTGCAACAAATTTTGGGGTACTAGTGCCTACCAATTATTTTATTACACTCTACCAACCGAGTATAATTTATAAGTCAAATTCTATTGGTAGGTATAAAAAAATTAAAATATCCCGAAGTCTACTCCACCCCATCCACTGTCTTACGTTAGTTCATCCCCAGTTTTTGGGGTGTGATCAGCAATCCGAGCTCCGCCATTTAAATTCTATGAAACCCTATTTTTCTATTCAAAACCTTATAAAAAAACACAAAAATACTCCGCGAAAGTGTTTTTCCATTGTGATATTAAGAAAAAACTGAGTGACGTGTTAAAAAATTGGATTTTTATTATGGAAGGTGGGTAACGTATGGATTTTCTGTTTCGTCTTTATCAGGTCATATTAGGCGATATGGGTATGAAATGTCATCACGGGCAGAATACAGATATTTAAGAAAATATCGTAAGCAAAGAAATATGTTTTCAAGCGAAATGTTAGTATATGAAAAGGGACAACATTGTTAATTAATATATACAAATAATTTGTGTAGATAATAAAACAACTGACTTACCTTATAGAACGCTTAAAACGAAACCAGTGCCTAAAATAAATTTACCCTTCACACTTATTTGTTTTTAGATATTTGATTGTTTGGTATTTATTAATAGGGAATTGAAGAAGTGTGGTATGGTTTAGAGAATTTGATTATTTACTAAAGCGTTATCTAAAAACTAAGTTTAAATAATATTATTATTGTCGTCGTATATCGTGTATAACGTTATTTCTATGAAGTATTTGATTTGTTTTGATCTACTTGACTAACGTGTTAACAATTCGTTTTTTTTTTTAAACACTATAAGACTTCACGCAAAAAACTATAAAAAAATCGAATTATTTACAGACTAACGTATTTTTTTGTCTTAATTTAATTATTAAGTCTTTTTATGTGAAAATTTGCACTACAACCTAGAACTAGGAATGCTGTATTGAGATAGCCATATAAGGTTGTATATCTAGGTATGTAATGTATTAAAGGTAAAGATTTTTATTTGTCAAAGACATGTGTTATGTAAGGTAACTGGTAATACACATTTCGTGGATCCAACATACTTTACCGTTAGTCGGTACGAGTATGCAAAAATATTCGAGAGAATGACTAATTTAACATGAACTAAAATTTATAATTGAAAAAATCGTCAAAAAATTTATTATGTATCAGTCATCTAGTAGGTACCCATAAATATCACAAAATTTGGTTAGATTGAGGCTAGATAATGTGTGGATTGTCCAGTATTATTGATTTTTCGTTTCATAGTAACAAAGTCGTATAAAAGTATATGAGTGATACACTCACGAATCGATCTGAACTGACCAGCTGTATTAACTTTAGTTTTGATTATTCCTTCGCCTGTGCCACAGATGTCGTCAAAATAAAAGAGAACGAGTAAAAACATACCGTCGAACATGTTCTATGTTCCACATGGTTCCACTGTATGTTTTTAATGTATGTTCGACGATTTCCGACTTCAACCGATACTTATGGACCTCGTATATACAATGTGTATAGTCGAACCTTGATCAAACGAGATTTGCGAATACACGACATATATTTATCGATAAAAAACAAAAAATAAAAAATTATATGTTACCTATCTCACAAATAAAGCCGATTTAATAATTTTTTTAATGAAAACTAATTCATCTGGTTTTTTCTTCGTGTCTTTTTGAGTAAACGGTGTATTTTATTCAAAGTAGTCTCATTTGAAAGCTAGATAGTTAACCTAGCTAATAAAAAAAGAAAAAAATACAATTTCGGTACATTAGCCTAGTAAAATCAATATTTTTTTAGAAATTTGCATAAAAAAAACGATTTTTATTTTATTTTTGATCTATAACTTTAAAACTAGGTTATTGAGGTATACTTTTTTGCATGTTGTATTAAACTTCATAATTTAATCTACAAATCCTCCAAAAATTATGAGTCTATCTCTTTTCGTTGTTATGTTATTCACCATTGAAAATAGGTACTTTCTGTCTTGTACAAAGATCAACAGGAATATCAACTGATTTAATCTACATAAATTATAAAATAAAACGAGGCAAGATAGGAAGAAATGGAATGAAGTCTTTGCCCAGCAGTGGGATAGTAACGACTGCTTAAGATAAAGTTTTTGTTTTTTTTACTCTTGACAAGACAGAAAGTACCTATTTTATATGGTGAATAACATGAGAAAAAAAAGAGATAGGCCCATAATTTTTGGGGAATTTGTAGAATAAATTGTGGAGTTTAATATAACATGCAAAAAAGTACACCACAATAACTCAGTTTTAAAGTTACAGATAAAAAATAAAATAAAAATCGTATTTTTTTGCAAATTTCTAAAAAGATATTATTTTTACTAGGCTTATGTACCGAAATAGTATTTTTTTCTTATTTCTTTAGCTAGGTAAACTATCTAGCTTTCAAATGAGGCTACTTTTAATAAAATACACCGTTTACTCAAAAAGAAACGAAGAAAAAACCAGATGAAGTAGTTTTCATTAAAAAAATAATTAAATCGGCTTTATTTTTGAGATAGGTAACATATAATTTTTTATTTTTTGTTTTTTATCGTTAAATATATGTCGTGTATCCGCACATCTCGTTTGATCAAGGTTCGACAATACACATTGTATAAATCTAGATAATTTACGTAACTTAATCTACTTTTATCTGATTTATATTTAAAGAGCGAGATTCCCTAACACAGGTATTTCTTTTACTGAAAAGGGAATCTCAAACACTTTATTATGGTACATTAAGTAATTTTTTTTTCTAAACGTCTAAACGTCTTTTAGTGTATTAAACTGTTTTTATTAGCATTGTGAGACAAATACAATACAATACAATACAAAAATACTTTATTGTACACCAGATACAGAACATTATGAAAGATATTACATGTGACAAGTACAATGGGCGGCCTTATCGCTTAGAAGCGATCTCTTCCAGGCAACCTTTAAACCAAATAACCAAATACTAATCTCTCGTGACTAAAACTATGGAATAAATTTGATATCATTCTCTAGCTAGATAATTGCTAAAGAACCACCCAAATCGGTATGGACCGGATCGGAGAGTTATGGAACTCACCGAGAAATCGACGAACATACAGAAAAAATATACATGCACATTGCACATAGAATCTTCTCCTTTTTCGAAGTCGGTTACAATCTAATAACTTTTAATTTTTTTATTTCTATATAGGCTTACGACTATAGAAATACCGGCTTCGCACGCGTTTTTGTTATGGCTATGTATAAAAGTTATTTTATGTAGTTACTAGCTGCGCCCCGCGGTTTCACCCGCGTGGTGATAGATATTTTGGATAATATACTATATATCTTTATAAATTGTAGTCTATGTGTTATTCTGATGTATAAGCTATATTATTGTAAAGCTTCATTAAAATCCATCCAGTAGTTTTTACGTGAGAGAGTAACAAACATCCATCCATCCATACTTACAAACTTTGACGTTTATAATATTAGTAGGATTAGTATCCCATAGGAATTGATAAACAAAAGTCTTTATAATTATTTTATTCTATTGTTTATTTCTGTATTATTTTCTGTTTTTGGTATAATAAGTAAAATAAATAAATAAAAATAAATATTGCTGGACAATTCACACAGCATTATCTAGCCCCATGGTAAGCAGGGCTTGTGTTATGGGTACTAGATAACTGATATACATAATACAATACATTACATAGATCGATATTTTTTATTATACACAGAAAACAACCAGAACACCCGGAACAAATATCTGCAGATCGTACATACAATTGTTCCGAGGCGGGAATCGAACCCGCAACCTTCTGCGTCGCAGGCGGACCTTCGCCCACCGCGCCACATCGGTCGTCGGTATAATAAGTGTTATCTTATTTGTTATTATTAAAGTAAGCCACGTTAAACCAATGTATCCTAATATATATAAAACATTTTAAATTAAATGAGAACTATAGTGCTAAGACAAACCTAACATAGGCTTTAAGGCACTACTAACTTAATGAAATGAAAATATATTTATTCTGATAGAGCAAAAAACTTAATTATCTAACTATGTAAACAAATACAGCACACGACTTAAAAAGACTTAAAGTATATAATTGATAACATGCTTTGATTTGTATATACAATGTGTATTGTCGAACCTTGATCAAACCGAAAGTACCTATTTTAAATGGTGAATAACATGACAAAAAAAAGAGATAGACCCATATTTTTTGGAGGATTTGTAGATTCAATTATGAAGTTTAATACAACATGCAAAAAAGTACACCTCAATAACCTAGTTTTAAAGTTACAGATCAAAAATAAAATAAAATTTGTTTTTTTTTTGCAAATTTCTAAAAAAATATTGATTTTACAAGGCTTATGTACCGAAATTGTATTTGTTTCTTATTTTATTAGCTAGGTAGACTATTTAGCTTTCAAATGAGACTACTTTGAACAAAATACACCGTTTATTCAAAAAGAAACGAAGAAAAAACCAGATTAATTAGTTTTCATTAAAAAAAATATTAAATCGGCTTTATTTTTGAGATAGGTAACATATAATATTTTATTTTTTGTTTTTTATCGATAAATATATGTCGTGTATTCGCACATCTCGTTTGATCAAGGTTCGACAATACACATTGTATATATTATTATTAATAGACATGTCCAAATTAATTTAGTGTAGATCAAGTCGTATGTGATGGTCAGTGCCGTGTTCCTGCGCTATCAGAACAGGTTCATGCTCAGCTGAATGTTACGAGTAGCCCCACAACGCTGATTTTCAGCATATACCATTGTGATGTTGACGTACGAGACTTTAAGAGCCTTTATTCCTAAAATGCGCAGAAACAGTACTTTTCAAACCCGTTCATATCATGAACCACTTATCTTATAGTATATGTTATTTACTAATAATTTTAGGAAATTTTAGTGTCCAACGAGTTTGACTATAAAATATTTCGATTAATATAGTATGTACGCGTTCTATCGAGATAACTTGTGAGAGGTTTTCATAATTTCCCTTTCAGCATCAGTTTCGAAGCTCAAAATAATAGAAAATACTGACATATCTAATTAAGAAAAAATATAACCTACTGATGAGATCCTTGGCTAAAAAGTTAATTAGAAATGTTTGGTTTTGGTATCCTACTATGAGAAATTAAAATTCAAAAAATGTGAAATATTACGAATATTTCACATTTTTAAATGATGTTTTTACCGATATACCTTATTTAATTTAATATAATAATAGCCTACCAATAAAGTGGAGCATCTTTTTTAAAATCATACATTTAAAATTTTTATGATTTTGTTGCTATTATTTTTCTATAAATATTTAATGAGCGACGTGACCACACTCTAGAAAGCCTCGCGGCGGACTGATTTTCGCGCAGCGTTTTATAGTAGTTTTAAAATATTTATAGAAAAATAATAGCAACAAAATCATAAAAATTTTAAATGTATGATTTTAAAAAAGATACTTTACTTTATTGGTAAGCTATTATTATATTAAATTAAATAAGGTATATCGGTAAAAACATCATTTAAAAATGTGAAATATTCGTAATATTTCACATTTTTTGAATTTTAATTTCTCATAGTAGGATACCAAAACCAAACATCTTTCTAAGTAACTTTTTAGCCAAGGATCTCATCAGTAGGTTATATTTTTTCTTAATTAGATATGTCAGTATTTTCTATTATTTTGAGCTTCGAAACTGATGCTGAAAGGGAAATTATGAAAACCTCTCACAAGTTATCTTGATAGAACGCGTACATACTATATTAATCGAAATATTTTATAGTCAAACTCTTTGGACACTAAAATTTCCTAAAATTATTAGTAAATAACATATACTATAAGATAAGTGGTTCATGATATAAACGGGTTTGAAAAGTACTGTTTCTGCGCATTTTAGGAATAAAGGCTCTTAAGGGTCCGGCGACCCTCGCTTGCAAAAATCGCTCCGAATATCGCTGTCCCTGTTTAACCCTTGCTTATTTGTATGAATAAATAATCTATCTATCTATCCAGGATTTTATCCGTAAAATCCTGGAATAACCTCTCACACAGCTCTAAGAAGATGCACTGCAATCGATGCTGACCTAGTTTACCTAAGAGTTAGGCGACCTAGGTCTTGCGTTATAAGCTTTATCCGCGGCTTCGTTTATTTGCATCTACAAGATGTGTCTCTTCAAGACAATACAGAAAACACTTAATTATACCATACAAAACAGAAAACAATCCTAATATTATAAACCCGAAAGTTTATATGTATGGATTGATGGATGGATGGATGTTTGTTAGTCTTTCGCGTAAAAACTACTGAATGGATTTTAATGAAACTTTACAATCATATAGCTTATACATCAGAATAACACATAGGCTACAATTTATAAAGATATATTGTATATTATCCAAAATATCTATAACAACGCGGGTGAAACCGTGGGTCGCAGCTAGTACTGAAATAAAAACTTATTATAACGGACTAGCGGACCTTCCCGGCTTCGCACGGTTTTAGTACGGATCCCTAACTTTTTTGAAAATATAATTAAAGCCTATGTTCACCGGGGATAGTGTAGCTTCTCAACGGTGAAAGAATTTTTCAAATCGGTCCAATAGTTTCGGAGCCTATTCATTACAAACAAACAAACAAAAAATCAAACCTCCTACTCACACAACTCTTTCCTCTTTATAATATTAGTTTAGAACGCTGACGACCGATGTGGCGCGGTGGGCGAAGGTCCGCCTGCGACGCAGGAGGTTGCGGGTTCGATTCCCGCCTCGGAACAATTGTGTGCACGATCTGCAGATATTTGTTCCGGGTGTTCTGGTCGTTTTCTATGTATATTAAAAAATATCTATCTATGTAATGTATTGTATTATATATATCAGTTATCTAGTACCCATAACACAAGCTTCTGCTTACCATGGGGCTAGATAATGCTGTGTGAATTGTCCAGCATTATTTATTTATTTATTTAGATATACTTCTAAATAAATAAATAAATAAAGGCTGCCTTATATCCTACTTCCTACTAATATTATAAACGCGAAAGTTTGTATGTAAGGATGTTTGTAACCTACCTACTCTTTCACGAAAAAACTACTGAAAGGATCAGGCTGAAATTTTGTATATAGGTAGTTCCAGGCCCGAAATAAAACATAGGTTACTTTTTATTCCATAAATCAGTTCCCATGGGATAGAAATATCCTTAAAACATTTCGATTGAAACAACGCGTGCGAAGCCGCGGGCATAACATTGTAACAATATCTATATAAATAAAAATGAATTGTTGTTCGTTAGTCTGATTAAAACTCGAGAACGGCTGGGCCGATTGAGCTGATTTTGGTTTTAAAATGTTTGTCGTAGTCCAGGGTAGGTTTAAACGGTGAGAAAACATGGTAAAATTTTGCAGAAATTTCCACGCGGGCGAAGCCGCGGGGCGCAGCTAGTGATAAATAAATAAATAATGCTGGACAATTCACACAGCATTATCTAGCCCCATGGTAAGCAGAGCTTGTGTTATGGGTACTAGATAACTGATATACATAATACAATACATTACATAGATAGATATTTTTTATTATATGTACATAGAAAACGACCAGAACACCCGGAACAAATATCTGCAGATCGTACACACAATTGTTCCGAGGCGGGAATCAAACCCGCAACCTTCTGCGTCGCAGGCGGACCTTCGCCCACCGCGCCACATCGGTCGTCAAATAAGTAAAGTAATGGAAAATAATCGTAAAATTAATGAGATTTATCAAATTATTAAGATGGTTTGATGTTTTCACCAGAGCCTAGTTCGTTATCTATAGTTTTACCGAAACCGCTGCACCGCGCCTGAGGTATGCGAGCGGCGAAACGGGGGGGAAATATCGGCCGCTTCGATCCATCAGTCTGCCGTCAACGCGTACTCTTGCTCTTTTTTTCTTTTTTTCCTCGCCCCCCACCTCGCCGCACTTTCCTAAGGAGCGGTACCGCGGTTTCGGTCAAACTATAGCAGGGATGTGTTTATTTTGACAGGTCGTGTCCCCCAGCTATGAAGGTGTCATCATCAGACGGAAGACAGTGATAATGGGTGTCTACTATTCCGGAAATTGTGTTTGAGTTGGGTAAGTTTACGTAAAAAATGCTTGAAAACGAAAGTTTTCAACCAGTGCGTCCTACCCGTTATGACCTACGGAGCTGAGACGTGGACACTCACGGTAGGGCTGGTCCACCAGTTCAAAGTCGCTCAGAGAGCTATGGAAAGAGCTATGCTCGGAGTTTCTCTGAAGGATAGGATTCGTAACGAATACATCCGACAGAGAACCAAGGTTATCGACATAGCTCAAAGAATTTGCAAGCTGAAGTGGCAGTGGGCGGGCCATATCTCGCGAAGAACCGACGGCCGATGGGGCAAAACTCTGAACTTCAAAGTTAAATAAAAAATCAGTTACAAAAAAATTAAAGCGCAAAGAAACAACAGTAAATAAGTACTATTTGATAAAAACAGTGGAAAATTTTACTTATTTTTGGGTTTCAATGCGTTTCTATGATTGTCAATGTTATCTTAAACTGTGAACTTCAAATGGATCTTAAACTTCATATTGGATATCAAATGAAAGTCAAAAAAATTTAAGTGCACAGAACATCACCTACCTACAGTATTTTTTTAGATTTTCGACTGATTTCATATAAATAGGCGAATAATTTACTGATTTTTGGGTTTCAGTGCTTTTCTGGGTTTTGTCAATATTATGTTAAACTCTGAACTTCAAAGTTGTTCTTAAAGATCAGGTTGGATCGAGGCCAAAAAAACAAAGTGCAATGAAACATTAATAAATTTTAGACTTTTTTGATTGTTTTGATATAAACGGTCGATTTACCTTCTGTTTTTTGGGTTTCAATGCGTTATGATTGATTTTTCACAGGCTATTTAAAAAAAATCAAAGTTCAAAGAAACAATTAATTAATTTTTTTTCGATTTTTCGACCCAAGAAACAGTAAATTTACGACTGTTTATGTCAAAACGACATAAACAGTCGTAAATTTACTGTTTCTTGGGTTCCAATGCGTTTTTATCAATAATAAAATTTTTATTTTTGTATCAGTGAGAGCTATTTCCCCCACAGTCTATTTTACAAAAATCAAAGTGCAAAGAAACTATTTATCGTTATTTCTTTGCACATTGATGTTTTTAGATTTTTCGACTGGTTTGATATCTATAAACAGTCAAAAATTTGCTTCTTGGTTTCAATACGTTTCTATGATTGTTTTTTTCTATGATTTGTATCAGTGCGTGATCTCTTTCCCCGCAGGCTATTTCCAAGCTGTGCGAGCGAGAGAGCGAGATGCACCCGACGGTTAGGTGACCCTGCCGGCTACACCCGCGGAACATGTCATGGGATTCTATAGAGTCCCGCGACTTTCTAGGGTAAGTTAAAAATATTTAGTTAAAAAAATAGTATTCGCGGAGGCCTATGTCCAGCAGTGGACTAACATAGGCTGATGATGATGGTGTGCTCGCGTGCCCGCACCGAGTGTAAAGATTTGGGGGAGACCTTGCCCAGCAGTGGGACGAATCAGGCTAACATAAGACATCAAAAAAAGAACGTGTACGTACATGGCAAAACACAGTATGGTGCAAACGTGTTCTTGAGTGGAGACCACGACTCGGTAAACGTAGTGTAGGACGCACTCCGACCAGGTGGGAGGACGACCTGAGAAAGATTGGAAGTAGATGCTGGATGCGACAAGCTACAGTACTATTTTAATAAAATTAAAGAAGACTGCGCCATATTTCAATAAATATTTTTTTCTTTCCAGCGGGGTGCCGGCACACCAGCTGTCGGCGACACGGCTGCTCAGCTCTCCCGAGCCCTCGCGAGACTCGCGACACCACATCGAGGACACCACACAAGGTAACACAATCACAATATCATAATAATAATAAATAAATAAAATAAATAGTGCTGGACAATTCACACAGCATTATCTGGCCCCAAACTAAGCACTCTGCTTACTAATTGTGTAGATAGGTACGGTACTAGATAACTGATATAAATAATACAATATATTGCATAGAGAAAATATATAATATTTTATTATACATAAAAACAACGACCAGAACACCAGAAACAGAATCGAACCCGCAACCTCCTGGATCGCAGGCGGACCTCTGCCCACCACGCTACAGAGGTCGTCAATATATAATATATATAATTGCAACGCAAATCGTAATAATTAATTGCATCACAAAAAACACGCATCACATATTATTATAATAGCTTTAAAATATAATTTGAACTTAAGTAATTATACATAGGTACTTAAAACAAATAATATTACCTTTCATAATACGGGCCTTAGTTATGTTGTTTAAACTCAGCCGAATAATTTCTTCCGGAATTTAAGTCTTTTAAAAAACGAATAATTGATTTCCAGAAGTGTACCCATTCTCGGAGGAGTTCAGCGCTTGCAGCGACCGCAATGGAGCCCTACGGTGGGGCTCGCGCTTCGGGCCGGCGCACCACCCGCCCACGGGAGGCCTGCTTGCCTGCTTCAACGGCTGCCGGGCCAGGATTGACCAGTACTTGGCTAGGAGGAAGGTAAACAACAACTCTCGTGTGCAATGGAGCCCTACGGTGGGGCTCGCGCTTCGGGCCGGCGCACCACCCGCCCACGGGCCCTCAGCTGGGGCTCTCAGCAGAAAACAATGTTAATAATTGGCTACACATATTTTTAAAATTCTTCGTGCTTCCGTTTTGTTTTAGGTACTTGCATGAAACAGAACCAGAATTAGACCCTGATGCATTATGTCTCGATGATGTTTTGTCTTTTCAACTTTTTAACACTTCCGCAGGTGCAATTCCAAGATGGACCGCAGCCGCAAACTGCAGCTGCAGGCTTCAAGCGACACCACTTGTTTCTATGCATATTTGCATCTTTTTTCAAATTGCTTCCAAGTGCGACGACACAGCGGCGCGCAGCGACCGCAGACTGCAGCGCCAGTACCAGCCGCGACCCCGGGCAGCAGACGACATTGCGGCTAGCGGCCGCAATCGCGGTCGCTGCGCGCCGGGGTTGCAGTCTGCAGCCCAACACGGACTTGAACCTTTAACCGTATTCGGCTCCTCTGTCATGGCATTTTCAATATTCCTCAGATCGACCGCGGAGTGCGCCTATACTGCAGCAACGAACAGCGTCTGGCCGTGAAGGTGTGGTTGGCGGCATTGCGTGGAGTCAGGAATAGAACAGACAAGTTCGCGGTACTGGGGCATCTTTACACAGCTTATATGGACTTTGGGAAGTACAGGTGCGGTAATTTAAACATAAATATAAATAAACAATGCTGGACAGTCCACACAGCATCATCTAGCCCCAAGCTAAGCAGAGCATGTGTTATGGGGTAGGTACTAGATCACTGACTTACTTAATACAATAGATTAAACAAAACTATTTTTTTTATTATACATAGATAACGACTAGAACACCCGGAATAAATATCTGCAGATCGTACACACAATTCACGCCTCGGAACAATTGTGTGCAGAGAATTGTTCCGGGTGTTCTGGTCGTTTTCTATGTATAGTAAAAAATATCTATCTATTTAATGTATTGTATTATGTATATCAGTTATCTAGTACCCATAACACAAGCTCTGCTTACCATGGGGCT
The DNA here is from genome assembly GCA_947044415.1 of Eupithecia dodoneata. Classification (NCBI taxonomy): domain Eukaryota; kingdom Metazoa; phylum Arthropoda; class Insecta; order Lepidoptera; family Geometridae; genus Eupithecia; species Eupithecia dodoneata. Next base: position 3,359,738 of record OX345683.1, on the reverse strand, counting down.
AGATAATGCTGTGTGAATTGTCCAGCATTATTTATTTATTTATTAATTCTACCGAGGCGGGAATCGAACCCGCACGCAACCTCTAGCTTCGCAGGAGGACCTTCGCCCACCGCGCCACAGAGGTCGTCAAATTAATTGACACATATATTTCTAATATAAAGTATAAAATTTGACTTGTCTAAGGTTGTCTCACCGGGAACGATGTACGAGTAGCGAGCAGAGCTAGAATGTAGAAACGAGTCGGCGTGAAGCGGGGAGCGAGTACGTAGTTCCGGTAGTTGTGTAGCTCGGCTATCACTCGCTCGCGGCGGCCGGGCTAAACGACAGTCCGCATTGTAGAGAAATGACCGCTCGGCGTGAGTTTTCAGATCGCTGAGCGAGTGTTATTATCCTGGCTCTTGTCGCCCAGCGACAAACTAGTGAAGCGAGTTCTCGCCGGCAGTGTGAACAGTCAGCGATCAACTATTTGTATATGCATCTCTTTTGTTTACACGCAATGTATATCTAACTGTACGTTTCTTGAGCGAGAAAATAGCTAGTAGTTAGTAGTTCTCTCGCCGGCGGTGAGACAAATACCTAAGTGCTTATTTCGTAAGCCTAAAGAAATAAACGATTTTTTTTTATTTCCAGGGAGTCTCTTCGCTATGCGCTTCATCAGCTCAACATCTCCGAAGAGTTAGATTCCGCGCCGATGAGGGCGGAGGCCTATATCAACCTGGCGAGGGCGCACCACACTCTAGGCGGACTAGACAGGTATATTTCTATTGTTAACTGGCTATTGCCCGCGGTTTCACCCTTGTTAAATTCTAATTTCACATTTCTAGGAGGATAATAGATCTTTTTTTTCGTTCAGTAGGTAGTTTTTCACACGCAATGTAAGATTTTTTTTTTACACCTTAAGTTACATTATTGGTGTTTTAGTAAGAATCCTTAATATTTTTTAATAGCCTATGTCACCCGGGAATAGTGTAGCTTCCCAACGGTAAGAGAATGTTTAAAATCGGTCCAGTAGTTTCGGAACCTATTCAATGCAAACAATACAATACAATACAATAAACAGAACAACAAATTTTTCCTCTTTATAATGCTAGTATAGATAATACTAATATTATACATACATGTAACATTAAAGTCATTTACAGCTAAGTAATAAAAATATAAAAAATCACAAAAAAGACAGAAAATTAAAATACTTACCTAGTTAGGGTCATCGTCATTATGTTAGTCCCCTGCTGGACATAGGCCCAATGAGCGCCATAGCGCCTTGTCTTCAGCTTGACGCATCCAGCATCTAGATCAGCATCATCACCATATACACTACGTTTGCCGAGTCGCGATCTCGACTCACTTTATCATTAGGTTATTTATTAATTTATTTTTATTCAAGTATTTGCTTACTCTCATTATCATCATCATCGACCTATGTTAGTCCACTGCTGGACAAAGGCCTCCCCAATGAGCGCTACAGCGCCACATTCTCATAATCAATAGAAGAAAAAAACAGAAATAGCAGACCGACACAGCCAGAGATGTGAGGCTCAGAACCCACACCACACGGCTTAAAATGTTTTACGACTTATGCTGCAGTTTCTAATTCTCCGTTGTTCCATTCCATCAGGGCTACAATTTATATTTCTCTATTGTTCCAGAGCTATGTCGTTCGCTCGCCACGCCCTCTACAACGACTGCGGCGGCGGCTCGACCGCGGGCACCGTGCACCTGATCGTGGCCAGCGTCAGTCTCGAGTTCGGAGCCTTCTCCAAGGCGATGGACGGCTTCCAAAAGGCTCTATGCAGTGCACAGTCGCAGCCGGATAATATTCTTTTATTGCAAGTGAGTGTATGTTCAAACCGCTCAATCAATATGACCTGGTGACAGTCGAGGGAAACCGCTTAATGCAGGTAGCGAAGGACTAGGTGTTTAATTGAAATAAACTGTGTCTAAATCACTCAGTTGGTATAAGCTTTAGTTCAATAATTCCAGACACTTTACATGATGGCATTAATTTAAAGATCATATAGGACGACGCGACGTAGTGAAAGAAAGTGAAAAATAAATAAAAACCGCTTGATGCAGGAACTCTTTTATTGCAAGTGAGTGCATCTTCAGACAGCCCTCAAGATGACCAGCACTCAAGATGGCAGTCGAGGGTAACCGCTAGATGCAGGTAGTGTAGGACCAGTTATTGGAGCTAGCTATTATCCATGCAGTGAACCGGCATCAAGTAAATTGTATCGGCCTTTTTCTCACGTTGCTGACGTTACAGGAAACACTGGTCATTTATTTCACGTCATCAAAAGACAAGAAAGCTCAAAATTATGACAATATCTTAGTTAGAGACGAATATACATAATTATTATATTGACGAACGTGTCATTGGCACTGGGTAAACGTGGTGTTGCGTGTCAGCGTTCCACGAACTTCTTTTGGCCAAAATCCACTATCCATAAACGTTGAGAGACCTTAAATGAAGCGAAGTTAACATTCCGGCATTACTCCAAATTCTCGAACCTATGAGTAAATATGTATATTTTGGTATTTTCAGCACACCGAGCAACTGTGAATTAATAATTGCCAGTTCTGTATTAAACTCAATCTTACTTTCTAGGTGTACATAGGTCTGTCAGAGCTATGGCGTCGCCTCAAAGACGCAGAACGTGCGGTGGCCTGCGCAGCCCGAGCGTGTGACCTCGGCCGCGGGCCGGGGGCTGCCGACCTGAACACGAGGCACCATCGGATGGCGCTCTTGCAGATGGCGGCTGCGCTACGGGCTCGTGGGGAGCTTGGGGATGCGCATGATTACTGTCAGGTATTAACAAAATGGCGTGTTTAGGAACGAAGAAAATGGCCAACAAAATGGCTACGTAACAGCGATGTAGAGGCTTCTAGTGGATTACGTGGTGATCGGGTCAGACTTAGATGATAGAAGACCAGTTCAAACTATCTGATGGGGACTGAAGGGTCAAGATAGAGCCTTAAAGCAACTGGTAGAGTCAAAAGACTGTCAGGTTAGTGGACTATACAGTTGGGACCCAGAGGTTGGTAGTGAACCACACTTTGTGACCTCGGGCGCGGGCCGGGGGCTGCCAACCTGAACACAAGGCACGAGGCATCGGATGGCGCTCTTGCAGATGGCGGCTACGCGACGGGCTCGTGGAGAGCTTGGGGATGCGCATGATTACTGTCAGGTATTCATAAAATGCGTCCTACCCGTTATGAACTACGGAGCTGAGATGTGAACACTCACGGCCCTACCTGGTCAACTAGTTCAAAGTCGCTCAAAGAGCTATGGAAAGAGCTATATATGTATTTGTTTGTTTTTATAGCGGTAGTGAGTAGTCAGTTGCTTTGCCGGAAGAACAGCGTTGGTTGCTAGCTTGCTAGTAATCCAACTCATGCTGAGGCAGAGCCATTTTGTTTCTGGACTTACACACTTACCTACACGCTTCCTCTTAGTTTAAGTTTATTATGTTCTGTGTTATTCTTATAACAAATAAATTCATTCTTTCTTTCTTTCTTTCTATGCTCCGAGTTTCTTTTAATGAGCAGTCTTTTGCAGGTCGTCATAGGACCAGGATGACGACCTGCAAAAGACTGCTGGATGCGTGAAACTCAAGACAGTGCGCTATGGCGCTCATTAGGCGAGGCCTATGTCCAACAGCGTCCAGACTATTATAGGTTGGTGATGATGATGAAACATTGTCATCTTCCACAGGAGGCGTTGCGACTGTCTTCAGTGGCTGGAGACCAAGGCTGCTACATGCGCGCAGTGAGGGTGTTAGGAGACGTGTACCGGCGGAAATGTGATATCGGCAAGTCGATCAAGTAAGTGCCTTATTTATTTATTAACTGGCAGGATTATATTAAAACCAATGACATTAGCTATTACAATACATTATAACAAATTTTATCATTAAAATATCTAGTATAAAACAAAGTCGCTTCCCGCTGTCCGTCTGTCCCTATGTATGCTTAGATCTACGGATTTTGATGCGCTTTTTGTTTGATAGAGTGATTCAAGAAGAAGGTTCATAAACACATAGAATTCCACGCGGGCGAAGTCACGGGTAGCAGGTAGTTTATAAGTTATAATAAGTTCTGACCATTAATAATGCACCATATTAAAATGAATCAATAAATAAATTAAATAAGATACTACCAACCACAATAATAAATAAATAATAAGCATTATCTAGCCCCATGGTAAGCAGAGCTTGTGTTATGGGTACTAGATAACTGATAAACATAATACTATATATTACATAGATAGATATTTTTTATTATACATAGAAAACGACCAGAACACCCAATAATAAAACTAAACTCTTGCTTCAGGCATTACGAGATGGCGATGGGTGCAGGCCAAACCGCGGGCGACAGGCTAGCTCACATGGAGGCAATGGACGGAGCCGCGAGGTGTCTCGAAGCACTCAGGTCAGTAGCCCACCAGTGGGAACTATGTTATCATATTTCAATTTACAATATTTTTATTATAACATCAGGTATTACAGCATGAACTTATACGCCTTACAAACTATGGTATTTAAATTGTTTAGCAAGCATTTTACTTGACCAGCGAGACTGTAGGGGACCACTTGGTTACTAGCTTGTATGGAAAGAGCTATGCTCGGAGTTTCTCTGAAGGATAGGATTTGTAACGAATACATCCCACAGAGAACCAAGGTTATCGACATAGCTCAAAGAATTAGCAAGCTGAAGTAGCAGTGGGCCGGCCATATCTCGCGAAGAACCGACGGCCGATGGGGCAAACGTGTTCTTGAGTGGAGACCACGACTCGGTAAACGTAGTGTAGGACGCCCTCCGACCAGGTGGGATGACGACTTGCGAAAGACTGCAGGTAGATGCTGGATGCGGCAAGCTGAAGACAGGGCGCTATGGCGCTCATTGGGGGAGGCCTATGTCCAGCAGTGGACGGATATAGGCTGATGATGATGATGAGAAAATGAGATATTAACCATTATTATTATTTATATCTAACGGGAAACCAGGCGAGGTCTCTTGTATTTTGTTATAAATAAATGTCTTTCTATTCAAGTCGATTCCATTCCATTCTATTCTATATTAATTACGATGCTCCATGGTTCCCGGCACGAGAAGGTTTTTCCACAGATTTCCCGTCGGTGTTAAAATAAATAAATAAATAATGCTGGACAATTCACACAGCATTATCTAGCCCCATGGTAAGCTGAGCTTGTGTTATGGGTACTAGATAACTGATATACATAATACAATACATTACATAGATAGATATTTTTTATTATACATAGAAAACGACCAGAACACCCGGAACAAATATCTGCAGATCGTACACACAATTGTTCCGAGGCGGGAATCGAACCCGCAACCTCCCGCGTCGCAGGCGGACCTTCGCCCACCGCGCCACATCGGTTGTTAAAATACTTTGATTGCAGATTACAAGGAAGAATATGCAACTGCCGACCGCTTGAATTCAACACGAGACTGTTGGAGGTGGCGACATCTGTTGGATCAAAGGTTAGTCTATTATAAAACAAAAAATAATACCTACTATATATTTAATCTTTATAAAATACATTGTTACACATATGCTTGCAATAAACGTTTAGTATTTTGTATTTGTTGTATGTTTGTATCTTCAGAGACTAGTGCACCGCGTCCGGCTTCGCCTGGGTGAGATCTACACATCCCTGGGCGACGTGGCGGGCGCGGCGCGGCACCGTCAGGCCGCCGCGGCCTACGCCCCACCGGCCTGCGCCCGCTGCAGGGCTCCGCTGGCGGACCGCGCGCACGCGCTCGCCGCGCTGCCTTGCGCGCATATTGTGCACGCGAGGTTAGTACTACATTGTCGTAGCCTCGTAGGTCCTCGTAGCACTACATTGTCGTAGCCTCGTAGGTCCGTAGCATTGCATTGTCGTAGCCTCGTAGGTCCTCGTAGCACTACATTGTCGTAGCCTCGTAGGTCCGTAGCATTGCATTGTCGTAGCCTCGTAGGTCCTCGTAGCACTACATTGTCGTAGCTTCGTAGGTCCGTAGCATTGCATTGTCGTAGCCTCGTAGGTCCTCGTAGCACTACATTGTCGTAGCCTCGTAGGTCCGTAGCATTGCATTGTCGTAGCCTCGTAGGTCCTCGTAGCACTACATTGTCGTAGCTTCGTAGGTCCGTAGCATTGCATTGTCGTAGCCTCGTAGGTCCTCGTAGCACTACATTGTCGTAGCTTCGTAGGTCCGTAGCATTGCATTGTCGTAGCCTCGTAGGTCCTCGTAGCACTACATTGTCGTAGCCTCGTAGGTCCGTAGCATTGCATTGTCGTAGCCTCGTAGGTCCTCGTAGCACTACATTGTCGTAGCTTCGTAGGTCCGTAGCATTGCATTGTCGTAGCCTCGTAGGTCCTCGTAGCACTACATTGTCGTAGCCTCGTAGGTCCGTAGCATTGCATTGTCGTAGCCTCGTAGGTCCTCGTAGCACTACATTGTCGTAGCTTCGTAGGGTCCGTAGCATTGCATTGTCGTAGCCTCGTAGGTCCTCGTAGCACTACATTGTCGTAGCTTCGTAGGTCCGTAGCATTGCATTGTCGTAGCCTCGTAGGTCCTCGTAGCACTACATTGTCGTAGCTTCGTAGGTCCGTAGCATTGCATTGTCGTAGCCTCGTAGGTCCTCGTAGCACTACATTGTCGTAGCTTCGTAGGTCCGTAACATTGCATTGTCGTAGCCTCGTAGGTCCTCGTAGCACTACATTGTCGTAGCTTCGTAGGTCCGTAGCATTGCATTGTCGTAGCCTCGTAGGTCCTCATAGCGCTGAATTATCATACCCTCGTAGGTCGCCGTTGCGCTGAATTGTCGTACGTAGGTATAACCGTAGCTACTTAGCATTGCATTGTCATAGCTCCATAGGTCCTCGTAGCGATGACTTCTTGTAGCATCGTAGGTCCGTAGCAGTGCAAGTTCCTCGTAGCTTCTATGTTACGGTTATAGTGCTACGAAACGGACCAACAATGCTACAACGACGATGCTACGATATTACTATAGATAAACCATATGTACGAGTATAGTTGTCGACTGATATGGCGCGGCGACTGAAGATCCGCGTGCGATGCAGGAGATTGCAGTTTCGATTCCCGCCTTGGGACAAAATTTTGGTTAAAAAGTGTTTTTTTCCTCTTCCAGTTGCATGCCAGAGTCGTGGTCGCGCCGCTCGACCCGCCAGCCCATGGTCGCGTGCGCAGAGTGCGCCTCCCCCCGCGCGGACAAGGAGCCGCCCCCCGCGCCGCCCGCACCCACCACTATACCGAGAGAGGTCAGTGTCCTCATGTAGACTTTTTTTTCTCCGCAGACCTGCGGTCACAAATACTACCTCTAGGTAGTATTTGTGATCGCATCCCGACATCTATGTCTGGTAGGCGCAAAAAATACGTCTCCGTAAATAAGAGCGCACTTGTAATGTGAGCTCTTAGGTATCTTCTCTTATAACTACTTATAAGTAACTAGCAAATTTTTGCGCAATTTCCTTATTGTTTTTTTATGTTCCATCGAGATAATAGAAACCATTTTAAAAACATGAATGAAATCGCATCGTAAAGCTTTTCTCAATTATGCGTCACCAGGAGAAATAGAGGTTCATTTTTATATATGTTACATTTTCTTTTTCAGGATTTCCCATTCGGAACGCCACCAACACTGAGGGAATCCGATCTCAACTCCATAGTGTCTGATCATAGCAGCCACCACGCCACGTCGAGTGTTTGACTCTGATTCGGCAGGCAAAGACAGGAGAATTACTATTATGTTTTATAACGCTACCATAAGGCGGTACGCCGAGGCACACTAGCGCCACCACCCGTTTTACGTTTAAACATAGGAAATATCAAAAATTTCATTAGCCGTTTTGTATTATACTAGCTGCGCCCCGCGGCTACTTCCGCGTGAAAATCTATGTGCCAAATGGTTTATGAATCTTCATCTTGAGTCACTATAACTAAGTATTTAAAAAACCGCATCAAAATCCGTTGCGCAGTTTTCCAAAAAAGAATCCCCTGAGTATTTCCTTTTTTGAAAACGTTTGGTAGACTCAATAGATGGCGTAGATGTTTTGCGGAACAAAAGAGATGTCATTTCCAACTCTACATGGTCATGAATCTATGACATAGACGATTCATAGGATATAAATCGCCATAGACATAACATAGACTCATTAGACTCTATGTACCTAATTGAATTTGACAGGTCCCAACTCATAGCGCCGACTTTCCAGTACATATTGCCGAAATATTTTAGAAATAATACATATATTTTAAAGAAAACACTACATTCTCTCTCCACAAAAAAAGTCCTACGTTGTCGAATCTCAAAATTAGATTTTCGAGCAATAATGTATGCAATAAAATCATTATTTTGATCTTATTTTTGGATGTTTTGAATATCAGACGCGAGAAAGGAATTGTAGTAAAATATAAGGCATATGGTTATATCCCGTAAAAATTAAATATGGCATGATTATAATTCCTTTGGTAAATGCGCTTTATATCTTTCATTTTAGACGAATTAATTATCATCATCATCAGCCTATATTAGTCCACTGCTGGACATAGGCCTCCCCCAATGAGCACCATAGCGCCCTGTCTTCGGCTTGACGCATCCAGCATCTACCTGCAGTCTTTCCCGTCGTCATCCCACCTGGTCGGAGGGCGTCCTACACTACGTTTATCGAGTCGTGGTCTCCACTCAAGAACACGTTTGCCACTACGTTTGCCACACGTTGTACACTATTGTTTTTAAAACACAAAAAAGATTTTGGTTTTATTATTAAAAATTGCTTATATAAAAAAGAGGAAAAAAACTGCAGTTAAAATTAAATTAATATAAATAAAGTCATATAAAACTTACTTATTAAAAATCTTCTCTAACTGTCAAATACATACCTACCTTCCGTATTAAAAATTATTTTAAAAATTATTTATTTTATTAATTATTATTATTTATTTTAAGCCATTATTGTCCCACTGCTGGGCAAAGGCCTCCCTTTTCTCCTTCCACTCCTCGCGATCCAACGCTGCAATAGGCCACGATGGAAGATATGCCTCAAGCTTGTCACGACATCTCATCCTGGGCCTTCCACGTCGCCTCTTAGCGTTGGGTGGGCTCCACTCTGTGGTGGTCTTTCCCCACAAGTCGCTGGACATACAGCAGACGTATTAAAAATATTTTGTTTTTTTCACTAACAACTTGACTATATCTTTTCTCGTCTTATTTATAATTATAAGTATTAATACAACGGAGTATTTATCGCGTTTATTTATCTTTTTTCCCGACGTTTCAACAGGTTTACACACTGTCGTGGTCACGGTAAAAAGGTAAATAAACGCGATAAATAACCGTTGTATTAATACTTATAATTATGTCTTATTTATATTTCAGAATTCAAATAATCAATATACATATTCAAGTCCTAAACTTAAAAATAAATGAGAATTAAATATTCGACTGTTATAAAATAAAATATAATAATAATATAATGCTGGACAATTCACACAGCATTATCTAGCCCCAAGCTAAGCAGAGCTTGTGTATAAAACATATATGTATTTATTCTCCTCTCAGTCACGTGCTATATAATTCATGACATCAGTTATATAGTGGCAAAGCAAAGAAATAAATGATTTATTATTTATTATAAAGCAACTCTAATATAAATTACATATAAAAATATTACATAATGTATAACATATAGTCTATCGTCGTTATCTTTCAAGAGATTCTAAAAACTATAATTATTGTAAATAGTACCTATATATATATTTTTCCATAAAACCTGTATGTACATGTGAGTTCCTTCCACCTTCTTGTAAAAACTTATTAAGCTACTATATTTATTATTTATTATAAAATTATGTAAATAACCTATACCGCTTATTTATGTATGTTTAACTTTAAACCGGTACTTAATTTTTTTTATTAAAACATAAAATTCTATTACTTCCCTAACAACTAACTTATCCTTTACACCATTTAATAAATGTTATTTCCTACTTTAATTTAATATCGATTAATTATAATTTAACTTCAGGGTGTGATGCTTTTAACCAATTTAAATAAAAATAAATTAATAATTATAGAATTTAGTTAGTTGATGAACACGTTAATAGTGTAAAATTACTTACTTTAAATTTAGTTTAAAATAGATAGGTACTTTAATACAGCTATCAATTTCAATTTATCAATTTATTTATTTATAATGAACAAAGAAATAATTATAACAAAAATACATTGGAACACTGGAAAGGCGAATAAGTTTAAAACTGTGTCGCACCTTCCAGCGCTTAAATTCAGTATAAGGCGAAAAACATTACGACTGTGCTGAGTCACACAGATCTGTATTTACGCATATTAGTCACTTGTAGAAAACACATACCGTGTGATTTCAGCAATCGATGTGTTAAGGCCGATTTAACCAAACAGAAAGCATGGTTTGATATTGCTGTATTTTTTTATATCAAACAAGTTCAATTTATATAACTTGTACAAGACCACTATTTTTCATTTAGATTTGCTAATTTTTGTTACTTATTGCATCATGATGATCACCCATTTATATTTTTTTTATACAAATGGCTTATTAACTTATAATTAGCTTGTATAACTAATTTAGTTATCTTGTACATAATAAAACTTCTGAAACTATCATGGCTAACACTAAAGTCATTTAAAACGGGATATTTACCATGGTTTGATTTTTGAGTTGCATGAAACTGTGCCGAAATATTGGATAACTCAAAAATCAAATTATGGTAAATATCTTGTCCATAGTCCAAAACCCAAGGTTTTTGAAGTAGATATTTTTATGTTATTCAAAAACAAATTAACAAAGCAACATTCTAAGCTAAAAAAGAGTATCAAGTTCCTACTTTTTTGCAACTGAAAAAAATATAATATCCTACGAAGACATATTGAGGTAGGTAGCAATATATTTATGTAATAAATCGATGTAAATGCATCTTTATATACTATATTATATATTCAGTGCTTTATATGAATATTGTCATAACTCCGATTCCTAATCCAGGATATTTTTTGTATACAAATGGGTTACAATACCCAAGGAATATTGGTGTAAAATATTGAACGGCATTGGTATCATCGAAGCGAAACACAGAAGCTCAAAACAATTTTCAAATAAATAAATAATAAATAAATAATGCTGGACAATTCACACAGCATTATCTAGCCCCATGGTAAGCAGAGCTTGTGTTATGGGTACTAGATAACTGATATACATAATACAATACATTACATAGATAGATATTTTTTATTATACATAGAAAACGACCAGAACACCCGGAACAAATATCTGCAGATCGTTCACACAATTGTTCCGAGGCGGGAATCGAACCCGCAACCTCCTGCGTCGCAGGCGGATCTTCGCCTACCGCGTCACATCGGTCGTCGAAGCTCGTCGTGAAAGCTTTCATTCATAATTTAATTGATCTCTGGTTCGTTTTCGAATTAAATTTGAATTAAAAAAAAATCACAAAAACTAAAAAAGGTTTGTATTTTAGTTTTTCGTGATTACCTTGCTGATACCTCGTTATATTCTGTTATTATTATCAATTTTTGTAAAGTTTTCATTCATAAATGTCTTTGTTGACAAAAAATATCTTGGATTCGGAATAGGAGTATAGTATTTGCGATAATTTCTTATTTGCTAGTTTTAAGTGTCTGTCTTTATACCCGCCCAAATAAAATACAAAAATATGTAAATCGACAGTTTTATATAATTTAAATAATTAATTAATATACCTATCATAATTAATATACCTATCATAATTAATATACCTATCATAATTAATATACCTATCATAATTATTTATTACGCGTCAGAACCAAGTTAATGCTAAACTAAGTACCTGTCACTATCTTACGTCCTAAAAAGATCTTCTATTTGTCACACTAAGACCTAGATATCGTAGGTAGGTTGCACAAATCTATTAGTAACTAAGTAAAATTATCGAATACACATATTTCTATCATTAATTACATAACACATTCACACTTGTTTAAAGGTGTCAGCTTTTAGGCTCTAGACAGTCGGACCGCATTTCAACTGCAATCCAACCGCAAATTGCAGTTCATTTGCAGTTTGAATGCAGTCTGCGTGCGGTTCACGTGAACGGTCTGTCTAGAGCCTTAGATGTCCTCTGTTTAAGAAAACCCACCAATGTCGTTTATATTCGATATAAAAAACGTTTACGTACCCAATTTGTTACATCCTTTGCTTCTTTTAAAGTAATAATAATAATACATAAATAATGCTGGACAATGCACACAGCATTATCTAGCCCCATGGTAAGCAAAGCTTGTGTTATGGGTACTAGATAACTGATATACATAATACAATACATTACATAGATAGATATTTTTTATTATACATAGAAAACGACCAGAACACCCAGAACAAATATCTGCACATCGTACCCACAATTGTTCCGAGGCGGGAATCGAACCCGCAAACCTCCTGCGTCGCAGGCGGACCTTCGCCCACCGCGCCAAATCGGTCGTCACAAAGTGTTTTATTTTAGTTTTTTGTACATCAGCTTACTTATTTCTAAACTCGATGTTAAATTACCAAGTCCAGCATTATTATGTCATTTATTATAATGACACCTCTAAAGTGTTTTTGTTGTTAAAACAAAAAACACACGCTTAGGTTGTTTCCACTAGATTTAAATAATTTGTGCTGTCAAGATCAGAATGTCTTTGGTATTACATAAAAATGATACAAATATTAAAATGATACAAATATTAAAAATGATACGAAGATAAAATTTGATAAAAATTGTTAAATTATTCTAATATTATTGTATTTTCACTAAAATTGTTATGTTTAGACGCCACATCCCATTGTGATTCTATATATTGTTGTTATCTTATACATATTATAAAAATACATAAATAAACATATAAGTATTGTAGTTGTGAATTCGGCGTTGTGTTTAAACATTTTAGGATAAAAGAGAACCTACCTATTGTTCGTTATATTTTAAAATTATAATTGAAAAAATATACTAATAAATAAAAATATTTATTTGGACTTACTGGTTTCTTTATGTGTTTCATAATTTTTATGTTAATGTTCGTCCAGATTAAGATAGAATAAAAAGATATTTAAATAGACAGTTTTTTTTTACGATGTTGCATTTTTGACTTATTTTGAAAAAAAGCTAAAAATCATGATAACTTAAAATTGGTTCACTTTTGCATGATGCACATGGGGGTGAAAATTATCGCAATTAGTCACCCCTATCACCTCCTAACGGGAATACGTCGAATAACCAATAACCCTGTATAACATGTTTTATAATTTATAATACAACATGGACGTGTTATAATTTAATGTTTTCTGGACGCACCTTTAGATGCAGCAGGTTCGTGCTTTTTTTATAAAACGCGTGCGAAGCCGCTGGCAAAATCTACTTATACTTAATTATAAATGCAACAATAATCATGCATTGTATAATTGTAGATTATAGGTATAACTATATCACATAATTTGCAACAATAATAATGCTTTGTATAATTGTAGATTATAGGTATAAACTATATCACATAATTTGCAACAATAATAATGGTTTGTATAATTGTAGATTATAGGTATAACTATATCACATAATTTGCAACAATAATAATGCTTTGTATAATTGTAGATTATAGGTATAACTATATCACATAATTTGCAACAATAATAATGCATTGTATAATTGTACATTATAGGTGAACATGAAGTTTCCCTAACATGTAAACTCCGAACCATAAACAGTGAGTTTGACACCACTAACTTCAGTGTCATTCCATCAGAACACACTACATCACTGAGAATAGAGTGCAATGAGGAGATGATGTATAAAAGCTCCCTAGATGACCGGAGTTTCGCACATTTAATGAAACTTCGTGAACTTGTATTAGATAACTGTAAAATTGGAAGATGGCCGCCTGGCGTGCTCTCAGGCCTAAGAGATCTCCGAAATTTATTGTTGCAAATTTTGTTCAACTATATCACATAATTTGCAACAATAATAATGCTTTGTATAATTGTAGATTATAGGTATAACTATATCACATAATTTGCAACATATAGCACGCACAAATAGCATAGGCAGGTACAGGCAGGTATAACACTACTATTATGAAATTAAATGCGATTCAAAATTTTACCCCACTCCGTTCAGGTTTCGGCATTATGCCGATGAAGCAAACAAACATCACAAATTATTTAAAACTTGAGCCCTAAAATTACATTTTCCTCTTTCTTAAGCAGTCGGATAAAAACATGAATTGTTTTTTCACGTAACCTTAAGTTTCTTACTCTTATTTACCTTTAATTATTTAATTAATGATAAAACTTTTAGGTGCCTGGTACCAAGGTAGGTACCTACTTTGTTTGCTTAAGGTGCGTCCAGATTTCAGAAAATATAACATAGTATATTGGTAAAATACTGCAAAAACTGTATATATATATAAAAACTAAACTGTATTTATCATAGCATGTTTTCTAATGTGGACGTGCGTGACATAATTTCACATTTTAATACTGTGAACGTGTTTGGTTTAAGTAGAGTGCCAAATGAATACTCAGGTATGCACCTTAACCGTGCCTTAGGTACGTACCAAAAGATGCATATCAGTGACCCATGTTCTCAAAATAAGTGAACAGCTTCCGCAACCGTTCAAACACTAGCACTTTAAAATCCTTCGCCCACAAGAAATCCAAATGATTAAACTGTTGGAAAGGAATCTTGTGAATATCCACAGCACTATTTAACCTATTATACAACTTGTCTACATCCACAGGATGCGCCAGCCAATCAGCATCACTGTAAAATAAAGATATCGGAGTTGTGATCTTCTGCAGAGGATAGTCGGGTGGTGTCGCTGCCCCATACATTTGCAGATTCCCCTGCGTTCCATAGTCGAATTGCCTGAACTCTCCCGTCAACACTCCTTGTCCATAATGAGCTACTTGCTTAGCCGATGCTCCCGCTGGAGTATGCCCCATCAGAACAGGGAGATTAGTGAAGTTCAGTTGCGCGAAGCCCACTCCAGCCATTAGGAACATGATATTACTGCAGACGATATCGGAGACAACGCCACCACCACACATTATATGCTTCAGCGTCCGCATTAGAACATTGTCCGGCAGAAATTCGTATAGGCCTACCGTCTTCACGAGTCCATGGATGAACGGAGTCCCAGCTGCAAGCAGTCGTACGACAGGCGACCGAACGTGAGACATAAATGCGACAGGTGACAACGCGACCATCAAAGACACTTTCTTATTATTCTCGGGACGTTCCGACATCATCACGAAGAATGTCGTTGTTCCTTGCGAATGTCCGACATATTTGAGAGACTTTGCTCCGGTTGAATCTAGCACAGTATCTATCATTGCTGGTAGATCAAAGCAGCCTATTTCATGCCACGAGAAGTCCCAAAAATCCGCTTCGGTTGGTGTTAGTTTCACGTGTCGGCGTGAGTGTTTGTTGCCCCGTGCATTGCCCAACCAAACATCATACCCTTCGTTGGACAGGAGATATGCAAGACCGCTATCAGGTCCAGCGATCACGTAATCGTCAGCGCTTGCCAACAGCCCATGCATTAAGAAAACCACCGAACCGTTCCCTGGTATCCTGTACAACGTCAAGACATATCCATCTTCTGTGACCACTTCATGTTGCTCGAAACCGTAGCCATATTTGTGTATCAGATCGCTGATATGCATGCTTGCGTCCTCGTTGCTTTCTGCGTCGTATTCAGGAATCAAGTTGTCCAAAGCCCCGAGTAGATTGGTCTGGCTGTTTGGTAGAATTCCCGGTCTGTTTCCAACGCCTAGAGCCCTCGTTGCTGCCTCTGGGAGGGCTACAATGGCCTGCAAACTTGAAGCAACCAGATCCGCGTAAGATTGCGAGGCGCCTGACACTAGTGGTGTTTTGGATATGCTGTCCACAGCTTGATTCGACGCCCGCGCAATGTTAGGAAATAGGCCGGCCAGTTGTCCATAGCAGACTGTTGATAATACGATTAATATAATGCTTTGATATTTCATTTTATATACACGAGTGATCAGATAACGCTCGGATGGTGGACTGATTCACTCATTGCGACCTTGATGTGGTTTTTGTCTCTTAAGTTTTTCCGCTTATTTGCTATGGCGTCAGGCGGGAACTTCAATTACCTATCTATGCTCGTTTTAAAAATCTTAGACATTTAATGTAAACAAAAATGGGTAGGTACATTAGGTATGCAAACACAAAAACAGGCAACACTCACAGAAAACAACAAGTTACTAGTATATGCAATCATTAAAAAAAAAATTTAAAACTTTAACAACGCATAATTGCACATACGTAGCCAAAATGGTTCAAATTCGATGTTGACTAGCGATAAATTAAATGATGAATTATATTTTTTTACGAAGTTTTGCGATTTGCTCTGATGGTACAGTGAACCAGTTTCGTAAAATATTTACCACCAATATTTATATAGTTTTGGAGTCCCTTTGTTTACAAAAAATGTCTAGAATTATAGAACCGAGTATACATGGTGTTCTAGGGGAAATTAGTTTGTTTATCCATTACAACTTAATAGTTATCGGTTTTTGTTTGCTAAGTATAATAGGACTTTATAATGAGCTCTATCGCCGCCGGATCATATAATCAGCCCGTTTCTAGAATGGCTAGACCGCTTACAATGCGACTGCATTTTTTTGGGAACACTTGAGCGGGTTTACGTTTAGGTCAGACCAATAGATTATACCTATATGTAGGTAGGTGGAGGCCCAGGATAAAACAAAGGCTACTTCTTAACCCATTACCCAGCCATAAAAAATAAATTTAAGGCTGTGTGGTGCGGGCCTGGATAGAATAGCACCACCCCAACTCTTCCCGTGGGTGTCGTAGGAGGCGACTAAGGGACATACACCGGTGGGCGGGCAGCAGCGTCCCTTGCAGCACAATCTCTACACTGCTATCCCCATACCGCATGCCCAGCGTGGGGATTATGGGCATCAACCCCCCATGGATAGATAGATACGCCAAAAGAATGTGGCCCCCAGTTCCCGGCCGCCTCGCTATTCCTGGCCATGGTAGCGGCCACGGTAACGGCGGGGCAGGGGGTGCTAGAATTCCCCGGGCTACATACACTCTATAGTGCTCATTGGGGGAGGCCTATGTCTATGCCTGCGGACTGCTATAGGCTGATGATGAAGTATAAATTGCTGCGCCCTTCGGGGAACATGTACGTACAGTACAATTGTATATATGTAGGTACCTCTAATTATGTGATGATAATAATGTACATAGGTATGTGTATCCACAAATAAATATTAATATTAAGAGCGTTTATTCCTAAAATGCGCAGAAACAGTACTTTTCAAACCCGTTTATATCATGAACCACTTATCTTATAGTATATGTTATTTACTAATAATTTTAGGAGAAAAATAATAGCAAAAAAATCATAAAAATTTTAAAAAAGATGCTCCACTTTATTGGTAGGCTATTATTATATTAAATTAAATAAGGTATATCGGTAAAAACATAATTTAAAAATGTGAAATATTCGTAATATTTCACATTTTTTGAATTTTAATTTCTCATAGTAGGATACCAAAACCAAACATCTTTCTAATTAACTTTTTAGCCAAGGATCTCATCAGTAGGTTATATTTTTTTCTTAATTAGATATGTCAGTATTTTCTATTATTTTGAGCTTCGAAACTGATGCTGAAAGGGAAATTATGAAAACCTCTCACAAGTTATCTTGATAGAACGCATACATACTATATTAATCGAAATATTTTATAGTCAAACTCGTTGGACACTAAAATTTCCTAAAATTATTAGTAAATAACATATACTATAAGATAAGTGGTTCATGATATAAACGGGTTTGAAAAGTACTGTTTCTGCGCATTTTAGGAATAAACGAAATAAAGTCTACTTGGTAGGTTATGTACCTACCTACATTATATAGGTAACTACCTAATGACCTACGCAATTATGCAAAGAGCGTGTCGGACATGACTATCTAGCACTTTATGTAGGTGCTATGATCATTGTACACGTAGGTACAGTCAGCGTCAAATTGATATGAGCGTCTAGAGTAGTCAAAACAGCGAGTAAATGATCTGAAAAACATGGAAGCAATTTGATATACGCAGTTCGAATCATCATATTGTTGTAAGCACCCAAGGTGTTCAAAATATCTTACTACTCATTGTTTCATACAGGGTGTTCCAAATCATCTTACTACTCATTGTTTCATACAGGATGTTCCAAATCATCTTAGGAATTATGAGTTTGTATGTATACTAGTAGGTACCTTTGAGAGCTTGGTTTGCTTAGAATATTTTGAAAACCCTGACTGCTCATATAAATATGAAATAATGAGTAGCCTTGGGTGCTTACAACAATGTGATGATTCGAACTGCGTACATATAAAAATGATTCCATGCTTTTCAGATCATTTTGACTATAGACGCTCATATCAATTTGACGCTGACTGTACTAGGTACACCCGTCATTGATGATTTGTGAATAATCACGAATTAATTCGGACGAATGAATGTTCAATAAGGTACCTACATTGACAACCTCTGTGTCGCGGTGGGCGAAGGTGCGCCTGCGATGCAAGGGTTGTGGGTTCGATTCCCGCCTCAGGACAAATGTTTGTAGGGTCTGCAGATATTTGTTTATGGTGTTCTGGTCATGTATAATAAAAAAATATCTAGGTATCTATGTTATATGTACCTAGGTATGTTGTATTAAGTACCTACTAGGCATATCAGTTCTCTTAGTAGGTACCTACTTTACTTACCCATAACACAAGCTCTACTTAGCTTGGGGCTAGCTAATGCTGTGCGGATTGTCGAGCATTATTTATTTATTTATTTTATGTAGGTAAATTGAATCGTGTTTAATTTCGTTTTTGATATCTCGCATTTGTAAGCCTGGAACCTAAGTTATGTACCCATACCACAGATAATATAATACATACTGTACATACATAAATATACGTGATTTTTCAAGATTTATTAACGATTACGCGGTTTTATGATAAATACCTACCTGCCTAATATCTAGATAACCTATTATGTAAATACATTTTTCTAGACCTACCTACTAGGTACATTGGGTCACGCTCGAATTAAATTATTCGAGATACCTACCCTGTATAATCTAAAGTGCGTAGGGTAGGGTCCATATACTCTGTGTACCGTAAAACCTTACAAGATTGCCTAACTGATTTGATTTTGCCCACCAGGGTACTTTTTTTAAAATTCTTAAGATTATGGAGAATTTTTTAGTAGCTTTTATTTCTTGTTTATTTGTAGAAATTTGAATATGTCACTGGTGACACTAAATAACCGATTGTCGCGAATTTCACTTCAGTTGACTGTCAGATGGTGTCAAAGTTGGTGGTGTGTTTGGCGGGTCAAAGTTCGTGCGGAAAACTTTATTCAAAAACAGTACTTGCAGTTACAACAGGTAAGTAATTCTTTTACCACTATAAGTTTGTAACAAATAAACAGTACCTGTTGAATATTTGACGCGAAACCTCTTTTAAACTCGAAAATATTAAGGTGGGCAATGTCAAAGTACTTTTTCTGGAGTACTGTTTACGACTTTGCCTACCAAAATATTGCTGTCAGGGTTGTCACTACGACATTAAATTAAAATTGGTTTATGTAGGTCCTATTAGTAGTACGTTTAGTAGTGGGTATAAATGCTATAAGGAAGGTCTACAAAACAAGTGTTTCGATCATATTGCAGAGTACTTCCAATTATTTATTTTATTCAATTCCTCTTTATCAAATAATGTAATGAAAAATATACCATTTCTACAGTTTTTTCGTATATTGATGCCTTATTTTTTTTTATAAGCTAAATGAGGTACTTAACTTATCATCATTTATAAACATATTTATATATTTATTCCATCTACCTTAAGATTTTTTTGTGTCAGCTACTGATAACCACAGTTAGGGTAAAGTTTCTACCATGATTTGGTAAAGCATAAAAGCTATTTTTAATGTAATGCTTATTTTCAGAATGAACAGATCAATTGGAAACATCAGTTGCAAAAATCTCGCATCGCTGCCACCGTTTGAACCGGTGACCTGTAATCCTGACAAACTTGATAGACTTTGTATTAAATTTATCAACATTAATTTGGGTTTGTCAGCGCAAGATAACACACATTATGGATCATCAGATGTTTCAATATTACATACATTGTTCAAAAATGACGAACAGAATCGGTCTTTTATGGCCATGAATGAAAATGATTTGCCAAAGTGTTTACAACCAAAGACTACTAAAGCTAACTGCAAGCAGTAATAAATTGACAGCAAATAAAACATTGAAATCTAAAGTTATAATAACTTCAGATGTTAAAGTTACCGCTGAAGAAATGACACACATCGGGAAAAACATAACAGTGGGGGCTGAATTTATAACACAATCAGCACTTCAGTTGACAGTAGTGATACCGAAAATTGAAAAATATCATACACCAAAAGGTCATCAAGGTGAAAATTTGAGTAGGTTAAATGAGAAAAATACAAGAAAACGGAAAATTTGTACTACCAGAACTAAAAATTATTGTGAAAAAATGTGACAACCCTAGCACATTTTTTTATTTGTATGAAAAATGTCTAAAAATTATTTGTGTCTTTGCCCACTCAATTTAGGCTATTAATTTGCTTGCTTGAACGTTTCATATTAAGATATAAAGTAACATTGATTGCCCCTTTTGCTTGTTCATTAATTCTTGTGATCATAAGGTCAAAAATACCGAAATTACGATTTTTATTGCAAAATGGGCAAACTTGTAAAAGTTTTTTATATTTGGCCCGCTCTCTAAATTATGATTTTTACACATACCATCCCATTTTATTCGATTTATAATCTATTATTTGCAAAGAACTGTATATTTAAAATAATGTAGCGCAAACTTATAGTTTGAACTATACATACTTTTAAAATTATCTAAAATTGAACCACCAAATCCAAGAAAATTGGGCAAAGTTGCACTGTTTTACGGTACTGATTTATTGCGCAGAATCAGACTCTCCCTGGGAGGCTGTGACCTGACCTAGGTAAGCAGACAGTTTCCTAACCTGTATCTGGGACGAACGCCGTACCAACCTATATAACTAGGTAACGCCTAACCGCCCAGCAAATAATAGTTGCGTGAGAAGTTAATTAGACAGGCAGATTAATTAGTAAGTAGGAACTTGTTTATATGACGGAAAATTACTTTAATGGGTCGAGCTATATCTATGTAGGTATATCTAATAAAAGTATAACATAAAGTACTTATTACAACGTGTAGTAGGTATGATAGTAATTCAGCGATATTAACAAGAAAAAGAACAGCAAATAGTGAAGCTTAAAAAAGTAGGTAACTCAAGTACGAAGAACAATGAGTTGAAAAAACCTAAAGACCTAAAGAAAACAAAACTTAACTTTTTGTTTCTATTTTCATATTAGGTAGTACTAGTGCTACCAATGTTTTAGTTGAAATCTTCCCGCTTTCTGAAATTTCGTTCAGAAATTCATATTGTTATAGCAGAATTTATAGGTCCGCGTGAATTGTATGTTCTAAATGGTTCTAATTTATTTTGCGGTTTAAATAATACTAGCAAAATGAGTGCAATAATTACATAATAATATTCCAAAATCACAATCAATGCTGAACAAAAATCTAAAAAAACTAAAATGTGTGATTACATCGATGTTAAATTTTCTATGGCTGACGTTTTTCGTTCAAAAACGGTTGACATATTCACAAAGAACCAAAACAAACAGAGAAAAACTTGTTTGTAATGTTGCCAGTTAAGCAATCAACTCGCCAGATTAAGAAAAATCTTTAGTGACACGCGCTTCGGTTGTTGCTCAGAGACTTGAGAAACAATACATTTTCACTACAAGAGACACCATGACTAGACATTGTGATTTCATAATAAAAAATATGATCAAAGTTTAACCTAACCAAAATAAAATGTTCATAGTGATCACAAAAGATACTGATAAATTAAGGTGACAAAAAAACTAGATCTAGCATAAAGTGGTGAAAATTCATATCTTCTAGCAACACTGTTATTGTCGTCCGACGGAATATTGTGGTTTATCGATTTTCGTAGCACTAGCTCCATCCCAGTTTTCCCCGAGCTAATTCATATTTGCTTTCCATCCTGCTAACAAGGTCTCCCGGGAAGCTACCCCAGTGCCTGTGGAAGCCTCAGCCACCGCGCGGCAGTCTTGTGCTGAACACCATTGTGAAACTACCGTGACTAGATCTTGTATAAATTATCTCTCAAGTTTTAACTGTTTCACCATCAAAATGCTGAACGAAGCCGTGAACGGGCAGAACCTTGCCATCGTCAAAGACTCTCTTTTTAATTTCATCCATTCCCATCTGCCGAATGCTGATCTTTCGGCAATAGACGATATAATTTTGTCCTATGTTTATTCCACCTTGGAAGGTGGAACCGAGGAGTTCTACGGGCAGATAAACGGTAAGAACTCTTTATTTAGAACTTCTTTCTGATATCTTACAGCACTATCATTAACAGGGGAATACTTCCTTCAGAAAACCATAAGTTTCGCTTTACATTATGCACTCAGATTACAGAGTAACCAGATTCTTTTGTTTTTATGGACCATGCACTGTATGGGCAGCGAAGCGATACCATTCACCTTCAGTGTGGTCTTTTGTTCACAACAAACCTTTTGTTCATAAAAGAGGAACTATATTATGTAGAATATAACAATTTTCAGCAGAATATAAACCTATACCTACGTAAACAAGTAGGAGTCATGATATTTGAATAAAAGTCTTAGGTCAAATTGTTTAAATTGTAATTTTAAAATAGACCTTCAATGCAATATTCCTAGATTGCAAGAGAGTCCTTGGTATACAATTAACATTTGTGAGGAGGTCGTATATTTTATAAACTTCCTTTTTATGAAGAAGTAATGGGTTTAGACTTAAATTCAGGATAACAGAAACAATGTAGGACTATTGATGGGCCTGTGCAGTTGATGAATTGATGTTCATTCAAATAATGTTATTCTGAATTTTCTAGCATAAACGAATACAAGTTCTACAATGTTAAAGGTATCTCAGAAAATTCTTATCTAAGAAAATCGATGAAAGAAAGAAAATTATTTATTAGACACAACACACAAACAAACTTACTTTCAGGAATATAAGACCACTTAGTATGTACAAGGTAACATGTAACACAGACAAAACAAAAAAGTGGGTGACAATGATAACCAAACTTTATCAAAATTAATGAATAAACCATCTAAAAATTACTTAACACTTTGACTGCGATTTTTTTTCGACGACTGCGATTTTTTTTCGACAACTGCGATCTTTTTTTAACCTAAAAAATTCGTGCTGCCTCTCTACACAGCGTTTGTGTTGCGCCGCACATGCGTTTCGTTCGAAAAATATTACGGCTGTGCTGAGTCACAAAGATCTGTATTTTCTCAGCCGCTGCGCTAGTGTGGATTTACGCATATTAGTCACTTGTAGAAAACACATACCGTGTGATTTCAGCACTCAAAGTGTTAAAGCAATTTAATAATAACTGATTCAATGGTTAGTAATATAAAAGACTGCTGGAATTTTGATTTATAAAAAAATCAATAACCCAACAATCCAATACTCAATACTCAAATATATATTGCATACATGTTGTACAGGGGATCCTAAAGTTACAAATGTTCCAAACATGCAGCCTGCTAGGGTACTCCAAAAGTCATTACAAGTATTTTTCAAATTGTATGAATTAATGTAATTATCTAGAAACAGAACCACTCATCCAAAATCATTAACGACAGACCAACTATGTATCTCGTTTGGACTACACACCCTTCAAAACAACTTAATTTAGTTAGTAATTTAGTTTTCATTTCGCTGAGCATAAAGCAATCAATTTGGTCAACATACTGCATCATATTCACCCTATAGGGTGCAACCCCCTTGGCTACCTGTGGGGAGGTACCGGCCATTTTGAAAGGGGGTAGTTTGCCTACCCAAAGGGTGCAATCTACCTGGGTCTATTTTTAGCGCTCTCAGATATAATGACTCTCAAAGGGCTATAGAATATCTTTTAGTTATTTGATGTTGCATAGTTTACACTGCTTGGTTTCCATTGTGTTTTATTTAATTGAATAAATACTAATACAAATGTAGATAATGTTTGCAATAAAAAAAAATATGAAATAGGTGTTAATCACTAAAAAAATTACAGAACCCAGTCACATGCCTTATTTTAGGGTTCTGTACCCAAAGGGTAAAATAGGACCGTATTACTAAGACTCTGCTGTCCGTCCGTCTGTCACCAAGCTGTATCTCATGAACCTAGTTAGACAGTTGAAATTTCCATAGATGATGTATTTCTGTTCTGCCACTATAACAAGAAATACCTACTAAAAAACATGATAAAATAAATATTTACTCCCATGCGCTTTTTTTTAGATAGACTAATTCAAGAGGAAAGTTTATATATATATATCGAAAATCGTGCGAAGCCGAGGCGGTTCGCTAGTTTATAATATTAGTACAGTTTGATTGGAGAGTTGTTGACGAGATCGGTTGTGGAATATTTTCGTTATTAAATGCAATGGCCGATCTGCGCGTGTAAGCCCCTCCCCCCCTGTTGCTAGGATGCACCCCCCTCTTCCACGGGGCGTGCATCCTAGCAACGAGAGAGGAGGCTGGGGAGCAGAGACGAATCAAGTAGGACTTAATGGAAAGGGGCAGATGGCGCCACAGCTGATATTACAGACTTTTTAGTCTAGTTTAGGCAACTGAACACTGGCTACCTACATAATAGTTTGAACCGGAATCTCGTTATGTACTGGACTAACCAAATATTAGACATTAATTATGTTATGTGGTTGTTATGATTTTTTTGTGATAAGATTAATTAATTTGTTGATCAAAAGTAAAAAAAAATCTATTAATGTGGAACAATAACATAACAACGTCACAAGCAATCACCAGACTCACCAACTAGGGGCTAAAAAAATATATGTAATTATATATTTTTGCATAATTCTTAAAGTTAAAACTTCCATATCAAAACAATAGTGCTAACTTGAAATAAGAAAACTGCGTTCGTGCCAAAACATTAGCATTTTATTAGTGTATAAAGTACAATGTCATAAGGGCGAATTAATAAATCAGTTGCGAACTATCATTGTTGGAGTTATCGTTTCAGGCACCCTGGTAGCTCTGACAATTAGTATTCGTTGTTGCGTTAGAATAAAGAATCGGTGAATCTGTCATCAGTCTTTTATCATTGGACTTGTTGGACTAAGAGCCTACAGCCGTATTTTATAAAAGTTGAGAGTTTGTCAGCGTATGACCCCAACACAGATTAATAAATATCTAATTTATTATTCCATTTAACTTATACCATTATTTATTATCTGTTTTATTGTGACAATTTATTATAAATGAATTATATTTTTATTTTTTAAGAAGGCATGTCTATCTGCTTTTCTTTTGCACAATGTCCTATGGTGTTTCCTCTGTCAAATGTTACTGTGTGTTATAATAAAAATGTAATTTGTCTTTTAAAATAGTATTTAAGGACATCAAGTGTAACATTGTGTACGGTGGAAATAAATAAATAAACTAAACTAAATATCTGTCATAGCCACTATGACCCAAACTTCATAGGTAATCGGGGATTGTTTAAACTTATGATGGTAGCATACGCTGACAAACTCTCAGCTTTCATAAAATGACGAAGGTTTGGCGGTCGCAGGCTCAAAGCCTATACATACGTATAGCCTATGTGTCTTTTAAACCAATAAAAAAAGAACTTATTCTACTAATTATTAACAAACCTACAACCAAATCGGTTCATCCGTTTGAGACCAAGATGCCACACGTTACCACGTTGTTTTGTTTGTTGTCCACTAGGAATGAAAAGTAGGTTTTGAAATAAAGAAAGAAAGAAAATTATTTATTAAACACTAACACAACACACAAACAAGGTTAATTACACATAATTATATTAGACTACAAAGTACCTACTTAGGTACCTATTATAAAACACGTAAAATCGACAAAATATTAAAAAAAAAGTGAAAAGGCACAAAATGTAAGTAGTATTTGGTACTAAGTAGCCTTCACAAAAATTGTACATGATTCGTGGAAAATTACTATTTATTTCCGGTAGAATTAATGAAATATTAAAAACGTAACCGTTTTGCGTCGCGTGTTAGAATTAGAAACTACCCTCTGAATAAGTCCCTAGATCCGACTCTGCCATGTCCGCCATGTTTGTACATTGTAGGGATGCTGTCAAAGGGAACCTGAGCTACCTACCCGTACCCCCGCAGGGTAAATAAATACGGGGTGGTAGCCTGGTAGTGGTAGGTGCATTTCAGTAAAAGTTGTTTGTTTTAACCGGCTTTGAAAAAGGAAGAGGTTTTTTTCTCGGCTGTAGGAATGCTATGTTTTTATCGATTTATAAAAAATAAGAAGATTCTATGTTTATGTATGTTTTTATTTATTTTACTTACTAACCACAATAATGTCCACTCAAATATCTCGTTACGAATTAAGATGAATTTTGTATTGACGGCATGAGATAACAGAGCTCGCAAACCACTCGCTTGAAGCTTGTGGAAGCTATTGTGTCACTGTAGAATGTATCCTAAAGATAAGGATTTAAAGCTCATTTTTGAACTAACCATTTTGGGCTGTGCTGTAGCTGCGTAATGTGCCCAAGTAAGGGTAACAAATCAACATCGAGCTATGCTGCGCTGTACTGCGCTGTGCTGTGCTGTGTTTCTTAAGCTACGTTTTTTTAACAATCAACATCAAGCTGTGCTGCGCTTTGCTTAGCTCAGTATTAAAAGTAATCAGCAGCTCGTGTAGTGTAGTCGTTTATCATATATTTATCATAAAAAACATAGCACAGTTCGGCACAGCGCGGCTCAGCACGGCGGGTAGCGCGCCTCGCTCGAGACTGCTGCGTTTTTAAACAGAGCTTAGCCTCACACAGCGCAGCACAGCAAGGTTTGTTTGTATCCTCATTAAAATATTAGACGAGCGAGTTGACCAAACATAGCACAGCGCAGCATAGCTCGATGTTGATTTGTCACCCTCAAACGAGCAAACTAAAGGATAACAACTGACTAACGTAACTTGCTGTACTCTATTCTGAAACACTATTCTTTTTTTAACAAGGAACATCTTTGTTTATCTAGTGCCCATAACACAAGCTCTGCTTAGCATCGGGCATCGACATCTTACCCTATAAGATGTCGATGGCATCGGGCTATCGCTAGATAATGCTGTATGAAGTGTCCAGCATTTTTTATTAATACGTACATACCGCCGAACATAGTACCCTCTCCTTATTTCGAAGCCGGTTAAAATCAAACGTAACGATCACGTCTCGATACTAGTAATAAACCAGACTCAGGGTCCAGGTAGGCGATAGCAGATTTATCTGGGCGGTAGGTATTGCCTACTGCACCCCTAAGGGGGACAGCGAAGTAGGGTACGGGGGGGTATTCTGACAACGGGGTGCAAGCCGTCATCTCCCTACGCTTTATTGATTTATACCATTAAAGCCGACACGAGGGTTCGTCAAGGTTATAATAAATTGTAGTTATTCACTTTTACGAAGGACTGCAAGCAGATGCTGGATGCGGCAAGCTAAGGACAGGGCGGTATGGCGCTCATTGGGCATGTCCAGCTGTGGACTACTATAGGTTGATGACGGATGATTCACTTTTGTGTCTTTTTTTTAATGGTTTAAAATATGTCAATATTCGTTGCAAGGTTTTAAAATTCTAAGTATACTCGTATATAGGGACAGACAGACAGCGATAAGCGACTTTGTTTAAAGGCAGGTTTAGACAGGGTCAGTGCACAAGCCAGTATCGGCGTCAGTGCCAGCCGCGCCGACTGGCATCAAAATATTCGTGTGCGAATCTCCAATCTTCAGTCCGCTGCACTCATTTCAAATTAATTTAAATTTGGTTTTTTTTTTTTCGGGTCAGCGCCAACTTGTCTCGAATTCAATTCGAATTCGAGTCAGTCACTGACCCTGTTTAAACTGTAATGTAATGATGAATCAACATGCTTAACAGATAATTAATTGTTTGAATGTAAGCAGAACTTGTTATTACCTATTTTTTGTTGAATACGACAATTCCTTTCCCAGACGTGGTCTCCGACTTCTCTGACATGATGTCCGCATACATAGCTGACTTCAACAAGATCGAGAGCCACATCATCTGCAGCTGGATGGCGGATGTTGTCAAAGATCTGGAGCAACGATCTGCTGAAGCCAGGGCGCTGGAGGAAGGTGGGTCTTAGGTTTAAAGATAAATTCATTTTAAGGTTAAGCGTGGCTAGCTGTCGCAGTGGGCCGGCCATATATCGCGAAGAACCGCTGCAGCGATTGTCGGTTGTCGGTGTCCACTCAAGAAAATTAAAAAAAGTTTTTTATTTCTTTAGGCTTACAAATAAGCACTTAGGTCATATTTTAAACTATTCATTATTATATAACAACATTATATTAATGTTCACTTAAATTTTTTGTCCACCAGTGGAAGAAGTGAAAAAGAAACCACTTTATGTTCATAACTTTGTGTCTAGTACATTTGATTTGCTTATCTGTAAGTTGTTAGATTTTGAGTTGGAGCAAAACTCGTTCCAAGCTTTTTTATCCTCTAGATAATCTGATATTTTGTAATAAGCCTTTTTACAAAGAATATGTTTCACAATTTTTTTTAAATTTATTTATTGATAATTTTTGCAACTCACTTGGAGTTTTGGTGGCCGGCCATATATCGCGAAGAACCGACAACCGCTGCATACTTTATTGTACAACAGACAGGTCATAACAAAAAGACATTACTTGCGACAAGTACATAACAATGGGCGGTACAAGTACTTATCGCTTAGAAGCGATCTCTACATCACGTCTCTCTTGAACAAGTTTGCCCCACGCGTGGAGCAAACGTGTTCTTCCACTAGTGGACAAAAAATTGAAGTGAACAGTAAAATATTTATTTTTTTTGATAATTATTTAATGTATAAAATATGACTTGTCTAAGTGCTTATTTTGCAAGCCTAAAGAAATAAATGATTTTTTACTTTTACTTTACTTTACTTGAGTGGACACCGCGACTTGGCAAACGTGGTGTAGGACGCCCTCCGGGATGACGACTCGAGAATAACTGCAGGTAGATGCTGGATGCGGCAAGCTGAAGACAAGGCGCTGTGGCGCTCATTGGGGAGGCCTATGTCCAGCTGTGGACTATTATAGGTTGATGATGATGGGGCAATGTGTCTGCGCCCTAATTACACTAAATGAATTGCTCCATTGCTTGTTATGGTATCGCATATCGTCTCAATTATTTATTTTGGCATTTTAACTTTGATGAAAAACCTACAGAAAGAGGAAGCGTGTCAACGTTGAAACCATGAAAAATAAATAAATAAATAATGCTGGACAATTCACACAGCATTATCTAGCCCCGTGGTAAGCAGAGCTTGTATTATGGCTACTAGATAACTGATATACATAATACAATACACTACATTAATAGATATTTTTTATTATACATAGATAACGACCAGAACACCCGGAACAAATATCTGCAGATCGTACACACAATTGTTCCGAATCGTACCCGCAACCTCTTGCGTCGCAAGCGGACCTTCGCCCACCGCGCCACATCAGTCGTCAAAGTAGTATCTAAAGCAATTGATTAACAGAATTCGGCCTCTAGCTAAGTAATCTCATTCATTACTAATAGGCGTCTTTTTATCCATGTACCACGTGAGTGAAGGCGAAGAACCGACGGCCGCTGGGGCAAACGTGTTCTTGAGTGCAGACCGCTACTCGGTAAACGTAGTGTAGGACGCCCTCTGACCAGGTGGGATGACGACTTGTGAAAGACTGCAGGTAGATGCTGGATGCAAGCTGAAGACAGGGCGCTATAGCGCTCATTGGGGGAGGCCTATGTCCAGCTGTGGACTGATATAGGCTGATGATGGTGATGAGTGAAGGCGCAGGCATACGTAAGTTACAAATATAGGACAGATGCGCTACACATAATCGGTACGGTTCCCCGACCAAGCGTTCCATTCAAGCGTTAAAATGGGGTCACTAGGTTTTAGCTAAGGCCAAAGTTTTAACTTGGAATTCTCCTCTCATTTATTATTTAAAGCAGGCGGCTTTGTTTATTTTAGACGGCTTCGGTGGCGCAGTGGAATTTCGGCCATCATAACCTTTTACATCAGCGCACAATGTTCTAACTCAGAACTATGGTACCATGGAAATGTTATTGCCGAGGAATAAATATTTTTCCCGAAATTTTTAAAAAGCTGTCTAAAAACTGCTTAGAAAGTCGATTTTTCCTTTTGTTGTTAGTTTTTCATAACAATCAAATTAATAATTCTGTAGGGAAGGGTCCTAGCTTCCTTTCACTTAGTTTTTGAAAGAAAAGTCAAATGAATTTAAACTGTGTTTTATTGAAGAATCAGTCGTTTACTTTCTTTACATCCTTCCCTAAGCGGTCTAGCGAGGAGCAAACTATGTGAGACAGCGCTAGTGTGTGCGAGCGGGACAGCCAACCAACGTAAATATATCGAACGCCGAGGCGTGGGCCCACCAGTGGTGGAGCGGGCGCGGTCGCGCTCGCTGCCTGCAGTCACCTTTTCGTATGTGTAGGTAGTGTAGGTATCCTAGGTATCCTACAATTCCAAAAAACGAACAAGATTTTCGATAGGTAATTTAACTTTTCAAATTGAATCGAACTTTGAACTTATGAATCAAATTATTTTATTGATGTTTTTGTTATACGATGCTTTATATGTGAAAAAGGTTCCAGTATTATTTAGTTTTAAGGCTCCGTACCCAATGGGTAAAACGGTACCCTATTACTAAGACTCCGCTTTCCGTCCGTCTGTCTGTCACCGGGCTGTATCTCATAAACCGTGATAGGTAGACAGTTGAAATTTTCTGTAGTTGAACAGATGAAAGTTTCTGAAGTTGCCTGGAAGAGATCACAGATAAGGTCGCCCATTGTACTTGCCGCATGTAATGTCTTTTATAATGATTTGTAACTTCATTCATTTGTTCATAGATGGTGTAAAATACAGTATTTTTGTATTGTATTGTATTTCCACTGTTTATTTATGTTCACAGAGAAAGCCAAGGATGCTGTGGAGATCGAGGTCACCAATGAAAAGAATGATAAGAAGACCAAGAAGGGCTCGCGAGGAAGCCGGTAAGAATAATATTATATATAAATATAAATAATACTGGACAATTCACACAGCATTATCTAGCCCCATGGTAAGCAGAGCTTGTGTTATGGGTACTAGATAACTGATATACATAATACAATACATTACATAGATAGATATTTTAATTATACATAGAAAACGACCAGAACACCCGGAACAAATATCTGCAGATCGTACACACAATTGTTCCGAGGCGGGAATCGAACCCGCAACCTCCTGCGTCGCAGGCGGACCTTCGCCCACCGCGCCACATCGGTCGTCAAATTTATTTTATATTATAACTACATAGTATAAAGTCGCTTCCCGCTTTCTGTCTGTCCTTATGTAATTTTTAGTATATGTTTGTACATAGAATACGATCAGAACACCCTGAACAAATTTCTGCAGATCGTACACGTAAATGTTTGTACATATTTGTTCCGGGTGTTTTCTATGTATAATAAAAAATATCTATCTATGTAATGTATTGTATTATGTATATCAGTTATCTAGTACCCATAACACAAGCTCTGCTTACCATGGGGCCAGATAATGCTGTGTGTCCAGCATTATTATTATTTGTCCTTTTGTATCAGTAAGTACTCATACATAGGATATATTATTATTTATGTTTATTGTACGTAACCTTTAAAAAATACGTAAACCGTTTATTAACAGACTTCGAAAAAGGAGAAGGTTCTCAATTAGTTTTTTTTATGTTTGTTACCTCATAACATTCGACTGGATGAACCGATTTTGATGATTTTTATTTGAAAGCTGGTGCTTCTCGTGTGGCCCCATTTCAATGATCCAGTTCTGACGATGGCATCCATGAGAAATAGACAAAAAACTCAATATCACACCAACTGAGTTCGATGATTCTTTTTTTATGAATCAAAGTTTTAAACCCATTTTCATTATTTAGGAATTTGAAGTCGGTTTATAGTTTTTTTAAAACACAAAATACCATAAATACAATAATAATAGGCCAAATAAATTTATCTTTATCCAGGAACTACGTGAGCGAAACCGACAAAGGCTAGTTAATACTAATAATGAATAGTAGAAAATTTGACTTGTCTAAGTGCTTATTTTGTAAGCGTAAAGAAAATAATTGCTATTTGACTTTGAATAAAAAATATATCTTATGATTTTTTCTATGTGCAGGTCCAGCTCTAACTCGACTTCCGAAGACGAGAAGGAATCCAGCGAGAAGGAGAAGGTGGTCTCTGTGTTCTATGAGGACGAGGAGCACTACAGGAAGTGCAAGCAGCTGTCTGACATGTTCCCCGGGACCAACCCTATTGAGGTAGGAATAAGGTCCAATTTAGAACAGGTCCTGGCATCGAATTAAGAGGTACCTATTAGGGTAAAAATAGAGCTACATCGTCTAAATAAGTAAACTCCATTGTCCACAGATCAAGCACTGCATCTCGATCGGATTCAGCGATATCACCGTCGCTGCGGATGCTTTGCTCCATCGCCGCGAGTCCGGCCAGTCCTACGAGTGTAACTCCTGGCAGGTGGCGGCCAAGGTTGAGGCAGTCGATGACGATGAAATGAAGCATCGCATCATCGCTCGGTTAGTCCTTCACTAATTCAATCTAGTCGATCATTCATCTTGTGTCGACAGATGGTTGCTTAAGGTGGTTGCAGTTGACGATAGCTAGATAAAACATCGCATCATCGCTCGGTAGGTCCTTCACTCATTCATTCATTCTTATTAGTGACGTCACGGTCAAGACAGTCCTTAGTGGTGACTAAATGATGATCTATTGTATGTCATCATAGCTTCGGTCGCCTATTTTTTAAGAAAAGGATTTTTATTGTTATGATAATGCAATGATCGTGGTAGTGGTCCTGAGAAGGAATGTAATAATGGTAATTCGGTAATAATTCTTCTTCGTCGATCCAGCGATACCTAGGGCGGCCGATTGGTCGCCCGGTACGCCCCGTCTATATTATGTATATACCTACAATATACAAGTAAAGTAAACTAAAGTAAAAAATCATTTATTTCTTTAGGCTTACAAAATAAGCACTTGGACAAGTCGTACATAAATGCATAATATCATTTTATTTTCAGTTACTCTTACGTGGACAAGCAAAGCGAGGCCAAGGAGCATAAGCCCGCTCCGCCTAAGATCGAGCCTAAGAAGATGGTCCGCTACCGCGACAACAAGATTGTCTCGCTCAAGGGCGAGCGTTACACTGAGGTACCTAGTTCATTCATTCATTCACTGATTATCATTCGTTCTGTAAAATCGATGCTAAGATAGTGAATTACCGGGACAATAAGATTGTCTCACTTATGGAAGAGCAAAACACTGAGGTACCTAGTTCATTCATTCATTCACTGATTATCATTCGTTCATTAAAATCGAGGCTTTGATAGTGAATTACTGGGACAATAAGATCGTCTCGCTCAAGTGGGAGCGTTACACTGAGGTGCCTAGTTCATTCATTCACTGATTTTCATTCGTTCGTTATATTTAATCGAGGCTGAGATAGTGAATTACCGGGACAATAAGATCGTCTCGCTCAGACCACCCCGAGCGAGACGATCTTATTGTGAAACACAGGTTAATTCATTAATTCATTGTATCATTAATTTTACAAATGTTCACTAAGGGGATGCATACATGGACTTCGGAAAAAGGAAGAGGTTCTATGGTCGGTTGTATGTTTGTTTTTTTTTCGATTACTCCGTAATTCTCCACCACTTGGATGATTCTTTTACAATTGTATAAAAGACGATGGTATTTCCGAGGTTGTCCTATAAAAAAATGTATTTATCGCGCAAAGCATAAAAAACAGTTTAAAACTAAGGGATTTGAAGTCGGTTTTTATTTTATTTAATACGATCAAATTATTGCAACTTGATTCGAGTGTTCTAAGCTGTAATGAAATCTGCAGCCATTAAAAAATATATCACGCGTCAACTAAGTAGAATCTTCTTTCTTTATTGTAAAATAAGCTAGTTAGAAACTTGGAAATGAAACATGTAGACCGAAAATTTTGCATGTTCTATGTTAAAAGAAACATTCTGTTTTTTTTTTCAGGTGTCCAAGACCGGCGAAGAGGAGGGCGTGAAGAAGGGAAATAAGAAACACCATCCTTAACCATCACAGTTTCATCAGTACGGTCAAAAAGCGGTGGCACCCCCACCACTTTACTCCCCTCTTGATGTCGTTTCCCCCCGCCCGTACTCTTTCCTATGCGCATTACTTTTGGCGTACTTTAAATTTGTCTATCTAGTCTTTTTCCAGTGTCAAAATTTAAAATTATTGTGCCCAAATGTTTTCAACTCAAAATTTTCGAAAAATTTGCAAAGTGAAAAAAAATTACGAAATTTTTCCGAAGTTAATTATGGAAGATTTAAAGTTGAAAAGAGTTTGGGCGATCGTAATGTGTTTAATGTTAGTGGAGAATCGAATTTGGAAATTTCGGATTTTGTGATTGTACTGATGAAAAAGTTCGTAAATATTTCGAAAGTTTTAGGACTTAATGTCGTGATGAAAACAGCTAAATTGGTGAGGTGTTTGAAGAGTTTGGATGAGTTTTTCTCGAAAATTTATTCAAAGGTAGCATCGGCATTGCCAACCAAATCGAAGGAATCTCAAATTTCGACGTTCTCGTCGAATTTAATGTCAAAGTCTTCGCCAAATGTGTCAAACGCGACAAATTACAGGATAAAGGACTTGTCTGTAGGTATTTCAGATTTTACTAATCTTGAGCCAACTTCAAACATGTCGGAAAAATTTGAAAAAAATCCGAAATTATTCCTTAAATTTTCAAATTCGATTCCTAGTAGTTCTTCTTATCTAAGTAGTTCCCAGAACGGGCGGTTGTTCCAACGTAGTAGTAGTATAGATGTAGCAGCGCGTTTTCGTCCGCTTTTTTTCAGTACTGATTATTTAAAAACTCCCGGACTGTATAATATAATTTTACCGTCACAATGTAACTTTAAGTGTCTATTTATTATTAGTTTTAAGTTTAACAGTATTAAAAAGTGTTTCACATCACTTTATTTAGGTTTAAGTGTTTATTATCCTGTGATTTTGGAATACCCTCACGTTTTGAGGGCTGTGATTTTGATGCCATTGCTAGAATTAAAAATCTGTTATTGTATTAGTTTACAATTATTATTTTTATTGAATAACGACGATGTCATTCGTTTAGTATATTTGAATTATTTTGTTTTTTGATTTTTGTTTATTTTAGTTTTGTTTTTCATAGTGGTCCACATTTTGCTGGACGTATATTTCAAACTTGGTTATAACATAATATCGACTTTTAGCTAACAATATTATTTATAACGTTCGATAAATGTTATCTAATTATAAATTATTATTTTTTCTAACAAAATAATTTTGGCAGCTAATCAAAATGGTAAGAAAAATGTACGGCAGCTAAGCATTGGTAAATATTATTACTATTAGTGAATATTTAAACTATTGGTAAATGTGGACCACTATAAAAATAATAATATCAAATTGAATTTCTAATCGACTGATTTTTTACGGAACTCTTGATCTCATTATATGAGTGTTTATATTAATTTGTTGATATATCCTATCTCTTACTTTTGGTTTGTTTTTTTTCTGTATATTAATATTATTTACGGTAAATTCTTTTTTATTCTATTCAGTGACTTTTCGGTTGGGGTTGCCAGCACCTCAATCTTTGCAATACGTTTGTTTTTGTTACGAATTTGCTTTTTTTTTTATTTGACCTAAGATTTGAGTTTTTTTATATTGGATGCACATTCTTGCCATTTAATATTTCGTTATATATCACGATATTCAACTACATTTGTACTTGAATATACATATATTTACATTCCATATTATAAGTAAATGCAGATTTATTTCTTATAGCATATTATGCCTGTTTCTATTTGTTTTGATCTGGTTATTTTAATAACACCAATGAATGAACAAAATATGTGTTAAGAATCTCAGTAGAACAAAATAAAACATTTCTTGATGTAAAATGACCAGTTACGCATTGTACCTAATTTACTAGTTCCATCTAGTTTTGTTTCGAGAACTATATTATTTAGTTCGTGAATAACATTGCAACATTAAATCGGCATCAAAATCACAGATTTGACCTAAGACAATTTACACCCATGCTGCATTTATTTTTATAAATTGTTTAACTATTATAATTATTTATAATTTAAGTTAATAATTAAACGCGCTTCATGTAATTCCCCTAAATTATGTTTTATTTTCACTGCAAAAGTGCCTCCCACCATATCGACATATTTGACGACCTCTGTGGCGCGGTGGGCGAATGAATGAATGAATACTTTATTGCACTTAAAATAACTAAATATTACACAATAGCAGTACAATAGGCGGCCTTATAGCTTACAGCGATTTCTTCCAGGCAAACAGGGATGAAGAAAAAGATAAATAAATAATGCTGGACAATTCACACAGCATTATCTAGCCCCATGGTAAGCAGAGCTTGTGTTATGGGTACTAGATAACTGATATACATAATACAATACATTACATAGATATATTTTTATTATACATAGTAAACGACCGGAACACCCGGAACAAATATCTGCAGATCATACACACAATTGTTCCGAGGCGGTAATCGAACCCGCAACCTCCTGCGTCGCAGGCGAACCTTCGCCCACCGCACCACATCGGTCGTCAGATATAAGTATACAATGAGTTGGTAGAACTCAAACGACAGTAATGGCGAAAGTCCACTTGCGACACATTCCCTAAAAGTGTGAGAAATGAAACACCACAGTTTTCCGTCCCGCATTTTAGTAGGCCTACAATGATGTTCTTTCTACCTGTATAAGGAATAAGAAACATTTCTATGCTAGTTACTAGATACCTATGTGGTTTTTGGATTTATTTTCTAAAGATAAAACCGGGCCAGGCGCGAGTGGGACTCATACATTAAAGATGGATTAATTATAGAAGCCATAGAAGCTAGATGTTCTAACCAATTGTATGTAAATACTACCTATGTAGTTCTATTATTTGATTGTATTACGGTATGCAGTTGGCTCAATTGTATGTAAATACTACCTGTGTAGTTCTATTATTTGATTGTGTTATGGTATGCAGTTGGCTCAATTGTATGTAAATACTACCTATGTAGTTCTATTATTTGATTGTGTTACGGTATGCAGTTGGCTCAATTGTATGTAAATACTACCTATGTAGTTCTATTATTTGATTGTGTTACGGTATGCAGTTGGCTCAATTGTATGTAAATACTACCTATGTAGTTCTATTATTTGATTGTGTTACGGTATGCAGTTGGCTCAATTGTATGTAAATACTACCTATGTAGTTCTATTATTTGATTGTGTTACGCCTAACCAAAAGAGGTATGCAGTTGGCTCAATTTTAAATACTATGTAGTTCTATTATTTAATTGCAATTTTCTTTGTTAAAAAATGGCAAATCCCCATATACCTTAGATTGCGTGCTGGCATTGCGGGCTGAGTAAGGCTTGTAGGTAGCAATAAAAAACATTGCATTATTATTTACACTTTATTTCCCCTCATGATTGGAGATAAAAAGTATTCCTGTGTTCCAACCTCTTTCATTCCACCTAATTATACAAACAAACTCAGAAATACTTTCAACTATTATATTCACAGTTCAGTCATTAGAAAAAAACTAATTTAGATACGACAAATTTCTTACAAAATATATGAAATACTTCTCTAGTTAGTAAAGTCTATGGTAAGTGGTGTTAATGGAACACCAAAAGGTATAAAATCGGAAACGGCAGACCAAATGGATCACAACAAATATGCAATAATTCCATGACTTAACACTTTGACTGCGATTTTTTTTCGACGACTGCGATCTTTCTTTTAACCTAAAAAATTCGTGCTGCCGCTCTACACAGCGGTTGTGTTGCGCCGCACATGCGTTTCGTTCGAAAAATATTACGGCTGTGCTGAGT
Organism: Eupithecia dodoneata; assembly: GCA_947044415.1. Lineage (NCBI taxonomy): Eukaryota > Metazoa > Arthropoda > Insecta > Lepidoptera > Geometridae > Eupithecia > Eupithecia dodoneata. The sequence goes on along the minus strand of OX345683.1, from coordinate 3,321,445 downwards.
CACAAAGATCTGTATTTTCTCAGCCGCTGCGCTAGTGTGGATTTACGCATATTAGTCACTTGTAGAAAACACATACCGTGTGATTTCAGCAAAGTGTTAAAAATCATATAGGTAATTATTTTTAAACTTACGCGATCTGAACACATAATTATAAGTACTCATATAACGGGTATTTATTTTCATAATATAGGGAAAAATAAGTAAATAAAATCGATAAAAACCCGTTATATGAAAACGTAAAAAAAAAACACTAACTATGCTTAGGACCACACACACAATACGGGTGAAACGTTTTTTAGGTTGCCGACTGGAGCAGACTTTACCCGATACAGCGTAACCGATCCGAGCGTGACGTTCCGTTTAGTCTGCCGATACGTTCATGCGAAATAGACAGCTATGTTAAATCAAATATAGTAGTAGGTATTATGCTGTCCACGAATTTATTTTTCTTCGATTGGATGAAATTAATGCAATATTTTACAAACACTGCTTTTTCAAAATATGCGAATCTATCGACTCGAAAAATATCGGGACTATCAAGTTTAGATATTTATCGAACTGACAGAATACGTAAAATATGAAAAATAGTATTCTTCCATTACCAAGTCAAAGAAAATAAATGCGTGGACGATATACTAATGCTGTAAAAAATCTTGTCAATGTTCTAATAATCAATGTATCCACATCAGAGTTAGTTTCTGATATAGCATTTAAATTATAAGAGATCATAAATATATCTGATAAATTATTGTGTTATAAACGAAACTCTACAGAATGTAGTTTTTTGGGATATTTACAAGGTCCTTAGCGCAGCTGACTATCCTCATAATACATATCGTTTATTCACAACTCTCTTCAACTTCTTATTTCATGGCTCGCTGTCTGTTCCGGTACCACGTATCAGCTACAAGGCTAACACGCTATTTAGCAATTATAACGTCACGCGCGTTATCAACGTTATTATGCTTATTTTTGTGTGAATAACGCGTGAAAAGGCGTTATTCTCTTAACACCTTTTCACACGTTATTCACACTAAAATTAGCATAATAACGCTGATAACGCGCGTTACGTTATATGCCTAATAACATGGTAGCCTTGCTGGTCAATCCATGACATTCAATGACTCGCTCGCACTATTTTCGCTACTATAGGTACTGCGCGTTGAAATGCAGCCAATGAGCATCAAGCACTGCACACATAAAATCTGACACCACTACCATATAGCACAAAAATATGCATTTATCAATTCGGCTCAAACTCGTTATCTTTAGATACATTTTACCATAGCAAAACGGCTCTGAACAAGCTTCAAACGTCCGAAACTGTCTGATATTTGATACCGTCAATATAAAATTAATCTAAATAATAACTAGTTAAAGCCCATATTTGTTTTGCGCGGTAGCATTCCTATACTCCGATTCAAAAACCTGGATATTTTTTGTATACAAGGGGATTACAAAACCCAAGGAATATTGGTGGAAAATATTTAACGACATTGGTATCATCCAAGCTAAGCATAGAAGCTCGAAACCATTTTTGTTTTTGAAAGCTTTCATCCATCGTTTTATTTCTTTAATTTTCGAATTAATTTAAACATTTTTTTACTCCACATGTGAGATTATGCATTGTTGAAGTATGTGTTTTAGTGTTTAAAGATAACCTTGCTGTTACCTCGTTGTTTTCTGTTATTGTTAACTTTAAATTAAAAAATATCTATGTTTACATAAAATATCTTGGATTCTAAATCGGAGATCTTCGACAAACTTTCAGTTAGAGCAAGTAATATATTGCATGTCATAAATTACCCATCTGCTGAAGACCGTTCTACATTACAGAGCTCAAAAATCAGTACAGACTTCTAGTGTAAAATTATGCAGTACTCTTAGAGAACTGAAAACCTAAAACAACTGTACAGGTGTTTCCATCACAAATATGGATCGTAGAAGGAAGAACATGACTTGATATATAAAAACTCTTTGGTGCTACAACATACACAAAGATGTTTTTAAATTTGATTATAATATTGCAATATTCATAACACAAGACAAAAAGGAAGTTCGCAAATTCATTTCGATTTGGATATCCTATCTAATGAACAAATTAATATTCGTAGAATTCAGTTCAGTTCTAAAGCTAGCATACTAAAGGGAATAATTCTTATAAGTTTTAGTTGACTAAAGAAAAACTGTATGCGAATTAGTTATTGATCCTAGGTATTGTCCTTTTGGCAAATCATGGCGCGGCCAAGCGACGCAATATCTATAAAAATGACGAAATCTATTGCGTTTGTTATTGTGCATAAGCCCTTGCACTTGGAATAATCTCTTAAGAAATTAAATAATACCCCAGGAATTAAAAATAGGGGAAGGTCGTGCGGGTTCACGTCCCGCCGAAATCGATAATTTTTGGGATATTATTTAATATTTTAGAAAACTATTGCTATTTTTTCACAAATAGGACAAGACCTAAGATTGAAAGAACTTTTGGATTAATTTCAATGTTATATACAGAAAATATTTTTAAAACACTAACCAAAACACTGGTCTCGATTCTCTATTTAAGTTAAAATAATATTTACTTTTAATACATAAAAGATCTTTTTAAAACCAAGTCCATACATTAAACAAACTAAATAGTACAACATTAGTATACAATTTGTTCAACATTTTGTAGCTTTCTTTTTATATACAAAATACGATGAAAATGGTGTCATCGGTAAAACAGATATAAATTTGACACCACTAAAAATAATGCCATCCTTGTTATATCACTCACATAAGAAAAGCATGACAACATTTTTAGTACTATCAAATACAGTTTTAGTTTTTGAGACATTAGTATCGACAAATCCATTGTTTGTTTATTATAGGACTTGTAATAAACTCAAGATATCTGGGATCTGAAGAGGCTCTCTTTGATCAAACTAACTCTACATAAAGAAGAGACTCCAAAAACAATTCTTGCGCAGACGGGTAAAAATTGAAGAAATATTAATTATAAGGTACATTCTGGTATTTACCTACGTCGACGTGACGCCCAGCTGTGGCCTAGTCGCAAACCAGTCCACAAACAAGTAAGTAACCTGCCTATTTCTACATTGGTTTCTTTTTAAATATTTCTTCATTTCACAGATAGCCTACGAAAGGAAAATGCGTTCCAAAATTTCCACATTCCATCATAACTAATATATAATCATGTCCATAAAACCTATCGTTAATTCACTTGCATTCATTAAAGTTAAGATTCACATCTTGCTTATTGCAAGTCCTAAAAAAACACTACACCATTTCTACTACGAGATATTTCATTTTCTGGACCACAGCATATTTTATCCTTGCTTTCTTGCGTTTCTCAAATACGTAAAAAACACTACGCTTTTTCTACTGCAGGACTTATTTTGGACTTTAGGACCACGTCTTTTTCTACTGCAGGACTTATTTTGGACTTTAGGACCACGTCTTTTTCTACTGCAGGACTTATTTTGGACTTTAGGACCACGTCTTGTATTTCTAGTATGCTTTCTGCATTTTGCAAGATCACCACTTTATATGCATTTGCTACAGCAAGGTAATTTACTAATTAGCTTTAGTACGCAATTTTCATTCTTCTCAGTATACATAATCTTGCATTTTATGCTTGAAAATATTCGCTATCGCTTCTTACACAGAATCTTTAGATTCCAATTTCTCAAACTGCCATAGCAGTATAGCAAACAGCAATTATTGTGGTGTAGGGTAGTATATACAAAAATTACATCGCATCTTCATTTATTGCGTAAATAATTGAATCTTCATATATAGCGTATATATTGAAATGTATAATTCAAATATTAAACGCATTTTATGACGACGCGACGTAATTTTTCTGTGTTTAACCCTAGACAACAAATTGCATATCTTAATTTCTTATTATCATTTTCCAATATGAAGTCCAATTTATGTAAATGCCTTGTTCATTTCCTTGCAGAATACAAACTTGCAGTACCTCTCTTGTGCAATCTATCCTCATCTGTACTTGTTAAACATAAGTTCTAGTGTAGAACTTCACACTTCACTACAAATTAGGGCTTTAACGGGACTCACTTTGCCTGCAGCCCTGAGACAGGCCGAAGACAGAGTGGTGTGGGAGCGGTTCATCAGCGTAACCGTGAAAGCTTTCCAGGACGGGCACGACCTTCAGCAATGAAGACAACGACCAAGAACTACTGCGACATGTCCAATTGGATAAAGACGAGTTCTAGTGTAGAATCTTACTGCGACATTCCCAATTGGATAAAGACGAGTTCTAGTGTAGAATCTTACTGCGACATTCCCAATTGGATAAAGACGAGTTCTAGTGTAGAATCTTACTGCGACATTCCCAATTGGATAAAGACGAGTTCTAGTGTAGAATCTTACTGCGACATTCCCAATTGGATAAAGACGAGTTCTAGTGTAGAATCTTACTGCAACATTCCCAATTGGATAAAGACGAGTTCAAGTGTAGAATCTTACTGCGACATTCCCAATTCAATTCATATTCCACCGTAGGTACATGTTCATACATACACTTGAATTTGATTTGGACGCGAGATATAGACTCCTTTCTTGAAATAATCTTTACTTATACTTCAATTGTTCTAATTTCCGTGGTTGTTCCACGTCTTGCTGTACCGAAAGAGACCCAAGATGTATAGTATTCCCTTGCAAAGGCATTAGTGCATGTTCCAGATGTTTTGAAAGTTCCAATCGTCCCGCGACATTTCCAACTGAACGTTCTGAGGTGTTTCATACCAGACTCTCTCCAAGAAATAATCATTTGCTTTAAATGGTGTGTTATTCCATGCCTTATAGGACTCTAAGAGACTCAGGGCGTATACCCTCTTAGGAGGTCTTTTATCATGCATTTAAGATGAGTATAGAGTATAAAATCAATGATTTCCAACTCGACGTAGCGTGGTGTATCATGCATAGTCCGCCATCTTGCAATAATCTTTACTTGGACTTCAATTGTTCTAAATGCCGTGGTTGTTGTCTTGCAGGACCTTAAGAAACTCAGGGTGTATGTATACCCTCTTAAGGACTATCATCATGCATTTAAATTGAGGTTTAGAATCCATCATTTCCAACTCGACGTAGCGTGGTGTATCATGCATAGTCCGCCATCTTGCAATAATCTTTACTTGGACTTCAATTGTTCTAAATGCCGTGGTTGTTGCCTTGCAGTGCCCTAAGAGATACAGGATGTATACTCTAACAGGGGCTGTCATTCGTGCGTGTAGAAGATGAGTTGTGGGTTCGAATCGTCCTGCGACATTTCTAGCTGGACGAACTGTGGCGTTGTGCGCGCGGACTCGTAGGAATTGCCTCCATTGCGGGATACTGAGTTTCTTGATCTGTGGAAGAAAGGAATTCGTTAATAATAATACCAAATGGAATCAAATTAGTTAATAACTAGCTGCGCCGCGCGGCTTAGCTTGGAAATCTATGTGACAATGGTTTATAAACTTTCCTCTTGAATCACTATATCTAATATAAAGTGTATAATAAAGTGTTATCTATCTATCTATTTAAAAAAATCGCATCAAAATCCGTTGCGTAGTTTTAAAGATCTATGCAAACACATTTTTGATATAAAGTCAAAGGCTGGGCAGAAAATGTATTAATTTTAACACCTCCCCTTCGCGCAGTGGTAAAGACCCCATCACACATTTATTATTAATGCGAATGTTTGGATGTATGGATGTAGGTTTGTAACTTGCCAAAACTACTGAACGGATCGCGCTAAATTGCATACAGGTAGTTCTACGCCGAGAATAAAACATAGGCGACTTATAATACCGGTTATATATAAGGTTATATCCCATGGGGAGGGTTCGAAATAACCTTCCTTCTTATAATAACTATCTATACCTATACAATAGCTACGTGTCCATCCAAAGGTTACCTGGAAGAAATCGCTCTTAGCGATAAGGCAGCCCATTGTGCATGTGGTTTGTTCTTTACTGTTTTTTTCTCTGTCTTGATGTGCAATAAACCGTATTTGTATTGAATTGTAACCTTAAAACGTTTCTATAGGAACTTCGCGTTAAAAGCCGCCGGACAGAAACTAGTCCTACTAATATTATAAACGCGAAAGTTTGTTGCTCTTTCACGCAAAAACAACTGAATGGATTTTGATGAAACTTCACAATAATATAGCTTATACATCAGAATTGATGGGTTATGAACGAAATCAAAGAGTTTATTATATGAAATCGGATAAAGTTTATTATAATTGGTTCTGCACGTACAGCCATTACAGAGCAAGAGAGAGAGCCTATCTAGATAGAGACGACAGTAGTCTAAGCTAATAGTAAAAAAAAAAACTATCACCAGGCGGGTGAAACCGCGGGGCGCAGCTAGTAATATAATAAAACTTACTTGGCTTTAGCGTGCGTGAGTATATGCGACTTGAGGTTGGTGCTCTGTGCAAACTTCTTATTGCAGCCGTCGAACGGACACACGTAGGGGCGGTCGCCCGTGTGGATCCTAACATGAGTCCTGTGAAACAGACAGTTATGAACATAAGAATTATTCATATTCATATCATTTTTGTGATTTAATCATCGTCATCAGCCTATAGCAGTCCACTGCTGGACATAGGCCTCCCCCAATGAGCGCCATAGTTGCATTATTCCAATAATAAAGTTTCACGGAAAATAATGCACATAATTTATTTCAATATTAAAATTATTTGAATTGCAACGGCGCGTATGTCTACCGTCACCGTTGCTGGGACGTCACTGAGAACTAGATAATTTCTGTTATCTTTGTCCGGCGCCCGAGTGACGGCGCTTGGGTGACGGGTCAGTGGTCAGGTACACTCTGACTGCTCGTATAAATATGAAACAATGAGTAGTAAGTTATTTTGTACACCTTGAGCGCTCACAACAATATGATGATTCGAACATTGCTTTTATGTTTTTCAGATCATTTTGACTACTCTAGACGCTCATATCAATTTAATGCTGACTGTACAGTACATAATTGTAGCTACTTCGGCGATGCCACATGGTGACCCCCGTGGCCAGATGGGATGAGGACCTGTTTCTGAAATAAAACTGTTTATTTTATTTATTATTTTTATAAGATACGAACCTGAGATTAAAATCAAGTGAGAACCGCTTCCCGCAGCCTTCAAATGTGCATTGGAACGGCTTCTCGCCGGTGTGAACTAGCTGGTGCCGCTTTAGCTTTGAACTCTCCACAAACGCTTTACCTGAAAACGTTGTTACATTAGATAGATTGATACAAAATACATTGCACTTTCATAGAGGAAACTATGTACAGTAATACCCCGCTTTACGCGACCCCGCTATGCGCGGTTTCGTTTAAACGCGAATTTCAAATTTCGCGCATTACACGAAGCTAATAAAAACGTATTTTCCAAGAACGTAAAATAAACGCTACCCAAGAAGCAATTGATGTATTTTTGCGTAATAATAACCTGTAATACATACTTCATGAAGTGTTCTTAGAATGAAGTGATTGATTCAAATGATTTGTATTTTTTCTAGATACCTTTGGCTATGTAAGCCCCGATGTACGCGAATTTCACTTAACGCGATTTTCTTTTGCGCAACGTATCCCTCGCGTGAAGCGGGGTGTTACTGTACAATAAAAACTTAAAAATTAGTTACAATCGGCGGTCTTATCACGCAAGATCGATCAGACAACCATAGATGGATAGGATCGTGGAAAGTACCAGGGGATCTGTGCGCTTGTAGGTTATGAAATATTATTAAGCAAATACTTAAAATACTACATACATATCCAATGGAACTACTCGATAATATAACAACTAATAACATAAAATATAATCTTAGATAGTACTTCTTGTCGAACCTACATCAGTATCAGTGGGTTTCAGTTATTTGCTAATTTTAGCTCATGCTTTTCACGTGTTATTCACGATAACCCGTGAAAAGCAGCCAAAATGCACCTTTTCACGCGTTATTCGCGCTAAACAGCGTAATAACGCTAAGAACGTGCATTAATGCTTTTCACGTGTTATTCACGATACCACGTGAAAAGCAGCTAAAATGCACCTTTTCACGCGTTATTCACGACAAATTAGCGTAATAACGCTGATAACGTTACGTTATATGCTAAATAGCGTGGTAGACCCACTGCTTATAATGTTCAATAACTTACCACATTCAGCGCACACGTGCACCCGCGGGCCGTGCGTGTGTAAATGTTTCCTCATGGCCGAGTTGTCGCGGAACATCTTGGTACAGCCTTTGTGCGGGCACGCTGGAACAGAAACAGAGAGTTAGGTCAATAAACATAGTTGTTGGGAGAGTACTGTGTATCGTTTTCATCAAAGTCAAAAATCATTTATTCTTTAGGCTTACAAAATAAGCACTTAGACAAGTCATATTTTATACATTAAATTATTTTACTGTTCACTTCAATTTTTTGTCCACTAGTGGAAGAAGTGAAAAAGAAACCACTAGTATGTTCATCATCATCAGCCTACGTCAGTCCACTGCTGGCCATAGGCCTCCCCCAATGAGCGCCATAGCGCCCTGTCCTGTGCGTGTATCGTTTTGATGTAGTTACATCGAAATAGTTTCTATTTCGATATAACTAAATCAAAACGTAAGCAAGAGTAATTGTGGGTACACGCTGAAAGAGAAATAGAATACATAAACATGTTTTGTTGTAGGAGTGATACACTGTGCATCGTTTGGATCTTTTCTATCAACATTTTGGGAAAAGTTACGGCTAGATCTTAAAAATACATAATGCTGGACAATTCACACAGCATTATCCAGCCCCATGGTAAGCAGAGCTTGTGTTATGGTTGCTAGATAACTGATATACATAATACAATACATTACATAGATATATATTTTTTATAAGTATGTATTGATACAACGGGTATTTATCGCGTGTATTTACCGAGAAAAATAGGTAAATAAACGCGATAAATACCCCTATGTAGTATAAATACTTATAATTATGAAAATCGGTTCACCCAGTCGAACGTTTGGAGGTAACAAACATTAAAAGAAAACAGTCGAATTGAGAACCTCCTCCTTTTTTGAAGGCGGTTTAAATATACAATCTCATGGCAGTGTTGGTACAGAACATCTTCATGCATTTGTTGGGCATGCTGAAACAATCACTGGTTAATATTATGTAGGAAAGGGGAGACGCGGTATGTGGTATTGATTTATTTTTAAATTATTCAAAACAGAAAGAACTACTTTTTTTAAATAAATAAATAGTGCGGGCGAGGTCGGCCAAGAAAGCGCTGGGGAGACGACCTGAACGCCTTCCTCAGAGATTGGTGGGAGATCGCGCGTGACCGCACTGAGTGGAAAGATTTGGGGGAGGCCTTTTCCCAGCAGTGGGACGAATAAGGCTAAATAAAGAATAAATAACAAATAATGCTAGACAATTCACACAGCAAAAATAAATAACTTAATTATTTGTCTTCAATAATAGAAACAAATTAGAACTAGTATTTACAATTGATACAATAGAGGTATCATCATCATCAGCCTAAAGCAGTCCACTGCTGGACATAGGCCTCCCCCAATGAGCGCCATAGCGCCCTGTCTTCAGCTTGCCGCATCCAGCATCTAGTCCAGTCTTTCGCAGGTCGTCATCCCATCTGGCCGGAGGGCGCTCTCAAGAACACGTTTGCCTCAGCGGCCGTCGGTTCTTCGCGAGATATGGCCGGCCCACTGGCACTTCAGCTTGCTAATTCTTAGAGCTATGTCGATAACTTTGGTTCTCTGTCGGATTTATTCGTTACGAATCCTATCCTTCAGAGTAACTCCGAGCACAGCTCTTTCCATAGCTCGCTGAGCGACTTTGAACTGGTGGTCCAGCCCTATCGTGAGTGTCCACGTCTCAGCTCTGTAGGTCATTGCGGGTAGGACGCACCAATATGATATATTTTCATTATGTTTCCTTTTATAAATCAAAACCACAGACAGTAGAGCATCAAGACAGGTTAGAAGCGTAGTGCGTTGGATTAGTGATACTTACTGTACTTACCTATGGTACGGTCCGACGATTCCGCGACCGGCTTCTTGAGGCGTATCTTGTGGCCGGGCCGCGCGAACTCCGCTAGTTGTTTTGGATCGGATAGGTCTAACCCTGGAATGAGAAGTAAGCTGTTATTCTGTGTGAATTTAAGCGAGATAAAGAACAGTGGATAGATTTATTAGCACTAATACAACTGTCTTGTATTTAAAAGACTTACTTACTTACTTACTTTACTTTGACTTTTTAGTATATTTTCGATTCGGGTTTATTGAGATAAATTACAGTACAGCTTTAGGAAGTTGAAAATTAGGGATAGCGAGGTCGCAGTTATAATATATAAATAAATAAATAATTCACACATCATCTAGCCCCAAGCTAAGCAGAGCTTGTGTTATGGGTACTAGATGACTGATATACTTAATACAATACAGTACATAGATAGATATTTTTTATTATACATAGATAACAACCAGAACCCCGGAACAAATATCTACAGATCGTCAATTGTCCCGATGCGGGAATCGAACCCGCAACCTCCTGCGTCGCAGGCACACCAGAGGTCGTCATATGCGATGCGCTTGCGTCTCGCGCTGTCGTTGTCGGGGAATGTCGCTTGCGGGGTTGTGTGCGGGCGCGGGCGGAGGGCGCTCCGTCGGTCCAGCAGCGATGTGAAGTTGTCACGCTTTACTGGCGTGAACACAACTGCTGGTCCCGGATAACATATGTAAGTGTTTTCGAAAGTAAGACACTCCGGCCGTTGAATTGCTTTTTCGGGCATTATTTAGCAACTTTTGAATAAACATAGCGGCATTGTGACACGTGTTTACATTAACTTAAACGATAAATCCGTTTGTACGTAAGCCTCATTAGTCTCTCTCGTTATGTATCGATGTGGGCGAAGGTCCGCCTGCGACGCAGGAGGTTGCGGGTTCGATTCCCACCTCGGAACAATTGTGTGTACGATCTGCAGATATTTGTTCCGGGTGTTCTGGTCGTTTTCTATGTATAATAAAAAATATCTATCTATGTAATGTATTGTATTATGTATATCATTTATCTAGTACCCATAACACAAGCTCTGCTTACCATGGGGCTAGATAATGCTGTGTGGATTGTCCAGCATTATTTATTTATTTTATTTATCTACCTGGTTAAATAGGTACATACAGTTAACTCCTATGTTTACTAGTTTAACTAAAACAATGTTATTCCTTCGCGTCAGTAACTGAAGCACTGTACCTAATCCAATATTTAAATGCTTATTTTTGTGCTGGATGTATGTGCTATGTCCTTAAGGCATTGTCAGTACACTTTGAATATTTGTCCAAGATGATGTTTTTCGGTGATAGGTTCAGAGTGTAGTGTAGGTACATACCTAATGTACCACGTCACTCAATGACCTACTTTAGAGATAAGGAAAAATAGAATTATATTTTATTAAATGTCAAACATATCGGATTACTTACGGAGAATCTTGAGATAAGAAAATAGAATATCAATATCATGTTACAAATATAAGGAATTAATAAATTCAAATTAGAGATAGAATTTTAGTATAAAAAGGCATGTTTTAACTCAATAAATATTCAGTATTCAACCTACTACAGTCGTGTTAATTACTCCTCCTACCTACCAACATTACAAGAGCATGGTCCCCGGGTTATGCAAGTGTTTCGATGTCTTTACCTGGCATAGGTTCAGAGCCTATTATGGCTTTCTTCCCCGTCATATACTCCGTGTAATCTGGGTCTGGTTCGGGATTGGAGCCGTCATCAGACACTGAAAGGAAATGGTCATCGATAAGTACAAATACAAATATGTACAAACATAATATGTAAATAAAAATAAAACATAGGGTATTAACCGAAGTTCACGTTACGGGGGGTTGATATAATTAAGGCCTGGAATAGCGGTATTTTCAAGTACCGGTAAGTCTGACCTTGACGTGGTACCGATACCATCATTGGTATCGATATACATTTTACGGATACTTTTTTAGAACCGATACTTGTAAGTACCGGTACTTCTTTGTTACTAAAATATCGGCATAATTACCGATATTATGCGCGTAAAATATCAATACCAACATATTCGGCAAGCACGCACCCGCCCCTCCCCGGTCGGTACGCTAGGACTGAAGAGCTGGCAACGTCGCGAGAACCGCTTTGTTAACTGGTACTTTTGGCAAAGTATCGATACTTGAATGTATTGAAATGAAAATAGCATAATTACCGCTATAGTACCGATATTATTGGTACCGGTAGCAAGCCCTGGATATAATCACCATGCTTGGCCGGCGGTTGAAGAAGGATGCTGCTGACTTTCCCCTGACTGGGTCTTTTCGTCGGCTTAAAGACATCAAGATCAAAGGTACAGTTTAAGACAATTCTTACGTCGCAAGCATCACGGCCACACAGGAATAGTCGTCCGTGACTTCAATTAGTAATTAAGGTCTTTGGCTGAAAAACAGCGCTGAATATAATAATGTTCAGCACACGCTGAGCCAACCCCTATTTCGGCGCAGGGTCATGGAGGTAGTCTTATTTTATTCTTAATATCCCCTATTTGTGTCACTTACCCCCATGATAAACTACTTTATTTGCCGTTTGTTATTCTATGCCTGTACTTTGTACCTGTGTCTAAATAAATGTTTTTTCTATTCTATTCTACAGGAGTAAGTAGGTAAGGTCAGCACCCCTATTTCGGCGCAGGGTCATGGAGGTAGTCTTATTTTATTCTTAATATCCCCTATTTGTGTCACTTACCCCCATGATAAACTACTTTATTTGCCGTTTGTTATTCTATGCCTGTACTTTGTACCTGTGTCTAAATAAATGTTTTTTTCTATTCTATTCTACAGGAGTAAGTAGGTAAGGTAACCTACCGTCGTCTTCGCCCGTAGCCCACATAGTGACAGAGAACTCCCCCTCCATAGTCTTGATCTGCACCTGCTTCTGCTCCCAGCGCCGCGCAGCCCCCCCGCGCCCCGCGCCCACACCCTCCATCAGGCCTAGGGGTACTTCGCCTGGAATAGATACAATACAATTACTCTTTATTGTACATATAATTACAACGATACACAAGACAGGGGAAAAAAACAAGTACAGAATATACAAAAGTCACTTATAGCGGTATATTTACCACGTTATCCAATATTTCGGCACAGTTTCATGCGCCATGATCACGGAATAACATATTGGGAAACTAAAAATCTAGTCAGTTATCTAGTACCCATAACATAAGCTCTGCTTACCATGGGGCTAGATAATGCTGTGCGAATTGTCCAGCATTATTATTTAAAAATAAAATAAATAAATAAATAATGCTGGACAATTCACACAGCATTATCTAGCCCCATGGTAAGCAGAGCTTGTGTTATGGGTACTAGATAACTGATATACATAATACAATATATTACATAGATAGATATTTTTTATTATACATAGAAAACGACCAGAACACCCGGAACAAATATCTGCAGATCGTACACACAATTGTTCCGAGGCGGGAATCGAACCCGCAACCTCCTGCGTCGCAGGCGGACCTTCGCCCACCGCGCCACATCGGTCGACAAAATATGGTCAATATCCCGTTATAAGTGATTTTTGTTTTTATAACCATGATAGTTTCAAAAGTACAGAATATGTCGTTTACAATGGGCGCCCTTATCGCTATGGGCGATCTCCGCCAGGCAATCTTTGGATGGGCATGTAGTGTTAGAACAAGTGTAGACGGTGGCGTGATATACAGAATAATATTTAATTGGGACATATACCTACATATAAACAAATACCTACTAGATAGATATCTAGCTAGATAATTTAGTTTAAAAGGCTATTGTGATTGAAAGGCACGTCACATCCTCCTATTTAATACTAAGTGCCCCCCAAGCAGCAAAAGTAAGCAAAGCTCTTACCCCCTCCCCCATGCTTACGTAAACATTTTTTTTTTTTTTTATATTTGAATTATAATTTTAAAAATTCCCCGAAAATGCGTTTCGTTTTCAAGCATAGACAATGTGAGGGTTGCCATTCGTGTAAAAAAGTAAATAACTACCGATGACGTAATCATCATCTAGACTCCCCTACCCCCCATGTCATCCAAAATAAGCAAAACAAAGACCTACCACCCCCCATAGTGCTTACGTAATACTTGAACGGCCCCTTATTAGTATACCTATATCGTATAATATTTTCTAAATGTTTCTATAAAAATGTTTTAATGGGTTTTGTGGCGTTGCCTTAATACAAATAAATATATACGCGCAAGCTTAACTTGACACTGTGGGGGCTGTAGGGAAGCAGTGGATCCGACTGGCCAGGGGTACAGAGATAAGGAAGAGGCCTGTACTCAGCAGTGGGTGTTACCGGCTGGTTAGATAGATAGAAGGCTAACTTACCGATAGGCATTAGATGGTGTATGTTGGTCGTAGAATTAGCTGATGAGTTCCTAGGTCTACCGCGTCCTCTTCTGAAACATACAAAAATTGTTAAAGTTTATGAACTCTTCAATAAGGCAAGCAATGTTTTTAATTGGCGACCTATGTGGCGCAGCGGCCGCCTGCGACGCAAGAGGTTGCGGGTTCGATTCCCGCCTCGGGACAAATGTTTGTACGATCTGCAGATATTTGTTCCGGGTGCTGTACATAGATAATTTTTTAAGTACTTTATCAGTCATCTAGTACCCATATCGCTATGGCTAATCTATATATAGTTTAGCGATAGGTCCGCCTGCGCCAGAGATACATCTCTGTATCGTAAGCTGAAATAAACAATAAACTTACTTGCTAGTAGAAGCGACTGTGTTAGCCCCGGTGTACACAGGATCGTATGGATTGCTGTCCGTGCTCGGCAGGATCTCGTCTCCAGACATCCCGGGTAAGATCACCTCCTCACTGCCGACTGGAAAGTTGAAGAATGTCAGCGGCGCTGACCGCGTACGGATGGTGAAGTGATGGTTATGATGGAGTGTGTGGTTAAAGGAAGCAGTGGTTTAAGCGTGACTTAAAGTTAAACGAATATGTGCAGAAATGCGTCAATCAACGCAGAGCCATCTAGCAAGAAGTTGAAGGTTCAACGAGTCGCTCATCTTCCTATACAAACGTGGAAAGGTAAGTACTACGCTGTTTGATGTGGACCGTCCAAAACGAAGGATATTTTAAGAATAGTTGACATACATATAGGTATCTAATATATACTAATATTATAAATTGGAAAGTTTTGATTGTTTATTTGTTTGTATTGAATAGGCTCCGAAACTACTGGACCGATTTGAAAAACTCTTCCACACGGAAGCTACATTATCCCCGGTGAACATAAGACTATATTATATTCAAAAAGTTAGGGATCCGTACTAAAACCGTGCGAAGCCGGGAAGGTCCGCTAGTCTTCCTATACAAACATGGAAGGGTAAACTACTATGGTATGAGCGCGCTGACAACAGGATAAAACTGGGAAACCATGGAGGACAGATAGAAATGGCACAGACTAGAGGCCTTAACTCGAATAATTACAGAATAATAAAAGTGCTTACGTTTCATATTTTAATAATGGTTAATATCTATTAAAATTCAATAATTTAAGTATTTCCAATTATGTAATGTTAATTTATTCTATGATAATAATGACTAAATCCTACTAATATTATAAACGCGAAAGTTTGTAAGTATGGCTGGATGGATGAATGTTTGTTACTCTTTCACGTAAAAACTACTGAATGGATTTTAATGAAACTTTACAATAATATAGCTTATACATACGAATAACACATAGGCTACAATTTATAAAGATATATTGTATATTTTCAAAAATATCTATCACCAAGCGGGTGAAACCGCGGGGCGCAGCTAGTAATATTATAAATGCGGATGTTTGGATGTTAAGATGGTTGTATGTTTGTTATTTCTTCACGCCAAAACGAAACGATTAATTATAAGTAAAATAAGAGTCCAGGCTTTATCTCCTCTACGGATAACCTGCGCATGCGCAGCTATTTTAGTTTAACCGCTTCATTTAGGCTAAGATTTATTCAAGCGAAGTTAGAGTCAAAAGCTAGTATACAACACAACATACCTTCCTCTAGATGCTGCATCCCAATGACTTGCTCCTCCACTTCTTCATACTGATCATCAGTTATGTACTCCTCGTACTGGCCAGTCTCTATCTCCTCGTACTGAAAGGAATGTGAGTCAGTAAGATACAGAAATGAGGGTAGAATGATATTAGAGATGGAAGACACATTCAGTGTAAGAATCGCCCCTTCACGCTACACCGTGTCGCGACCGGTCCGGGCCTCGGCCGGGACACGTCTACCGTGCGCCGGCCGGACCAGTCATTCATGTTACACCGGGTTGTTTAGGTGTATTATTTGCACGACTATATCTGTGTAATGTGGTTTTTGCGCCGGACCGTCCCGGAGCCGGGAAACAATACCCACCGACATTTCAACGCCGTGCCCCGGCCGAGTCCCGGCGGCGCACGGCCGGGGCACGGTCAGGCATGAATCACTTCATACCAAAGTATACCATTAAGGCTCTAGCTAGACAGACGGACTGCATTTCAACTGGAATCAAAAACTGCAACTGAACTGCAACTTGCAGTTGGATTGCAGTTGAAATGCAGTCCGTCTGTCTAGAGCCTAATGTTTGAGTGCCCCGGCCGGGGCACGGCCCAGTCGCGACACGGTGTATCGTGAATCATCCTTAACGCAGCCCGTGGATGTTTTAAGAGGCGATTAAAAGTTGTCGTAGTTAAGCGCTGTAAATAATAAATAATACTGGACAATCCACACAGCAGCATCTAGGCCAAAGCTAAGCAGAGCTAGTGTCTTTGGTACTAGATGACTGATAAAGATAATTATAGTATATTACATTGATCAATATTTCTTATTATAAATAGAAAACGACTAGAACACCCGGAAAAATCTGCAGATCGTACAAAAATTTGTCCCGTGGCGGGAATCGAACCCGCAACCTCCTGCGCCACAGAGGTCGTCACAATGTATTGATGACTTAATGTTATTTATGAGTATGAAGGTGTTAGTAACTTAGCTGCAGAAGGCAAGATAAATATTCCCATTTCCTGGGCCCTCAAGTGTTTATTGAAAATGAACTCTCTTTTCTGCATTTATACAATGGCGTTCATCGTTAGCAAAGGTTCAAAATCGAAAATACGAACGAATATTTTTCTCGGAGTTAAGAGATTGTGAACCTTCTTTTACCACCTTTATTTATCGAATGATTATAGTTTTTAAAAAGTTCTGTATTAAATTGAACTTCAAGCGTAAGAGGCTCTCAGTTAACGCCACTATACAAATGCGAAAAATGGAGTTCATTTTCATTAAACAGTCGCCTAGTCGATGAGAGATTTTTAATAAAATAATATGTACCAAATAATTGACTTATCAAAGTGTCCTAGCCATATTAAGATGCGCACCACGACAAAATTTGTCGACTGTTTTGTCTCGCTCTTCTTGGTACGAATATGAAACAAAAGCACGAGAAAACGGAGGACAAATAGTCGTCGCGGTGCGTATCGTAACCCGGCAGGACACTTCGATGACGTGCCGGTTTTTTTTCTTCTATTCTATCCCAGACAGTATTCTCTAGTAGAGCAAGCATTATTTAGGGTCGGTACATATCTGACGGAAAATGCGTCGAGCGTACCATCGGTCGCGTTTATTCGGTCAAATTAAACCTGCCACACTACGGCCGGGTGATTATGTAACTCGCGACCGGTTTGCGACAGGCGTAAATTAAGCAATCAGTGCTGTCAGACGTCAATTTTGACGTTGTAGCTGGTGTGAAACTAATACAAAATTGACGTCTGACAGCACTGATTGCTTAATTTACGCCTGTCGCAAACCGGTAGCGAGTTACATAATCACCACACGGGTCTAGTTTGTTCGAACGGCCTGTACAAACGATCTCCGCTGATTTTACGTCTAGTCTGAATGCATCATACAAAATACACGTACCGCGACACTTTACGTCGACCGACTATGCATTGACTGAAACGTAACAGACGCTGTACGCTCGACGCACTTACTCATCATCGGTTGAGTGTGAAAGGTTGAATGCTTTATCATATACTAGCTGCGCCCCGCGGCTTCACCCGCGTGGAAATTTCTGCGCATTTTTACCATGTTTTCTCATCGTTTAAACCTTCCCTGGCCTACGACAAACATTTCAAAACCAAAATCAGCTAAACCGGCCTAGCTGTTCTCGAGTTTTAGCGAGACTAACAAACAGCAGTCGATTTTTATATGTAAATAAAGATTAGCGACGCATTTTCTGCCAGATATGTACCGACCCTTAGTTCTTGCT
Organism: Eupithecia dodoneata; assembly: GCA_947044415.1. NCBI lineage: Eukaryota > Metazoa > Arthropoda > Insecta > Lepidoptera > Geometridae > Eupithecia > Eupithecia dodoneata. The sequence continues at coordinate 3,303,096 of OX345683.1, read as the reverse complement.
CTACTGGAGAATACTCGTGTCGGATTCACTTTGGATCAATCCCACAGTATTTTATCCTGCCTTGCGCATAATTAACATTATGTTAGTAGTACCTTCACGCCGACCTGATCATCGTCTCCTATCTCCACCATGGCGCCGTGTGTGCCCACCTCCACCTCGCACATGATCTCCTGGTTCATCATTATCGGTTGCAGCGACCTGGAAGGTTTCGGTAGTTTTAGAACGCATCACCCTTGAAATTAGGTAAATACTTGATTGCATATATAGGCTGGTTTTATTGTTACGCGTTTCGGCAGCGCCGTTGGAGTGCGCATGTTCGGAGATGTATGGAGGTAGTAGTTGCGTTTCAAAGTCGCGCGCGCGCTGCAGCGCCTTTCAGTAAACGCTTATGAGTAAACGTTAACAGCGCGCAGCCCAGCGGCGTGACTATAAAACCAGCCTTAAGTTACAAGTCCGAGATGGGCTGCAGACTGCAACCGCAGGCGACATTGCGGCTAGCGGCTGCGGTTGACCGCAGTGCTGCCTACGGTCGCGGTTGCTTCTATTTCGTTGCTTCAGAAGCACATCGGTTTCTTTGAATACAACACTAATATTATAAATGCGAAAGTTTGGATGTTTAAACTACTGAACGGATCGGGCTGGAATTTTGCATACAGGTAGTTTTAGGCCTGGAATGAAACATAGGCTTTTAGCCTATAAATCAGTTCCCATAGGATTAAACCTTTACAAGTTTCTATACAAACTAAGTAAGTAGTAATATATTAAACCACCAGAAATGCTTTTGACGCGCCCTCAAAATACCACCATAATGTGGTTCTGTGCCTCTAAACTAACATTATATATAAACTTTGACAAGATTTTTAACAAAGCAATGTATAAAAAATATTATTATTAAGAGCCCGCAGTGTCCCACAGCTGGACTAACTAACCTCCTTTTCAGCTTGCATTCCTCTCTATTGTATAAAACTTAAAGGTTTCAAGTAAATAATGGTGGAAACGTTATAATAGCCAGCTCCTAAATAAAGAGGAGACCTTGTGTTATTGGCCCCAAACCAACCAACTACCAAATGAAAATTTCTAACTTACTAATTTTGTGATACATTACCATGCTAAATAATTTGAAAGCACATGCAATAAATATAGTGGACCTCTCTTATAAGTTTATTGGACCTATATAGTTGCATAGATAAGGATTGAGACTTGAATGATTCATCTCTTTTAATCTGTCTTTAGATCATATTTCATCAAAGACAAAATCTCAGGACATGAGAGGCTGCCATTTCCAATGAGTCTTTAAATATGCTACTTATACATAGCTTTAGGTACAGTTGCTCAGGTTTTGCCAATATAAACAGATATAGTTTGACCGAAACCGCTGTACCGCGCCTGAGGTATGCGAGCGGCGAGACGGGGGGGAAATATCGGCCGCTCCGATCTATCAGTCTGCCGTCAACGCGTACTTGCTCTTTTTTCCTCGCCTCCCACCTCGCCGCACTTTCCTAAGGAGCGGTACAGCGGTTTCGGTCAAACTATGGTATTAAAATTTTGTTTGGTATGTTTGTGATATCAATCAAGCAAAGTGCTTGATGGGTTGAGGGAACTAAAAAAATCTTATAAATGCTAAGAGATAATTGTGAAAAAGAGTGCATTATTTTTATTATATTTAAATTGTACATTATTGTATTGTGCTAAATAATAGAGGCTGAGCAAAAATGTGCCAGGGTTTTTGCTAAATTTAACTTTGCATAAGTTGAGGGGGCATTATTATTTATTTACTAAAGTTTGTTTATGTAAAAATAAATAGTAGTTATACTTAAGTTCTTATATTAATACTGTTAAAATTAGTGTTTTGGAACAATAAAGCTCTTTTTATTTTTATTTTATTTTTTGGGTAGTTTGACTGTCACTGCAGCTATTGTATTCGCCAGAAAGGGGGTATAATGGACTATATATATATATGCAGTTGTTTGTAGATCTTGTCTATGATCCCCAATACAAGTGTATTCTTGAAAAGAGATAATTGTGCAAGATAAAAACAAGCACTCATATACTAACAGGGTGCTAAAAAGAAATAGATAGCTTTTTAAAGCATGGCCAGATACTATTTATGAAGTTAAGAAACAAAGATTACACAAACAAGTAACCCTGTACAGTCAGCGGTAGAGAAAAGTTACATAAAATGTAAGGAAGATGACTTTTTAATTACACCGCTATTTTAAACTTAGCTTTAGGTAGTTTCTTTATCAAACTTATGGACAATTTGGTTCACTATAAGCCTAAGCTTGGCCTCCCTGGTGCGCAGGTTGTGGGCCAGCTCCAATACCATTCTGGCAACAATAGCTGGGAGGGTGGACTGCCCATACACCAGGCACATTGTGAACGCCACCTTTGCAGCAATCCTTATAGTTTTTTAAAATTATCTTGTTTATTATCTGATATATAGTATATGCTTGAAATAAATACTTTTTAATTTTATTTATTGTTACCCAGTTCTTGATATTTTTTCTAAAATTACAATTAATCACTATTTCTTGAAGTCTTTGAAATATAGGAGTTGCTCTACGCAATATTGAAATATTGAGTGCAAATCAGAGATTCTGATTTGCAATCAATATTGTACCCAAGATATTAAGTTTTAAATAGACTATAGTGTTTTATTCTTTCTTCTCAGTTTCTGATTATGTGACTTTACCCACGGCTGACTTTACAATCGTTTTAAATCGTGTTCTTACCAATCCACTCCAGACATCCTTAGACATAGGCAGTTAAGCTGTAAAGGAGGCCCAAATTTTTATTTACCTCTAAACACTTAAATAATAATATCCTAGTATACAAAACCATAAAGATTCCCAGTTATGAAATAGGTATTACATACAATCAAAATAACAAAGAAAATACATATTAATAATATGGGATTCCAGATGTACCTACTCTTTTCAATAAACCATGTCAAGATTTGCATAATTAGATTGTCCGAATTTGTTTTTACTTTAAAAATAATGATTATAAACAGAGATGGGTTGAAAATCTTATAGACCTACATTATTATCTAAAATTATCATAGTGGTAATGAAAAAGATTATGAATATATTAAGAAATAAAGTCATTGACCACTTTTAATACAACAAATAAGAGCTACTTTTTTAGTTGTTATGAAAGCTGGTTGAATATGACAATTTCTTTGCATTTTGCGTCACGACAACGAAAAAAAACTTGTTTATTTACTTGATTACAAAGACAGGGTGTATTGGTGACTTCTTAGGAGATACGAACTGTAGGTACCTACCTACCTATTTGTTATTCATACTATCTCGCACCATGTTTTTGTTATCAGTACGTTTGTTTGTTTGTTGAATGGACGTTTACAAGCAGTGAACCTGTCTTGTCAATCCGCCGTAACGCTGGTAACAATTTTTGATAACTTCGATAGGTGGCTTTACCTCCCGCTGGGCACTAAATCAACACTGCAGCAGTGAATCGGCTAGTTAAATCAAAAGATAGTGTAAACTCGTAGAGCAGCGTATTGCAGGCGACGACCGGTCCGGCTGGCGTTCAAAGCCGTTTTCTCAGATAATTATAAATCGGCCACGCCAAACCCCGCACGAACGCGCTCCACCCTATTCGATCTTCGTCCTCTCGCCCTCCAGAACACACCCAACATCGTAATTTCACAGAAAATACAAAACACTTGTTACTGCACGTCAAAAGTACGATGTTTTCGATGGAAATAAAATTACCTCTATTTCTTGAAACAAAGCACCGACGGCCCCCAGGAGACGGAATTGGATAGCGTTGTTGGCACAGAATTTTTCGACGCAATATTCACCGCAATCTATGCACACGGGCCCAGTGAAAAAAAGTTTGCGAATTAGGCCCAAAAATATTTGAAATTTACGCGAAAATGTTTATAAAATATGTCCGACTAAACATGGCGTCCAAAGATGTCCGACAAATTCAATATGGCGATGCAAAATGGATGCCCCTCTTTCAGCCACTCGTGCAAAAGAACTCCACCAGAAAATGAAAATGGAGGCTATGAGGTGTTTCCACCAATGAACTAAATTATACCCGAATTCTGTTCTCACATAACAGACGAGACGCAACGCGACGCGCGACGACGAAGACGCCACCTAATTAAACTTGTAAGGAGTGTCATCGTCATCGGTGTGCATCCGTCTTAGCTCATTAATTGACCTTATTTCCTACAAAAACAAGTAGTACACAATTATAGTGTAGGTAGGTACAGTATTTCTACTTCTACTTTGCGAGTCAAATGTTCTTGTTCCTATGTTAGCTTAAAATTAAAGTGAAAAAAAAACAGAAATGTGATATCTTGGTTGTTTTTATTTGAAGCGCCCAATATACGAATAACTTTTTCATTAAAAAATAAAACGGATTGAGTGATCAACACATCCATTTCGAGCAGCCGCCGCTGCAACAGAATTTGAGAATTAGAGAAAATTCAACTGATGATATTATATACCTACCGCGCTCGTACGTTGGTTCCATTTTTCTTTAATGTGCCGAGAGCCGCCGCCGAAGCACAGCCGAAGGCGAACGAAAGCCTTTGTTTGAACTGATATATACTGTACGTTGGTTCCATTTTTCTTTTATGTGCCGACAGCCGCCGCGCCGCCCCGCCGCGCCGCCGCCGCCACCGCCGCACCGCACCATGGCTTGCATTCGCCATGACGTCCATATAGTCGCGTTCGCGTTCGTTCATAAGCCTTCACTTGCTCTCGCTTGCTTGGTCTGTACCCGGCATTAAACTTAGACTCGTTTCGAACTTCTTATTCACATAATAACAATATAATAATGTTTTTAAAATAATAACAATACAATAATATATCCCCCCATTTTGGGAACATCATTTTGGTAGAAACATTTAATCAAATGTCAGTTTAAACATTATTGCCATTCATGAAAAATTTGATAAATCCAAGCTCCATTAACTTTGACATCATAAATAAAAAAATCACAAGTGTGTCATTAATAGGCCTGTGATTTTTTTTTATAAAAACATATAAAAAATTATTCATTTTCCTACACGCACAAAATATGAAGATGAGAAAAATATCTACATTTTGAAAGTTGAAAACAGGTTTCAAATAGCAATACTCTAAGATGTAAAATTAAATATCTATGTCACACAATTTTGACAGTAACAGTCACAGCAGAGCCATCTCACGAAGAAAATTCGTAACTTAATTTTGCCTTCTTTTCCCCGTGATTATTCAACACCAGCTGATTTTATCAAAAAACACTAAAATGGCAGTGAGATTGTTCTCCAAATTGAAGGTACTGCCTGAAATCCGCGGGGCCGCGAATATGAGTAGTGCTGCGACGGCCACTCTATCCGATTACGAACTCCAACACAAGACTCCAGTTACGAGGAAGCAGAAGCGGATTCCTCAAGCGCACTATGGTGGAAGGCATGCAGTTACCATGCTCCCTGGTGGTGGAATCGGCCCAGAGTGTATGGGATACGTTAGAGACATCTTCAAGTAAGTTCTGTGTTAGATAACCTCATACATGAAGCTATAGTTATGGTTCTTCAGGGCCATGAATTGGCGCGAAGCTCAATTTATATTGCTATCAAATTACACCAAATTGATTCTAAATGGTTTGTGAATATATAGAGAGGCTGGAATGGAACCAAACAGTACCTACATGCCAAGCTGTGCGATGCTGTCAAAGCATACTATTTATAGATATAGATCCCCAAAATAATAATAATTTAGGTTGGTGTCCTACTGTTTTGGTATTTTTATACTGTAGAATAGTTTTATAATATTTTATTGTATTTTATATAGTAAAAAATTTATTTTTTAATGAGAATTTAAATAAATGAAGTGGATTAATAATAATTTTATTTTCTTCAGTATGGTTCTCTTAGAGTAGATACAAAATAAAGCCATTAAGTATAGACTAGAACGAACCTGTATTGTGAAGACTAGTGCCTGATGTAAGTTTAGTAAAACCTGTATTACAGGTCACCAGACTTCACTCCACGGTCCTTTATACATGATTTTGGCAGTTACCAGACCTATTCTGTCATGCATGCGCTTTTATTTGAGCCTGGTTGTGACCGATCTCAAAACTCAGAGCACAACTGTTGATGTTTGTTAGAAGTTTGAACCTTACAGATTTTTTATCATTAACAGCTGTGGAAAAAACTGAAAGAAATGTATCACTATCATCAGACGAGGAAGATTTGGTTGATTTGGAACTTTCATCCGACTCTAATAGGTACTGAACCCAATAAGTTCCAGGGAGGGAGACAAGACAGATAGATTGAAAATACTTTGTTTTTATAGGAAAGTATGTACAATAAAAACTTAAAATTAGTTACAATTGGTGGTCTTATCATTCAAAAGCGATCTCTAACAAACAAGTAGCATATAATCAGGCTCAAATTGTAAATTTCTTTGCCTACAAATTGCCTTACTATGTAAGTAAGAAAATATTTTTACTATAGTAGCCTATTCCATCCACCACAACTTGGGCGTCTAGGCAAGACTTGTTCAAGGGTCATTTGGCTATTAGAGATGATGTTTTGGAACCAGCCCTCAGGGCTCAGTACAAAATGAGAAACACACTATTTTAGTCTTTTCAGTCCCATTTATTAAATAAATCAGTTCCGGGTAGAAAGCTAGAGAGCATTATTATCAATATTACTATGCTTCCATACACTTTCCTCGCAACATTGTCCTTAGCCGAGGGTCGTGCGTGATCCCCAAATATGGAGTATAACTTTTCTTGATTATGTTGCGCCATCTGTCTTTGTATGGCGCTCATTAGGGGAGGCCTATGTCCAGCAGTGGACTACTATAGGATTATGATGATGATCTATCTTTGGGGTCGAGGAGCACATCGTGAAGCTTGATGTATAGCAGATTTGGTCCTACCATCTGAGAGGACTTACGACTTCTCGGACGCTCGTTCTACCTTTTGTCAGGTGTTACGAGGTTATGTCCATCCTTTCTGACCCAAAACCTGCAGTATTCGACGCAAGCAGAGCCGATGTTTGTTAGAGAGCCTGGTTTTGACCTTGATGTGGAATCGGAAGTATTTTTCTCCAGCACCACATCTCGAAGGCGTTCTCGATCTTTAAAGTCCATGTATATTATGTGTATTCAATAAAACTGGTGAACTTCTTGTTCTTTTCCATATGCAGCTAATATGGAAAAGAACAAGAAGTTCACCAGTTTTATTGAGTTTTATGTTAGTTTTCTGCGAAATGTTGAGGATTTGTGGATGATGATGATGATTCTTTGTTAATGGCAACACTAACAAACAACTTTGTTAGTGTCTGGTTGGACACTTTCCTGCCAGTGTCAAGTAATGGAAATAATAGTATAATTAATGAGTTATCAGAGCATTTGTGAAAAATATCTATCTATGTAATGTATTGTATTATGTATATCAGTTATCTATTACCCATAACACAAGCTCTGCTTAACATGGGGCTAGATAATGCTGTGTGAATTGTCCAGCATTATTTATTTTTATTTATTTATTTATAATTAAAATGACTGACAGATGAAAGATAATATAAAGTATGACAGAAGTAGGTACTTACGATCGATTCGTTACTTTAATTTTCGTTTCATTTTGAAAAAGTTTTCAAACAATTTATTGACGTTTCTGGTTCGATGAAGTTACATGGTCGACCAAAGCGATTCTGCATAAAATGAAACGTTTCGGACCAAACATTATGGAAAATGGCCCTACCTAAGTCAGGGCCATAGCCTATCCATTTATAAAAATTAAATATACATACCTACATTGTTACTACCATACTATGTTTGTCTCTGGAAACTCAGGTATTTGATGGTAAGACATTCCGGATGTCTGGGGCCAGCCTAATCCAACGATAATTATTATTTTCGAGTTTTGACTTGCTGCTGACCAAATCTTAAAATATTGAAGTTATGTTTTGGCGGCACATTCGAAAACATGTTAAACGTTATTTTTCAGTCATATCATGGATTTTGTCATAGAAAGAAAGCAAGAAGAAGATGAAAGAAAATACATTTATTTGACACCATACATAACACTTAACACGACACATATATACATATTTATTTTTTAATGTAATTTTTTAAGCTTTATGAGCTACCCAACACAACATCTACCCATAAGGACAAATAAATTAATGATTGTGAGATGAGAACCTTATGTATAGAGACAAAGCTTCTACAAACTGCCGACGATTCTGACAATTATTTTTTGAACATTTCAGGTACGTTGGTGCCCCCATTGACTTCGAGTTGGTGGATATTGACCCAAATGTTGACAACAATGATGATGTTCAATACGCCATCACTACTATCAAAAGGAACGGTGTTGGACTTAAGGTAAATATTAACTCTTCCCATGGGTGTTGTAAGACGCTACTTAGGGATAACACAAGTTAAAAAATTAGTAATCGTCAAGAATTCTGGCTGAAGAATGTGCTGTTCCGGCCTTTTCGCGAACGATTACCGGACGCAGCACATACAATACGTGGTAGTAAATAGTTTTTTTTATGTATAATAGACTAATACGTATATATTTTATATGGGCCGAAGTTTTTAAGTATCTTCCATCCTGTACTAGACTAATGTTGCCTGAATTTCATAATTTTTTTTACAGGGTATCATTGAGGCGAAGCGGAAAGAATTTCGTACATTGACCTGTTATTTCTGTCTCTTTCACTCCCGCGTAAATATAATTGCGTCATGCTCGCGGGACGTTACGCGGGAGTGACAGAGACAGGTCAATGTACGAAATTTTTTCTGTTTCGCGGCCGGGCTTTAGACTAATGTTGCCTGAACTTATTCTTTTTTTTACAGGGCAACATCGAGACAAAGTCCGAAGCTTCATACGTGACGTCACGCAACGTGGCGCTCCGCAACGAGTTGGACATGTACGCCTATGTGCTTACCTGCAATTCCTACCCGGGAATCGTCACTCGGCATAAGGACATTGACATCTGTATTATCAGGTAAATTCATAAACTCTTCATTACTATACCTACTACTGCATAAACCATAAAGAAAGCTTGCGTTAGCGATGTTACCATGAGACGGACATTGGTAGAATTGCGTCAATCCAGACGCAGAGCCATCTAGCAAGAAGTTGAAGACAAATTACACTGCGTTACAAATGAAAAAAAAAATTGAGTACCCGCTTTGAAATGTCATGTTTTCTTATGAATACTTATAGTTTATTAAAAATACATACAAAATTTCCATTCATCACGTCCCATTTTTCTTCCATAAGAATGTGCCAAATTTTACTAAAAATTTAAATGCTAAAACATATTTTAAAGAAAATTATTTAAATCAACCAGATTTTTTCACATTAACCAAGTTTAATTTTATCATTAAGGTTAAAAAAAAACAAAAAAAAACATTATAAAAAGTTTTAACACAAAAGATCGCAAAACTTTAACTTTTTCTTTTGTGCTTTGAATGATCTTCTCGTTTGAAACGCCAGCAGTAATCGCCTAGCATAGTTGTGTCCCAACGCCCTTGAAATCGTTCTTCAAGCTTCTTTACATCCTGGTGGAACCTCTCACCTTGCTCATCACTGACTGCACCAAGATTAGATGGGAAAAAAGAAAAGTGAGAATGAAGGAAGTGAATTTTTAACGACATTCTGCAACCCAACTTTTTGGCATCTCTTCACTGTGAGGTACTGGTTTCGACATTGAAGGAACGTCAGGGTACTTGATGTTATGCTTGATTTTCTTTGTAAAACCACGTATGTCAGTCAAGCAAAAGTAGCAATCATTGAAATGATTACTAGGTTCACGCCATAATGCTGGTACGGCAAATGGCATTGACGTCTTGTTTCCATTCAACCAAGATATCAGAGTAGCATAGCACGAAACACAAAAAAACTTTGGTATCCATGGTTTATCTTGATTAATAGCACGCCCAAAATATAGTAAATATGCACTTCTCACTTTTTTGGAAACATTTTTTGTTTGTGACTTCACAATATACTGTCCGCAAACATAACAAAACTTATTTGGTGCATTTAAGCAGTTGCGACGACCACTTAGTCCAGTATTCATAATGGATTTCCAAAGAAATATGTACGAATATATCGACGTTATCGAATAAAAATGACTACTAAACAAAACAAAATAATAAAAAAGTACAACACATCAAAAATGGTAACTATTTCGTTTACGCCTAAAGTGAGGGTAATAGAAAAAATAATTTGGCATGTAGGTACCTCGAAAACTAAACGTGATAGATACTACATATGTTTGGAACATTTAATCTGTGACTCATTAGCTATTCATTCCAGCTAACACAAATCGTGTAACGCAGTGTTATTTATTCTTCAAGGCGTTTATTGATATGGCTGATAAAATGTCTTCTGGTTAGGTTCCAAATGTGCACCACTCTATTGCTAATCTTTACATAGTATAAAATCAAGTCGCTTCCGCTGTCCGTTCGCTTAGATCTTTTAAACGACTCAACGGATTTTAATGCAGTTTTTGGCAATAGATAGAGTGATTCCAGAGGAAGGTTTATGCACCCGCGCGTAGCCGGGACGGATCGCTAGTCTATATATATAAAAATGAATCCCTATTTCCCTTGGTCACGGCACGCGTGAACGGCTGGACCGATTTAGCTAATTCTTTTTTTGTTGTGTTTGTTATTATCAGGAGAAGGTTCTTATGAAAAAATTAAGTAAATTGCGCGGAAAATTAGAAAATTTAAGAATACTTAACCACCATATTAAATTATTTGTAATGTAACCATAGCGCTTTTACAATTCAATCTTTTTTGATGTAACCTTATGGCGTTTGACATAACATTGACAGAACGCTCAATATTCATAGTTAAGACAGGACAGCGTCTGTCGGGCCCGCTAGTACGCAATAAATAAATAAATAATATATTTATTGCAAAATGGCGCGCGGCAACGGATTTCGTAGAGTCACGGGACAATCTAAGGTCGTGCCCGGTAGAACGTTCTTTTTTCTTTATGTAACTAGTTGTCTTGTAAGGATGGCAGCTTGAATTGGTGAGTGCGTATCTTGTAGTAGAAGAGTTCGTGGTGAAGCTAGCGCGCAGGATGTACGACCATGCGGACAATTCCCGCCACGCTCACCTCAACGGACTCGCTCCCCTACACGCGAGGCCGCCAGATACAAGTCCTTCCTGGCGACCACTTCCCCGGGAACTGCTGGAACACCACGATGATGTCCTAACGCAAGAAGACCATCGCAGCCAATCGGCTGCTGAACAGCAATTGAGAGGCCGGCAGGACTCTCATTGCTGTAACTCAAGACTCGAGTGACGTCTCGCTCGACGTTGAAGCTAGAAGAAAGAACCTTAGTTCGATTCTAACCGCATTTCGCTCGAAAGACGAACTGTTGAAGACCATTGATGATCTTGTAGTTCTCGATATGTACGTACATGTCAACAACACAAAAACAGGTCAAAAAGTGATGGCGGTGATTATGATTAAAATCGAATGGTGTAATAAATAGTGTGATATGTTTTTTCCAGACAGAACACGGAAGGCGAATACGCCATGTTGGAGCACGAGTCCGTCCACGGAGTCGTTGAGTCGATGAAGATAGTCACAGCGTCCAACTCCAAGCGCGTCGCTAGGTTCGCCTTCGAATTCGCACGCAAAAACAACAGGAAGAAGGTAGGTTTTGTTTATTGTTTTTTTTTTCAAATTAAAGCACATTCAAGGTTTCTGTTTATAAATTTTTTCGGCAGTAGCTATATTTAATATTATTTTAAATAAAAAAAAAATCGATACCTATATTATTAGGTATAAAAAAATATTATGAATGAAATATGAAATGAAATGAAAAATAATGAAATGAAATGAAATTATTTGTTAAAAGACTTACACAGAACATAATAAACTTAAAGGTAAACTAAACGTGTTGGTTATTATGAGGTATATGAATTGTGCAAAAAATTATTCTTCCAATTGTTTGTATTACTTGTTTCTTGCTTCCTAAAACGCTTGTACTTTGATACTCTGAACGCTGACGGCGCTGTGGCGCTCATTAGCGAAGGCCTGCCCACGGCCTGTACACTAAAATTAGTTGATTATGATGATCATCTTTTATGATTCTGTCCATCCTAAGGTTGCCTGGAAGATAAGAAATAAGAAATAATTTATTATGCCATCTTATAAAGACCATGTATACTTAAGGCTATGTGAAATACAGTAAGAAACAAAACTTTACAGTTTTACAGAACAGAAACATTTCAACACATTTGTTGTTTATGCAAATTGCCGGTAGGTAAGCATACAAGTTAAAAAACTCTCTACCGCCCGTGCTAGTGTAACACTGTGTTACGGCGTGGTAGTGATTCTCGTCCCTTGCAATAAGGCTCATTTTAGAATGCCCATTCTGCAGCTCACTCGTTATCTCTTCGATTTACCAGGTTGTAAACAAGTAGTATAAGATGACAAAACAGACAAATCACTAAAGGTGTGCTAAGTACCTGTGTAGGTAGTGTCTTGTTATATGTATAATAGCATAATCTGATACAAATTCTTAAATTAATCTTATAGCCTAAATATAACTATTTATTTTAATTTTAGTATTATAAGTTCTTTAGGCATTTGTATTTTGTAGACACATGTGTATGTCTATCCTATGTGCAGTTACAGTTCTAGTTACAGTTTTTAAGGATAGACATATATATATATATATATTATATTATAGTAACAAAGAGGTAGCAAGCTAAAATACATATATTATCTTTTTATATATCATATATGTATATATTACTCTTACAATGAAAGACAAACTAGTTCTATAACATTGGAGTTATTACAATAGTAGAGTAAACAATTTTATAAGTAATTTTGTATTTGAATTTTGAACCTAAGTTAGATTATTTTATGATTTGTAATAGACTTTCAGTATTATCATAGTTTAGATTAAGCAAAAAACTCTCCAAAGCTTGACCACATTTATATTTACATAAGTTTTTGATGTCATTTTTTTTTATTCAGTCTGTTATATAGTAAAGGAGCTAGGAAAAATGTAAAACCTTGCGCAAAACTCGTTCTACAGTTAGGAACCTTATAGACCTGATGAGATCTCCTTTTGTTAGAGTTATCATACTGTCGAGAGAGATGGCTTCTAAGCGATAAGGCCGCCCATTGTACTTGTCGCATGTAATGTCTTTTTTGTAATGATCTGCTTACGGTGTACTAGCGGACCGGCTTCGCACGGTTTTAGTACGGATCGATACTAACTTTTTTGAAAATATAATATAGCCTATGTTCACCGGGGATAGTGTAGCTTCCTAACGGTGAAATAATTTTTCAAGTCGGTCCAGTAGTTTCGGAGCCTATTCGTTACAGTTCGTTTCCTCTTTATAATATTAGTATGTATTGTATTGTATCATCTTTGATGATTTCTTTGCCCTCAGGTGACCACAGTCCACAAAGCCAACATTATGAAGATATCCGACGGTCTGTTTCTGGAGACATCCCGCGAGATGGCGAAGGAGTACCCCGAAATAGAACACGACGACATGATTATTGACAACTGCTGCATGCAGCTCGTGGCCAAGTAAGATATTATCTAAGTACTTTCTATTCTATACTGTACTTTTCACTACACATACACTTTTAGTAGCTAGGTACACATTGAATTGAAACTCGTTCTGCTTGCTCTCAAAAGGTCAAAGTCAAAATCATTTATTCTTTAGGCTTACAATATAAGCACTTAGACAAGTCATATTTTATACATTAAATTTATTATCAAATAAAATTATTTAACTGTTCACTTAAATTTTTTGTCCACTAGTGGGAGAAGTGAAAAAGAAACCACTAGTATGTTTATCTATACTAATATTATAAAGAGGAAAGGTTTGATTTTTTGTTTGTTTTTCTAAAGAAGCAAAATAACTGATTCAGCTAAACCAGATCATATTATATTTAGACTTAAATAGGCAAATAGCCATGTATTAGACATATAAGAGACTAGCTGTTCCCCGCGGTTTCACCCGCGTTAAACTCGAATTTCACTTTATTAGGTGATTTTTTATACGTCTTTGGTTACATTATTGGAGTTTTCCCTAACTTTTTTGAAAATATAATATAGTTCTATCACCTATGTTCACCGGGGATAGTGTAGCTTCCCAACGGTGAAAGAATTTTTCAAATCGGTCCTGTAGTTTCGGAGTCTATTCATTACAAACAAACAAACAAAAAATCAAACCTTTCCTCTTTATAATATTAGTAAAGATTATATTAATCTAACTATTGTTTTCATACATTTCAGGCCCCACCAATTCGACGTGATGCTAATGACTAACTTGTACGGGTCCATCGTATCAAACGTAGTATGCGGCCTGATGGGTGGCGCGGGACTTCTCTCAGGACGCAACTACGGTGATAACTACGCAGTGTTCGAGCCTGGCACTAGGAACACTGGTAAATATATTATAATATTAATAAAAATCTTTATTTAGAGCATGCTCAGGATCATAGACAGTGGCGTGCCTAGTGCTTGAGAACAGGGCAAGCCTGAGATACGGATCTTGTTATTGCATATATTTTCCTAAAACAAGGTCGTATTTGGAAAGCAAATACCCGCCGGGTTATTATGTAACTCGCGACCGGTTTGCGACAGGCGTAAATTAAGCAATTAGTGCTGTCAAACGTCAATTTTGACGTTGTAGCTGGTGTCAAACTAATACAAAATTGACGTTTGACAGCACTGATTGCACCATACCGATTTTATGGGAAATCCGTCATACATTAAAATCCTAACGAATTACGACAGCAATAATATTATTAGTCCGGTTAATCGAGTCTCTATTTGTAATTATTTCATTGTCCTATTACAGGAACCGCCATCGCCGGCAAGAACATAGCAAACCCCGTCGCCATGATCAACGCATCCATCGACATGTTACAACACCTGGGGCATCACTTCCACGCGGACCTGATCCGCAAAGCTTTGCTCAAGACAATCAACGTGGACAGGATTATCACCATTGATTGTGGTGGCACCGCGTCATCTACCGAGGTGGTAGACAGTATCATGAATAATATTGGACGCTGCTAGAGCATGTTTCTAAACGCCAATTTTCAGGTATTTTTTTTTATGGGATGCACTCCACCCATAAATAAAAATACAAATAGAGCCTGTGCAAAAAGAGAAGCGTTTTAGGAATAGAGGGCGCGCGTGTGCCAATGTACTACTTTTGTTGTTAAAATGTTAGTTCACCGTTTCGCCACGTCGTCGGTTCTCTTTTTGCACAGACTCTACCTGCGAAATAGCGTTTTCCAACTATGCAATAAACCTTTAAACTCAATAAACTTCTTGCTAGACTTTGAATTCAACTTCAACTTCTTGCTGCATGGCTCTGCGTTTGGATTGACGAAATTCTGCCAATGTTCGTCTTATGGTAGCATTGCAAGCTTTCTTTGTACGCAGTAGTACAGTTAACATTTTAGAAATAGTATTTACTATAAGGAAAGCGTTAAATGTGAATCAACAAAATGTACCATTAGATGGAGAAAATCGAAATAGCACAGATGTCATGTGAATTTGACAGCTGCACTTTGAATCATCATCAAGCCAACCTTGATCCTAAGTTGTTATAGTTTGAGAAGTATAAGCTAAAATGTGTTTATTTATAACAAGCTCAGTTTTATTCTATTCACTGGATTTAATCAAAGATACCGCTACTTAAAGTGATCCACACCTTCCAGAGTTCAATCAACAATGCTTGAACAACAATGCCTGAACAGAGTTCAAGCAACAATGCTTGAACTCTGTTTAGGTTATTTTTATTTTATTTATTTGGGAAACTAACGTATCTAGTTATCAATAGATAGCCCCTCAATGATCTGATCATGTCAAAAGTTTTAAACGCAACAATAAATTCATTTGGTTCGTGCACTCTTACGCTCTGTAGAGGCGCTGATGTGCAAAGTACAAACAAAAGTTTTTTTTTTATAACTAGTGTTGTGTTACTTATTTACTGAAGTATTTTCGCCCTGTATTCTTGAAATATTAGTTACCATTATGAACATAATTAAGTATTGATCTTTGTTACGTATTTATTGTAGTGAAATAAAATTAATTATACCAAATCCAAATAAGTATATTATTTGCCTTGCCTTTAACTGCGGGATACAACATAGATTTAGCATAAATCTAATGTCTATTGAAATTATTATTAACTAGCTGCGCCCCGCGGTTTCACCCGCGTGGTGATAGATAATTTGGATAATCCTACTAATATTATAAACGTCAAAGTTTGTAAGTATGGATGGATGTTTGTTACTTTCACGTCAACTACTGAATGGATTTTAATGAAACTTCACAATAATATAGCTTACATATCAGAATAACACAGGCTACAATTCATAAAGATATATAGTATACTATCCAAAATATCTATCACCACAGATCACCACGCGGGTGAAACCGCGGCGCGCGCAGCTAGTATACAATATATCTTAATAAATTGTAGCCTATGTGTTATTCTGATGTATACCTAAGCTATATTATTGTACAGTTTCATTAAAATCCATTCAGTAGTTTTTACGTGAAAGAGTAAACTAACATCCATCCATACTTACAAACTTTCGCGTTTATAATATTAGTAGGATATTGCGTCTAATCTCTATATGAAAATCATAAATTTTATTTACTCAAAAATCACTGCCGCGCTTTTGCCGCTTTGTCACTTACACAAACGAGACAAGTAATGCGTTGCATTTATGAGTGACAGAGATAACGAGACAATGCCGCCGGTGTTGTCTGTTCGAACGACGCGACGCGCGCTAGTTAGATCGAGGACGTTGTTGGAGTAGTAATATGATATCAGATGAGTACTAGTAACTATGAAGATCTTTCGATTGAGCAGTTTGCATTCTAATCATCAAATTCACCTCACACAGCCATCCATCCAAGCATTTATTTAAGTATGATTGCAGCCGAGACACTTTGTTTGCACAAGTGTACTTAGATCACGAGCACAATAGTTCTAAATACCAAAGTTTATTCAGCTTGCTTCCTGAAAGGGTTAAGAGCGTTTATTCCTAAAATGCGCAGAAACAGTACTTTTCAAACCCGTTTATATCATGAACCACTTATCTTATAGTATATGTTATTTACTAATAATTTTAGGAAATTTTAGTGTCCAAATAGTTTGACTATAAAATATTTCAATTAATATAGTATGTACGCGTTCTATCAAGATAACTTGTGAGAGGTTTTCATAATTTCCCTTTCAGCATCAGTTTCGAAGCTCAAAATAATAGAAAATACTGACATATCTAATTAAGAAAAAAATATAACCTACTGATGAGATCCTTGGCTAAAAATCTAATTAGATAGATGTTTGGTTTTGGTATCCTACTATGAGAAATTAAAATTCAAAAAATGTGAAATATTACGAATATTTCACATTTTTAAATGATGTTTTTACCGATATACCTTTATTAATTTAATATATTAATTTGACTGGACCTTGTTCAAAACTTTTTAATGAGAATGCCCCGTTGTTTCCCGCCAGAATATTCAAATTTTATTGGAAATAGCATTGACTTCCGCTAGTTGTCACCAATAAGAGGTCTCCACACCACCTAGTAGGCGCGACAGTGGCGCCAATAGTTTGTACTTTTGAGCGCCATGATCTTTTATTTCATTGGCGTCTTGTTTCCCGCCTAATACGGACGTGCTACTTTTCTTTACGTAGCACACTAAGCACGCTGCTCAGCAGGCTTTGAAGTAATATTTAAAAGTGCATACAATACAATTAGCAAAGAATTGTTTAAAAGTGCACAAATTTAAAGGTTTGATGAAAGTGCATACTGCGTAAGTAACTTTTCTTTATCTACCTTACACTTTCTATAAAGTGTTAATTTGCGAAATAAGTTTCGGAAATTCCCTTTGGATTCTTTAATCCAAGATGATACGTGTTGTTTGTTAGTCGATAGTTATTACAAAGCTGACGCTTCAACTACCTCGCACGAGGTAGTACCTGCGCGAGTTATTTTTTGTGAATTTTATTTCGAATAAAATAGCGCGTGCTCCCGGCACGTGGTAATTTTATTATATTTTTTACGTTAGCTGAGGCTTGTACAACTTAACACGTGGTATTTCCGCTATTTTCAGCGTGAATTTTTAGCAAACGAGAATTTAACGGTTTACCGTTCGATAATTTTGTGTTCCGGTTATATGTTGGTTTTTGGTTTTGTTTGCTAAAATAATTATTTTTCCAGCATGGAGAAAAGACGATAAAATTGTATTAATTCTGACCACCAAAATCATAGAATCACGTGGACATCTGGAGAAAGTGTTCGACATAGAAAATAAAAATCGTGAGTAATTTTAAACTTTTTAATTTGGGCATTGTGGGCCATGAACGCCTACGTAGGGCCCTTACTTTATACTCGGCAAACAACACGTGGACCTCAACCTGGCTGGTATATGTACGTACATAAGCTGGTATAAGCCAACATATACTCAAAATATTCCTACTGCTGAACATAGAGCGTTCCACATCGTATGATGTTGAACGCTCGTATGATAAACTTGGGTGTCCACGTAGTTCTTTCTAGCTTTCAGAATCAAATGCCCTCTCAACAAAAGTAAGATTTCTGAATCGTCTGATAAAGTACAATTTGTTGGTTTCAAAAAATGTTTGGCTACCTACCACATTTTATTGGTGTTCTAGAATTCTCACGAGGAGTTTCGTAATAATGTTGCCTAACCTATTCACAGCCCACCCACGGATTCAAGCTGTTTTTGCAAAGGCACTTAAAGTGTTAATATAGGTTGGCAGTAATAATATTTCTTTCAGAAGTTTTTACATATTGTGTGCAATTTTTGCCTACTGATTGTAGCCATCCGATCAGCTGTGTGTCAGTCCTGAAATAATCTAATAAATAAAAATAAACTCTCAAGTCAAGTCGTCGCTTGACAAGAGATGATAAAAGGATAAAATAAAGAAATAATGAGGATGAATATGAAGAAACGATTTGTAAGCAACACACCTGCCTCTTGCAAGTAATAAAAGAAACTCTCGCAGGGTTCGTTTTAGCGCCCTCGCAGGGCTGCAATGGCAAATATTGTCATGGGCACTTGCAAGTATTTATTTTAAAAAAACCCTCGCGGGGTTATATTAAGCGCCCTCGCAGGGCTGCATTAACACATGAAATTCGGCCGCACCGAATACGTTCCAGCTATTATATTATCGTGGACATGATGATTATTTCCCGGACAACGAGTCCAAAGGTATATTTTTCTTCTGCAACAACGTAAGTATGACATGTGTTCATATGAACGGAAAAGGGCTAACTGGTTAGTTTTTGGGAAAATTAAGTAATCGTGGAGCAAGAACCACCTTGATAAATATATCCCATGGTTTCGCGAACTTATTTATAGAACTTCCAGAAAGCTACCTATATCAATATGATTCGGATTTTGCATACCTACACTATGATTACGTATATGTACTAAACGGAAGTGTCGCTCGTGGTGCATATCCACGAGTGATACAACAAGGGTATCGCGTACCTATTTTCAAGAATTTCCAGGAAGGCTGACTAATATATATATGATTCGGGTTTTGCATACCCACACCAAGAGTAAGTATTAAATGGAAGCGTCGTGGTACATATCCACTAGTAATACAACAAGGGTATCGCGTACCTATTTTCAAGAACTTCCAGGAAGGCTAACTAATATCTATAGTATTCGGGTATTGAATACCAACACCACGAGTAAGTATTAAATGGAAGCGTAGTGGTGCATATCACTAGTGATACAACAAGGGTATCGCGTACCTATTTTCAAGAACTTCCAGGAAGGCTAACTAATATCTATATTATTCAAGTATTGAATAACCACACCACGAGTAAATATTAAATGGAAGCGTCGTGGTGCATATCACTAGTGATACAACAAGGGTATCGCGTACCTATTTTCAAGAACTTTCAGGAAGGCTAACTAATATCTATATTATTCGGGTATTGAATACCCACACCACGAGTAAGTATTAAATGGAAGCTTCGTGGTGCATATCACTAGTGATACAACAAGGGTATCGCGTACCTATTTTCAAGAACTTCCAGGAAGGCTAACTAATATCTATATTATTCGGGTATTGAATACCCACACCACGAGTAAGTATTAAATGGAAGCTTCGTGGTGCATATCACTAGTAATACAACAAGGGTATCACGTACCTATTTTCAAGAACTTCCAGGAAGGCTAACTAATATCTATATTATTCGGGTATTGAATACTCACACCACGAGTAAGTATTAAATGGAAGCTTCGTGGTGCATATCACTAGTGATACAACAAGGGTATCGCGTACCTATTTTCAAGTACTTCCCGGAAGGGTAATTAATATCTATATGATTGAGGTATTGCATGCCCACTACGTATTAAATGGAAGCGTCGTGGTGCATATTCACTAGTTATGCAACAAATTCCACGGTATCGCATACTTACTTACTACTACTTACTATTTTATGACTACTTATTGATTAACTGATAAATTGCGCAACGCAGCGACAACTGATTATGTTATGTCCTTGTACAGGCAATGAAAATACCTTACGCTAAGCATTGGGGTTGGTCTTGGATTCAACATAGTTTAACCCAGAGTTACTATTATATATTATTTCTCTCGGATCGGTAACCTGTATGCAGTGAGAGTTTAAGGAAAGGATTAAATAATATTTCTAGGGATTCATGCAGGTTCATGAGATCGCAGCAATTAATGTAAGGCTTATCAATTATCATATTGAGAAGTTATTCAGACCTACCTTAAAAATTTTGTTGCGTACCAAACTTTTCGCGTGGAAGAGAATAGGTCAAAAAACTATCTACCCTCAATTTTATTTTGTTCTTTTTGCCACCCAGATATGAAAGACTGGTAGGACACGTCAAGTAATCATAGGAAACGTAAAGCAATGAAAATGAATGCTGGTTTACCTACCCACATTAAAAATATGTAGAATAATAAGACACTACCTACATTTGTGTCCATTTTAGTCTGAACAATTAAATATGACGAATTGATTAAATTGTTACTTAATTAATTATTGAAATCTAAGAATAAAACATCCCATATCTGGGCCTCTTAGATGAGCAAAGCTCCGCTACAATTGAAAAGGTTTATCGAGTACCTACCTACTGTGTTGGATTAATAACCTATTTGAGTTAAAATGGTTTAATCGACCATACAATCTTCAGAGATGGCCAGGGCAGTAAATTTATTTTGGATCAAAATATTTACTTTTATATGAATGGTAATATAATAAAGGACATATTAAATTAAACGAATGTTCGTGAACCGTTTCTAAAAGAAATTCAGCCATGACCGCCGCGGTCTTATTTAACGGATACTATGATAATGTATTGTTTTAAGTTTATCAGTAAACTAGTACCAATTACACAGGTTCTGCTTAGCTTGGGGATAGCATAGAATCTATCCTCATCTATCCGATAGATGATACTGTGTGAACTGTCCTGAATTAATTGACTATAATATAATAGTATTACGTAGTGGTCTATAATATACATAATACTACAGGTTTAACCTATAATGGAAGTAGCACAGAGTAACAATTTTATTTTTCAATAAATTTAATGACTTTTCCCTCGAACTTTTCGAACCAGTCACAACAAGACATTTGGATGTCTACATGTTATGTTTTAAATATTGCTAAGTTTTGTTTTTGGGCATAAGTGTGTTACTTATGTCATCATCATCATCAGCCTATGTCAAATCCACTGCTAGACATAGGCCTCCCTTAATGTGCGCCATAGCGCCCTGTCAGTTACTTATGTATTTAGTTTGAATGTCATAATGTCTAATTTGCATTCAAACCTGTATAGTTTACTATAATAACTTTTATTTTAGTAAGTTCACATTGGCGTTAAGTGTCTCCACCACCACCAGGCGATAACAAACATCTCTCATTAAAAAGTTTTGAACAAGGTCCAGTCAAATTAATAGAAGCGTTTTACATAAAATAAAACGCATATTAATTTACTTACCTTGTTCAAAACTTACATTTTAAATCTTGCCTGGTGATATTCGACGCAATGAAATAAAAGATCATGGCGCTCAAAAGTACAAACTATTGGCGCCACTGTCGCGCCTACTAGGTGGTGTGGAGACCTCTTATTGGTGACAACTAGCGGAAGTCAATGCTATTTCCAATAAAATTTGAATATTCTGGCGGGAAACAACGGGGCATTCTCATTAAAAAGTTTTGAACAAGGTAAGTAAATTAATATGCGTTTTATTTTATGTAAAACGCTTCTAATAATAGCCTACCAATAAAGTGGAGCATCTTTTTTAAAATCATACATTTAAAATTTTTATGATTTTGTTGCTATTATTTTTCTATAAATATTTAATGAGCGACGTGACCACACTCTAGAAAGCCTCGCGGCGGACTGATTTTCGCGCAGCGTTTTATAGTAGTTTTAAAATATTTATAGAAAAATAATAGCAACAAAATCATAAAAATTTTAAATGTATGATTTTAAAAAAGATACTTCATTTTATTGGTAGGCTATTATTATATTAAATTAAATAAGGTATATCGGTAAAAACATCATTTAAAAATGTGAAATATTCGTAATATTTCACATTTTTTGAATTTTAATTTCTCATAGTAGGATACCAAAACCAAACATCTTTCTAAGTAAGTTTTTAGCCAAGGATCTCATCAGTAGGTTATATTTTTTTCTTAATTAGATATGTCATTATTTTCTATTATTTTGAGCTTCGAAACTGATGCTGAAAGGGAAATTATGAAAACCTCTCACAAGTTATCTTGATAGAACGCGTACATACTATATTAATCGAAATATTTTATAGTCAAACTATTTGGACACTAAAATTTCCAAAAATTTATTAGTAAATAACATATACTATAAGTGGTTCATGATATAAACGGGTTTGAAAAGTACTGTTTCTGCGCATTTTAGGAATAAACGCTCTTAATAAACAATTGCAACAGACAAAATTCTATTGCGAAAACATAAACAAACTTTCACAATTATGCAGAAAACGTATATAAATTCAAAATAACATGTCTATAATTTTAGGCTTAATAATTAGTTTCTAAATAATTGCATTAGGTATCTAGGTACCCTAAAAAAATGCAAAATTTTGACTTGTGCTCCGTTTTGATTTCTTGAAGGAGATAGGTTAATTACCAGTATTGTAGCGTGTGACTCTGTATTGCCAAGCAATCTGACACCGAGTATTTTACCTACCCCAGTTCAGTCTAGCTGCTTCGAGTAACGTCATTGGCCGTCAGAAATAAAGTTCTATAAGTATTAGGTAGGTATAGATAAATTATCGCCATGTTTATATTTCTTTAAAATGAGTATGACGTCTCTATTGGATACTAATAGTAAAATCAAACGTCGATGTCACACAATCAATGATTTTATTCAAAGATAAATATAAAGTATGGTTTTGAATCAATCGTAAATCCAGTATCAATTCAATCCCAGAATCATCTCACGTAGAAAATCCGTAATTTGATTTTTCCTTCCTCTCATTTTTCGATTTCATAAAAAACACTAGGTGAAATGGCAGCGAGATTTTTCTCCAACCTGAAGGCACTGTCTGCAATCCGCGGGGCCGTGAATATGAGTACGGAAACTCTATCCGAATACGAACTCCAACACAAGACTCCACTTACGGGGAAGCACAAGCCGATTCCTCAAGCGCACTATGGTGGTAGGCATGCAGTTACCATGCTCCCTGGTGGTGGAATCGGCCCGGAGTGTATGGGATACGTTAAAAAGATCTTCAAGTAAGTTCTGTGTTAGATAACCTCATACATGAAGCTATAGTTATGGTTCTTCAGGGTCATGAATTAGCGCGAAGCTCAATTTATTCTGCTATCAAATTACAAGAAATTGATTCTAAATACCTAGTTTGTGAATGAATAGAGTCTGGAATGGAACAACCAAATAGATACATGGCCAAGCTGTGGAGCACACTATAGATCTAAATCCTCAAAATTGACAATAAAAGCTAGCATTTTAAATGCAAGAAAAGTCCCAGGTAGGTTAGGTACTTGAGATGAGACCTAATATCACTGAAAGTAAAAATTACCCATTGGTACGTATAGTGACATAGCTATCAGAATCATTTTTTTAAACATTACAGTTATGTTGGTGCCCCCATTGACTTCGAGGTGTTGTCTATTGACTCAAATGTTGACAATGATGATGACGTTAAAAATGCCATCCTTACTATCAAAAGGAACGGTATTGGACTTAAGGTAAAGATTGAGAAGCGCAGTGTGGTGGCTTAGAATTTACGGCGCGCCAACTCCTGCGGTTGTCGTAAGAGGCGACTAAAGGATATCCAGCGGGGGGCCGGTAGCAGCGCCGTGTGCAGAACAATTTGCAAACGGACTGCAATCCTCAATGAGATAAAACCCAATATGGCGCTTATCAGGGGAGGCCTGCATCCAGCATTGGACCAATATAGGCTGTTCATGTTGAGATTAAGAAGATTGCCGTGTTATGCTGTCTTAGATTTGCACCACTTCAACTCTTTCTATCCTGTACTAGACTAATATTGCCTGAAATAAATTATTTTATTATTAATATAACCTCTATTAATGTTTCACTGTACAGGGTAACATCGAGACAAAGTCCCAAGCTACGTACGTGACGTCACGCAACGTGGCGCTCCGCAACGAGTTGGACATGTACGTCTACGTGCTCAGCTGTAAATCCTACCCGGGGCTCGTCACTCGGCATAAGAACATTGATATCCATGTTATCAGGTAAAATTTATAAGGCTGGGTTTATGGTCACGCCGCTGGACGCGCCGCCGCCGCTGGGCAGCGCGCTGTTAAAGGCCTATTCCACTACCCAATTTTAAGGGACCCTTACCCTAACTAAGAGTGGTGTAATAAGATTTAGAGCGTAAGGGTCCCTAATTAGGGCGACCGGACGGACCCAGCAAGCCTTGCTCCCTAATCGCCCTTACAATCGATTAGTGTACTATCACTTAGGGCACTTAGGAACTCAGTCATCATCGCACGGCTAGCGCGGAGAGCGCTTGCGTCCGTGTCAGTGTCCGTAGGTAATTATCGACTCGAGCGACAAGAAGTAGAAATGGACCTGGCCGCCGTCCGCCATTTTGATCAGAAGAACATCAGGAGTTAATTTTAAGTATTGCATGACCCAGATCCTTCTCTTCTTTTTTCTTCTATGATATTCATGGATCCAACTACCAAAGCCACGGCAATCGCTGTTTTTTTAATGGTTTGGATACAACAGGTGCCATGATGTTTCTATCCGCGCGCGTTCAAATTCAAATTCAGACTGGACACAGAGAGTGAGGGAGCCGGTATTCAGTGCAGTGTAATAATAATAATCGACGGCCTTGCAAGGGGCCACGCCCTCCCTAACTACCGGGCCCTGAATACCGTGTAGTGGAATGCCACCTTTAACGTTTACTGAACGGCTCTGCACAAGCGCGCGACTTTGAAACGCAACTGCTACCTGCGAACGCGCAAACTCCAACGGCGCGCGACCCTGCCGAAACGCGTTACAATAAAACCAGCCTTATGAAAGGATAAACTACCTTAATAATAATAACTCTAGACACTCTCTCTCACTAAAATTAACATTCTGTAATACAGCGATTGGACATCGATAGGTAAGTGTCATCATCGTCACCAATGTGGCTACGTCGTTTTGACTCGACGAGTCAAGACGAATTTGCATCAGCTTTCCCCCATCAAACTACCTAAAATATTCAATGCGAAAGATTGAATGGATATTTGGATCTCGTCCTTGCGCTAAAACTAGGTACTCAATATATCGAGCTGAATTTAATAAATAAATACTTGAATAATTTTTTGTCTCAGAATTTAAGTTAGAAATCAAAATTAAATTTTAAATAACTAGGTATTATGTGAAATTTGAAATCAAAACAAAATTCTAAATATGGACATATTATGAACAAGGAAACAAGTCAAAACGTAAGATAGCAGGTAGGGATTATGAATAAATGATAGCATCGAATAATGTCATAAATGGTGTAAAATTATGTTAATCCAGGCAAAACACGGAAGGCGAATACGCCATGTTGGAACACGAGTCCGTCCGCGGAGTCGTTGAGGCCATGAAGATAGTCACGACGTCAAACTCCAAGCGCGTCGCTAGGTTCGCCTTCGAATACGCACGCAAAAACAAACGGAAGAAGGTGGGTACTATAGGTACTCGTACCTAGCTTTTCTAAGCTCGGTGCCAGAGAGCAGCGAGGTGCAATACAGGTCGTTGGCCTATCTTCTTTACGTACCTACCTTGAAACCTTAAAATATTGCCTTTTTAGTTAATTATACAATTCTTTGGAAAGCTATGATTACCTACACATAAAATTACCTGGTTGCCTAGAAGAGATCGCTTCCAAGCGATATGGTCGCCCATTGTACTTGTCGCATGTAATGTCTTTTGTAATGATCTGTATCTGGTGTACAATAAAGTATTTTTGTATTGTATTGTAAAATTACAGACCAATATAGCTCTATTCTGAATTGATAAACGTTTTCGATAACTAACCTAAATATAGACCCAATATGCCCTTAAGGTGAAATGAGTCCCAAAACCCACGTTTTTACTTAACGGAAAATCAATTTTAAGGGAACAAAACACCTTTTTTTCGAATATATTTTGATTAGGATCCAAAGTTTAGGATATTAATTAGTAAGTTATGGGAGTCGAAACACGGTTCACTAAACTTGACTCGACTAGAAAAAAATTACAAAGTTTCCTCTAAATCTTTATTTTAACAGAGATATCTACGGAAAAACCAGTTTTATTTGCTAGTTATTTAATATTATTGTAATTAAATTTCTTCTACGTGTTCCCTAATAAATACTTTAGACGATTATGGTTTTAGTTTTTTGAGAAACAGTATTATTTTAGAGCAATAACAAATTTAAAAATAAAAAGCAGTGAAATTGCGCACGGGCCGATCATTCTGCCGCTCGTGCCTCCCTTTCTCGCCTTCACCGCGCGGCGTTCGTTCGTCCTTGTCTCGAAAAGGTGAACTCAACTCGCCTTAAGTGAGACAAATAAAGTAGATATATGAGTTACCCTTCGTAGGAGTTACCTATATGAATTGTGTGTTAAGATTTCATAATACCTACATCTATACTAATATTATAAAGAGGAAAGGTTTGATTTTTTGTTTGTAATGAATAGGCTCCGAAACTACTGGACCGATTTGAAAAATTCTTTTACCGTTGTTGGAAAGCTACACTATCCCCGGTGAACATAGGCTATATTATATTTTCAAAAAGTTATAGATCCGTACTAAAACCGTGAGAAGCCGGGAAGGTCCGCTAGTAATGTATATATTTCATCAGCCATGTTAATGTAATTTGGTAATCTTAACCATTAATTAATCAATTAACATATCATCGGTTTAAAATTATCGTTTGAATTATTCTTGGCTATATCTATTACTTGTTTCTTGGTTCCTAGTACGCGTTTACTTTGATGCTCTGAACGCTGAAGGCGCCGTAGCGCTCATTAGAGGAGGCCTTTCCAACATTGGACTGAAATAGGGTAATGATAATACCTAATAATCTTTGACTCATAAGATTTGTTTGCCCTCAGGTGACCACAGTCCATAAAGCCAATATCATAAAGCTCTCCGACGGTCTGTTTCTCGAGACTTCCCGCCAGATGGCGAAGGAGTACCCCGACATAGAACACGAAGACATGATCGTAGACAACTGCTGTATGCAACTCGTGTCTAGGTAAGATATTATCATATGAGTACTTTCTATACTGTACAGTAATAGATGTAATACCTCTCTTTACGCGACCCCGTTATGCGCGGTTTCACTTTAACGCGAATTTAAAATTTCGCGCTGAAATGCCTCACATTACGCGAATTGCTTAGGTACTTAAGAATATTCTGAATATGTATGTAGATAATGTAGATATTAACTTCTCTCTCGTTGCGGGAATCCCCTCTTTCTCTGACCTTTCTGATTGAAGAATTGGGGATTCACCGTCCTACTTAGTACCATGGTGATTCCCTTGTTTGTTTCTTATTATCTCGGCTGTGAAAAAGAAACGCTACCCAAAAGACAATAGATGTATTTTTACGAAAAATATGTACCTAATACACATTTTGCATAAAGTTTCCTTTGAATTAAAGTGATTAATTCAAATGATTTCTATTTTTTTGTATATACCTTTGGCTATAATAATCGTACACCCCGATATACGCGAATTTCACTTAGGCGAAATGAGTTCGCTTTTTCGAGACAAGGACGAACGAACGCAGCGCGGGGAAGGCGAGAAAGGGAGGCAAGAGCCTGCGGCAGAATGACCGGGCCGGTCATTCTCGCACAATTTCAATGCGCAATTTCACTGGTTTTTATTTTTAAATTTGTTATTGCTCTAAAGTAATACTGTTTCTCAAAAAACTATGACCATAATTTTCTAAAGTATTTATTAGGGAACACGTAGAAGAAATTCCATTACAATAATATTAAATGACTAGCAAATAAAACTGACTAATTTCACCTTAACGCTATTTTTTGCGGTACGTATCCCTCGCGTAAAGCGGGGTGTTAGTTAAAGAAGACTTTCTTCACCTCTAGTAAGAGAAGTTATTATTTATTAGGTCTCACCTGAGCTGAGATATATCATTAATATTATTATCATAATGATGTTACACAGAAAGTACTCTTAATACTTTAGATAGAAAATTTTACTCAAAGAAACCATTCCTTTATTTTTGAAAAGATAGAAAACTGCATTCAAAGATTTTCGAAAATTCTCTTGCCAAACCCGGGAAGCGAACCAACTAAAATCTGTAAAAATTATACCTTGTACTTTTATTGCATCAATTGTTAGGTTTAAATATAATGATGAAATATCTCTAACAAGCTTGATAAATTAAATGAAAGGAAGACCATGAAATCTGGACTTATAAATTCAAGGGCTCAAGTTACCTTAACCTTAACTCAAACTCTACTATATTATTCTATTGTTGCTTTACCTTTCAGGCCCAGCCAATTTGATGTGATGCTAATGACTAACCTATATGGGTCCATCGTATCAAATACAGTGTGTGGCATGTTGGGTAGTGCGGGATTGCTCTCAGGACGGAACTATGGCGACCACTACGCAGTGTTCGAGCCTGGCACAAGGAACACTGGTAAATATAATGCTAGGAACATAGAGACACTAGTGAAACTCCATACCGCTCAACGTAGAATGTGGTCTACTAGGCGGCTCAGCACTGCTCTTGAAACATGCTGGGTGGGGTGGGGTTAAATGTCTATCCAGCACACATTTACCTAATACTCTGTCACTATTATACAATACTCTCATATGTATCTAACTTCATTAATCAATCATCACCCAGGAATAGTTAGTGTCAAGTTATTGTGTTGTTCAAAAGATTTAGGGTAAAAATTTGATAATGCTTATCTGTAGCTAGATTGCGTTCAGCATATTTCTCTTCAATTCAATATAATTATTTTATTGTGCTATTCCTTCGTTCCAGGAACCGCCATCGCCGGGAAGAATGTAGCAAACCCCGTCGCCATGATCAACGCATCCATCGACATGTTACAACACCTGGGGTATCACGTCCACGCGAATCTGATCCTCAATGCTTTGCACAAGACAATCAATGTGGACAAGGTTAACACCATTGATGTGGGGGGCACAGCCTCATCTACCCAGGTGGTAGACTCTATCATTAATAATATTGGTCGCTAGAGCATGTTGTTAAAGAACAATTTGCAGCACTGCCTGCATCCCGTAAAAAAAAAAATACAAGTACAAAATACCTGCGAAATAGCATTTTCCAAAAATAATAACAAATGGCACAGATGTCTTTCAATGTCAAGTGAATTTGACAGCCGCACTTTGAACCATCATCAAGCCAACCATGATCCTAAGTTGCCATAGTCCGTTTGAGAAGTAGAGCAAAAAGTTGTTTATTTATAACAATTGCTGTTTTATTCAATTCACTGGATTAGATAAAATAAGCAAAGACAGTAATATTTTATTGTTATTTTATTTATTTGAGAAACGAATTTAGGTATGCTATCACAGAAAGCCCTTAAATAATCTGATAATAGGCTATTTGACAAATTTTGGAAATCGTTTTAAATTATTCTTTATTACATAATAAACACACAACATTAATATTTCCGGGCGATCTACTGTATTATTTATAAAAATCAATGTTAAAGTTTAAATTTTCCAAACCGCGCCAAAAACGATGTTTCTGTAATGGCGCTATTAACTTACTTAACTTTAACATAATATTAACAATAACAAATATTTATGCCACTAGTTATAATAGTTATCAAAATTTGACAGCAAATGCTTCAGAAATAGCTCACATATTGAATTTAACACCCAGAAAACGCAAAACGCGAACAACAATCGGTCGAGGAATGTATGTTTACTGGCATGTGACGTCACCAGAGTTGTAACCAACAACAGGGCGTTTTCGTCACAGGTAAAATTCAATAAATTAATAAAAAAAACATCGTGTAATTCGCAAAAAATATACGTAATTTAGTTGAAATAAAGCGAAAAATGTTTTTTTTAGGCTATTATCTGATAGGATGACCACAATTTGTAGCATATTTTCAATGTTGTCAAATAGCCTATTGTCAAAAATGTTAAACGCAACAATAAATTCATTTGGGGTCAGCAATTTAATGCACACGCAGCTTAAACATACAAAAGTTTAAATTTTTTAACCAGTGGTGTGTTACTTATTATATTACTGAAAATTTTCACACAAACACAAATAAACATTTTCTATTTCTATTACACTGTTATAATGAACATAACATTATTACAGTGTAATAGAAATAGAAAATGTTTATTTGTGTTTTATATAAAATAAACATTAAACATATATTGTAGTAAAATAAAATTAATTATACCAAATCCAAATAAATTTATTAATTTCCGGGCCCTGCCCGTGGTCCACCTACATAGTACACCTGGCTGTACCAGGGGCAATTTTTTTCTTTCCGTGATCCACCTGTATTTTATATAATGTACTACGTAGAACTTATAACTCAGTGGGTATAATAACATACTTCGCCTTTTTCTTGGATTATGTGTTTTGGGTACGGATCCGAACCAAAAATAATCAAATCGTAGACATTTTACACGCTCCCTAGGTCTCTCCTACCCCATTCCATCCCCACTTTATCAGTTCGCGCCCGACACAAACATGCTTGGAACCGGGAGCTGGTATCCCTCTTCTACGTAAAAATTCTTTCAAGTCGTTTATAGATTATACATGTCGTTTTATACGCGTAATAAAGACTCTTTCTACCTTCCAAGTTCTAGTGAATGATGGCAACACATATACTAAAGCCCCATAAAATTGAAAACGTACGTTCATCCGAATGGTTTATCCACGTAGATAATTTTTTGAATTAGTCGAGTTATTCAAACGAGATAACAGCTGTCAAATAACTCCTCGCCAATTTATATCCTACTCAAACGTGGTAGAGAGTAATTTAGCCTGCTCAAGGTTTGACAGATCATAATACCCGGCCATTTTCCATGATGGCCGCCGCAGATGGCCGTAACGACATCTATGTGGAGTTTAGTGAACTTATTTAGTGTCATCGCGAGCGTTCATGGATTCGGTAGTGTTTTTATCTCCGAGTGTAATTGTTTGCAACCATTGTTTTATGGAAATATGACGTGAAATGTGGAGCAGCGACATATATTATCTATCTCTTAACAATTACTTCTTAGCCTTAAATCGTTCGAGTTGCTAAAACTTACGTTGGGTATTATCAAGTCGTAACGTATAAAAATAATGATTATAACAGCAGCGCCGCAGTATTCTGTTTGAATTGTCGTGAACCCTATTGTGGAATCGATTTTTAGGTGTTATTATTGAAATTACTAAGGTGCTCGCTAGTGATTTATTAACCATTTCCAGTACGAAGCTCTCGACTCTTGAATAACTCTGCGTAAGGTTCGAGTTATAATCGATCAAGTTAATAAAAAATGCATAATTTCCCCCATGTTTCGTGAGGGTTCGGGTCAGTAACGCCGATTTGAATATCGAATGTTGTTTTTCAAGATTTTTCTAAATGAAAATATCAATGAGTGAAATAACTGGTGAAGTGATTTTGTGAAGATATTATGTTTCATTTGGTGACTGTAACCTGTTTTGTGCAAGGTTAGTAAACAAAACATTTATTTTCATGCTTAGCTAGCTTCCTGCGGTTTCGCAGGTGTTTTTGTTGGTAAAAATTAGCAGTTTATTATTCCAGGTGTTATCTAAATTGACCGAATATTTCAGTCAGATTCGTTTAATAGTTTTGTAGTAAACAAATATCAAATAGATAACCTATTTTAGGATAACTTATTTCATTTACCTAACTGAGATATTATTTACCTTTTTAATGTGAGTAAAGATTAGGTGAATAACTCATATACCTAGGTTGTGTCTGATAAAAAATGGTAAGATACCTACCCTTATCCTCTTATCCAGGACTGTCAATGATTGCATGACATTGTAATAAACAAAAGAAAGGTAGTTAAAGTAAAACAAATGAAGCATGCTGGTTAATTTTTATTGTCCTTGGTTTAATCATACAAATTATGCATGCTGTTGTCATAAATATAGGCCCCCAATATATGAAACAAAAATGGTATGCCACTTTAAAAAAATTACCTATAAGTAAGTAATATTAATGACTTTCTTTCATCATACCTATTTGTCTGGTACTGAAAACTTATTTAGAACAGCTATCCTATTCAGATGCATTGTATTTCGTTACATAATGAATAAATATATAAATAATGCTGGATAATTCACATATTATCTACTCCCGAGCTAAGCAGAGCTTGTGTTATGGGTACTAGATAACATACAAAATATACATTACATTGATAGATATATTACATTATACATAGAAAACGACCAGAACACCCTGAATAAAGATCATACAAATATTTGTCCTGAGGCCACCTCCTGTGTCGCAGGCGGACCTTTGTCCATTGCTCCACAGAGGTTGTCATTGGTTCAAATAAATACGAATAAAAATCAGAAGAAATAAACCAATAAGCAGCAAAAATAGTGATGATTGATAAATAAATTAGTGTCAGTTATATTATAAATACATCTAGAATGTCCTGCAGAGCTAAATGCAATATTATTCAGAATTATTTGAATTATTGCAGAAATATTTTACATTCTTTGATTGTAATTTTACCAAAAAAAGCCAGGTTATCTCTCATTTTATAATATTAATAATGCATGTTGCTCTGAATTGATTTTCATTGACTGCATTCATGTTTATTAAACGTTTTTTTTTTATGGAGAATCTATATAAATCCTGTAAAGGTGTTGCAGTATTCTGATCTGAGTTCTAAGTCTCTAGACAGACGGACCGCATTTCAACTACAATCCAACCGCAAATTTGCAGTTCATTTCATGGTTTGCAGTTCTATTGCAGTCGTGTCAACTGGAACCGAAAGAGTAACAAACATCCATCCATACATACGTTTATAATATTGTAGGATAGTAGGATTATAGTTTAAAAGTTATTAAGTTCGATGTATTAAGTTTAAGGTTGTTTGGTAGACATATTTCTTGAATTGTAACATGGTCGGTCATTCATGATACAGTTCAGATGTATATCATTATTTGACGACCGATGTGGCGCGGTGGGCGAAGGTCCGCCTGCGACGCAAGAGGTTGCGGTTTCGATTCCCGCCTCGGAACAATTGTGTGTACAATCTGCAGATATTTGTTCCGAGTGTTCTGGTCGTTTTCTATGTATAATAAAAAAAAAAACGATCTATTCAATGTATTGTATTATGTATATCAGTTATCTAGTACCCATAACACAAGCTCTGCTTACCATCGGGCTAGATAATGCTGTGTGAATTGTCCAGCATTATTTATTTATTTATATTTATCAAGCGTCAAGAAATTTGTCTGCCAAATCTTAAACTTAATAACACAAAGTCAGAATGAAAAAGCAAAACATTAAAATTGTCTCCACAAAAAGCCAGTAATTCCACAGCATGGGAAATGTAACTCACTAACCGAGATAGCAGAGAACAGGTTTGCAAAACAAGTTTTATGGGAGTAGTGTTTCATTTCATTCTTGCAACCTCGAGACTAAAGTTTAGGAATTATCTCAAGGAAGGAAAGGAAAGAAAGAAAATGTATGTTACTAACTTAAATAAAGAAATCATCATCAGCCTATGTTAGTAATTCTTCCCTTATGAGCGCCATAGCGCCCTGTCTTCAGCTTGACGTATCCAGCATCTACCTGCAGTCTTTCGTAGGTCGTCTTCCCACCTGGTTGGAGGGCGTCCTTGACAGAGTCGTGGTTTTCACTCAATAACACGTTTGCCCCAGCGCGCGGTTGTCGGTTCTTCGCGAGATATGGCCGGCCCACTGCCACTTCAGCTTGCTAATTCTTAGAGCTATATCGATAACTTTGGTTCTCTGTCGAATGTATTCGTTACAAATCTTATCCTTCAGAGTAATTCCGAGCATAGCTCTTTCCATAAGTCGCTGAGCGACATAATAAGCTAAGTAATAATAACATAATATAATTTGGTTTTAACATAGAACTTCCTCCGCTTTTGTTTTTCGTCGCTTTAAAATAAAATAGGTATCTTCATCAGCATCAAAAGATCATTAACCTTATTTTGCTTTGCAATTGGTTTTAACTAAGTACACGTGTCTAAAAGTCATATAATTGTATCACAGGTTGTAATGTTGCATGTTACTTACGAAACTAAGATTTCAGAAACTCGAAATACCCAGCAGCGGATTTCCCGGGACTAAATCTCTCGATCCACGCTCAAAATTAAAAAAAACATTGTTATGAAAATCATAAAACAGCATTATAAAACTAATTTTGTTATGTTTTATTGCCATGTTTAAGTGTTATCCGAGTTTTAAATAAAGTCCGAGTACGGTCGTATTTTTTTAACAACACTAATACGACACTTACTCGCTCATTTTTATAACTTATCACTTGTTAATCCCACAAGCAAAACCACGGGGAAAAGCCGGTCGCTCTCTGCTTTGGTTGGCCGGTAGAAAATAACTTTGCATTAAGCCCATCATTTTTTAACACTTTGATTGCTGAAATCACACGGTATGTGTTTTCTACAAGTGACTAATATGCGTAAATCCACACTAGCGCAGCGGCTGAGAAAATACAGGTCTGTGTGACTCAGCACAGCCGTAATATTTTTCGAACGAAACGCATGTGCGGCGCAACACAACCGCTGTGTAGAGCGGCAGCACCAATTTTTTAGGTTAAAAAAAGATTGCAGTCGTTGAAAAAAAATCGCAGTCAAAGTTTTCAAATCATAACTATGGCGCGGTCACATGCGTAAGAATTGACTCCTTCAATTGATTTCGGGTCCTCGGATAGTGTCGTCGTAAGAGCCGACTAAGTAAGAATAAGACCCCTACAACTCAGCCCTTGGAGTGCCTTGGATGTCGTAAGAGATTCATCCTTTATCCCGCTGTCTGTCTGTCCGTATGTATGTATGCTTAGATCTTTAAACTACGCAACGGATTTTGACGCGGCTTTTTATAATAGGTAAAGTGATCCAAGAGGAAGGTTTATAAACCATTTGACACATAGATTTCCACTCAGGCGAAGCCGCGGGGTGCTAGTAGTTAATAAATGTACAGCAAGAGATGAATGTGATTCAAGAGGAAGGTTTATGTGTACATATATATAATAAGTACATGCTTTTGCACCCGCGCGAAGCCGGAGCGGGTCGCTAGTTTATTTATATTTCGAGTGGACGTATGTTATGTATGAGTCCTAGCATCTACCTGCAGTCTTTCGCAGGTCGTCATCCCACCTGGTCGGAGGGCATTCTACACTACGTTTGCCGAGTCGCTGTGGCAGGCCTATATCCAGCTGTGCACTATGATAGGCTGACGATGATGATGATTTGTCTCAAATACCTTATTGACAAAAATACTTGTTTGCAGTTCAAACAAAACCACAGGCAGAAGCGAGTTGCCTCATATCCTCCACTAGTACACGTTAAACCCTTCTCCTATTTTCGTTTCGGCGAAGGGAACTCGACACCGAAAGTACTACGTACTATTCTCGAAACGTGACAGTATGATGCAGGGAAATTCGATATTATAATGCCTTCTGATTCTTAGTATTTCAATGGGCATCTTGGATTTCGGCTCAGGAACTCTATAATGGTTGTTCGGTTCAGATCTTTGAGTATAGGTTTCTTCCTACAGTATTTTATCATTTCATTGATTGCTTTTTTGACGAGCGATGTGGCGCGGTGGGCGAAGGTCCGCCTGCGACGCAGGAGGTTGCGGGTTCGATTTTCGCCTCGGAACAATTGTTTGTACGATCTGCAGATATTTGTTCCGGGTGTCCTGGTCGTTTTCTATGTACTTATAATAAAAAATATCTATCTATGTAATGTATTGTATTATGTTTATCAGTTATCTATTACCCATAACACAAGCTCTGCTTACCATGGGGCTAGATAATGCTGTGTGAATTGTCTAGCATTATTATTATTCCAATTATTATTTTTATGCTTTCATAATTATAGGTAGTTGACATGAGTATGTCACTCACTATAGTATGTAATCTTGTTTGTAGTGTGTATGTACTAGTATGTAGTCTGCGCCCCGCGTCTTCGCGTGGAAATCTTCATGTCAAATATAAACTACTAGCTGCGCCCTGCGGCTTCGCCCCCGTGGAAATCTATGTGTCAAATAGTTTAAATGATAAAATGTTAGACTCCTGGTTCTAAGCTACCTCTCCACCAATTTTCAGCTAAATCTGTTCAGCCGTTCTCGAGTTATAAGTGTTGTAACAAACACGACTTTCTTTTATATATATAGATTTGACAACCTTCCTCTTGAATCAATCTATCTATTAAAAAAAAACCGCACCAAAATCCGTTGCGTAGTTTTAAAGATCTAAGCATACATAGGGACAGACAGACAGCTGGAAGCGACTTTGTTTTATACTATCTAGTGATATAGATTTGACACAGCTATCTAGATCAAGCTCCAAATAACACAGTACAAAGATAACTCAAACCCAAACTTAAATTAACAGTGAAAACTAATCCACTTAATTTAAATAATTCATACCTACCCTCCGGCTAGTTAAGATCAAAAGAATATAACTTGTAAGCTTTACTTTGAAGTTAATGTGGAGATAGACCTCCAAACGCCAGCTACATACAAAAACATCATGATTTTCAGCTCAGTCGTTCGGTAGATTAGCTAGTATTATTCTCCGGCTTCGTCTTTAAGGATTTGTCTGCGTTTTCTTCTGGTTGGTTTGGTTTGCATTCAAACTGCATCCGAACTACACCATACCCACCCGCCCGCACTACTTTAACGCTCCCCCCCCTGGAAATCTATGTGTCAAATATTTTATAATCCTTCCGCTTAACCACTCTATCTATTAAAAAAAACCGCATCAAAATCCGTTGCGTAGTTTTAAGGATCTAAGCATACATAGGGACAGACAGACAGCGGGAAACGACTTTGTTTTATACTATGTAGCGATTATGTAGGTATAGGATCACCTTGGGATACCCATATACCTGCCTACAATAGCGAAAGAAATCGACGAACAAAAAAAAAATACAAAATACATAATTATTTATTTGCTATTTCACTTAAATATGTACACATTACTGGCGGCACCCGCACGAGTCAGGCCTGTGTCGCGGGAAGCCTGTTTATAAAGGTTACTTACACGTTCACATAGCCATTTAAAGAAACTGATACTGATACAGGGCAAAGAAAAATAATAAGGGACATACATATAGCCGAACATAGAACCTCCTCCTTTTTCAAAGTCGTTAACACTTTGACTGCGGTTTTTTTTCGACGACTGCGATCTTTTTTTTAACCTAAAAAATTCGTGCTGCCGCTCTACACAGCGGTTGTGTTGCGCCGCACATGCGTTTCGTTCGAAAAATATTACGGCTGTGCTGAGTCACAAAGATCTGTATTTTCTCAGCCGCTGCGCTAGTGTGGATTTACGCATATTAGTCCCTTGTAGAAAACACATACCGTGTGATTTCAGCAGTCAAAGTGTTAAACACTCACACGCGAAAATAGTAAACGAAGTCTGCCGTCTTGGCGTACACTAGTAATTTACATTACTTAAGCCCACCTTCCTAAGCTCGCACACTCAAAGCCTTCAAAAACAGCTTTTAAATCTTTGTAAAATCCAGTTTACGTACACTAGCATATTTTAACATGCTCAAGAGCATTATTTAATTCTCAAACGGCTTCTAGGGTCCCTTTTCAAAGAAAGCGTAAGACGGGACGTCCCTTTGTGTTTTACTTCAGACTTAACATGTAAAGGTACACCTATCGCCTCGGGAGTAGTCTTACGGTGTGGACTGGCTTTGTTAAAGTAGCCTTTGAAATGTTATAGCTAACGTTTAATTTAATTTTATCACTATAAAAATGACTGGGTCCCGGACGGACGACGGCCACGTGGAAGGCCTAGGCGGAGATGGCGGGATGAGCTCGACCTGTACAATAAAGAGTGGGTTCTCCTTGCTGAGGACCGAGATGAGTGGAAGAAGGGGAGGGAGGCCTTTGCTCTGCAGTGGGACACCCCGGGCTAATATAATAAAAAAAAATATAATAATAAAATGTTATGGAGTTTCTTGCAAGATAGTCTATCTCAGATAAAAGAAACGTCTGCGACTTCTCTCTGTGCTTCTGTGGTGCGGTGGGCGAAGGTCTGCTTGCGATTTAGGAGGTTGCGGGTTCGATTCCCGCCTCGGAACAATTGTGTGTATGATCCGCAGATATTTGTTCCGGTCGGTATCTATGTATAATACAAAATATCGAGCTATGTAATGTATTGTATTATTTATATCAGTTACTTACCCATAACACAAGCTCTGCTTAGCTTGGGGCTAGATAATGCTGTGTGAATTGTCCAGTATTATTTATTTATTTATGTAAGTAGCGTAGTAATTGTGCAGCATTATTTATTTACCTATACAGCACTAACTGAAAACCATCTTTTTCATTCGTTGTTCAATTATCTAATGCCTGGCAGAAGCTTTACGAATGAAAACATCATCACCTACTTTACTTATTTGTCCTTCTG
Source organism: Eupithecia dodoneata (assembly GCA_947044415.1). Taxonomy (NCBI): domain Eukaryota; kingdom Metazoa; phylum Arthropoda; class Insecta; order Lepidoptera; family Geometridae; genus Eupithecia; species Eupithecia dodoneata. The sequence continues at coordinate 3,263,925 of OX345683.1, read as the reverse complement.
ACCGAGCTTTGCTTTTCCTCACCATATTTCACCACATATTCGGAAGAAAACTCATTCGGAACTGAAATCTGTACTCGCTGCATTTATTACGGCTATAACGCCATATTGATATCGTAAAAACGGTATTAAACTGTGCTCGCATCAGTTCTATAGTATAATCAATACAGAGCAGAAGCTTTCATATTTAGGTATTTTATTTGTAGGAAAATCAGGACGTTTTAATTTTTATTTTAAACTGGCTTCGGTCATCGACTTTCGGTATAAAATTGTTAATCCAGGTCTAGAACTAAATCTTTAAAGTTTTTTGGCGTGTTTAAAACCAAATTGCAAAGATAATTATACTCATACTTGCGGATGCAACGCTACTGGGCTAAACATAAAAAGACGCAAAAAATACATAATAAATAAATAAAAAATAAAACAGCTTTTATTTCTAACACTTAACTTAAATACTACTCTATATATTATCTCTGTCTATACATATGTGAGTACCGCTTTCCGCGGTGAAAGCCTCCTCCAGCTCCTTCCATCTTCCTCGATCTCTAGCTACTCTACTCCATGTCTTCCCTGCTATTTTTACGATGTCATCGTCCCATCGTTTTACAGGTCTTCCTTTTCTTCGTTTCTTGTTTATTGGGTACCAATTCATTATAGTTTTAAATTCATTAATTTCGCAAAAATACATACATAATACATTTTAATAGTTTATCTATCTGTAAGTATATCTTCTGGTACCAGGATACGTGTAGAGCGATCGAGCGAAGATGCGGGGCACCATTAGTCTTGATGACGTTTTCCACCCAGTGGACTAACTCGTCACCAGGTTTTACCGGCCGATCGTGGTATATGAACGACAGCTCCTTTACTCTTTCTAGGTATCTGCAAAGAAGCATTGATTGTTTTCATTTTCAGATCCACCGTATTAATATTGTAATATAATATTAATACGTAGCTTAAGTTTTACATGTACCTAAGAACAAGTTAGTTAATCACTACATACATAGTAGAGTGAAATAATCTCTTTGAACTGAACATGTTGCAAATATCCAAACGTTCGCATTTATAATGTTAAGGGTCCTCCGGAGGGACGAATTCTTCATACATAACGTAATACCAAAATTATTTCCAATTCAAGCATATTTCCACTATAATATTGCATTATTTGTATTAAAATAGTATTTATCTAGGTTCCCAAATAGTTTTTTTTTCAAAATACTTACCTAAAATGAAATGAAAGCCAATTTCATTTTGCAAATTTTTATGCTTAAATCGACAAGTTTTCTTGCTATTTGTTTCGTATTAAAAACATCAATATCTTACGTGTTATTTATTAAGGAACATAGCTTATATTGTCTAGTTACAGAATAACAATACTTTGTGAAGAATACAAAAAGTTTTCAGTCATAATTTTTGGTTTTACGGAACAAACCAAATTTTGAACGGCTAAATTGCAATCGCGCACGCATGGGGCGCGGCGCAAAGGTTAAACAGGGACAGCGATATTCGGAGCGATTTTTGCAAGCGAGTGTCGCCGGACCCTCACGTGTGATAAGTTTGATCTATCGGCTACGTACGCGTTCGCGTTCGAGGTATCGCGTTCACGTACGTCCTCAGCTGGACATAGGCTCAGGAATGGCAAGCAAGGAGAGAGTCCTATGCGCAGCAAGTACTAAACGGCTGATGATGAAATGACTTTACTCGAGTTCTCAGCTCCGATTGAACCACTTAAGAGTGACTTTTACATTTAATCAACAAGTAACCTTTAAGTAACACCTGTATTTTAAGTAATTACGTAAAAAAACTTACGATTATCGTGCTAAATGTCAAACGGTATCGATTTACACTTTCTACGATATGGGGGGGCTAAAGGCCTGTTCAGATCATCGCGGTATTCGTTACCTAGAGCGGTATTGAAAGAAGAGTGGCTTGGCTATGCGGTAATCTTACTGTACATCGCTATTTTGACCGCGCCGAGCCAAAAAGGCTTTATAATATTGCATTCTACCTGTTTAAATAAAGCAAATATTAACTTTTGAAAATAATTGTCATACTAATTTTGGTACCTTGACGACACTATCGACTTGCCGGCAATTTGTCTACTGAAGAATCCCACTTCGACGACACTAGTCTGCCAGTCCACAACTCCTCAATCCACCCTACACCTACAGTCATCAGGGTATATGTAGGTCTACTCTTAAAAACGAAACCGAAGTTTACGGCGAAGGCGAACTGGAACTAGGTACCCAGCGTGGATGTACCTCAGGAATGTTATATTTTTTAATTCTCTAAACTATACCGCTTGAACGGTGGTCATTTCTGCCTGATTCGTTTTCCTCAAAAATGTATGCTGTATGTTCGTGATACAAACTAAGGTTTTGCACGAAAACGAATCAGATTTTCGTTATCGGAGTAGACCTCCAGTTTTCTCCAGCCGCGCCGAGGTCTTCCTAGCTGTATCATAGAAATTAGATATTCCTATATGTTGTTCACCCACTAAACGCTTAGTAAATAACGGAGACGTGCATGAAACCGAATCAGAAACGTCGATTTCGTTTTCCGAGTAGACCTCCAGTTTTCTCCAGCCGCGCCGAGGTCTTCCTAGCTGTATCATAGAAATTAGATATTCCTATATGTTGTTCACCCACTAAACGCTTAGTAAATAACGGAGACGTGCACGGAACCGAATCAGAAACGTCGATTTCGTTTTCCGAGTAGACCTCCAGTTTTCTTCAGCCGCGCCGAGGTCTTCCTAGCTGTATCATAGAAATTAGATATTCCTATATGTTGTTCACCCACTAAACGCTTAGTAAATAACGGAGACGTGCACGAAACCGAATCAGAAACGTCGATTTCGTTTTCCGAGTAGACCTCCAGTTTTCTCCAGCCGCGCCGAGGTCTTCCTAGCTGTATCATAGAAATTAGATATTCCTATATGTTGTTCACCCACTAAACGCTTAGTAAATAACGGAGACGTGCACGAAACCGAATCAGAAACGTCGATTTCGTTTTCCGAGTAGACCTCCAGTTTTCTTCAGCCGCGCCGAGGTCTTCCTAGCTGTATCATAGAAATTAGATATTCCTATAAGTTGTTCACCCACTAAACGCTTTGCAAAGAATAAAGGCGACGCTGTAAAGGGGTCGGCAGAGAGCCCTGCAGTGGAGGGCCCTTCAAATAATACAGGTGAACACGTAGGGATGTGCTTTGTCGATGAAAACGTTGGAATCGATGCTTCAAGTTAAAGTCGTTGGTGAATATTTGATAGATATATCTTTGATAGAACAAATTTATTGTTTTTTAACCTTTTATACCTGCTCAAAATCCCACAAGCCGATTTACCTGAAACGAGCTTTAGGTCCATTCTATTGTTATGTTGCTCATGTAAAGGTTTCGAAGGTCAAGTCTAGACATTATGAGTTTTTATGAAGCTAACAGTGTGTACTCTAATTTAATTGAAGTTAAATTTAAAATTAAACTTTAATTTAAAAAAAACAATGGGGTCGAAATTGACTAGCTAATAAATACAAATAGAATATATAAATATACAAAGTGTTATAACTATAACCATTACGTACATCGCATATATAAGAGCAAATGCCTCGCAGAGCACAGACTCTTAGGAAATAATCTTCTATCGACATTTTCCCATCCCTAGTCCACTCAACCTGTGCACAGCGGCGGCAAGATTTTTTCTGCTTACGTCGTTTAAAAAAAAAGAAAAAGGTCACGAGGCCGCCTCTGTTTCGGTGACGTTGTACTATGATGCGATTGCATCGTCATCATTACTTTATGATTATGAATAATTTGAGAAAGACTGCAGGTAGATGCTCAAGCTGAAGACAGGGCGCTATGGCGCTCATTGGGGGAGGCTTATGTCAAGCAGTGGACTGCTATTAGGCTGATGATGATAAATAATTTAATTATCTCGTTTTTTTAAATATTTTATGACATTATATCTATTGATTTTCTTAAATAAGTTCTATAAGTTAAATAATAATAATTAAAATAACAGAGACTGCATACCATATCTCTCAATTTGTACACCGTAATCGGTAAAACATATTTTTTACCTACCTGTTTGTAACATCTCAATAGCACAATATGTTTATGCAAATAAATTATCTTTATTAACAAATACTTTTGTTGTGTAAAAAAAAAAAAAAAAAAATACTTAATACGTTTTTTCGTTGCTTACAAAATTCTCGCTGCACATATTGCGTCACACATCGCCGATGCTACGTGCTAGTAAATAGGTTTTTTATGTGTATTAGATTGAGGTATACATATATTTTATAATTATGAAACTGTGCTGTAATATTGGAAAACTCAATAGGTAATCAAATCATGGTAAATATCCCGTTACAGACTTTCACGTAATGTTTGTTTGAGTAGTCTGTGTTGTTGATGTTCTTTATAGTGGCTAAGCCCATGTTTTGATGCGCTAGGCCGACTCCCACTTGACCGGATTCATTTGTTTATTATTTTAAACTTTCTTCGTCATCTTTATATCACTAATAAGCGCGCCAAGTGCCAAAGAAAGCTACACTCACCCGTTCCACTCTCGATTACATCGTCCACGTAAGTTTGTTTTTTTTCCGCGGTCTTTGATGTTATAATGTGCTCACGTCCATGTTTTGACCTAGAATTAATGAAATTTTAAAAGAAAAAATGTCTAACAGCGCAAAGTAAAGGGAAAAATCCCACAACCGAAAATTTTTGTTACATTACATCGCAAAACAAACAAGCTTGTACGGAACTCTGGATTCGCGAGGCTGGCTCCCATTTGACCGTTAATAGTTTATTATTTTAATCATTCTTCGTCATCTTCATAGTGAGCCAAGTGCCAAAAAAAGCTCTTCACCCGTTCCACTCTCGATTACATCGTCCACGTAAGTTTGTTTATTTTCCGGGCCCTTGATGTTCTTTGATGTGTCCACGCCCATGTTTGTGATACAAATTTATGGCTTCGTTCTGGGAATATGATCTGCGGGTGTGGCGAGTGTGGAAACTAAGAGGGTGATTGTATATTCCGAATAATTCCGATACTTAGGCGAGAGGTATTGAAGGGAATTATTTTTAACTGACTTCAAAAAAGGAGGAGGTTCTCAAGGACGGAAGGACTGATTTTTTTGGTGTTTGTTTCCTTAGAACTTTCGACTGGGTGAACCGATTTTGATGATTATTTTATTTTTATGCCATATCTAGTGAAGAACCGACGCCCGCCGCTGGGGCAAACGTGTTTATGAGTGGAGACCACGACTCGGTAAACGTATTGTAGGACGCCCTCCGACCAGGTGGGATGACGACCTGCGAAAGACTGCAGGCAGATGCTGGATGCGTCAAGCTGAAGGCAGGGCGCTATGGCGCTCATTGGCGGAGGCCAGTAGTGGACTATCATAGGCTGATGATGAGGAAAGTTGGTAGGATTGCTCAAAGCACTATCATAAATGAACTCTCACAAAGAACAAATACGAAAAAACATACAAATACGTGCCCCTATTTTCACAATCGACACATAGCCTAGCCGGGCTCCACTATTTATGTTAATTGAAGATCCCCTTCAAGTAATAAATGAAGCATGACTGATATGATACATCATCGGACATTAAACGGTGTTTTATTGATCAACAATGCAGACACTTGAGGACCGTTGCGTCATTGTATATCAATAACGAGAAGGTCAGGAATGGACCTCTGTGGCGTAGTGGAAAGTCGACGAACAGGGCGTGATTGATTCCCGAAGTTGCTGTTTGTATTGTATAAATTAAAGTTTTATGCGCGGCTGTTTTTTTATGCTTCATGTCCGAGTACTCGGTTATTTGTAGACGATTTTGATGTTTTTTTTTTGCTATTCTGTAGAAAATAGACCCGAAATGTAAGTAAAGAAACTTGTCGGTTTATCGTTTTTTCTCAAACAATCAAATTATCAACGCAATTTAATTGATAGATTAAAAAAAATCATCTTCTAGTTCCCACAACAAATGCTCTGCTTACCTTCAGGCTAAGATAAAATTACTAATATGTGCCAGTATCTTTAAATGTGTCTATTTTTAATAGACTTGTAGAAAACTAAACAAAAATATAAAAAATGACATCTTCTACCGAAGCTCAAAAGCTCATTGTATTGTTTCCCCAAAATAATAAAGAAACCCTTTAATGTCGTTAATGAGCAGGTATTAACGTCCCCAAACAGCCAGACAGAAAGACTTCGAAATCATTAACTGCAGTCGTCGCGTTCGTCCGTCAGTGGAAAGATCTGGAATGATTAATGCGTCGGCCATTTTGTTTTTATTTTTTGTTTTCCCGCCCTTTTGAGTTAGCGGCTTTTATCATCGGAAATAATGGCGGGCGATTTATTCTCTTTTATGGTTGTACAAGTTAAATATCTTGCAATTTTTGATGGGGCGTTAAAAGAGGGAACTTGATCAGTATTATTATTTAGAATTGCTCTCGGAGAAAAGGGTCGCGGATCTAAAGGATTTAGATAGCACAGATCTAATGTAATCGAAAACTTATCTGGATACATGACCCAGATTAATTTAGCTCGCTAATATTAGGTAACCGTAGTGTAGGACGCCCTACGGTGGGATGACGACCTGCGAAAGACTGTAGGTTGCGGCAAGCTGAAGGCAGGGCGCTATGGCGCTCATTGGGGGAGGCCTATGTCCAGCTGTGGACTGCTATAGGCTGATGATGATGATGATGAATATTAGTTTAATTATTGTAAAACCTAGATTTATTTGTACTTATGTATCTCATTATAAGTAAACACTGTTTGTATGAGAATAGGTTAGGTTACTCATAGTAGAATAGGGCTCTTTGAACCTAAGATCAAATGTATTGTGCAGTCGATGTCGTTTTGGTAATTATTTATATACATCACTACATAGTATAAATCAAAGTCGCTATCCGCTGTCTGTCTGTCCCTATGTATGCTGAGATCTTTAAAACTACCTACGCAACGGATTGATGCAGTTTCTTAATAGATACTTAGAGTGATTCAAGAGGATTTTTTTATAAACCATTTGACACATTAGATTTCCACGCGGGCGAAGCCGTGGGGAGCAACTAGTACATATTAATAATCAAAGATATCAGCTTGTTTATTTATATCCATACCAATACCTAACCATCGCCACCGCGATAGTAGCCAGTGTCTATCATTCCACCCTAAAAGCCCTTAAGCATTACCCCCCTCCCCCAGCTTAATCCCATGTAATACAGTAACAAGTCAAGAAAATAATATCTTATTTTTACTTTCTGAAATGACATAATGGCTAGGGGCTTATTTAGCGAGATGTTGTTAATTTGTAATTGTTACTGTCTTTTGCCTTCGGATTCGCTTGTTCGAAACAATTTGTTCCACATTCGCAAAAATCTTATAAACAATCATTTAGGTCCCATTAATGATTATTTTTTTTGAGATTTCTGTCTGTCTGATACATACATATGTAAATTTTGAATTACTTGCAAGGTAAAAGTAAAAGGTCGGAGGGCGTCCTACACTACGTTTACCGAGTCGTGGTCTCCACTCAAGAACACGTTTGCGCCAGCGCAGCGGCCGTCGGTTCTTCGCGAGATATGGCCGGCTCACTGCCACTTCAGCTTGCTAATTCTTAGAGCTATGTCAATAACTTTGGTTCTCTGTCGGATGTATTCGTTGCGAATCCTATCCTTCAGAGAAACTCCGAGCATAGCTCTTTCCAGAGCTCGCTGAGTTAAACACATAAGTAATTCAATTTAAAAAAAATGATTAAAATAGCCGTTTTTTCTATCTACTGCTTTTTTTGTCTATGTTTCATTTAAATAATCATCATTAATTCTTTTCAGATCATGATGCTATAATAATTATTGTTCATTTCATGGTCTGTCTGTAGAGTTACAGATAAGTAAAAAGGAATTAAGCATGGAAAACAAATTTACTTAATTACCTGCATCCTTAACTACTTAAGCCAGAAGTAAATTACTTACTGTAAAATAGCGTTATGGAAATTTGAAAATTGCGCTAGTAACGCTTTTTTTACAGTAGGTAATTACCATAACTTACTATTTAAATATAAAACAAATTATTTTTTTCAATTGTCCGCTCCAAAAGCTTGGAAGCTCCTGCTAATTCCTCTAATTCACATTTTATAAGAATCTCTTTGAACGTAATTGCCTTGTAGAATTATTTCATTACGTATCAAAGTCCTTTTTAAATGTGTTTTTTGTCAGAGAACTCAGAAGTGGGATATAATGTAGGTTTAATTTCAAGGAAAAACGTTAGAATTTGGAACTTTTACAATCGAATCCAGGAAATTTTCATCGAATGAACAAGGTCAAAGAATATGGCGAGTCCCAACTCGGTATTATTATTTCTAACTGGCAACCCGTCCCGGCTTTGCACGGATATCAGATAGATAGATAATTCTTTTATAGCAAACTGAAAAATAAAACAAACAAGATAAAAAATAATATGTGACAATTTGGCGGTCGGAGCAGAGTACTAAAGTCATTTAAAAGATTTATGCCAGATTCGTCCCTAGGAATTTCGGCACGGGATATTTACCATGATTTGATTTTTGAGTTATCCAATATTTCGGCACAGTTTCGATCAATGATCACGGAATAACCATGATCATGTTCAGTTATTCCGTGATCATGGCGCATGAAACTGTGCTGAAATATTAGATAACTCAAAAATCAAATCATGGTAAATATCCCGTTTTAAATGACTTTGTTTATAACCACGATAGTTTCAAAAGTTTTACGGAGCAGAGTAGTTTACTATATTTTTTTAAGAGAACAATTCGTAATACACTTTTTTATTTCGTATTACACTGTATGGTTTAAACGGGGCGCAAATTTCGTCTAAACGAATAAACCAAGTGGTTACTAAAAACTGAAACATTGTACAATGCGTATAACGCTGCGAACACATGTCTTCTAATTATCCGTATGTTACATTTTAGAACGAGGTTAAAAATATATATAAAATATAATTGGTCCCGTTCCGACCGCCCGCCGTAGGCTAGCCTTGATGGAACAAAAATACAAGCGAAATGGAGTGCAGTAATTACTGCATTAGCCGGCCCTTTTACTGTCATAATGTGGGGAGCTCGAGCGAGAGAATATTACCTCATAGATGCTTGTCACTACATAGTATAAAACAAAGTCGCTTCCCGCTGTCTGTCCGTCTCTATGTATGCTTGTATGATGCGGTTTGTTTTTAATAGATACCTGCCTAAATAAGATAGATATGTAAATGTAAGTTCTAATTCGCCACTCAAGTGGAGCGTCGGGATTACTTTTCTGAAATTTTTCGTGAGACGTCGTCTCTAACTCCCTATAGTGGGTTTTCTGGAATTATGTAGTAAGTTTTTGTGTATTTTAGTCCTTTTTGCGCAACAAAAATGAATTTCAGTAGCGTCGTAACAATGCACTGAGCTCCTGCTCTACACAACATTAGCAGAGTTTTCCCAGTGTCGCGAGGGTAGAAAAGAAACTTGATATTACTTATTACTGTATTCTCCTTTATGGGGATAACACGGCATCTGTTAAAAGGAAATGTTTAAAATATCTTGACCAGGCGGAAACGGCGTAGGAGTACATAGATCTCTCTTGGATTAGCGAGCTAGCTCTCTGAGGCTTTTGTGGATGAGCTTTGTGTAGATTACGAAAAAAGTTTTCGTTTTTAACCGACTTCAAAAAAGGAGGTTCTTAGTTCGACTGTATTTTTTTTGTTGTTGCTTGTTACCTCCTAACTTTTGACTGGGTGAACCGATATTGATGATTCTTTTTTATTTGAAATCTTGTGCTTTCCGTGTGGTCCCATTTTATGTTCAGTTCTGACAATGGCATCCAAAAGAAAACTATACCGATGTACTTACCTAAGTCTTAAATTTGCATTAACTACGTGCGCGAAAAAATGGACGAATAACTCAATATCACGCCAACCGATTTCGATGTTTTTTTTAAACTAAGTTTTATACCCATGTTCATTATTTAGAAATTTGAATTCAGTTTAATAGTTTTTTATAACACGCCAAATTATTTCATACATAATTATGTACATTATGTACCTACATTTAGCGCCTTGCAGCGCTCATTAACCGCTGCTTGACGTGTTGAAATGTGACAACAGTGCCGTAGCTAACCGCGCGTTTGATCCTCGAGTGAGAATGGCTTTACTGAAAGGCCATCCTTGTTGTTAAATACAGGTTAGATACGAAGAACTCTGACACATTAAAACGGTTAAAACGATCTTAAGGGTACCGCCTACATTAGAAGGCCAAAATCAAGCACTTTTTCATGATTTTTTTTCAAACAAGGTACAGCACGGATCGTTTTGAATTTTTAACTGTTTATTGTATATATCTATAGGTATATATAGAATTTTTTTTATTGAATTTTATTAATTCGGCGACGGATTATATCGGATTCAGCTGGAGTATCCGAAATATTTTCTCCTCCACGGCGTACACGATATCGCCTCATAGAACCATCTGAAACAAAAATGTATAGAAATCTTTTTTGTAGTTTATGAGTATACCTTCTGTGTGAACTAAGAAAAAATATTATTTTGTTGAAATTATTAAAAAAAAAGTCCCTGTTCAAACAAAAAAGTTGATTTTTTCGGAAAATTTCCACTTTATTTTGTTAATAACTATTTTTCAGCGAGAATTTAAATCGAACTCTTTAGTTCACATAGAAAACAATTTAATAAGCTTCAATTAAAAAAAAAAAACAAGTCGATCCGTTGAGTGGTTTTTCTTTAATCGTGTACGCCATTTTGAGAAACGTCGTTTCGAGAAAAACGCGTTCAAAGTTATACTGTGTGTAAGTGTTCCCGCATACTAAAGTTCGGCGGGAAGGACATCAAAATATAAACTACGTACATCACGGTTCCTTTTGAAACACACACAATCAATACTGTATGTATTAAACTTTTACACTGACAATGTCTTTAGAAATGCTAGGTAGCTGTGTACCTGCCCTTCCCGACCGTTGAAAATTCTGACCTGGCGCTCGTTTCGGAGCGCCCGGAGCACGAACAATACACAGGCTATTTGAACCTTTTCTAGTTGAGATTCAGATTCGGGACTTTAGGAGCATATTCTATACATGAAGGACTTTCGATTTAAGCAAAAAAAAAAAATCGATTTTTTTGATCCTCTAATGTAGGCGGTACCCTTAATAAAATGGGAATTGGACTGTACAAGTCTGTTTTATTTCTTAACTAGCTGGGCCCCGCGGCTTCACACGCATGGAAATTTCTGCGCAATTTTACCATATTTTCTTACTGTGTAAACCTACCAAAATCAGCAAAATCGGCCCAACCGTTCTCGAGTTTTAGCGAGACTAACAAACAGCAATTGATTTTTATATATAAGAAGAAAAAGATTAATAGTATTCTTTCTTTGTCCACAGACGCATCGACTAGACCCCGCGAATGATTTCAAAAAGCGCGCCATTCAGCACGCGAAGGACTCCTGTCAAACTAAAGTTTGGCGGCAAACCAGCAATATTATGTGATAGACGACGTGCCGTGTAGTGTTTTGTAGTATCCGCCATTTTGTGTTAACATGGCCGCCATCTTGGATCTGTGCCGAGTAAGGTTCGGCGCAGTTTTGGCGCGAATTGGACTGCTGCTGACGTTGGGAGTTTATTCTTCTTACGGTGAGTTCTAGAATCTAATTTGTACATATAAAAACGTCACTCTAAACAATTTATAGCTACGGCAGTTGTTCGTACTGCCATGTCCCCGCAAATTACACAGTGTCTTTACGTTTACCCTGATTATGGTTGCCAGTTCACTGCAATTCAATCTATCTTGTGCCAGAAACTTATTATCTACTTATTTGTTCCCTGTCTTTCCAGAACCCGAAAACCCAGCCTCCTGATTCCTTCCCACCAAGTTCCTACCCCATCCAGCGACCTGCTTTATGATTAAACTAAATAGATGGATCCATAGATGAGTAACGGTGATGGGATATTTCGTTTTATCCATGGATCCATCGATTTAGTATTATCGAGCCGCAGCACCTTTGAAACAATAATGATCGTGAAAAGCCAGATGAACTCACACCCGTCCGAATGAATGTAGCCTAGGTGTGTCCAGGTCTTGACAGACGATGCATTCAGGCCGATTTGTTGAGTTGGTACTTTTAGCATGAAGAAGTATCAAACATCCATCCATTTATAAATTCATGTATCCATCCACCCGTTTTTCATACAACGAATTCAAAATTCCTTTATCTCTCCGCATTTTGGCTTGGCTAGAAGTACCAACCTTAGTTCAAGATAGACCTATTTCGCTGCTGCCAGCCTGTACTGTAGCCAATAAAGCACCTACCTGGCTTATCGTTTCATTTCCTATCCTATCCTGAGTATTCCGCATCAGAAATTTGCCAGAGGAAATGTGCCTTCAGATTTCTGATTTCCATGTTGTTACTGGGTAAACTAGGAGTATTATAGGTAGACATGAGGGGTAACGAATAATACTTGCTAGAAAGAGCAGGGCTTTTGTCATTTTATTTTTATAATATTTTTTGGTATTAACTTAGAATAAGCATACCGAACCAACCAATAAGAATCAGAAGGAAACTTAGAATGCTTTGGAATGTCCATCGTTATTATTTTACATAGATTATAGTAGGCCAAGCACGGGGAGAGTTCTCTAGTATAGAAAAGACAATACTGACATCACATTGCGTACATTATTAAGGTTGGTAAAGTTTGTGAGTTTGTAAGGAGATCTACGGAACCGATATTAAAAATTATTTTAGCTATACAAAGCCACGTTATTTGTGTGTATCATACGCTATATATTAACCCGAATAATGAAGACTTTTACGTTAAAATACCTTTACTCTACGTTCATCGCAAAATGTTTATGAAACAAATCCACCCGGGCAAAGCCGGGGCGGACCGCTAGATTTCAATAATTTATGCCTTCGATGACAAAGTGACGAAGTCCACACAATATCAAAAGTTCATAACACATTGGGTGAGTAAGTGTCTCGCTTGTTACTTGTATGTAACGTAAAGGCATTAGTAATAAAATAAATTGGTGGCATCGTGATGCACATACGACGAACACAATTTGAGCCCAAATTACGTACCATTTGATGTAATTTCTGTCGTTGCCGGAACTTTTATGGGACGTAAAAAATAGAGTGGTCTCTTTATGCGTGGTCCATATTCCGTTTTCTGCTGAATACGTAGCGTCATTGGAAATAATTATTTGCTATGGATTCGAAGTTGATGTTATTGGAGAGTTTCTAAGCGGTTCTCTCTCTTCGTATTTTACAAGCCCATCCCAAAACCGCACATTTGATATGCCTAGAGATTGCGCGAGAAAGTATCTTGGTAAGGAAGGAAAATTCGATATAGTGAACTGCCTACTATTGTAGGCTAAGGCGTATGATTATGAGGATTTTATTATTATGTACATATAGTATAGAGATGATAATAATCATACCCAATCCTACTATCGTAGGCGGTTCGCTTATTTTTCTTTACGCTGCTGTACGATTATCCTCTATACATTAATATATCATCATGATGAGATTCTGTTTTCCAATTCTCCGGCCATCAGGTTTGCCATCGCTTTGGTCCTCTGCTATTGTCTTGCATTCGTTCTACGTGACCAGCCCATCGAAGACGGCCTACTATAACTTCACGACATTTGGCTCTTGGTACGTGTTCTAAAACATCGCCAAAGGTTCGCCATCAGTCACAATCCAGTACAGCGCCAAATAAACACCTTAATATCAAATATTTCGAACAAGAGTAGGCTGTTTTCAGTTTTATTTCATAGCACACAGCATTCCGAAAGATGTGCTGCTAGGGCAATTAAGAATTCCCAACTATATCGGGTAATTTCCTCACCTGGCAACTTTTTACATCACGTCAAATGTCATAACTTTTATAAACGGCAGCGGCACAGACAACGTAAATTAATCAGGGTAGAATACGTGACGCTGAACCGCCACGAGCGCCATCTGTCATCGACTGTGACAGCTCGGAAAGGAAAACGAGGATAATAAAGCGCGTTTGAATCAAAGGGTTCTGCACTACAAACGCGTTATTACTTTTGAGGTTATGTTTTTGTGAAGTGCAAAGGAGAACAGTTGTTTTATTTAGACTAGTTAGGTTTTACGACAGAACAGTATTTGTTCTTTGTTTATTATTTAAGTGGGGGGTCTGGGATTCGAACGGTTGCAAAGATACTAATATCCCTTCAAGCTCTAACGGCTGAATGGATTTGGACGAAATTTAGTGGAAATGTTTGTTATGTAGGTCACCTTCAGAGAAGTAACAAACTATTGCATAATTAAGTAGTACATTAATGTTATGCAAAGGTTAAACGTGATACGAACTCAACCTAAGCATGTTTACCGAAAACGTAGAATCCTTCTTTAAAGGGAATATTTTTTTAACAATTTAATTAACCCTCACGGAACCCTGTGTTAAAAATAGAAAGAGTTGAATCGCGGACACCTTTAATTTTTTACTCAATAAATTAAGCACTCAAACACTTAACACGTAAGTGTTTGAGTGCTTAATTTATTGAGTCCCGCCGCTCGGCCGAGCCGTTATCGGCGCATTCTAAATTTAAATTCGTTTATTGATGGTTAATGATATCCGTTTACTTTCTTTCGTATTTTTAAGTTGGTAACACGGAATTCAAAATACTAGTAAGTTTATCGAATTTATTACATATATCTGAGTTTTGTGCTCGTTATCAATTTCCCCGCGATACATTAAAAACGATTCGTGCCCTGTTAGATTTGTATATTTTAGAATCAAATTATGGTAAAACTGACCGAGTTTATGTGATGAAAATTCTTATTTATTTACAAAATTATCTTAATCAGATATATATTTCTCTAAGTACCGACAAAACAGAGATCCTAAGTTCCGCTACAAAAAAAAACGTAGTAAGGTTCCTATCGCATAGTTGCCCGCAGACGAAAAAACCTTCGTTTTCTGTGAAACAAAGCTCAAATATCCAATTAAATTTAATCACTAGGTAGGTAGGTAGGTAATCGCTGGGTAAGAATACTACTTATAAGACATAGCAACGGATTTATTGCAAAATTAACTACTATACAATATAACAATACAATAAATACAGATATTTAGTGCACACACAAAAAACAGAAAAGAACAAAGAAACAGCAGCACAATAGGCGGCCTTATAGATAAGACCGATTTCTTCCAGGCAACCTTTGGATTGACACCTAGCTATTGTATAGGTATAGTATAGACGGTGGCGTATTATAGACTAATGTATATACGATACAGACTTATTATTTTCAAGTTATTCGATAATCTGAGAAACCTGCTTGCAAATCAATGCCTCACACCTCTACCACCTCTACTCGCGCTATCACTCGCATAGTTAGCATGCCGCCATATTGCACGCATTCCGGCATTATTCGAATTTCGAATGCCACACGGTGCTCAAACTTTCGCGACTATCCTAAGGTTCTCAAAGTCTAATGACCTTTGAAATCTCTTTAGTTTGTTTTAAACACACTGTTTTTTGTTCACACAATTACTCGTTTTACTATGCATTCGTTCCTTCCATCTGCTTGGTTAAGTACGCGCTTTATCCAGAGCTAACTCCAAACATCAAAACTTTAGTCTTTATGGCTTTATTAGAGTTTACTAGACCACACATCAAACAGATAAAACGAACGAAGTTTAGTGCTGCACCGAAAGCAATATTGCAAACTCATATTAGCTGAGTACGATGGAGCCTAGATACGTATAGAAAAACTTTACAGCGCTTAATTTCAGGATACAGCGGTTAGCAGCTATATAGAGCGGTGTAAGCGGTTCCAAGAAGGTTAATTACTGTATAATTGTGGCTGCAAGCTAACTACCTCCTCGCCGCAAGTTGCTACGGATTTGCTGGTATTTTGTGCCTTTCGCCTTAATAGTTTAGTGTCTGTCCGCCATTACCTGGCCTTTATTGCGCAATCAAAATGGAATGGATCCCCTCCATAGCGCGCGGGTAATCTGACCGGTAAAGAAAATAAATACCTACCCTCATTTCTAAACCACAAAAACTCTTGCATGCTATGCACTTCATAATAATAACTGGGGTATAATTTAATGTTTTTTATCCAACACCTCATCTAAAACGCATTAAAGCAAAAGCGAGGTATGAATGCCCTCCATAAGCCCTTTGTCATGGTAATTTACTATGTGGGAACTGAATTTCTTAAACTGGGCTAAATGGAGTTGTCCTATTTTGATTTACACGGTTGTTTTGTTTAAAGCCCTGTCGCAGCGACTTTCCTCACGATTTCCGGGGCTATTTTAAAAGTGGACCTTATAAACTAGTTAGTAATTTCTGGTATATTGTAGGTAAGGTAAGGTAAGTACCTAAGAAATATATTCTTCGAAAAGATAATCGTTTATGTGCATACGAGTAATTAATTGACTTTTTTGACAGAAGTTTTAAAACATTAGGTATGCATCAATTTAACAGACGAAAGTGGAATAAGTCGAGTCGACATTTTCGCATCTCTATCAGACAAAAGTCTATGAAACACATTAATTCTATCATTCAGTCTTCATTCACTCAACAGTCAACAATTAAAATACTTCAAGTCGTGCATGTACCAAACAGCAAATGAGTGGATGGGGTCGATACGTCATCTCAGCCGAACGACTGGCCAAAGATCGGTCCTGATGAAATGGGAAAATATCAAATGTGATGTAAGCCACTCTTCAAATATAGACGAGTTCCTTGTAAGTTTATGCGCCGTGCTGCAGACACCTTTTTAGCATAGACAGATATGATTAAAAACTAAAAACGTTATAGTGCTGAACCAATCAAAACTTGAAACACGGGCTTTCAATCCAAATCTAAAAACTTAAAAAGATACAACTGTTAGCGTTGTTTTATTGAATTGATCAAACAAAACTGATTCAATTCGGAAGCGCGCTATTTTTATGACATGTCACTGTCAAACTCGATGACAGATGGCGGTAACTGCAAGCCGCTGGATAAGGCGGGATTTGTGAAAATGCTGCCGTTTGAGGCGTTCTATATTCGAAATTAAGCGAAGAGGCACGTTTCGGCTATTACAAGGCGATGCTTGCTACAGTTTTAAATGCGATGGGGTGCGCTTGTTTGACAATTATTTTTTAAATTTACATATTTTAAAAGTCTAAATATTCCTTGTGCTTTGTAGCTTTGACTACACAGTAAGTAGGTACCTACAGTAAGTTAACTATCAAAATAATATTTCTGAAAGCTTTCGTGTGTTATTCGTCAAACTAGCAATTACTGTAAATAATGTCCTCGTAAAAAAACTCTTTCATTAAGGCAAATCGTTTTTGTTTGTTGAATCACATATAAGTTTAAAAACCGTCTGTAATAAATAGGTTCCAGTTTTTGCAATATCTCGCGAAATGAGTCATCAATGAGTTTTTAAACTGTTGTAAGATTTATGTGCTATGAGGCTTCTTAAGGCGAGCCCACCCCAACGTTATGGTAACAACTTAAAATAAATCTTTAGGTTTAAGTTTAAATGCATTTTATAGAACAAGAAATGTATGGGGTGGTTATTAGCTTAGAAAAACTGAGTAGGTAAGAAAAACTGAATAGGTACCGTTTCAAATTGGAAAACAACTTAAAATTCCTTTGAATAAAAGAAATTTACATTTTCACAACTAAAAGTAAGTATTATGCCCTGTAAAGGACTAGTAGCGTTCAATTTAATGTACATAATTTATGGACATTCGAATACCTAATCTGTATTAAGGTACTTTCACGTTAAGTACCCGAATGATAATGCTAAGTCTGGACTAGACTTAACCGTACCTATTATGTAAGGTTCGGCAGAGTTTTAAAATGTTAAGAATGAAGGTCCTTGTTTGTTTAAATCGCATAATATAAATAGGCACCTAATTATATTATATTTATAAATAAGCCATGACACTGAGATCTAACGTGAGATTTATTTTTTCCGAAAAACATGCGAGTTAATCATGCAGTAGATAAGTTACCATAATTTGAACGCAAGATAGTTCACAAAAGGGCCCCCAACTGTAAACCCTTCTGAAAAGTTATAGTCCCAGCGACTCTATTCGCTTTGTCCCATTGATTCATAGCTAGGCGGGACCCTTGAATTTATGACAATCGACTTCCTAAGGGACTTAAAGTAAAGACAGTTTACTTCGACGTATTAGCTAGGATTAGTTTATTGTTGTGTAGGTATCTAAAAATATATATACTTAGTCATGAAAAATATATAAATAAAATTTAAAATGTTAATTTATGGTCAGAGCAGGTTAGTTAAATGCTTTCTGTATTTTTTATATTTTGTTGCTGGCAATTATTAATTAATTGTTGTACATTATTCGCACCACCATTTATTGTTCGTTTGTGTATTACGCTAATTAAAAAGTAAAATAATACAAATTGTACCTTTACAACGCATCGTCAAAAAATAGCTGTAAAATTTCAAAAGCGAAACAAAGCTAACTCCATAAAGAATAACGAAGAAAAAATGCAGTACCTAAGTACTTGTAAGTCGGCTTTTTAAACGTAACAGATGTACCGCGGAGATTTCCCGGATAAACCGGATTTATCCGGTAGATAGCGATCGAGGAAGTAATTTGTATTAATAGAGATAGACGTAGAAAATTACGCGTCTTGATGAAATGTGGGGGAATGGCGGTCATTACTGTTGATGTTTTTTCTCTTTTAGGCTCGCGGCTTCTTGGTTTTATGCTTGTGTATGATTTTAAAAGGAAATTTCTTTAAAATTGATGCCGTCGTGAAATAAAAAGCACCGTTTTTGTTCATGAAATAAAAAGCTCTCCTGGTTACCTAATATCTACTTAATTAAAAACTAGAAGACTGTACTTATAGTGGAGTGTCTTTGGGATGACTTATATTCAAAATATGTTAGGTAAAACAGGTTGCATAAAAATCTGCCGTAACGTTTAGCGACGTTAAAAAACAAACCATAAATTCCAGTCACGTCATCCATTCGCGCCAAAAATTCCCGCCCATTTATCGAACGTCAAAACAAAACGCTCTTTCGTTTGGGAAATAAAAATTAAAAGTCCCGAGCGACTAAGAATGTCTACGCCAATGAACGTAGCATAAATAATCAGGCGGAGTACGTCTCGGCAAATTACCCAGAACGGGCGGGTTCGAAATTGATGGCAACACTGAAATAAGTGCCGCCGTGTCAACTATGTTGGTTGGCTGTCGGCGAGCGTTCTTTTGCCTTTTTTCTTTTCAATTATTATAATGATACGCAATGGGTAGGCATTCGGAATTAGAACTTGTTATTTATTGATGCGGTGGGCTTGTAAAGGGTTTTTACTGTCGATTCACTCGTATTAGATGGAAATTAAGTGTTGTAGGTACTTTTTTATCGTATGTTATCTAAAAACATGTAATAATAACTTTGATAGCAACATAAAGTAAATTGCATCGGTGTTTCTTATGAGCAATTCTAGAGTTCATCATGAAGTAGTGATTTTAGTTGCGCGGTATTTATACATCATTTACAGCGCATATAGAGAAAAATCGATGAAAAGGTAAATTAATCCCGATTAAAAATAAATAAATAAAATAAAATCTATTTCTGTAACAGTTTTACAACAATTTTTACACCGTAGTGGAGACCTTCATTTAAGTATAAGTACTTGTGTTAGAAGGTCTCGCTCCTCTATAACAGACATTACATAATACATTACAGACTTATTTGCTAATTTAATACAGAAACAAAATTAAGATTCCACGTCTAATTGCGATCTAGCTTAGAATCTAATTAAATCTAGTTTTAACAAAGAATGTCTATATCTTTTCTTATTATGATATATATGTATATGTGTAATATTGCAATATTAGTGTATGTATTTCGATGTCATGGAGCCCATGAGAACACCAGTCTCATGAGAGTCTGGGCAACATGGGACCCCGATATTATAACTTAATGTAGTACCTATAAGTAAAGTTTAGATAATATTATTTGTTATTATTATTAATTTAAAAAACTTAGATAGTTTTTGAATACAAAGGCCAAAGAATATTGGCGGAGAATAATTAACGACATTGGTATCATCGAAGCAAAGCACATAAGCTCGAAATGATTTTTTTAAATATATATATAAGATTGATGGTATTTAATTCAACAATAATGTGTTGCTCTGAAAAACAAAGATTTATTTTATAACAAATTAAAAACCAACTTAGGTACAATACAAGTAATCCTTATAATCTAATTAGGTATCTATCTTACCTGAAAAACAAAGAAACGACAATTAAAGTTAATATTTACAATTTAAACCAATAATTTTCACTTTATTTGATCGGACACCCGAGGTTTTTTATCAGCATTCGTATTTTTGACATGACATCTGTCTATGATATACCTACTGTCACTGTCAATGTGTCCGATCAATCACTTTCACAATGCGCACCAGAATTCAAAATTAAGTACAATTTCTTTACATATAATATTATATGATTTTTTATAAATAAATAAATAATGTTGGACAATTCACGCAGCATCATCTAGCCCCAAGCTAAGCTGAGCTTGTGTTATGGATACCAGATGACTGATATATGTAGGTACTTAATACAATAGATAGATATTTTTGTATACATAGGTAACGACCAGAACACCCAGAACATGTAGATCGTACACGCAATTGTTCCGAGGCGGGATCTCTAATACATTTTATGTTTATTCAACGTAACTGGCCACTTTTTTAGTCAATTTAAATGCAATTGTAAGCTTCTCTTATCTGTGTTAATGCGATAGCCATGTTGTCTTTTTACGGCGTATCATTTAGATAAGGCAAAGCTTTTGAAGATAAAAAATAAGTTATCGTTATCGATACTAAACGAATGCATAAAGCATCGATTTTTCAGAATCTTTATTCAACACCTTTTCGGCTAAGTACATTTTTTCGATCTTATCGAAATCTGTCTTATCTAAATATTTATTCTTAGCTTTTATACAACTAGCTGCTGCCTGCGGCTATAGCCTATGATACAGATGGGTGGGTTTTTAAGACAGGACAATATCAGTTTATGTATTTCCACCGTAGGTACACAATGTTACACTTGATGTCGTTAAATAGTATTTTAAAAGTAAAATTACATTTTTATTCTATAACACACTAACTTTTGACAAAGGAAACACCATAGGGCATTGTTTTTCATTGTGCAAAGAAAAGCAGAAAGACATGCCTTCTTAAAAAATTCAAAAAATTGATTTATAATAATTTGTCACACACAATAAAACAAATAATAAATTAGTTAAAAATAATAATAAATTAGATAACATGTCAAAGTATTCTGCTGTATAAGGGCATTGTCAAACTATACTAAAAAATATTGTATAAAATTAAATAACATAAGTACAAAGAAAATATAATGAAATAATGTCAGAAAGAAGATTCATTTAAAGGTAAGAGTAGTAAGTAATACCTTTACCGGTATAGCTATAGTAAAATGGTTTTAGGAGAATATCCATCATTTTTACAGATATTTTCATTCCCATTATCAGATTTACGATAAAAAATCAGTTTGCACCAAAATGGGCATTTGACAGATAAACCTTTTTGATGCCAATCGATCCTGTTTCTTATAATCATCAAAGCATATATCGGACTAACTGAGGTAAGAGTACCTACTAAAAAGACAAAACACTATTCGCAGAAAACAAAACACCATACGCAAAAAACAAAACACTATTCTCAAAAAAAACAAAACACTATTAGCAAAAAAAAAGCAAAACACTATTCGTAAGAAAACAAAAACACTATTCGCACGGAGAATGACATATCCGCTTTGTATTATGTATGAAAGACGTACCTAGGTAGATTTAATTTAATAATCTCGACAAAAGGATTCAGAACAACGTATGGGCAGAAGCTAGTATTGTAATCCTAGCATATTAGTGTATAATACGCCACCGTCTATACCTATACAATAGCTACGTGTCCATCCAAAGGTTATCTGGAAGAAATCGCTCTTAGCGATAAAGCCGCCCATTATGCAACTGTATGTTTGTTTGTTTGTTCTTTACTATTTTTTACTCTGTCTTGATGTGCAATAAAGCGTGTTTGTATTGTATTGTAACACAGATACTACGTTGTCTAACTAGGAACAATGACGAATCAGCTAACAATAAAATATCATGAATCGGATCTATTAATATTTCATTGATATCCGTGCCTCGCGACGCGACTATATTAATTTGTATTGAACACATGTGCGCGGACGCCACATGTGTGGACAGGGAATGAATGGAGCGGCTACTTTAGTATTCGACTCTTAATTTTTATGGTAAGTAGTCGTTTTAATATGAATATATCATCGCCATCTCAGGCACGTCACTTTGGTACTGTACTGCTAATTATGGGGCACGTTCCTTTTGTTTTAACCATTATCCTGTGCTCTTCGGTACAGACAGGAAACAATATCTACGTCGGAATTATCATATGTCATTTTTACATAGGTTAGTATTGGTTAAATTAAATAATAATTGTCTATGATATGAATAGGTTTTCAATCATAAAATGATCGCAAAATAAGGATTTAAGGATTGATTGCTGATGAAGAGATGATGATCCTTGTACTTATAAAGATAAGCATGCTTATGCAGCGTTTTCACCTATGTACCAAGTATAATAATGATCCTATGTCGAGAACTCATTTCGTTTTGAGCAGAATAGTTCTCATATGAGTCCAGTTCTGCCGATCATTCCTGAATAAGAATAAGAATAGTTTTATTTGGCCAAAAAAAAAAACAGGCCACACAATTAAAGCAATAAACACACATAAAAAAACACAGTACACAGTATTAAAAAAAACATAAATAAAAAAGCCTACAGAAAAACAAAAACTATAATAATACATGGCTACCGTGCTAGCCTGCTGGCCAAAAAGGGTCAAATGCATGTATCCGCTCTCCTTGAGTTTTTTCATTTACTGCGTGAACGAATTTTTAGGTCGTTCGGAATCAGGAAATGTGGCTTGTGGGGACTATGGTAGATAGAATATTGTACCTACCACACAAAACAGAAAACAATACATACTTACATAATAACTTAGAATAAAATAAGTATAAAGGGCATAGTTTAGCCTTTGCCCAGCAGTGGGACGAATCAGGCTAAATAAAAAAAGAGGTGCTAGAATTGGTAAAGTCATTCTATTTCACTGAGCCAATCCCCAAGCCGTCTTCCAAAAGTAAAAAAAAACTTTAATAAATATATAATAATAAATTATACAATGGCAACTCAACGCGTTCTGTATTCAAACTCGATGACATTTTTAAATCTTATGAAAAGGATGCGCGGTATTCTTACACGGTGTCAGATTTAAAAAGAAGGAATTCATATTTAGCTGTCAGCGGCATTTTTTGTAAAAATAGCTATTAAAATGTCGAGGAAGAGTTACTTTTTGATTTCATAAAAAAATAATCTTTAGATTTAAAGCTTTGCTTGTTGTGTGATCGGGGAGAAATATTAAAACCTTAGTACCTTAGGTCACCGCATACCGTTAAGTTCTTGGACGACAGGAAGCATACCTACATAAAATCTCTTCTCTTTTTTTAAATTATATAGGTAATTTATGTAACTTTAATATTAGCACTTAAACTAGGAATATATATATATATATATCAATCAATCTGTTATATATATGTACCTTCACTTTGTTGAATTGAAACACATTACAACTATAATTCCCGGAGGTGGGCGTTGCAACCTGCGACACAGTATTTTACTTCTGCAGGTCGCATCGCTTCATATTTTTGTTCTAGCACCTAAGTATGTTTCAAAATAAAGACTTTTTACTTAAAAAAAAACAAACCTTCTTGAGGCCATTACTCGACCCCCTTGGTGGTAATGATACTGTAATTTTTTTTCAGCGTTCGAAAACTAATATGCCCCAAATAAAAAAAGTAAACGATTTTCAAATACAAATATGAATCGCTCGCCAATACGAACGAAAACTATTTGTTCATCATTACATAAAAATGTGGAAGGGTGCTACTACACTATTTGATGTTGAACATCCAAAACAAAGGATTGAGGTCGCTATGGAAAGAGCTATGCTCGGAGTTTCCCTGAGAATAAGATTCGTAACGAATATATCCGACAGAGAACTAAAGTTATAGACATAAATCTAAGAATTACCAAACCAGTGGCAGTGGGCCGGCCATATCTCGCGAAGAACCGACGAAGGCCGCTTGGGAAACGTGTTCTTGAGTGGAAACCACGACTCGGTAAACGTAGTGTAGGACGCCATCCGACCAGGTGGGATGATGACCTGCGAAAGACTGCAGTTAGATGCTGGATGCGGCTGAAGACAGGGCGCTGTGGTGCTCATAGGGGGAGGCATATGTCCAGCAGTGGACTAGTATAGGCTGATGATGATCTCGTCGAATCTCGGCGAATAGCACATAAGTAATAAATCCATCAGCTAAAATTAAGTAGGTGTACCTACGTTTTGTAGTTAGTGCAAAAACGAGGGTAGGTGTAAATCACTGTACCTACCACGCCCAGATGTGGGCGCGCAGCCAGCCGCGTGTCGCGGTCGGCGAGACATTTATATCCCATCTTTGCCAGAACAGGAATGTCCCAAGGTGCATTCTTTGAACTTTTTATGTTAACACAAGCTATGCTTAGATTGGGGCTAGGTGATGCTGTGTGGATCGTCCAGCATTATTTATTATTATATGTAGGTGTTATTTTATTTATATTTCAATCAAGGTAAACCAGCAGGACATACAAAAAATAAAAACAAGATAATAGAAATAGATGGTATTATGAGGTTTTCAGGACTTAGGCTCTAGACAGACGGACCGCCACGGAAGACCAGCGCTATGGTACGATCTGCACTACACTATATGTATAGCACATGCTGAGTGGAGACCGATTTTTGTCAGTCTCTGTCGTCTGTTAATCTAAGTTTAGTTTATAAGAGTCTCTGTTCTGTTCTGACAAAATAAAAATCTTTTTACGTTTTACTTTTTTTACATTTCAACTGCAATCCACTAGCTTTCAACTGAAAAAGAATAGTTAAAGTGTTCATGACAGTGTAATTGTAAGTCGTAAAGTGAAATTTTGGGTTGCATTCAATTTACCCAAATTGCTGCTCTGACTTCGACAGAATCATCTGCGGGTATTGATATATTAGCTGCGTTCGTTCCCTATACACCGTAATGTTACTTATCTACTGGCGTCCCAACCATCGGAATTCATTGATAGTTGGATAAATGCGCAGCGAGCCCTTACTGTTCTTAATTCTTCTGTCTAGTCTAATCTCTAGGTTAAAAAAAAGATTGCAGTCGTCGAAAAAAACCGGAGTCAAAGTGTTAACCTAAAAAATTCGTGCTGCCGCTCTATGTAGCGGTTGTGTTGCGCCGCACATGCGTTTTATTCGAAAAATATTACGGCTGTGCTGAGTCACAAAGATCTGTATTTTCTCAGTCGCTGCGCTAGTGTGGATTTACGCATATTAGTCACTTGTAGAAAACACATACCGTGTGATTTCAGCAGTCAAAGTGTTAAACAAATGAACTTTCGAAAAAAATGTCCGCCATCTTCTATTCCTAAAGCCGCCATGACACTTGATTAAAAATATACCTTTACTGCTCTTACTTGGATAGAATCAACTGCGGATATTGATATACCTATTGATTTATTTATTTATATCATAGACCTGTTTTATGCAATAATTAGTCAGTAACGTACTGGCTTCCCAAACCATCGTAACTCATTGGTAGTTGGTTACATGCACAGCGCGCCCTTACTGTCCTTAATCGTAGCCAACCGGGTCTAATTCTTCCGGCTATCATTTACAGGGGTAAGGGTCGACGCAAACCTACGACTTTAAGAAAGACATTTATTTATAAATATGCCCGCGGCTTCGCCCGCGTGAAATCTTTGTGTAAAATAGTTTATAAAACTTCCTCTAGAATAATTCTTTAAGTCCTAACTGCTATCTAGTCAAATCAATATGTAGTCCTAAAGCAAAGACAGGGGGAAGTGACTTTGTTTTATACGTTTTGACAACAATACAAATAATTAAATACACAAGACACTACACACACACAAATTATACTACACTTGCCGCAAATAGGCCCAACTTATCGACATTGGTTACTAATTTTTTGTGTTTTCTACAGAACAAATTGTTCTCTATGTTCTCATATTTTGCGTAGGTATAGATAGTTTTATCAACTGACTAATTGCTAATTAGTATTACAATTGAAACTATTGAGCGGGAATCAAACCCGCAACCTCCTGCAACGTAGGTGGACCAACGCCCGCCGCGCCAGATCGATCGTCGAATTATTTTAGTTTTGGAAAAACAACATTAATTAATTACTTATCAATGAAACCGCAACCTGAGCAGACCTTTGCCCACTGCGCCAAAGAAGTCGACAGATGTTATCAGCGTAGTGAACTTGAACTGCACACAATGCCAACTCTTATCGACACTTACTAATAATTATATACCGATCGGGATGAAACTGCATAGATCTATACCTACTCGTACCAGGAATAGCATATAAACCACTGGCTACCTTTTACCCAATAAAATTATCAAACCATCAAAATTATCAAAATTATATACATAAGAGAAAATCTCAATAATATTTCAAAAAATAAGGAAATTCATAATCGCAACACTAGAAATAAGGAAAATATAGTGGTCCCTCACACGAGACTATCAAAAGTACGGAAAAGCTTTATGTGCCCAGCTATAAAATTTTATAATAAAATACCATTAGAATTTAGAAAGAAACCTGACATTGAACTATTTGTATTTATTAAAAGAATTCTGTTGAATAAGAGTTATTATACAATTGACGAAGTTTTGGCTGATAAAAATATATTTTGTGGTGTTATAGGTAAAAAATTGGTTATCTATATATATAAAAGAAAGTCGTGTTTGTTACAACACTTATAACTCGAGAACGGCTGAACAGATTTAGCTAAAAATTGGTGGAGAGGTAGCTTAGAACCAGGAGTCTAACATAGGATACTTTTTATCATTTAAACTATTTGACACATAGATTTCCACGGGGGCGAAGCCGCGGGGCACAGCTAGTAAGTTATACAATGTAATTGTGACTTATCTAAGAACATGTGTATTGTGTCAAAAGATAAATAAATGAATTGAATTGAAAAAATAATCTTATGAACAGAAATTAATCGATTTTGAGGATTTTGTTCGATGCATAAAACAGTTCCCATATGGTATAAATAAATTATATTAAATAGTTTCCATGGCATGGCGCTGCGATGTAGGAGGTTGCGGTTTCGATTCCCGCCTCGGGACTCATTTTTGTACGATCTGGAGATATTTGTTTCTATGAACTTTAAATAATAATGTAAAAGTAAGTAAAAGTAAAAAGATTTAAATATCAGTTATAGCTTAGCTTGGGGCTAGATGATGCAGTGTGCATTGTCCAGCATTATTCATATATTTATTTATTTGGGCTCGATGATGCTTTGTGGATATTCCAAGTATTATTTATTTATTTATATCTATAGTATATGCTACTTTACCCCGGACAGTAAGTTGTCGCCAATATGTGCCACCCCTAGACCGCTTAATGCGACCCGCCTTGATTATGTGGGGACATAGTTTCATTACGCCTGGTCAGCAATCTAACCTGCAAGCGAGAATTACTCTTATACTGGTGTAATAAAGCTGCATTTACTACTACTGCAGTTTTGTGCAGAAGACTAAATAGTATTTATTGTCTGTGATTGTTTTTAAGATTTGGGAAGAAAGCTTTGTCAGTAGGTATCACTACATAGTATAAAACAAAGTCGCTTCCCGCTGTCTGTCTGTCCCTTTGTATGCTTAGATCTTTAAAAATACGCAACGGGTTTTGATGCGGTTAGATAGATAGAGTGATTCATGAGGAAGGTTTATAAATAATTTGACCTATAGATTTCCACGCGGGCGAAACCGCGGGGCGCAGCTAGTAGATAATAAACAAGACTAATTTCTAACGGGATATTTATTTAGGTACCATGATTAAGTTTTGACTCTTTCAATATCTCGGCACAGTTACAAAAGTTTCATCATAAACAGCCTATGTTAGTCCACTGCTGGACATGGGCTTCCCCTAATGAGCGCCATAGCGCCCTGTCTTCAGCTTGACGCATCTAGCATCTGCCTGCAGTCCTACGCAGTTCAGAATGTGATATTTCTAATGCGACAACTTTTTTTAGCCTGTTTGCTACATTTTCGCTTTTTTTAATCTAAGTGCTTACTCTTTGTGTTAATAAACTATGTCCACTGGTGGCCGTGTGAACAAAAAATATAGAATTTTCCAAAATCGAGTGCATCGTTCACTTAGCTTCCACTGATTTATTTTACTTTAGACACATGCACGTCTGTGAAGTTCCCTACTTGTTGAAAGGAAAAATTAAGACTGAATAAAAGATATAATAATAATATATTATAGACACAGGGTCTAGTCTTGTCATATTTTGTAAGCCAAAAGAAATAAAGATTTTTGAATTAGAATTAAGTCACCGAAATCAACCTAAATCAAGGGGGTAAGGTGATTTCCTTCGTCCACGACCTAAATGAATACCCCCACAGTGACACAGGCTTAAGAGGGTTTCCACGTGAAAGATCCAACCACGATAATGTGACATTAGTCAGCGATTGTGCAATTTATTTGTACATTAAAATTCCTAGAGGGCGCTCTGACAAATAAATTAAGGATTTAGATTCTGTGGAATTAGATTTACGCATTCATTGTCGGGTTCGTAAAGTACAGTGCTGCCGAATGGTTGTGCTGAATATAGCTTAGACTTAGCTTAAAGTAGTGTAGGACGCCCTCCGACCGGGTGGAATGACGACCTGCGAAAGACTGCAGGTAGATGCTGGATGCGGCAAGCTGAAGACAGGGCGCTATGGCGTTCATTGGGGAGGCCTATGTCTAGCGGTGGACTGCTATAGGCTGATGATGATGATGATAGCTTAAAGAATTAGTGTGAGCCCAATTGAGCGTTAATTTTTGAGTTCTCTGTCGCGTAATTTCTGCTGCATAGTAAAGTCCTGTTTGAATCATACGGCGACGCAAAATGAGTTATCTGCTGACTCACACGCATAGTTCCAACCGAGTTGTGTTACTATGTTACTTAAAGTACTAAGTAGGTACATAAGGGTTCTTACCAGAGTTATCGACGTCACGACAATCATCAGCCTATGTTAGTCCACTGCTGGCTATAGGCCTCCCCCAATGAGCGCCATAGCGCCCTGTCTTCAGCTTGCCGCATCCAGCATCTGCCTGCAGTCTTTCGCAGGTCGTCACCCCACCTGGTCCGAAGGGGTCCTACACTACGTTCACCGAGTCGTGGTCTCCACTCAAGAACACGTTTGCCCCAGCAGCGGCCGTCGGTTCTTCGCGAGATATGGCCGACCCACTGCCACTTCAGTTTGTTAATTCTCAGAGCTATATCGATAACCTTGGTTCTCTGTCGGATGTATTCGTTACGAATCCTATCCTTCACAGAAAAACAATATAAATAAGTTAACTAAATCCACTTTACCTACATAAGCTGTAACAGTACCTTTCCGAGTACAGTGTATGGGTCCCTTAATGCCGAGCCACTATTTTATTCATTAGTACCTTTGCGTTGTGAATAGGTGCCTTTATATACGAGTAGCATTGTTTAGACAAGTATAAAGTTATTTTATTTTATTACTAGGCTTTTACAATAATTGTAAAAGCAATATTACAATATTACGCTGGCTGCATTGCCCTAATTATTATTATTAGTGCAATGCAGCCAGCGCCTCCTACTGGCTACTGGCAGATGCTGGATGCGTTAAGCTGAAGACCGGGCGCTATGGCGCTCATTAGGGAAGGTCTATGTTCCGCAGTGGACTGCTGCTATAGGCTGATGATAACGATGATTTGATTGTATCATGGAGACGCTTTGTTAATATGAAAATTATTGTTTCTTTGACAAGCTGAAGTTGTTCCAAATCCTATACAACAAAGTAGATATGTTGTTTTCGAGACACCAATGCAGTTAGAGAGATCCTAGATACAGTTACCTCCATATATAGACCGGTTTGTTGCCGTAACTCCAAGAGAATCACTAGTGATCTAGTTACCAATTATAACTTAGCTAACTAGCTCTGACTGTCGACTGTGATCCTAGTTGTTATCCGCTGTGTTATCTCTAAAGCTGGGTCTTGGAAATGGAATCGGCTGACGCGAAAACTAGTATTAAACTGGAGTTCTAGATATCCGATAAAAAAAATATAGGTAAGCTGACGTGATCTCCTTTGGGGTTTTGATAATTTTTGGTTTTAGACCTAGACAATTAGATAGTACTAGCGGACCGTCCCCGCTTCGCACGAGTATTGGAATTTAATTTTTTACACCTTGGGTTTAATTATTATTGGAGTTTTAGTAAGGATCCCTAACTTTTTTGAAAATATAATATAGCCTATGTTCACCGGGGATAGTGTAGCCTCCCAACGGTAAAAGAATTGTTCAAATTGGTCTAGTAGTTTCGGAACCTATTCAATACAAGCAATAAACAAAAAATCAAACCTTTCCTCTTAATAATATAATTGTTGTCAAAAGAGCGTTGCTAGGCAACCACGTTTATTTAGAAAAAATGGCGTATTGATATGCAAGGAATTTTATAGGTACATTTTTCACACCTTGGGTTACATTATTGGAGTTTTAGTAAGGATCTTACTAAAACTCCAAAAATAATAAGTACCTTACTTTTTTGAAAATATAATATAGCCTATGTTCACCACGGATATTTAGGCTTCCTAACGGTGATCAGAACACGCGGCAGCGTGTTCAAGCCAAGTTCAAGCAAAGGAACGCGCCGAGTGTATCATTACACGAACCACTTGGTGCCACTTTTGACCCTTCTATAACTCAAAACCTCTTCAACGTAAACACATAAAACTACGTCTGTTTAATTATATCCATAAGGACATGTAGAAGCCCAAATTTCATGAAGCTAGCTCAAACGGTTATAGAGATATGAAGGTTAAAAAGTCGTTAAAATTCACACTGACTGACTGACATACATATAGTACCTAAATCTAACCTACTTCCAGATGACCTAGAAGGATGAAATTTGGAATCCAGCTCGGTAATTGTGTGTAAGCGTAGGAAAAAATCAAAAAATAAAAAAAAGTCAAAAATTAGTGATGTTAGCGACGACGACCTTATGTCAATGGAATAAGGTTTAAATTAAAAATAGATTCGCATTGCAAAGAATAAGCAATAGTACTACGTCTCCGATTGCGCCATAGAATACAGTGGAGTTTTTAGGGACCGGCCCGTATAATACCTACCTAGTTATGTACCTATGTCGAAGCATTGCATAGAATAAGCAATAGTAGGTACTAACATCTCCGATTGCGCCATAGAATACAGTGTAGTTATTAGGGACCGGCCCGTATACATGTACCTACCTAGCTATGTACATGTTTTCGAACGAATAGAAAGGATAGAAAGGGAAATTAGAAATGTTCTGGAATATATAAAGAGATAGGTATGGCCCGGAAAATCGTAGATTTTTCTAATTTAGCTCAGCGGAGGTATACAAGCCCAGTTTGTTTGCAAGTTTAGTTAGTTCTTATTTTACAAGTGACCAAGTGAGCAAGTGTTAAGGAAAGTAAAGGAAAGAAAACAGTGAACAGTGCAGTGACTTTGTAATAAGTGCGTAGTTGTGTGTATTCGGTACAATAAACCGACACTAAGTATTCTGAGCTGTTTTACTTGATCATCACTCCCGACCAGCCCTAGTTGAAGTCTTACACCTTTGACGAGCCCCTACAAGTGGTGTCCCCATACAAAAAAAAACCATTTTTTTTTGCAAGAAAAAACATTAAATCTCAATACCTGCCTAGTTTTCTTTACAAAAAGTAATGATATCCCACCAAAACATAAATGTAAAAAAGGAGAGCCAAGTTCAATACAAAAATTATGTTTGGCTGTGGGCTTCCCCGCAAAAAGAATGGAGATATAAATGAGTGCCAAGTCAAATCTATGTAGGTTAGATTTGACTTGGCCAGTTTTTATCAGAATTAAAACGTTGAATAACTTTACAAAATAACTGATGTAATGAAAACTGGCCAAGTCAAATCTAACCTACATAGATTTGACTTGGCACTCATTTATATCTCCATTCTTTTTGCGGGGAAGCCCACAGCCAAACATAATTTTTGTATTGAACTTGGCTCTCCTTTTTTACATTTATGTTTTGGTGGGATAGAATTTTTCAAATCGGTCCAGTAGTTTTGGAGCCTATTCGTTACAAACAAACAAAAAATCAAACCTTTCCTCTTTATAATATTAGTATACTTAGATATATATCATTTATTTGCCACTAGATACATAGGTATATGTACACACAATATAAATTAACAATTTCAAATCGCAAACTACTTGCAAATTGACATTGAAAGAAACTAAATAACAAAAACAAGTACCTAAGTAGGTGAACAATGAGTGCTGCAGTAGCAAATGGGTCCAGGCTCAGCATAATGCCAACTGTTATGAACAGAAGGCGCTGTTATTCTGGCTAGACCAGAATAAGAACCATCACAGGACCCAGGTTTTCGTGTAATGGAGGCCGGTATTCGAGACGTAAGCGTGTGTGATTATGAGTTTCTATGCCCGTTTCAGCTGTGCGGCAGTGGGGCTGGACATGTCAGTGATCGATCGATCGATGTTCTATGCTTTGCTCAATGATGTCGTTATATATTTTCCGCCAATATTCCTTGGGTTAAACACATTTGTATACAAAAAATATCTAGGTTTTTAATCGCAGTATAGAGTCCTTGCTTGTTGCTTGTTTCTGGACTGGTTTCCGCAACTTGGCCGCCGGTGGGCCTTTTTTGCGTGTCGGGTGGGGTTGCTAGTCTAACCACCCGATGTCCTCCAGGAAGGCCAGCAGCTCGCTGACGCCGGTGCATGCCTCCCTAGCTGGTTGCATTTCCCCGCTGTACGGCAATGCTGATGCGCTGCGCCAGATACTCACCAGCTCTCGGGTCACGCGTCGCATAGGCCAGACGCTCAGATATATGTTTAAAACCCAGAGAGCCTCGGTACCCCACGGACCTAGGGTCTCGACTCTAAGGGCAGCAAATGCATAGGCTCTGTCGAGACCTGCAGATTTGCCTTTCTTGAGATCTTTGGCCAAATCTGCCGCCACGACAGCCCTCAAGCATAGAGCTGGTTAATGATCTTCAGACCAATATAAAGTCATCTAGGTGTACCGAAGCTACAACAATAAATGAGGGTAGTTACGTAAAGTAAATAAATGTTAATAACGTAAAAGAGTAACTTTTATTGAAATCTAATCGTTTGGAAGTATCAAATGAAGTGAAATAATTTCAAAGAAAAAGTTTTCTTATGTACCTGACGGACTAGGGCCGTAGGGCCTGTACTTTATACAGGGTGAGCGAGAGATAAAATACTTATATAAAAAATCTGAAGTTTTGTTTGTTTGATAATTTTTCAAACAGTATGTTAAGAGGATTCATGAAAATTACGATATGAGTAATCATTTAGAAAGGCGGCATGTAGAATTCATTAATATTGTAAATGGGAAAGTTTAAATGTTTACATAGATGGATGGATTTTTTTTCTTCGCCAAAACTTCTACTGAATGCTTCGGGTTGAAATTGCATACAGGTTGCTTTAGGCCTAGAATAAAATATAGGCTAATTGTTAACCCATAAGTAAATAAGTTTCAATGAAAAAGAAATAACTATTCATAAAACGTTTCTATATAAATAACGCGTGCGAAGTCACGGGCGGAAACTAGTTATAAATACAGCAATATCATCACAGAATGCCAAGATAAGTGCAGATGTGGACATGGCGAGTTAGTGGGATTTTAACAAACTGTAAGCAACCTCTTATTTACGTCTCCTACCTTTTTTCATGAAATGTCTTAATACAACGTTGTACTTACTTCGTACAGAAAACGTATTAATTTTAATACATATTTAGTTTACCAAGATTATCATAAAAATTCTAAAGATGGAAATTCTTTATTCGAATTAACATTCAAAATTCAGCCGTGAATAATAAGCTGTGAAAATAACGAAGGTGAAAATATGGCGTGGGTTCCGTCTTGATGATTCTTTGTTAATGGCAACTGTGTCTGGTTGGACACTTCTCTGCCAGTGTCAAGTAAAGGAAAATAATTGTAAATTATCTGAGTTATGTAGAGTCAAAAAGAGAAGTCTCGTGGCGAAACGGTGAACTAACATATTAACGCAACAAAAGTAGTACATTGGCACACGCGCGCCCTCTATTCCTAGGAGACTTAGAATAGAATAGAATAGAACACTTTTATTAGCACACACAAAAAAGACAGATATACATTTAAAAAAAAACACACATTAAGCTAAAAAGATATAACACTAAACTAAAAGATAAACAATAGAAAATAGGTAAAAATAACATAGCCTGTCCTCAGTGCGCGCTAATTAGGTCCAGCCTCAGCTTAATGTCGCTACCGCCCGAGGACTACTGTAACGACGCGACGCTGGTTTTCAGGCTGAACCTATGGATGACGTCACATTACAGGTCTGTGGTTAACAACAGACAGACATTGACAGTCCTATCACTGATTTTTCTTAGTATCCTGTTTTTAGTTTGTGGTACATTTTGTTGATTCACGGTTAATGTTTCTTCTCTTCTTGCGCAGACTCTATCAATACTTATTTGCAAGGATATATTTTAAGCTAATTTCATATATATTTTTATTTAGTTACTATTTTTGCATTCAATACCTGGTCCTTACCTAGTATTCAGTATTGTAAGGATTTTCTATACGAGTATGGAACCCTACTGACTTTAAATTCAGAAGATGCCCCCACTCCGACTTCGAAATTCGAATTATTCTGTTATGTTGATTGAAAAATCACGGGTCAGAAATAATGTGACGGAATCCAATAACATTCGTTATTTTTCGTTGAAATAATAAATTCTTTCTTATTTTTGAAATTGGCGAGCAGAAAGAAACCGATTGGGAAAATAATAGGTACTTGAAAATTACTCGAAATATCGTAGCTGGTCAATATATTCTACGAATAGGTTTGTATGTACTTTTGATACATATTCGTAAAATATTTGAGCTTTTTTTTTTATTTGGGTGTCAAGTTTCGTCGAATTACACATTTGGAGTTTGGAAGAAACACTTTTATAGCGCGATCTATTTCAAGTAGCGACAACTAGTTAAAATTAGACTGTAATTTAGTTTGATGTGATGGATGACACATGGATGAAACGACGAATGAAACGACCTGTTGTTTACGCCCGTTGCCATGGAAACCATTTGTTACCAGTATCTGAAAATTATCACACGATGATGTTTTCGTTACGACGGTATGTTTTACAGCGCAGCACATATAAGTTCCTCTAGAATCAAACGTTTTTGGGGCCATCTCAAAATGAACCTTTATACAATAACGAAATAATCACCAAAATGTATTAAGAATTGGCGAAGACATCACCAAAATGTTGTAGCTAGTCGTGATTTCTTAAAAGTTTTTGTTTTTAGCTTATTGCATATCTAGAACTATATTAAGGTACGCAAAATTTTCATAATTTTAACCTGATCCGTTTAGTAGTTTTGGCGTGAAGATGTAACAAACATCGACTCGTCTATCCATCTAAACTTTCGCATTATTATTAGTGTGATTTCTAACGAGCACCTCAACAAATACTCCTCCACAATGCAAAGCAAACAACGGTTACAAAAGTAGAAAATTGTCTATGCCGTCGCGGCCATTTTGAATTATTTTTTCTCGAGCCATCGTGTTGGAAGACCCTAATGAAATGCTAACTTTCGTTCAGAAATTATAATTAGTATACAAATATTTGCGGGGGCGTGTTATTCCATCTCAGCACCTTCTATTGTTTGATTGTAAAAGAAAACGTTGATAATATTCATTTTTTCAGCGTCGTTGATTTTGTGACGCCGCCATCTTGTTTTTCTATTTTCTTAATTCAAATTATTTTATTATTTACACTGGTTAGGCTAGATAAAACGTTTTCCGTGACAATGCAATGACACGATGCCATCGAACTGGTCTAATAATGGAGACAGAATTTCTTTAATATATGCGGGATAAACCTTGCTAATGTATAATGTAATACTCAAACGATCCTCATCATCGTCAACCTATGTTAGTCCACTTCTGGACATAGGCCTCCCCCAATGAGCGCCATAGCACCCTGTCTTCAGCTTGACGTATCCAACATCTGCCAGCAATCATTCGCAGGTCGTCATTCCACCTGGCCTGAGGGCGTCCTACACTACGTTGCAGAGTCGCGGTCTCCACTCAAGAACACGTTTACCCCAACGGTTGTCGGTTCTTCGCGAGATATGGCCGGCCCACTGCCACTCAAACGATATTTTGTTATAATTATGTATATAATTTTTATTCTATCTGTCTATTAAACCTTGTTGGCCTCGGATTAAGCTTAACAGTTTCCAATATATTTTAGAGTAAATAACACCAAAATCAAACAGTTTATACCTACCTAAGTACCTACTTCTGTGATATGCCAACAGCCTTGTTTGCGGATGGTCAATTAGGACAACAGACATACAAACAGCCTGTTTACAGTCATATATTTACTTACCATGAAATAAGGGTCGGCTTATAAACGCTTGGAAAGACTTAGCCACATTTGGATTTGTTTTATTCAATGCACAAGGCTTATATTTGAAGCGGTACTTTGGCTTTGGGATATAAATGAAATTATAAAAATAAATCTTTCGAATACCCTCAATTGTTACTTTTTTTAAGTTCAACTGAAGTTACACTGACTGTTTCCTGTTGCTCCTACTCGGTTCCCCTACTGGTAGGAGCACGCGGACCAATATGTCCTTATGTTCCTACCGTGACCTTTTATGCAATTAGTACACTTACTCATAAAATTACTCCACGCTCATCGCAAAATGTTTATGAAATGTCCCCCGTCCGAAGCCGGGACGGGCCGCTAGTAGTTTATAAAAAAATAATGCTGGACAATCCTCTCGGCATCAACTAGACCCAAATTAATACTATTAAAAGGTTCGTGTGTTCGAAATGGTTCGAATTACAAACTGATTGCTCCATATTCAACACCATTGAAAAAAAGTTATCCCATCCATCTAACATACGGGGTGTAAGGTGTACTCCAACATCTCGTCTCCCAAGCCAACCTAACCTGCACGTAATACACCTTGCTAGATAAAACTAGGCTCTGGTCAAAATATCAAACAATCTTCAACTTCAACTTCTTATTTTTATGGCTCGCTGTGACTGTGTTGCCGCAACTCTGCCAGTGTCCGTGTGAAGAGTCATAAACTTTAGTAGAGAAAAATCGAATGAAATTTTATTTATGATAACTAATCGTAAACAGTTTTATCTTTTTGAGTAGTACCATTTTGATTTGTACCTGGAAAACAATACAAAGTTAAGAATGCATGCACACACAAAGGGTTAATAAATAGAAAATGTACAAATTTGGAATTAATATGTTAGTAGTTATTTACAGTTTAATCTTATCTTATCTTCCCTTAAATGTTTATTATCCTTTATATTTTCCCCTCCTGTAAACTTTTTATTATGTAAATTTGTAAACAATCTTCATAATTTGATAACTCAATAATTTTACAATTATGTTCCATTACTTGACACTGGCAGAAAAGTGTCCAACCAGACACAGTTGCCATTAACAAAGAATCATCATCTATCATTCGAATTTCGAATCAAACCAGAGCGTTCTTCCAACTAGTGACGTGCCGCAATCATTTCCACGGTTGTCGATGCGCTAACTCCGATTTCTATCGACAACGCTCAGGATTCCATCGATTTTGCATTTGATGCAGTAAACGGCACGTTTTGCTCTCAGGGCTTGTCTTCTCTATAAAGCTTTGTGTTTACAGCGTCAGATTGAATTCTTGCTTCTTATTCCGTGAGAGTTTTCAGAAATGTTTTGTTAGTGTTTGTTTTGTCTCATGGAAATCACATATTTCGTAAATATTTGAAGAGCAAGGAGGTACTACTTCTTTTCTTCTCAAATATTTACCAACATCGGTCTTGACTGCGATCACGAATAGATCATTGTTTTTTTATAGAAACTGTGTTTCTAATCTTAACTAGCTTCAGTCCGCTGCTTAGTACGCGTTTTTCAGAGACAATAAGAACAAGTAGCTTAGAAAATGTTATTCCAGATTAATTTTCCAATCTGATTGGTAGATAAGGTTAAGTTGTCAGCGCCCAAGCATTTTAAATATTCACAGTTAAGCCTCCATAAAAAATACTTATAAGAAGGATTTCCCTGTGCTTCAAAATAAACCTTAAAATTATCATAAACCAAACCCAGTGCGCTTAAGGAAGCCACTCATCAACCTAGCTACGCAGCCGAAGCCGCGGGCAGTCCATAAAACAAATTAAACGCGAACCATCAACCCATCAAGCACAACGCATTCGCCCCGAGGGCACGAGATAGATAAACATACAGTATAGTAACTTGGACGCAGACGGCTAAATCAGTGTCATTTTGTCTCTTTCGCACTCTATGATATAATACTCTCGGTACGACATCGTCAAAGGCAGCGAAGTACATATATTTATATATTTCAACATAAAAAAAGGTTTCAAAATAGTTAGACCAGTGCTACCCGACGACGTCGTAGGCTAAGTACATATATTCAATATTGTATTTAATATAAAAAAGGGTTCAATTATTCGTTCAACCAGTAGAGATTGAATACTTTGTCGTGGATATGTTTAATTAAAAAGGCACAAAACTTCAGTGATTTATTTTTCTGTAGAACTTACAAGACTCTTGGACGTTGTTGGGCGGTTGTCGAGTAAAAGTTGTGTTTTTTTTATAAAGGAATTGATTTATTGACTCATATCATCATCGGTGTATATTCGTACATGACTAGACATAACCTTACCTAATGAGCGCCATAGCGCCCTGCCTTCAGCTTGCCTGCATACACCATCTGCCTACAGTTTTTCAAAGGTCTATATCCCACCTGCAAGGCTACCACGCTATTTAGCACTTAACCTAACGCACGCTATCAACGTTATACGAATATAAGCGTGAATAACGCGTGAAGTGGCGTTATTATATTTTACTAGCTGCGCCCCGCGGTTTCACCCGCGTGGTGATAGATATTTTGGATAATATACTATATATCTTTATAAATTGTAGCCTATGTATTATTCTGATGTATAAGCTATATTCTTGTAAAGTTTCATTAAAATCCATTAAGTAGTTTTTACGTGAAAGAGTAACAAACATCCATCCATCCATACTTACAAACTTTAACGTTTATAGGATATTCTAAAACAAATTAAAACATACGGAGTGATACTACTGCAGATCTACCATTGCCCTAAGGCGGCCGTCTGCACTCTACAAAGGGCACAGAGATGCTGTTTGAATGCCGCAGGGCAGGAGTCGAGTGATATGCTTGTATTCTCTTTACATTTTATTTAATCTATACGGGAGAATGGGTAGGTGGAATGTTTCAGCAGATTTTTCCTTTTTTTAGGGTTCGGTAGGGATGAGACGGAATCACGGAATTTTATTAAGTATTAAATTTTATTGTTTTGAAAAAACTAAAAACCGATAAAACTTTTAAAACTATCATGGTTATTAATACTAAAGTCATTTAAAACGGGATATTTACCATGAGTTGATTTTTGAGTTATCCAATATTTCGGCTGCAAAATGAGGGTAGATCGGTATGTCTGCCCATAAAAACTCGCAGTGCCTTCAGTTACACCGTGATCATGGCGCATGCAATGCCGAAATATTGGATTACTCAAAAACCAAATCATGGTAAATATCCCGTTTTAAATGACTTTAGTACTAAAAACCGACTTCGAAAGACATAGGTATTGTTCGAAAATAACTCTTTTGTAAGAACACCTCGGGATGGGATCAACCTCTATACAACTGCAAATGAATCATCCCAATCTAAATGACGGAGAAATCGACGAACATATTATTATTTACGTACATGCCTACATAAAAAAAAACATTTATACATCCGAACATAGAACCTCCTTGTTTCAAAGTCTGTTAAAAATTGTATTTGCTTTGCCCTCCTTTCAATAAAATAAGTAGTTAAGTACCTACGTTATATTTCAGCAAAAATCCTTTCATTATTAACAAATAAAAAAATTATCTTCTAACAATGTAAAGGAAAAACTACACAACGCATAGGCGTGAGTTCGCCCAAGTTTTGAGGCTTAAAGTCTCGTCTACAAGACGGAAATATCATAACAACCCGTAGTACCATACTTTAAGTAGCTACGAGTGTTTCAACACGAACTGGGCTGTGAGAATGGGGGGTATTTATTTATTATTTTATTAGTGTTATTTTATATTACACTAATTTCTGCCCGCGGTTTCTCACGTTTTTTTTAAAGGTTATTTCTATTCCGAGGGAACTGATTTATGGGATTAAAAGCCTCTGTTTATGGTCTAGAACTATCTGTAAGCAATTTCAGTCCGATCCGTTCAGTAGTTTTGGCGTAAATAAGTAACAAACATCCATCCATCGAAACATCCCAACTTTCGTATTTATAATATTAGTGTGATAATCTCAAAGATAAGATTAATTCAAATAAATTACGATAGCTTAGGTTATTATATTGGATTGCTTTCATTCGTAGAATATAAAACTTGTACGTAAAAAAAATTAAATCAAATTATTCTTCTTAAAAGTAGACAAACTGAACTGATGTTATTGTTTATTGTCCATTCAAAATGTTAAAATATCTTTTTACTTTGCTTTTTACCTAAAAGTCGTAATAAATCTCCAAAAGACAGTTAAAAAACTAAGCCGTTCCTTTAATCAAGTCTGTGGCTTTAACATAAGCTCTGAAGCTATAAATCGACAACATACAATCACACACAGCTATAACATAGCTATAATACGGCTATAACACATAAAACAGCGCATCTTCGCGAAAATAAAGAACACAGCCTACTTAGAACGTAAAAACGAGGGCAGCGCCGTTAAAAAGTCAATTTTATCACGTGGACATAAAACCTTTTTCCGACGTACAGATTTATTGTTGGAAACCCCATAAAAAACCGCAAACAATATAAAACTAGTCACCTAATCAATCTCGACATCGAACTAAATTAACGGAAATACCGAATGAGCGTTTATTTCGTTCGGAAACGATAAAAATTCCGAACTAATCTTGGGGAATTTCGTTGAAAAATATCCTTTGATGCATTCGTTTTTGAGAAAACAAAAAGAATTGACATTTGAGAAATGGCGGACGGTTTAAATTTAGAAGCTAAAGGTGAGGCTGAAATAATATTATTGTCTCGAGTGTTCGACGCTTCTAAAGATCTAACAAACGCTATAATTAAAACAGTCTGTCGTAAAATATTAAAATTTAAATACAATATACGAGTCTAAAATATTACAATTTACTTTGATTAGATTATATTTTGAAAAACTAAAAACCGACTTCGACTTAGTTACATACAGTTTCTTTGTTTTTCGACGGATTGATTCTAATACCTTGGGAATAAAAATGTATGGGAACATATCATCGGTATCCTCTTATATACAATTGCAAAAAAATCGGTCGGTAAATAACGGAGAAATCGACTAACATACTTAAAAAGACATACCTACATACAGCCGAACATATAAACTCCTCCTTTTTTCGATCTCGGTTAGTAACTGGTATAAGAACCTTATCACTCCAACACACTTTTGGGTTTGACAACTTCAAAGCCTTGAATGACGACGACCGATGTGGCGCGGTGGGCGAGGGTCCGCCTGCGACGCAGGAGGTTGTGGTTTCGATTCCCGCCTCGGAACAATTGTGTGTACGATCTGCAGATATTTGTTCCGGGTGTTCTGGTTGTTTTCTATGTATAATAAAAAACAAGTATCTATCTATGTAATGTATTGTATTCTGTATATCAGTTATCTAGTACCCATAACACAAGCTCTGCTTACCATGGGGCTAGATAATGCTGTGTGAATTGTCCAGCATTATTTATTTATTTAATAACAAATATTCAGTGAAAAATTAAAACGGCATTTTGGCAGCATTATAGCAGCATTATATTACTTTACTCGGGGTGTAAGGGGGACTCCAACATCTCGTCTCCCAAGCCAACCTAACCTGCACGTGGTACACCCTGCTATAACGAACGCTCTGGTGAAAATATCAAACAATCTTCATTACAATTATTTTCCACACTTGACACTGGCAGTAAAGTGTCCAACCAGACCCAGTTGCCATGAACAAAGTTTCATCAAAGATAAAAAAATTAAAACGGTATTATAGCAGCATTATATAACTTTTTGGTTTTAGCCTAAGTTCAGCGCTTAATGACAATTGAAAACGTCAAAACATTAAAACTCTTTCGTAATCCCAAGGAGGTTAGGTAGAGGGTTAGGTACGAAACTCCTTGCTAATAAATTGACCTTAAAAACAAAAACCGCCACCTGTCAGCGCAAAAACTACTGAAGCCTTTCCTTACGCCTCGTTGGCTTCAATATAATATTTCACTTCACTAGAGCTCTACATTTGCCCTATGTATACCTACCCCTATACTATCTAATTACTGGTCTATGAAACCTTAGGACTTTCTATGTAGATCGAATAGGTAAAATGGAAATACGTATTACCTACTCAGGTTCGCATATTAGAATATTAGGGACCGTCAGTCACCGTCATTTCGACGACCTCTGTGGCGCGGTAGGTGAAGGTCCGCCTGTGACGAAGGAGGTTGAGTTCGATTCCCGCCTCGGGACAAATTATGTGTACGATTTGCAAACATTTGTTCCGGGTGTTCTGGTCACTATCTGTATAAGGTACCTAGGTAGTTTACTCTATATGAAAAAATATACGTATATGTAAATTAATAATGTTAATAAAAGATACCTCTCTTCTCTGTA
This sequence comes from Eupithecia dodoneata, assembly GCA_947044415.1. Taxonomy (NCBI): domain Eukaryota; kingdom Metazoa; phylum Arthropoda; class Insecta; order Lepidoptera; family Geometridae; genus Eupithecia; species Eupithecia dodoneata. The sequence goes on along the minus strand of OX345683.1, from coordinate 3,220,961 downwards.
TTTAGCGAACAAAGCCACGGACTGAAAGTAGTTTGAAATAAGCGTAAAGTTGAATTTCCTTGATCGGGGATTATTACTGCAGTAGTTCAGTGCGAGCTTGCACGCTTATTGCGATTTTGAATGGCGACGCCACCCATTGCCATCGTGTAGAATGGGTATGGGTTTATTTTAACATCCAAAATACTACAACTAGAACAAACTAATAAACTCATTAACGTAGTTTTAAGACTATTGTGTATAGTTGTTTTAAGGTATGTAAATAAAAATATTTTCTATATAATATTAGCGAGCTTCTGCAACCTATTGCTTGAATAATGCTACCGGACGTGGCGATCACAATAGGCCTATCATGGCCGCTGTGTTACCTTAGCCACCAAAAAAAAAATACTACCGGACTCTTTTTTAAATAAGTATAACAAAAACTATGCTTCAAATACCATTGTGTACCTAGGCATGGCAATATTACGTTCATTTAAAACTAGCTTTGCTATGCACTAGAAACAGTATCCTTTAGAATTTAGATTATTCCATCCAAGTCAATGTATGCAAAGATGCTGTCGGATTTTTTCAGTAAATTGGCGTGAAGGATTAATAAAATAATTCGTAGAGCAAACCATACATACATATTAAAGCTTTATAATTAGCTTTATAATTTGAGTGTGATTCAATTCAAATTTCAATCACGCACTGAAAATGGGTATGGCGCCATCCCCATACCCATTTTCACTACGCAATAAGAGTTTTCAATATGGCCGAAAATAGTCTCATGAAAATTTAAAATCAATTTCAGAGGAAAAGTTTCGCGCATGGATATTCAACTTCCTCGTGCTATTATCTAGCTAGGGGATTCCTAGCGTTATAATGGAAGAATAACAGAGTAAAAAGCGAGTTCAATTCTCGGCGCTGGACAAATTAGTCGAATAGAATAGAATAAAAAGACATTTATTCATACCAACTAAAATTAACCAATAACACACTTATAGGTACATGTAGAGAGTTGTTAAAAAAAGGCTCTAACTCAGCATAATGCTGGCTAAGCTCCGTAAGAGACTTAGCCAGCGTTGGTCTTCCGTTAGCACTTTGACCGCGATTTTTTTTCGATGACTGCGATCTTTTTTTTAACCTAAAAAATTCGTGCTGCCGCTCTACACAGCGGTTGTGTTGCGTCGCACATGCGTTTCGTTCGAAAAATATTACGGCTGTGCTGAGTCACAAAGATCTGTATATTCTCAGCCGCTGCGCTAGTGTGGATTTACGCATATTAGTCACTTGTAGAAAACACATACCGTGTGATTTCAGCAGTCAAAGTGTTAAAAAATCAAGCTTCTTTACTAAAGTGACAATGTGTAACCATTTCGAACTAAAACAACAGCTTCATAATTTGATAACTTATTAATTTTACTTCCCTTCTTTTATTTTTCTTTACTTGACACTGGCAGAAAAGTCATCGATCGGACATTTGCTTTGACACAGTTCCTTCCTATTCTTATCTGGTTTAGTATTACTTATTATATTACCTACCACATTATTAATATTAGCTTGTAGAGGGTGATTCACAAATGCAAACAAGGTATAATTTAAACACTTACACCTATAAATTGAGATGAATCACTCTTTGCAATTTCTAGGTAGCAACTTATTCATTCTTGATAACAGTAGAAACTTCTTGGAATATTCCGACGACGATTTTATTTATAGTTGTGTAGGTATTAACCTAGTTTGTCCTAGTGAGTCTTTTTATAGACATAGACATAGACATCCTCTTCAATCACTCTATCTTTTAAAAAAAACTGCATCAAAATCCGTTTCGTGATTTAAAAGATCTAAGCATACATAGGGGCAGACAGACAGCGGGAAGGAATTTTTTACTATACATTAAAAATACCCAGAATATATTTTCAGATCGTACAAACATTTATCCCAAGGCGGGAATAGAACTTGCAATCTCCTGCGACCTTCGCCCCTACCCGAGGCCTATCACCAGGGGTAGGCTTGGTAGTAGGCTCCACTACATGCATAGTATAAAACAAAGTGTTTGTCCCTATGTACGCTTAGATCTTTAAAACTACGCAACGGATTTTGATGCGGTTTATTTAAATAGATAGAGTGATTCAAGAGGAAGGTTTATAAACCATTTAACACATATGTACATATATATCCACGCGGGCGAAGCCCCAGGGCGCAGCTAGTTCTCTATAATAATAACCCAGCTAGGCACAAGGGTAAAAACATTTACAACAAAGAGTCTGAACAGAGAGAATATAATAAATTGTATTTTTTCATGAAATTTGCTCTCAGAATAATAAAATGAAGACGCCATGACGAACGTTGTCTTTTCTTTACGCAGGACCGATGTGATAATAATACGTGCATCTGGTACTCAATTATAATAAATAAATCATCATCAGTCTATGTTCGTCCACTGCTGGACATAGGCCTCTCCCAATGAGCGCCACAGCGCCCTGTCTTCAGCTTGACGCATCAGCATCTACCTGCAGTCTTTCGCAGGTCATTATCCCACCTGGTCGGAGGTTGTCCTACACCACGTTTACCGTCGTCGTCTCCACTCAAGAACACGTTTGCCCCAGCGGCCGTCCCTTCTTCGCGAGATATGGCCGGCCCACTGCCACTTCAGCTTGCTAATTCTCAGAGCTATGTCGATAACTTTGGTTCTCTGTCGGATGTATTCGTTACGAATCCTATCCTTCAGAGAAACTCCGAGCATAGCTAGCAATAAATAAATATTGCTGGTTGATCCACACAGCATCATCTAGTCTACATGTATCTAAAATCTAAATTATATTTAGATAAACAGAACAAATATGTATTAGACACAAGAATAATACTCGTATGAATGTAATAGCTAGTGATTTCATTTTGATTTCTTCCATTAGTGGACAAAAAACTGAAGTTGAAGTTCGGTTTTTTTAAATATAAACACTGGCAACACTGTTTGGCATGTAAGTATGGCAACCCTTGTCCTATGAACATTGTAGGCACTCTGTTCGCGATATAAACTTATTTCATTACTAGGGACGTGCGTGACTGACATGGAATAACGCTTCTATTCTATCGTAAAACTTAGGTATTTTACATAATGTGCGAGACTAGCTTCTACCCTCAGCTTCTCGTGCTACTTGAACGTAGAGGACTCAGGGATATAGCTTTCTGTTAGTGAAAGAATTTTCAAAATCGGGCCAGAAGTTCCAGAGATAACACGCTAAATAAATAATAAATAAAAATAATGCTAGACAATCCACACAGCATCTAGCCCCAAGCTAAGCAGAGCTTGAGTTATGAGTATTAGATAACTGCGATAAACATGTACAATACATAACTGCAGGTCGTACAAACATTTGTTCCAATTCGGGAATCACACCCACAACCTCCTGCGTCGTAGCCGTGGTCGTAGGCGGCCCTTCGCCCACCGGTTGTCGATAACTTCAGGTTTACTTAGATCACTGCGCTTATTATTTCTATTATGTGAATAAATATCTCATCTCAGACCTAAAAAGTAACAAACATCAAAGTGCGTTATTTCCTTTAGACCTGACGTCCTGTCAGGTCTAAAGGAAATAACGCACTTTCTTGGACACGTCACAAAATTCAAATTTGCATAAGTAAAATTAGAAAATGAAGTGATCACATTGTTTTTTTGTTCACTTCAATCTTTTTTAAGGTAAAGTAAAGTAGCGAACAAGAAACCTTTACCTTGTAAGGTTGTTCGTTTTCGAGTTGGAACAAAACTCATCCCAAGCTTTTTTATAGTCTAGTCTAGATAATCTGAAATTTTGTAGTAAGTCTTTTTACAAAGGATATGCTTGCCAACGCTATGAGGCGACGTGGAAGGCCCAGGATGAAATGGCGTAACGAGGTACATCTTCCATCGTGACGTGTTGCAGCGTTGGATCACGAGGAGTGGAAGGAGAAAAGAGAGGCCTTTGCCCAGCAGTGGGACACTAATGGCTCAAAATAAATAAATAAATGTTTGCCAATTTATTTGAATTTATTTACTTATTGATAATTTTTGCAACTCACTTGGAGTTTTGTTGTAGAAGCGTATGCAAACTATCTATCCAAACTTCCTCACAATAGAACATCTACTGAAATTAAATTAAGTTTAGTTTACTAATTGGTAAGTAATCCCGGAGGTCTAAGTTTAGGCGTATCGGTTTCAGGTCGATCAAAACTATATTTGCATGTATAATTTCATTTCCTTGTATCTTGTGATTGGTGCACTCACGGGCGGCCATTTTGTCGAGCTGTCAACGTTGTCATCTATAGGTACTTACTATTTTTACTAATATTATAAAGAGGAAAGGTTTGATTTTTTGTTTGTTTGTATTGAATATAATAATATATAATATAGCCTATGTTCACCGTAGGAAAGGTACACTATCCGCGGTGAACATAGGCTATATTATATTTTCAAAATTAGGGACCCTTACTAAAACTCGAATGGGGGGTAATAGTATAAAATTTGACTTGTCTAAGTGCTTATTTTGTATACCTAAAGAAATAAATGCTATTGAGTTTGACTTTGATTTTCTTGTCTCGAAACCCGAATACCCAATCGTAAGTACCCACAAGTTTCGGGTGGTTACGGTAACCGATACCATTACTAAAGGCCAAGACCCACTAATCCAAGCTTTAGTGGATCCCAGCCTTACTCCACTCTCAACATGATTGGGTTATAGTTGGCGATGGTCTTAATTTCTTGGGTAACTTGTGTTACAACGACCTCTATGACGCAGTGGGTAAAGGTCCGTGAAGTTACAGGTTCTTTTCCCGCTGAATAAAAAAAACCGGGCAAGTGTAAGTTAGATTTGTACAGGGTTCCGTGCCATAAAGCAAACTCCAAACGATCCTTTGCATCCATGGTTGTCTTGTAGAGATAGCTCTTGAGCGATAAGACCGCCAACTGTAACTTAATTTTTAAGTTTTATTGTTTATTGTTCTTAATAATAATATAAGTATGCAATAAAGTATGTTCTATCTATTTTTTAACTCGGATTTTATGAAACAAAAACAACAGAATCTAAACAAGAAAAATGTCTATGGATCCTTATCCATAGACATTTTGTTTTTGTTTTTTAGACGCATGACATGATAACCAAGAAATATGAAGTCGGCTAAAATCTGATTATCAGGGCGCGCGGCAGCGTGACCAAGCCAAGTTCAAGCAAAGGAACGCGCCGAGTGTATCATTACACGAACCACTTGGTGCCACTTTTGACCCTTCTATAACTCAAAACCTCTTTAACGTAAACACATAAAACTACGTGTGTTGAATTATATCCATAAGGACATGTAGAAGCCCAAATTTCATGAAGCTAGCTCAAACGGTTACAAAAAAAAAAGTAAAAATTCACATTGACTGACTGACATATATATAGTACCTAATTCTAACCTACTTCCAGATGACCTAGAAGGATGAAATTTGGAATCCAGCTCGGTAATTGTGTGTAAGCGTAGGATAAAATCAAAAAATAAAAAAAAGTCAAAAAATAAGCGATGTTAGCGACGACGACCTTATGTCAATGAAATAAGGTTTAAATTCGAATAGAATCCGCATTGCATAGAATAAGCAATAGTACTAACGTCTCCGATTGCGCAATAGAATACAGTGTAGTTGTTAGGGACCGGCAAATAATAGATTCTGTTTTCGAAGTAACTACATATTTTTACTACCTCACACTAGATGTCACTAGTGTAGGGGACGTACTAAGAATTATTTTATTCACAAAATTCATTTTCCAGCAAAAATAACTGTTTTGGTTAATTGTTGTCGGTTGGTTGCCCTATCATTTTCTATGGTTGCAAAATGCTTAAAACGAATACCTATATATTTTTCAGCTATTGATTTAATCAGAAGAATAATATGATTATCAGTATTATCAGCAAGAACAAATATTCGTATATTTCGTCGGAGTCCAGTCTTGTCTATTAATTTGTGTGATCCATTGCTGTCTTACATTATCTTGAGATGGAAATCTAGAACATACACAATTTAAAATTGCATTAATAGGTGGGCTTCAATTTCATAAAATTTACTAAACAACTACTATTATAGTAGTTGTCTCACGGAGGGAAAGTACTTTCAATATAGAATATTTATTATAAAACATTCCATAGGTGCATTCCATACATGCTATGTTTCAACATAGCCGTGGGACATTCAGTAAAATAATTGGATTCTAAATACGGCCCTGGCCCTGTTTTTCTTTATAAGTTAATGGATGACGATAGATGGCGGCTTTTTTAAAAATGACTATAAAAACTAAAAAATTAAAATTTTGGCGACTAAAAAGTCTTTAGGAACTTAAGTTGAAGTAATTTCAGTACATATGATTATTAACCCTTCGTATCACCGTGGGACAGTACTGGCACATACCGAATCTTTACGCATAAAATCTTAAGCAAACGACTATTTCCATTTTCAAATACAGTGGCCGCTCCGGAACATATCGCGCTTCAATGTTTAATACAGATCAAACTTCAGAGATGACGCTTTTTCGTAACAAACGAAGTTGAATCGCACTTTTCGCGGTTTTTTGATCATCATTTGTTTACAAATTTTGAAAATTGATGAAATGTGTTTATACTGTGAAAAACTGTATGTTTATGGTGTGAATCTATTAGGTAAGTGTATGTTTATTGCTATTTATTGTAGTTTTTGCATAAATTTTAGTAATTTTGGAAAATATTTGCCGTTTTGTGTTTGTACCCGTTCTGGTACATTGCATAACTAAGTTCATCTAGTTTCATACATTGACCATTTTTATTTTCTTGTGAGAGAATGACGAACGGAGATCTAGGAGAAGAGGAAATTGAGCAGTTCCTCTATGATTATGCAGAGAGTGAAGACGGATTTGATGGCGACGACGACAGCATCGCGGATCCTGATTTTATTCCGGATTTAGAGGTACCAATGGAAGTCGAGAATTTTGGAGAAGTTGATATTGATGTGGATATTGATACCATCATTGAAAACATCGAATTTTAGTGGTACTTCTCATCAGCTCCTTCGGAAACTCTACCTCAACCAGGACCATCATGAAAAAGAACCTTGAGCTTAATGAGCACCAGCTCTGCTTTACAGGTGGCAAAGACTTGTCTGCAGAGTTTCTAGGTATTTTGACAATTACCTCATGTCCCTGCTTCTAATAGAATATCTCGCTAAACTAGGAATTTTGAGCTATTCGACGAAACCATATACCTGATTGCAAACTACCCACCGAAAAATAAATCTCCAAAAAATAACGTGGCTAATCAGTCGAGTATGTAGCCTCTGTTGAAGGAACAGAGATATCCACAGTGGCATGGAAGGACAACAAGATCGTCACACTTGCGTCCAGGTTTGTGGGTGAGTTGCCTAAGTCACAGGTATCTAGATACGAAAAGAACCACAAGAGGTATGTGAGCATTTATAGACCAAACGTAGTCGGAGAATACAACCGACATATGGGCCGTGTCGACCTGATTGACAGTGTAATGGGTGATATAAAGTAAAACTACGAAGTAAGAGATGGCAGGTTTGTATGTTTTTTGGACCTCGCCATGTCCAATGCCTGGTTGCTCTACAAAAGAGTTCGCAAAACCAAGCGAATTAATGAACTACTGCTGGAATCTGCTGACTTTCGTGAAGAGATTGGTACGGTACTCTGCAAGAAGGGAACAAAAGCACACATACAACGTCGAAGCATTGAACCAGACATCCAGACCAAAAAACGGAAGGGTCCAGCTCAATTCGTACCTCCGGCAGCTGTGTGCCAGGACCAAGTCAGTCACTGACCAGTATGGGTCGCAAAACGAATTCGTTGCGAGCTCCCTGAATGCTTTAGCAAATCGCAGACCATTTGTGAGCGTGGGGTTGCATTATGTAACAACAAACAAAATAATTGTTTCAAAGCATACACATACTTCATAGAGGAGCACATTACGGCAATGTTCCCGTTGTGGCACACTCCCCTTTTTTTGATTTTGTGGGGTAAATAAATGATATTTTTGAAAATTAAAAAATACGTGTTTTTTTTTTCTCCAACTGCTACCACAAAAGCTGCGTTTTATTGAAAAACATGTTATTGAGTTATAAAGGGTTAAAATATAATAACACTGAGCCCTACGTACCTATAAATGTTTATTTCCCATGATACAAAGTATCGCCATCTATTGTCAAGTAGAATTATATTTGGAAATGCCGAGTCGCAATGGAAATGTTCGAGAACTTTTGAAATATGATGCGGTATTCAGAAAAATCCATAAAGAATTATATTGGTCAGTTGTGTAGTTGAACAAATTTCAGTACATTTGATTATTAAAATATATTATTACTGAGCCCTACGTAGGTTTATTTTACATGATACAAAGTGTCGCCATCTATTGTCAAGTAGAATTATATTTGGAAACGCCGACCTGCCTAGTTTTCTTTACAAAAAGTAATGATATCCCACCAAAAACATAAATGTAAAATAGGAGAGCCAAGTTCAATGCAAAAATTATGATTGGCTGTGGGCTTCGCGGCAAAAAGAATTGATATCTGAATGAGTGCCAAGTCAAATCTATGTAGGTTAGATTTGACTTGGCCAGTTTTTATCAGAATTAAAACGTTGAATAACTTTATAAAATGACTGTTGTAATGAAAACTGGCCAAGTCAAATCTAACCTACATAGATTTGACTTGGCACTCATTCAGATATCAATTCTTTTTGCCGCGAAGCCCACAGCCAATCATAATTTTTGCATTGAACTTGGCTCTCCTATTTTACATTTATGTTTTTGGTGGGATTTGCAATTTACGTTGACAACTTTGATGAGTTTTCGATTTTATCCTTGTTTTTGGGTAATAGCTAATAAATACCACGGTAAATACTAAGCAGGTACGAGTACAAGCCTTATTTTAAAAACGAACAACGTGCCGAGAGTTCTAGCAATCGAATGGTACGAAATTATACGAAAGTGTACGTATCGTTCTGTTCTTGAGTGGAGACCACGACTCGGTAAACGTAGTGTAGGACGCCCTCCGACCAGGTGGGATGACGACCTGCAAAATACGAGTACTAATGAGCGTCACAGCGCCCTGTCTTCAGCTTGCCGCATCCAGCATCTACCCGCAGTCCTTCGCAGGTCGTCATCCCACCTGGCCGGAGGGCGTCCTACACTACGTTTACCGAGTCGCGGTCTCCACTCAAGAACACGTTTGCCCCTGTGCTACATTACATTACAACCCTCAAACTTGCCATTCAACCCTTCGGTTGTCAATTTACAATTGAATTAGGGGAGCGCCGCGTGGGGCAATATTTCACAAATTATTATATTTAAGTACAAGAAACATTTAAATAAATTATCTCGATTGTTGGTTTTTAATATGAAATGACAATGATGTATTATTTAAATAAATATGAATATTTATTTTGTCTGCTATTAAAACATTCTAAAAATCTACTTACGTGAGAACTTTTTTACCAAAAACTCATGCGCGCTTTGCAGGTTTAATTCTTATTATTTGTAATTGCCGCTGGGGCAAACGTGTTCTTGAGTGGAGACCGCGACTCGGTAAACGTAGTGTAGGACGCCCTCCGACCAGTTGGGACGACGACCTGCGAAGGACTGCGGGTAGATGCTGGATGCGTCAAGCTCAAGACAGGGCGCTATGGCGCTTATTGGGGGAGGCCTGTCCAGCTGTGGACTAACATAGGCCGATGATGATAGTTAGAGCGATAAAATATTATAAGTATGCGTGATACACTCACGAAAGCATCTGAATCGAGAATATGAGGAATGTTCCACATGAGTCAGAAGACGAATGAGGAACTGCATTTAGTCATGTTTAGACACTTGCGGTAAAGGTTTACTTAATTCTCGTACTAATAAACTTTATCCGGTGAGGTACAGACGGCGAGAGAAGTGTTTAGACTTTGGACAGTTTTAAATCTGTTAAATATTGTACAATAGAATAGAAAAAACATTTATATGGACACACAGGTACAAAATACAGACATAGAATAAACAAATGTAAGTAAAATCAGAAGAAGTCAACTCGCGGGCTCCCGCAAGTTTCACGCCCGCGAGTTAACGAATGAGTCGATGTTTTTTTTAGAATAGTTATTTATTGTAAATTTTAACACTTTGACTGCTGAAATCACACGGTATGTGTTTTCTACAAGTGACTAATATGCGTAAATCCACACTAGCGCAGCGACTGAGAAAATACAGATCTTTGTGACTCAGCACAGCCGTAATATTTTTCGAACGAAACGCATGTGCGGCGCAACACAATCGCTGTGTAGAGCGGCAGCACGAATATTTTAGGTTAAAAAAAAGATCGCAGTTGTCGAAAAAAAATCGCAGTCAAAGTGTTAATATATTTCACGCTCAATAGGGAATATTACATTGTGGCATTCCATTACATAATAACAATTTTTATTACATGAATTTCATGCAAGAAATGAATTTGATTTGATTTGCTCCATTATTCTAAGTGGTTTCACCACCCGTTCTAAGATTGTTTGCCTATGATATTTTCAGATTTATTTCATTGCATCGTTGTGTACATTTGTAGGTCTTAGTATGTAGGTATAAGAAACACAATGGTACCCAAGCAGGGTGTGGCAATATGTACTGTGAATGGAAGTGAGCCGGGCTTATAAAAAGCTCTCTTTAATAGATAAGAGAGAAAAAGAAAGAGAGAGCAGATTTTTTTTTTATATTTAATTGTTTTTGATACTTTGTAGTGGTATGTAGGTATCAACATGTTTTACCAATTATTAGTTTGAATTTATTCTCTGAATGCCTCCCTTAAAAATACGCAAATTATAACAAACCACAAGAAAATAAATGAAACTAACGAGGTAGGTAAACTAACGAGGTAGGTACATACCTACCTCGTTAGTTTCATTTATTTTATTTAGTATACTATAAAGTTTTGTCTTAACACTTTACCTCGCGAGTGTACATCCGGCTTCATTGTTAAAAATTAATGCCGTTAATTCAGCGAACACTCGCGCTAACTGTACCTAGTGTTTGTTCCCCCTATGCACTTCCATTCCCACTCCCACGGGTGGGCTGGAAGTAAATAAACAAGTGGGTATTCTTAGAATTGCGTTTGAGACCATTATACTTCAACTATAGTCTTGACATTTGCGTCAAAGATCCTACTTATATTAAAAACGTCAAAGTTTGTAAGTATGGATGGATGGATGGATGGATGTTTGTTACTCTTTCACGTAAAAACTACTGAATGGATTTTGATGAAACTTCACAATGATATAAATAAATAAATAATGCTGGACAATTCACACAGCATTATCTAGCCCCATGGTAAGCAGAGCTTGTGTTATGGGTACTAGATAACTGGTATACATAATACAATATATTACATAGATAGATATTTTTTATTATACATAGAAAACGACCAGAACACCCGGAACAAATATCTGCAGATCGTACACACAATTGTTCCGAGGCGGGAATCGAACCCGCAACCTCCTGCGTCGCAGGCGGACCTTCGCGCACCGCGCCACATCGGTCGTCAATAGCAATATAGCTTACATTTCAGAATAACACATAGGCTATATAATTCATAAAGATATATCGTATATTATCCAAAATATTTACCACCATGCGGGTGAAACCGTTAAACACGAATTTCACTTTATTAGGTGATGTTTTTACACCTTGGGTTACATTATTGGAGTTTTAGTAAGGATCTCTAACTTAATAAAATGTAGCCTATGTTCACCGGGGATAGTGTAGCTTCCCAACGGTAAATAATTTCTCAAATCGGTCCAGTAGCTTTGGAGCCTATTCATTACAAACAAACAAACAAACCTTTCCTAATATTAGTATAGACTAGCGGACCTTCCCGGCTTCGCACGGTTTTAGTACGGATCCCTAACTTTTTTGAAAATTCAATCCCACCAAAACATAAATGTAAAAAAGGAGAGCCAAGTTCAATACAAAAATTAAGATTAGCTGTGGGCTTCCCCGCAAAAAGAACGGAGATATAAATGAGTGCCAAGTCAAATCTATGTAGGTTAGATTTGACTTGGCCAGTTTTCATTACTTCAGTTATTTTATAAAGTTATTCAACGTTTTAATTCTGATAAAAACTGGCCAAGTCAAATCTAACCTACATAGATTTGACTTGGCACTCATTTATATCTCCGTTCTTTTTGCGGGGAAGCCCACAGCTAATCTTAATTTTTGTATTGAACTTGGCTCTCCTTTTTTACATTTATGTTTTGGTGGGATATCATTACTTTTTGTAAAGAAAACTAGGCAGGTATTGAGATTTAATGTTTTTTCTTGCAAAAAAAAAATGGTTTTTTTTTGTATGGGGACACCACTTGTAGGGGCTCGTCAAAGGTGTAAGACTTCAACTAGGGCTGGTCGGGAGTGATGATCAAGTAAAACAGCTCAGAACACTTAGTGTCGGTTTATTGTACCGAATACACACAACTACGCATTTATTACAAAGTCACTGCACTGTTCACTGTTTTCTTTCCTTTACTTTCCTTAACACTTGCTCACTTGGTCACTTGTAAAATAAAAACTAACTAAACTTGCAAACAAACTGGGCTTGTATACCTCCGCTGAGCTAAACTAGAAAAATCTACGATTTTCCGGGCCATACCTATCTCTTTATATATTCCAGAACATTTCTGATTTCCCTTTCTATCCTTTCTATTCGTTCGAAAACAGGTACATAGCTAGGTAGGTACATGTATACGGGCCGCTCCCTAATAACTACACTGTATTCTATGGCGCAATCGGAGACGTTAGTACCTACTATTGCTTATTCTATGCAATGCTTCGACATAGGTACATAACTAGGTAGGTATTATACGGGCCGGTCCCTAAAAACTCCACTGTATTCTATGGCGCAATCGGAGACGTTAGTACCTACTATTGCTTATTCTATGCAATGCTTCGACATAGGTACATAACTAGGTAGGTATTATACGGGCCGGTCCCTAAAAGCTCCACTGTATTCTATGGCGCAATCGGAGACGAAGTACTATTGCTTATTCTTTGCAATGCGAATCTATTTTTAATTGAAACCTTTTTCCATTGACATAAGGTCGTCGTCGCTAACATCACTAATTTTTGACTTTTTTTTATTTTTTGATTTTTTCCTACGCTTGCACACAATTACCGAGCTGGATTCCAAATTTCATCCCTCTAGGTCATCTGGAAGTAGGTTAGATTTAGGTACTATATGTATGTCAGTCAGTCAGTGTGAATTTTAACGACTTTTTAACCTTCATATCTCTATAACCGTTTGAGCTAGCTTCATGAAATTTGGGCTTCTACATGTCCTTATGGATATAATTAAACACACGTAGTTTTATGTGTTTACGTTAAAGATGTTTTGAGTTATAGAAGGGTCAAAAGTGGCACCAAGTGGTTCGTGTAATGATACACTCGGCGCGTTCCTTTGCTTGAACTTGGCTTGAACACGCTGCCGCGTGTTCTGATATTGCCTATGTTCACCGGGGATAGTGTAGCTTCCCAACGGTGAAAGAATTTTTCAAATCGGTCCAATAGTTTAGTAGTAGTTTCGGAGCCTATTCATTACAAACAAACAAACAAAAATCAAACCTTTCCTTTATAATATTAGTATAGATAAATTATGTGTTTATCGATATCAAGATCTATTGGACGCACTAGTCGATGGTTTGCTATTGGTTGACACAATCAATATAACAGTCATATATCAAACGCTAAAGTGTTGGATTACGCAATTTCAATTAATAGGGACGGGCCGTTGTCGATGAGTTATCGTTTTATCGATGGAAAATACGTGTAGTTTATCGAAATACAAATTTTTTGACCGGTTCTATTTTTTGTTTATTGACTTTGATGACTGGGCTGTGTTTCAAGCTTTTATAGCTTCACATGTTAGTGAAATTACAATATAGTATAGCAAGTTTGTATGAATGGATGTTTGTTACTCTTTTACGCAAAAACTACTGAACGGATCGGGCTGAAATTTTGCATACAGATAGTTCCAGGTCCAGAATAAAACAAAGGCAACTTTTTATCCCATCAATCAGTTCCTATGGGGTGTGAATAAGCTTAGAACGTTGCCATGGAAACAACGTTTTCGAAGTCCTATGGGATGTGAATTATTTAAGAACGTCGCCATGGAAACAACGTTTTCGAAGTCCTATGGGATGTGAATTATTTTTGAACGTTGCCATGGAAACCATAACCTTAGAAAGTTGCCATGGAAACAAAGCTTTCGAAGTCGCGGATAGAAAAAAAGTCAAATAATAACTTTTTAATTATAAAAAGGATATTGATAGATCCTTTTGCTAACTTTTTTCATGTTAATTTAAACATAATGAGTTTATAACTCGATTTTGGTATCCCTTGCAAATACTACTTAAACCAGCCAAGTGCAAGTCGACTCGTACATGGAAGGTTCCGTACCATAGAACAAAACTTTTTCCGTTTCATTTTATTTAATTTTTTGTTATAGCGGCAAGATTTAGACCCTATAGTATACACAAGTTTACATTGTTAGTAGATGCCTGAAGTATGACGGCAATCTGTTGTTCCGGTGTGGCGTAGACGAAGGTCACGGCATGCTGAACGGATCCCTTCCCCTGTGTCCGTGGCCGGTTATAAGCGTTGTACGGCATCAGCGAACCAATATTATAATTACGTGGAATCGGGTGTTATTTCCCTCATCAAACGTGACAATAGTGAACACTACAGACCCATCGTGAAATTTTAAATGATCTCTTACGGTTCTTGCAATACGGCCCGCTGAGAGACTGACGACGGACAGACAGCGAAGGCTTAGTGATACTGTCGCGTTTTCACCTTTGGGGCACTGAACCCTAAGAATAAACATATTTAAATAATTTGATCCAATACATAAACGTAGTGTAGGACGCTCTCCGACCTACGAAAGACTAGAGGTAGATGCTGGATGCGTCACGCTGAAGACAGGGCGCCATGGCGCTCATTGGGGGAGGCCTATGTCCAGCAGTGGACTATCATAGGCTGATAATGATGATGATTAAATATATTGCAGTTCCAATGTAAATAACCGAGCTGGTTCAAGATCCTCAGCCGTCATATTTTCCCAAACTTCAAAACAATAAATCATAGAACTTTGCCTAATTAACCGAGATTTTATTACTTTGTGTTTGTTTGGGGCTAATTAGAATCGTATTTTCCATTCGCTGTATTTCGGAGTAACAGATACGAATTTCCGGTATTTAACGTTTATTTTCTAAAGGGTTTATATGTACTAGTTTCTGCCCTTGGCTTCGCACGCGTTGTTTCTATGGAAACATCATCATCAGCCTATATCAGTGGACTGCTGGACATAGGCCTCCCCAATGAGCGCCATAGCGCCCTTTCTTAAACTTGTGAAATGTACAAAATTTTATGAAAATTATCGGCATTTTTTTTCATCAGTTGGCATCCCTCACTTATGACATTGCTGTTCAATGGCGGACTCACTTGTGATTCCGTAGGACTCTATCTGGAATATTACTAAATCTATGCTTGACGCATTCATTATCTGCCTGCAGTTATTCGCAGGTCGTCATCCCACCTGGTCGGAGAGCTTCCTTTACTCAAAGTCAAAGTTTACCGTTACGTTTACCGAGTCGTGGTCTCCACTCAAGAACACGTTTGCCCCTGCGGTTGTCGAGTCTTCGCGAGATACGGCCGGCCCACTGCCACTTCAGCTTGCTAATTCTCAGAGCTATGTCGATAACTTTGGTTCTGTCGGATGTATTCGTTACGAATCATATCCTGCAGAGATTATTTATTTATAACACGTACCTTGTTTCTTGATTCTAGCTAATCGTATTGTTATTCTTAATCAGCTAACCCGTTATTAGTAGCTTATCGAGGTTATTTATATATATATATATATATATATACAAGCATAGCTGATTAAATAAATAAATAAATAAAGAATTAGAAAAGAATAGAGAATATTTTATACGTATGTATTTTTTAAATCTATGGTTAGCCGATTTATGGGCGGCGGACTTAGGTCGTCGTTACGTAGTCAATATCATCTAGAGAAAACTCAAAAATGTTTTTTCGAGCTATATTCAAATTATGAAGTTTGCACCTATGCATGCATAAAAGCACTGTTGCGTCACGTGGCAAGTGACGTATTCATCATCAGCCTATAGCAGTCCACTGCTGGACATAGGCCTCCCCCAATGAGCGCCATAGCGCCCTGTCTGCAGTCCTTCGCAGGTCGTCATCCCACCTGGCCGGAGGGTGTCCTACACTACGTTTGCCGAGTCGCGGTCTCCACTCATGAATACGTTTACCCCAAGTGACGTATAGATAAAGACAAATTAATATGAGACAAAAAAGTCGTTTTTTTTTGCAATAAACCTTTTTAAAATAAAGAATTAGTAATTATGTTAATCAATAAATAAATCATACTACGAGTGGTGGCCAAGATTTTATTTATTTATTAGGGAGGTATAAAAATATAAAAACTGGGTCGCGTTGTATGGATACGTTCCCTTCCAGCGGACTCTTGCGCCCCAAAATCTGATAGTCCCTATCTAAACGTAATTCCTAACAAAACTTCCGGCTATCGACCAAAACACCGATCATCGATAACGTCCCACCACTACCGCTAGTGACGTGCCATTACAACAGCCGTTTTGTTTACAATGCGTAGGGAATCCTTAACTCCACTCCAATCCGAAACACACCCTAACTTGTTAAGATAAGACTCAATATCCGCTACATTTGTATAAAAGTAAAAACGTCGTAGTGCTAGAGGTCGTAAGTAGCGGTTAGCGGTGAAGTGAAATGGACCGTATAACAATAGTGTTAAAGGTTAAATTGATTGTGGTTCGGATGCGGTCCGTAGGGCTGTCGCGGGAGGTTCGTTGCTGGATCGATATGGTTCTGTCCTTAGCGGATTTTTCCTTGCGATATTTATTCGAGTTAGTGTTTCTGGGTTTCTTGGTTTCGTTATACACACGTTTTCATTAAAAATGGTGATCTATATATGTAATATGTATTATCTTCTTTAAGATTAGACTTAAAAAAATAAAATTTGTGAAACGAAAATGAACGAAAATTTGTTGTATGTTAGGTACTTAGGTTAATCCTGACTCTCGTGTAGTTTCGGGTATTCTCATTATATCAGTTTTATTTAAACCCCTATTTCGGCGCCTTAAATCATAATGTGTTTCATGATTATTAAATTAATTGTATTATTATTGTTTAAAAATAGTACCTTCTTGATATGGAATAAAGCTCTTTTTATTTTTATTTCGGCGCAGGGTCATGGAGGTAGTCTTATTTTAGTCTTAATATCACCTTTTTGTGTCGTCTACCCCCATGATAAACCTCTTTGTTTATTCTATGCCTGTATTTTGTACCTGTGTCTAAATAAATGTTTTTTCTATTCTATTCTTAAAGGTTTATACAAATACAAAAGTATATATACATACAAAACACCTTAATATTTACATAGGTCTTTGATTTGAGTGGTTTCTAGCTAAGGTGGATTTAGAATTGACTATGCCCCCAAACTAGATGCCATGATTATTGGAAAAAGGAGGTAGTACACTAACTAATTATAATAGTATCAGGGTGGCACATTTAGATCGGTCAGTATGGGAAAGTCTGAAACTATAAGACAACGTAGTGTAGGACGCCCTCCGGCCAGATGGGATGACGACCTGCGAAGTACTGCGGGCAGATGCTGGATGCGGCAAGCTGAAGACAGGGCGCTATGACGCGCATTAGGGGAGGCCTATGTCCAGCAGTGGACTATTATAGGCTGATAATGATAAGACATACGAAGATCTCTTCTTATAAACCATGTCATTTTAGTAACAAGAAAAACTGTATTCATACATTTAAATATAAACTAGTACTAAGCTCTGGAATCGAACCTGGGCGTTTTCGTACTTTTATATAATGTATTTAGATATCGATTGTGTAGTAAATGTTACTGTGGAACATGATGTTTAAAATTAATAAAATGCATTGTTTTCATATCCTTTTTAATTTATTTAAAAGTTTTCAAAATGACCACCATTTTTTTCAATACAAGATTCAACTAAAGAGTTGAATTGTTGTATTGAAAAAAATGGTGGTATATAGAAGTTAGTATAGTAAGATCGTTAGGTACCTAAAGATGTACCTAACGATCTTACTATACTAACTTCTACCGAATTTTTCAGAAATTATTCTATTACTTTGCTTGCTATGAAGAATTTTTGTGTAGAGTGAAAAAATTGAATACCTATATAATATGTTTATGGACGGCATAACCGTCAGCCATTTTCGCAATATTTATATTCAAAAAATAAAGGAACGTTCCACATTCAAATAGATTGACTATGTTGCCACTGCGGTGTCAATTCAAAACTTCTGTTTATGGGTTAGGGTTGCCATGTAAAGAACTAAAGCGTTGTTGGTGAAATTGTATAATATAATTAAATATCCTGCAAAACAACTAATAAACATTAAACGATTGTTATTTTGATGAGAGTGGTATCAATCGATTGAATATTTTGCCTTAAATTAAAGCGCAAAGTTGTTTTTCTTCGTGTGCCAGTATTTTCACCATCATCAGTATCAGCCTATGTTAGTCCACTGCTGGACATAGGCCTCCCCCAATGAGCGTCATAGCACCCTGTTTTCTGCTTGACGCATCCATCATCACCAGTCTTTCGCAGGTCGTCATCCCACCTATTTGGAAGCTACGCTTACCGAGTCGTGGTCTCCACTCAAGTTATGTATGAAAATAACAAAATGTGTACCGCAAAGTGGCAATACTGATTAATCATCATCATCATCAGCCTATAGCAGTCCACTGCTGGACATAAGCCTCCCCTAATGAGCGGCATAGCGCCCTGTCTTCAGCTTGACACATCCAGCATCTACCTGCAGTCTTTCGCAGGTCGTCATCCCACCTGGTCGATCGAAGGGCGTGAACTGTTTACCGAGTCGTGGTCTCCACTCAAGTTATGTATGAAAATAACAAAATGTGTACCGCAAGGTGGCATCCCTGATTGACCACTGGCAATTCCAAACTCGATTTAACTACAACCGAGTATAGACCGTGAACTGTGATCCTGTTGATGTTTTTTTTTCGTGTCGAAAGGGTGCAGACGTGAACCTATTACTGAAGCTACGGTGTCTGTCTGTCTGTCCCATCGGATTAAGAGAAAGAATAGACAGTAGAATCCTAGTGGACGAGCAAATCACGTTTGTTGTATGGGAGCTCCCTTATATATAGTATATATACTAGCTGCGCCCCGCACCTTCACCCGCGTGGAAATTTCTGCGCAATTTTACCATGTTTTCTCACCGTTTAAACCTTCCCTGGACTACGACAAACATTTCAAAACCAAAATCAGCTAAATCGGCCCAGCCGTTCTCGAGTTTTAGCGAGACTAACGAACAGCAATTGATTTTTAACCGCATTTCAGAACTGCACGCCGACTGCAAATGAACTGCAAACCAACTGCGCAGTTCGATTGCAATAGAACTGCAAATAAACTGCAATCGGACTGCGCAGTTGGTCTGCAGTTCTATTGCAGTCGTGTCAACTGCATTCAAACTGCGAATGAACTGCAAATTTGCGGTTGGATTGCAGTAGAAATGCGGTCCGTCTGTTTAGTTAGAGCCTCAGTAACAGGGTCCCGTTTTACCCTTTGGGTACTTGTAAACGTGATATTTGACTTAAGTGTATTTATTATTGTTTTAGTAAATATTTTATTTTTATTTTTATTTTTATTTTTTTGACGACCGATGTGGCGCGGTGGGCGAAGGTCCGCCTGCGACGCAGGAGGTTGCGGGTTCGATTCCCGCCTCGGAACAATTGTGTGTACGATCTGCAGATATTTGTTCCGGGTGTTCTGGTCGTTTTCTATGTATAATAAAAAATATCTATCTATGTAATGTATTTTATTATGTATATCAGTTATCTAGTACCCATAACACAAGCTCTGCTTACCATGGGGCTAGATAATGCTGTCCAGCATTATTTATTTATTTTATTTTCTTAATATTTCTTTTTTCTGTTTCAGGTAAGCTCTTTTCACTAATCCACGGTTTCTGGTAAGATTTAATTTTTTTGGATTGAAATGAAAATATAATATAGTAAATGTAACGTGTTACTCATGAAATTTAGGAAATAGGTTATTAATTACCTACCTTACTATTTCTTCTTAACACTTTGACTGCGATTTAGTTTCGACGACTGCGATCTTTTTTTAACCTAAAAAATTCGTGCTGCCGCTCTACACAGCGGTTGTGTTGCGCCGCACATGCGTTTCGTTCGAAAAACATTACGGATGTGCTGAGTCACAAAGATCTGTATTTTCTCAGCCGCTGCGCTAGTGTGGATTTACGCATATTAGTCACTTGTAGAAAACACATACCGTGTGATTTCAGCAGTCAAAGTGTTAAATGCGTTCTTATAATAATGACCTCTTTTTCAATTCTTCCACTAGTGGACAAAAAATTGAGGTGAACAGTAAAATAATTTTATTTGATAATAATTTTATGTATAAAATATGACTTGTCTAAGTGCTTATTTTGTAAGCCTAAAGAAATAAATGATTTTTTACTTTTACTTTACTTTTACTTCTAGATTGTCATTTCATAAGAAAATTTCGTAGAATAAGTAAATCAAGTAAGTATTGTAGTTAAGTGGTAGGTATACTCAAAGAGACAGAATTTTTCCACGCAATTTACTAGAATTAGGAATCTTCGTAAAATAATATATTTCTCGACATAAATTCATGTTTTTTGAACGGCCATGTTTTATTCTATAAGATATGAATAATGTTATCATTGGATCACATTATTTTATAAAAAAATATTTATGATTTCTTGAAAACAATTTCTATCGGGGCAGCATTAGGGAAACTAGGTCGAGTCTTCTCGTCACCCTTACCGCAATGTTTGAAAACGAAAGTTTTCAACCAGTGCGTCCTACCCGTTATGACCTACGGAGCTGAGACGTGGACACTCACGGCTGGTCCACCAGTTCATGGTCGCTCAGCGAACTATGGAAAGAGCTATGCTCAGAGTTTCTCTGAAGGATAGGATTCGTAACGAACACATCCGACAGAGAACCAAACTTTGGTTCTCTGTCGGATGTGTACGTTATCGACATAGCTCTAAGAATTAGCTTGCTGAAGTGGCAGTGGGCCATATCTCGCGAAGAAACGATGGCCGCTGGGGCAATCGTGTTCTTGAGTGGAGACCACGACTCGGTAAACGTAGTGTAGGACGCCCTCCGACCAGGTGGGATGACGACCTGCGAAAGACTGCGGGTAGATGCTGGATGCGGCAAGCTGAAGACAGGGCGCTATGGCGCTCATTAGGGGAGGTCTATGTCCAGCAGTGGACTGATATATGCTGATGATGATGATAATCTACCATACGCGACGCATTTTCCGTCAGATATGTACCGAGTACCGACCCTAAAACAGTCAGATTGAACCGTTTTCAAGTTTAGTTACGAAATTCATTTCCGGTGTCCTATGGGACAGCCTGTATAAAGGATCCCATTTGACGCCAGGGAGGCCATGTCCATAATATTAGACCCCTGTCTTAAGATGTTGTGGCTTAGCGGTCGACTGGTAGATATTTCGTAGGTTTGACTCCCAAGACTCGAGGGATTTAGTTTAGTTTTCTGTTATGTGGTAGAGCTGTTTAAATAAAGAATATAGGTTATAACTATGTACATAAAGAAAGAAAGAAAATATTTTTATTTACCTTAAAAACTAGCATACACAACAAACTTAAAACTACTCAAATTAATACTATATATCTTACAAATTATTGTGCATAGCAGTGTTCATGGCAAATATGGCCTTCCCTCAGCATTGTGCTGGGTGCCCACTAATGTGTCCACCCAGCGCTGATTGTCAGTGAAGACCAGAGGGATCGTGTCACGTCACGGTCCTCAGGTGCGTGATTTGTACATAAAAATAGTAAACAAAATTGCATTACATTATTAGTTATACATTATACTTATTTATAAATTCTATCCTTATTCATTCTAACAAACATATAAGACCAAAAGACATACCGTACACAATATAGACCGAAGAAGACATAGATATTATATACTACTATGCTTGTATGATACTACTATGTATATTATTCCGTCATTTTTTTTTTTTTTCACTGAAAATTGAAACACCCTAACCAGAAATCACTAAAGTGTAGGTACATAATTTAAGGTGTTATTATTTATAAACTTTTTGTTATTTTTTTGTAGTTATATGTTTTGTATTTTTTTTATAATAGATAAATAATTTTATTCATTAGTTATTTATTATCTTCTATTTAAATAAAAATCAATTTTTGGTCGTTTGTCTCGTTAAACTCGAGAACGGCTGGACCGAATTAGCTGATTTTGTCGTATGTCTGAGTCCGAAAAGTTTAAATCGTGCGAAAATATGTTAAAGTTGCGCAGAACATTACACGCGGGCGAAGGCGCGGCGTGCAGCTCACAAATAGCTTTCTCCAAAGAAAAATAGTAGGTTCGATTCCCGGCAACGACCCCTCTGTAAGAATAATGATACATTTACAATAATAGAAACTGTTGCGTGTCACCTTGCCGTTACAGGCTCCCTAAGGGTACATCTCGATGGGCGAGCCCTATTTAGCAGCACGGTTATTGTGTTTCCAACTTACGAGATAAATAATTCTGAAGACAATTTTAATTTAACACTAGCGGACCTTCCCGGCTTTACACGGCTTTAGTACGGATCCCTAACTTTTTTGATAATATAATATAGCCTATGTCCACCGGGGATAGTACCTATAGCTTCCCAACGATGAATTTTTCAAATCGCTCCAGTAGTTTCGGAGCCTATAGAGCCTATACTCGGTAAACGTAGTGTAGCACGCCCTCCGACCAGGTGGGATGACGACCTGCGAAAGACTGCAGGTAGATGCTGGATGCGGCAAGCTGAAGACAGGGCGCTATGGCGCTCATTGGGGGAGGCCTACCTATGTCCAGTAGTGGACTGCGTCTGCTATAGGCTGATGATGATGATTTATGCTGTAGAGAACCATCAATATAGGTCGACCTTTTACTCGACAGACACTAGAATAACAAAGAAACAGTCCCTTTAAAAGAATTATAGACAATTCTAGCAAATAATAGCGTAATAATTTTATTTTAATGTGTCTTTCGTGTGTGTTTTGAAAATTAATTATTTTAGCGCCTTATATTAATTCATTTCGCATTACGGTCTAAATTATTTGCCAAAATAATGTTATCACTTACAAGTGCATATTGCTGTGTGGATTGTCCAACATTATTTCTATTTTTTTAATTTGCCTGTTTTGTTCCACTGCTGGGCAAAGGCCTCCCCCAAATCTTTCCACTCAGTGCGGTCACGTGCGATCTCCCACCAATCTCCGAGGAAGGTGCTAAGGTCGTCTCTCCAGCGCTTTCTTGGCCGACCTCGCCCATTTCTATTTTTTATTATATATTATTTATTTATATTTGCAAAGTAAGGTAACCGAAAGAATGGATCGACCTTCGTTTCGTACGATCCGACGTCATCGGTCAACTTCGTACGTTTTTCATAGTAGACACCAGTACGTTAGTTGCCACCACCTCACCAACGAAAACTATAATACACTATAAATAAATAATGTCGTTTTCACATGCATTTACGGACCCCTATTCTTGGCGACAATATGTCCCCGCCACCACAGAATAAACAACACTAGCATACTTAACTATGGATCCATTTGCGTTCTTTGAATATGAGCTCTAATGACTTCGCAAGAAGGTTGAATGTAGATTGATGGGTCTCGGCTAGAGAATACAATCCCGAACATGTTTTTCAATCCCGGGTTTACGGGATTTTTTAATTGTAATCCCGGGATTAGACTATGTGGTTTCTAATTGGGCTCAAAGAAAAAAAAAATTAGTAACTAAAATTAATTTATAGGTTGGTGTGGTGTATGGTAGGTATAATTATGGAATAGGAGAAAGTAGGAGAAGCCTACAAATAAATTTTTAATTTCCTGCTCTAACTTTTCCTTTGTCAATTAGGGTTGGGAAGTTCCTGGCCTAAGCTCATCATCTGTTTGTGATCCTGACCTTTCATCTTCTTCCGTGTCATCTGGACTATTAAGTCTTTTAACAATACCCTTTATTTGAGTCCTTCAAAGTTCTACGACAAACATATCATTATTGTCCATGTAAGTCTATTATAATGCCTGTAAATTGTAATGTAGGTATTATGGTATGTAATGTAGGTATTATGGTATGTAGTGTAGGTATTATGGTATGTAATGTAGGTATTATGGTATGTAGTGTAGGTATTATGGTATGTAATGTAGGTATTATGGTATGTAGTGTAGGTATTATGGTATGTAATGTAGGTATTATGGTATGTAGTGTAGGTATTTGTTTTCTTTTTTTTTTATCTAAGTATATATTTATTAAGTACCACCGTCTATTTTATGTCCAGTCCATCCTAAGGTTGCTTGGAAGAGATCACTCTCAGCTATAAGGCCGCCCTTTATACTTCGTTTATTCCTGTATTGTTTTCTGTTTTGTGTGGTATAATAAAGTATTTTCTACCTATCTATCTATCTATCTATCTATCTATCTATCTATCATTATAGCTGTACCTGTGTATCGTATAGTAGGAGTACGTACGTATCGTACGACGGTGTATCTAAGGATTGTTTTTTGTCGTCAACACTTTGACTGCGAACTTTTTTCGACGACTGCGATTTTTTTTTAACCTTAACCATTCGTGCTGCCGCTCTACACAGCGGTTGTGTTGCGCCGCACATGTGTTTCGTTCGAAACATTACAGCTGTGCTGAGTCACACAGATCTGTATTGTCTCAGCCGCTGCGCTAGTGTGGATTTACGCATATTAGTCACTTGTAGAAAACACATACGGTGTGATTTCAGCACTCGAAGTGTTAAGTAAAAAATGCTATTAATATAATCAAGTCAAGTCAAGGCGCAACGGACTACGGAAAACAAATGAGACTTGTTTGTGCAATCCCGAAAATCCCCAGAGGCAAGTACAGTCCCGGGATTTTCGGGGCCAGACAATGGTCGGTATCCCGGGATCCCGATATACCGATTGTATTCTCTAGTCTCGGCTGAGCCGCAGTAAGTGAGATTTTGTTCGCCCCTGTAGCAGTGATTAATGATAGGTGAAGTAGATTGAACGTTAATATCGTTATGGAGCTCGATGTAATTGAACAAAGGAATGTTTATTTAGCCGTGAGACTAGCTTTGGGCTGCGGGTTTGGATGTCCATAATGCTACTGTTTATTTATGAGTATTATTATCTACTTTTCATTTCATTGTAACACACTTACAACACATTTTACTTAAGTATACAGGACAATTCACACAGCATTATCTAGCCCCATGGTAAGCAGAGCTTGTGTTATAGGTACTAGATAACTGATATACATAATACTATATATTACATAGATAGATATTTTTTATTATACATAGAAAACGAGCAGAACACCCGGAACAAATATCTGCAGATCGTACACACAATTGTTCCGAGGCGGGAATCGAACCCGCAACCTCCTGCGTCGCAGGCGGACCTTCGCCCACCGCGCCACATCGGTCGTTTATACTACATTATATGGCCTAAATGCTAACCTAATAATTATAAAGCTTAAGGGCCCATACAACCTCAACTTTGTGTGAAAAGGCAAGAGATATGATTTTGCGTTCATAAGAGCGGGACAGGGCATTGCAACGCAAGTCCAAAAATCAAGTTTTAGCTTATTACCTATTAATTAGGACATTATTTGAAAAAACTGAAACATATAACATTTTTATTTATACTTAATTCTATTACCACGCTTATTGTCAAGATCTGAACTTCTGTATTTATTGAGAAATGTAGGTTTTAGTAAAAATTTAGAGGTAACTTTGCGATTTTTTTCTATCGAGAAAATTTTATGGAATCGTGTTTTCGAAACATACGATCGATAGATTAAGTCCTGAACTTTACCATATATCAATTTCAAAGTTAAATATTCAGTAGTTTAGACGATATGGACATCCGGCGGAGTTGAAAATTAGCAGTTTGAGGTATTATACACTCTTAAGAAAATAAATCACTCGGAGATCTCAAATCGCTCGATCGACAAAGACGAAGAGTTATCGTGAAATGATGAGCAAAATTGATTAAAATCAAACCGTTTTTATTAATATCAATATGAGGGATCTACAAATAATTTCTCGGAATGTTTGAATGGGAGATCGCAGTTCACAAGGAACCTGTCAAGATACAGGAATAATTAAATTTTCTTGAATAACTTTAGATAGAAGAATATTAGATATCGACACGCTTGTCTTTTAACACTTTGACTGCTGAAATCACACGGTATGTGTTTTCTACAAGTGACTAATATGCGTAAATCCACACTAGCGCAGCGGCTGAGAAAATACAGATCTTTGTGACTCAGCAAAGCCGTAATATTTTTCGAACGAAACACATGTGCGGCGCAACACAACCGCTGTGTAGAGCGGCAGCACGAATGGCTTAGGTTAAAAAAAAGACCGCAGTCTCCGAAAAAAAATCGCAGTAAACGTGTTAAAAAAATACAGTCGAACTGAGAACCTCCTCCTTTTTTGAAGTCGGGTAAATAGGAACTGTGTCTATGAAATATTTTATTCTTTCAGTCTTTATTCACTTGTTCGCTATTAGGCAACTTAATGGGCGTGATCCATCAAATCCTACAAATATTATAAACGCAAGAGTTTGTGAGGATGTTTGTTGCACTTTCACGCAGAAACTACTGAATGGATTTTGATGAAACTTCACAGTAACATAGCTTACATATCAGAATAATACATAGGCTACAATTTATAAAGATATTAGCACCACGCGGGTGAAACCGCGGGGCGCAGCTAGTGTTAAATAAGCCAGTGGACGGACCTAGGTGGAAAATCTTAATTATGTTTTTTTGTTAGGTAAAATGTACAATAATTTTCAATGAACTTATATAAATATTTTTATGTGCGAATGTTTGTATGTATGGATGTTTGTTCCTCTGTCACGCAAAAACTACTGAACGGATCATGCTGAAATTTTGCATACAGGTAGTTCCAGGCGCGGAATAAAATACTTTTTATCCCATGTATCAGTTCCCATGGGATAGAAATAACCTGAACACTTTGACTGCGATATTTTTTTTACCTAAAAAATTCGTGCTGCCGCTCTACACAGCGGTTGTGTTGCGCCGCACATGCGTTTCGTTCTAAAAATATTACGGCTGTGCTGAGTCACAAAGATCTGTATTTTCTCAGCCGCTGCGCTAGTGTGGATTTACGCATATTAGTCACTTGTAGAAAACACATACCGTGTGATTTCAGCAGTCAAAGTGTTAAAAAGTTTCTATAGAAACGCGTGCCAAGCGGGCAGAAACTAGTAAAACATATATAAATAAACGTCTTTGACTACATATGTATGTACATTGTAAGTACATAATGTACTCTCTTATATGAACTAATTATAGTTTGAATCTTGTAAACTTTGGTATAAAACATAAATCCAATAACTCAATCAGTTAGACCGTGGTTAATCCGCGGTTAAACCGAGTTAAACGGTTAACTGATATGACGGGGCAGTTTTCACCCTTATTTCTTTTACTACAAATCTGTCGCTTACTTAACGTCGGTGTACGCACTGGGTTTATTGACGTTGCGTTTTGTTTCCAGCGTTTACATTCCAGCATCGCATGTGTATGCAGCCTCTCATCAAATTTATTCACAAACGTACCTCTATTTTAACGGGCACACCTTATGCAATAAAAATAATATATAATAATTTATTTCTTAGCAACCGTGTAAGGTAAATAGGACATTGTAAAAGCGTCCTGTGGACACATACAACGAAAAGTTTAAAACTAACTTAATTCGATCTCCAGATATTTGTCCCGGATGTTCTGGTCGTTAATCTATGTATAATAAAAAATATCGCTCTATATATTGCATTAAGTATATCATTCATTTAGTACCCATAGCACAAGCTCTGCTTCGCTTGGGGCTGCTGTGTGGATTGTCGTTAGTAGAATATACTAAAAACGCAACGTCAGCGCACCCAGTGCGTAACCGCCAGTTAGCAACACATTGTGTTTTATCTGCAAGTCACCAGATTGATTAGTTAAATAAAATATCAAACGTTTTAATCAAAATGTTTGTTAGTTTGTGTAATTTTGTGTTACGAGCGACGGTTCGTCATGTATTCGTGAGTGTATCACTCATAGCATTTGCCGCTCATTGGTTAATTTTCCATAGTTGTTAAATTATTAATATTAATTTGAGGATCGTTTGAAATTTAGTTAGCTATTATGAGTAAGTTTCGCGCTCATTGGGGGAGGCCTATGTCCAGCAGTGGACTGACATAGGCTGATGATGATTATGAGTAAATGCAATGGCACTTTGACCTCCCATCTGGAGGTCATGTCGCAGCTAGACTCATAAAGGCGCAGTTCCGCGAAACGCCCGGTTTTAGTGCATCCGCTGTTTTGTGCGCGTTCCAGCAACATGGTTTGAATGCATTTTAAGTTTTTAGTGCTTTTTGAGCACCGTTTATGTTTAGAGATGTCATATAACATTTTATGTAGTATAAAGTATATTGTTTAACACTTTGATTGCTGAAATCACACGGTATGTGTTTTCTACAAGTAACTTATATGCGTAAATCCACACTAGCGCAGCGGCTGAGAAAATACAGATCTTTGTGACTCAGCACAGCCGTAATATTTTTCGAACGAAACGCATGTGCGGCGCAATACAACCGCTGTGTAGAGCGGCAGCACGAATTTTTTAGGTTAAAAAAAAGACTGCAGTCGTCGAAAAAAAATCGCAGTCAAAGTGTTAAGTGTATACAGATTTAGCTTAGCACTATCAATTGTTAGCCTATTTTTTTTATAAATAATAATAATGCTGGACAATTCCCACAGCACAGCATTATTTTGTTTCTTAATTTTTTTTGAAAATTCACTATACACACCCGAGAGTTGAACCGACTAAAATCTGTAAAAATTACATCCTGTACTTTCAATGAGTCGATCATTAGGGTCAATTAAAATGATTAATTTGATGAGCCATCTTTTAAAATGTAATTAAGCAATAATTATACTTTTACTTTTTATTTTACTAGTAAAATATTCTCATTCATTCATTCATTGACGACTGATGTGGCGCGGTGGGCGAAGGTCCGCTTGCGACGTAGGAGGTTGCGGGTTCGTTCCTCGCCTCGGAACAATTGTGTGCACGGTCTGCAGATATTTGTTCCGGGTGTTCTGGTCGTTTTCTATGTATAATAAAAATATATCTATCTATGTAATGTATTGTATTATGTATATCAGTTATCTAGTACCCATAACACAAACTCTGCTTACCATGGGGCTAGATAGTGCTGTGTGATTTGTCCAGCATTATTTATTTTTATTTATTCATTCTTCAGAAGGATGAATTGTCTAAACGTATGAGCGTAAAGAAGCCTGGTGTGGTCACGGGTACAGTGACAGCACGTATCTGAAACGGAACGGTAGCGTCACAAATCAATGTAACAGATGTTGCGAAGTCCTGCGTTATGTTTTGGGGTTGGGAGTGCTCTCGAAACGGATTTTAAGCTATTTAGTCCAGTTGGATGGTCAAGGGCGGCAATTGCGTGGGGTAAGGGCTAGGAATAACATTTCGTGACGCGCATGTTTTGTACGAAAAAATATTGGTTGTTTTCGTTGGTTACGTTTTAGTTTGGTTCTCAACTTAAGCATGTCTTCTAGAAAAATATAGCTCCAAGCTAAGCAGAGCGTGTTATGGGTGCTTGATAACTGATTATGTAATACAATATATTACATAGATATATTTTTTTTATTATACATAAAAAGACTAGAACACCCTGAACAAATATCTATCAATTGTACATTGTTTTCGAGGCGGGAATCCAATTCTCTAAATTAAATATCGTACTTTAAAAACCTAGAGGATTATTTATATTAACACTTTGAGTGCTGAAATCACACGGTAAGTGTTTTATACAAGTGACTAATATGCGTAAATCCACACTAGCGCAGCGGCTAAGAAAATACAGATCTTTGTGACTCAGCACAGCCGTAATATTTTTCGAACGAAACGCATGTGCGGCGCTACACAACCGCTGTGTAGAGCGGCAGCATGAATTTTTTAGGTTAAAAAAAGATCGCAGTCAAAGTGTTAAGGTACTGTATTTTATAGTTGTGCTGTGTTCGAGTGCTCTGAGTATAATAAAAATATCTACCCAAGTAATGTATTGTTTTATATGTACTCATAACACAAGCTATGCTTAGTCCAGGGCTAGATGATGCTGTGTGAATTGTCCAGCATTATTTACTTACTATTGTGACGCGAATAAATGACATTCTATTAAGTTTACGGTAGAAAAGTATGGTGTTTGTAAAACAAGAGGCCAGTTCGTTTTATTTGCGTTGGAGCGAGACAGTAAGTAATGTCGCTGTCTGCCGGCAGTCGGCACCTCAAGGAAACACTACTCCTTGGGGGCGGACGGTCAGCAAAATAAAGGGTTTTACTTATGAGACAATGTGTGAATATAAAACCGACCAAGTGCGACTCGTTATAGCGGCAACAGAAATACATCATCTGTGCACATGTCAACTGTCACAGTTCATGAGATACAGCCTGGTGACAGACGGATGGACGGACAGCGGAGACTTAGTAATAGGGTCCTGGAACCCTAAAAAAGGCGGTAGTCTCCCAACAATGCACAAAAGGATAAAATAAATATTATAGATATAAAATAAAGTATTTAGTAACTAGTTTCGCTCGCTTTAAGAATATTTCTATCCTATGGGATAAAAGGTATCGTGGGTTCCCGCCTTGCTATAAGCGGAATACTTTTTACCTGTAACAAATAGTATCCTTGGACTGTTTTGCGAACGCCCCCGGTCACTTAGAAGTATTGCGTCGGCGAGGAACATAAAAAATATAGGAAACTGGAATACATTATTATTTATGTGCGCGTCCGTTCCGCTGGGATGGCCTCAGCCTCTGTCACTGAACGGACTTAAAAATAAGTCCGTTCGACGTAGACCCTTGTTTATTTCTATATTTAACTAATAAAATAAACTACGATGGGAAATAGTGTCTATTCAGAAGTCGAGAAAACTAAACTAATTGTACTATACATACATATAGTTTGACGGGACTAACAATGTTGCCGTCCTATTAAAAACGATCGAAATAAAACAATGGCATATTTTTTAGTGCCGTCATAAAAATAGTTTAGGTGACATCGTTCTGGGGCGACACCACCAACAGTAAGTAGGACAGGTCGTTAAAGTGAGATGATACATGCAGATGCTGGACGCGTCAAGCTGAAGACGGCGCTATGGCGCTCAATATTCGTAGCAATTCCTATGATGAATGAGCGTAATAGCCATGCCAAAGATATAGCATGCCAGATGATGATGATGAACCAACAAAACAATAGAAAATCAAAACCACAAAGGTTGATCGTTGCCACGCGATTCGAATTATTGCTGTTATAGTTTTTTCTGCGCTCTACAATGAATAAAACAAGCATGTTTTTCATTGTACATTATATCTTTCATAGCTTTATAGAAAATGGTTAACTATTCACGGTAAATTAATTTTCAGTTAGTTTTACTACATTCAGAAGGCAGATAAAATTAAAAACCATAATCAAATTCACGCTAAACCTAAAAAGATAAATAAATACTAAAGAGGCTGGCTCATGAAGTTGTTATGTATTATTTTTTAATAACTAAAACGTATTGTTATATTTATAGTACCTAGTTAATTATGGCATAATGATGATGATAGAAGCAGAAGTACAAGACCTTGATACCTACGCAATCAGATAGATTCTATATAGCAGATGTCATTTATCAGGGCAGGCATAACATATAGCACGGACATTTACCAGTATTTGATTTTTGGGTTTTCCAATATTTCGGCACAAATCAAATCAAAAGATACGATTTTACATTTACCATGATTAGATTTTTTTTAATATTTCGGCACAGTTTCATGCGCCATGATCACGGAATAACTGAAGGCACTGCGAGTAAGTTTTTATGGGCTGACATACCGATCTACCCTCATCATGGTAAATATCCCGTTATAACTGACTTTGGATATTGAATAAAAAAATTATTATTTAATTTACTGTGACAAATTACTATAAATCTTTAAGAAAGAATTTTTTAAGAAGGCATGTCTGTCTATTTCTTTGCACAATCCCGTATGGTGTTTCCTATGTCAAAAGTTAGTGTATTATAGAATAAAATTATAATATAACTTTTAAAATATATAGAACTTAATGACATCAAGTGTAACCTACTACGGTGGAAATAAAATAAAACATTTTGAAGTTTTCTAGAAAAGTATATAGCAGATATCGGAAACTACAAATGGGTAGGGTACCGTGAATACCGTATGTACCCAGATCCGGAACAAATATCTGCAGGTCATGGAAAAATTGGTTCCGCGGGGAATCGTAACCTTTTAACGTTATTGTATTATGAATTGTTCCGGCTTTTTCACTGCAAAGGTAAACGGCACCTGCGTTAAAAAAATCATTCGCTATGAAAAAATTAATTTCATATACCATTTTTTATTATCAAAGAAAGAACATTACAATCAAATAATAGAAACAAATTAGAAATAGTATTTACATTTGAAAGAGTTGAGCCAACTGCAGACTGTTGCAAACAGTATAATTTCATTTAAATACTGTTATTAAAAGTGAAATGACTCTTATTATGATTATTTGCACGAAAGTTATTTATAACGGAATATGTATCATGATTTGATTTCTGAGATTTTTTGTTAAATAACTTTTGTGTTAATAATCATCATAGTTTCAAAAATAAATATTTGCACGTAATAAACTTGTTTTAACACTTCGAGAGCTGAAATCACACCGTATGTGTTTTCTACAAGTGACTAATATGCGTAAATCCACACTAGCAGCGCAGCGGCTGAGAAAATACAGATCTGTGTGACTCAGCACAGCTGTAATGTTTTTCGAGCGAAACGCATGTGCGGCGCAACACAACCGCTGTGTAGAGCGGCAGCACGAATAGCTTAGGTTAAAAAAAAGATCGCAGTCGTCGAACTAAGTCCGCAGTCAAACTGTTAACAAAAAATAGTTTTGTCATAGAAAATGTTTAAACCTACTTGCCTAAGTACTGAAAATAAAAGCATTTATCGCTATGATCGTGAGAACCGGAAGCCAAAAATAACATTAATTTCTTTTAAAAAATATTTAGCAATACTAAGCTAACTTTAAGTGAAACTTCAAAACGTTAAGTTATTCCTATTCGTTTTACAAGATGACTGCTTTACGACTTTCCCCGCGACATGACGTATTGCCATCACTTTAAAAATGGAATGCATTTTTATTACCAGAAGCGGAACGCCGCGCCCGCCAAAATTCAAACGTTCTTTCACTTTTTTCTTCTGTAGCAAAGAGTCCAGTATCAGTTTTTTCCGACTACTAACGAAAGAGGTTTATAATACAAGGTAGGCACTCTACTGTAGGCCAAGCTATTGGACTGTTCTCTAGGGTAGCATAGACAATCATCATACATTGCATAAGGGTACTAGATGACTGATAAACTAAAGACAATACGTTACATACTAAAGTCATTTAAAACGGGATATTTACCATGTTTTTTTTTTGAGTCTTCATATATTTTGACACAGTTTCATGCGCCATGATCACGGAATAACTGAAGGCACTGCGAGTTAGTTTTTATGAGCAGATATACCGATCTACCCTCATTTTCTGTCTTTTGCTACGAACGTTACCACATCTTGTTTTAAATGACTTTAGTGTTTAATAACCATGATAGTTTCAGAAGTTTTAATACGTTACATAGAAATATATTTCTATTATACATGGAAAATACCCAGAACACTCTGAACAAATTGACTACCTCTGTGGCGCGGTGGACGAAGGTCCGCCTGCGACGCAGGATTTTGCGAGCTCGATTCCCGCCTCGGGACAAATGTTAGTACGATCTACAGATATTTCTCCCGGGTGTTCTGGTCGTTATTTGGACCCACCTGTGGCCAAGTTGAGGAAATCAGTCCAGAAACAAGTATCTGGTCGTTATCTATGTATTATAAAAAATATCTAAGTATGTATCTATGTAATGTATTGTATTAAGTATATCAGTCATCTAGTACCCACAACACAAGCTGTGCTTAGCTTGTGGCTAAATGATGCTGTGTGGATTGTCCAGCATTATTTATTTATTATAAATAGTAGGCAGGTAGAGCGTAGGCACTAGCGATCGCCACTTTAACTTATTAACTTATTCAGTAGCTTCGCAGGCGTCCTTGCGCCTTCGGCCATTAGGTGATAGAGTACTAATGGTGAAGGTGTCGCTACAAGTGGTATCCTGTATAGTCATCTAGTACCCATAACACAAGCTCTGCTTAACTTGGGTCTAGATTATGCTTTTCGGATTGTCCAGCATTATTTATTAATCTCTACGTCAAGCTGAAGACAGGGCGCTAATGGCGCTCATTAGGGGAGGCCTATGTCCAGCAGTGGACTAACATAAGCTGATGATGATTAGGCATATGACATCAGGGCGTCCTATCATCATTATCAGCCTATAGCAGTACACTGCTGGACATAGGCCTCCCCCAATGAGCGCCATAGCGCCCTGACTTTAGCTTGCCGCATCCAGCATCTACCTGCAGTTCGTCATCCCACCTGGTCGGAGGGCGTCCTACACTACGTTTACCGAGTCGTGGTCTCCACTCGAGAACACGTTTGCCCCAGCGGCCGTCGGTGTCTAATGCTATGTTCTTATTACTCCGCTGAGAGTTCGGGTGTGTACATAGAAGGCGATGGTGTGCTATAATAAAATCGGACGTCTAGTAATTTTCCATTGTCAATGAATTTTCGGAATTTCGTTATGAAAATGTTAAATATTACCTTTTTTGCGTATATCCTGGAAGAGTAATAAATATAGATGCAGTCAAACCTATTCGCGAACACGCCGAGAATGCTGTTGGAGCTGGCCCTGACTCTGCGTAGTCTTTATATTTGTACAAGCTACCCGGGATGTTCGTATCGCCTAATAGTCAATGTTTAACACTTTGAGTGCTGAAATCACACGGTATGTGTTTTTTACAAATGACTAATATGCGTAAATACACACTAGCGCAGCGGCTGAGAAAATACAGATCTGTGTGACTCAGCACAGCCGTAATATTTTTCGAACGAAACGCATGTGCGGCGCAACACAACCGCTGTGTAGAGCGGCAGCACGAATGGCTTAGGTTAAAAAAAAGATCGCAGTCGTCGAAAAAAAATCGCAGTCAAAGTGTTAACAGTTACGAAGCCCATGAAAATTATGTATGGGAATTTTTTTTTTCTTGATGTAATTTTTTCGTTAATTTCGCTATTCGAGACGGAGACAAATATAACAAACCAAAAACCATGAAAATCGGTCCAGCCTTTCTCGAGTTATAAGTGTTCGAACAAACCCGACTTTGTTTTATGTATAACTAGCTTCGCCCCGCGGCTTCGCCCCCGTGGAAATCTATGTGTCAAATGGTTTAAATGATAAAAATCCTATGTTAGACTCCTGGTTCTAAGCTACCTCCTCACCAATTTTCAGTCAAATCGGTCCAGCCGTTCTCGAATTATAAGTGTTGTAACAAACACGACTTTCTTTTATATATATACATAGATAAGATTTACATAGTATAAAATAAGGCACTTCCGCTGTTTGTTCGCATAAATCTTTTAAACTACTCAACGGATTTTAATGAAGTTAAGTTCGACAATACATAGAGTGATTCAAGAGGAAGGTTTATTCATATTAGTATCTACATTGCACCCGTGCGAAGCCGGGGCGCCTCGTAAAAATAGCTAGTAAGAATATACATTAAGTTATAAAATAATTAATATAATAATAAACCTTTTGAAACTATCATGGTTATCAACACTAAAGTCATTTAAGCGGGATATTTACCATGATTTGATTTTTGAGTTATCCAATATTGCGGCACAGTTTCATGCGCCACGATGATGATGTAGTGGTAACGTTCGTAGCAAAAGACAAAAAATGAGGGTAGATCGGTATGTCTGCCCATAAAAACTTACTCGCAGTCGCAGTGCCTTCAGTTATTCCGTGATCATGGCGCATGCAACTGTGCCGAAATATTGGATAACTCAAAAATCAAATCATGGTAAATATCCCGTTTTAAATGACTTTAGAATTAATATAATAAATAACACAAGGAATACTTATCCTACAAGCTATTAAAAAGCTTATCCTATAAAAACATATATCTATGTAATGTATTGTATTATGTATATCAGTTATCTAGTACCCATAACACAAGCTCTGCTTAGCTTGTGGCTAGATGATGCTGTGTGGATTGTCCAGCATTATTTATTTATTTAAAAATAGGTACCAAATACCGACCTACTACTCTGACTAACTAATCTATGGTTTTTAAATTGCCACAGTTTTCCTTACCTACCAAATATATCAAATTATGCGAACTTATCAAATTAAATTAATTATGTTTTGCGGTTTAATTGCGATAACATACCTTCCAAAGGTAGGTATTATTAAAACTGGATAATGATAACCCCGGTATTATTATCTTTGTTATTTTTTTTCGGCACCATATCTGCTATTTTTTAGGTAAATAGGTTCCCAAAGTGACCCGCGAATTATGACAATTTGGGTTATGGTTTATTAGGGTCAACAAAAAATCTAAAGTATTAAAAAATATATTGATATCTGCAAAAAACCTCGCGATACCATTACGTCCAACTGTTGTAGTACTAATACTACGTTTTAACATGTTTTTTTTTTCAAGTTAGATAAAAAGTTTGCGTCCTTCTTTTTATTTTGTGGTTCGAATTCGTTTGATCCGTAATTTCAATAGTTAATTCATAAATCCGATGGACGAGTCTGATAACTGATTATTGTATTATGATTGTAATTTTTTATAGTGCTATGTTTGGAGGGTGCCATATTTTTTATTTCTTTCAGTCATTTGTCCCTTTCTGCCTCTAACGGCAAGAGTTTACTAGAGCAAGATAGCAATATATTCTATCGGCCTATTATTGGCATAGCATTGCATTATGTGAGATGGATGACCGAACTTTTTTGTGATTAAAAATACAAAATAAAAGACGGCCAAACTGCATTCTAAATACAAAAAGGCCGAACTTTTACCTGCGTCCTATACCAAAGAGATCTTGAATAGAGTCCGTTCTCTTTTCAAACCGAAAAATTGCCTGCGCAATTTTGGCTAACAAACAAACTTGTATACGGCCGAGGCGGAAATAGTGCACGAACCCGGATGAAGATACATATTTTGAGATAATAGAGTTCCAGATTGAAAAAAAATGTGAATGCTAAGTTTAAGTTCTTGTTCTACTGATTTTGAGGGACTCAAATGTAAAACTAGATTGAAAGAGGCAGAGCATTCTTTTTTTTGTTTTTCTATATACTCTATATCACATGAACGACTTTTCAGCTTTTGCGTGGTTTTAAGGTAAAACTACTTCTCAAAATCAGCGGAAGTCCCATTGTAAGAGTCTGAAATTCGTAAAACACGTTTTCAATATAAAAAAAAATCCGTTTCAGCCCGTTTGATGCATTGTGTTTAAAAACCTGAAACCCGTTTCCCTTAATTTTATTTGTTTATTTTTCACGTACAATTTTAACACTTTGACTGCGATTTTTTTCGACGACTGCGATCTTTTTTTTAACCTAAAAAATTCGTGCTGCCGCTCTACACAGCGGTTGTGTTGCGCCGCACATGCGTTTCGTTCGAAAAATATTACGGCTGTGCTGAGTCACAAAGATCTGTATTTTCTCAGCCGCTGCGCTAGTGTGGATTTACGCATATTAGTCACTTGTAGAAAACACATACCGTGTGATTTCAGCACTCAAAGTGTTGAGCCAATAGTGTTATACTTACATATAGTTACAAACTTCCCGTACGATTGCCACAATAAAAATCTGAATGTCAAACACACTACTTTAGCCAATTAGGGAAGATATCAAGGGTTCTATAACCGAGTAGGGACAGGTATACGATGATGAGGTAGAAAATCCTACTAACCTCTCCTAGACTGTAATGCAACGCGA
Source organism: Eupithecia dodoneata (assembly GCA_947044415.1). Lineage (NCBI taxonomy): Eukaryota > Metazoa > Arthropoda > Insecta > Lepidoptera > Geometridae > Eupithecia > Eupithecia dodoneata. The sequence goes on along the minus strand of OX345683.1, from coordinate 3,182,793 downwards.
ACTTTGCAAATATCGTAAGTAGGTCACTCCATAACGGTGTTAGCGTTTTGATCAGCTAGTTCATTTGGCGCGAATACGATTTCGAAATTCGAATGATTGAAGTTTGAATTAGAATTTTAGAGGCATGTTGGCGCGAGAACTGCTGCCGCCATCTTTGTTTACGATTTAGTTCTCGTTTATTTTTGTAGTTCCTCCAATAGTCGAAAATGGAATTCTGCTAAATGCAAAGAAATCGTACCTATAGTCCAATTTCGCCGTTACGCATTCAATATAGGGAGCCCTGTAAACGAGTTTAGCGCAATTAACTGACATACGAACGTCGAGGCGATCCTGTTTCGACAACACGGACATAGTGAGAAGGCTCAAAAGGACAAAACCCTTTGAGTTAGTGTAGTTATAATAATAGTGTACGTGCAGAAGTGTTATTTTAAAGAACACATGAACAAAGTGTCTTCACCTTAAGTATAGAGACATTAAGAGCGTTTATTCCTAAAATGCGCAGAAACAGTACTTTTCAAACCCGTTTATATCATGAACCACTTATCTTATAGTATATGTTATTTACTAATAATTTAAGGAAATTTTAGTGTCCAAATAGTTTGTTTTTTTCATTTTTTTAATTTTAATTTCTCATAGTAGGATACCAAAACCAAACATCTATCTAAGTAACTTTTTAGCCAAGGATCTCATCAGTAGGTTATATTTTTTTCTTAATAAGATATGTCAGTATTTTCTATTATTTTGAGCTTCGAAACTGATGCTGAAAGGGAAATTATGAAAACCTCTCACAAGTTATCTTGATAGAACGCGTACATACTATATTAATCGAAATATTTTATAGTCAAACTATTTGGACACTAAAATTTCCTAAAATTATTAGTAAATAACATATACTATAAGATAAGTGGTTCATGATATAAACGGGTTTGAAAAGTACTGTTTCTGCGCATTTTACCAATAAACGCTCTTAAGAAAAGTGCCAATGGACACGTTCTTAGTAATATGTTGATATAAAAATAAGTTAGAACTAAATTACCCATTAGCCAATTATTATATATTAATATGGCTAGATTGTTATTATACTCTAGTGTATTTAACATTTATATAAAATGTGTATACTAGACAATAAAAAAAATGACTTAGTGTAAGTCCATAGTCAACCAGTGGGCTAGCATTGGCTGATGTTACGATGAAAAACAACCAACTACTAATTAGCCCATAATGGGCTATGGGCTAGTTAGTAGTTGGCTTATGTAAAGACTCCTTGTAATGTGGTTTTTCTAACGAAAATATTTTTTTTGGAGTTACTTGTATTGTAAAAACAACAAATCGAAGTTTAAACGATTCAATTTCACCGGCCAGTTATCTCAGCCCTTCAATCGAATTCTTTCAATTCGAGTAATCGATTATTGCAATCGAATTAGAAGCTATTTCTCGATTGGCCGGATCCGTCGACGCTCGATTTTTGAACAGTTCTGACAGAAACCAGGTATTCTTCAATGCGGGTAGGATGGTGTTCGTTTTTGAATATAAACGAAACGATTTATTTATTACTTATTTATTTTCTTGCTTCAAGTTCTGATGAAGGGATATCATCCCCATATGACGGTATTGTGGCGCGGTAGGCGAAAGCTTGCGACGCAGGAGGTTGCGGGATCGATTCCCGCCGGACAAATGTTTGTACGATCTGAAAAAAAAAACACTGGACAATCCACACAGCATCTTCTAGCCACAAGTTAGCAGAGCTTGACTTATGGGTAGGTTAGGTACTAGATGACTGATATAAATAAAACAATACATTACATAGATATATTTTTTATTATAGATAGAAAATGACTAGAACACTCGAAACAAATATCTGATCGTAAAAACATTTGTCCCGAGGCGGGAATCGAACCCGCAACTTACCCACAGCGCCACACTGGTCGTTTGAAAATAAGCGCCGACTGCCTGCTCTCTGTCTAAATAATCTGCTACAGACAAGAGCAGTGAAAAAGTAGTCCTTATATACGTTTTAGTATAGGGAAGGTGTAGCTCGTTGATGACTTTGTATTAGAAACTCTACACATGGGCGATAATAACGTCAAAGTAAACCGCTTAAGTTACTAAAGAAAGAAATAAATTATTTTATTTATCTTAAAGCTACATACACAACAAACTTTAAACTACGCAAATTAATACTACATACTCGTATGTTACAAATTATTGTGCGTAGCAGTGTTCATGGCATTCATTCGCACCCAGCACAATGCTGAGTGAAGGCCATATTGCCTTCACTCAGCATTGTGCTGGGTGCGCACTAATGTGTCCCCATTGATTTATAATGAATTAAGTATATCATTCATCTGTTTGTTACCTGCACCACAAGCTCTAATGGGCTATGAATTTAGTTTTGAGTAGATTGTCCAGCATTATTATACACACATTTATTTAAATTCGCGTATTATAATTTAATATTTTTTTTACTATAGAAAATATACATATACAATAATATATTATAAAATTATTCTACAGTAAAAAATATATCAAAACGGTAGATAACCGAACGCTCGCTAGAGTCAAGCGGCCGGTGACTAGGGCTGCAGAGTGGAACTTCCTGACGATACGTGCCGAGTCCAAGAGTACCGCCTTTTGGATTTGGCCCTTGATGCGACTTCCTAGCGAGTCTCTTCAGATCGAGGCTATTCCCTATTACGTCGTTAACCGAAACGACTATCGGGACGATGCATTATTATTGTTATTAAAAGGCATGGGAAACCGAAGACTTTCCGTCTTTTACATTCCACAATATTTCCACCCTTACTCTACTTATTTTCCGATCCATATTCGATAAAATCTAATAAAAATACAAGTCTCGAAGCTGAAATTTAGTCCAGATATCTCCAGTTAAAATATGTTGATTAAAACAACAGAAATATACGAAATATGAAGAATAAAAATAGAAATGGGGTCGAATGCACCGTCGGTTGCGGACTGCAGATTTTAAAATAACTTCGCTGAGGGTGCTACTTTTATTAAAGTGATTTCAGCTGAGTTCAACTGTGAATCAGTTCGGCTTCGGAAAGTCGGTGACCGGTATGTTGCGAACGTATTGTACAAGGTGCCTCAAAACGGGTGTTCAAAGCCGAAAGGGCCATGATAACAAGAATCCAGATGGATTTGTGAGTGTATTTCGAATTCTATTAAATCGATATCCTATTACGTCAAGATGTTTATTCAAATGTATAAATATGTTTTAACTGTTACCTTGCATTTCTGAATTTTTTATCTTGAAAATTTTATTATGATGCGATCTACAGGACATAGGCCTCCCCTAATGTGCGCCACAATGTGTTTTCTCGCGAAGAACCGACCGATGGCCGCTGGGGCAAGCGTGTTCTTGAGTGGAGACCACGACTCGGTAAACGTAGTGTAGGACGCCCTCCGACCAGGTGGGATGACGACTTTTGAAAGACTGCAGGTAGATGCTGGATGCGGCAAGCTGAAGACAGGGCGCTATGGCGCTCATTAGGAGAGGCCTATGTCCAGCAGTGGACTTTTACAGGTTGATGATGAAAACTTTTTAACGGACGTTATTTCGAAACCCTGAAACTGACAACCAATATTATTTCTCCATCAGAAATCGAATTATCGCGACATGATTGCAAGAAGTAGGGTTGTCTACAAATTTATTTATAGGTATTTTGGTTATAACCGACCTTCAGGGCTAAAAAAAAGATAGGTAAATGTAGGAATAAGAATATATCTTTTAATGAATGAATAAAAAAAATAAAAAATATTATACCAGTAAAAAAACACGTTATTAGTGAGTATAATAGGCTATATAACTAAACTTATTATATTAATAAGTATAAGAACCTACTTTTAGCCTGCTATGCCATCCCCTCGGTGACCACCTATCCGAGGGAGTGTATTGAAAGCCAGCGCCGCATGTCTTGGCATGCAGCACAATGCTGAATATATAAGCCCTTTGCCTATTATAAGAAATTTCTTTTTTGTATTTAATATTAGTTTAGATTAAGAAATGGATTGGCAATAAATGATTTTTATTTATTTATTTATATACGAAAAATGAAAAGTCATTACGTGCATACAGATACATTTACTCTAAGTTCATCGCAAAATGTTTACGCAACAAATGTCCACCCAGGCGAATCCGGGACGGGTCGCTAGTCGTTCAATAAAAAAGGCATTAGAAAGAAATACTTAACAGTACATTTCGCTTACTATTTGTGTCGGCATTTCTTTGTTCTGCAACGTAAGCTCTAAAATAAAATTAAAAAGGGATTAAGAACCGTGTCCATTAGTGCTCCGTACCTAATCCCGTGGCACAGTGTACGGTAGCGCGACCAGAAACACTCGTGTTGAAGGGTTAAAGGTTGTCACACACCTGAGAAACACTGACATGACATTGACATCACAAAAGTGTGCGGTCAAATAAATAAAATGCTGGACAATCCACACAGCATCATCTAACCTCAAGCTAAGCAGAGCTGTTATGGGTACTAGATGACTGATATACATAAGGCAGTACATTTCATAGTTTTATTGATGATCTATGAATTGATCTATAAATAAATAATAAATAATGCTGGACAATCCACACAGCATTATCTAGCCCCATGGTAAGCAGAACTTGTGTTATGGGTACTAGATAACTGATATACATAATCCAATACATTAAATAGATAGATATTTTTTATTATACATAGAAAACGACCAGAACACCCGGAACAAATATATGCAGATCGTACACACAATTGTTCCAAGGCGGGAATCGAACCCGCAACCTCCTGCGTCGCAGGCGGACCTTCGCCCACCGCGCCACATCGGTCGTCAAATCTATGCGGGACAACATGAGCGAGGCTGTCATTTTCATCAAAATCTTTATGTACTTGAGTTAGTACACAATGAAAAAATAAAACCCCTTTGTCACACGACAATTTTAACACGAGACGGCTGAAATTTTTTATACAGGTAGTTCTAGGTCTAGGATAAAATGTACGCTATTTTTTATTCCATAAATAAGTACCAATGGGATATTCCTTACCTTAAAACGTTTACACAGAAACAACGCGTCCAAAGCCGTGGGCAGAAACTAGTAATGAATACTTTAACGCAACTATTGTATTTTTGTATTCAAAAACTTTTGAAACTATCATGGTTACAAACACTAAACTCTTTTTATAACGGGATATTGGTAAATATCCCGCGAATGATTTATTTGATCTATTGTATTATAAAAAATAAAAAAATAAAAACAGCTTTATTCCATATCCCAATAGTTGTACAATTTTAAAACAATAATAATAGTAAAATAAATAATTAGTAGTCGTGTAGGTAAATTACAATTTTAGAATTGAATTGAATTTAGAATTAATTATGTCAGATTTTTGTTGTCGTGTCCTGATATGGACCGCCTTCGGCGGTGTATGCCTCCATTGTATTATACTTCAGCAAATAAAAACATTTCATTCTTCCTAGTAATTTAATCAACATTTGCTCGCTAAAATAAGATCTCTTTAAGACTTGAAAGGGTTTAAGAACCATGTCCATTAGCGCTCCGTACCTAATCCCGTGGCACAGTGTACGGTGCCGCGACCGGAATCACAAGTGTTCGAGGGTTAAGGGCACGTAGACACGCTAGCGAGCGGCTCCATTGTACCACGGGAATTAACCCGACGTTTACCATTCGTTATTATGTCAATAATTCGTCTATTGCGACCACAGATATCTAAATGATCAGGCACTTGCTATAGAGCTATTAGAATGAGCTTATATACCGCCTTATTTATATTTGACGACCGATGTGGCGCGGTGGACGAAGGTCCGCCTGCGACGCAGCAGGTTGCGGGTTCGATTCCCGCCTCGGAACAATTGTGGGTACGATCTGCAGATATTTGTTCCGGGTGTTCTGGTCGTTTTTCTATGTATAATAAAAAAATATCTATCTATGTAATGTATTGTATTATGTATATCAGTTATCTAGTACCCATAACACAAGCTCTGCTTACCATGGGGCTAGATAATGCTGTGTGAATTGTCCAGCATTATTTATTTATTTATTATTTGGATTTCTGTGATTGAAGAATATATTTTTATTTTGTGCACCGCTGATTTTCGATATACTACCTCATTGTTTAGATTTATGTGATGAAGAATTGTATTTTTTTTCTAATTTGTGAACCAACGTTGTACCAATGTACAGAAAAAAATAATATGAAAATGAAATAACTGAAATGAAATCATTTGGTTTCATTTACTTGACATTTACCACGAGTAGTCACCGAGGGGGGAAAGAGGTAAAAAAAAATGGGAAAATTGGTCACCTATTTATTATAGGTACACGTTTTACGTGGCACCCTGTACAATTAGGGTGGAGTGAAACTTCGAAAAAATCTAAATTATTTTATTTTATTAATCTCGTGTGTCATTAATCGATGACCCTATGTAAATTTTGTATTCGTGCAAAAAATAAAAATCCTACGACTTTATCTTGAGGTGGCGCATCTCGGAGGTAGTTTATAGAAAACTAGCGGACCTTCCCGGCTTCGCCTGGTTTTAGTACGGATCCCTAAAGTTTTTGAAAATATAATATAGCCTATGTTCACCGGGGATAGTGTAGCTTCCCAACGGTGGAAGAAATTTTTCAAATCGGTCCAGTAGTTTCGGAGCCTATTCATTGCAAACAAACAAACAAAAAATCAAAACTTTCCTCTTTATAATATTAGTATCGACAATTTACTTGTCTATGTACAGTGTACATAGCCAACTACACCCGTTCTCGTATAGTCTTGAACAGTGGAAACGCATTCTTCCGCTATCGATCTCCCGGAAGAAAACAAATTAACGACTGTCTCGCTGGAAGTCTCGTGAAACGATATCTAGCTATGTACCACAACAAGTGCACGTTCCTAAACGTCACCTACGAGATCTGGTTGCCTGGGAGAAATCGCTGTCAGCGATAAGGCTCTTGTACTCTTAATGTGTAATATTTAGATCACCATCATCAGCCTATAGTCGTCCACTGCTGGACATAGGCCTCCCCTAATGAGCGCCATAGCGCCCTGTCTTCAGCTTGCCGTATCCAGCATCTGCCTGCACTCCTTCGCAAGTCTTCATCCCACCGGAGGGCGTCCTACACTACGTTTGCCGAGACGCGGTCTCCACTCAAGAACACGTTTACCCCAGCGCGGTTGTCGGTTCTATCTGGCCGGCCTAATGCCACTTCAGCTTGCTCATTCTTTGAGCTACGTCGGTAACTTTAGTTATATATATGTACGTATAACATAGCTATAAAAACTATTCCCTTTCGATCACGTGTCGACCAACATTAGAAATTTTCCACGTCCATATTGACAAAGTGACATTTACACCGAGGTGCGGTAGACGAGCGATATTTTGTGGAACCACTTGATAAATATATGGTACGAGTACTTCTTGATATCCAAAAATAAGCAAAGTAAAATATATAAATACAAAACAAATACGCTTCATTGCAAATCAATAGAAAAGAACAAACAAACAAATTTGGCGGTCTTATCGCTATATATATTAAGAGCTTCCGGGCAACCTTTATAAATAAATAGGGTTGGATTTAGCCCCAAGCTAAGTAGAGCTTGTGTTATGGTTACTAGACGACTGATATATGTACTTAAAAGAATACATTACATAGATAGCTACTTTTTATTATACATGTCATAGAAAACACCCAGAACACCCCAAAACAAACATTTGCAGATCGTACAAAAAAATCCCAAGGCGGAAATCGAACCAGCAATCTCCTGCGTCGCAGGCGGACCTTCACCAGTCGCGCCACGTTGGTCGTCAGATGAAAGTTTGTCGATTTTGTTTCTATAAAAGTTGCCCGTCCACACCACCGAAGCACACACACACTGTTTACGATCACCTAGGGAGCTATAGACGCGAATCGATAATTTTTAGGGTACCGCATTATGTACGCCTTTCGTTTCGGTTAGGGGGAGTGACGTGACGTAGAATTTAATATGAGACAGTCATTGAGTCAAGGTATTTCGAATCGACATGAATATACAATACAATATAACTTTAGTGCACCATCAATACAAAAAGTAATAAAGGATCTTAATACTAACTAAATCTCGTGGCACAATCGGTGGCTTTATCGCTAAAAGCGATTTCTACCAGGCAACTTTTGGATGGATGGGATCGGTACGTATTAATGCTGACGGTGGCGTAATTATTTAAGATATATAAAAAAAAGAATATTTATCTTAACACTTTGAGTGCTGAAATCACACGGTATGTGTTTTCTACAAGTGACTAATATGCGTAAATCCACACTAGCGCAGCGGCTGAGAAAATACAGATCTTTGTGACTCAGCACAGCCGTAATATTTTTCGAACGAAACGCATGTGCGGCGCAACACAACCGCTCTGTGTAGAGCGGCAGCAGGAAATTTTTAGGTTAAAAAAAAGATCGCAGTCATCGAAAAAAAATCGCAGTCAAAGTGTTAAGAACGTACATATAAACCGACTTGAAAACGAAAGGTTTGGGTTAGAAGCTTTTAGGACTACATCTCAATATGACTAGACAGCATCAACCACTGCGCTCTACTTGTCATGACCTACGGAGCTGAGACGTGGGCACTCACGATAGGGCTGGTCCACCAGTTCAAAGTCGCTCAGCGAGCTATGGAAAGAGCCATGCTCGGAGTTTCTCTGAAGTATTCGTAACGAATACATCCGACAGAAAACCAAAGCTATCGAGATAGCTCAAATAATTAGCAAGCTGAAGTGGCAGTGGGCTGGCTACCACGAAGAATCGACAACCGCTGGGCAAACGTGTTCTTGAGTGGAGACCACGACGAACAGATGCTGGATGCGGCAAGCTATAGACAGGGCGCTATGGCACTCATTAGGGGAGGCCTATGTCCTACTATACTTTTTACTTTTACAAAATATACACCAAAACTGATATAGAACCTCCTTTACTTTGAAGCTATGCTCTTTCAATAAAGGTCCTTCTTACACAAAAGCAGCTCCAACCCCTAGTTGCCAATGACTAGTTGTGTACCACAGTTATGCCTTCGATGCCATCTGGAAGTAGTCAGCCACACTACTCAGCAGAACCAGCGGCAGAGCAGCAACAGCATCCTACCCGCGATTGCTGCAAAATTTTACTGTCCTCTAATGCACAAATTGATCCAAAGAACAAAATCTGTAGTAAATTTTAAGGATTAACATCTAGTTATAAGCAAACTAACACCATGGATTATTATTAGTTATCTGAGTTACTGAATTTAATTATTATAGATGTACAAAAAAACATGCAAAAACACGAATATACATAGAACCTCCTTTTTCTGAAGCAACTTCTTTTCAATTTCAATAAAGGTCCTTCTTACACAAAAGCAGCAAATACAGTTCCAATTTTGTTGGCAACACTGGCAGCCAGCATAACCGTGTTACCAACATACGGATCACGAATATTAATAAGCTAATCAGAGTTGCCTTTGGCCTGTAATTGATTTTGGCGGGAAAGCCTTTCTACAATTTGTAGTTACATTCAAACGTTGTTTGCTTTTGGCAGGTTATTTATGAGTTGATAAACTAAATGTGTAATGGCGAATAATGCAAAATAGTAATATATGGAATTTAATTTAGCTCGCATAAGCTAAAAAATATATATATTTTAGGAAAAATTACGGCTAAATATGACAAAACAAAAAGCTCTAAGGCATGCGGCAGCCGATTTTGATGTTTCTTTTTGATTTGAAAGCTGGTGCTTCCCGTGTAGTTCCATTTCAATTTGGTCCAGTACTGACAGTGGCATCCATGAGTAAACCCAATCTAAATATTTGCTAAAAGAAACGAAGAAAAATATTAAATCGGCTTTGTTTTTGATATAGGTAACATGTAATTTTTTATTTTTTGTTTTTTATCGATCAATATATGTCGTGTATCCGCACATCTCGTTTGATCAAGGTTCGACAATACACATTGTAGTGTGGTAGTACATAATTGAAACATTTGATCTACAACTGTAACCTACATGTATGTTGAAGCAAATAAATAAATAATGCTGGACAATCCACACAGCATTATCTAGCCCCATGGTAAGCAGAGCTTGTATTATGGGTACTAGATAACTGATATACATAATACAATACATTACATACATAGATATTTTTTATTATACATAGAAAACGACCAGAACGCCCGGAACAAATATCTGCAGATCGTACACACAATTGTTCCGAGGCGGGAATCGAACCCGCAACCTCCTGCGTCGCAGGCGGACCTTCGCCCACCGCACCACATCGGTCGTCAAATACACATTGTAGTGTGGTAGAACATAATTGAAACATTTGATCTACAACTGTAACCTACATTATGTTGAAACAAATAAATGAATCTTTTGGACGAATAACTCAATATCGACGCCAGCCGATGTCGATCATTTATCTTTTAACTAGTTCTTAAACCCATTTTCATTATTTAGGAATTCGAAGTCGGTTTATAGTTTTTTTAAAACACGCCAAATTATATTGTTAGTATTTTTGTTTCTATGTCCAGCAGTGAACTAATGAAGAAATTTTTTGTTTTGTAGACTTTCATAGCGCTACGAAGTGTCTACGCCGTAGCATGCTACGCCGTAGGCATGCTACAACGTAGATACTTCGTTCTTTCGTAGCAAAGCCAATACTTAGCTATTTCAAATTGTTTCATCTTTAGACAGAATTGAAAATGACGATTTTATTATTATAAGTACCGAAAGTAATCAAAAGTAAAATAAAGTAATATCGAAATACCTTTATAAGTACTAAGACTGCACTTTACGAAAATTATCTCATATTGATTTTAGCAGTCGGTTAGCACACGTTGCCTTCGTAACCCAATCAGACGCCCGATTCAAGATCGCTGGATTCGGCTTCGTTTGTCTACTACGTGATTTTCGGAAACTATCTTCATGACTTGAGTATTAATAACCATACCGACCATTTATAAATAATCAGCACTGAATATAATAATGTTCAGCACACGCTGAGCCAACCCCTATTTCGGCGCAGGGTCATGGAGGTAGTCTTATTTTATTCTTAACTAGCTGCGCCCCGCGGCTTCGCCCCCGTGGAAATCGATTTGTCAAATGGTTTTTTTTAATATCCTATGTTAGACTCCTGGTTCTAACCTACCTTCTCACCAATTTTGAGTCAAATCGGTCCAGCCGTTCTCGAGTTATAAGTGTTGTAACAAACACGACTTTCTTTTATATATATAGATATCACTTATTTGTGTCACTTACCCCCATGATAAACTACTTTATTTGCCGTTTGTTATTCTATGCCTGTACTTTGTACCTGTGTCTAAATAAATGTTTTTCTATTCTGTCTTTCTATTCTATTTAAAAGTAGGTAATAATTATGGAAGACCTTCAGAATTAAACAAAAAATTTATTAAATGTAATCTAAGATTTACAAAAAATAAATAAATTATAATATTAATATTATTTATTGCATGTCACAAGATAAGTTCAAAGTCACCTAACTAGGGGCCCTTTTACTAACAGACATAATTATATAACTTAAAAGAATTTTCGTATCATCGTCGATGACAATCCCTGTATTTTTCACGTTTTACCAAACACCTAAACTTCATATCCTCTCGGCCGCATCCAGCGAACTGAGATCTCCATTAGCGACGGATTCGATGCACTCACAATTAGATCAAGTCTGAGACGTCTGTCCCATCGGTTCTCTTTTGGTCCCGCCAGGCCCAATATATCTCAGTTCCTACGTATTTAGATTTTACTGAGTGCTATTAGACACCCATGTCCCACATTATAGCTAGATAGATGGTTTTAAGACGCTTCTGATTGGTATGGATATCAGTTGAGGTTCCTAGTTAGCTTTAAATACTGGCAACATTATTATTATTTATATATTTACGACGAAGACCGCTGACACGATGGGACGAAGAGATTGTAATACAGCTGGCTCAAACAGGAAACTGACCGCTCAGGGACCGAGACGAATGGGCATCTTTCGAGGTGGCATTCACTCAATATGCCACCTCGAAAGATGCCCATACGCCAATATGGTTCCTACAATTTTTGACATTTGCTGTCATTTGACATTTGTTAAATGTCGTTCCAGTTGTCCTGTACAGAACAACTGCACAAGACAACTGGGATTAAGCGCATCAGACATCGGTGTCGGTGTGCTCTGAGCATATGTTTGTATATATGTATATTTCTTACCAGAGTAGACGACGTGTGTTAATTGGATATGACTGTACCAAAGCAGACGATTTGAAAGACTATTTGAAAATCTGACCATTTGAAAGTCTGACCATTTGAAAGTCTGACCATTTGAAAGTCTGACCTTATGAAAATAAAAGAAATATTATTATATCAAACTAAATTACACGTTAGTTAGACTACATAATTATGTTATTTCAAATAAGGGATTAGTTAATAAGTAAAGGGGAAATCTAAACAAACTAGTTAACACTTTGAGTGCTGAGATCACACGGTATGTGTTTTCTACAAGTGGCTAATATGCGTAAATCCACACTAGCGCAGCGGCTGAGAAAATACAGATCTTTGTGACTCAGCACAGCCGTAATATTTTTCGAACGAAACGCATGTGCGGCGCAACACAACCGCTGTGTAGAGCGGCAGCACGAATTTTTTAGGTTTAAAAAAACAATGTAAAGTAGGTAAATTGTAGGAAATAAAAGGCTTTTTATTTATATATTAACGAGATAAAAAGTTACAACACAATTTAACGCTTTGCAGCGCCCTACCGGATGACTGAGAGGAATTAAACATCTTTGTATAAATAGCTTTCATGCGATTATTCGAAAAAAGTCGCTTCCCTACTTCAGCGTGCGCGAGCCAGTAGCAACGGCATCCTGAAAATGATTGTTTCACGTCTGGACTGTCCCATCCTATACAAATGGATGATATTAATGGGGTCTACATCCCTCTAAATGTTAGGTTAGTAAGTTTTCAATTTGTATTTTATTATTTATTTTTTAATTTCCCTATGTTTATATGGGTATATTATTCTAGTTTTATTGTATATTATTTTATCTGTATGTGCATTATTTTATTATGGATTATGAATCTGAGAATAAATGAGTTAATAATAATAAATCAATAAATAATGCAGGACAATCCACAGAGCATGTTCAGCTACAGACTAAACAGAGCTTGTATTATGGGTGGGAATAGGTTTTGGGTAAATTGTAGTGGAGTATCTGCCGACATCTTTAATGAACAGCATTGCATTTTTTACTCTTTTCAATTGTAAAAGTATTTATATATTCCTTTGATGTGAGAAAAGCTCTCAAATTCATTCGTTCATGGCTCCTTTGCTATCGCGTACCAAATGACCTGTATTTTATATTCGCCAGTCTCCGTCAAAAGTTATTTATAATTCATAATTCATTTATTTACCAAAAATATACTTAAATAAGGATTTCTAGTGAGACCCAAACTAAGCACAAGGCTTGTGTCTTGGGTGTCAGGAGAGCACTAGTTTAGACTAAACCATAGTTTTCATGGACGTAAGTAGTTACATTATTATATAAAGAAGTTAATATTAAATTAAAACAAAAATTTACTTGGACGCATAAAAGGTGACTGTTGAGGTAAGTGTGTTCTTATGAGAAGTGGGTAGGAAAAGGAAAACGTACGGAAATGTTTAGTGATGCGAGGACAGGATAAGATACAATATAAATTGTGTTGCAAGATCAAAGTTCGTATCGAACCACCACTGTAGCACTGTTGGTAATGAATCAGGGAAGATCCTGCGTGTAATAGTGTTTGTATCGGACAGACTTACCGCCCTGAGTTTTATATGTTTACCGTCGATTGAGCACAGCCGAGCCGTTGACCGTTAATGATCTAACAAGCTGGGGCCAAATCCGACAGCGTAAAGTAAAGTAAAAGTAAAGTAAAAAATCATTTATTTCTTTAGGCTTACAAAATAAGCACTTAGACAAGTCATATTTTATACATTAAATTATTATCAAAAAAAAATATTTTACTGTTCACTTCAATTTTTTGTCCACTAGTGGAAGAAGTGAAAAGAAACCACACACAAAAGAAACCACACCAACCACAGCGATTAAAGAGGCATGGTGAATACAAATACAAATCATTTATTGATAACCAAGTTACAGTTTTATTGATAACCAAGTTACAGTTTTATTGATAACCAAGTTACAGTTTTATTTATAACCAAGTTACAGTTTTATTGATAACCAAGTTACAGTTTTATTGATAACCAAGTTACACTTTTATTGATAACCAAGTTACAGTTTTATTGATAACCAAGTTACACTTTTATTGATAACCAAGTTACAGTTTTATTGATAACCAAGTTACAGTTTTATTGATAACCAAGTTACACTTTTATTGATAACCAAGTTACAGTTTTATTGATAACCAAGTTACACTTTTATTGATAATCAAGTTACACTTTTATTGATAACCAAGTTACACTTTTATTGATAATCAAGTTACACTTTTATTGATAACCAAGTTACAGTTTTTTTTTATAAACAAGTTACTGTTGCTAAATTAGTACAAAAAGCGTATTCAATATAAAAATAAATATATCGACTTAATATAATAATTGGTGGTGATAGTAGAAACGAAAGTTTTAATACTGTATAATTTTTTTAGTTTTTTTTGTCGAAATTGGGTTAATTCCGGCCCCCGAGGGGTCAACTTCGAACAATTGTTCGCTTATTTTTTGAAAATAAATAATTGTATTATTTAATTATTTTTTTTCATAAAACCGCATTTATAGCTAAAATAACCTACTAAACGAAAGTTTTAACGATTACAAACCTATATTATTCTGTAAGTAAAGTCTGAATAAGCAAAACATAATATTGTTCGCTTATTTTTATTAATAAAACCGCATTTAAAGCCACTGACAGGTAAAATAAACTCCCCTCAAAGATCTCTAGAGTGTACATATCCAAGAGTACGACTACCACTTAAACTTTCCACAGTTGATATTGTCTCTCCAGAGTATATCTGTATAAAGTTATTTGAAGTCTCTTATAACTTGCTGGCTTTTGCCCGCGGCTCCGCACGTAGAAAACAATAAATAAATAAATAATGCTGGACAATTCACACAGCATTATCTAGCCCCATGGTAAGCAGAGCTTGTGTTATGGGTACTAGATAACTATACATAATACATTACATAGATAGATATTTTTTATTATACATAGAAAACGACTAGAACACCCGAAACAAATATCTGCAGATCGTACACACATTTGTTCCGACGCGGGAATCGAACCCGCAACCTCCTGCGTCGCAGGCGGACCTTCGCCCACCGCGTCACAGAGGTCGTCAAATCTACGAAAACAATATTTGGAAAGTTACCTTTCGTAAATTTGAATATATTATATTTATATTTCCACCGCAGACAAGATATTATTATCAAAAGAGTAAGGGTAAGCTTTCCTCTATTATTGCGATATGCCGATCATATTTATGTGGGGAATTCAGGCCCATACCGGTGTAGGGAAATAAAAACATGTCAAGTGGGAGTCAATGCGAGCCGGGAGGGTTCAGATTTCAAGACGTTTCGTTTTGATCATTTTTCTTGCTTGATAAAGGTGCACATCTGTAATATTAAAAATAATGTAATAATAAAAAATAAATTTATTATTTTTATCACTAGTTTAAGTACGAGCACTAGTTTAAGTGGCGCAGCGGGCGCCTGCGATGCAGGAAGTTGCGGTGCGATTCCCGCTTTGGCACCAATGTTTTTACGATCTGCAGGTATTTTTTCATGGTGAAGACCAATAAAAATGGGTGTTTTCTTTGTGGTACTTATAATAAATAAATAAATAATGCTGGACAATCCACTCAGCATTATCTAGCCCCATGGTAAGCAGAGCTTGTGTTATGGGTACTAGATGACTGATATACATAATACAATACATCACATAGATATATATTTTTTATTATACATAGACAACGGCCAGAACACCCGGAACAAATATCAAATCGTACACACAATTGTTGCGAGGCGGGAATCGAAGTTGCAACCTCCTGCATCACGAACGGTATGCATGCAGTTGGGTAGCCATGGCAACGGCTGAAGAATATGCATTTATCTGTCAACCGCCGGTCAGATCATCGGTCAACCAATCAGCGCTCGATAAACCAGCTGTCGGATTCGTATTGTATGTAAGGAACCCTAAATAAAATATCATTGCCTGCCTATAGGTGTCATGGGGTATTGGGCTACAAGGAAAACCTCTTTAACTTGACGTATGGGAAATATATTTAGCACGCTAATCCATCGACAGCTATTAATAATGTTAAAAATACTCTCGGAATTTGGACTCTTTTATTTAGGGTGAAAATTATATAGGATGATTACCGCGACTCGGCAAACGTGGTGTATAACGCCCTCCGGCTAGGAAAGACTGCAGGCAGATGCTGCATGCGTCAAGCTGAAGACAGGGCGCTATGGCGCTCATTAGGGGAGATCTATGTCCAGCTGATTTGACGACGATTGCCGAGTCGCAAGAACACATTTACCCCAGCGGTTGTCGGTTCTTCGCGATATGGCCGGCCCTCTGCCACTTCAGCTTGCCACAATTTTATGTGCTAATAACACAAGCTCTGCTTAGCTTGGGGCTAGATGTTGCTGTGTGGTTTGTCCAGCATTATTTCATCATCATCATCAGCCTATAGTAGTCCACTGCTGGACATAGGCCTCCCCTAATGAGCGCCATAGCAGCGCCCTGTCGTCAGCTTGACGCATCGAGCATCTCCCTGCAGTCTTTCGCAGGTCGTCATCCCACGTCGGAGGGCGTCCTACACTACGTTTAACGAGTCGTGGTCTCCACTCAAGAACACGTTTGCCCCAGCGGTTGTCGGTTCTTCGCGAGATATGGCCGGCCCACTGCCACTGCCACTTCAGCTTGCTAATCGTTAGAGCTCTGTCGATAACTTTGGTTCTCTGTCGGATGTAGGTATTCGTTACGAATCCTATCCTTCAGAGAAACTGCAAACGAAGTGGCAGTGGGCCGGCCATATCTCGCGAAGAACCGACGGCCGCTGGGGCAAACGTGTTCTTGAGTGGAGACCACGACTCGGTAAACGTAGTGTAGGACGCCCTCCGACCAGGTGGGATGACGACCTGCGAAAGACTGCAGGTAGAAGCTGGATGCGTCAAGCTGAAGACAGGGCGCTATGGCGCTCATTCGGGGAGGCCTATGTCCAGCTGTGGGCTAATATAGGCTGATGATGATGATGATGATTTATTTATTTATCATTAAATAAATTATCAGCAATCGAAGTCCTAAGCCCTCTTAAGTCCGTTGCAGATGAGTGCCCCACACTCCCTGACATTAATTCATTTACTATAGCACTCCGGGATTTGCCGGGATTGTGGAAAATACCGGGAAATTAGTTTTGTTCCCCCGGGGCTTGCGAGACTCCTTGGTCTTAGTTTAGTGAGGGGCTTGAGAGTCTAGGACTTACTGCTGTTTTTTCGTCATCATCAGCCTATGATAGTCCACTGCTCGACATAGGCCGACTAATGAGCGTCACAGCGCCCTGTCTTCAGCTTGACGCATCCAGCATCTACCTGCAGTCTTTCGCAGGTCGTCATCCCACCTGCTTGGAGGGCGTCCTACACTACGTTTACCGAGTCGTGGTCTCCACTCAAAGAACACGTTTGCCCCAGCGGCCGTCGGTTCTTCGCGAGATTTGTTCTCCAATTCACAAATTATCTAGCCCCAAGCTAAGCAGAGCTTATGTTATGGGTACTAGATGACTGATAATGAGTTTTAATACAACGGGTATTTATCTCGTTTATTTACCTATTTTTCCCGACATTTTCCCGACGTTTCACTGTCGTGGTCGTGGGATGACATCATGTCGTCATCATCGTGTCCCGCGACCACCACAGTGTGTAATCCTCTTGAAAAATCCTACTAATATTATAAACGTGAAAGTTTGTGAGGATGTATGTAAGAATTTGAGGTGACCTAAGAACAATTCCAACTTTTTGACATTTACTACCCCAGAACCCCCCCCCCTGGCCTGGCCCCTACGCGGAGCCATATTGCATAAAAATAATAGTGGGGGTGTATAGAGGAGACCAGTGGTTTTAAATGCAAACTAAATGTTGCTCCCCCTGCCCTCTGAGAACTCCTCTTTTGAGTGTGCTACCAGATGACGTCGCGATTTAGGGGTTCTGATTACAGGATCGTATAGATGGTTTCTTTCGAGTAGAAAAACCAGCCAGTCGTTCGGAAGGAATAATTATAATCATAGGTTGGTATGTTACATAGTAGGTAGCTCAAAAACTAACATTTTTGTGATTAAAGCATAATGTTTTTTTTTTGTTTAAATAATAGCTACCTATTTGATTTGTGATCTGTGATTTGTAGAAACTTTTATGAAAATTATCGGCATTTTTTTTTTATCAGTTGGCATCTCTCACTTATGACAAGTCCGCCATTGCTGTTGTTCACTTGTGATTCCGTAGGACTCCATCTGGAAATACTAAATCTATGCATATATATTTAAATAATTATGTGTTCACTGTTCAGATTCCTGTTAGTGTCACTGTTAGTTAAAATGTTTACATGATACACTTAATACAATATGTTTCTATATATTACAAGAGGACCCGACAGACATTGTCGTGTCATAACTATGAATATTGATTTCGAATTGGTTACATCCTCTTTGACGATATTTGCAGCACGCATTCTGTCAATGTTATGTCAACCGCCATAAGGTTACATCAAAAAAGTTTGAATTGTAAAAGCGCTATGGTTACATTAGAAATAATTTAATATATGGTGCTTAAGTATTCTTAAATTTTTAAATTTTCCGCGCAATTTTCTTAATTTTTTTTTTCAAAGGAACCTTCTGACAATAACATACTCAACAAAAAAGGATTAGCGAAATCGGTCCAGCCGTTCACTCGTGATGTGACCAAGCGAAATAGGGATTCATTTTTATATAGGTATATAGATTTTTACATAATCAAGTCTATTCTAGATAGATATTAACCGAGTCCTAAGATCAAGTTTTCCCCGCCTACCCTCAACCTGATAACACAATCCCCATCAGTATTCCGGGCGCGTAAACCAATCATATATTTATTGCTTCCCACCTCATTATTAAGAAAATACCTAAAGGTTTTTGATATAAATCTTTCACTATTTTTTTGGGGACATCAAAAGTCTTTGCTATTTCTATATCTATACTCATATTATAAAGAGGAAAGGTTTGATTTTTTGTTTGTTTGTTTCTAATGAATAGGCTCCGAAACTACTCGTACTAGACCGATTTGAAAAATTCTTTCACCGTTGGGAAGCTACACTATCCCCGGTGAACATAGGCATATATTGATTTTTCAAAAAAGTTAGGGATCCGTACTAAAACCGTGCGAAGCCGGGAAGGTCCGCGTCGATAATATAAATGAATAAATAATAATGCTGGACAATTCACACAGCATTATCTAGCCCCATGGTAAGCAGAGCTTGTGTTATGGGTACTAGATAACTATAATATAGTTGTATTAGTTGTTTTAGGCTCTAGACTAGACACACGGACCGCATTTCAGAACTGCACGCCGACAGCAAATGAACTGCAAACCACCTGCGCAGTTCGATTGCAGTTCAATTGCAGTCGGCGTGCAGTTCACGTGAACCGCACGCCGACTGCAATAGAACTGCAAATGAACTGCAATCGGACTGCGCAGTTGGTTTGCAGTTCTTTTGCTGTCGTGTCAACTGCATTCAAACTGCAAATGAACTGCAAATTTGCGGTTGTATTGCAGTTGAAATGCGGTCCGTCTGTCTAGAGCCATAGTTGTCTTATAGGTCTCGTAATAATTGTTGTATTTTGTATGTGTATGTCTGAATCATTTATTTATATATCTATGTCGTGAATTAGCTCTTATTTTTCCCGCATAAAGAACGGCATTTAAGACGACCTGCAGCGGGCGTAGTTCCGCCTGCAACGGAGGAGGTTGCAGGTTCGATTCCCACCTCGGGACAAATATTTGAACGATCTTTGCCACCTGGCCGGAGGGCGTCCTACACTACATTTACCAAGTCATGTTGGATGCGTCAAGTTGAAAACAGGGCGCTATGGCGCTCATTAGGGGAGGGATATGTCCAGCAGTGGACTAATTTAGGCTGATGATGTTACATTCCTACTTTTGACAGTCGACTGCGGTAAATTGGCCCTGAAATAACAAATTCGTCAAATTAAGCACAAAAGAGTCCCTCAGCGTAAAAATACATGGACTTTCCATTTAAGTACTTGCCTGCTAGGGACAGCCCTAGGGAACCCTGGTGTGGCCTTGGCTAGGAGATTTAGTACTGTACCCTAAAAGCATTATTTAAGTTAAATCATTGAATCACACGTATATTATAAATAAGAAAGTTTGTATGTTGAATAATGCTGGACAATCCACACAGTTTTATCTCCAAGCTAAGGTAAATGTTTGTGTAATGAATCCAAATTTATTAGTTACTAGCTGCGCCCCGCGGTTTCACCCACGTGGTGATAGATATACTACATATCTTTATGAATTGCCTATGTGTTATTATTGTGAAGTTTCATTAAAATCCATTCAGTAGTTTTTACGTGAAAGAGTTACAAGCATCCATCCATCCATACTTACAAACTTTCGTTTTTATAATATTAGTAGGATTTGACAAGTTAAAGTGCCTATTTTGTAAGCCTAAAGAAAAAAAGGATTTCGAATATTATTTTTTTAAATAATAAACGCTCGCTATGACGTCTATAGCTACGCGTCTATAGCTCAAAGAATTAGCAAGCTGAAGTGGCAGTGGGCCGGCCATATCTCGCGAAGAACCGACGGCCGATGGGGCAAACGTGTTCTTGAGTGGTGACCACGACTTGGTAAACGTAGTGTAGGACGCCCTCCGACCAGGTGGGATGACGACTTGCGAAAGATTGCAGGTAGATGCTGGATGCGGCAAGCTGAAGACAGGGCGCAATGGCGCTCATTGGGGGAGGCCTATGTCCAGCTGTGGACTGATATAGGTTGATAATGAAAAAATGACGTCTATGGTTTAGCGGTTAAGCTAAATTCTTTTGTCTATGGCCAGCACCGAAACCCAAGTTATTTTCGTGTTTATTCGCAACATTGCTTCAATAAACAAGTATACTTCGTGCTTGTCTCTTCATGGTAGACACGCGACCTAAACACTAGCTTTAGCATGCGGATTCACTTACAGATAAATTACTATGAATAATTTGGTGGATACCGTGATATCCCTAGATAAACGAAAAGGTTAGATAGAATGTAGATTCTAGAATTTTGGGTCGACGGACTATCCTACTAATATTATAAATGCGAAAGTTTGTATGTATGGATGTTTGTTACTCTTATACGCAAAAAGTTACTGAACGGATCGGGCTGAAATTTTGCATACAGGTAGTTCCAGGCCCGGAAATAACCACAAAACGTCAATTATTAATTAATCTATAAGAGTATGTTGTAATTAGAATTCGTTGCGTTCATAGTTTATGTATTTTTTTCCTTTTTACTATGATTTTATTAGCTTCACCTGTATGTATGTACGTTTGTTTGTTTGTTTGTAACCGACTCCTTTGGACTCGACTTTGACCCACTTTGAACGGTCAGATTTCATTTAAACTTAGAAAAGAAAATGAAATGAAATAACAACGTTAAAAATAAAATAAAATAATTTATTTGATTCTTAAACTTATTAATATCCGATGACAATACAATAATTTGAACTAAAAAACAGAAAATAAATTATAGTTTAAAAAAACTAATAAACCACGCTTTTATAAATAAAACGAACTAAAAAGTAGAAAATATTTTCATAAATAACTCAAATTATGGATAAGAGTGATAAATAAAAGAAATTCTTTTAATGTAAAAAACCTTGGAATAACCACAAAACGTCTATTTATTATATTATGATAAATAAATAATGCTGTACAATTCACACAGCGTTACTTATCCCCATGGTAAGCAGAGCTTGTGTTATGGGTACTAGATAACTGGTATACATAATACAATACATTACATAGATACTTGTTTTTTATTATACATAGAAAACAACCAGAACACCCGGAACAATTATCTGCAGATCGTAAACACAATTGTTCCGAGGCGGGAATCGAAACCCGCAACCTCCTGCGTCGCAGGCGGACCCTCGCCCACCGCGCCACATCGGTCGACAAGTATAATATAAGATTATGTTATAAATAGAATACAAGTTTAGTTTATGGTTTACTAAATGAGATTATAATGTACTTTTTTTATTTTTTACAGGTAAGAGTTCTTCTTGAAATCATCAACGAACAAATTGGTAGAAAAACAACCTAAAACGGGTAAGGTTCGGTTCAAAAAGCTCGAAGTTTTGTTGGAAAATATGAGTTATGTCGAGTTCGAGTGACTCAAAAAATTGAAGTGAACAGTAAAATAATTTTATTTGATAATAAATTAATGTATAAAATATGACTTGTCTAAGTGCTTATTTTGCAAGCCTAAAGAAATAAATGAGTTTTTACTCTAACTTTTACTTCGGAAGATAATAATAGACAAATTGACAAAAAAATTATTGGTGTATTTAGCAAATCAGCGCCTGGGCTACACAAGATTTTAAGAAAATGTACCTATTGCAAAAATAATAATTAGAAACATCATAATTGACAATTTAAAAAAAATAATGTAGTGTATTTAGCCACAACCCGCCTCGGATGCAGAAAGTTAGAAAGTAGCAAAAAAAACAAATAAATGCAAAACTAATCATTAATTAGAAACACATAACATAGATAATTAATTTGTCTGATATTTGGAAATAATTCAAGAACGATTGTGCCGCTAGTTATAGTTAGTATTAAGATCTTTCGTATTTTTTTTTGTATTGATGGTGCAATAAAGTTATTTTGTATTGTATTGTACATAGTGAGGGTTCTATTTTCACCATGGGACAAAGTAACAGCCAAACAAACAAAATTTTTGTAGATACAGCAATATATCAGAATAAAAGCTACAGCATAGGCTTCGCAAACTACCTTTTTATTTGAAGTCTTTATGCTTCCCGAAAAGTATCTTTGAATTTATACCTACACTAGCGGACCTTCCCGGCTTCGCACGGTTTTAGTACGGATTCCTATCTTTTTTGAAAATATAATCATAACCTAGCTTCCCAACGGTGACAGAATTTTTCAAATCGGTCCAGTAGTTTCGGAGCCTATTCATTACAAACAAACAAACAAAAAATCAAACCTTTCCTCTTTATAATATTAGTATAGATATTTGTCATATATCAGTCAAAGCTATAAGTTATACGCTTCTTCAAAAGTTTTGTATATGACCTACTTCCTAACAAGTCTAAGGAAATAAGGTTACATGCTTTTTGCAAAAAAATCTGTGTATTTATTCGATTTTCAAAAGAAATATGGCGCTTGGCGGCGTCGTGTCCACCTTTTTTTCTTTTGGGTGGATTAGGTGTCACTGCGGTTATGAATAGGCATATTATCGTGAACGCCACGTTCAGCCCCGAAGCCGTAGCGTTCATAGTTCGCCACTAACCCTTGTAGCTGCTAGGAACTGTAGGATTTTCTTCGGGGTGATGTCTCGCAGCTCGTCTGGGCTATGCAGGTGCTTGCCCAGATGGATGCTGCGTTTGTGCATCAGTGCTCTGCACTCACCTAGCAGATGGAGTGGCGTTTCATCCGCCTCCTCGCAGAATCTGCAGTATTGTGTGTCGCTTAGCCCTAGTTTGAACATGTGCTTGGTCCAGTTAGGGCTCTTGTCACAGTGCGTAGGTTGCCTTCGTTTAGCGCTAGGATTCGGTCGAAAGCCTTTATCAGAGACTTTGAGTGACCCGGAGTTCCTCCAGAGCTTGGACGATACCTCGAGGCAGGATTCCAAGAGGGTTCTGTGAGCCAGGCCTGTAGGTATATCTTTATTACCACAGGAATACATTTTTAGAAATGTGCAGTTTTCTTGTATATCAAGCTCAAGACTTGTTTTTATAAAAGTAGGTAAAATTCCGTCTCAAATTCAACCTATATTTATCTAACTAAATCATATAATTATTATTAATAAATAAATGTATTTATAATAATTTCAAAATAAAGAATCTATAGTTCAAATTCCCTGGCATAGTTTGACCAATAGGTAAATAGCGTGTGTAAAGCCAACGGGAAACGCAAGTTAATAAACAATCCAATAAAAACTAAAAAGACAGTCAATTGACTAATCGTTCACGGGCGGTTGACGACGATTAAAACGCTATTAGTGGCCGTTGTTAATAAAACTAAGTAAAATCGATCAATGTCGAATTGGGGTGGTTTTTGGAGGTACACTTAATTATAGTTTTTTTTTATCAAATTAGGGTTCCGTATGAAATTAAACGCATTGTAGATACTTGGTATGTATTCAATAAATAAAAATTGCCATTCACTTAGCATTATCTAGCCCCAAGCTAAGCAGAGCTTGTGTTATGGGTACTAGATAACTGATATACATAATACAATACATTACATAGATAGAAAAAAAAAATTGTTTTTAAATTTTTTGTTTTGCTTGATTCGTCCCACTTCTGGGCAAAGGCCTCCCCCAAATCTTTCCACTCAGTGCAATCTCCCACTAATCTCTGAGGAAGGCGTTAACACTTTGACTGCGATTTTTTTTCGACGACTGCGATCTTTCTTTTTAACCTAAAAAATTCGCGCTGCCGCTCTACACAGCGGTTGTGTTGCGCCGCACATGCGTTTCGTTCGAAAAATATTACGGCTGTGCTGAGTCACAAAGATCTGTATTTTCTCAGCCGCTGCGCTAGTGTGGATTTACGCATATTAGTCACTTGTAGAAAACACATACCGTGTGATTTCAGCGCTCAAAGTGTTAAGGTCGTCTCGCCAGCGCTATCTTGGCCGTCCTCGCCGGCTTCCTTCCGGCAATTTTTATTTATTATTTATTTATTACTATTCGTTATCGCTACTCGTTTTCATATTTCGGTCAATCGTGTTGTAATTAGTCGATTATTATTTTTACTTCCAACCATTTAAAATTAATAAATTCTGATTGACGTAAAAACTCGTAGAATAAAGAAACTAGTAAAAGTCCTTGACCTAAATATATTTTTTGTAAATGTATTTACCACTAATAAGTAAAACTTTATAAATTCGTCTACGGGACCCCCAAAATAGATTACGCCATCAATACACCCCTAATGCGTATTAAATTACGTAATGAAATCATTGTAGGTACATTTTCTTGTCATTTATACAAATTGCTGTTTTCAGACTAATGACTGCGACACTGCGGTATGACGTAGGTAGACCAGTGATGGGTAAAGTACGGCCCGTAAAACATTTTAATTCGGTCCGCCATCACAATCCATACCGTACTCGTATCTTAACTACTACTAACTTTAAAAAAAACTTACACTCGCAAAGTTTTTTGGCTTCTACCAGTTTCTTGTAACTGTGAAGAAATTAAAGTTATTGATTCTTTGACAACCAACCCGAAATGTGACGTCAAAAATGACCTACTTTGACAAGGTTCCTTATTTTAAATGTTTAATTTAATTATTTTAGTAACCGTATTAAATATGCACTTTAGTAGGTACATTGCTATTTATTCTTTTTATTATTATTCCGTCCGTACCATTCTGCAGTTCACTTTTGATGTATTAAGGTACAAGTCCGAGATGGGCTGCAGACTGCCACCGCAGGCGACATTGCGGCTAGCGGCTGCAGTTGACCGCAGTGCTGCCTGCGGTCGCGGTTGCTTCCATTTCCAAGCACGTTTCGCGACACCACTGGCGCTGCAGTCTGCGGTCGCTGCGCGCAGTGTTGTCGCGCTTGGAATCAGTTTCATAGAGATGCATAGATACTAGTTGTGTCGCAGCTGCAGCTGTAGTTTGCGGTCTGCTGTCCATCTTGGAATTGCACCTTTAGTCAGTATAGCACTGACTTATCCGCCGCTCATTCGTTTTTTTTATTCCTTATCAAAATGCATCCGAACATAGCATGAGTGGTGTATTGGTACACTCACGAAAATAATACGAATTGATGGCCATCTGACCGCGCGTTCATAATAACCTATTAACTATTCCGTGTTAGAATTTGAAGGCAGGTAGGTACACTGATGAATATTTTATTATTCGATAGTAATGATAATTTAGATTCAGCTGCATAGAGCAGACACGCGACATTAATCTGAATATTATATTGACGTACATAGTTTATTTTTATATAGGTACGTGTAGTTTAATATTAATAATGTATGTTTGTTAGTCATAATGGTTGCTGGGCATGCTTGGTTATTATAGCGTCTGTAGGCAGCTTCGGTTGCGTGGCTCCTGGATAAAATAAATAAATGAAAAATGTTTTATATGTACGTTAAATATTATATATGTACGTTCTTAAGATAAATATTAATAATTTTATATGTAATTCTTATCTTAAATAATTACGCCACCGTCAGCTTTAATACGTACCGATCCCATCCATCCAAAGGTTGCCTGGAAGAAATTTTACACAAAAAACGCTTTTAGCAATAAGGCCGCCGATTGTGCCACTAGATATGTAATGCTGAACTATCCACACAGTATCATCTAGCCCCAAACTAACGTGTTATCGATACCAGATAACCGATTATACATAATACAATACATAACATAGATAGATTTTTTTTATTATACATTCATAAAAAACACAGTGATTCCCAGTGTAAAGCCTAGACGGTTTTTAACCGACTTCAAAAAAGGAAGGGTTTGATTCGACTGTTTTTTTTTAATGTTTGCTGCCTCAGAACTTTCCACTGGGTGAACCGATTTTGATGATTATTTTTTATTTGAAAGCTGGTGCTTATTGAAAGCTAGTCCTGCAGAATCTGGTTTTATACGATAGACTGACATGCTTTTTATTTTTTTACGTGTGAAGATACTATTGAACACTTAGACGGATTTAGATCCAGTTATCAATATGGTAGGCAACAAGCCGACGCAAATCAACCTGTAATTAGAAATGATGTATCAAAATTTCGTAATAGAAAGGTTATAAGTATATGTTATACTAGCGGACCTTCCCGGCTTCGCACGGTTTTAGTACGGATCCCTAACTTTATTGAAAATATAATATAGCCTATGTTCACCGGGGATAGTGTAGCTTCCCAACGGTGAAATAATTTTTCAAATCAGTCTAGTAGTTTCGGAGCCTGTTCATTACAAACGAAACAAACAAAAAATCAAACCGTTCCTCTATATAATATTAGTATAGATACATAATTATCTATTATAATTTGCCAACTTTGTTCAATAATTGAATTTAATCTGTAAAAGACATGTAAGCACCCGACACGCGACGTGTGCAAAAGCAAACGTCAGTGTTGGTAACACTCAAGAAAACTAGACATTTTGCTAAATACCTTACCGTTGATTATGGCGGCAACATGGCGAGCAAAACATGTCAACGTAGATTAAACTTTAATTTCTATTTGAATAGGGTTTTAATTATAATGAAAATCGATGTTTTCCATACGAATAACCTAATCTGAATGTAATTTACGATTAAATTGACTTTTGAATCCTGAACAGCTGTCAACTGTGTGGTAGAAATTACTTTTAGCGATAAAGCCGCCCATTTTATAGGTATCTTTGTTAGTTGATTGCTGCGCTCGTTAAACGTAGTGTAGGACGTCCTCCGGCCAGGTGGGATGACGACCTGCGAAAAACTGCAGGCAGATGCTGGATGCGTCAAGCTGAAGACAGGGCGCTATGGCGCACATTGGGGGAGGCCTATGTCCAGCAGTGGACTAATATAGGCTGATGATGATGATGAAAACCGCGGGAACAGCCAGTAAATAATAAAAACAACAGAGTCGAATCCAGTTTCAGATTTGGTCGTTTTACCAATATAAAGTGAAAATCATTTAGCGACGTCATCCGAAGAGCTCAGACTAATTGCGCATGTCACTCTTCTGTCTCTCGATTTGCGCATGTCACTCTAATGTCACTCGATAGCGGATGACAGTTGTGTTGGTGCGGATGTGATGACGTTTTAATCCGTCAATTGGGTACTGCATGTTGGTTTTGAGGTTTCAATCTACGTTTCAATCGATACTGTATATATATGCGTGCAATACGCTTCTACAACAAAACTCCAAGTGAGTTGCAAAAATTATCAATAAATAAATTTAAAAAAAAAATTCAAATATATCCTTTGTAAAAAGGCTTATTACAAAATATCAGATTATCTAGGCGATAAAAAAGCTTGGGACGAGTTTTGCTCCAACTCAAAATCTAACAAGGTAAAGGATCAAAGTGTTCACTCTTTTTTCTAATTTAACTTTATGCAATAGATAAGCAAATCATATGTATTAGACACATAAGTTATATGAACATACTAGTGGTTTCTTCTCACTTCTTCCACTAGTGGACAAGAAATTGAAGTGAACATTAGAATAATGTTATTCGATAATAATGAATAGTATAAAATATGACCTGACTAAGTGCTCATTTGTAAGCCTAAAGAAATAAAAACTTTTGAATTTTGACTTTGCGGGGTGTAAGAGGGATTACTAAAACACAACAAGCAAATTAGGATCACAACCGACCGACAACAGCTGGGGCAAACGTGTTCTTGAGTGGAGATCGTGCCTCGGCAAACGTAGTGTAGGACGCCCTCCGACCAGGTGGGATGACGACCTGTGTAAGACTGCAGGTAGATGTCGGATGCATCAAGCTGAAGACAGGACGCTATGGCGCTCATTGTGGAGGCCTATGCCCAGCTGTGGACTAACATAGACTGATGATAATGATGAAATTAAGATCCTAAATAGGCGAGTATACAATTACAGGTTAGGAAAACAAATCTTAGCCTAAATTAATTACATATGTACAATACAATACAATACAATACAATATATCTTTATTGCACCATCAAATATAAAGAAAATAATAAAAATAGGATCTTAATACTAACTAAATCTAGTGGCACAATCGGCGGCCTTATCGCTAAAAGCGATCTCTTCCAGGCAACCTATATGTACATACAATAAGTAAACTTGTGCCGCCTACGGTTTACGGTTTTAGAAATTTATTTTTCTCAAAAGAATATACATTCACTTATAGAGAAATATAGGATTATCTTAAGTAAATATGCCGAGCGGACTTATGTTACTAACAGTTGGAGATGTTTTCGTAGGTACGTGACTTACTACAACACAAAAATCTATACTATGTACTAAAATGTATATATCTATTCTTAAAACTATATCCTAACTTTTATGTAAATATTCCAGATTCAATTTGTGTAGAAAAAATAATAATGTAAAAGCGGGTAGACCGAAATATTTTTTCATCGCTTTAACTAAAACAATACAAGTTGCTTGTTAGCGGTTCTATTACGTGTTAATTAGCAGTTGCTTTGAGAGTAAGGTTATTGGTAAGTGGTATGGTTTGCCGCCTACAGTAGTATATCAAAAGAACAGAAGCATATTTGACATACGATCACAATTTGAATATCACAGTGCAAGAGTCAATTCCCGCTATACATATAAAATCTATAAGTACACATAGGTACATAGCTGCACGACAGATTATGGTAAACACTCTTTGTGATCGCAACCTATGGTAATAATGCACTCTACATTTAGAATATTTTATAACTTGAATCTGAGATTCGCAGAAGAAAATCTGAATATGTTTCCTAGTAAATGTCATCATCATCACCTTCTCATAGTCCACAGCTGGACATAGGCCTCCCCCAATGAGCGCCACAGCGCCCTGTCTTCAGCTTGACGCATCCAGCATCTGCCTACAGTCTTTCGCAAATCGTCATCCCACCTGGCCGGAGGGTGTCCTACACTACGTTTACCGAGCGCAGCAATTTACTAACAAAGATACCTATAAAATGGGCGACTTTATCGCTAAAAGTAATTTCTACCACACAGTTGACAGCTGTTCAGAATTCAAAAGTCAATTGCCGAGTCGTTGTCTCACCTCAAGGACACGTTTACCCCAGCGGTTGTCGGTTCTTCGTGAGATATGGCCAGCCCCTGCCACTTTACTTCAGATTACTAAATCTTTGAGGTTTGTCGGTTTTTATTTATAAAATGGATTCATGAGTATCTATTTTCCGGCATTATTATTTTATTTATAGTCAGGAACTCGTTCACTTTAAAACATAAATATCTCTGCCCTAAATCGACTACTTAAATGAAGGGTAACAGTATCCCTTAAAATTACCTTCAAAGGGAACAGTAGGTAAGCTATTCCTCGGCCACCTGATACTAACCCATTGCTGTAAATAAGTTTAAATTTCGAACGTTATGGTTATTGCGAACTCATTGGTTTAAAATTGTATAGAAACTATACGACAAGATACTTTTTGACTTCATAAAAAGGTAGAGGTTTTATATTCGGGTGTTTATATGTTTTTTTATTATACGCCTATTTTTCATGGAATAATTTTAATGTTTTTTTATACTTTTGTATAAAGAATAATCCCAAAATGGTCTCATAAAAATGATATTCTACAGTTTCGTATTTGTCGCACCACTATTAAAAATATTGAGCCCGTTTTTAGTTATATCAAAACAATCAAACTATGTATTTTCAGTTTTAATTTTATCAGTTGGTTGATAAAGTGGTTATTAAGCACTTAAGATGTAATATGCCCTAAGCTTTTGTTATTATAGTGCGTAAACCCTACCTTGGGGCTTTTTTGGGACATTATTTTTAAAAATATGTACCCTACCTCTTAAAGTTAAGACGGGGTTGCCAGAACCCTGTAACAAAAAGTTATTTATTATGTAAATCGTCGATAAAGTCAAATGTTGAGGCTAATTAGTAATTTCCTAGTGTTTTTCATAAATAGCCAGCGCAGTACACAGACCAATTTATTAATTTAAAATTCAAAACAAAGCAATTCTGTTTTCAAATAATCGAACGCCCCTTACCTCAAATAAGTTGTTTACGTCACGTCAGAACGGCGCGGGATCCGCCATTTTTGTTTACCCAGCATTATATTTTCATTGTTTTCGGACGTTAATGGTAAATTGAACGTAGTTCACTTTGTTTTCGCCATTTATTATTATTGAATTTGTTTATGCATTAAAAATGTTCGCTTTTCGCAAATTAATTCTGACCTATACCTACGTCAGAATGAGAATAATGTTTCTTTTATTTTAAAGTATTAAAATGTCATCATCATCAATCTTTATTTATGTATGTAGTCTCTTGATATTTTTATGTATGCTACTTTTAAGGTAGGTATACATATATTACTATGGACCGTAGAATAAGTATGATAAATTCTTTTACTTCTCTGTGGTCTGAAATTATTGATTATTATTACGAGTATGATAATAGTCCACTACTGGACAAAGGTCTCTCTTAATGAGCGCCATAGCGCCCTGTCCTCAGCTTGCCGCATCGAGCATCTACCTGCGAAGGACTGCCTTCGCAGGTTGTCATTCCACCTGTCAAAGGGGCGTGCTACACCACGTTTGCCGAGACGCGGTCTCCGCTCAAGAACACATTCACCACAGAGGGGTTATAAAAGTGTGCGCTTTAGAAATAAATAATTTTAATCATTTTCAATACTTTAATGACTATAAAACAGTATAGGGGGATGTCGAGTACCTACTAAAGTACTTCAGATTTGATCACTCTATGTCAAATAGCGTGTGACCAATTATGCCAACTGGTGACCCCATATCATTCAAGTATCAATTTCATTTAATCGATCTATACAACATACCACAGCGTAAATTGTACTTAATGCTAACGGTACAAGATTGAAATCAGCAAACACAATTTGCAGGAAGCGAGTGAATGTCAAATTATCTGACGCTTGCGGGTCTCAGGGTAAAGCACCGTTTACACCGGACTAACGACAAAAACAGTGGAATTGAGAAACTTCTCATTTTTTGAGGTCGGCTAAAAACGGTCAAGAACTGTCTCTAGAGAACGATCTCTACCAGACAACCATGGATGGATAAGATCGTGGACAGTACCAGGTACAGCATGAAATTATAATATTTCTGTGGATTTTAATAAATATCTTGATTTACAAATCCGAATTCTTTGAAAATACTAGTGAATAAAAGTTACTTTTTTCATAATAATTATGTTAATTAAATATGGTTTACGAATTTCGGAAAATTCAATTTCCGACATTTTTATTCATAATACTGTGAAATATAGTGCTTTTAGTGTTTTTTTATTTATAGTGTTTTTCTACGTTCTACAATTCATTGTGGAACGTAGAAAAACACTAAAAATTGTTGTGACATTTTGCGCGACCACCGATTAGAACATATCGTGAAAACCTGCCTTAGTATCAACTGATTTAATAACCCTTAAGTCGTCGTAAGAGAGTCGAAATTGAACGAAAGTGTTTAGAACAAATACGACTAAATGGATAAGCCTTATACCGTTGTAACAAGGTCTACATTAGCGTCAATTGACGTAAGTGTTCTAGAGATGTGGGAACTTGCGAGGTATTATTCAATTGAATCTGTCAAATACAATCTTCGTATATATAATATGTGAATTATCTCGTATTGAAACTATTGTCGAGAGGTTTGGCAAAACGCTTTGTAGACTTGTTTGAGAAAGTACTTGTCTTATGTACTTGTTTCTGTCCACGGGTTTGCTCATGGTATTTTAAACTTAGGATCATCATCATTAGCCTATAGCAGTCCACTACTGGACATAGGCCTCCCCTATAATGAGCGCCATAGCGCCCTGTCTTCAGCTTGCCGCATCCAGCATCTGCCTGCAGTCCTTCGCAGGTCGTCTTCCCACCTGGCCGAAAGGCGTCCTACACTACGTTTGCTGAGTCGCGGTCTCCACTCACACGTCCACGAACACGTTTACCCCACCGGTGGTCGGTTCTTGGCGAGAAATGGCCGGCCCACTTAGCATAGACTTTAGGAAACTATTAACTAAGTTATGTAACCTACTTATAAATAATAATAAAAAGTATTTGATATAAAAAAATACTGCTGTACAATCCACTCAGCATCATCTAGCGACAAGCTAAGCAGAGCCGAGGCGGGATCGAACCCGCAACCTCCTGGTCGCGGCAGACCTTCGCTTATCGTGGCGGGTCGTCCATCAACTATAATTAATATTATACATAGGTTTGAAAATATAAATCATATATTACAGCTACGGAGAATAAATATTAAAGACAAAATCGAAAGTCAAATAAACGTCTTACTTCCATTTAAACAAATTCTATTAAATAATTTCCATTTAAAAACACCTACAAAATAAAACCTCATTAAAAATCTTGATACATTATAATTTGACAGCTAAATCTATGAAATAAAACAAAAAATATGGTCTATTAAACTCTGGGCGGTAAATAAAACAAATCCAGCTTTATCAGAATCTATAAAATTAATATGTTCGTTCGTTCGTAATTGTTTTTGAGTTCCTACACCTGCCTCGCGACCGGACTTTGTGGTTTTGATACTTCTGAAAAAAAAAAAAGATAAACAATTGTTTCCAACCAATTTCCATAATTTAAGCTCAAGCTATCGTTATCTTTATTAAAATTGATTGTTGACCTGACAGACTATATTATTATGTTATTTCATTTTAAAATATTTCAATTTAGTAAGTGCCGGCGGGTGTACGAGTATTACGCTTAATCAATGAAATAGCATGAGTAATATTCAAACAATATTCTATTCGATAAATGTCTTCAGATCTAGAGTCTTAACTATTTTCTTTCGGAAGAATAATTCGGTACGTTATTATAATTATATATTAATTATTTATATAGTATATATATTACTGTTTAAGTATAATATAAGTAGCTTAGTATCATATGAGTAGTATATTTTATTATCTCTATTATATAGCACTACCTACCAAACTGTTGTCCACACTACCCAAAGGTTAGCAGGTAGAGCCTATGTACAACTTTTTGTGCAATAAATTATATTCTATTCTATTCTATAAACAATGGACCAATTCTTCATAGTCAAATCGGAAGCCTATAAATGAACGAAATTAGCGATTGTCATGCATTTTTGACAAGTTAAAAAAAAACTAGCCCATTCGCAAGGGGGAAATTTAAGAAGCATTGATTTGAACTAGGCAACTTTGATGCCGACAGATTACAGTAAAACACAAAACACTCGCGGGTTTTATGGAAATAAATCATTTATTATTTGAAGTTAAAACTTGGAGTGTGTAGGTCAGGACTTCTTTAAGCAATGGTGACCAAAAACAAAAAAAACCTTTTTAAAGCTACTTTGGCTAGCACATAAAAATTACTCCACAAATGTTCAAGTATCAAAACATCTCAGTCCTCGCAAGACGCAAGCAGTGCCCAGGTGTGTTATAAAGACGTATTTCTTGTCCCAAGCCGGCGCGGTCGGTGCAGCTATGCCTTTGTTAGATAGGGATGGGACATATATTTATCGATAAATAAATAAAGTTACTTATAAAATAACTTCGCATAATATATACATACATGGTTTGATGGATGCTTTGCGAATTACGCAGAACAAGACTTCAAGGAATAGCATAAATGAGAGGATAAATTGAATGCAGACGATTAATTAAAAAAAAGGTTATTTGATATTGTACCTATTGAGAACAGTAAAATAAATTCAGATAAATACGGAATTCAATGAAAATCCGAAACTAATTAGACAGTATTTAATTTTCGAATAAAAAAAGAGAAGATTCTATGTTGGGCAGTTCGTATGTTTTTATGTAAATTCGCCGATTTCAGTTAACTGATTTTGGTATTTCTTTTGATTTTGTGTAGAGAAAGATCCCGAGGTGTTCGCAAATTATAATCCCAAGAGATTTACTAGGTATGTGTTGTAGGACAAACAGTTAATCACTCGGGAATATTTACAAAATCAGTGTAAGTAAACAGTGTAAAAGTGTAAGTAACAGTGTAGTGTAGTCATGTTAAATATAATAATAATAAAATAATAAAATCATTTATTTCAGACCATAGAAAAGTAACAGATCTTATAATATATAATATACCGTTATTAATGATTTTTGTGTTATTAACCATGTTAGTAGTTTTATAGTGTAAGTAAATAAAAAACAATGAGAAATTTTGTTTTAGTTTTTATTAAAAAAAATCAATTATGCACCTATCTCACAAACGATTCATTCAACAAACTCTCAAGCAATTCGTTAACAATTCTCCATTATTATCAAATACAAATATGTACAAATCATTTATCGATAACTCCAAGTTAGAGGTCAGAAAATCGTGGTAAAATGTTATTTATTGATTTAAATAGTAATAATATTAATAATTGAAATAAAGTTAGGTAATAATAAGTAAAATCTACGGCATAATGATAAAAAGTATTTATATCGACATCGAATCCCATCCCTAAACCAGGCATCTATCAAAATATGACAAATATTGTTTTTACTGTTATCCTGCGGCTGGTCTCGAGATTTTAAACATATTTTCCGCTACTGCATATTTATGCAAATATTTCGCTGTGGTATTCAGAGATGAAAGCGTTTTCGATCAACCCTTGTACAGTGGCTCCATCTACCGCCGATAAGCTGAAATAGTTGTGATTTAACTTTTTATGATTTAATGTTTAGTGAAAACAAGAAAAACATGGCGTAGGATTCTTATTAAAGCGAGAACTGAAACATAAAATCATAGAAATAATAGGCACAAGTATCCTCACGAAGAGAAATGGTCCATAGTACAGATTTACTCACCAACAGAAAAGTCAAGCCACACCGACATTGAATCATTCGACACTAAGCTGAACAACGTCATTTAAGAAAACACCACTTTGACTGTGATTTTTTTTCGACGACTGCGATCTTTTTTTTAACCTAAAAAATTCGTGCTGCCACTCTACACAGCGGTTGTGTTGCGCCGCACATGCTGTATTTTCTCAGCCGCTGCGCTAGTGTGGATTTACGCATATTTGTCACTTGTAGAAAACACATACCGTGTGATTTCAGCAGTCAAAGTGTTAAATCAACCTTTGAAACACCTTGTAGTCATGGGGGAGTTCATGCTCAAATCGGAACTAGGAGACAGGGTGAAGAAATAATATTAGTGGAAGGGGTTGGGGGAGGCCTTTGCCAAAAGAGGGCAAATAGAAAACTTAGATATAATTTTAGCAATAGTATTTAAGTAAAACCATGTATATACTCGTAGTATTTTCTGAATAAAAGATTTAAAATGAAAGAAAATTAATGAAAATAACACAAACAATGGTAACTATTCCGTTTAATGACTTTAGTGATAAAATTCGTAGGTTCGTTTGTTGAAAAATTGTTTCGCTTTATGGTTCGCTTCGTTTAAAAAAATAAAGCGTTTTAGCCCGAGTCTTGGTTTTTGTGCCTCATTCTATCAAGGCTATAAGAAGGTTGGGAATTATTCAAAGGTTTGGGACCTTTTTTGCTCTGCGTTAAAATGGACTATAGACATGCACTGGCTCAATTGGAGACCTATGGTTTTAACTAGCTAGTCTTTCTCATTTCTTTACTTTTGAATAGCATATAAAGATTGAAGCGTTGAATATCTATTAAATTTCCTATTGCATCTACTTAGTATTATTTATTTTACTTATAACTAAATCAATAAACAAATTTAATCTTCAATATCCTTGTAAGACTAGATGTGGTCCAATCTAAATACATCAGATTTGACCACATCTAGTTTTACAAGTGAGTGTGTATATGAATTTCGTCGGACCATCCCATAAATAAATCAATTACCATGGTGTAAAAAAAAGTTATAAATACGTTTCCATAAAGTCGCGGGCAGAAATTAGTTAGGAATTTATTAATAATAATAATCGTTTATTTTCAGATAACACAGATCCATAATCGGATTAATTTATATCTAAGTCTTAGGTCTAAGTTAGTTAGGTATAATAGAGGTAGGTAAAAATAAATAAATAATGCTGGACAACAATTCACACAGCATTATCTAGCTAGCCCCATGGTAAGCAGAGCTTGTGTTATGGGTACTAGATAACTGATATACATAATACATTACATAGATAGATATTTTTTATTATACATAGAAAACGACCAGAACACCCGAAACAAATATCTGTAGATCGTACACACATTTGTTCCGAGGCGGGAATCGAACCCGCAACCTCCTGTGTTGCAGGCGGACCTTCGCCCACCGCGCCACATCGGTCGTCGAGGTGTAGTTATTTAGTTAGTACAGCAATGCAGTGTCCGTATAGCGGGCCATCAATCTTGTCCGCGAATGTTTTTGGTGCTCCCACGGACTCTGCTCAGCAGTAAGGCTGCCTTTTTCCTCATGCTGGCGGCGAACCCGTCTGTGCGCGCCTCGACGAACATGCCGGACGCGCTGCAGAACCAGAACCGTAAAATTAAAAGAAAATTAACCAATGAATGAATGTACACTTAATTGCACTAAAAAAATAACAAAATAAAACCCTTATAATCTAGATATCAACAAAAAGTACAATAGGCGGCCTTATCGCTGATAGCGATTTCTCCCAGTATTTTTTGCCATTTTTACCAATGAAGGGTGAAAATAGTACGAGTGATTCACTCACGAATAAATCTGTATGGACCAGTAGAAACGTTAAGCAAATAAATAATAGGAACTCAATAATCCGTATTGCAACTGCATTTCCTATTGTCATTCTTATGTTGGTAACACTGCATCCGATTTCCTTTAAATTATTGCAGGTGTTTCCTGCTAACTATTATTGGTGGTTCTACATTATGGATGGTTTCTACATATCGATTAGGGTGTTGAATTAATTAACCTTTGCTACCTCCTCAGTTTCGCACATTTGTGAAGATTACTTACGATTGAGCTGCATAGGATCTTTAGATTTTTTTTTAGCTGAAGTGTCAGTGGGCCGTCCTATCGCGTATATCGCGAAGAACCGATGGCCGTTGGGATAAACGTGTTCTTGAGTGGAGACCACGACTCGGTAAACGTAGTGTAGGACGCCCTCCGGCCAGGTGGGATGACGACCTGCGAAAGACTGCAGTTAGATGCTGGATGCGGCAAGCTGAAGACAGGGCGCTATGGCGCTCAATGGGGGAGGCCTATGTCCCAAAATAAGCAGAGCTTGTGATTATAGGGACTCAAAAGTTCAGACTTGACAATGACAGATGACGAAAATAGGCTGTTTTTTCCTGGAAAAATGCTCAATACTCAATACTCAATGGTTTATTGCTTACATGTGTACAAAAGTTCTTAAAAAATATATATAAGTCCGACATGCATCCTGCAAGGGAAGCCGCGGGCAGAATCTAGTATTTTAATAAATTGATATTTGAACCGCCATACTTTTCCTTTGTTCTTGAAAATACGCTTGATTTGAATAAGAATGAGATTTTAAATTAATAATTTGAGGTTAGAATTAAGATATGCGTGAAAATAAATCAAACATGGCGTCTTGCCATTTCCTTCTTCAATTAATAAACCAATTGTCTATCCGTCTGTCTGTCAGACTAATTGTTTTCCCTCCATAACTAATTTGGCAATTTTAATATTTCAATTATAATTTTATTTGAGTTACCTGCTAGGGGCTGAATTCATTAATTTCATTAAATGGCTTAATTGGTGTATATTAATTAAAATGCGAGTGCCTTATAAGGATATTATTAATGAGTTGACTGAAGTGGCTGTCACTGAAACGTAGGCTCCTCTTGAACCTGTAAGGGTCGGTACATATCCGACGGAAAATGCGTCGAGCTTATCATCGGTCGCGTCTATTCGGTCAAATTAGACCTGCCACATTACGCGTCTAGTCAGTTCGAACGGCCTGCACGCAAATGATCTCCGCCGATGTTACGTCTAGTCTGAATGCATGAATCAAAACACGTAGCGCGATACGTTATGTCGACCGAAAATGCGTTGACGGAAACGGAACAGACGCTATACGGTCGACGTACAAACGCATCATTGGTTCAGTGTGAAAGGTTGAATGTTTTATTAGATACTAGCTGCGCCCCGCGGTTTCACCCGCGTGGTGATAGTACTTACACGTAACTTTCTTAAAGGGCCTCTGTGCTGTTGGCTTCGGCCCCACGCAAGCCTTCCAAAGGACCGGGTCACTTTATGGCCCGAGATCATGGTAAATGAAAGACATAATAATACAAAAATGTAATTAGCCGTGAATCACGTTGAATATTATTCACTCAACGAGGATGTGTAACTAACGTGATCACGTAAAACTCACGTCAAAGCGGCGGTAATTGTATTTTCTTAGCGTACCTAGACTTTGGACAGGTTCATGCTAGAATACAGAAGTCAGTTAATTATTTTTATAATGGACTAGCGGACCTTCCCAGCTTCGCACGGTATTAGTTCGGATCCCTAACATTTTGAAAATATAATATAGCCTATGTTCACCGCGGATAGTGTAGCTTCCCAACGTTGAAAAATTTTTCAAATCGGTCCAGTAGTTTCGGAGCCTATTCATTGCAAACTAACAAAAAATCAAACATTTCCTCTTTATAATATTAGTATAGAAATACATACGTGATCAAATTGTGCCATTTATTTAAGGTATCTACGATAGGTAGATAATGCATTTATATGATACTGCAGCACATTTTATAAAGGAAACACTAGTAATGGTAAACAATAAGTAAAAGTATACAAAAATTAAAAAGTAGCGATTTGAAAATTGTGTGTCTGCTGCAGCCTGTCAAAAAGGTAAATAGCTCAGCGAAAAGCTTTGTTCTAAGAGCAAAACACTGATTTTCGAACACGGTTATCGCACGTGACCTACAAACACCCTCAGTAGAAGAGTTCGTGGTGAAGCTGGCGCGCAGGATGTACGACCGTGCGGACAATTCCCGCCACGCTCACCTCAACGGACTCGCTCCCCTACACGCGAGGCCGCCAGATACAAGTCCTTCCTGGCGACCACTTCCCTGGGAACTGCTGGAACACCACGATGATGTCCAAACGCAAGAAGACCATCGCAGCCAATCGGCTGCTGAACAGCAATTGAGAGGCCGGCAGGACTCTCATTGCTGTAACTCAAGACTCGAGTGACGTCTCGCTCGACGTTGAAGCTAGAAGAAAGAACCTTAGTTCGATTCTAACCGCATTTCGCTCGAAAGACGAACTGTTGAAGACCATTGATGACTGATTTTCGGTATTACCCCTTGAGGCGACCAGAAGAACGAAACACTGACATGATAACGATGTGTGGTTGCGTTATATTTTGAATTTCAATCTTTTTGAATACGATAAAGTGATATTAATTATATCACGTAATATAATTAATATCAGTTCATGACCACAGAGCCATGTTATTAGGGAGAAGTTAGCCGCAGAACGAGTTTTGCTCCGGCCGGATTTTGCAACAAATGTTGCTGGGACGTTCAACCGGAAAATTTTCTCGTCACAAATGTTGCTGGGACGTTAGAGTGGATAATACGCTGTGAGTTAAAAATAAACGTGGTCTTTTGATGTGTTTGATTACTCTTACTATCGTCTACACGATATTAAAATTAGCTATCAAAAGTATTATAAATATTATTGCATACTAGTTTCTGCCCGGAGCTTCGCAGGCTTTGTTTCTATGGAAAACGTTTTAAGGTCATTTCTGGCCCATGGGAACTGATTTATGGGATAGATAAGATAGCCTGTGATTTATTCCAAGCCTATAATCTACCTGTATGCAAAATTTATGCCCGATCCGTTCAGTACTTTTGGCTTGAAGAAGTAAAAAACATCCATCCATGCATCTAAACATACAAAACTCTAAATCAACACTGTTTAGAATTCGGCAAAATTAATAAATTAACCAATCGCGTCGCGTTAAAAAATAATTCACGCATGTAAGCAACCGTTATTAAATTCACAACATAAAATGCTGTACCTTTACATGATGAATGATTACTCAAACAAGGGAAATGGGAAATTAAATCACGCCCTTATAAACACTCGGTAAAATAATCATGATTTTGTGAATTTTCTAAATTATTCATTATGACATGAAGCCGTCCCCTAGGTGGACTGCCGAGTGGCGCGAGTGTGAGCGAGGCACGTGTTTTCGGTAGAAACGGTTTAACAGTAAAATTAATTAAATACGCGCACGTCATCGACCCAGTGCCAATGATACGATTCTTTAAGTTTTATAATGTTAGTATCTTAGCTAAATAACGTAAATAATACCTGCGTTTGTGTTTTAATAATTATTTATTTTATTTGTACTTTCTCATTAGATATTTTCTGAACGTATAACGTTAAGAAATATATATATAACGTTCTCTAGCAATAAGTTTTCTTCACGAGTGTGCATGCGCAAAAGTTCGCAGAGCCTATGTTCAGACCTGCCAAGATAAATTCCTTTAGTCCCATCTCGTAGCCAGATTTGGTATCTAGCTACGAAATGGGAGAAATAATCCCGATTCGAAGCTGGCTACCAAACAGGAATTCTTAAGTCCCACCTCGTAGCCAGGTTTGGTAGCTGGCTTCCAAATGGGAGAAATAATCTCGATTCGAAGCTGGCTACGAGATGGGACTAAAGGGATAAATTGTCCTTACTGTATCATATGGACCCCTGTTAAGTTATTATGTATTTGTATATATTTATACTTATGTATAGCTATGTATATCAGTAGGTATTTTATGTATGTCCCTATTAAATATTTTTCTGTATTACACGCCACCATCTATACTTGTCCTAGCACTTCATGTCCATCCAAAGGTTGCCTGGCAGAGATCGCTCTTAGCGATAAGGCCGACCATTGTACAGCCTATTTTGTATTTGTTTTTCTTTTCCTGTCTTGTGTATCTATTCGAGTATTTGGTGTGCAATAAAGAGTTATTGTATTGTATTGTATTGTCTTGTGATGCCTTGAAATAAATTATATTATTGTTACCTTATTTAATCATTTCTGATCATAAGCTATGTAAATGACGTTAATGTTAATAATCAACAGCTGGAAACTTACACCGCGTCTCTCACAAAACAAGGTGATATTCACACGTAAGATTAAGTCTTGAAGATGAAGTTTTGTGACGAAACCTACCGTCACAAAACGAAACACAAAAAAAGAACTCTAAATTGAGATGAAAGTTTCTTATATAAGTCTGTCCATCCATACCATCATCGTCATCATTGACGGCTGCATGAAGTTAGTTGAAGTGAAAAATGCTAAAACAAAGGATTTTCTCATCGCAGTCGCTAACTTCCAGCCCGCTCGGCAGTCACCCCTAAACGCACGGAAATATGATTGAGTTCCATTTCTGAATGTCTAATGAACTCCGCTCATTTGTCACCCGTCCCGCTCTCATGTGGGACTGAGCGTGAGTGCGAGCGAGATACGTGTATCCTTTGTCTGGTGTATTTATACCAGATTTCGAAGTAAGACTAGAAATATTATTTAAAAAGTAAAGTTATTAAAATTAATTGTGTCCCTGTGACAATAAGGAGGCGA
This sequence comes from Eupithecia dodoneata, assembly GCA_947044415.1. Classification (NCBI taxonomy): domain Eukaryota; kingdom Metazoa; phylum Arthropoda; class Insecta; order Lepidoptera; family Geometridae; genus Eupithecia; species Eupithecia dodoneata. The sequence continues at coordinate 3,140,343 of OX345683.1, read as the reverse complement.
CAATTTATTGACTTTAAGAAATTAAAGTACAAAAATAGTTCGAACCGACTGTAATCAATTAATCATGAAATGGCATAGACCTTGCATCGGTTGACATGACACTATTACAGCCTTATGGGGGTGTAAGGTGGACTCCAACATCTCGTCTCCCAACCTAACCTGCACGTGGTACACGCTGCTAGATAACGAACTAGGCTCTGGTGGAAATATCAAACAATCTTCATAATTTGATAACTAAGAAAATTTATGATTATTATCCATTACTTGACACTGGCAGAAAAGTGTCCAACCAGACACAGTTGCCATTAACAAAGAATCATCATCATCACAGCCCTTCGAGAATTCACAGCCTTATTCTCCTGCGAGATCCTTGCTCGGTGGTTTTTCTTGGAAAACGCCTCATTAGATAACATAAATTTTTTATTTGATTAAAAACTAGCTGCGCCCTGCGGCTACGCCCGCGTGGAAATCTGTGTCAAATGGTTTATAAACTCTAGGATCTATCCCTGGTATCTGTTATGTTGTTTCTAAAGAAATGTTAAAAGGTTATTTCTAACACTCATAACTTTTTAACGTTTCTTTAGAAACAACGCGCTATGCCTCGGGCTTTCTTTTAATAAAGGTAGGCAACCAAAGCTCGCTAGGGTCGAAGGATCAAGGAATGCGCCAGAGGAACGTTTCCTGAATTCGCCATGAGCGCAACGCACACCTGGCTGACAAACAAAGCGAGGCGGACAATGTCGGATGTTATATTTATAGCGGATATAAGGAAGAGGCGGAAGCGATTACTGTTTTTCTAACCGACTTCAAAATAATTATTAAAACTAAGTTTTATACTTATTTTGATTATTTGGGAAGCGCGCCGCGGCTTCGCCCACGTGGCAATTTCTGCGCAATTTGACCGTATTTTCTCACCGTTTAAACCTTCCCTGGACTACGACAAACATTTCAAAACCAAAATCAGCTAAATCGGCCCAGCCGTTCTTGAGTTTTAGCGAGACAAACGAACAGCAATAGATTTTTATTATAGATTTGAAGTCGGTTTATAGTATTTTTTTTAAACATGCCAAATTATATTCTGGTTATTCTAAGTACAAATTTTAAGTTTCCTCAACAGCCTGCATTGGTCAACTGCTGGACGCAGGAATCCCCCTCATAAGCGCCTTATTGGCTTTTATCTCATGTGGGTAATGCCCATAATACGCACGCGCTGGCTGTGCATGCGTTGGGGATAATTATAAGTACTATTTAACGTGTATTTATCGCGTTTTTTTACCTATTTTTCCCGACGTTTCAACAGACAATACGCACACTGTCAAAAAAAAAATATACATATAGGATAAACCAAAAGCAGCCTAAAAAACTGAGAAGAAGGGGAAAAAAAAGAGATTCCCACTAAGAGCTCGTTCCCACTATGTCGTCTGTCGGATTCCGATTTTAATCGGTTGTTGGCGCCTCTGTTCACACTGGTCGGCTGTCGGCCACGACCGCAGCTGGTGCCATTAAACGACAATCAAAAAGAGGCTTCTGTACACGATGGACGTCGACGAAGCTTTTGTTGTGATGTATTATTTGTGGAGGAAACTAAAGACAGCTAAAAATAGAAGATATTGGGTGCACCCAATTCTGAGGGAAAGATTTACCTTAAAACACAACAACAGTGCTTGCGCACCAAAATGTGTATGCGCGATGCGAGCGGCAACGACGCGCGGGCGGCACAGGGGCCCGCGCGGGGGTGCGGCGCGGGCGGGGTCGGCCTGACATCCGACAAATGTGAACAGCGCCATTTGTGATCATATGCGAGCGTTGATCCGACACGTTTATATTTCGAACGGGAGGGCTGACAAAACACACGATAATTTTTGTCGGATCCGACACAAAATCGTTGTCGCACAAGTGTGAATAGCTTCATATAAAATGTTCTGCCGCTACGACACACGATAAAAAATCGTCCCGACAGACGACATAGTGGGAACGAGCTCTTACCCAAGGACCGAGGGGTCGTCACCCCTCGAGTTGATGCCGGGGTACTGAGGCCAAGCCTCGAGGGCCCTCTCTGTGCCTCCACCAGGACCGGAAAGAAAATCTAGAGTACACACACTGTGTGATCACGGGAAGATACCATCATGATGATTTTTTTTAAAATTTTTGATTAGATTTTGTTTGACATAATCAATAATATTCACGTTAACCCTAAAACAGTCAGAATCTCACTACATAGTATTTACTCGTAGGTACCCATTCAGTTTATAACTTGCACCACACATCCTGCCCATTGAATTCTTCAATTGTAAATGGATTCAAATAAAAGAACAATAAGTAGAGCTTAGTCTAGACCTACTAATTATACCTAGCTATTGTTTTAACCCTTAATATAGGTCTTGCTTCAGCGACCCTTTTGACAACGAAATTTAGTTTTTATTATTGTTAGATCGAATAATGGCTTCTCTAATAGATTTCTTTTATTCTCTTTATTTAGAAATCGCAGAGAAAATGGCCGGCTATATTTTTATTGGTTATATAAATACCTAATGCTGGATGTTTTTATTATAGGCGGGTTATGTTTTTCTAGTGTTTCTATGTATTTATGCGTTGCTTGCGGGATCTATTCCCGCCTTGAAACGAATATTTGTACGATCTGCAAATATTTATTCCGGGTGTTCTGGGTATATTTATGTACTTATAATAAAATAGGTAATGTATATCTATATAATGTATTGTATTATGTATATCAGTCATAGACTCAGTGAGTATGAGTACTAGATGACTATAACACAAATTCTGCTTAGCTTGAGGCTAGATGATGCTGTGTGTTTTTTATTATTATTATTATATTAGCCCGGAGTGTCCCACTGCAGAGCAAAGGCCTCCCTCCCCTTCTTCCACTCATCTCGGTCCTCAGCAAGGAGAATCCACTCTTTGTTGTATAGGTCGAGCTCATCCCGCCATCTCCGCCTAGGCCTTCCACGTGGCCGTCGTCCGTCCGGGACCCAATCAGTAGCGATCTTCGCCCACTGCTGGTCTGACATACGCCACACATGTCCAGCCTAGTCCCACTTGAGTGTGGATTGTCCCACTTGCTGTTACAGGAGCCCACAGTCTGCCTGCATTTAAATATAAACTCAAACGCTGGCTTATTGAGCAAACTTTCTACAGCTACGACGAATTCGTAGTTAGTGTTAAGTTATAATTTATTATCATGAAATAATAGTTTAATCTATTTAGCTATGATATTATTAATTTGAATTAATTAATTAAATACTCTTAGGTACCAACATAATTGAAGTATTCCCGTTTGAGCACCTATTTTTTGAGCACCTATGCATTGAGCACCAAAGGTATTCCCATTTGAGCACCAATCAATAGGTAAGTACCTATAAAAACATGACATGTAATTATTATTATGAATAAATGACTATTATGATTGTCCAGCATTATTAATTTATTTATCTGATACTCTCAATAATTATATAGATACTACGCAAGGGTATGGATCAGAAATCAATTACTTTTTTTTATTTCACAAAAAAAGCTCATAGACGGAGTCAAGTTAAAAACAACAGATTATCAAATAAGAAATAAACTCCGAAACGCCGGCACGTAGCTATAGTAGGTATAGACGGTGGCGTATTATATAGACTAATGTTATATAAAAATAGAGAAGTACTAAAAATTATAACGAATAGTAGAAATAAATTCAGTACTCGGTATGTCATAAAGTTTCAATGTTAAAACAATTTTGCGAATGGCGAATAGTTTTTCCATGTTAAACATTTTTTATAGTAAACAAGGATACATAAAAGTGGGCAGGGTGGAAGTTAGGTTGGAGTGCGTGGGGCAAATTGAGGGGCAGAGACGTGACCAGGAAGTGGGTAGAGAGATAAACAGATAAACATTTTATTCGTAATACATATGTCAAATTATACGTCACACTTTATAAATCATTATATTTCTAATATAAAAATAGAATATCTAATTATAATAAAAAAATTAAAATAAGATTATTCTACATTGCGCATAATTTAAAAACTCTAAAACATTAGAACGTCTTCTCTACGAGCCAGTTTTTTAGTTTTAGTTTGAAATTTTCTCAACTCTGTGCGTCCCTAACCTTGTCTGGGAGCTTATTGTAGGTAGCTGGTCCCATTACATGCGTCAACCTATAGAGATATAATAACGTGTCAGTTCATTCTAAAATTATTCTCCTTTTTTTGTATTTTTTACCATATCAACTAAAACATAACCTAACCAAGAAGTAGCCATATTTGAATAATAAGTTGATTGGTGTATCTGACAGAGAACCAAAGTTATCGACATAGCGCAAAAAATAACGATTTGAAGTGGCAGTAGGCCGGCCACATCTCACAAATAACCAACAACCGCTGGGGTAAACATGTTCTTTACACACTATGAGTGCTGAAATCACACGATGTGTGTTTTCTACAAGTGACTAATATGCGTAAATCCACACTAGCGCAGCGACTGAGAAAATACAGATCTTTGTGACTCAGCACAGCCGTAATATTTTTCGAACGAAACGCATGTGTGGCGCAACACAACCGCTGTGTAGAGCGGCAGCACGAATTTTTTAGGTTAAAAAAGAGATCGCAGTCGTCGAAAAAAAATTGCAGTCAAAGTGTTAAAAGACAAATAAAATATTAGAATCTGCTCTTTATATTAGATGCATTAACATAATTCTTAAGATTTCTTATACCCTTATTAGGTTATCCATTAGGCTTTATTATCAATAGCTTGCTAAGGGTTCTGGTGGACAGACATTGCAGTAGCCTGCAAAGGCACTGGATGTCAAGTCTAATGAACTAAACATAGGGCATAATATAAGGGTTCATCAAGGGCTAAACAAATTTATTATACAAATTAAATGTATTGTAACTGTTAACACTTTGACTGCGATTTTTTTTCGACGACTGCGATCTTTTTATTAACATAAAAAATTCGTGCTGCCGCTCTACACAGCGGTTGTGTTGCGCCGCACATGCGTTTCGTTCGAAAAATATTACGGCTGTGCTGAGTCACAAAGATCTGTTTTTTCTTAGCCGCTGCGCTAGTGTGGATTTACGCATATTAGTCACTTGTAGAAAACACATACCGTGTGATTTCAGCAGTCGAAGTGTTAATGTGACGAATGTAATTTGACCATGAATGTAATTTTAACTATACTAAACATAATATGGATGTAATTGTCTGAATCAATAAAGGAATTTAATTTAATTACATTTAGGTACCGTAAGACTTTTTGGAACAAATTTTCAACTAAAGTTACAATAACTTCGATTTACATAAGGTGACCACACATTTTGTATTTTAATGGATAAATCCCGATTTTGTCAGTTTCCGTCTTCTGTTATAAGTTTAATTTAGAAGAGTTCTGACAAAATAAAAATCTTTTTACTTTTTTTACTTTTTAAACGGGACTTATCCATTAACTCCCCCATCAACTCAAGTCCTGAGTCCGCCCCTGGCGCTTGCTCACACACGATAGCAGACCATAACGACGCATAAACCTTTATGTACGCTATACGTCACTCATATATCTCATATGCCATGACACAATACGTTTATAGTTAGTCGTTATTTTCCGGTAGTTTCAGTTTCACTACAATATAACCTACTTTGTGAGTAAGGGTATTAGTTTGTGTCGCGAATGTAAACTCGTTAGACTATCATCATCATCAGCCTATGTTAGTCCACTGCTGGACATAGGCCTCCCCCGATGAGCGACAAAGCGCCCTGTCTTCAGCTTGACGCATCCAGTATCTACCTGCAGTCTTTCGCAGGTCGTTAGGCGACCTGCTCGGAAAGCGTTAGACTATGTCGCCAGGCAATTAATCATTTATATATAATCACTAGCTGCGCCCCGCGGCTTCGCCCGCGTTGATATATAAATATTTTCTCACCGTTTAAACCTTCCCTGGACAAAGACAAACATTTCGATACCAAAATCAACAAATTTGGGCATGTGTCGCTAAAACTCCAGAACGGCTGGCCGTTCTCGAGTTTAAGCGAGACTAACGAATAGCAATAGATTTTTATATATAAGAAGATTATTACGGCTGCGATGGTATTATGTCGTCGTGGAGACGAGACACTGTCGTGCAGAAGACAGTGTCTCTAGAGAAACTTCTCAGAGAGACTTTCGGACATGAAATATGTATCCTAATACAGCGGGCTCATTGTATGTCAATTGTATGTAGCTGAGCCCGCTGTCCCGTCAAAATCGGAAAAGATGGGACGAGGTCGTATACCTGCACTCTATCACCAAACGTGCACTTTCAGAACACTGACAGTCTGGCGCCATCTATGTTCAGGGCACTATATTTAACTTTTATTTTAACAACTAGCGGATCATCCCGGCTTCGCACGGTTTTAGTATCGGTCCAGTAGTTTCGGAGCCTATTCAATACAAACAAACAAACAAAAAATCAAATCTTACCTCTTTATAATATTAGTATAGATATAGATATTCAAGGAGGAAATTGACAGCTAACTTAATGAGTAGACATGTCACTAAATACTGAAAGTCATTAAAAATTTCAACAAAAAGCGACAGAAAGTAAACTAAACAAAGTTACAGGACGACTAATGATGGTAAAATTATTATTATCTAAAAGTTTGTACACAGATACGAGTAGGTGGGAAATTCCTACTAATTTTGGTTTATTAGGATAAGAAAATAATCGAGAAGATGTACCAAAAAATACACAAGCTCTGCTTAGCTTGCGGCTAGATGATGCTGTGTGGATTGTCCAGCATATAGATATTCTTTTATTGCACACTTAAAACATAAAACAAACAAGATAAAAATACAAAATAAGTGACAATTTGGCGGTCTTATCGCTCAAGAGCGTTCTCTACCTGACAACCGTGCATGGATAAGATCGTTGGGCTGTGTGACATGGGGATCTGTGCGCATTATATTAATTTATGAATTTGTAAAATATTAAAGACAAATATTTATTTATTTATTTAATCTTGTATTCCAGGAGGCGGCTGCACCTTCCCCGCGAGCTGGACCGGCAGCTGGTTCCAATCCGGCACCCAGGGGCTCATCGCCATCAACTCTACGCATATACAGTCCAAGGGGGACTGCGCGGAGACTGACTCCAACGATAAATTCCTCTTACATGATAGGTCAGTTAAGTAAATTATCGACATAGCTCTATATGAGCAAGCTGAAGTGGCAGTGGGCCGGCCATATCTTGCGAAGAACTGACACCCGCTGGGGCAAATGTGTTCTTGAATGGAGACGCCCTCCGACCCACCTGGTCGGAGGGCGTCTCCACTCAAGAACACAACAAGGATGACGACCTGCGAAAGACTGCTGGTAGATGCTGGATGCGTCGAGTTGTAGACAGGGCGATGTAGCGCTTATTGGGGAAGCCTATGTCCAGCAGTGAACTAACATAGGCTGATGATGATAATGATAGGTGAGTGAGAGTTCATGAGGGAGGAAGAGAGATGGCGTGCTATATAATAGAGTGTGTTGCTTGAAGGCATAGGAGGAACCAGCTAGGCTGGGCCGCTGCCCAGCCTTGCGAAACTACGCTGTCTTCTCGTGATACATACCGCAATGCTGGAAAACGAAAGTTTTCAACCAGTGCGTCCTTTATGACCTACGGAGCTGAAACGTGGACTGGACACTCACGATAGGGCTGGTTCATCAGATCAAAGTCGCTCAGCGAGCTATGCAAAGAGCTATGCTCGGAGTTTCTCTGAAGGATAGGATTCGTAACGAATATATCCGACAGAGAACCAAAGTTATCGACATAGCTCTAAGAATTAGCAAGGTGAAGTGGCAGTGGGCCGGCCATATCTCGCGAAGAACCGACAACCACTGGGGCGAACGTATTCTAGAGTGAGTGGAGATTAGGCTAATAAAGTTTTTTTTTCTTTTATAGGAATGAAGACTGCTATAGATGTCTCGTCATTCACGAAAAACACAAATACGTGTTGCAGTACAAAGAAAGTGAGTTGAAAATTAATTTACTTACCTATTTCTGTCTCTTTCGCATGCCGCAAACTGTGGAATTATCTACAATAAAATAAATAAATATGTAGTGCTGGACTATTCACACAGATCATCTAGCCCCAAGCTAAGTAGAGCTTGTGTTATGGGTACCAGATAACTGATATACATAATACAATACATTACATAGATATTTTTATGATTAAACATAGAAACCAGAATACCCTGAACAAATATCTGCAGATCGAGCAAACATTGGTCTCGAGGCGGGAATCGAACCCGCAACCTCCGGCGTCGCAGGCGGACCTTCGCCCACCGCACCACAGAGGGTGTCAATCACATGCAAAACCATTGCAATTTAAGATAATATTCTGACGCATTCAATTATATGTCAGTCTGTAGATACGAGTATGCTAATCCGATGCTGAACATACGCAGAGAATGTCGAAGACTTGGGGGGAAGCCTTGCGTATGATAATATGATAACTAACACTAAACTAAACTACTTAACTAACACTGTGTCTTTTTTCTTAATTTCAGCTTACTGCTCAACGAAAGACTCCCTCTCGTCGATCTGCGAGCTGATAACAGGCGACGCTCCGCTGTACTCCATGTTCCGCAAGGAGCCCCGGCCTGTGCCGCAGCCATGTCCCTTCCACCCGCCGCCCTTCACCTTTGTATACAATCGGTTAGTGAGACTGTGACCGCTAGATCATCATCAGTCTATCTTAGTTCACTGCTGGACATATTCCTCCCCCCAATGAGCGCCACAGCGCCCTGTCTTCAGCTTGACCTGCAGTCTTTCACAGCCCATGAAAAACCTAACCCCCCATGAAAAGACCGCTAGATGGAGCTGGTAAATTACACGATTCACTCTGGAATCTTTAAATTCTACCGCAAGATGGCGTTAAACTAAAGGCTCGCCGTAGCTCTGCGCCTTGGTTCAACTTTGTTTACAATCGGTGAGTGACACTGTGCCGCTAGATGGAGCTGGTAAATAACGTGGGTAGATTCTGCGCGGTCCAAACCAGCTATCGAACATATTTTCTTGAGTGGCTAATTAATAAAAATTATGACGAAATAGAAAATTTAGTACAAAGGATGAGAATATAGGTGAATTAATGGTGATTTGTTTATTTTATACAAGCTGCACCACGCGGCTTCGCCCGCGTGGAAATCTATGAGTTAAATACTTTATAAACCTTCCTCTTTAATCACTACATCTATTTAATGACGACGGATGTGGCGCGGTGGGCGAAGGTCCGCCTTCGACGCAGGAGGTTGCGGGTTCGATTCCCGCCTCGGAACAATTGTGTGTACGATCTGCAGATATTTGTTCCGGGTGTTCTGTTCGTTTTCTATGTATAATAAAAAATATCTATCTATGTAATATATAGTCATATGTATATCTGTTATCTAGTACCCATAATACAAGCTCTGCTTACCATGGGGCTAGATAATGCTGTCTGAATTGTCCAGCATTATTTATTTATTTATATTTAAATAAACCGCATCGAAATCCGTTGCGTAGTTTTAATGATCTAAGTATACATAGGGATAGAGACAACAGCGGGAATCAACTTTGTTTTATACTATGTAGTGATTATATTTTTCTGTCCATTCCAGAGGGACTGGCGACTGCACCAACCCCCCGTCGAGGGCGGAGTCCTGTACGGACGACTCGCGGCTGCTGCTGCGCTACATGTCCTGTCCGGACGTGCCGGGGACTGAGAGTAACGGTAAATATACACTTCCATGCAGTAGTGCCGTGGCGATCCACGATTAAGAAAGAAATAAATTTATTTATTAGACACTAGCGGACCTTCCCGGCTTCGCACGGTTTAAGTACGGATCCCTAACTTTTTTGGAAATATAATATAGCCTATGTTCACCGGGGATAGTGTAGCTTCCCAACGGTAAAAGAATTTTTCAAATCGGTCCAGTAGTTTCGGAGCCTATTCATTACAAACAAACAAACAAAAAATCAAACCTTTCCTCGTTATAATATTAGTATAGAAGTATAGACAACAGATCACCATCCCGCTTACATAACACAAGCTCTGCTTAGCTTGTGACTAGATGATGCTGTGTGGATTGTCTAGTATTATTATTTATGTAAATGTATGTTTGTTTGTCCAGTGGAGGAGTTGGTGTGCCTGGCGACGTGGAAGGAAGGCTCCACGCGCTACCTCGTGGGGCAGATCTCGCAAGTCCAGCGCCGGAACGCACTCGCCTTCGACGAAGATACCTACAGGTAACTATTATAGGTAGAAAAATACGAAATATTTCCACTATAATAGTGGAATCATTCATTCATCAATTTTTCAAGAATTAATTTTTCATATCGGTCCAGCAGTTTCAGAGCCTATTCAATGCAAACAAACAAACAATCAAATCTTTCCTCTTTATAATATTAGTATAGAAAAGGTCTTATGTTTTTATTGCTATGGTTCAGCGAACCGATATAATGCCTTGGCCATTATGAGATGTCGCCATTGCAAAATGTGTTTGATTATATTCTTTAATGTAAATAATTTTTTTTTATTATTGTTTTCTTTCTTAGGGATACAGTAACACTAACAACAGACTAACTAGATAACAGTAACACTTAAAAATTAACTATAAACTTAAATAAACATATTTCTAGAAGTGAACCAGCCCCGTATGGTGATTATGTAGCTCGCGACTGGTTTGCGACAGGCGTAAATTAAGCAATCAGTGCTGTCAAACGTCAATTTTGTATTAGTTTGACACCAGCTACAACGTCAAAATTGGCGTTTGACAGCACTGATAGCTTAATTTACGCCTGTCGCAAACCGGTCGCGAGTTACATAATCACCATACGGGGCTGGTTCACTTCTAGAAATATGTTTATTTAAGTTTATAGTTAATTTTTAAGTGTTACTGTTATCTAGTTAGTCTGTTGTTAGTGTTACTGTATCCCTAAGAAAGAGCCGGCCGTTATCCTATATAATTTGTTTGTTTAATAAATTATTAACCTCATAAACCATTTTCTTTCTAGATGCTTCATCTACAAAGCCCAGCACAGTGACAAAACTATGACGTACACCATAGCCCAATCCGGCGACGCGACCTGTAACGGCGTGTCGTCGCCGACAGATGGCAGTCGCACTATGAAGCTGACCAATAGTAAGTAGTTCTATATATTGGTAATAAATGGCGCTTTGATAAAATTACAAGTAAACCACCCCATAAGTTGACACGATCTTTAGAGAAGCGACTTTCCTCTATGTATCTAAACAACACGCACAACTGGCTATACTATACCATCAAAACGCGGCCAAAACCGTACGAAGAATAAGTCAATCTGTATTTAAATAGCATTTACTTTACATTATTGACTGAGGTCAATTAAAACAACTAGCTTAGGCTTGTTTTTCTTAATTACCCAACACCAATAAGAACTAATAACTATGTCATTAGAAAGCATAATGATATAAAATGGTGTCCGAATCATCATTTTGTTATGATAGTCAATGCGCATAACTATCATAACTCTGCGAAACCTGCGAAAGACTGCAGGCAGATGCTGGATGCGACCAGCTGAAGACGCTTATATGCCTGCCATAATGAACGCTATGGCACTCATTATGGCGGGCATATGTCCAGCATTGGACTATTATAAGTTAATGATGATGACCACAACCCTGATCTTTCGACGGAACTAGAAAGCCACTAGGTACATAAAAATAATCAAGACGCACGAAAAGGTTCAGTAAACAAGGCTTCGCACGCGTTGTTTTTAATAATTTTACTTGAAGCGTAAATAAGGAAAATGTATTGATTTTTTGTTGCTTATTTCAGGTGACGACGAGCACAACCGCTGTCACTTCCCGAGCTGGATCGTGGATCATCACAAATGGTTCAGCCTGGACCATTCCCACCAGTACCATTTTACAACCAAGAACGCTACACTCAAGGTACATAGATAGAAAATACTTTATTGCACACATAAAATTACAACCAACAAGATAAAAAAAAAAATTAATAACAATTTTGAAGTAAAGTAAAAGTAAAACGATTTTATTTTGCGAGAACAAGACGAATAGTATACATTACTCCTTGTTAGGGTTAAGCTCGCCTATGTACATTATACTTTTTAGTTAAGTTATTTTAAAGTTTTTTGTGTACAATAAAGAATTACAGAATAAATTAACCTTAAATTAACAGAGAAACTGGCAACATCGGTCTCCACTCAGCATGTGCTATGTAGCAGATCATACGCTGGTCTTCCGTGGAGACCGTGGTGCGTAAGGAGTTTTAATACACGCATACAAACAAGGAACAAAACTAAAATGTAAATTAATCAACTCAAACTATGAAAACAATATCGTCAACGTAAAGGAATTTGTGATACTTTATTATTTATAGTTATACATATCATTACATATGTTATTATAATTTAGGGTTATGTTTAAGATTATTCATTGTACTTTAGTATTTAATTGAAATGCCAATATCAGTGATAGATATGTAATGCTGTAATGGTGAATAAATAGAATTTACTGAAAAATTACAAAAAAATGTGACAATTTGGCTGCCTTATCGCTCTTGAGCGATCTCTACTAGACCAGACAGATAAACTCTATTAAAATTATGTAGAATTCTAAAACCGAGTATAGTTAAAAAGTGTTTCTATTATGTAATTGTCTTAGTTAATAGTTTGTATAATTATATTACAGATAATGAACGAGGACGGTTCGTTCGAGGAGAAGCGGCTGGTCTGCCACTCCATCCTCGAGCAGAAAGATAAGAAGCACATCAAGCTGGTGGCGCACGTCACCAGAGGATGGTACGTTTAAAATACCCAGTCGAATTGAGAGTCCTATTTGAAGTCGGTTAAAAAGGAAGCCAGTCAAGAGCTTATATTTTGACGACATCAGTGGCGTAGCAGGCGAAGGGCTTCGGGACTAATGTTTTACCGATATGCAGATATCCGTTTCGGGAGAAGTTCCTGGATATAAAGTTTAACTATCCTCATGTGAGAATTGTTAATTAGGTTAGTGTAAACAATTAATAGAAGTAAATATAAGTTGTTGTTCGATCTGTAGGTAGCTATTACAGATTCATCATCATCATCAGCCTATAGCAGTCCACTGCTGGACATGGCCTCCCCCAATGAGCGCCACAGCGCCCTGTCTTCAGCTTGACGCATCCAGTATCTACCTGCAGTCTTTCGCAGGTCGTCATCCCACCTGGCCGGAGGGCGTCCTACACTACGTTTACACGTTATTACAGATTGTACAAATCCAGGGAAGAAAATAATAATAAATAAATAAATTTTATAAATTAACACTAAAAAGCTTATTAAAGGTTTTCACACACGGATGGATAATTTAAAAGATAAGAAGGCTAATCTTGTGACTTCTCCTGTTCCAGTGAATCCGGCCACGTCTGCCTGAAGTTCCACCACCGCGACGGGAACGTATTGGAACTGCAGCAAGGCAGCTCTCTGTGGGAGGCGCCGCAAGACGCCTGCTCGGAACCCGCGCGTAGCTACATCACACTTATCAGTAAGTTATAGCACCAACATCACACAATATATAGCAACTATATCAACTGCTCGGAACCGTCGCGTAGCTATATTATACTCATAAGTTATAGCAGTATCATCAGCATCAGCACACAATATATAGCCGCTATAGCACTGCTCGGAACCCGCGCAAAGCTACGGCAATACTGGTTGGCTTACTCTTAATGTACTTTAGAAATCGATAAGGTCTAGACAGCAGCGGGTTTTTTAATTACGAACTAAAGAAAATAAATGACTGTGTATGTTTGTTACAGCGACCGCCCTGTACCCCAACAGGTGTCCCGTGTTCGGAAGGTATTCTGTGATCGACTCGCTCGCCGATAGACGGACGAGGAGGCAGCATATAGGTTGGTATACTTAAAAATAATATTAATAAAAAGAGCTTTATTGTTCCAACACACTGATGTTAACGGATAGCGGGTATATCATAATATACCCGAAGATGATATCCATTAACATTGTTGTTGTGCACCCGAGGATGATGCCCGTAATGTGTGGGCTACACATTACGGGCTACACATTCCCCTTTAGATTAACTCTCTCAAAGGCCCTCTGTGCTGTTGGCTTCGGCCTCACGCAAGCCCACCAAAGGACCGGCCGGGTGATTATGTAACTCGCGACCGGTTGCGACAGGCGTAAATTAAGCAATCAGTGCTGTCAAACGTCAACTTTGTATTAGTTTGACACCAGCTACAACGTCAAAATTGGCGTTCGACAGCACTGATTGCTTAATTTACGCCTGTCGCAAACCGGTCACGAATTATATAATCACCATACGGGTCACTTTATGGAGATCAAGGAAATTTAATAAATAACTTTGCTAAATTACTTATATCCTAACTTATTTACTTAGGTAGTGTTAGGACCGCCTAGAGCGGTGAAAGCCTCCTTCAAGTTAGTTAGTTAGTTACTAATTCACCGTAACGCCGCTACGACGACGGTTCTCTTTCTGCACAGACTCTACTATAAAAGTCTCTTGACTTCTTTTATTATTTGTGACAGGTGACGGCACCGAAGGCGAGCAGACAGAAGCGGAGTGTGTGACCGGTGACGTGCAGAGCGTCAGCATCGGGTGCGGCGCCGCGCAGGACACGCTGGAGTTCAAGTCTTCATGCACCAGCACGGGTACGACAATTCTCATATTTTATACTAGCGGACCTTTCGCACAGTTTTAGTACGAATCCCTAACTTTTTTGAAATATAATATAGCCTATGTTCACCGGGGATAGTGTATCTTCCCAACGGTGAAAGAATTATTCATATCGGTCCAGTAGTTCCGGAGCCTATTCATTACAAACAAACAAACAAAAAATCAAACCTTTCCTCTTTATAATATTAGTAAAGATATGACTGCGATCACAAATACTATCTTGTTTAAATTAGTTTTATTTTTTAATTATTTTTCTATACATTATCTCTATTTATTACTATATCTTCACAAAGTCGTCAACCTACTTAGCTTCAGAATGTTAAATTTTTAAGCATCCTATCAGCGGAAACTTTTAATTAGCCGTCAGCAAACATGCGCTGGTCTATCCAGGCATGTTCTACATCTGCATCTAAATATTTGTAAACCTAGTTGTAAGTTTCTCCAAAATTTTGTAAATAAATAAATAGATGTCAGGTCGACGTAAAAAATCCGTCTCCGTAAATAAGAGCGCACTTGTAATGTGAGCTCTTATTTTGTTTAGTTCGATTGCAACACAGCCAACGTAAACACGTGTCACAATGCCGCAATGTGTATTCAAAAGTTGCAAATATATATAAAATATTATTTCTAAGTTTAAAGGTAAAAATTAATTCTACATTTACTTACCTCAAGTGCGTTCTTCTTTACGGAGACGGCTTTTAGCTTTGATTTGTATGTGACCTGAAATCTAGATAGTATTTGTGATCCCAGCTCATCTCATTCATGAAGGTGCAATTCGAAGATGGACCGCGCAGCCCGCAAACTGCAGCTGCAAGCGACACAACTTCATATTTCATATAATATTTTATAGCATCATTGTGTACATATAGGTCTTAGTATCTAGGTAATGTATAAGAAACACAATAGTACCCAAGCAGGGCGTGGCAATATGTACTGTGAATGGAAGTGAGCCGGGTTTCTAAAAAGCTCAGTTTAATAGATAAGAGAGAAAGAGAGAGCGGAAAAATTTAAATTCAATCACATAGTTTTATTTAAGTCAATAATATAAGTATTAAGTTTGTTTTTTTATACATATATAAAAAAACAAACTTAATACTTATATTATTGAATGATTTTTTAATGACAATTAATAAAATACATATATTTTATTAATTGTCATTAAAAAAATCATTTAAGTCATAATAGCATTTATTTATAAGATATTGTTTTACTTGTGTCTACACATCTCTATGAAATTGATTCCAAGCGCCGCAACACTGCGCGCAGCGACCTCAGACTGCAGCGCCAGTGGTGTCGCGAACCGTGCTTGGATATAGAAGCAACCGCAGGCAGCACTGCGGTCAACCGCAGCCGTTTGCCGCAATGTCGCCTGCAGTTGCAGTCTGCGGCCCATCTAGAACTTGTACCTAAAAACACTGATTTCATTTAAAATGTTATTTTGTTCCAGTCTACACCTGCCACGGCAGCTGGGTGGGCGGTACCCGCGGGTACGTGATCGCCAGCGCAGTGGCCCGCGCCTCCACCCACCCGCGGGCCATCTGCTTCGTCTACTCCTTGAGTACTAGGAATGGTGAGTCATACTTATTGCAAGCATCATCATCAGCCTATAGCAGTTCACTGTTGGACAGGCCTCCCCCTATGAGTGCCATAGCGCCCTCCCTTCAGCTTGACGCATCCGGGATCCTGCAGTCTTTCGCAGGTCTTCATCCCACAATGGTCGGAGGGTGTCCTTCACTACGTTTACCGAGTCTTGGTCAAGAACACGTTTACCCCAGCGGTTGTCGGTTCTTCGCGAGATATGGCCGGCCCAATAAGGAACTTTTTCTTCAAAATCACTACATATTTATTTATTCAAAACTGATTTATTTCTAGAAACCCGAGGAACGACTCAGCACCTGTCTTTAAGCGCCATCTCGCGGTCATGCGACAGAAACGTAGTTCCGGGCGTTACCGGCGACAGCGCTTATAATCTCACTCTAAACGGTAAGTGACACATAATAAACAGACTTCAAATTCCTTAATAATGAAAATCGGTATAAAACTAAGCTTAAAAAAGAAAACATCGAAATCGGTTGGCGTGATATTGTGGTATTCGTCCATTTGTCGCAAGACTTATATGGTTTTCTCATGGATGCCATTGTCAGAACTGGACCAAATTGAAATGGGGCCACACGGGGAGAACCAGCTTTCAAATTAAAAAAGAATCATCAAAATCATTAACCCTGACAAACAATGTCCAGCATTTTGCAAATTTATTTATTTTCATATTTTCAGGCACCTGTGAGCAGAGCAGCAAATACAACAGCCTAGCGGAGCGAGTCGCACCGGCCGCCGCCATGTTGATGACGTCACTGCTACTATGCGTCAGATGATAATATAGCCAATCAGAGACCAGTTGGTTTGAATTCACCAATCTAATTTGTAACAAGTTTATTTACATTTTTACTACAGTTAATATGGATACCGACGGAAGATTTTACTTACTCAGGCTTTTTAATATTTTTTTATAAGTAGCTGCGCCTTGCTGCTTCGCCCGCGTGGAAATTCCTGCGCAATTTTACCATATTTTCTCACTGTTTAAGCCTTCCCTGGACAATCATTTCAAAACCAAAATCAGCTAAATCGGCCCAGCTAAAGTTATAGCGAGAGAAACAAACAGTAATTGATTTTTATATAAATAAATTAGTCGTACCACACCGTACACTGAAAGATGGCGCTTTGAGTTCGGATCTATCAAATTAAAGTGGCATTGAGCGTGCATAGTTTGATATGACATCCCAGTGACAATTTCTATTTATCTGCGCCATCTATCGAGTTCTAAAGTAAATAAGGGAATTTTCTTATTTGGTAGATTTCATTGTATAAAATACTCTAAGAACATTTAATTTTAATTATTAAAGTTGTAGCTGTATTTACAAAAAAACTACCATCCACTCAATAATAACCTACAATTTCCGTACAAATAAAGTATGTATCCCAGTTACAAAGTGGTTGGTGAATTCAAATGAACTATTACTTATATACAAACCTATAAGTATTTTTTGTAACTCTAGAACGCCATGGCTCAAATAAGGGCGTTGTAAAAGCGAATATAAACTTTCGCTTAACTTAAACCTGGTTTAATTAGACCTAGACGCACTATGATAAAGTTAGAAAAACACGTACTTTTTGTGATAAAAGGGAATTGCAGTGACCATTGATTGTACTGTAAGGAAATTGCTTTTAGATCATATTTTGTATTTATATGTCAAGAATAATAATATTATGCAAGCGATTATTTTGTGACAAAACTAGCTAAATTCTTACCGAATCTTTTTTATTTTAAATCTATTTTTCTCTGAAATATCTACCATCTTTTTCCAAGATATTTTTGTATGTGGCAACTTTCGTCACAGAGTATATCAATAATCCATAGTATTGCAAGGTAGCTTAGGCTAGGTGGGAACTAAACAATGTCAAAAGAAACGAATAAAAGTGATCATTATGTACATAGGAAGATGGTATAGTATCGGTTGGCGAAACGATCGTTTGATAAAAGTTAATTGTAATTATTTTTTAAAACTAGGCAGACTTATGTTGGTTGGTGCAATTTTCATTTGAAATAGGGGGTTCCTATTCGTCACGTTATGACAGCAAGTACGTCGTCAAAATATAGAAAATATGTCATATATTACACATGAAGAAAAGAGGAATAACTTTTAACTTAAATCGACTTTGTTACTTAACGTTTGAAAATTGTGCCAGTATGACATTTGTAAAATATTTTATAATAAAATTATTTATAGAAAAAAACGCTTTTGAAGTATACATTTGTACTGTATGCTAATTATACAGATTTAAAATTAAGACTAAAATAAATTAGATAGACATAAATGTAGATGAATGCTCAGCATGGTTTTTTAATTGCATTTATTGAAGACGTCCAAACATAATTTCATTTTACTGTATAAAAGAGTTTCTGGCATCTAACACAGCGCAGCTTACTACATTATCGACATGAGAATATGTAGTTGTTTTAGTACCCAATTCATTGTTTACTATGTTTATAAACTTGTCAGTATCAGCCTATGCTGCAATTTTGCACTGGCAAGCTATTTTTAATCTTGTAAAATAGTTAAAATCGTAAAAGTCTTGACCAACTGTAGTTATATATAATTGCTCATACAAAAATAGTTCGAAAATTTTATTTGTGATATAAAATTACTTTAAGGAAATAAAATAATATGTAAATATTCACTAGAAAGAAGTTCCTGAGTCAAGTTTTTAGTTTGTGATACCATTTTCGGTTAGATTTTTAAGAAATCAGATGCTTGCCAACTCTAAATATTATTTAAACAAAATGTAGCCCAAAAAGACTATTTGTATATAAAACTAGCTGGATATAAATCATTATTTGTAAGTTTATGACAGAAAGTATAATTTTGACTTAATCGAGGATAATAATAGTTACTTTAGAAATTAATTTTACGCTTTAAAGCTGTTAAAGAATTATTATTTTCTAAAATTGGTCGCGACAAATCAAAGTCTTGGTTATACTCAGTAACTTGGAGGGTGATCGACCTTGACTAGAAATTTAAGATATTGCAAAATTGTTTTTATTTACAAAAATCATAGTTTTGAGGTATATTTCAGAAATTCCTAACAGGCCATATAAATTCCGAGTCAAGTAAATGTGTCACAATCAACTCTATTATTTGTCACAACATTATGACTTTTTTTGTCACACGTTTTAAGACTTAAATGTTAAAGTTTTCAGTATTTGTAATTTAAAGTGTTAAAAGTGCACGAAAGTTAAAGTAATTTCACTGTAGCATAAGGCAGCTTTTTGGGTTATTTTTATTATTTATTAATGTGTATTTTCACGTTGTGAATAAAGCACTTTTGTGTAAAAATATATTGTAATAATAATGTATTCAGCTTGTAAATATTTCATTCGTTTTTGGAAGTTGTAGAATCTTTTGTGCGACTATGTTCAGTGTTTTTTTTTTTATTTCAGCTTCAAAGGTTTTTGGTCACGCTACAAAATACGATTGTAACTATTAATATGTAAGCCTATTATTATATTTTGACTACTGAAAATATATTTGAAAAAAACATTTTTCGTGTTTATCGTCTTCTAGTCACCCACCGTGTCCCACATTCTTGGTTACTCAAAATACTTACAGTTTGTTTTCTAGAAATATCTACGTCTAGGTGGACCACTAAGCTGCATGCACAGACATCGCGCGCGACTGTTGAGACAGAGGAAAATAAAAATACAGCGAGGCATTTTCCAAGGGGATTCACTTAGCCCTCTCTGGTTCTGTCTAGCGCTAAATCCTTTATCCTACAGCTTGAATTCTACCAACTTGGGATACTCGCTTCGCTACGAAGATATCATATATATATATATGATTATAGTGACAGATAGACCGGGAAGAGTGCCAGTGGCGGCCTTAGGGGGTGGCGAACGGGGCAAATTTAAAAAAATACAGATTTTTGTAAGTATATTTTTTTATTTAAAACTTTTCAATTTGATCCTTAATTATTTATTAAGGTTTATAACATGACGGTAAATCAAATTAAAGTTAATTAACTAACTATTTCATTCATTCAAAACATACGATTTTTTTACCACTATCCACTGCGGTAACAAAAATCGTGGCTCGCTCCGCTCGCCGATATTACTCGTGTTTTGGGCATTTTGTTATTTTTCGTATCAGTTCTGCAAGAGCAACGGCACCTATTTTTCTACAGTCATTTTCTATCAATTCAATCACCACAACAAATGTAACAAATAAAACAAACAACAAATTTTTCGCGATTAGTTCCACAAGCCGATAGCAATTGTTCTAAAGAAAAAAGCGACCGCTTTAAAAAATAACACTTAATTCTAAAGAAAACCACAAAAATTTTGTGGTTCGCTCCGCTCGCCGGCAATTTCTTCTGTTTCTTGAGTAGCCAAGTGCTCACATTAGATAATTTTACCAAACACGAAAACTTGCAAAAATACTGTTTTATTTTCAGGGCTCGCTCCGCTCCTTTTTATTAATTTATTCGTAGGTGTTTGCCTACGAAAAATTTCGACGGCTTGCTCCGCTCGCCGTTTTATCTTTTATGTAATGGCATTTCTATTGTATCTCCAAAAATTCCGTCGTTTTTCGCGATTATTTCCACAAGCCGATAGCAATTGTTCCTTCTTAATATAGAAAAAAGCGAATCCCTGCTTACAAAAATAACGCAAAAATCTAACGAACAAAATTTTCGCGCAATGTCTTCTCTATCTTGTGTAGCCAAGTGCTCGCATTAAGTATTATTACTTAGTAATTATAAATGTATTATAATTTTTTTTATTGCTGGACAATTCATACAGCATTATCCAGCCCCATGGTAAGCAGAGCTTGTGTTATGGGTACTAAATAACTGATATACATAATACTATATATTACATATAGATATTTTTTATCATACATAGAAAACGACTAGAACACCCGGAACAAATATCTGCAGATCGTACACACAATTGTTCCGAGGCGGGAATCGAACCCGCAACCTCCTGCGTCGCAGGCGGACCTTCGCCCACCGCGCCACATCGGTCGTCTAAATAATAATTATTATGTGACTTGTAATATTCGTTGTTACCAATAAATCGATTATTCTGTTCAACACATGTGATTTCGGCAGCCTTTGACGCAAAATTTTTGTTTTCAACGTAACAATTCGTTCACCTAGAACTTTAACAGTGGTGCCATCTGGGGTACAGAATAAGAAAACACTTGTATTTTTATGAGTTTTTTTATTTTTCATTAAACAATATTTTCCTTAAGCAGTTACAGTAGTAGCAAGACTTAGTACGAGTTAATTTACAGTTAGGCTTCGGTCATACAAGCAAAACTTTACTTTTTATATTGACAAACTCATAATGCTTATGATAGGTTGGGAGGACAAAACTATGAGCAGTTTTAGACGAAACATTTGGAAATTGACAGAAATAAATTTATTTAGATAACTAGCGGACCTTCCCGGCTTCGCACGGTTTTAGTACGGATCCCTAACTTTTTGAAAATATAATATAGCCTATGTTCACCGGGGATAGTGTAGCTTCCCAACAACGGTGAAAGAATTTTTCAAATCGGTTTCGGAGCCTATTCATTACAAACAAACAAGAAAATCAAACCCTTTCCTCTTTATAATATTAGTATAGATTAAGGCAAACAAAATCTTGCTCGTTGACCAAAATAAGATTTACAGATTGAGTATTAAGTAATATACAGTTGACACGAACACAGTTAATGAGATTCAATATTACATTTAAACTCATATTACATATTTTATATGAGTTTATATGGTATCGATTTATATTTTAAATGGAGTACAAAAATTACTTTTTAAAATATATTCTCCGCGATAATCAGGCGTCCTTAAATTAATTATATGCATAATTACACTAATAAATAACAAATAAATGACCAAATATACAAAATATACAAACTTTAATCACAAAGCACATTTATGTAAAACTGTATCTATGGAAATAACTTTGGTAAATGATTGTTACGTATTCTTACAAAAACATTATAAAAAGCGTGGAACTATCTTATTTATAAATATTTTATGGACAATGATCCTACCTATTTCACTTAATTTTATTTAAACACACATAAATATTGTTTTATGTATGTAAATTATAGTTTTGTAATATTTTTATGAGTTACTAGCGGACCTTCCCGGCCGGCACGGTTATAGTACGGATCCCTAACTTTTTTGAAAATACAATATAGCCTATGTTCACCGGGGATTGTGTCGCTTCCCAACGGTGAAAGAATTTTTCAAGTCCAGAAGTTTCGGAGCCTATTCATTACAAACAAACAAAAAATCAAACCGTTCCTCTTTATAATATTAGTATAGATTAGTTAAAATGAACCCGTAATTATATGAAATGAGCCAATAGCGTAAGAACTATAACAATCATTACTTAAAACCTAATCTAGGAGTCCCGTTATACAATTGTTAAATATATACCTATACATTAACAATCCAGAAACAAGCCCAAAGACTTGAGGCTGTTAGTTTGACCGAAACCGCTGTACCGCGCCTGAGGTATGCGAGCGGTGAGACTGGGAGGAAGTATCGGCCGCTCCGATCCATCAGTCTGCCGTCAACGCTCACGGCGGTAGGTAGCCTTTTAGCGCTTTTTATCGTGGTACCACGCGAGCGAAGCCGCGGGCGAAAGCTAGTAATTTTTTTTTACTAGCTTTTTATAAAATAAACATCGTAAGATATATCCGACAATATCGATCTCATGTGTACTCTTGCTCTTTTCTCCTCGGCCCCCACCTCGCCGCACTTTCTTAAGGAGTGGTACAGCAGTTGCGGTCAAACTATATTATAAGACTTTGTAAATGAGATCAAAATGACATGATTATAGATGATCTGTTCAATATGACTAAATACAATTAACTCATATAAACTCATTTATTGAGAAATGTTATATGATATGTAACAACTCAGGTCCGACTAGTATTATGTATTGCGATTTTTAAAACATAACTTAAGTATCTACCTATGTATTTAAACAAATTACACAATACAAATACAACTAATCAAGGAATAGGCACATAAGGGTTTATAATTTATTGATGAAATATCTGAAATCAACTCTTATTTAAATAATAATGTTAAAATAATTAAACAATACCGCAAAATAATAACAAACTAGCGGACCTTCCCGGCTTCGCACGGTTTTAGTACGGATCCCTAACTTTTTTGAAAATCTTATATAGCCTATGTTCACAGGGGATATACACTATCCCCGGTGAACATAGGTGAACATAGGCTTCCCAATGGTGAAATATTTTTTCAAATCGGTCCAATAGTTTCGGAGCCTATTCATTACAAACAAACAAACAAAAAATCAAACCTTTCCTCTTTATAATATTAGTATAGATAAATAATATTATTCAACTACCTTTCTACATGCTACGACAGTGGCATTTTCGACTAGATTTTTTTCAAACATTAATATTGGTTTAGATTCACTAAAACACACGAATGATATAAATTCCCTAACTACAACATACAACAACTACAGCCCAAAACTCAAGAATTTACTAATCATTGCTACGATAAATTAAATGAGATCGCAAATTGCTAATTAAGTTTCTTGTTTGTATAGCGGTAGTGAATAGTTAGTCATTTAAAACGGGATTATTTAGATTCTTGAGATTTCCAATATTTCGGCACAAAGTCAAACTCATTTATTTCTTTAGGCTTACAAAATAAGTCAAAGTCACAGTTTCATGCGCCATGATCACGGAATAACTGAAGGCTCAAAAAATCAAATCATGGTAAATATCCCCTTTTAAATGACTTTAGTGTTAATAACATGACAGTTTCAGAAGTTTTATAGTGAATAGTTAGTCCGTAACGCCAACAAGTTGCTTTGCCGGAAGACCAGCGTTGGTTGCTAGCATGCTAGTCATCCAACTCATGCTGAGGCAAAGCCATTTTGTTACTGGACTTACACGCTTACACGTTTCTTCATAGTTTAAGTTTATTATGTACTGTGTAAGTCTTATAACAAACAAAAACTTAAACGCATAAAAATAACTCATCGGGCCAACTCTACTGCCATGCGTGCCGTAGGGTATTCAAGACCAAGTTCGGTCTAGCGAGCTATATTTGGGCACATGATAGAAAAATCCGTGATATCTAGGGTCGCCGTCATCGAAATCGATGAGGAAGGCCTCCTCATCGATTGATATAAAACAAACAAAATTCATTCATCAAATTAACAAAATTTTCAGACTATAAGTAACCGATGGTAATAATAAATAATATCACAAAAGAGACTTCAGTACGTGTGCGTTTTACCATGATATTTGAATATATACATTATTATGTATATGGTATGTTTGTTAACACTTCGACTGCGATCTTTTTTTAACCTAAGCCATTCGTGCTGCCGCTCTACACAGCGGTTGTGTTGCGCCGCACATGCGTTTCGTTCGAAAAATATTACGGCTGTGCTGAGTCACACAGATCTGTATTTTCTCAGCCGCTGCGCTAGTGTGGATTTACGCATATTAGTCACTTGTAGAAAACACATACGGTGTGATTTCAGCAATCGACGTGTTAACTAATGTGTCAAAATGCACATTCTATCATTGGGTCAACAATTGTTCAACAAGGAATTGTATTACAATGTTTTATATTTACATGGAAATGAAGTAGATGTATTTAGTTGTACTGTAATTGATAATTAAAAGTTTATTGTTTTTCTAGAGTTATTTTCGATTACATCCTTCGCAGTTAGAAATAAAATGGCCTTTTTTTGGTTTTACTACCAATTTTGATACTTTTTTTTTTGATAAACACATAAAAAAATTACCGTGAAGGTTTTTATATGACATTTTATTTCTTCGTTTGATCATTTCAAGCGTTAAGGGACCTAAGATAAACAACATAATGTTATTACAAAATTTGGATTATCTATCAAATAATATTGTGAAAAATAAATTTCTTCTTTAGTTTTTAGCTTATTGTTTTGAGAACGTGAAATTCTTGGATAATTTACACATTAATTTATATTTATTATAAAAAGTCCACTCTTTGAAAACATTTGCAATTAAAATATGCCAAAATGCGAACAATTCACCTATTCACGGTTTTGAATAAAAATATTTCTATTTAGTTTATTATTTGCAAAAATACAGCGATATTCAGCTTAAAACTAACGACATAATATGATACTTAAACATCAGAATTCATAAAAAACACTTTAAGAGTTAATAAATATTTTCAAACTTACGCGATCTGAACACATAATTATAAGTATTGATACAACGGGTATATATCGCGTTTATTTACTTTTTTCCCGACGTTTCAACAGGTTTACACTCTGTCGTGGTCACGGGATGAAGACTGGAGAGACGTCGGGAAAAAGGTAAATAAACGCGATAAATACCCGTTGTATCAATACTTTAAACCCCATCTTTAGTCATTACCTCGACTTCGATTCAAACTCTACTCAACCTCCAAATGCGTTTCGGTATGCTTGATCGTAAAAAAATCCTTCACTCGAAACAGCCTTCGAGAATTTTTTCATACGAGTGGAATAACGACCTGTCATCTCAAGGTACCTCGCTACCTACCTTGAATGCTCCTCGAAATAGTTTGTTGTTATTTACAATGGATTTTGGAGACTATCTCAATTACATTTACGACGATGAAACCTACAATTACCCATCGCGAAGGTATATAAGAGAGGTTGATATATAACCAAATTAACGACTAAGCATACCAAACTCGAGCATGTTTTGGAGTAATGCTCGAAACGCCCTTGAACAAGTTTGAGTGGAGAATTATTTGAGGTAATGACTAAAGATATGGGGGTAAGAGTTCCAAAAGCAGAGTAGAACTTATATTTTTTTATGGAAAGAAATGACTTGTGATTTTTAAATATGTATTTTTTAAAGTAATTCTTATAGTTTAAGTACCGTTTAAAGCCATAATATATTTAAAATAATTCAGTACATTATAGGGTTTTTTTTTATTTAAATGGCCGGTTTCCGATATTTTTTTTAAATATTATTTTTATTAATAAGCTAAATACAGCTAGGTATGTATATTCTTACATTTAGGGTTTCTCTAGTTAGGGCGTAATGTCAAAATCGAGTTTTTTTTTAAATTTATGTGTATAATGCATGTACACGAATACAATTTAGGTACTTTAGCGTTAAAGCCGAATTCGTGTCGAGAGCACGATAATCAAATTTGTAAAATGCAATTATTCGTGCATAAATTTGCCGAGGTGTCGATTTTTATAAATTTGGAAAAAATATGAAGCCTGCATTATACTGCGAATACTTTAATTTGGATTACCAACAATACCAGGCTTAGTTTTGGTATTGAGAAATTATTTTTTTAGTTTTCTGGAAACACAATGCTATTTAGATTTCAACCAACTTTGAAAAGAAATATTTATTAAATTGGAGTACTTTTAATTTTTTTACCATATTGTACTACTATACAGGGTCACCCGCATTCATAATTTACCTAGCAAAGAGTATTTTATCGAACAGTACATTCAAACTGAGTATATTTCCTCAGACATAACTTATTTCAACAATCTCTATATATATAAAAGAAAGTCGTGTTTGTTACAACACTTATAACTCGAGAACGGCTGAACAGATTTAGCTGAAAATTGGTGGAGAGGTAGCTTAGAACCAGGAGTCTAACATAGGATACTTTTTATCATTTAAACTATTTGACACATAGATTTCCACGGGGGCGGAGCCGCGGGGCGCAGCTAGTATAATATATTTACCATGATTTGATTTTTGAGTTATCCAATATTTCGGAACAGTTACATGCGCCATGATCACGGAGTAACTGAAGGCACTGTAAGTCTTTAGTGGTTAGGTAGTGGCAGCGTTCGTAGCAAAAGACAAAAAAATGAGGGTAGATCGGTATGTCTGCCCATAAAAACTCGCAGTGCCTTCAGTAACTCCGTGATCATGGCGCATGTAACTGTACCGAAATATTGGATAACTCAAAAATCAAATCATGGTAAATATCCCGTTTTAAATGACTTTAGTGTTAATAACATGATAGTTTCAAAAATTTTAATATATTATATGTGAACTACATTGTTCTTATCTCTCCGGTCTTACTAAAACTCACTAACTGTAGCTATGGACAGTCAATATCGTCAAATGTGAGTAATTTCTGGCCGTTACATATATTTATATATATATATATTGCACAACATAGTCATTATAAATTATACAGCGTACATGTTCAAGTATACTATACAGGGTACACCAAATTCATATTATACAGGGTAACATTTATTTATCATACCGGGTGAAAACCTGCTTCACCCATGCTCAAAAACTTTCAATTTTAGATATCTAACTGTGAAAACACACGAACATCCATTTATTCTTATACAGGGCATACCATGGTCAATATTAGCAGAAACATAAATACGCGATGGAAAATATTACAGAATACTATAATCACCAATAACTTTCTTGCGATAATTTGAACTTTAAATCTAGAATTTCCTTATAGTCTCTTATACCAGGGTTAACCATAGATTTTAATACAGGGTAACATAAATACGCCATGGAAATATTGTTTTTCCTAAAGAATTTGACAGTGTCTATCCCATATACAGGGTAACCATATCATTTTTATACAGGGTAACATAAATACGCGATGGGAATATCTTTTGCTTGTCAATAATATTTTCGTCAACAATTTGCATAGCCTCTATCCCATATACAGGGTAACCATATTATTTATTTACTGGGTAACCATATCATTTTTATACAGGGTAACAATATACCCAATGGTAAGATATGTTACCGATCAAATTGCATGTTCCCTGTTAATAATTTCCTCGGGTAAGTTCAATATTATGTTCAACAATTCCACTGGTAACTCCAATCCGTCTCACGCGATAGACGTCGCCGGCGTTACCTCCCTGTCGCGCGACAATAAGTCGCGTCGGTTGTCGCGCAGGCTGTTGTTGCGTCGCAGCTCGTCTTTGATGCTCGAGTCGCGCGATTCGAGACCGCGTCGCGGGGACGAGGATGAGTCGCGGCATTCTGATGATGACCGTTTTGTGTGGGTTCCTAGAATTATTAAATTAAGTTATATCAATAAAAAAAACTAGTTTTTATAGTCCTGAATAGATTTGTTCATCCTCTTTTGTATCATACAACTTTTTTTTCATTTTATTATTATAAATTTTAATAATTATACGAGTTATTCAAACAGGAGAGGTCGCATAGAGCCCCCAAATTCAAATAAGTGTAGAAACTAACAAAAATATCGTAAACGCTAGGTGAAACTACATTTTATATATTAATTATGGACGTACAATATTAAACTTATATAACTAGGTAATTTAATGATTTTAATTTTTCCATAATAGTTCTATATGGCACAAAAACATTTCTTTATGAGCCACCTACGGAGTTTTGTTTTAAATTTACAAGTAGGAAGTTCACTTACATAAGAGAAAAAAAAATTAAAAGTATACAGGGTGTCCCACAGCCACGCCACATGGAGGGAAAGAACCTTAAATATTGTAGATAGAAAATTATTTTAAATACATTTAAAATTTCATGGTATTTCTTTTATTTAAGATGCTATTGTTCCTTGGAAAAAAATAATACTTACGATTGAGCCTTTTGATCGGTATCGTTAAATTAAGTGTGATTTTTTTTACAATTTGACGGGTTCGATTCCCGTATGGTGATTATGTAACTCGCGACCGGTTTGCGACAGGCGTAAATTAAGCAATTAGTGCTGTCAAAAGTAAATTTTGTATTAGTTTGACACCAGCTACAACGTCAAAATTGGTCAAAATCGACGTTCGACAGCACTGATTGCTCAATTTACGCCTGTCGCAAACCGGTCGCGAGTTACAACATAACCCGGCCGGTTCCAACAGGCGATTATTCAAAAAATCTATGAATGCAGTTTAAATTGTTTTTTAAATCAAAATGAAGTCTTCCTGCAATAAAATGTTCTATCTACAATATTTAAGGTACTTTCCCACCATGTGGCATGGCTGTGGAACGCACTGTATAATAAAATTCCTAGAGACATCTCTAGGAATTTTATTACATACTGTCCAGTTGTAATTGTAACACTTAGGGCTTACACGCTATCACATTGCTAGGGAAGCAAGCCCTACACAGCATTTCGAGCGAAGGAACCGCACACGGTGGCGAGCGAAGCGATCCGCGTTGTATTAATTACATATATTTAAGAACTTCAATCAAATTTAATTAAAATAAACGAATAAGATCACAAGCAAAAGAAGCTCTTTATGATTAATTTTAAAACAAAGAGAATTTTGTACTCGTTACCTACGAGTACAAAAAAAAATCGACTAGCAGAGCAACTACACTACAACTTCCGTCTAGGTCTGTGGTCAGCGTGAGAATGTGCTTCGGCTGTGCGCGCTGACGCTTGAAGGTTTGGTTCGGGCCTCATCGGCTTGACTCGGGTCGCTTCGGGCTGGAACTTTCCGACGAATAACAGGCTGACTCGCTCACCCGTCATTGTGGAGCTGTTTTCGCTAAATATATAATTATTATCATGTTACCTCGCGCGTGCAGGACATTATCTCGTGGTTTAGCGACGTAGAGACTGGCTCGGTTGGCCGCCGCCGCACGCTCTGTTGTGTTACCTGGTATATTACCACATATATCTCGTGTTACCTGGTATATCGCGCGTGCAGGACATTATCTCGTGTTCTAGCGACGTGGAGACTGGCTCGGTTGGCCGCCGCCGCACGCTCTGCTGTGTTACCTGGTATATTACCACATATATCTCGTGTTACCTGGTATATCGCGCGTGCAGGACATTATCTCGTGTTCTAGCGACGTGGAGACTGGCTCGGTTGGCCGCCGCCGCACGCTCTGCTGTGTTACCTGGTATATTACCACATATATCTCGTGTTACCTGGTATATCGCGCGTGCAGGACATTATCTCGTGTTCTAGCGACGTGGAGACTGGCTCGGTTGGCCGCCGCCGCACGCTCTGCTGTGTTACCTGGTATATTACCACATATATCTCGTGTTACCTGGTATATCGCGCGTGCAGGACATTATCTCGTGTTCTAGCGACGTGGAGACTGGCTCGGTTGGCCGCCGCCGCACGCTCTGCTGTGTTACCTGGTATATTACCACATATATCTCGTGTTACCTGGTATATCGCGCGTGCAGGACATTATCTCGTGTTCTAGCGACGTGGAGACTGGCTCGGTTGGCCGCCGCCGCACGCTCTGCTGTGTTACCTGGTATATTACCACATATATCTCGTGTTACCTGGTATATCGCGCGTGCAGGACATTATCTCGTGGTCTAGAGACGTGGAGACTGGCTCGGTTGGCCGCCGCCGCACGCTCTGCTGATATCCAAAGACTGATTACGTTTCACATTGTACATTATAACATGGCCAGGACTTCGTTAGAATAACAATCAAACGTCAAAGTGCATTATTTCCTTTAGACCTTACACGACTTTTGGACACGTCACAAATAATCAAAACTAGGAAATAAAGTGATCACTTTGATTTTGTGTACACTTCAATCTTTTTCTGGTGAAGTTAAGAATAATAATATAGAATAATAACATTTCTATGAGATGTATGGCGGGATGAGCTCGACCTATACAACAAAGAGTGGGCTCTCCTTGCTGAGGACCGAGATGAGTGGAAGAAGGGGAGGCCTTTGCTCTGTCCGGGTTTATATAATAAGAATAATAATAATGTTAACGGCGTAATAGCGAAGAGCCTCGATCAACATCTGAAAAGACTCTCGCTAGGAAGTTGGATCAAGGGCCAGATCCAGAAAGCGGTACTCTTGGACTCGGCACGTATCGTCAGGAAGTTCCTTTCTCTGCAGCCCTAGTCACCGGCCGCTTGACCCTAGCTTCGCGGTCGGTGATCTACCGTTTTGGTATATTTTTTACTGTAGTAAATATATTTTCTATAGTAAAAAATATATTTTATACGAGAATTTAAATAAATTAGTGTATAATAATAATATGACATGTATCCTATCCAAAGCTAAAAGCAAACTGTCTGTTTTTACATTAAGGTGTTTCTGTGTTACTTTATGCCTTACCGGAAAAATGGAAAAAAATATTTCGTATTGAAATAGACGATATCCTGGGAAAAGCCATAGCCTACTTTTTATATTTCTTTCTATATTTAGATTTAGTAATCAAATGTATTAGACACATAAGTTATATGAATATATTAGTGGTTTCTTTTTCACTTCTTCCACTAGTGGACAAAAAATTGAAGTGAATATTAAAATTATAATAAAATAATATTATTTGATAATAATTAATAGTATAAAATTTGACTTGTCTAAGTGCTTATTTTGTAAGCCTAAAGAAATAAATACAATTGAGTTTTTGAGTTTTTTTTTATCTCGGAAAAACTGTTCTGAAGCCGCATTCAGCTTTTACGTTTAAAAAGAATATTAGTGGGTAGTTAACATATCTGGTTCTGGTAAGAATATCTCTGCCAAATTTAGAACTAAGTGTGCAGCCAAACGAGCGTTATTTTTTGAGTTGTGTGTCGCGTATTTTCGGTTGCATAAATTCTGCCCAGCAGAAAATCTCTGGTGGTCTTTACCCACAAGTCGCTGGACATACGGCAGACGTGTCCGGCCCAGTTCCACTTCAGGATTCCGGCTGTCTGACCAACGTCAACGATGCGTGTTTTGGAGCGTAGTATGCTGTTCCGCACGCGGTCTGACAGCTTCACTCCTAAGATACGCTCCATGGATCGTTGGCAGACCCCAAGGGCGGACTTTTGACGATCGGTTAGAGACCAAGTTTGAGCGCCATAGGTGAGGATGGGAAGAATGCGTACGTCCATGCAAAAGTTTTATCGTTTTTTAATTTATACTTACTTTATATCCGCTGGATCCGCTTGTGACGGAAGAACTCGAGCCGAGCGGATGAGTGCCGTTCTGAAACGATAAGGCATTTTTAGATTATTTCATTCAGATTGATTGTCTACAGGGTGCTTATTGAAAGTGTATCTTTTAAAGCTCTGAAATAACGACCGACGCAGGAGGTTGCGGGTTCGATTCCCGCCTCGGAACAATTGTTTGTACGATCTGCAGATATTTGTTCCGGGTGTTCTGGT
The DNA here is from genome assembly GCA_947044415.1 of Eupithecia dodoneata. NCBI lineage: Eukaryota > Metazoa > Arthropoda > Insecta > Lepidoptera > Geometridae > Eupithecia > Eupithecia dodoneata. The sequence goes on along the minus strand of OX345683.1, from coordinate 3,107,981 downwards.
TTTTTTATATGTAATGTATTGTATTATGTATATCAGTTATCTAGTACCCATAACACAAGCTCTGCTTACCATGGGGCTAGATAATGCTGTGTGAATTGTCCAGCATTATTTATTAAATAACGTGCCGGTGCAGTGGCTTCTATTCTCTATTATCTAAGTGTATTGAAGGCTTGCACGTGTCTTCTCATATTCCAAATGTATCCAAAGCATTCAAACAAAAAGAAAATAAACTCGTCGACAGACTGTTTCAATTCGTTACAGCGGCCGCCGTCCAGAATATATTGGATATAGCGACCTCTAAATTTCAAGTAGGTTATTGCAAAAAAATACATGAAGGAAGCGTTCACAAAGCGGATGTGTTTTTCACAGGACCGTTTTTTATACGGTTTTTTATTTATTTGATGATTTTTAATTTTATAATTATTTATAGTCTGTTACCTGGTCCAGTTGGTCTATGGAGGTGTGGCTGGTGGGGCTTTTGACGTGGTCGAAGGAATCGCTGTCGTGGTCTGATACGTGCTGCGGCGTCTCTGGACTGTCCGGGATCTCGTTGGCAGCTGAGGAAGATAATTAATTAATTGTTTATTGCAAATCTAGATATAATAGACACTTACACATCAGTGTGCATATATATATACAGGTTGGAAATGGCCCCTGAAAAGGACCACTTTAAATCCTTAAGATAGATTATTTTACTGAAAGGAAATATTTCTATATTTCTAACTACCCGACCCGGCTTCCTACGGGTGCAAATGCATGCATATAAAGTCAAATAAAAAATCAAAATCAAATCAAAGCGTTTATTTGTAGTTAAACATAAATGTACAAACAGAAAAAATCGTTGCTACTTACAGAAAATACGTTCTTTAATCACTCTACCTATTTAAAAAAAACCGCATCAAAATCCTTTTTAGTTTTATAGATCTAAGCATACATAGGGACAGACAGACAGCGGGAAGTTGTTTTATACTATATAGTGAAAAGCAACAAAACTGCATTCAAATATTTTCTAAAATTAGCAGGCCTAGGAATCGAACCAGCTAAAAATTTAAAAAATAAATACTAGCGATAAATTGTTGTATATACCGTGCGTGTGTATATTCCTTCTATGTTGTCTCGGGGAGGGCGGGTGCAGCGGCGCGGGCCCGCGGGACGCGCCCGGAGCCCTGCACACGGCCGACTGGACCACCTCGCACACGCGACGGAAACGACGGATGTTACCTGAAGAGAGATAGAGAGTCAATACACAGAATACAACTAATTGGACATTGGTAGATGGAGGTAAACGTAGTGTCCTTCCCCTCCGGCCAGGTGGGATGACGACCTGCGAAGGACTGCGGGCAGATGCTGGATGCGGCAAGCTGAAGACAGGGCGCTATGGTGCTCATTGGGGGAGGCCTATGTCCAGCAGTGGACTATTATAGGTTGATGATGAGATGGAGGTAGATTAGCTGTCATATAAATAAAATAAATGTTTATTGCATTAACTTAAAAGTTATAAATACAGGTTCTGGAGTCACCCTTTAAGCATAATTTGCTTGTGTTAGGAGACCCCGCTCTTACCATTAATACATTAACATATTTAAGTATTTACTAACAAAATATACTAAATTAAAAACCTAAAATAATAATATAACAGCAAAAATAAGTTAAGACTAAGAATTCGTTATTACAAAAGATCAACAGCGGTTCTAAACAAAACAAACAATATGTAAAAAATATTTTTATTTATTTATTATTATTCATTTTAAGCCATTATTGTCCCACTGCTGGGCAAAGGCCTCCCTTTTCTCCTTCCACTCCTCGCGATCCAACGCTGCAACAGGCCATGATGGAAGATAAAATAATAATAAATAATAAAAAATAATTTAATCTAAAAAAAAAATATTCAAAAATAATTTTTATGCTAAACGTGTACCTAATTAAATAAAAAATAAATAAAGTAAAGTAGATGGATAAGAGATTTGTTCGACACTGCAGTACATGGTACATAGGTCAGAAAGGCACATCATAACATACCCCCATGTACAATCCAACGATCCTATCCATCCACGGTTCGCCACGAGCGATAAGACCGCCAAATTGTCACATTTTTGTATGTTATTCTGTCTTGTTTGTTTTATTTTGTAAGTGTGCAATAAAAGAATTTTCTATCTATCTATCTAACATAGATAAAATTTATAGAACAATAAGTAAGTCGCACAGTCAAACAGTTTTGACGACCTCTGTGGCGCGGTGGGCGAAGGTCAGCCTGCGCAAGTAGCGCAAGAGGTTGCGGGTTCGATTCCCGCCTTGGAACAGTTGTGTGTACGATCTGCAGATAATTTAATAGAGACAATTTACTTATATTTTAGATAGGCCTGTGCAGCTTAGCTGTATATGTCGTGAAAACCTTTGTCAAGCTTTCTGGTATTTATTTAAATTACTCTAGCCATTTTCACAAACTATAAATAACTAGATGCTTGTTGCTTTCTTTATAGTTAAGTACATAATTTTTATTATATAATAAAAAATAAAAAAAAATGCTGGAAAATTCACACAGCATCATCTAGCCCCAAGCTAAGCAGAGCTTGTGTTATGGGTACTAGATGACTGATATACATAATACAATACATTACATAGATAGATATTTTTTATTATACATAGAAAACGACCAGAACACCCGGAACAAATATCTGCAGATCGTACACACAATTGTTCCGAGGCGGAAATCGAACCCGCATCCTCTTGCGTCGCAGGCGGACCTTTGCCCACCGCGCCACATCAGTCGTCAAAGCATATATACTTTTATGTTCTTATTTATTTTATAAGTACTATGTAGTAACAAGTTGTACCTACAGTGAATCAATAAATATATTTTCTTTCTTCCTTTTCTTTCTAGATGCGCCCCGCGGCTTCACCCGCGTGGAAATCTATGTGTCAAACGGTTTATAATCCTTGAATCACTCATTTAACCTCTTGAATCACTATCTTTTTAAAAAAACCTCATCGAGTCCGTCGCGTAGTTTTAAAGATCTAAGCATACATAGGGACAGACAGACTGCGGGAAGCGACTTTGTTTTATACTATCTAGTGATGCTGGACAATCCGCAGAGCATCATCTAGTCCCAAGCTAAGCAGAGCTTGTGTTATGGACTTGTATATAAATAAATAAAATAAATAAAATAAATAAAATAAATAAAATAAATAAAATAAATAAAATAAATAAAATAAATAAAATAAATAAAATAAATAAAATAAATAAAATAAATAAAATAAATAAAATAAATAAAATAAATAAAATAAATAAAATAAATAAAATAAATAAAATAAATAAAATAAATAAAATAAATAAAATAAATAAAATAAATAAAATAAATAAAATAAATAAAATAAATAAAATAAATAAATAAAATAATTACCTGATAATAATGTGAAAGTAATCGCGTAGAGATACTCTTTGCCGTTTTCGCCGGGCGCTTTCGTTATTGTAGATATGTCAACCTGAAATAACAAACAAACAATTTCAATTTTAATAAACAAAGCCATATCTCGCGAAGAACCGACGGCCGCTGGGGCAAACGTGTTCTTGAGCGACCACGACTCGGTAAACATAGTGTAGGACGCCCTCCGTCCAGGTGGGTTGACGACCTGCGAAAGACTGCAGGTAGATGCTGGATGCGTCAAGCTGGACAGGGCGCTATGGCGCTCATTGGGGGAGGCCTATGTCCAGCTGTGGACTAATATAGGCTCCGCTAAGATACTGTACAAGAGGGATAACCCCTCTTGTACAGTATCTTATTCTATTCTCCAAGCCCTTCTTATCTCAAGGAGCGCTTCGAATTCCTCTCAAACTCTCACTTACTCTCTTTACGTTCCTCTGAAACCCTTATCTTGAAAGTCCCTGCTCACTCTACCTCTTTCTATGACAAATCATTCACTGTACAAGCTACCCGTCTATGGAATGCTCTCCCTCTGGACATCAGACGTGCAAAATCACTCCCTATATTCAAAAAACTGCTGCATCAGCATTATTTATCCATATGAAATATTGATAGCCTTATCTTATGTCTATGTAAGTTTATTATAATGTTTGTAATGTAGGTATTTAGTGTATTTGTTACCAATTATTTATTAAAGTGCCACCGTCTATATTGTTCGTTCATGTCCAGTCCATCTCAAGGTTGCCTGGAAGAGATCGCTCTCAGCGATAAGGCCGCCCTTTATACCTTTATTCTTAGTTTTTATCTCTGTATTATTTTCTGTTTTTGTGTGGTGTAATAAAGTGTTATCTATCTATCTATCTATAGGCTGATGGCAGCATACATAGGGACAGACAGACAGCGGGAAGCGACTTAGTTATAAACTATGTAGACTGTGGTTACCTGAAACCTGACATGCCGCTGGAACATGGCCGGCGCGTTGGACCCTCGCTTGTACTCCACTCGGAACGACATCGGACTCAGCACGCTGTGGGATAATTCTGCTATCTGGAATGGATATAGAAAAGTATAATGAAGCGTTTTCATCAAAAATACAAGAAAATGTTGACAAATATAGTCAAATCTAGATAGATAGATAGAATATACTTTATTGCATATAAGTTGTACTTGGCGAGCATAATGCTAGATAGCATTCTCTACCTGCTTACAAACATATTAAAATATACAACTCATAATACGACGACCGATGTGGAGCGGTCGACGAAGGTCCGCCTGCGACGCAGAAGGTTGCGGGTTCGATTCCCGCCTCGGAACAATTGTGTGTACGATCTGCAGATATTTGTTCCGGGTGTTCTGGTCGTTTTCTATGTATAATAAAAATATCTATCTATGTAATGTATTGTATTATGTATATCAGTTATCTAGTACCCATAACACAAGCTTTGCTTACCATGGGGCTAGATAATGCTGTGTGGATTGTCCAGCATTATTTATTTATAATAATACTAAGCTACTTATATTATACTTACACAGTTATACATACATATATACAGCGTGTATCAAGACCACTACCGAAAACAAAGGGGGGTGGTGCAGCACCCCAAAACAAAACCAATAAAAAAAACCGTTTTCCGAAAAAATAATTCTAGCTGGAGATATGAATTTTTAAACATTTTTATTTGTTTTGCTAGCCAGCAATGTACGTACACGTAAGTTTGCAAATGCCGTTATGCCGTAGTTAGTTATAGGTACCTATGTATGTAGGTTAGTACTTACGTAATTCCGATGCAGACTAGGTCGAATCAGAAATGGCTCGAACTGAGCTCCTCCTCGTTCTTGGCACAGCTGATTGTCGACCGAGGAACACGACCTGTTCTTGCACCAGAACACCTACCCCTCTGCCACCCCCGCGCCTTAGGGGTGTAAAACGTTCTTTACCGACAAGCATTGCTCTGTCTCTGTCATACTCTTATGATTATGAGTCTTATTGCACAGATATAAGATTCAGTTTGTTTTTACGCTACATTTTCGCAATATGTCGGCAAAGGTCAAAGGCCTTACACGTGCGCCCGCGGCCTGTTTGTCGGAAGGTTTGGTGAGCTCGCGCGGCGCTTCTCAAAGGAAAGCCAATATACCTATTCTGTAGGCAGGACTATGACCTCTGAAAATAAACGCGGGTCAGCTGTTCTTTTAACAAAAGTAGGTACCTACTTTACTTACTTACTTTAGACAGATTAAAATGTATTTTAAGTTTTGATGTTTCTAATAAATTCTTGGTATGCTTTCAAGAGTATGGCTTATTAAATCGTTGGTACCTACCTGCAAATTATTTATTGAAAAGATAAGTTCGTAGGCGCGGGAGTTTCACGTGTCGGTACCGGCCGCCGGGCGGCGGCAGGGCACTAACCTGCCCGCTGCCGCGCGGATGATCAGCTGTTTTAGAATAAATTGCTGTTTTTTTTATTTTATTATTTTTTTGCTTATTTAAACTACACAATTAGGTAGATATGTTATTATAGTGTTGTGCTATGGGTATGTGACTAGAAAAAAAATTAAAAGAACGTTGATGGGTCAACATATTTTTCGCGTTTTTTTTTCGCTAAATATTTTCAAAATCATGGTCTGATTGCACCCCCTCAGTTTTCGGTAGTAGTCTTGACACACCCTGTATATATAAATATAATTATGTACCGAATTATTCTTGGGAAAGAAAATAGTTATAGACTCAAAGTAAATCTAGTAACCAAACAAGGCAAGCACGGCGATTGTTGTCTACTGTAGAATATATATGACATAGATGGCATCCTCCTCGCGTCCTTGTCTGTCCGTAGAAGTATTTAGTCTATAATGGCAGTAAATTAAAATAGACAAAACATTTATTTATAAACTGGTCGATACTTGGAAGTTTTTGGTAGTACTTGGAAGATTTTGGTAGAATTTTGCAGATAATGGCATTATTTGTAGAATCTTGTAGTACTTACGCTCAGAAAAGCGTGAAAGTCTCCTTGCGTGTCTGTGATAGTATTTAGTAGATTTTGCCAATAAAAGGTCGATTCTTGGTAGGTTTTGGTAGTACTTGGAAGATTTTGGTAGGATTTTGCAGATAATGGCATTATTTGTAGAATCTTGTAGTACTTACGCTCAGAAAAGCGTGAAAGTCTCCTTGCGTGTCTGTGATAGTATTTAGTAGATTTTGCCAATAAAAGGTCGATTCTTGGTAGGTTTTGGTAGTACTTGGTAGATTTTGGTACTATTTGGAAGGTTTTGATATTATTTTGTGGAATCTTGCAGCACTTACACTCAGAAAGGCGTGTATAAGATCCGCCGTAACGGTTTGCAGAGGTTTGCTGACCTGCGCGGTGAAAGTCTCCTCGTAGTATTTGGTAGATTTGGGTATATTTTGGAAGGTTTTGGTAGTAGTATTTGCCAAATACCGGATATAATTTTGTAGAAGAATCCCAGAAAGGAATTGGTTGATACTTCTTGTTAGATTTTGGTAGTATTTCGCAGATACTGGGTATTATTTTGTAGAATCTTGTAGTACTTACGCTCAGAAAGGCGTGTATAAGGTCCGCCTTAACGGTGTGCAGAGGCTTGCCCTTCACCAGCGCGGTGAAAGTCTCCTCCTTGTCTGAGAGGAGAAGCGACCCGAACCAGGAGCGTTTGGTTAGCTCGGGAGAGGAAGACGGGGTTAGGTGGACCTCTTCTGATGATGCTGGAAATTAAAATGTTCAAATTAAACAAAAAAACCTATACAAATGTATTCATGTTCTGTTTCTTTAAAGTCATTATTAATTTGTATGACTGACCAGAGTTGAACACAGCTGTCTAGTAATCAAAACGTCCAGATTTCTTGCAGAGAATTTCAGTTCAGTTTAGTGCTCTAGTATACATTATAATGATAGACTGTGATTTTGTTATATTTGGGAAATACTATTAAACGTAGACACGTTCCGCTGCGTCACGCGGCTTCGCGCAGCCAACGTCTTCAGGATGCTCCGAACATTACTGGCCTCTTCAAGCATCTCCTTACGTGAGGGATACGGACCCGATCGCGAAACGGCTAAGTCTTTTGAAATTCTAAAAGATATGCCGCCTTTGGCCGCCGCTTTGGATAGCTCCAAGTTCACTCACGTATAAGTAAGTAAATTATTAAATACTGGGGCGAACCCTTCTTAAAGTGGAGGTCTGGATCCAGACCTCCACTTTAAGAAAAAACAAAAGGGGGCGATGAAGTCAGAAATCGATTTCTGACTTCATCGTCATAATGCGTGTATAATTATAGATATACCGTACCTTGCATTTTCCTCCTGTGGAAGCGGGGCGAGCCTAAGAAGGAGTTCTTGATAGTGGCCAGTCTAACGCGCCAGGGCGCCGCCGCGCCCCCCGCGCCGCCGCACCCCGCACCCACGCCTGTGGAATACAGATTCACATTATTACAAGCATCATCACGACATACTATAAAACAAAGTATTATTATAGTTATAGTCTTGACAACCGATGTGGCGCGGTGGGCGAAGGTCCGCCTGCGACGCCTCGGAACAATGGTGTGTACGATCTGCAGATATTTGTTCCGGGTGTTCTGGTCATTTTCTATGTATAATAAAAAATATCATTCTATGTAATGTATTGTATTGTTTATCAGTTATCTAGTACCCATAACACAAGCTCTGCTTACCATGGGGCTAGATAATGCTGTGTGAGTTGTCCAGCATTATTTATTATTTTATTACAGTCTTGTTTTGTTATAGATTGTCTTGTGTTATCTTCCGTGACGTCACCAAACGGCTCTACCGGAAGACCAGCGTTGGTTGTAACATGCTTACAACTAACTCATGCTGAGACAAGAGACCGTTTTGTGACTCAATTACAAAAATCTGTTTTTCACTTCTCTTGCTCAAAAAGTGTATCATAATAGTGTAGCTTAGCGGGCCTAAAACTCGAGTTTAATACCTCGGGCTAAAAAGTATTTTTTCTTTTTAATTTTTGTCTAAAATCATCAGCCCGTACAAAGCATTCGTTCTCTTACATAAAAACTCGACTTCTTGGTGCTCCGTCAATCTGTTTTTTTGAAAATAGAACCGTTATGGTGATGTTTTATGAAGGTTGATTCTTCCCTTCACGGTAGAATGCGAACTGTTTCGTTGCGGGTTAAATAGAGATTAAAAAAAAAGATGGTATTGGCGCTAAATCTCTAGAATTTTCTTCATTCCAAATCACAAACTTTTACGTTTAACTTCCTGACTTTTACTTCCAAATGAAAAATGTCATCAAGTGATAGTGAAGATGCTAATATGCAAATGGAAGAAAAGGGCAAAGAAATAATTAGGAATCTGTTGCCGACAAAATCACGTGGAATATATTTAAAGAGTTGGGAAATTTTATGAAATGGAGAGATGAGAAACGTGTGGATTCTTTTACAGAAGGGGTTTTTCTCACTTATTTTGATGAATTATCGAAAAAATTCAAATCGTCGACTCTTTGGAGCACATATTCAATGTTAAGAATGACCTTACAAACGAGACACGACGTCGATATTAAAAAACATTCAAAATTGCTCTAACTGCACATTTAATTTAATTTTTAATAAAATTTCTGAAAACTGTCTAATTTTGAATTGTTTTATTTTCTCGCAATCAAAGTGAAAAGTAGAGTGTTTTACTCGGGCCAAAACCACCCATTATAACTAGGTCTTGTCATCCTCGAGTATAACAACCTCGTATATAATGGGATGGTTTAGTCCCTTGTAAAACAATCTACTATTGTGTATTATATATTTTTTTAATAATTTTTTTTAAACTACGCAAAGGATTTTGACGCGGTTTTTGAATCGTGTTATAGTGTGTTATAGAAGTAAAATGTAATTTAACTTGTAAAATGTGTATTTAACGACATCAAGTGTAACATGTGCATCTACGGTGAAAATAAAAACAAACTGATAAACTTACCAGTCATAGTAGCTAGATTGGGGAAGAGGGACGGCGGCGCGGCGGGCGGCGCGGCGCTCGGCGGGCCGGGCAGAGACGACCGCTCTCTCACTATAACAAATACAATCATAGACGACCTTTAGATAGACCGACATTTAGACGACCGATGTGGCGCGGTGGGCGAAGGTCCGCCTGCGACGCAAGCGGTTGCGGGTTCGATTCCCGTCTCGGAACAAATGTGTGTACGATCTGCAAATATTTGTTCCGGGTGTTCTGGTCGTTTTCTATGTATAATAAAAAATATCTATCTATGTAACGTATTGTATTATGTATATCAGTTATCTAGTACCCATAACACAAGCTTTGCTTACGATGGGGCTAGATAATGCTGTGTGGATTGTCCAGCATTATTTATTTATTTATAATCATGGTATACTATTATAAACCCCCAGGTATATATACAACAGTTCAAAGTCGCTCATAGAGCTATGAAGAGAGCTATGCTCGGAGTTTCTCTGAAGGATATGATTCGCAATTAATACATCCGACAGAGAACCAAAGATATCGACATAGCTCTAAGCATTAGCAAGCTGGGCAGTGGCTCGGCTATATCTCGCGAAGAACCGAAAACCGCTGGGGCAAACGTGTTATTGAATGGAGACCGCGAATCGGTAAACGTAGTGTAGGAGGCCCTCCGACCAGGTGGGATGACGACCTGCGAAAGACTGCAGGTAGATGTTGGATGCGGCAAGCTGAAAACAGGGCGCTCATTGGTGGAGGCCTATGTCCAGCAGTGAACTACTATAGGCTGATGATGATGATATATACATCGGACACGTGGGCGTTACAAGCCTACGTCATCGACACCATTAGCGAATGAGACTAATCTGCAAGGCTACCATACCACCCTATTTAGCACATAAGGTAACGCGCGTTATCAGCGTTATTACGTTATGTGCTTTTAGATAGTACATTTAGTGCTAATTGCCATTATAAAGCGGTCGAATTGCAGAATAGGGTAGTGTCCTGGGTAAAAAATTTATTTTTCTATTTGGTCCGTCAGTTAGATTATCATAAGATATTGGACACGTATTTTTTCTTTTGTCAATCAAACAAATACTTACAAAAATAAAGCGCGTCATTTAGGAGTAGGGGCTCGTGACGTCACAACTTGCTAAACGTGTAGCGAGGCGTGACGTCACGCGGAACTTTAACTGGCTATATCTTCATATTTTTTTGTTTAATTGACAAAAGAAAAAACACGGGTCCAATATCTTCTAATAATCTAACTGACGGACTTAGTAGATTTTTTTAGTACACTAGCCTATTCGGCCGCTGCTTAGTATTAAGGTAGCATGTAAGCGAGACCGCGTGCTATACCAAGTTCATAGTTCATTTATTTATTTGTGATACACAGGTATTACAGGGATGTTCAGACTTAAAATTAAGAGCACTGTGATCTGCCATTAGGCGTACAAAAGTTACATATTTTGGAAATAGAGCAAAAATCAATAATAATAATAACGCAAATACAAAAAATTTAGATTTAAAAATAATGCGTTTTTCAATTTGAAAATCAAACACGTCTCTATCTATACTACATTTACATAGTAACTAAAATAACTAAACTGTGTCAAAATATTCATTCAAGCTGTAAAATGTCTTACTTATTAAATAACTAAAAAGGTTAGATTTAAATTTTATGATGTCAGTACATCTCCTAATGTCATTTGGTAAACTATTATAAATTCTGGGAGCCATTACATAAGTACTATTACTAAATAGAGCTGTTTTTAGGTTATTCTTGATTTGCAAACAATCTTGTCGTCAGTAAGGATTTGATATGTATTTACCTCTATGCGAGTGTGAGGGACTATGGGGCCTCACGGCGACCTGCGCCCCGACCATCGGAGACTCGTTGATGATTATAACAGCCTCGCCCGGCTCGCCACCTAAAGTTTAATAAATAAATTATTAATAATAATGCTGGACAAAGACGAGTTGCAGGCAGAAGAGCTGAAGACAGGGCGCTATGGCGCTCATTAGGAAAACCCTATGTCCAGCAGTCATAGACATAGACTTCTTATTCGTAAATTTGAAAATTAGCAAAGCTATTACCATTATGACCTACGGAGCTGAGACGTGGACACTCACGATAGGGCTGGTCCACCAGTTCAAGGTTGCTCAGCGAGCTATGGAAAGAGCTATGCTCGGAGTTTCTCTGAAGGATAGGATTCGTAACGAATACATCCGACAGAGAACCAAGGTTATCGACATAGCTCAAAGAATTAGCAAGCTGAAGTGGCAGTGGGCCGGCCATATCTCGCGAAGAACCGACGGCCGCTGGGACAAAAGGTGTTCTTGAGTGGAGACTACGACTCGGTAAGCGTAGTGTAGGACGCCCTCCGACCAGGTGGGATGACGGCCTGCGAAAGACTGCAGGTAGATGCTGGATGCGGCAAGCTGAAGACAGGGCGCTATGGCGCTCATTGGAGGAGGCCTATGTCCAGCAGTGGACTAATATAGGCTGATGATGATGATGATGATGACCTTTTTGACAGGCTGCAGCACATACACCATTTTTAAATCTCTTCTTTTTAACTACAACACTAAAGAACTTTTAAATCGGAATGACAATACGGAGCAGCAGCTAGTTTGTCGGTCGTGACGTCACAGGTATGTTTTCAGTTTACCATTGTTTATTGTTACCTTTACATCATGTGCTGCAGTGTCAAATAAATGCATTATCTATTTATAACTAGCTGCGCCCCGCGGCTTCGCCCCCGTTAAATCTATGTGTCAAGTCAAATGGTTAAAATGATAAAAAGTATCATATGTTAGACTCCTGGTTCTAAGCTACCTCTCCACCAATTTTCAGCTAAATCGGTTCAGCCGTTCTCGAGTTATAAGTGTTGTAACAAACACGACTTTCTTTTATATATATAATAAGATACTTACTAATATTAAGACTAATAGTAGGTCCAGTCGAGTTCGCCCTCTGGTGGTGATGTTCTCTTACTGACGGCGACGCTGCAATAATAACAACAGTATTAATAACAAATCTTCATATTAATGACTAGTGGCCCGTCCTGGCACGGGTGGACATTTTTTCCTCAGCCTATATCAGTCCACTGCTGGACATAAGCCTCCCCCAATGAGCGCCATAGCGCCCTGTCTTCAGCTTGCCGCATCCAGCATCTACCTGCAGTCTTTCGCAGGTCGTCATCCCACCTGGTCAGAGGGCGTCCTACACTACGTTTACCGAGTCGCGGTCTCCACTCAAGAACACGTTTGCCCCAGCGCCTATGCTACTATGCCTATGTTACTCAGGGATAATGTAGCATTCTGATATAAGAAGTTTAAAAATATTATAGGACCAGTAGTTACTAACAAAAAGTTTTAGTTTCGCTTCTGTTTCGCTTGTCGTACAACGGTAAAAAAAATGGCCGCTGCTTTAATTTGTGCTTCGGGCCGGTCCAACCCAACTATATTCAAATGTCAATTCAGTAGGTCTACCATGAGTTGTCACAGTTAGATCGCCTGACGTTACTACAGCAGTTACGTAAATACGCGGATAGTATAGTTAGTCTCTTTAGTGGTACCATGAGCTGTGTTATTGCGAACTACTAACGTTATAGTTACAACTACACACTGTGTAGTTTTGCGTTGTTATGTTGGCGTCATTATAAAACGTTCCTCAGTTCATATTACATATTTTCATCTCTTTTTAAATACTGCACGATGATAGAGACAAAAGATAGGTGTTATGGTAACTGTTATCCGACAAATGTAGAAAGTCGCCTGACGCAATTATTTCAATGAAATCTAAGGCAACCCAAATTTATTGGTGTTACGATGGTTCACTTCACTGACTGGCATTTATTTTGTCACAACAATGAACAACGGATGGACGCCATGCGATTCACTAATTGAATTTTGTTTAATTGTGTCTCTTTCCCGGGAGGCCTATTTCCAGCAGTGGACTGCGATAGGCTGGTGATAGTGTGATGATGTGATGATGTCTCTTTCCCGAAGTGTTACTGGAAATTTAATAAACATATTCACCACAGTTGGATGGTTTAGGCCCTAAACAAGAAGAAGTCTAGGCCCTAAACATGAAGAAGTAAGTAGCCTACTTAGGGCGTACTTTAGGGCTATTTCTTCAATGTAATAAAGTCATCGCTTCTTGAGAAAAATGGTTTGCCTCTCCAACAACATGTTGATGATGACCGTGAGCGTAGAATAATAGTATATAATGTAAGTAGTACTTAGAGTTGTTTCAATGAGCTGCAAAATAATTCATCGTAATATAATTATTTCATTTCAATATTAATTTTATTAATTCAATAATAAATCGTTCATCTTCTAATTCGGCATAAGCTAACATTTCCCAAGCAAAACGTGCTCTATTATACATTTTTAATTCCAAAATCGCCAAATCTATCACAAACTATAGACTTTTCACGAAGCAAATGGTCGGTGAGTGCCGTAACTACTGTAGTAATAGTACGCTACTATGACATCTGTCAAATTTGTAACTCATGGTACCAAATTCTATGGAAATGGAGCCCAAACTACAGTCGCTGTAGTATAGTTTACTACACTGTGACGTAGAATAGTTCTACTACCTACGCGACTCATGGTGCGCATTTTAGTAACTCAACTATCCGCTAGAGGCGCTGTAAAAGTTTTCATACATTTTGTTAACTACAGTCGCTAGCGAGTATAGATTGTTAAAACTCATGGTAGACACACAGATGTCGCTAAATCTCTGAATTTCTCGCAAAAACGAATGAATTTCGATGAAACTTCACGATAATAAATCTCACATATCAGAATAACACATAGGCTACAATTCATAAAGATATATTGTATATTATTAATTTTATTTTTAGTGTTATTATTAATTTAGTCCTTTTATATTTTATGTATGCTAGTTTTAAGGTATATATTACAGTGTCAATGCGCCTACCGTGTTACTTAGACGTATTATTGCCTATCAGTTCTCGGAATCAATTGTTTGCGTCGTCGTCGGCCGGCCGGTTGGGCTGGCCGGGATTGTGAACCTTGCGCGAAATGAATAAGGTTCAATGTGCTAGTGAGGACTTAATCAACATGGATTATTTACTAGAAGTGGAAGATATTTTGCAGTTAGAAGGCCGAACACATGTATCTGAGGAAGGTGAGGCATCGATCCCAACTAAGAGGAAACTAATTAATAAAGGCGAGGAATGGACTGAGGTTTCGGGTAGAAAATCGAGGTATGGAGAAGGCAGAGGATCGGTTGAAATATGTGTGACAAGTAAAGAAATTTTGCCTAAACAATTTGCACTTGCCAAGCTCTTTAAAAGTTTAGAGATTCAAAATGTAACTAAAGTACGACATATAAATCCGTACAAGGTCATTATTGAGATGGATAACACCGTGAGCTTAGATAGCCTTATCAATTGTGAGCATCTCAAAGAAATGGGTTGGAGGTTCCAACGACCTTTTGAAGTAGGCCTATCTTACGGCATAATTAAAAACATTGATTTAGAGCTTACAGAAAATGATCTACTTACATCAATGTCATGCTCGACGGAAATTATTTCCGTAAGACGCCTTAAGCGCAGAAACCAAGAAGGTACCGGATGGACGGACAGCGAGACTTGGAGAATAGGGTTCAATGGACCGTCACTGCCAGCATTTGTACTTATTTACGACATGAGGGTAGCGGTTGAATCTTACGGGTTCCCCGTAACACAATGTTCCCGATGTTGGCGATTCGGACATACCCGAAGAATGTGTCCATCGAAAAGAGCATACTGTGTCAAGTGTGGTAATAAACACGAAAACTGTGAAGCTGAGGCTACAGATTACAGGTGCATTTACTGCACTGGGCATCATATGTCGATAGACAGAGGCTGCCCAGTTTACGTGAAGGAAAGAAAACTACGGGAGCATATGTCCCAATGTAACGTAACCTATAGAAAAGCTAAGGAAACGTATGTCCCTCCAGCGTATGTGCCCACGACTGATCCCACCCCTGTTCCGGCTACACCTGCGTCACCCGTGTTGCCAACACCATCAAGCCGGAAGACATACGCCGGCGCTTTGTCTAGCCCAAAACCTTTACATGAAAATAAACGAAATCGAAGTGATTCATTATCATCTCTACAATTAGACAGCGAAAATAAAGAAAATCATATCAGGAAAAATAGAAAGACAAAAAAAAAGAAGAAAGAGGCGCCTAATCTATTGGAACTCGACGGAGGAATAAAAGAACATATCATGCAGATAAATGAAGGAAGTGATAGAGAAGAGAAATCAGACAATGAGTTTTCCGGTACTAACAAACGGCCTAAAACAGATTATTCATTTAAAAGATTGGTAGGTAAACTGAAAAATATTTTTTTGATGAGAGACGACCCCTTGAAGGATAAAATAACATTAGCTATCCAAGTTTGTATAGAGTGGGCGTTACCTATGATATTAAGTTACTTACCTAAAGATTTTTCTTTCCTTGGAAAAATCTTTAATTATGGTTTATAAAGTCCAATTAAATATCTTGCATTGGAACTAGGGCGTGCAAAACCGGAAGGATTTGAAAACCGGTTTTGAATTTCGGTTTTGAGGGCCCAAAACCGGAAACCGGTGCTAGCACCGGTTTTGGCAAACTTTTTTTATTTTTTGTATAGTAGATTTTGAAGAAGAATACGATATTCTTAGAGACCCACAAAACCTACAAATACAACAAATTTTATGATGTACCTGTTTTTTATCAACCATTTATGCCTACTAAGTAGACCACATTAATTGATTAGTTAACATGAATTTAAAAATAATCTTTAATTGACTGAGATCAAATCAACAACAAGTAAGAACGAAGAATAATATTTTTTAAACATAAAGGGTGTCTCATAATGTTTTTCGTTTTTGATTTGAGTATTATGCGCCACCACAAACAACAAGGGTGGGGAGTGGTCTCAATCGCTTGATGGGCTTTTGCAGTTTAATAGTCATGGAACACATCGCGGGAGTGCAGCGCATATTTTGCATGCGAGCGTTTAATAAAAACCACTATTCTTACATTTCTTACAACTGTTCGACGTCTCTACAGGACACATTTCAATTTAAACTTTTAGTGATTTCTGATGCAGTTCTATCGGATAACTGGCAGCCCTGGGTGGAGTTTTGTTTGTTAACATGACCATGTATGTAATAATCGATTTGTCGGAGAGTCATACGATATTGTAATTCCTAAAACAATTTCTCACTGTCCTTCAGAATTTAAGTCATTCAATGAGGTTCACCGGCCTAATTTCTTGAACATTTACAATTTTATATGGGTTAAAATGTTAATCTGTGTAATCTTTGTGAATAATGCGACGAACCGCGGATTCATTCAAATTAAACGAAGCTGCGCGTAATCATGGTGATTGTCATGGTTGTTCATAACACACTGGCGTACGTAGTCGACATTCATGCTCCTTCTCGAAGTCTTTAAGCACCCAATTGATTAATCCGGCATTGTATTCAAGTCTCTTTAAACTTGCTCACTTAATGCTTGATTAAATTTGCACTTGGCAATTTCTCGTAGTCGTTAAATTGAAATGTATCATGTAGAGACGTCAAACAGAGTGTACGAATCGATGTTTCTATAAAACGCTTGCACGCAAAATGCGCACTGCATTCCCGTTATTTCATGGCTAATAAACTATAAAAGTCCACTAAGCGATTGAACCTACTGCACACCAGTTGTGGTTGGCGCATTATTATTTATTTATTTATTTTAAGCCATTATTGTCCCACTGCTGGGCAAAGGCCTCCCTTTTCTCCTTCCACTCCTCGCGATCCAACGCTGCAACAGGCGCATTATACTCAAATAAAAAACTAAAAACATTCTGGAACACCCCTTACAAAACATAGTTATCATCTTAACGTTATCGCTGTGCACGTGCACTCCCGGCAAGTGTATTTGGGCAACAACGCAGGCAGGCGGAACGCACGCAGGAATCGCCTCGTGGGTGCGGGGGTCGTGGAAGAAAGAGTGTAGGTGGGCATATGTTGCAAACGGATATATTTGATGACTCAAAATTACATATTTCTTGAGTGCATTCGAAAAAAGTGGATTAAAATCAAGATTTAATTCATTAACGGGAAAACCGGTGTTAGCACCGGTTTTGTCTCTCAAAACCGAAAATTTAGTCCGGTTTTCCGGTTTTCAGCAAAACCGAAAACCGGTTTTGCACGCCCTAATTGGAACGCCAGGAGTATTGTACCAAAAAAAAATGATTTAGAACAACTTTTGATATTAGATAAGATTCATATTATCGCATTAAGCGAAACTTGGTTAAGTTCGAGTAATCAGTTTTTCATAAAAGATTATAATACATTTCGTAAAGATAGAATCGACTCATATGGAGGCGTGGCTATATTGACTCATAAAAGTATTAAAGCTCAATTAGTCCCATCATTAAACTTTAATACCGGAATTGAATTAATTCATGTAAGAATATTTAATTGTAACTTTCTGCATAAAGGTTACCACTGACTATACGTCCATTAATCCGAATGGAGTAGTCGTCATCCAAAATCGTCCCATGAATGGTAAAAAAATATTCCATTTGGATGGACGTCAGGCAGCTCTGGATTTCCAAACGGATTGAAATCCATGCGTCCAGGCCAAATGGACGTCATCCGCGGCCGTCCGTCAATGTCAGAAACGTGCGCCACGCCATAAGGAAGCAGTCGGAATTGTCCGTGAATGGGCGAAACGGCGTCCATTTTTTTGAGGTTATTGTTTCACTTTATGTTTTGATGTCGATGGTGGTGCGTGTGCTGTGTATTTGTCAAGCGTTATAAATATTTTTTTTATTATGTCTACGTCCGCGCGTGACTTTATGTTGGAAGTAATAGAAAAATATAAATCATATCCATGTTTATGGCATGTAAAACATCCTGATTTTTTTTTTGTCCTATTTTTGTCTTTTTAATGAAATACACACAGCTGCTGCCACCAGTAAAGTATTGTTATCCATAGTATTATTTATTTCCGTTCCGTACGATTGCAAAGTTCGAAGTGACGCCATGCATCCAAATGGAAGTATTGTGAATGGTACCGTATCTGGATAAATTTTCATTTGGAGTGCATCCAAAAGGAAGTCTACTAAATGGACGTATAGTCAGTGGTAACCTTAATGTTATCTCAATTTATTGCCCGCCTAATGTTCGAACCACGCAGAATGATTGGGATGCCGTGTTTTCATTAGTTTCTACTAAAACGCTTGTCATTGGCGATTTTAATGGCCACCACTCAAATTGGTCCACGAAAACAGATCAAAGGGGTACTCAAATTTTTGATTCTACAATAGAAAATGGGTATTATATATTAAACAATGGGGATGCCACTCGTTTAAAGCTCGTTAATGGAGTTTTTCAAAAAACTGCGCCAGATATATCTATAGTCTCTTCAGACATTTCTTTGTTTTTTGATTGGAAAGTTACTAACGAATCATTAGGGAGTGACCATTTAATAGTTAAACTGTCAACATCGTTTACCTCCACATCTCAGTGTCAGAAGAAGAGAAATTTTAAAAAGGCCAACTGGTGTGCTTATTCCGAGTCTGTTAGAGATTTTCTGTTAAGCTTTACTATGTCGGCAAATCCTCAGGAAGCGTACGACGATTTTTTGAGGATAATCAACAGTGCAGCTGACGTGAGTATTCCTTATTTTAAGATTCAGTCAAAACCCCTGTAATAAATTTTTACCCAAACCTTATTGGTCTCCAGACTTGTCAAAAGCCGTAGCGGAGAGACGACTAGCTTTGACTAGATTTAGAAAAAACCCGACCCCTAACAAATTAGAAAATTTACAAAATAAAACTCGTTTAGCACAAAAATTGGTTAGGAATGCCAAGAGTAAAGGTTTTCGCGAATTTTGTTCTTCTATTGACGAAGTTACTTCTTCTCGCGATATGTGGCGCCGTATGAGGTGGTTGAAAGGATATCGTTCTCCAAGGATAAATGTAGATAAATTAATGGCTAACAGTCTACTTAACAACCTAACTCCGGATTTTACGTGCCCTATGGAACCTACATTCACTTCATATAATCATAAATTAGAAGCTCAATAAATTGTCAATGCATGAATTTGAAAAAGCTTTAAAATCTAAAGATACTGCCCCGGGCGCAGATGATATTTCGTTCTCCATGATTAAATACCTCCCTGACGTTGCAAAACAAGTGTTAGTTAAAATATACAACACATGTTTATTTTCCAATTTTGTCCCGGCGCAATGGCGCCAAATTCGTATTGTACCTATCCCTAAACCAGGACGAGATGTCACTACGGCCACTTCTATTAGACCCATCTCATTAATGTCGTGTTTGTGTAAGATACTACACTCTATAATCAATAGAAGAATAGAATGGTATATCGAGAATCGTTGCATTTTTCCTGAGGAGACTATAGGTTTTAGATAATCTCAATTCGATAATAACAACTATTCAAACTGGATTCTCTAATAAGTTGATGACAATAGGATGTTTTATTGACATAGATAACGCGTATAATAATGTTGATATAACCAGCTTATTGGGTACGTTGGACCAACTTGGTGTGGGAGCTCATTTTTGCAGGTATTTGTGGGAATTTCTCAAAGAAAGATACCTTACCATCGATGGTACTGATTATAATATTTCAAGAATAGCTAGACGAGGTTTAGCCCAGGGGGATCCGCTGTCACCCTTGTTATTTAATATCGCAACTATAAACGTGTGTAAAACTATAGCAAGTAGTTCGTTATGTGTGTCGCAGTACGCTGATGATTATGTTATATTCATTTCCTCGGACAATATTAATCAGGCAGCTATTCAGATCCAGGGTGCTTTGGATATCATGTGTAGACTATTTAACGACCTGAATCTCGATATCTCTCATTCAAAAAGTAAAATTTGCATTTTTAGTAAAGGTTACAAAAGACAGTCTGTAAATGTAACAATTAATTCTAAGAGATTAGACGTTGTTGATTGCGTAAAGTATCTGGGTATGTGGTTGGATCGCTCGCTTAGATGGGGCAGACATATAAATGAAACCTCAGAAAAAGTATTTAAGTTTCTTAACATTTTTAAAGTTTTAGCGGGTGCTAACTGGGGAGTACATCCCAAGTACTTAAGACAACTTTATATTTCTATTTTAAGAAGCCGAATCGATTACGGTAGTATATTTTATGACAATAGCGCTAAATCTCACTTATTTAAATTAGACAAAATTCAAAACCAGGCAATGCGTATTATAGGTAGTTTTATCAAGACAACACCTATTCATTCAATGGAAAGCGAATTATGCCTACAGCCGTTATACCTGCGTCGACGATTTTTGGCAGGCAAATATTGGCTAAAGATGAAATCCATTGAAACAAACACTTCTATTCGTTGTACAAATGAATTATCAAACTTGTGCAACACAAGTTCTTATTGGCAGAGTAAACGAAAAGCATTGTTGGTATCCGTTCACTGCGCACTGAACTCATTGGATATCCATTGTAGCAAACAACTAGAAATGTTTTCTCTTGATACGTGGCCTAGTAACATTGATGTTTCTAAAGTCATAAGACATGAAGTAGATTTTATGACCCAACCAAAGAGACAATACAATCCCACGAGCTTAAAAAACATGTTTTGTGATTTTATAAACACCGTTTATTCAGATTTCATAGGATTTTACACAGACGGTTCTAAAGAGAGTTTTGGTTTGGGCGCTGCATTCTACGATTCCTATCATAACTGTTCAGTTAAATTCCAGATAAATGGTAATTTGTGTATAATGGAGGGGGAACTTATTGCTATTGCAGAAGCCTTATCTTATATGGAATCCACAGATCATCATAATATAGTCATATTTACGGATTCTAGAAGTTCGCTCCAACACTTGGCTAGGTGTACCTCGACTTTTCGAGGAACACCGACAGCCTACACTATATTGCGTATTATCCTGAATTTACAATCACAGGGTAGAAAAGTGGTGCTCCAATGGATACCATCTCATGTTGGACTACGAGGCAATGAAATCGCAGATTTGTTGGCAAGAGAACCTATAACAGACGGCATACCTACAAATATACACCCTTTTTATACAAACTATATACCTAAAATTAAAGTAGATTGCTATAACCTATGGAAAGAATATTTTGATGTGCGGTCTCGAGAAATAGGTATCCCACCAAAACATAAATGTAAAAAAGGAGAGCCAAGTTCAATACATAAATTATGAATGGCTGTGGGCTTCCCCGCAAAAAGAATGGAGATATAAATGAGTGCCAAGTCAAATATATGTAGGTTAGATTTGACTTTGCCAGTTTTCATTACATCAGTCATTTTATAAAGTTATTCAACGTTTTAATTCTGATAAAAACTGGCCAAGTCAAATCTAACCTACATAGATTTGACTTGGCACTCATTTATATCTCCATTCTTTTTGCGGGGAAGCCCACAGCCATTCATAATTTATGTATTGAACTTGGCTCTCCTTTTTTACATTTATGTTTTGGTGGGATATCATTACTTTTTGTAAAGAAAACTAGGCAGGTATTGAGATTTAATGTTCATCTTATCTTAATCAAGTAAAACACCTCAGAACACTTAGTGTCGGTTTATTGTACCGAATACATACAACTACGCACTTATTACAAAGTCACTGCACAGCACCCTAACAACTACACTGTATTCTATGGCGCAATCGGAGACGTTAGTACCTACTATTGCTTATTCTATGCAATGCTTCGACAGGTTCATAGCTAGGTAGGTATTATACGGGCCGGTCCCTAAAAACTACACTGTATTCTATGGCGCTTTCGGAGACGTAGTACTATTGCTTATTCTATGCAATGCGGATCTATTTTAATTTAAACCTTATTCTATTGACATAAGGTCGTCGTCGCTAACATTACTTATTTTTTGACTTTTTTTTATTTTTTGATTTTTTCCTACGTTTACTCACAATTACCGAGCTGGATTCCAAATTTCATCCTTCTAGGTCATCTGGAAGTAGGTTAGATTTAGGTACTATATATATGTCAGTCAGTCAGTGTGAATTTTTACGACTTTTTGACCTTCATATCTTTATAACCGTTTGAGCTAGCTTCATGAAATTTGGGCTTCTACATGTCCTTATGGATATAACTAAACAGACGTAGTTTTATGTGTTTACGTTAAATATGTTTTGAGTTATAGAAGGGTCAAAAGTGGCACCAAGTGGTTCGTGTAATGATACACTCGGCGCGTTCCTTTGCTTGAACTTGGCTTGAACACGCTGCCGCGTGTTCTAATCTGGTATAAAACGATCCAGCCGCATCCCTTGAGTTCTCCGTGGATTGACAATGGCAATTTGAATCGTCGTGAAACTGTTATTGCATTGCGACTTCGATCCGGACACATCCCAGGCAATAAATTTTTACATTTAATGAAAAAATCAACAACACCAAATTGCCTTTATAATATTGAGAATAAAAAAAAAAAAAAAAAAAAAAGGTATATATTACTATGGACCGTGGAATAAGTTAATTAAGATCTGTTACTTTTATATGGTCTGAAATAAATGATTATTATTATATTATCCAAAATATCTACCACCACGCGGGTGAAACCGCGGGGCGAAGCTAATATTTTATACCAGGTAGATAAGATAATTACCTAAGGGAGATCCAGGTGTCGCCGGCGTGCCTCCTAACGAAGATACTCGGTGAGGAGTGTGGCCTGCTGAGAAGTTAATCATGTAAGTCAAGAACAATTGAAATTAAATCCAGTTTTTACATTTCTAATGGCACAGAAACTATACTGAACGAATTTTACAGCACTTATGTGAACAATAAATAAATAAATAATGCTGGACAATCCACACAGCATCATCTAGCACCAAGGTAAGCAGAGCTTGTGTTATGGGTACTAGATAACTGATATACATAATACAATACATTACATAGATAGATATTTTTATTATACACCAGAACACCCGGAACAAATATCTGCAGATCGTACACACAATTGTTCCGCTCCGGGAATCGAACCCGCAACCTCCTGCGTCGCAGGCGGACCTTCGCCCAACGCGCCACATCGGTCGTCGTATAATGTTAAAGTTAAAGGTCCAACTCACCGGGCGGGCTCGCGGATAGCTGGGGCGAACTGCGTCCGTCGTGGCGGCGGCTGGACGCAGAGCGGCTGCGAGCAAACCTGTCCTCAATCACTTGTTAAACAACCACTTACTACATACAACCCTTTTACTTGCACACGGCTCGGTCATACAACTAGGCCTGACACTCGTAAATACGAAAATTTAAGTTAAATAAGATGAGATAACATTGCATATTAAGTATGGGTACCTACTATATATAACCAAAGTTATCGAAATAGCTCTAAGAATTAGCGAACTGAAGTGGCAGAGGGCCGGCCATATATCACGAAACACAGACAACCGTAGGGGTAAACGTGTTCTTGAGTGGAGACCGCAAGTAGAAGTAAAAGTAAAAAGATTTTCATTTTTTCAAAACAGAGACTCTTATAAATTAAACTTAGATTATCAGAAGACAGAAACTGACAAAATCGGTCTCCACTCAGCATGTGCTATGGTAGAGCAGATCGCACTATAGCGCTGTTCTTCCGTGGACAATTTAATTTGCGGAAAACGAATCTGAAACCATCGAATTTCGTTTTAAATAGTATTTTTTTTGAGATATTATTGAATTGAATTTCTAAAAATGCAAAAACCTCTCAATATAAGAATATTGAGAGGTTTTTGCATGTTTAGAAATTGGTTCAACATATTACTGGCTAGGCGACTGTGCCGTGTGCATGTGAAAAGGGTTAATCACTAATTTTAACAATAATGAAATGAAAATATTTATTGAAAAAGAAATACACAATAACAATGGTTAAACCTATGTTAAGCTAAGGTCAGGTGTTATCAGTTTCTCGTCAATTAAAAATTGCAAAGTCGCTATCTACCTTAAAAACTTTGTTAAAGGAGCACTATTTGTCGTGCTGTCACTAACGCATACCTGAGTCCCTATGTATATAAGTAGTATATGTATATATATTTTATGTTATGTATGTAGTATATTTGTATGTAAGTATTTTATTTTATAATATATAACCTAAAAGCACACAGATCCCCTGGTACTGTCCACGATCCTATCCATTCATGATTGTCTGGTAGAGATCGCTCTTGAGCGATAAGACCGCCAATTGTAATTCATTTTTAAGTTCTGTACATAGTTTTCTATTTAGTGCAATAAAGAATGTTCTATCTATCTAAAATAAGTACAAATTACATAAGTTCGTTTGAATTAGGTATGTAGAGATCAGGAAAGGTTCGTCTTGGAATTACAACACAATTTTGTATGGTCATTGTCAAGGAATTGGGGGAGGCCTATGTCCAGCAGTGGACTCATATAGGCTGATGATGATTGTCAAGGAATTCGCTTACAGATACGACTTTGTGAAAAGAGTTAATCACTTTTATTCACTGAAAAACTGCTCAGGGTATGTAGTAGTCGAAGAAACGATAATTTGAGGCCCACAATACAATACAATACAAAAATACTTTATTGTATATAGTATTTTTAGATACAGAACATTATGAAAGACATTACATGTGACAAGTACAATGGGCGGCCTTATCGCTTAGAAGCGATCTCTTCCAGGCAACCTTTGGGTGGAAAGAATTATGTGAATTAAAGAAAGGCAGGGGGTGTACCAAGGATAGAGCTAGAATGAATATGAACATAACATGAATATTTAAAGATAAATAAATATTAAATATATGTCTTTATATATATATATATAAAATATGTATAATATACTACATAGTAATACTTAGTTTATAAATAAATAATAAGTAATAGTATTATGGAAGCTTCCACACTTATATATTCTATTCTTAGGGTTTAGCTCGCCTTTGTCATTAATTTTATATTTTTTTTTAATTATCGTATATTTTATCGTGCGAGAATGAATAAATAAAGCTTGCTCAGTCATCGTTATATGCTTGAGTAACGCATGCTGTGTAATAAACTCCACTCAAGCATAGTTCTATGACTAAGTAGGTTTTCCTAACAGGGGCCTAAGTTTCTGATTCGCTTTCTAAATGACCTAGGTGCGAGCCTCAGGGTCGGTTTTTGAATAGTTTGCGGAAGTAGTTAGTAGAAGATAGTTTCCGTCACCTCCGGGTAAGCGTCGTTGATTGGGTCAACTGTGTCACCAAGAACGTGTCGGTCTACGGAGTCATGGGGGTTCAATGTAGTCGTGTTTATACCTGAACTGTGACCGTCGCGGCGTGATGGGGGATCCCTCGCTAATCTGCCCGTATTGCACCTGTTGTCCGTTTACCTGCAATATCAAGACATTTATATATATATATACTAGCTGCGCCCCGCGGCTTCGCCCCCGTGGAAATCTATGTGTCAAATGGTTTAAATGATAAAAATTATCCTATGTTAGACTCCTGGTTCTAAGCTACCTCTCCACCAATTTTCAGCTAAATCGGTCCAGCCGTTCTCGAGTTATAAGTGTTGTAACAAACACGACTTTCTTTTATATATATATATAGATATAAGATATATATTATCCTAAGTAAAGGGTCTATAACATTGCTGCATTATTTATTTATTTGTCTTTTAATAGCACTAAGTAATTTTTAAAACTTTTGCAATAGAAAATATTAATTTAAACTGTTTCTTCTTCTCATTACGAGTCATAAATAAACGTACCCGACCAGTGTCAAGTCGTTTCATAGGGGGGTTGATAGCCGTGGGGGGCGCTGGCGGCAACGTGGGGGGTCGTGGTTCATCGTCCCTCGCAGGACGACGTCGTTTCCACTTACCCGACAAGTATCGAGTCGTTTCCTAGGGGGGTCGAGAGCCGTGGGGGGCGCTGGCGGCAACGTAGGGGGTCGTGGTTCATCGTCCCTCGCCGGCCGACGTCGTTTCCGCTCTAGTAGCAGGAAGTATATCACTTTTTCCGTGTTGTGGCTGGAAGTAATGGATTTTTTGATATTATTAGTTCTGATGTGAAATACACAGTCCATATTATAGCGAGACACATTTTAAAAAAGTATGTTATGTATGAGTTATGATATGAAGCTGGCTTATAAAGAGCAAGTAGGTACACATTCTAAGTAAAAATAGTCTTCAAACGAGCGCTTGTAGCGTAAATATTCTGATTAAAATCTGACGCGCGCAGCGCATGTGTAGGGGCGCTTGGGTGGGTACAGATATAGGCATTCTAGATTTTTAAACGCGCGCGTAACCATAGGCACGGATGAAAAGGCCGAATTACTGAATACTGGACAATGACACGGCATCATCTAGTCCCAAACTAAGCAGAGCTGGTGTTATGGGTTCTATTAGATAGGACTTTAGTAGTAAATTGGAAGAATACTTACTGTGAACTAAGGAGCTCCTGTATCAATTTATCCCTCTGTTTGAAACATCCCAGACTGCATATAGCCTGAAATAGAAAAACAAAATAGAAATATTTTATATTTTGTACCAATATTTACCACCAATATTCCTTGAGTGTTGTGCCCTTTGTATACAAAAAAAGTCCGAGTTTTTTTTTAGAATATTTTGCATTACACTAGTTCACACTATTTCTGATAATCTTGGATGGAATATTCAGTCCTCCGTTCATGATAATGATTTTTGCTGGATGAACAAGTACCAGTGAAGATCGGAAAGCTGTCTAACCTGAAGCACGTCAGGGTCGATGGCATCAGCAGACGGCAGGACCCTGGTCTGCACCACCTCCATCATGGGCAGCTCCTGCTCGAGCTCGCCGCGCCCGCCCGCTGTCACCCATCCGTGTCTCGTGATTTCTGCTAGCTGTAGCAATTACATAGAATTATGGAGATTAAAAATGATTAGCAATACTAGTTATTATTTTGTGGTGTCTAAGGCCTGTATTGTCAAAACTTCTTCAGACATCGATCTTTGCTTGAGTAACGTTTTTCTATGACAAGTTTTATATGTGTGACGACCTCTGTGGCGCGGTGGGCAAAGGTCCGCGCTACGACGCAGGAGATTGCGGGTTCGATTCCCGCCTCGGGACAAATATTTGAATGATCTACAGATATTTGTTCCCAGTGCTCTGGTCGTTTTCTATTTATATTCAAAAATATCTATCTATGTACCTAATAAGTATTATGTATAATATATCAGTTATCTAGTACCCATAGCACAAGCTCTGCTTACCTTGGTGCTAGATGATGCTGTGTGAATTGTCCAGCATTATTTATTTATTTATTTATAAGCGTTCAAGCATATATCAAAGTGCTTTATTTCCTGTAGACCTCAGAGGACTCTTGGACACGTAACAAAATTCAAATTACATAAGCAAAATATATCTAGGAAATAATGTGATCACTTTTGATAATTAATAGGTGTGATGCCCCTTAACAGTACCATGGTCCAAAACAATGGTTATTGTTTTGTAGTCTTGAGGCCTGTATTGCAAAAGCTTGCTCCGTGATTTATCTATGCTTATGCTTAAAATACATTTTATTATGATAAGTATTATATGTGTGTACAATTGTCATAGTATGATGACTGAGCATAGATTCATACTGGCCTTAATGTATAAATAAATAAATAATGCTGGACAATTCACACAGCGTTATCTAGCCCCATGGTAAGCAGAGCTTGTGTTATGGGTACTAGATAACTGATATACATAATACAATACATTACATAGATAGTTTTTTTTTTACGACCAGAACACCCGGAACAAATATCTGCAGATCGTACACACAATTGTTCCGAGGCGGGAATCGAACCCGCAACCTCCTGCGTCGCAGGCGGACCTTCGCCCACCACGCCACATCGGTCGTCAAAATCTTTAGTTGTCTTAATGTCATGTGAAAAGTTTAAAGCAAAGCTTACTGTCATTCTTTTCTCAGGGTTGACCTCGATCATTCCCCGGAGGAGTTGTTGGCAGTCAGGTGGCACGAAATGTGGTACATGGAAGACTCCGCGTTTCACCTGAAATAAGACAGTGAGTTCTGTATAGTTGAACTAAAAACTATTGGTTGTTTCCAGGGCTAGCAGCATCAAGAGGCAGCCAGATAATTATATTTATTTATTTTGAATTTATTCATAATTACATTCTTATAGCTCTGTGTTGGCCATTCTGTTATATGTACTATAGTTAACACAATTTCTCCTTAGGGTCCTAGATGATGCTGTATGAAATGTACAGCATTACCTATTTTTTTATTTAGTATTAGTGCACATAACACTTTAGTTGTTCTCAATTTAAAATCCATTACGCAAAGCTAGCTTGGTAGAGTTGGTCCGGCATAACAGCTCGCTTTCAATGTTTATATAGATTCCGATTCAAACGGTTCACATCGTTTGCGGTTTCAACGCTTTTTCACCAAAACTTTGCAGGACGTACCTAGAGCTACGTTTTGATTACTGTTTTAGCTAGGATAAAGTAATTAGAAGCTACTGCAAGAACCTTGTAGAATTTTGTTTACCTTTTCAAGAAGCTGGCGAAGATTATCGTCGTCAAAAGGCAGCGCGCCGACAAGGAGAGCGTACAAGATAACGCCGCATGACCATACATCTGCGCGTCGGCCATCGTATTTCTCGCCCTGAAATAGATATAGAAAACACACATTTCATTCAAGTTTTCTTACAATGACTGCCGGGCGCCGGCCGAGCTGTGACGGCCGGGCTGGTGGTGTTTTGTTTGGTTTGGTTGGATAGGAACGAAAAAAACAAAACAAAAACAACAAACATGGATGAAACTTTACGTTCCGTCCTAACTCCTAATCGTCCGCCTATATACATCAGCATAAATCATTGTACCTAAATCTTTCCCCATTTTCTTAATAGACATTACAGAATCATTGTAAATATATCTATATTGTTTTTTTTATTGGAAACTCTAAGATTTCAACTATTTTCTTTAAAGGTTATTTAAAATCGTTACGATATAAATTCTTGTTCTGCGTAGCATAGAGCGTAAACAAGTTTTTGTTAGGTTGGTTACTGTGAACCAGTACCAACATGTGAGCAAAAATGTTTCCACGCAGTAATGCTAACCTTCTCATAGGGAAAATTATCATCTTCCCGTCATTACCTTTACCCTGGGTGGGGTCGGCATGTGGGTCGGCACAACATGTAGGTATTTTTCTTCCACTCCCCTCTATCAGCCGTAATATCCGTAAATACCTTACTTAACTGTGTCCTCTTTCACATAATCCATCCCTCTTGTCTTCCTCTCCATATTTAAATCTCCTCGTCCATATCACGCTTACCTGTTAGGTTCTTTATTTTCATACCTTAGGTATGAGGGTATGAATATCTATATCACACACAATAATCTAAGTATATATTGATATACTACATAATGTGCATTGACATTATGTAGTAAAATGGATCTAACTAATTAATACAATAAATAAGTATTAAAGTCCGGCCACTATAATACACCACATTTGAAAGGCCTTGTAACCAAATAAGCAAGCCAAACCAGGTAGCCAAATAAAAATATTATTTCTACCAAAGTTAGAACAGGACAATTTGTCCTTTTCTTCGTTTTTTTAAACCATAATCTGTAAAAACATATGTTATTTAAAAATGTCTTCTATAGGATTTGCTTTATACTTCTCACACTCTTCATAAAAAACAACGGTTGCTTTGTTTACCACGAAGAGATGAATTTTATGTAGGTACAGAATACATGGTTCCAAATGATCGGTGAAATCAAATATTGAGCTGGCAACTTTTTTACACTGCTATTATTTTTTTATATAAAGGTAAAGCGTCTAAACTAAAATGTATTTCGTCAACGGTTCTGGGACGAAATAGCGCTATACAAATATTGGCATAAGAGTGAGATAAAAACTAGTCACGCTGAGTGTACAAGCCTTGTCAATTTTGTCGTACAGTAAAAATTGGTAATTCATCAACGGCCGTTGCTTTGATTTTGTCCGACGGTTGAAATTGCAATTTTCTCGAAAAAAAGGTGTTTTCTTTCATGTGATAACGCAAATCAGTGAATATGAAGTCGGCGAAATCGAAACAGAGGTTGAACGAGATGCGGACACCAGCTCGAAGCCGGCAAAACCTGGCCCAAGGAGACCGGGAGCCTGTTCATGTGTATTGTCGGTTGCGGCCCATGCAAAGAGAATCTGATTTACCGTGTTTGAAGATAATTTCACCCACTACACTACTACTGAGCCCTCCAGCGTCTGCGATCACATACAGAAACGAAGCAAACAAAAGCATGAAGTATACTTTCAAGGAAGTTTTCCCGCCGGAAACCAACCAACAAGAAGTCTTCGATAAAGTTGCTTTACCGCTCGTAGAAGGCCTGATCAAAGGTAAAAATGGTTTATTATTCACATATGGAGTCACAGGCAGCGGCAAAACGTTCACTATGACCGGTGAGGCCCAGAACTGCGGCATTTTGCCCCGTTGTTTGACCGCTATCTTCAAAACGATCAACGAATACCAAGCACATAAGTACGTGTTCAAGCCAGATAAAATGAACATGTTCGATGTTCAATCCGAAGCTGAGGCCATGTTAGAACGTCAACACGAACTACACAAATTCAAATCCAACAAGAAAAATAACTCAAACCCAGACCTGGCTATGTCATCCACAGATGTCAGTAAAATAATGGGAATCAATGAAGACCACCAATACAGTGTCTTTGTAACCTATGTTGAAATATACAACAACAGTGTCTATGATCTGCTTGACGATTGTCCACCTGGTCGGATCCCTATCGTCAAAATCATAAGAGAAGATGCAGCACACAATATGTATGTTCATGGTGTCACTGAAGTTGAGATCAAGTCGGCAGAGGAAGCATTTAATGCTTTCTACTCAGGGT
Source organism: Eupithecia dodoneata (assembly GCA_947044415.1). Classification (NCBI taxonomy): domain Eukaryota; kingdom Metazoa; phylum Arthropoda; class Insecta; order Lepidoptera; family Geometridae; genus Eupithecia; species Eupithecia dodoneata. The sequence goes on along the minus strand of OX345683.1, from coordinate 3,076,755 downwards.
TGAAGCGGAGACGGATGGCTCATACTAATCTGAATGCTGAGTCTAGTAGAAGTCACTCTGTGTTCACAATAAGACTAGCACAGGCACCAGTGGATGCTATGGGGGAAGCTGTGATCCAAAACAAGAAGTTCCTGTCTATAAGCCAGCTTAGCCTAGTCGATCTTGCTGGTAGTGAAAGAACCAACCGTACAAAAAACACCGGTCAAAGACTGCGCGAAGCTGGAAACATAAACAAAAGTCTTATGAACCTCCGAAACTGCCTCGAACTGCTTAGGGAAAATCAGATCAATGGCACTCAAAATATGGTTCCCTATCGTGAGTCGAAAATCACACATCTATTCAAGAACTTCTTCGAAGGAGAAGGGCAAGTTAGAATGGTCGTGTGCGCAAACCCGAGGGCGGAGGACTACGATGAGACTATCCAAGTCATGAGATTTGCGGAAATGGCGGCAGAAGTCGAAGTTGCCAAACCGCAGATAATGGATGTCGCTTCTTCAATGGGCCTGATGTCTGGTAGACGCAAAGCCAACAAACTGTTCAACACAGCTAAAGACAACATTATCAGACCAGAAGCAAGGGAACTGGAGCTAGACCTAGGTCTGGTCTACAGTCTCGGACCTGATTTCCCGAGTGTAGAGCTGAATAGCCCAAAAGCAGATCATATTGTCAAAGAACTGATGGCTCACCTGGATATGAGGATCACTCGCCGTGAAACCCTGAAGCGGAGCAAGCAAATCAAGGATGAACGTCTCAGATCAGCACTCTTAGGCCTTGAAAAAGACTCCATGGAAGTGCGTAGCGAGAATCAGTCCTTGAAAGCGCAGTTGCATGACTCTGAACGCAGAATAAGAGCATTAGAAGACCGGCTAACATCGACAGAGAACGCATCACTCAACTACCAGAGAAAACTCACCGAAATGACTGAATACACGTCCGCCCTAAAACGCGACTTACAAGAAAAAGATCTCCTACTAAACCAGAACAAACTCGAAAAGGAGAAGCAGAAGAAAATACTCGAACGCAAATACAACCACAAAATCATGGCTGAACACGAAAAGGCCAAAGAAATCAACTCTGAAAACGAGAAACTGCGAAACGAGGTCGAAGAAAAGGAGAACCGACTACGCATCATCGACAAAGTTCTGAACGTAGATAGAGGAGACAGAGGCGAAAGCGGGGACTGCCACAAAGAATACCAGAGAGCTGATATGGCAGCTCAAACCAGAGATTTTACCCCTGGAACAACGCCTAGAGCTCTACCAGCACATCTGCTTACTCCATTCTCCTCCTGTCCACAGACAAGGGAAACCAGAGACACCCCTGCATCGTCCCGTCGAGGCGTCGCCATTGCCAACCCTAGACACAAGAGATCAATATCCGCCGACGGAAAAGGCTGGGTCGAACACGCACCCACAAAACTGGTCCCAATGGGTACTGTTATGAAGCCTAACATTGCTCACAGCAAAGTCGTCAACAAACTCACCAATGTTAAAGACATAGCGAACTCTAAGACGTCGAAATACTGTCTGATATCGCAGCAACAAGACACAGATGGAGAGCTTGAAACGACTCTCTACAAGGGCGATGTCGTGCCAACTTGCGGTGGAGGTGCTCAAGTCATCTTCAACGATGTTGAAATGCTGAAGCAGTTCTCTCCTAATAGAGATCTGTCAAGTCAATCAGCTAGGATGTCTAACAATGCCTGTGCTAGGCATTCGGGAAAGAGGAGAGATACTGGCGCTTCCCCACCGCATACTCCGTCTAATTCTAGCAAGAAGCAACGGGTTGATGATGATTAGGTATGTTGAATATAATTGCAGCATTAGAAATACATTTTCAAACAGATTAATTTAAAGTACAAATAAATAGGGGACGCGTCGCAGATATTATGTGTTTCTTCTTTTTATGCAGCTACATTATTGTTCACGGTTCACGTGAGGTAACTGAAAGATATAAATAAATATTGCTGGACAATCCACTCGGCTTCTTCAAAGCAAAGTTCCTCTCGCGCTTATCATGGCATATTGTATAGTTTAAAAATTAAGAAATTATTTCAGTATTTACTGAATCTCAACCGATGTTACTCCACATAAAATCTAGTATAGATTCGACGCGATTCTTCGAGATTCGATTCGCGAGCTTCTCGACTATAACATGTTAGGGTCTAAAATTCGACATTTCAATACCCTACGGCCTACTTATTAATACTTTAACCATAAAAACAGTGATTTATTAGATTAAAACAAAGTAAATAGTTTTCAACCTAGTATTTATATCCCAAAACAATCAACAGAATAAATTGTCTACCCAACAGTTTTGAACCTGTGACCCCAAGAAAGTAGGGACTCTTTCCTGCTTGAAGATCAAATGAATTGACCTTAAATGTTAATAGGGAAGTAAACCACTTAAATGGACAACTGTAAATAGGGTGGTGTTCCTTGATCGGACAATGAATAAGTGTGGTGTACTTTGAAAGATGATCGGAAAAGATATGTAGTTGGGTAAATTGATTTATTATGTACGGAAACTATTGCCAAAATGCCTGATTAAAATGTAAGCGTCCCATTTCGTTGCTAGGTTTACGCAAATCGGGACCACCACTATTGCTGCACTGCACAAAAAAGTGCATTAAGATAAGTGTGGGTTAAAACTTCTTACTATTTTAGATGCATTTTATATCGCCGGCATCAAAAAACCGACAGTACGCTTCTGTTAAAGCTTGCGGTAAGTAATGTTGTCACAATAAAATGTATCTAAAGATGACGAGTAGGTTATATATGAATGCTTATTTTTGTGCTATGTGGTAGCAGTGTTGGATGTTAGTATGTGCTATGTCCTCAAGTAATCTCAACCTAGTACATCTAAATGTCATTTTAACGGGATATTTACCATGATATGATTTCTGAGTTTTCCAATAGTTAAGTTTCTAGTACATCGAAGGTTGACTGTATTTTGCAATGGACCAGTACAATTCGAACATAGTTTTGTTTTGTCTTAGGTAAGTTTTTGATTGCTCATGAGTACATTTTCTAAATGACTGTATTCATGTCAGTTTTAGAAGATATTTGATAACAAAATCAATTTTGGTATCATTTAGTGGAAATCTAAATGAGATAACATTTAGAATACTTTTTACTGTGATTGTTAATTTGTTAATGTGCCTTAATACAAAGGCCTCTTTCTAAAGAGTTGTCAGCGAGATTTTAGGTACAGAGTGAAATAGTTTTACTTAAAATATTTAAAATAGCCTATGAAAGTTAAAATTTGGTGGCTTTATTTGGAATTGATTAGTTTTTGTGCATTTAGTAGAATTGGTAATGTTTATTGTTTACTTTCAAAAATCTGTAAAATTATCTCTAAAGATATAAATGTATGTTTAATTTTTGGTATAAAATTCTGAGATTAAGTTACCTACCTAATAATTATAGTATAATAAAAAAGTACTTAATTAAATTACTAATTTAGCTTATTAATGATAACTGGTACCTATTTAACATTTTGTTAACTTTTTTTTGTAAGTTAAAATAATGTATATTGTAATGTTTATGTGTGTGTGGGAGTTGTTAATATATTTATATTATCTTGCTGATGTTTGAGTTTTTTGTTTTTAATATTACTTTAATTTTGCTAAGTATGTAGGTAGTTACTTGTTCTTAACCCCGACGCGACGCAACAAAGGGACGTTTTATATTTTCTTAGGGCGCATTCACACGCTTTTTGAGCATGTAAGTCAAAAAGGTATTTATTCAGTGTCACAAAGTTGCAAGTGTAGCGTTTGTCTAGTAATAATAATATTATTGCAAAAAAGATAGATAGATAATTCTTTATTGCACACTAAGTATAAAATGACAATGTAAAATAAAAACTTAAAAAAAACTAGATACAATTGGCGGTCTTATCGCTCAAGAGCGATCTCTACCAGAACTACTCAAAAAGAGTCATTACAATCACTTATCATAATTAATTTGTGTTATATGTATTTGGAAATAAGTCCAGTACCTACATAATGAAGACAAGATTCCAGTTCAAACGATTATGTAGCCTCAGTTGCCTAAACTGTACCAGGTGGGATGACGACCTGCGAAAGACTGCAGGTAGATGCTGGATGCGTTAAGCTGAAGACAGGGCGCTATGGCGCTCATTGAGGGAGGCCTATGTCCAGTGGACTAACATAAACTAGACTGAAAAGTCTGTAATAAATGCTAGTTTTTCTACTCACCCTTATGACTTCAGGGCAAGCATAGTGAGGGCTTCCACAGGAAGTTTCTAGAAGAGATCCAGCTGGTTGCAAGGAGGCCATGCCGAAATCAGCAATTTTGATGTTGTTCCGCTCGTCTAGAAGGAGATTCTCCGGTTTTAGGTCGCGATGGCTGTTGACAGAAAAATTATTTATAAAGAGATGAAAGAATGAATTTATTTGTTATAACTTTATGACTTACACAGAACATAATAAACACTAAGAAGAAACGTGTAGGTAAGTGGGTAAGTCCAGTAACAAAATGGCTTTGCCTCAGCATGAGTTGGATGTGTAGCAATTATAGTGATAATTCATAATATGTTGGACTGCTTGGTACACAAAACTGAGTGAGGTAAGAAGGTAACATATTTTTTCCTATGTTTTTTAATTAAATGTTCATTTCTGGTCATTTTTCGGAACGGTTTAAAAGATATGGTAGCGCCATCTATTAGTTTAGGTATGCATTTTCTTATTAACTTGTTAGTGTCAGTCAATACCTACTCAATCACTACTCGACGCTAGATGGCATGAGTACAATACATTCTGGAGCTAAAATATACGAATTTATGATACAAAAAAGCTGCGATCACAAATACTGTCTAGATTTCGGGTCACATACAAAATCAAAGCTAAAAGCCGTCTCCGTAGGTAAATAAGAGCGCACTTGAAGTAAGTAAACGTAGAATAACAAAATAAGAGCTCACATTACAAGTGCGCTCTTATTTACGGAGACGGATTTTTTGCGCCGACCCGACGCTACATCTAGATAGTGTTTATTTCATGATTGCAGCAAAAAAGACTTATTTTCTTACCATATCGAATGACTGTGACAAAAATCCAGTGCCGATATAATTTGTCTAAAAAAACGCCTCGCTTCTTTCGGCGTCAGCCTTCCTTTCTTCACTAAATAGTCAAACAGCTCGCCTCCGCTTACATGTTCTAATACTAAATACCTGAAAATATTTATAAATCACTATCACTACATAGTATAAAACAAAGTCGCTTCCCGCTGTCTGTCTGTCCCTAGATGATGCTTAGATCTTTAAAACTATGCAACGGATTTTGATGTGTTTTTTTAGTAGAGACCTAGAGTGATTCAAGAGGAAGATTTATAAACAATTTGATACATGGATTCCGCTGGCGAAGCCGCGGGGCGCAGCTAGTAATATTATAAATGCGAAAGTTTGGATGTTTGTTCTCTGTTCACGCCAAAATGACTTAACAGAGGGGCTGAGATTTTGCATTAGTACCTACATAAAGGCCCTCATCAGCCAATGACCAGTGTTGGACATAGCCCGCCCTCCCTTAATGAGCCATATTTGCTGTTATCATTAAAAGGTAATGGCATTATCCCCACTGCTGGGCATGCCGACTGGGGATCGCAGTAAAGATGTTAAATATACACAGAGGAAAGATACTTCTGACAGGTTCTTTTAGTGCCTTTTACGAGATGCTGCGACCGAGGAGCTGAGTTGTATTATAGGGTCGTTTCTTACGTCGCGACCTTTGCAGCGTAAGAATCAAAAGCTACGTCGGGAAAACGCAGGCAGATGCTGGATACGTTAAGAGCGTTTATTCCTAAAATGCGCAGAAACAGTACTTTTCAAACCCGTTTATATCATGAACCACTTATCTTATAGTATATGTTATTTACTAATAATTTTAGGAAATTTTAGTGTCCAAATAGTTTGACTATAAAATATTTCGATTAATATAGTATGTACGCGTTCTATCAAGATAACTTGTGAGAGGTTTTCATAATTTCCCTTTCAGCATCAGTTTCGAAGCTCAAAATAATAGAAAATACTGACATATCTAATTAAGAAAAAAATATAACCTACTGATGAGATCCTTGGCTAAAAATCTAATTAGATAGATGTTTGGTTTTGGTATCCTACTATGAGAAATTAAAATTAAAAAAATGTGAAATATTACGAATATTTCACATTTTTGATGTTTTTACCGATATACCTTATTTAATTTAATAAAATAATAGCCTACCAATAAAGTGGAGCATCTTTTTAAAAATCTTACATTTAAATTTTTTATGATTTTGTTGCTATTATTTTTCTATAAATATTTAATGAGCGACGTGACCACACTCTAGAAAGCCTCGCGGCGCGGCGGCGGACTGATTTTCGCGCAGCGTTTTATAGTAGTTTTAAAATATTTATAGAAAAATAATAGCAACAAAATCATAAAAATTGTATAAACGGGTTTGAAAAGTACTGTTTCTGCGCATTTTAGGAATAAACGCTCTTAACCTGAAGGCAGTGCGCTATGGTGATCATTAATAGCATTATGATAGTGAGTGTTTTGGTTGTACTCCTATCTTCTTTAATTAAAATTAGTGGAGGCCTATTTCAAGCAGACTAGCATAGGCCGAAGATGTTGGTAGACAAGGTATATCATGAACTTAAAAGACTAATTAAGTAGAAAACTTACAAATATTTTTTGTTTTCGTAAACATCGGATAGCCCTAGGACGTGCGGGTGCTCTATTAGTTTCATAATGGCTATTTCTCGTTCGACCTGCAAAAAAATATCAAAAGTTACTTTGAAACTGCTATAAACCAGCTCTGTATTGGCACCCGTCAATGCAGCATTCAAAGCCGCCACACACAGAAACCGTGGCCGGACCGGAGGAGGCGAAGGCGTACGGGTTGTTTCATACAAATTTACGTGCATCGCGCCGCCGCCATGCCACCGCGCCCGGCGGTGTATGTGTGTGTAGTCTAGTCTTTCATATAAACTCATGTACCTATGTATGATACAACCCGCACGCCTTCTCCTCCGGCCCGGCCACGGTTTCTGTGTGTGGCGGTTTAATGCTGAGCTGGTAGACGTTAGATGGTAATCGTTAATTTATTTTTATTAGATCGTAATTTGTAATTTTTATTGGTTCATAATTTGTATTATTTTATATTTTTAAACGCAAATACATTTTCCGATGGGTACCTACTTATTTACGTAGGTCATAAGGTTTTTATTATTAGGTATAGTGGAATAGACCTCCCGATCAATGGTAATTTCTATGTAATCAAGTAATAACCTAAAGAAATTTGATTTCGACGGAACTTGAATGTTCCCTCCAGTTCGAAAAACTTTGAAAAGGTTCGAAGTAATTTTATTTGAGAAAGGTTTTTTTGATTTCTAACATAGTTTTATGTAGATAAGTATGTATTAAAAAATATGAAATTGGACCACCGACGATTTAACTCTAAATCAAAACATAATAATCGGTAAATCCATCTGATCTGCCATTATTCAATATTTTTACTTCCACTATTCAACACAAGATGGCGTTTTTTCAGAATTAAAAATGGCTATATGCAATAAATTCTCGTAAATAGCTTACCTTCATCAAAACGGATTCGCTTAGTTTTTCCCTGTTTATGATCTTTACAGCAACTTTCTTGCCGGTGACGCAGTGTACTCCTAATTTCACTAAGCCTGAAAGTAAAAAGAAATAAAATTCATTAATATTGACAACTAAAATCTTTAATATAAGAATATACTGTTAAATTGTCTAAAACATCCGTAGGAAAGGTCTTAAAATCATAATTTTCATTTCTGACATAACTACAATCCTGCCTACAATCTGAATGTACGATCGTGCGGACAACTCGCCACGTACTCGTACACCTCAACGCCTCAAAGGACTCGACACACGAGACCCCCCGGATGCAAAAACTCCGTGGCGACCTCTGCCCCGGGAACTCCTAGAGTCACCCGAAGCCTCACCCAGGATGTTAAGAATAGCCAACAGGCTAATGAACAGCTCTTGAGAAGCCTGCAAGGCTCTCATAGCGACAGCACATGACTTGAGGAAAGCTTTCCTCGACGTAGAAACCGCAAGAAAGAACTCTAGTTCGATTCCTGCCCGCATTCAACAACGTTGAGTCGAATGTTGATGACCACTTGACCTGATCCTGCCTACAATATTTTGACAATTAAATAGGTATAAATTGTACATAGGTAGGTTTCCACGTAGGTACCTATGTACCTACTAATATTTTAGTAACCACTAACTAATAACTACTAATTATTATGAGAATAAAGTTCCTTAAACCATAACTAAGAAATACACTAAATAGGATAGGGTAGGTACATTCCTTATCGATTTGAGGTTATTATTTCAATAATAATTTTGCTTACAATTAATCGCAAACTCGATGCCATGCTCGTGGCTACCCCCCGTGGCTTTTAATTTTTTTATTTCAATTTGTTTACAAATATTTCACATCTAATTTGGTGGGAATAAATTCATTACACAGGGTGGTCTTTTTGGTGGCATCTCCACTCTAGTCGATAGTGGACTATCGACTAGAGAGTAAAAAGAAGAAAGGTAAGAGCCTATACTATACCAAGAACTGATCATAAAGAGGCCACCATGATCACAGTATATATACATAATGGACAGTATGCTATCAAATTATTTAATGTTCTTCCTACTGAATTGAAAGCAATTGACAACTCAAACATTTTTAACACTTTCACTGCTGAAATCACACGGTATGTGTTTTCTACAAGTGACTAATATGCGTAAATCCACACTAGCGCAGCGGCTGAGAAAATACAGATCTTTGTGAGTCAACAGAGCTGTAATATTTTTCGAACGAAACGCATGTGCGGCGCAACACAACCGCTGTGTAGAGCGGCAGCACGAATTTTATAGGTTAAAAAAAAAAGATCGCATCGTCGAAAATAAATCGCAGTCAAAGTGTTAAGAATAATTTAAGAAAACTTTTGCTGAATTGGTGTTTTTACACTATTGACGAATTTATCAGACGAAAGTAGTTATTATTATGCATGCTTTTGATTCACTAACCTATTTTTATTTTTATTTATTTTATTTAGATTAAGTATTTGTAGCTATAAGAATTAATTCATACACAATATAAATTGTTTCTGAATAAATGAACTGAACTGAAATACAGAAATACAATTTAATGGTAAAATCATTTTACATGTCAGGTGTTCATCAAACTAGTTAATAATAATTATAATACAAATATAAAAACATACATGAAAACAAAATAAATAAATGAAAGAATTGATATTAAAACAATTAAATACGGAAATATAATCACATTAAGTTTATCTACTTTTCTAGTAGTTCGTTCACTGAATAGAAATTCTGCTCGATAAGCCAACGTTTCAACCTGACTTTGAAGCAGCGTAGACTGCCATCAGCTGTGACGGAGTCTGGTAGTTTATTGTACACTGCCGTACCCATAACATGCGTTATCTTTGAGGACTTCATGAGGGAGCGGGCGATAGTAGCGAGCTTGCCTGCGTTCCGCGTCCCGTACGAGTGGGTGTCGCCGTTCTTCGTGAACTAGAACTGAACTGAACTATGGAAACTAAACCTCGTTGATGAAATAATGACCTACGCTCCATTATATGTAGCATATGTAGACCTACTGTGCCATGATGATGATGATTATAATGTTTGTAATGTAGGTATGTAGTGTATTGTTTTTTAACCAATAATTTTAAATAAAAAAATTAAAGTGCCACCATCTATATTGTTCCTTCATGTCCATCCATCCTATGGTTGCCTGGAAGAGATCGCTCTCAGCGATAAGGCCGCCCGTATACCTTTATTCTAAGTTTTTATTGCTGTATTGTTTTGTTTTGTGTGGATAAAGTGTTTTTTATCTATCTATATACATATGAATCCATCTATCTATCTATACGATGATGAGTAGGTAGGTAAAGGTACCAAGGTACATTTCCACGTAAGTGCATAGGATCCTCCCTGGTTGCAATTCTCTGAAACGATGGACTCACGTTTCAGAGTTCTTTGTAAAAGGTAGGGACTGTGATAGAGCTGTGAATACCACTTTAACGGGATACCTACTATCTTTTATTTGATTATTTGTTTTTCGAAGTTTTAAATTGTTAAGACTCAACCACTCAACCGAACACCAAATAATTATTTAAAACATTTTATTAGTAACTGGAACGTCCGGCCAAATCGACTATATAGCCCTATGTCCGAGCTTCGCGGACAAAAATCACGGAGCCGCGCCGCCACGAGCTCGTCCCATTTTTTTGCTCTGGCCAGAGAAATTTGCAAAAAATGTGGCTGGGACGTTCAACTAGAAAAAAATTCTCGCAACAATTGTGGCTTGGACGTTTGAGTGGTTAGAGTAGGTTTTGAATCGTTCTAGAAATCGGAATATTTTATGTCAGCAAAATTTTACAAACTTAAACAATGCACAGTGAAAAAGGTTCCATTTCGAAAACAGAACGAGTAACGAACGAAAATGACTGGGAAGCATTTTTTATTGAAAACAAATTAAAAAGCGACTATGTTCAATAATTTTTTAAAATTATTTAGTCGTTTTTTAGTAAACTAGATCTCAATAATATTAAGATTGAAAAAGCCTGAACACGGTATTATTAAAATATTTCGTGCCTAGATTAATAAAATTATAATAAGTCGCTAGATTGTAAGTATCTATTAGCCACCTAGGTAAATATTGCCGTACCCTAGCAGGGTGCATGTTTGAAACATTTTAACTATTAATATTTGAGTATTGACTCAAATATTAATCGAAAACATGTTGTACAGGGGATCTTAAAGTTAAAATGTTTCAAATATGCACCCTGCTAGGTTTATTATTATAGCTTTTTTAAATATTCTCAATAGAATATTTAAAAAAGCCCGAAGACTATAGTAAAAAAAATACAGATGTTTTAAAATGATTACCGTAGTTTGATGAGTTTGATTTTCTTCGACAAATAAAATACTCACAATAATAATTAAAGACAACCAGTAGTTAGTTTTCCGCTCTACTATATTTTATTGCTTTTGTAACCCTCCTGGGGCAACCCGGTAAGAAAAGTAATACCTATGGTGGTGTTAACATCTCTGTTTACAAACAATACAGTGCATAGGCCACCTGATACATTGTACTAAGATAAGTCCCGTCCATGTATTGTCAGTCGCTGTCCAGCTTCTGATACGATTGGCTGTGAACGAATAATGTTACCTTTTGGGTAAGTCCTTCAAACTTTGTTATAGATAGATCATTATCATCATCATCAGCCTATAGCAGTCCACTGCTGGACATAGGCCTCCCCAATGAGCGCCATAGCGCCCTGTCTTCAGCTTGCCGCATCCAGCATCTACCTGCAGTCTTTCGCAAGTCGTCATCCCACCTGGTCGGAGGGCGTCCTCTACGTTTATCGAGTCGTGGTCTCCACTCAAAAACACGTTTGCCCCGGCGGTTATGTTCTTTTTATAATTTCAGAGTGATGGTATTCCTAGTGGGTGGCATGACCGTTCTCTGCGCCCCACTGAACGAGTTCAGCGCCTCCCTCCACCTGATGCCCCCCGGGGTCTCACTAGCCCCTATCGCCGACCGCCTCCACAGCTTCGCCAATCTCAGCGACGGTAACAAAAAACGTAGGACTTTGCACTTTTATTTACTACTAGTGGACCTTCCCGGCTTCGCACGGTTTTAGTACGGATCCCTAACTTTTTTGAAAACATAATAGAGCCTTTGTTCACCGGGGATAGTGTAGCTTCCCAACGGTGAAAGAATTTTTCAAATCGGTCCAGTAGTTTCAAAGCCTATATTCATTACAAACAAACAAACAAAAAATCAAACCTATCCTCTTTATAGGTAATATTAGTATAGACTGCTATAGTTTGACCGAAACCGCTGTACCGCGCCTGAGGTATGCGAGCGGCGAGACGGGGGGGTGAAATATCGGCCGCTCCGACCCATCAGTCTGCCGTCAACGCGTACTCTTGCTCTTTTTTCCTCGCCCCCCACCTCGCCGCACTTTCCTAAGGAGCTGTACAGCGGTTTCGGCCAAACTATAATTCAGATCAAGAACTACTAATTACGTCTATGCAAAATTTCAGCTCGAGCCATTTAGTAGTTTTGGCGTGAGTCAGAAGGCCAAAGATTGGCGGGCAGATGACAAAACTGTAACAAACTGTATTTGATTTTGATTTCATTTTTATATCAGACACTTTCAAACATGAGGAACGATCCTGATTAGCATCATAAAGCAGTTGTAGTATAAACTGGCCATTTCTTGCTGACTCTAAATTTTTTCTGAAATCTCATAATAATGATGTCCAAATATAAACATAAAATCCACCCTATATTAGGTTAGGTACTGGCACATAATGCATAAAACTGATCAATCTAATAAAAAAGAAATATAGTTCAAATAAAGAATGTTTTCTACCAACATGTTGACACTTCCGGTGGGGTGGTCAACCTTTCATGTTGAATAGTGTCAGTACGTCCGTCCGATGGAATGAGGTCAGTCGAGCTGTCAAAAACAGTGCCTACAGCCTATCCTGTCACTTTGTTATTTAGGATTTTAGAGTACGTAGGTTGTGGGTTTGCCGCTGAATTATTTTGATAATATTTTTGAACTTCAACTAGGTAGATATAGATACTATCAGTATAAGTAAGGTAAAAGGCATAATATTATATATAAGTTTTTGGGTATCAACTTACCTAGCCAAAAAATAGAATATTATTTCTTTTCTCATTCTAATTTTCATAACTATAGACACTTATTTTTTTTTAATTATTTAAATTCACCCAGTTTTTTTGTTCAAATTCTGACCTGTAGCTTCAGAGAACTATCGCCTACTGAGGTAGGTACAAAACTCATAAACCAAGAAAGTTTAAGCACCTCTTTCTTAATAATAATTAGTTCATGGATGATTGTTCAAATCTCTTTTGTTTCAGATCCATCTCTACAGAATACCCTCTTGCAGGCCATAGTCGAAGAATCGGAACAGAAGAAAAGAGTTCAAAGATACAGAGACATTGAAAAATAATTAATTAACGACATAAACGTTTGGATTAAGTCATTATTGCTTTGTTATTGTGACATTACTCTCCTAAAATAGGTTGCGTTACTTTTGTTTGAAAACATTTTTTTTTAATATGATGTCTATAACTAGGTAGAGATTTAATTTGATATTGTTTCATTATATTAATAATATTTTTGATGAAGGCATGTTTACCTAAAAGTGGCTGATATAAAAGTAGGTAATGATGAATGAATTAATGAGTGTTAGTAACTATATAACCTACTTGGTTGTTATTTAATAGATTATATACGTAGATAAGTAAAACTTAAAATTAACTATATATTTTACCTAAACACTACTTTTACCTCTGTTTTACATTGTTTACTTTACTTTTAGTCATCCTATAATTTGTCTACGTCTCTTTAATTCGAAGAACACAAGACACAGACCACTTTCTCTTTTTCTGTTCTATAATGAATGTTATGTAATTTTTATATCGGAAGTCATTGCTTAATAAAAACAAAAATAAATATTTTGTTTTAATAAAATATCCTCATCATCATCAACCTATATCAGTCCACTGCTGGACATAGGCCTCCCCCAATGAGCGCCATAGCGGCCTGTCTACGGCTTGACGCATCCAGCATCTACCTGCAGTTTTTCGCAGGTCGTCATCCCAGCTGTCAGAGGACACGGTCGGAGGGCGTCCTACACTACGTTTACCGATAAAATATCCTAAACGACGACGGTAAATAAAACTTGCAACATGAGTATTTACGTAATAATTTGAATATTTGAACGGCTACTACTGCTAACTAAAATTTGGTAGATACTTTTGATAAGACATCGACTTACTTATTAGGAGATATTTATATTTGCTGAGGGACACCCCACGGGCTTTCTCAGTCACCAGTTACCAAAGTTTATTGATGGCAATATTATCTACATTCTACGCGATAAATGCCCGATAAATAATCTTTTATACTTAGTTTGAACTGAACAATTCGATAGATACATAGAAAACTCTTTTTTATACCACACAATACAGAAAACAATAGGTACAGTAATAAACAATAGAATAAAGGGCGGCCTTATCGCTAGGAGCGATCTCTTCCAGGCAACCTTAGGAGGGACTGGACATGAAGGAACAACAATAGAGACTAAATATATAGGGAAACAAACAACACAAATATTTACAAAACATACCAAAAAAAAAGCAATAAAATTATGAAATTTGTAATTAGTGTAAGATTTTTTAATTACCTGTTTGTCCTTTTCCTAGCGTCTTCTCCAACCGGAAAGGCCCCACGTACTGGTAGGCCTCCGTGGCCGTAGACCCTCCGCTCTCCATATTCAATCCTCGAGATCCTCAACATTAAAAAACCGGCACATCACTAGTTCTTGTCTCTGGTCTGCCTTTTGGCGCCAACACTGGCGCGCCCATTTTGAATTTGGAGTTGGACGGGCATTTTCACAGTCATATAGTATTTTATTGTTTTAGCCTGTTGGTAATATTGGATTTTTAGATTTGGAATGGATGTCAATGGCTTCGGAAACAAAACTAGGAAGAGTCGTTAGGAGTTATTATGGTTAGTAGCTCTTTTAGCAATGTTTCGTTAGACACGTCTTGTAAAATGAAATAGAGAACACAAATTTTGCTAATTTGTTCTCTTTTTTAAATTGGGTTGCGTTTCGTTGCGCGAAGTTTGTGAGGATGTTCATGAAGCTACAAAAATGAATAATTTTTCTATGAACCTTTTACCTACTTCCTTCTTCCATTTTATATTTATAACTTTATCTAAATAAGCATAACACCTACTTATGTTTGTACCTCAATTCGACTTTATACTACCTACTCACTGTATCAAAGGGCCACGGTTTAATTTCACTTAACTAATTTATAAAAGGCCCGACGCCATTGATGATCTAATTTTAAAACAAAAAGGTCTTACTTTCAGTGCCGGATTAGCCACGTAGCAAGAGTAGCAAATGCTACGGGCCCCGCGAATTGGGGGGCCCCGCGCACCAACGCGTCAAATATCTTGCTTAAAATCAAACACCTGGACAACATTTTGAAGTTCAGGTGTTTATTGTCATTATTGATAACGTACTGTCTGCTTTAACTAAACGTATGAAAGCATATCATAAAATTACTAGTGTTTTTGGAATATTTCGACAGCTAAAATCCCTCACATCAAAAGAGATTTTGGAAAAATCCTCAATAATAGTCAGTGCTTACAAAGATGATTTGGAGAATAGCCTAGGCAACGAATTAGTGCAATTCGTGGAGCTGCTGAAAACAGATGTGGCTACTGTTATTGACAGCAACAAACAAGAGTCTGGAACTTCAATTTTATAAACTTTTATTAAATAATTCTTTAGAGACGTGTTTCCCAAACACAGAAATTGCTTTGAGAATTTATTTGTCTCTCATGATTACTAGCTGCAGTGGCGAACGTTCCTTTTCAACATTAAAACGCATAAAAAATGAGTTAAGGAATACAATGGTCCAAGAACGACTTTATCATCTTACTTTGATGAATATAGTATGATTTGCTTAAAGAAGTTGACATTGAAAGTGTTACCTCTAAATTTGCTCGTCTTAAATCCAGAAAAGTAAATTTGTTATAGTTTTTACTTTTAATAGTTTTTTTAATTGTTTTTTCGTCACCACAAAGTGAATCTAAGAAAGTTAATAAGAGAAGAAAACTATTTAAAATTACGATTGCATTAGCTATATTAGGAACTTATTACGAATTATAGTTCTCGTCATTTGAATACTAAACGGCAATATTAAAAATTTGTGCGGAATAAGGTTGCTAAGGTTGTAGGTATGTTTGATTTACTCTGTTAGTCTAGCGTTGTATGTTAGTTGCATCAGTTTACATTCTACATATTATTGTAACACCATGGCCGAATGGCGAATAAAAGAGTAGCCAGTTTCTTGTCAGTTCTTATAGTTCAACCCCAATCAGCTGACTGACCGTAGGCAAATTGGCTCACAACAGTTTTCCTGAGTATCATGGATGTCATTTACTAACATAAACATAAATTGAATTTGATTGTTCGTATGTAACTTTGCTTGTATGTAATAAATATTTAAAATAATATACGTCTGAACTATTTTATTACCCAAAGTTTTAAAAAAGCCAACCAACTTGATTTGTAAAAGTAATAAAAAATATAGGGAGTTTATTTCAAAAACTGGTATCATTACACGCACACAGATAGGTATACGCGTTCCTACATAGCCGCTTCGGGTTGTCCCGCACATACATGTTAGGTTTTATTATCTAATCTGAGTTTAATACCAAAAAACTTAAGAACCTAAAGCAAACCAGGGGCCCCTTGGCCGAATTTGCTACAGGCCCCGCGCTGGCTTAATCCGGCACTGCTTACTTTAACGACCTTTGAACGTTGACCAACGGAAGTTCTTTTAAAATTAAATCTTTAACTTTAAATAATCAAAGCCAAAGTCCAAATTTAGATCAAAATAGCATTTTATCTACCTATACTAATATTATAAAGAGGAAAGGTTTGTTTGTAATGAATAGGCTCCGAAACTACTGGACCGATTTGAAAAATTCTTTCACCGTTGGGAAGCTACACTATCCCCGGTGAACATAGGATATATTATATGTTATTATTGTACGTCCACAATTAATGGATAAACTGTTGATTCACCTAGCTTTTAAGATCTTTTTGTACACAGTTTCTACAATACATTTATTCCATTTCAGTCATTTCATTTCATTTCATTTCATTTCATTTCATTTCATTTCATTTCATTTCATTTCATTTCATTTCATTTCATTTCATTTCATTTCATTTCATTTCATTTCATTTCATTCATTTCATTTCATTTCATTTCACCTACTTTAAAATTCGGGAAAGTTTCCAGAATATCGGTCGGGGTCAAATGAAAAGAAAATATTTCTCATTTCGGGCGGAATATGTTCGGGTTTTCTTTGAAGTTCGGGGAAAAGTAAATTGGATAAAAACATTAATTCGTATTTCTGATAAATAACGCTGTACGGATTCGGTATAGGTTCACTCTATGAGGTTTTTAAAACTTTTCAACGCTATCAGAACACGGTACAAATCTAGAGGAGGGATTTAAAACGGGATATTTACCATGGTTTGATTTTTGAATTTTCCAATATCGGCACAGTTTCATGCGCCATGATCACGGAATTATTTATTATTAATCAGTTATTCCGTGATCATGGCGCATGTAACTGTGCCGAAATATTGGAAAACTCAAAAATCAAATCATGGTAAATATCCCGTTTTAATTGACTTTACTGATAATAACCATGATAATTTCAAAGCTTTACTAGCTAGAGGAGTGATTGCACATTTTGTATCTAATAACTGTTTTATTTGAAATTTATAGGTAGGTAAGTCGGTGTCGGTACTTAGGTACCTAACCTAGCCTATTTTTTTCAATCATTCATTCCTAGCTAAGAACGCTAGGAATGAATGAATGAATGATTGAAAACTTTTTGTCAGTCTTTTCGCGAGATACAAATAACCATTTGGTTCATAAAAAGTGTTACTGCGCCGCCTTCTTGGCGGAGTTCGAACCTGCCAAGATAAATTTTCCGTACTGTACGTAACGTGTTCTTGAGTGGAGACCATGACTCGGTAAACGTAGTGTAGGACGCCCTCAGACCGGGTGGAATGACGACCTGCGAAAGACTTGCAGGTAGATGCTGGATGCGTCAAGCTGAAGACAGGGCGCTATGGCGCTCATTGGGGGAGGCCTATTTCCAGCAGTGGACTGCTATAGGCTGATGATGTACGTAACGACGAAAATTCTTTACGTACTTTGGTAGGAGCTGGACTAAAATTGATTCACTGAGCTCAAGGATTAGAATATTTGATTTTATCATTATTATCGGTTGGCCATATTAGTTATTTTCAACATTCAAATAAAATAAGTAGAGCAAGTCGACAGTAACAATACAAAAGGCATTATGCTGAATGGTATCGTTGCGTCGTTACAAGCAACATAACACGGTGCCTGCTTGCAAATATTGGCGAAACTCCAAAAAGGACACCATCCATTGAACTACATACATATACAGTGCGTCTCACAGCCATGCCACATGGAGGGAAAGTACCTTAACACTTTGACTGCTGAAATCACACGGTATATGTTTTCTACAAGTGACTAATATGCGTAACTCCACACTAGAGCAGCGGCTGAGAAAATACAGATCTGTGTGACTCAGCACAGCCGTAATATTTTTCGAACGAAACGCAAGTGCGGCGCAACACAACCGCTGTGTAGAGCGGCAGCACGAACTTTTTTAGGATAAAAAAAAGATCGCAGTCGTCGAAAAAAAATCGCTGTGAAAGTGTTAAATATTGTAGATAGAACATTTTACTGGAAGAAGACTTCATTTTGATTTTAAAAACAATTAAAACTGCATTCAAATATTTTTGAATAATCGCCTGTCTGAACCGGGAATCGAACCCGCAAAATTGTAAAAAAAAATCACACCTCATTTAACGATACCGATCAAAAGGCTCAATCGTAAGTATTCATTTTTTTCCAAGTAACATAGCATCTTAAATAAAAGGAAGACCATGAAATTTAACATTTAAAAGATTTAGTTTTCAAGAACCAGTATGAAAATCTGAATTTTGAAAATCAGAAAATTTGAACATACTAGTGGTTTCTTCTCACTTCTTTCACTGGTGGACAAAAAAAATTTAAGTGAACTATAAAATAATTTAATTGATAATAATGAATAGTATAAAATATGACCTAAGTGCTTATTAGTAAGCTTAAAGAAATAAAAACTTTACATTTTCATTTTTCATTTTCAATAATTGCTTTGTAGGTTTCTGACGTCCTAAAGTAAAATAGACGCTTCTCGAATGTTTTTTAAAGGTTTGTTTTTCTATGTTATCTAGATATACTTAATATACTTTATTTGAAATGTTTATTCAATCAAAAAATTTAATAATTCGTTCTAAGGGCTGATCTTTCAGTTATCATTTGTTCAATGTCTATCAATTGAAGAAGGTCAATTGACTTTTTCTACGTAAGGTTTATTTTATACGTACGAAGATCGCTTTATTGAAAATCCGACCCGAATTTAGGTACCTAACTGTTTTTTTTTTGACACGGGTTATTATGTGGTATAGAAATAAAGATTTTAATTTTTATTAATTTAGTTTTATTAGTTCCTTATTTATTATTGTGATTAGTTCCTAATTTATTATTTTGATTAGTTCCCAATTTATTATTTTGATTAGTTCCCAATTTATTATTTTGATTAATTCCTACGGTCCTTATTTGTATTATTTGATATTTTGAACAGCAAATAAATATTTACTGTTCTGTATTCTATTTTTAACTTGTCTTTTCTTTTTATTCGAGAAGTTTTATGTCGTAAGAGAACTTCTCGTCATAATACATTTACGTAAAGAGAAGCAATGCCGCAACGAAGGCTCAAGGTTGACTTTCAGGGGCTTTGTAGTGAACTAATCTTCAATACAATAAGATCTCCTTATATATATATATATATATACTACTCCTTATATATATATACTAGCGGACCCTCCCAGCTTCGCACGGTTTTAGTACGGAGCCCTAACTTTTTTGAAAATATAATATAGCCTATGTTCACCGCGGATAGTGCAGCTTCCCTGCGGTGAATTTTCAAATCGGTCCAGTAGTTTCGGGGCCTATTCATTACAAACAAACAAACAAAAAATCAAACATTTCCTCTTTATAATATTATTGTAGATATATAGGTAAGTATTTACTAGCTGCGTGGTTTCACCCGCGTGCTGATTTTATTTTGTTTGTTTTATTTTTAAGTGTGCAATAAAATATATCTATCTATATATAGCAATAGGTACTTTACTTAAAATCTAGTTGGTATGATATCAACCCCAAGAAAATAACTTATTTGTATGCCACCGTAGTAATGACGACAGTCGACATACTATATCTATATTTTTAATTTGTTAACCAAATTATGGAAGCCAACTGTAACTGAAGACTTATTTGGAAATGAAAAGCGTGTGTGACTACTTTCTTACTGACTCTACATTGTTATTTATATCTTATCCACCACTTTCGTGATGAAAGTTTTCAGTAAAGATAAATAAAGGTGACAAACAATTTCTTTTAATGCTTTTTGTAGTAAAAAATGGGTTCGTAAACACTATTGATTAATATTATAGAATTTGTAGCTATCGTAGAACACAAAATTTGTATTATGCAAAAAATTTTCAAATTGTTTATCCTTATTTTTTTAGGTTTATGTTTAGGTGAATTGAGAAAAGCATTATTTGGCAAATATAATACGAGGCCTTAAATGATTCTAATAAGAATGAACAGGGATTGTTTCAAATTTTTTTTGATATGGCGAATAATCTTTAAACCTACTGATATTAACCCCCAAATCCGAATTATCACATAAAATTAACATTTTTTGAACCTAAATTCTAAATCAATCATCGGTCCGTGCTTTTCCCATTCTTTAAATTAATTGTTTTTTATTTATGAATCCTAGAAGCCATCGTTTTTCATCTAACAGTTACACATTTTACAACACTCTAAACACTTCTTAGGATACTTACTAAAATATACACAACACGTTTAATAAACACAATTTAATCCGCATACAACCAAGCACGTCACAGAAAAATCGATAATTTTAGCACCACGCTCTTCAAACATATTTCCTTCTACACGGAGCGATTACAACAATATTCACTCAGTATTTGCATCACCGATCACTATTTTACATTGGCGATTTGTAGAAAAATATGTTTTTATAGTTACATAATAATGTGGATGAATTTTTATGTTTTTAGTGCAGCGCTGTACGCCAGGCAATCGGTCGCGATCGGGGTATGTCGGCAATTTTCGTAGGGTGGGTATGTATAGTGAGTCATTACCCTTAGGGGTGGGTTTACGTTTCGTTCTACGCGTATCAACGAGAATATTGCTAATGTATTTGAATAGATTTTTATTTTTATTCAAAGCAAAATGTATAACAGTGTTTGTCATTTGAGATTTTTGTTATTAATTTATGTTTTAGTTGTATTATTATGAAGTATTTTATGTGCGATGATTATAATGCTATTTGAAATGGAACGTTTTATTGTGAAGTTATCTGAAAGTTGTGTTAAAGCTTTTGGTACCTAGATAGGTTTCTATTTTAATCTATCGTTATGAGGTATTTTCCGTATGCATGCACAATTATGTGATATATTGAATTAATTCAAGGAAGGTGTAGTTTGTTACGTACCTATGTAAATAAATCATCTAATTACTTAGTCTAACAACGATCAACATTTTTGACGCATACCTACTAAGTTTTACTATTGTTAAAATTCCCGCCTATTATAGGTAGATAAACATAAATAGCATTAACATTGGAATAATAAATAATAAACTAATTTATGTTCATTAATTTGATTTCAACTTTGGCTTCAGAAGTTCGTAACATTTTATATTCTGGAATACTCGGTGTTATTAAAAAGGTAGAGTATCTAATGTACTGGGTTTATAAGTATTTTCATGTTTTCCCTAAAATCTTCGAATCGATTTTGCTTCCACATGTATTTCTGGAACCGAATTCTGCATAATAATGGTTGAAACCATTAACTATCAACCATTGAGTGATGTTGGTGAATGTTTTCAACCCTCGACAATTTTGACATGCGTACCTGTAGTTTTATTTATCAAATGACACGTTTTTCTGATGCTATTACTCCTTTAATGAATTTATGACCGATAAATTGTAGATATAAACATTGACATTTATTTATCTTTTTTTTTTTATTGATTGTATTGTTATTATTATTTTGATTTGTCTGAGAATGTTTTGTATTATCTTTTAAGAATTATATTAGTGAATTATTGTCAATTTTAGTACATTGCACGCCCAATAGGCAGTTTCGCACCGACAATAGTATGTAAGTAATTTGTTATTGTGCATAGCTTTACTTAAATATTGACATGTATCGAATCATACTATATTTAGACTTAAATAGGACAAGAGATAAACATGCTAGTGGTTTCTTTTTCACTTCTTCCACTAGTGGACAAAAAATTGAAGTGAACAGTAAAATATTTTTTTTTGATAATAATTTAATGTATTAAATATGACTTGTCTAAGTGCTTATTTTGTAAGCCTAAAGAAATAAATGATTTTTTACTTTTTACTTTACTTTACTTTACTTTACTTTACTTTACTTTACTTTACTTTACTTTACTTTACTTTACTTTACTTTACTTTACTTTACTTTACTTTACTTTACTTTACTTTACTTTACTTTACTTTACTTTACTTTACTAATACATAGTGACATCTATTACTTATAACAACTCTTATAACATGTATTACATGCAATAAATGAATTTTGAATTTAGCCAATTAAAGTTTTTCTATAATGTATCATCCTGGGGTGTAAGGACTCCAACATCTCGTCTCCTAAGCCAACCTAACCTGCACGTGGTACACCCTGCTAGATAACGAACTAGGCTCTGGTGAAAATATCAAACCATCTTCATAATTTGGTATCGCATTTATTTTACAATTATTCTAAATTACTTGACACTGACAGAAAACTGTCCAACCTGATGACACATTTGCCATTAACAAAGAATCATCGTCACCATGTTTCATCCTGAGACGATAGGTCCGTATAATTGCACTTTTCCATAATTTTATATAAGAAGCAACAAAAATACTTCCGACCCGCCAAAACACGAAAATCGAATAGAAAAAAAATATGGCTGCTGATACAATGGCGCATTTATATGTTTTGACCTACTACTAGAGACATCTTTTGGTCATTCGCGTAACCACGTAGTGCGTTGTGTGTACTATTTATTTCAATTGTATCAATCGTCCTCCACTCTCTATCTATACAACGATACTATTGTTATGGTGACGCGATTTATTTCGTGGAAAAAGGGTCCTAAACGAAACCTAAAAATGTTGACGACGACTGATAAATTAATTAACATACCTACCGACCAGCATAATTACCTATTGTATTTATTTTCATGGGCATTTTCAATTGTGCTTTGGTTGAAGTGTGACGTCAAGAGACAAGGTCAGATTAGGTATATTCTAGAAAACGTAAAACGTAAGTACCTAAAGAAGTTTTTTATTTGAAAAATCTTAAAAACTGCCTTTGGCATATTTAGTCAAAATTTAAAAAGGAGGAGGTTCTTAATTCTTCTGTGTTTTGAATTCAGAAAATTACTATAAAATTAAACAGAATACTATAAGTACCTATGTAGATAGGTAAATATCTATACTAATATTATAAAGAGGAAAGGTTTGATTTTTTGTTTGTTTGTTTGTAATGAATAGGCTCCGAAACTACTGGACCGATTTAAAAAATTCTTTCACCGTTGGGAAGCTACACTATCCCCGGTGAACATAGGCTATATTATATTTTCAAAAAAGTTAGGGATCCGTACTAAAACCGGGCGAAGCCGGGAAGGTCCGCTAGTGGTTACTAAATATAGTTTAGTTTATTCATGAATGCGAAGGTACCTACCTATCTAGTATAAAATTCTGTTCCAAACTCAAACTCAATAGCATTTAATTCTTTAGGCTTACAAAATAAGCACTTAGAAAAGTCAAATTTTATACTATTCATTACCTATTGTATAAATATAGTTTTCTTGTAATATTTTGAATTCTGAATCTACTTAATAACAATAATAATTGTTGAAAGACAACTAACGTGTTTCTTCATTCGCAGTACCTAATAACAATAATGAATTTCAGTTTATTTTCATAAAACCTATTCAAAATCGTTCGAGTCTAGTGAATGGCCATTCCCTGTTTGTATAAAAAGCTAACCACCATAATTAAAACACAACACTAATATTGTTTTTTGCTTGTAGGAAAACAAAAAAATATCTAATGCTAGGAAGTCCCTTTAAAAATCAATTTGACATACATAACGCAGTTGAGAGATTACAAAATAACGTACATAATATTTTCCCTCAGCCCACAAAATAAAACAAAATGAACATAGTACTCAACCAGGAACTTTTGGCCCGTTTTGTGGATTTCAAAAAAACCATGGGCGATCTGAACAAAGATCCGGTAAAGGTCTTTAAGCCACTTCAGCAATGGCAGGTCAGTTTAATTTTTATAATCAATTAATGGAAACAAATAAGAACTAGTATTTAGGTAGGTACAATTGAAACAATTGAGCTATGTAGATACCAGAGACGGATGCAAGTTGCAAAGCATTTACAATTGAACCATATCTATACCAGTCGGAAGCCATTATTTACCTATTATTTATTATAAATAAATATTTTTTATTGTTATCATTTAGTTACTAGTTTCTGCCCGCGGCTTCGCACGTGTTATTTCTATAAAAACGTTTTGAACGTTTGTATAGAAACAATAGGTTATTTATATCGCATGGCAAATGAATTATAGTTTAATAAGCTTTTGTTTCATTCCTGACCTATGAACTACCTGTACTAAGTAGGTACGCAAAGATTAGCCCGAACCGTTCAGTAATTTGTAGACAGAGTTTGTTTGCAACAGTCCGCTGTTGTAATTTGTAGACAGAGTTTGTTTGCAACAGTCTGCAGCTCAATTGTTTCAATTCTAAATACTAGTTCTTATTTGACAGTGTAATTTATGAATGTGATATGAATTCGTCAAAATTACGATAGCTTTTATTGTAAAATAAAAGCGTATGTAAAGTAATACGTTATATATCTAAGTAGAGTCTGTGCAAACAGAGAAGCTTCTTAGGAATAGAGGGCGCGCGTGTGCCAATGTACTACTTTTGTTGCGTTACTATGTTAGTTCACAGTTTCGCCACGACGACGGTTCTCTTTTTGCACAGACTCTTAAGGCTCTAGACAGACGGACTGCATTTCAACAGCAATCCAACAGCAAATTTCAGTTCAGTTGCAGTCGGCGTGCAGTCGTTCACACGACTACACGCCGACTGCAATTTAACTGCGATCGGACAGCGCGGTTGGTTTGCAGTTCTATTGCAGTCGTGTCAACTGCATTCAAACTGCAACTGAACTGCAATTTGCAGTTGAAATGCAGTCCGTCTGTCTAGAGCCTAACTTATAATTTTTTTTATATATTGAAACCTGCAGATTTATACTATAGAAGAATTATCACTCTAGTGCGTAAGCCCAGAACTAAATGTAAATTTAGTCTTTGAGCCGGATTGGGTAAACTTCAATGTTTCCCCTGTAGATGGAGCTAACAGCGCTAGAGTCCGTAGTCGCAAAGATTTTCGACTCTTTTTTGATCTCGTGGCTCAGTTAGAGCGTCCCTGTACAGAGCAAGGGTCGTGAGTTCACGTCCCATAGAAATTAAATTTTATTTATTTATTTATTTTATAATTTTGGGAAAAATTAACAGCTAGGTAACTAAATATTAAACATAGTTTTCCACAGGTAAAAGAAAAAAAATTACAAAAGTTAAATACAAACAGTCGAATAAGGAAAAAAGACAGCACATTTGGTTGAAAATAAAACTATTTCATAAGTCTTCTATGATTTAAACCCTATATCTAGGTAACCTAGACACCTACATAGAGCATTCGTTATGTGGGTAAGTGAATTAATAATTAATTGATTGCAGGTTGATGAGATCCTGCTCATCAGGGAAATCAGCAAGGATCTCCAGAAGAAAAAAGATGAAGATACCCTGAAAGCAAAGGTACACACTACGTACTCCTAGGTAGTGTAGTAGTAACTACCTACCATAGAGTTAGATCTAACTCTATGACTAAAAGTACCTCCTAAAAGTTAGTCACTAAAGACCATATTCATTTACTGCCCCGTCCAAAAATTCGGATTTAGATCCATATAAAGGCATAAGAAAGTCTTTTTATAGGCCTAAATTTTGTGGAAGGATTTATGTCGTTGTCTATACCGTAGGTACCTACTTAAAAAGTTCATTATGTATGTAATGTGTCCCCCCGCCTGAACTTATTGCGATGGTTTTGTTTGTAGTTGAAATTGCGACTTTTTTTCATGCTTTTGAACTGGCGAAACTGCACGTTTTTCAACTTGCGCCATCTATTGAGAAAAAGCTTAAGAGAAATACGTACATACGTTTACCATACAGATTATCCAATCGTATAATTTCAAACACACAATTGAAAGTAGATGAAAAAAAATATTTCTTCGATAGTTAAGAGCTAGCCTTGAATTCAATCAATAAATTCTAAAGTTTGACTAAAAATAATTAAAATAGTGTTATTTTATAAAAAAAAGAACACAAATACGTACGTATTCACAAAAAATCACAAAATCACTTTTCCAAGACTCCTATGATGTATTATGTACTGGCAACGCCATCTATTGACATGAACTAAATTCCGTGTTATTTATTTCAGCAAGCTGCAGAAGAAATCAAGGAAATTAAAGAAGCAGACAAAGAAGTACAGAAAGAAGATGCCTAGTTGTAATTCTAATACTTTTATTGAATAAAAGCATACCTACGTGTTATTTGGTTTAGTCTTGCCTAAGTACCCTAACCTATGTGCGTCATTTGGTAGGTAGGTAGGTACAGGTAATTAGGATGATTCTTACTTACGCCTTGGCGTAAGAACCATTTAACTGAACCTGTGTGGATGTCTTAATGTGTACTAGCTTCGCCCCGCGGCTTCGCTCTCGTGGAAATCTATTTTACAAATATGTAGTTTATAAACCTTCCTCTTTTAAATCACTCCATCTATTAAAAAAACCAAATCAAAATCTGTTGCGTAGTTTTAAAGAGATAAGCATACATAGGGACACACAGACAGCAGGAAGTGACTTTATTTTATACTATGTAAAGATTAATTAAGTAGGTGTAGGTTTTGTTTGGTCATGCTTTAATTATGAGCCTTTCCGTCACTGGTCTGTTTGTCTTAAAAGGCAGACAAATAACTTAGTATTCTGGATGATAATTTGAACATGCTGACAGTGAATAGTAAAAACAATTAAGCATAAAAAAGTAGGTATATTTAACAGATACATGTTGCATTCTTAATCCTTATACTAAACTTAAAGCCTTCTCTATGAATTATCTGTGAGTACATCTTCATCGTCATCCTCTGGTTCAGCCAAATCTGGATGTACCACTCGTATATGCAGATTCAGGTTTATTTTTACAATAAAGCTTTTCCCACAAGTCGTACATTTATAAGGCCTTTTAATATCGTCTTCATGCATGGTCGGGTGAGCGCGAGTCATGTGCGTTCTTAGTAGAGAAGAATGCAATGTTCGGTCACATTGGTTGCATTTCACGAGGCAGTCGATTGGCTGGCCCTCGTGGGTCTGACGATGTTTCTCCATCGTAATCTTAGATACAAAGAGTTTCTGACAGAGATCGCATTTGAAGTTCTTGACTTTCGTATGCTTCTTCATGTGGTTTTTGAGACAGTTTTTAGTAGGCAACATGTCATCGCACTTCGAGCATTTGAATTTTTTTATGTCGTTATGTAGCTGCATGTGGAGTTTTAGATAGGCTTGGCCAGTGAAACTTTTCTCGCAGATCTCACAGTTGATGGTACTTGTGGCGGAGTGCGTTTGCATGTGGCTCTTTAGGAACTGAGCGGCAACAAAACTGCGGTCACATATCTCGCATATGAACTTTTTTGATGTGTTCCCTTCATGCTTGCTCTTGTGGATATCGAGATGGTATTGAGAATTGACTTTAACATGGCACTGGTCGCACTTAAACTTGCGGCGTTTCTTCATGCCTGATTTGGCTGCTGGCGCTGGCTCGGGCTCCATGGGCAGCTCTTCCTTCTCCCCGCCGTGGAACTTCTTGTGCAGCATCAGATACTCCAGACCCTCGAACGTCATATCACAGACATCGCATCGGTACCGCTTCATGATTCTATCTGTGTCTCCGTTGTATTGTTCAGCCATTTTCTCGTGTTTTACTGATCCTTTGTCGCTAGACGCCGGTTCCATCATACTCTTCATCCAGTGGTCCTGAATTCCTACTCCCGATTTACTCTCCATCGGGGACGCTTACGGACGCATCTTGTTAAGCTGCTAATTATTCGTTTTTGGCGCCGAGGAACACTAGATCGTGTTGAAAAACGATCCGTTCTATGTTGTAAACACTAATCTAACATTGTTTACGCGTTTTGTAGACGAATTTCAGGCGATAATTATCCGGCTAACACAAAGGGAGCCTTGTTACGCTACCATAAATTCCAAAAGAGAAGCGAAGCGCGTTGGTTTTTTTCGGGCGGTTCATTGACATGACAGTGTTTTTTTTATTCCGTTCCGTTGTTTGTTGACATGTGTGTTGTTGCCAGATAACATTTCAATTCCTACCAAATTCTACTACACCTGATAAACTTGGATTCATAGACTTGGATTAGTGGCTAGTGTGAAGCCTCTTTTCTCTGCCAATCATAATTAAAAAAATAACAGCCAATAAGATTTGAGCTTAGTTTGAGGTCTAGAAAGTCTATTGTTAGTACTCTTTGGTTTGTTTGTCTATTTATTTTGTCTGCTCATCTGCTGCTGATATTTGACCGTGGTCTTTGTTTTGTTGTTCTTAGGTGATTGAATTGAATCTTTGATTTTGTTTTGGACGGGAGGGAAATGTTTATTTTGATGGAAAACAAATTTTATGTGAAAATTTAAGTGTTTGTCAAACATCTAAACTTGAACAGGTACTCTGTCATCACGGCGTGAATGGAGCGGAGGAGCAGTTCTGCAATGCCGGTACATCAGGATCAAACTCTTCAAGCAGATACAAGATTTCATCCAGCATTCACGGTAGGTCACCTCCCTGTAAATTACTTAACTCTTTGCACGGTACTTTTTATTTTAGACACTATTTACACCAAGAGATTGATTTAATCTTTGATGCAAAGTTATTTACTTCTCGACTAGACTGTAGCTGCATTTATTTTTTGCGTTGTAGGTATATTGGGTTGTATGAAATATTTTTGTAAATCTTAGGGCACATCGTAATAAGTAGGTATTGTATTCTCTTTGGGCCATGAAAACAAACCTTTGAAGGTCAAGATCCTTTGCATGATTGCAATAGGTAACGTGTTTTTAAAAACACAGGGACAAAGAGAGGTCAAAAAATTATTATTTTTTTAGTTAATTGCTCTTTGTTTATATCAAGAAAAAAATGCCTTCCATGTGTTTCAAATATATTTTAGTGTTTGGTAAATTTTTCAAAGTCTGAATGAGGTATGTGGGTACAATTTTACAAACCCGTTGGTTTAATTCAACTCAATTCCAAAATAAGACTTATAGGCAGCTTCTACACAAACATTCTTTTTCACTTTATTGAGGAAAATCCACTGCATCACATCGCGCATAATTGTTCTAGAAGTCGGCTAGATGTTCTCAGGGGCTGTGCATAAGTTAGGATTAGGATGCAGTGCTATAAAGATGACCAGAATTATAACTAGGATACTCTATGACCAGGATTGTAACTAGGTAGCTTTTGCCCGGGAGAAGCCTTAATTTAATTTATAGGAATCAAATGTAACCATAAGTCACTCCCAGGTCTGGAGCTACATCATCTATGATATGCACAATTAGGTATATATTAAAAACAATTACAGCGGATTTTGGTTATAGAAATGGCGGAGAGACCACATTATATGTCGCTATAGCCAAAGGAAACAGTCTTGTATATTTGGGTATTGAAAAATAGTGTTATACTTAGTGTTTATTTATTTATTGCATAGAAACACATACATTGTCACATAATATTAGCTTAGAGGTACATGTACCCTGTAAGGGCGCAGGTTTTTCAGTTTGTGCACTGTTTAAGTTTAGTTTCTTGTGCATGGTGTGAGGTATATTCTCTTCTTTAAGAAACACTGTTTACTCACTGGAAATTGCTGTAAGGGGGGCTGTTCAAATATTACGTAAGCAGATTTATTACAATTATTTACCCCCCCATCCCCCTTGTCAGCGAGAGTAAGCAAAGCTCTTACCCCCTCCCCCCATGCTTACGTAAACATTTTTCAATTATAAATGTTTTTTTTATAGTATATAATTTTAAAAATAAGAAAATAGATTTAGGATAGATATTTGATTTTATTGTAAGGTACAAAAATATTATAATCTTACGAAAATAATAAACTTACAAGACAATGTGAGGGTTGCCATTTGTGTAAAAAAGTAAATAACTACCGATGACGTCATCATCATCTAGACTCCCCTACCCCCCATGTCATCCAAAATAAGCAAAACAAAGACCTCCCCCACCCCCCCATAGTGCTCACGTAATACTTGAACAGCACCTAACTGCTGATTCAAAAGATCAAGATTAATTTCGTACACATGCTAAGTAATCCTACATACAAACGAAGTCAATAGCATTTATTTCTTTAGTTTTAAAAATAAGGACTAAGACAAGTCATATTTTATACCATAAATTATTATCGAATAAAAATATTTTACTGTTCACTTAAATTTTTTGTCCACTAGTGGGAGAAGTGAAAAAGAAACCACTAGTATGTTCATATGTCTAATACATGATTATTTGCATATTTTTTATAAGTCTAAATATAATTTGATTCAATACATGCCAATATATAAGTAAAGTTACGCAGAACATTTTTCTTACATATTATTGTTGATGTCTTTGACCATCTGTGAATGTAAACAAAGGATAAGAAATGCTGAATACTTTTATGAATGAGTCTTTGTGCCTTTACCTGCCGACACAGTCGCAATATCCCTAAGGGATTTCTAGGAAGCTGTCGCAAACGGTTCATATAAAAAAGTCGCCTCTCTCTCTACCTCGCCTTATCTCTACCCGAAATTGTCGCTATGTCCGAAGTTGCTATTGCTTTAAATTCAAGAGACGTAAGTTTGACTTCGCTATATCAAAAGTGGTTACAACCGAGGTCGATATCCATCTGTTATTTATGAAATCCACTGTGATTACTACTTTAACTTTTTTTTTTCGTGGTAAATTTTCCGTTTTAAATGACTTTAGTGTTAAAAAGTTTTATTACTTTCACTTTTGCACATGTAAAGGACTATGCATATCTCCCGTAAAATTATTTTAGAAAACAAAAATCCTTCAGCACTTGAAATCCACTTATAATATTAGTTATAGAGATATTGTGAACGTAAAAATATTTTTTTCATTCCCGCCATACTTACGCCACTTAAGCAGTCAAGTGTGTGCCCAAAGAAACAAATTGAAAATGTTACTATGACCCTGTTTGGCAACCCACTGTATTAAACAGATGAATACAAAAATTTAACTTTAGATAACTAAAAGATAGAGCTGCTGTCTGATGTTCACAATAGAAATACAAGAAACAAGAACAAGTTACACATCCCATCATTTAGATTACACAAGGTAGGGAAATCATTTATGGGCAATAGCGTGCGCTTCTATAATAAGCTTCCATCTGAAGCAACTGAGCTCCCTATTCGTAGATTTAAAAATTACATAAAACTAAATCTCATCAAGAAGGCTTTCTACTCCATAAATGATTATCTCAATGATGTTAATGCTTGGCCAGATGTCGCTCAGTTTCGCACCGACAATAGTATGCAAGTAATTTGTTGTTGTGCATAGCTTTACTTAAATATTGACATGTATCGAATCATACTATATTGAGACTTAAATAGGAAATAACCATGTATTAGACATATAACAGATGAACATGCTAGTGGTTTCTTTTCACTTCTTCCACTAGTGGACAAAAAATTGAAGTGAGCAGTAAAATAATTTTATTTGATAATAATTTATACATAAAATATGACTTGTCTAAGTGCTTTTTTGTAAGCCTAAAGAAATAAATGATTTTTTACTTTACTTTACTTTACTCTGATTTTTATCATTCAAACAACGCTAGCCTTAGTCTGGATTCTTGATTGTTTCTATTAAATTTATTCCTACTCTCATTATTACTTACTGCACTTATTAAAATTTCCAAGCTAGTAAAACACTAGTACATGAATTAATACGTACTGGCTACTGGTCCCGGCTTTGCACGATTTTCGATATTGTATATTTGTTTATTTATTTATTTCCACCGTAGGTACACAATGTTACACTTGATGTCGTTAAATACTATTTTAAAAGACAAATTACATTTTTATTATAACACACACACTACTTTTTGACAAAGGAAACACCATAGGACATTGTGCAAAAAAAAAAAGCAGACAGACATGCCTTCTTTAAAAAATTAAAATAAATTATGGTATAAGTTAAATGGAATAATAAATTAGATAAAATGTCAAAGTAATCTGCTGTATAAGGGCATTGTCAAACTATACTAATGATATTGTACAAAAGTAGATAATATACGAATAAACCTTCCTCTTAAATCACTCCATCTATTTAATAAAACCGCATCAAAATCCATTGCATAGTTTGAAAGATCTAAACATACATAGGGACAGACAGACAGCGGGAAGATACTATCTTTGTAGCATATTGTACTTAGGTATTTAGAATACCCATAACTCAAGCTCTGCTTAGGTCGAGCCTGATGCAGTGTGATCTTCCAGCATTATTTTTATACTTTTCAGGATCAGCAAATTGTGGATTCTATAGATGATGAAGAAGAGTATATCTGCTGCACCTTAGAATTTGATAATGAACTTGATCATTTGTCTCATATGATCACCCACATTGCCGAAAATATTATAACTTTACAGAGGTACTTTTCAGAACTTTTATATACTAACTTACTTTCTCTAAAAGTACTATTTATACAGTTTACATTTGTCTCATATGATCACCCACATTGCCGAAAATATTATAACTTTACAGAGGTACTTTTCAGAACTTTTATATACTAACTTACTTTCTCTAAAAGTACTATTTATACAGGTTAAATTTGTCTCATATGATCATCACCCACATTGCCGAAAATATTATAACTTTACAGAGGTACTTTTCAGAACTTTTATATACTAACTTACTTTCTCTAAAAGTACTATTTATACAGGGTGGCTTTTTGATATGGAAGTGGATGGCCAAATCCAGAAGTGCTAGGACAAGTATAGACGGTGGCGTGTAATACAGAAAAATATTTAATATGGACATACATAAAATACCTACTGATATACATAGCTATAAGTATAAATACATACATAAATATATAATATAAATAAAATAAAAAATACACATATAAATATATAATATACTACACATATAAAACTTACATTTCCTAATGCTTTTCTTTGCAAAGATATATCCTTATCAGCAATTGAATCCGTCAGTGCAAAAAAAGAGATTTTTTTTGAAAATTCAATTATTTCTATATCCTAAAAATGTAAGTAGAAGAAATCTACATCATATCCAGTTTTGTTTTCTCATAAATAGAGGTCATGACTCCTTTCACGACTTTTCTCCCAACTCCTATGGTTTCGGATTTGGCCATTCACTACCCATCTCAAAATGCCACCTTGTATAGGTACTTTCTGCTTATAAATTCTGCATTAACTATAAAGTTAATTACTATCTGAGCTATAACACTCACCCCCATATCTTTAGTCATTACCTCAAATTATTCTCCACTCAAACCTGTTCAAGGGCGTTTCGAGCATTCCTCCAAAATATGCTCGAGTTTGGTATGCTTAGTCGTTAATTTGGTTATATATCAACCTCTCTTATAGATAGATAGATAGATAGATAATTCTTTATTGCACACTAAGTATAACATGAAAATGTAAATTAAAAACTTAAAAAAACTAGATACAATTGGCGGTCTTATCGCTCAAGAGCGATCTCTACCAGACAACCATGGATGGATAGGATCGTGGACAGTACCAGGGGATCTGTGTGCTTGCAGGTTATACATATATTATAAAATAAAATAAAATACTTATAATACTTACATGGAAATATACTACATACATATCATAAAATATATATACTTATATACATATACCTTCGCGATGGGTAATTGTAGGTTTCATCGTCGTAAATGTAATTGAGATAGTCTCCAAAATCCATTGTAAATAATAACAAACTATTTCGAGGAGCATTCAAGGTAGGTAGCGAGGTACCTTGAGATGACAGTTCGTTATTCCACTCGTATGAAAAAATTCTCGAAGGCTGTTTCGAGTGAAGGATTTTTTTACGACTAAGCATACCGAAACGCATTTGGAGGTTGAGTAGAGTTTGAATCGAAGTCGAGGTAATGACTAAAGATATGGGGGTCAGTAACTAATAAATAAAGTTTTTTTAACCAGGTTAGACCTATGTATATACCATATTAACCCTAAGTAGGCATTATTATATCTATACCTTCTTGATGATTGCTTTGCATGGCTTTTCAAATCCATATACACTGTTAACTTCACTACTGTTTCGTTTGACAGCTTGCTTTCATAAAGATTCAGCCATTGTTATACAACCTGTGGTGCAGCGTTCAATCTGCAGATTTATGTTCTGGGTGTTTTCTATGTAAAAAGTATCTATCTATACTATATATTGCACGCATAAAAATATTTGTCAAATGGTTTATAAACCATCCTCTTGAATAACTTTCTATTTAAAAAAAAAACGCATCGAAATCTATTGCGTAGTTTTTAGATCTAAGCATACATAGGGACAGACAAACAGCGGGAAGCGACTTTGTTTTATACTATGCATGTAGATATGTACCTAATGTATATCACTTATGGGACTTTAGGGGTAGGGCATGGCGGTATTGGACCTATTGGCAATACCGGTATTTTTTCGGTATTAATATTTTTAAAACCGGGATCCCGGTATTTCGGTATTGTTTCGGTATTTCACTATAGATATTAATATAGTAGAAAAATATACATATTTTCTACTTCATGTAATATTTTTTCAGACTGAATTAATATAAGTTCCTAACTTATAATAAAAAAGGTTCTTAAAAAGCATTATTTTTGAATCACACAAACTCGAAAGTACTTCCAAACATCAAAATAATCACGATTAAATCAAAGAGACAATTAAAATGTTCAAACTCAAGTTTTTTTCTTCTAACACGATAAAAATTCAAAATAATTATCAAGCTTTATTAATATGTAAAGGACGGTTAAATTTATATATTTAATTATAATTATGTCCGAGAAGATCCGTCCTTCTTACATATTAATGAATTTTTAAAATCTCTCCGCCATTTTCGTATAGTTTCATTTCCATGCGTAAAACTGTCAATAATGTATCATCATCAATAGGATCAGATTCGTTTTCTATA
This sequence comes from Eupithecia dodoneata, assembly GCA_947044415.1. Classification (NCBI taxonomy): domain Eukaryota; kingdom Metazoa; phylum Arthropoda; class Insecta; order Lepidoptera; family Geometridae; genus Eupithecia; species Eupithecia dodoneata. The sequence continues at coordinate 3,041,540 of OX345683.1, read as the reverse complement.
CTTTGGTGTAAAAAGTCCTTAGATGTATTTTTCCGGCACCCTCATCGTCGTTGCTACTAGTTTTACCACTATCTACTGATATTGCCGATTGGTTACGGAGTTGTTGAGTTGGCTGAAAACGGTTTATGAGACTTGTTAAATTTGAAAGCAGTTCATCGCTTTTCATTTTCCAAGTTAACCCTTCTTCTGTACGGGACATTTGATCTTCAAAATAAGCTTCAGGGTTATGTAAATATTGTAGCATAGATGTCAAAGGATTACGTCTTTGTAACACGCGTCTACGCATTGACTCTGCCAGTTGTGTTGCGAGGGTGGTATTTTGTTTTTATAATTTTTTGAACGAAAATTTTAGAGTTTTGTATACTGTCAATAAGTTGAAGTTCTTCCGAAAATGAAATATTAGAGTCCACATCAGGGATACATGGTCTGAGACGGTTAAATCTTTCTACCATGTTTGCCATGCTGGACCAGCGAGTCTTGCAGTCTAAAACTAAAGCAAGTTTTTTGTTTTCTTGTAGTTTCACATACTTTTGTTCGTCGTTTTTTGTGGGAGACTTCGTGAACAACTTCACTACTGCTTGAACTTTAGTGATATCATCCTTTTAATGTGGATTAATCGTGTAAGAACGTGTAGCGGATTAATTTAAACGTATTATTCAAAATACCGAAATACCGGGATTTGCAATTTCAATACCGGTATTCGGAAGTGCCTTAAATATTACGGTATTACCGGTTTTTCGGTAATACCGAATACCGGTATCCATGCCCTATTTAGGGGCTAGATGATGCTCATTTCAGACCAGCTTTATTATTTATTTATACATAATATTAAAACAAACAAGTACTTAGCTAAAGATAATTTTCAAGTGTCAGAACACTTAAAGCCGCCACACACAGAAACCGTGGCCGGGCCGGAGGCGAAGGCGTGCGGGTTGTTTCATACAAATTAACCTGCTCCGGGCCGATGGAGTATGTGTAGTCTTTCATATAAATTCGTATGATACAACCCGCACGCCACTCCGCGAAGCCTGTGAAGATCCTAGGAGTATTCTCCGCTTCTGGACTGAGTTAGGCTGGTTAAACTAACAAACACACCACGCACAAAGGACCAATCGGAGTCTAAGTGCGGAAACAAGAGTACAACTGACGACCGATGTGGAGCGTTGGGTGAAGGTCCGCCTGCGACGCAGGGTTCGATTTCCGCCTCGGAACAATTGTGTGTACGATCTGCAGATATTTGTTCCGGGTGTTCTGGTCGTTTTCTATGTATAATAAAAAATATCTATCTATGTAATATATTGTATTATGTATATCAGTTATCTAGAACCTATAACACAAGCTCTGCTTACCATGGGGCTAGATAATGCTGTGTGAATTGTCCAGCATTAAAAAAAAAAAAAACTACCATACCAACCCGCGCACGCCTTCGCCTCCGGGCCGGCCACGGTTTCTGTGAGTGGCGACTTTTAAACACAGTTTTTTTTTCAGGGTGCAATGCGACTATTGTAACTATTCGTTCAATAACTACAATGGGTTAGTTAAACACCTGCCAAAGCACCGGGGGTTTAATTGTTATTACTGCCAGCAACATATACCCAAATGGTGGCAACTGGTAAGATTATTTCTGCTATTTTCTCGGAACAATTGTGTGATCTGCAGATATTTGTTCCGGGTGTTCTGGTCGTTTTCTATGTATAACAAAAAATATCTATCTATGTAATGTATTGTATTATGTATATCAGTTATCTAGTACCCATAACACAAGCTCTGATTAGCTTAGGGCTAGATGATCCATTAATTATGTGTGAATTGTCCAATATTATTTATTTACTAGGTATACTATATTATTGTAAAGTTTCATTAAAATCGATTCAGTAGTTTTTACGTGAAAGAGTAACAAACATCCATCCATACTTACAAACTTCGTTTATAATATTAGTAGGATTCCCATATCACAAGCTCTGCCCACTCGGGGGAACAGCATACTCTTGTGGGCATTTGCCAATATTAATTTATTTAAATTTATTAAATTCTTTTAATTTCAGGTGAAGCATGTGATGTACGAGCATAATCGCAGAATTAAACATGGAAATCAATTTAGATCAAATAATCAACAGAACAAGTAAGTAATTAATAATAATTGTGTTTTTTGTAATAATAATCATTTATTCCATAGAAAAGTATGAGATCTTATTTAACTTATTCCACGGTCCATAGTAATATTTACCTTGAAACTAGCATACATCTATATATATAAAAGAAAGTCGTGTTTGTTACAACACTTATAGCTCGAGAACGGCTGGACCGATTTAGCTGAAAATTGGTGGAGAGGTAGCTTAGAACCAGGAGTCTAACATAGGATTCTTTTTATCACATTTAAACCGTTTTACGCATAGATTTCCACGGGGGCGAAGCCGCGGGGCGCTGCTAGCCTATATATATAAAAGAAAGTCGTGTTTGTTACAACACTTATAACTCGAGAACGGCTGAACAGATTTAGCTGAAAATTGGTGGAGAGGTAGCTTAGAACCAGGAGTCTAACATAGGATACTTTTTATCATTTAAACTATTTAACACATAGATTTCCACGGGGGCGAAGCCGCGGGGCGCAGCTAGTAAAATATAAAAAGAAATAATATAATAATAGTAATGTAGGATAGAATAGACAGACAAAGCTACTCCGCTTTTATAATATTTATAATGGATGATCATCATCCTATGATAGTCCATTGCTGGACATAGGCCTCCCCAATGAGCGCCATAGCGCCCTGTCTTCAGCTTGACGCATCCAGCATCTGCCTGCAGTCTTTCGCAGGTCGTCATCCCACCTGGTCGGAGGGCGTCCTACACTATGTTTACCGAGTCGTGGTCTCCACTCAAGAACATGTTTGCCCCAGAGCGGCCGTCGTCGGTTCTTCGCGAGATATGGCCGGCCCACTGTCACTTCAGCTTGCTAATTCTTAGAGCTATGTCGATAACCTTGGTTCTCTGTCGGATGTATTCGTTACGAATCTTATCCTTCAGAGAAACTCCGAGCAAAGCTCTTTCCATAGCTCGCTGTATCAGATTAAAAAATTGAGCTTTAAACGCTCAGCATGAATTAAAGTAACTCATTTTTTGGCCAAATTGAGTTCATAACTCAATTTGGCCAAAAAATTACAACTCGGTCACAATATCTGTGCACCTTGAGCCATACAAAATGTTTGGCTCAAGGTGCACAGATATTGTGACCGAGTTGTAGTTACAATGTTTTTCCTTGCAGGTGTCGATATTGGATGCTTGTGATCAATTCTTGTATTTTGTGCACATGAGAGTAAACATCGATTTTGCTCATTCATATGTCGGGGGAGTGATAGGGGTGAAATATATACATTAAATATAGCAGAAAATATATCTTTTCCAGGTTCAAAAGAAGAGGAACGGAAGCTCACAATAACAACGAAAAACGTCTTAAAAGAAAATTTAAAAATAAATTTAGAATGCAAGTTAATAAAGGGAATTTAGTCACATGCCACATTAAAACTGAACCAGGAAATTACACTGAATTCGTTACAACCATCAAAACGGAGCCGTATGTCGAAAGTGAACCAAATTTTTCCGCAAATATCAAAAGTGAACCAATCTTCAATTCACGCATCATCAAAACTGAACCAACGTTTGATTATTATTAAGTGTTACATTTCATAATACTACACGTAACAATTAGATCAAATTATTGTTAAACTTATGCGACCAGAACACATACAAGTACTATTTTAACGGGTATATATCGTGTTTATTTACCTATTTTCCCGAAAGTTTAACACGTTTTCATACTGTCGTGCTCACGGGATGACTACCCGTTACCCGCGATAAATACCCATTAAAATAAAATACCCGTTAACCGCGATAAATACCTATTAAAATAGTACTTGACAAATTATTGGTTGTAAAAATTGGACCAACCTGGCCAAATGCAAGAAAAATTGCTCAGTTTAATTTCTTAATATTAACCGTATTAATATTTCGATAAATGTTTTAATATAAGTGCACACTGTGTTTTTATGGTGATAATATAAAGAGAAAAATTGCTCAGCTTCATTTCTTAATTTAAACCATATTAATATTTCGATAAATATTTTGATTTTAGGGCACACTGTGTTTTTATCATGATAATATTTCAAGGGAAATTTGTGTTACTTTAATCAATATTCTAAAGATTGTCAGTAAGTATTTTTGTAAAATGAAATATGCTTATTTTCCAAAGATTTACAGAAATATTTTAACTATAAGGCATACTATGTTTTTCTGATAATAATATTTGTAGAAAAAGTTGAGGTAAGTAAGCATAGGTAAGTCAATATTCGAAGGATTGTCATTCAATATGTATTTTGATAAATAGAAATTTGCTTATTCCCAAAGATTTAGATGAGTATTTTAACTTTAAGGCATATTATTAGCTCTAGTTGTAAGTGAAATACATACTTAACAAAGTTTTTTGCATAAATGCAATTTACATAAGTTTAAATATATTTTTAAGGCACAAAGGGTATCATTTTATTAAAATGTAAAGTTATTGTAAGATTTCTAAGAAGATGTAAATAATATTGTCAGCAAAAAATATAAAAACTCATCTAGTGGCGGCAAAAATAACTAAGTTGGCCAGCAAGTAGTTTTATGGCCTGTGAACTCTGACGTTTTAGACTTGTACAATCCGGTGGTTTAAACTTACTGCCTGTTATTTTATTAGCTACTATACATAATTATTATTTCATCGCACAAAGATTAATCCATGTGATATACAAACGAAAAATTACAACTAGTATTTACACATAAATAAATATTGTCAGCAAAAATTTATAAAAACACATCTAGTGGCAGCAAAAATAACTAAGTTGGCCAGCAAGTAGTTTTATGGCCTGTGAACTCAGACATTCTAGACTTGTACAATCCGGTGGTCTAAACTTACTGCCTGTTATTTTATTAGCTACTGTGTAACAAACATGCATAATTATTATTTCATCGCACAAAGATTAATCCATGTGATATAAAACGAAAAATTACAACTAGTATTTACACACAAATAAATTTTGTCAGCAAAAAATTATAAAAACACATCTAGTGGCAGCAAAAATAACTAAGTTGGCCAGCAAGTAGTTTTATGGCCTGTGAACTCTGACGTTCTAGACTTGTACAATCCGGTGGTTTAAACTTACAGTCTGTTATTTGATTAGCTACTGTGTAGTAAACATAATGCATAATTATTTCATTGCACAAACATTAATCCATGTGATATAAAACGAAAAATTAAAACTAGTATTTACACATAAATAAATTTTGTCAGCAAAAAATTATAAAAACACATCTAGTGGCAGCAAAAATAACTAAGTTGGCCAGCAAATACTAGTATTTATTTACACATAAATAACATCAATTTCCTAGAAATCTAAGCCGTGTTCAGAAAATTGTTATCATTGCCAGTAGGGTTCCTAGCTAATACTGTGTTGCTTTGCTTCCTTACGGCAGGGTTCTCACATCTCGGAACAGAATTATATTTTCATCTTACCTTAAAATCACGCTGCTGAAGTAACAATACTGCTGACAAAATAATTTTGCTGAACAAATAGCTTTCTTGCTGACAGAATATTTACTAAATAACTTAAGTGTGTACTTACTACTTCAATTTGTGTACCTACTGTATAGTTTAAGTAATTATTGTTATATTTTAAATCGAAATACGTCCACAGCTGGACTAAGTTTCTTATATGTCCAACAGTTAAAAGTACATTAAATTTTTAAAGTAGTAGAATAATTTGCTTTTATTATTTTGCAATATATTTTTTTTGTTACCTATCCTGATCCTGCCCTGCATATATTGACTTTTCCTTTGAAATAGGTATTTTAAAAATAAATGAAGTATCTATCCTTCATACTTGGAGAGAGTGAGTTGAAGTAATAATTTTTCTGTGGTATGGGAGCAAACCAAAGAGGGTCGTGGACTCCAACGGTTGCGTTTGATTTATATGATCATTCTAGTGGTTTCTTTTTCACTTCTTCCACTACTGGACAAAAAATTGAATGGAACATAAAATTTTTTGTCTTGGTATTAATCCTTATCAAAATAAATAACTATGTACATATGCATAACTTTTTGAATTATTCCATTCGAAAGATATCACGAGTTCAAAAATGTAAGTATTAGAAACTAGCTGTTCCCCGCTGTGTCATCATCAATCATCATCATTAGCCTATAGCAGTCCACTGCTGGACATAGGCCTCCCCCAATGAGCGCTATAGCGCCCTGTCTTCAGCTTGCCGCATCCAGCATCTACCTGCAGTCTTTCGCAGGTCGTCATCCCACCTGGTCGGAGGGCGTCCTACACTACGTTTACCGAGTCGTGGTCACTCAAGAACACGTTTGCCCCAGCGTATTCGTTACGAATCCTATCCTTCAGAGAAACTCCGAGCATAGCACTTTCCATAGCTCGCTGAGCGACTTTGAACTGGTGGACCAGTCCTATCGTGAGTGTCCACGTCTCAGCTCCGTAGGTCATAACGGGTAGGACGCACTGATTGAAAACTTTCGTTTTCAAGCATTGCGGTAGTTTCCCAAATGCTGCCCAGCCTAGCTGGATCCTCTTGGCCTCCCCGCTGTTTCACCCGTGGTTATTTCGAATTTCACATCTCTAGGTCTAAAGAGTTATTTTTTCCCGTTCAGTATTTATGGTGAATGGGAACCTCCTCCTTTTTTGAAGTCGGATAAAAGTGGTACAGGTAACAAAGTTAAGGTAAAACAAAACATGTAAGTGTACATGTTGTTTGCTTGCAAATCATTGAAATAAAATATGTTTAAAACTAGATTTAGAAACTGGCTTGTTAGTAGTGCGAACTATAACATAAAAGAGTTTTTTGATACTAGTTAGTAAGTTAAAGTTAAGAGGTAAATACCTGTACAGTACAATTAGTAGTAGTTAGTACTAGTAATTGTCTAAATATTGTATGTCCGAAATGGATAAATTGTTGTTAGGTACCAAATTATTATTAAAGACCTTTCCTATGGATGTTTTACACAATTTAACAATAAATATACTTATTCTTATTCTTCTTATTCATTGATCGAAGTCTTACGAAGATATTAATCTCTTTGGATCGAAGATTCAAACACAACCGCGCTCGATTCGTTCATAACATGAATGTCTCCGTGGTTCATACATAATAAACGATGACCAAGATAATGCAATTAATTTTTTACCCGACTAGTTTTGATCGAAACAGTAGGTAAATGTCATTTTGTTTGTCTTGTCAGGTCAGTCTTCAGTCAGTTGTCATTTGTCAGTCAGCGCTGAAGCTGAAATGGAAATGGTGTTGAACATGGACGTTCGGCTATTTTCACGATTTTCCTGTTTACATTAAATTTCCTTATTTCGTTTAACTTTTCTGATTTCTCTGATATAGGTACACAGAATATTACATTTTGACTCTAATCGTAAGTTTTTCTCATTTATTATTTGCCAGCAAATACATAAAAAATAGAATCCCTTGATCTAATGACCAAGACGAGCGCTATCTTGATTATAAACTTTCGTGCTTCGACTTCAGGTTAATTAATTTATCTATTTCAGATGTGGCCATTAATTATGCAAATGCTGCGAAGCAATGCAGCTTACTTAACTTTACCAGTAGCTGCTGTGGTCGGAGTTATAGGTTACAATTTGGAGAGCTTACTTTCCGATAAATACACACCATACAATAGTGAGTAATCCAAGTCCTAAGTGATGTAAATAAACACTTCTTCATTATATTGAAGTAATAACTAAAGCCTCCTTAAACCCACTACTTCCGAGTAGAGGTAGAGGGTGTGAGCACTATATAAATTAACAGTGCACATGGCTCTCATTCAGTCTCTGTTGAGCCTGAATTAGAGACTGACTGTACCTACTGCTTTCTCAACTTTCTCATTTTTGGAACCAAAACCAAACCTCATATTTAAAATTGAGATCAAATGCACAAGCACCCATCACTACTAAAATATGTGACATCCGACCCCCAATTTTGGGGCCAGTAGATCCCCTAATGAGCGCCACAGCGCCCTGTCTTCAGCTTGCCGCATCCAGCATCTGCCAACAGTCCTTGTGAAATATCCATTAGTATTTATTTATTTATGTTTCAGAAGCAGTGCAAGACCAGCGACTAGAGAGGTTGATAGATGATGAGAATCTTAAAGACCCTACAAACGTACAAAAGCTTCAATATAAGGAGAATGTACTAGGAAGGAATCTATCACCATCATTAGTAAAGTGATTGTCCAGAGCTGGGTTATTGAAAACAATATTTTTTGTTGTTTGAATTTTACCATGAAGTGCAGAAATAGTCATAAGTTAAATAGCTATGAGAATTTCACAATTGCTTTTAAAATATTAGCCTATAGTTTCTGCCAGAAGTTATGTAGGCTTTCTTAAAAATAATCTGCTACATTGTTTTGTTATTAGAAGCAATGATAAAATATTCAGAGATGAACACAGAACAAATGTACTTAAGGAAAATTTTGTAATGTTATTTATTTTGTAAATAGAAAAGGCTGTTATTAAACTAAACTTTAAAAGCTAATCTATACTTATTGTACCTAGTCTAATGTATTGTGTATAACAACATCACTGCACAGAAAAGCTCTCAAAATTAACATGTAGGTATTGTTTGGATAGGTGATTGTATACCTATGTCTTTGGTATACCTACCTAGAGACCAACATAATTTTTCGGGGAACTTTCTATGTCATATAGCATATAACTGGAAAGGGTAATGCTGAAGAATTTTTGAAAAGAAAGTAAAATTCGATACTACTTTTCGTTTTTGAACTGAAATTCTTATTCATAATTCATAATAATAATGTAATTTTTTATGTAAGTATATTGTAACAAGTAATATTTTTTTTTTTAAATATGTTAATGAATACGGCACAAGGTACTTTGTGGCATTACAGACACAAAAAAGATATAACATCGTTTAGGTTCATTGTGTTACATAATTCTGCATGGAGTTATGTAAATATTATGATTTAAATTTCTTAAATCATGGACGAACGAAATAACTTCCAATTTCTACCATTATTTTCTTTGTGCGATGGAAAGGGCCCTTTATTTGTTATAGCCAATCAAAATTAAGCTTTTCGAGCAATGTGAATGAATGATTCTCTTTTGTGAGAGATCTGTGTCAGTTCATTCAAAATTGTTATTAAATAATTGCATGCATCATTCTTTTTTGCTTGCGGTGCGGTGCGTGCGTGCTTGTTGCCTTGCCAGCCCGTCAAAACAAAAGAGACAAGAAACTCGTGACAAATATACATTTCAATTTCTTTTTAGCCTACATTATATTAACTTAATAACAAAATGTCCTTAGATAAACTTGCGTGTCTTCCGAGGCTGTTAGCTTCTGGCTGCGGCTGCAGATTACACCCAGCAGCTTTACGTAATGTCCAAAACATTCGTTATAAAAGTGCAACAGCGCGAAAACAGAAAACTGCAAGTTCTGTGTACCGTACCATGAATATATTTGATAGAAATGCGAAGGCTTTGCAGCGGGAACGGTCGGCTCAAAGACCTGATTATCATTTAGCGGAATATATCAAAGAAGAGGTTGGATGGCGGACTGCCGACCGTATTTTAGACATAAAAAAGGTTTTCCATAATGCTGTAGAACTTGGTAAGTTTTTATTTTTTTTAATTACATACGCACGCTGGATGTATTGAAAATTTAATCCAGGTCTTGTCTGGAAGTTAGTACTAAACTATCCTCAAAATCATGATCAAAACAACAATACCTACCTACTTTCTTACCATTAAATTTTCAAAATCGAATATGAAATTGTTGTTACCTTTCCTCAAATTCTGGTTTACATCATGAAAATAACTAGAATAATATAACAATGGTAATACATTACTATTTAATTTGGTAGATTTGATCGAGAAATCAAGATATCACATTAACACTCATGAACACGCATTTTCCATCCATTAAAGTCATTAAACGAGATATTTGCATTTAAAACGGGATATTTACCATGATTTGATCAATTCAAATCATGGTAAATATCCCATTTTAAATGACTTGAGTGTTAATAACCACCATAGTTTCAAAAATTTTCCATCCATTTAAATTTTATGATATCTGTAGTGTACCCATGTCTAATCATCATTCCAGGGCATAATAACGGCTGATGTTTTGCCAGGTGCATCTCGAGGCTACGTCTCCCGCCATCTTCTGCCAGACAGTGTGGAGAGAGTAACCCTGTGTGACACCTCTCAGACTCACCTTGACAAAGCCCTGGTCGGTGATGGGGTGGTGGCAGAACGACGTGTTATGGATGAGGAGAATATTGATGTGAGTTTAAATTGTATGTTGAAGTCATTTAAAACGGGATATTTACCTATCATGATTTGATTTTTGAGTTTTCCAATATTTCGACACAGTTTCACACGTACCCCGCAGTGCCTTCAGTTATTCTGTGATAATGGCACATGAAACTGTGTTGAAAATTGGAAAAGTTAAAAATCAAATCGTGGTAAATAAATATCATGTTTTAAATGACTTTGTTGTTACATTACTGAATAATTTTTTTTTAATGTCTTTATAGAATTTTTTTGTCAATTTTAATGTCCTTATCCAAAAAAAATGTGTTTACATCAGCATTTTGATATTAAAAATTTATCATCGACATCTAAATTGCCAAACCATGTGTATTTTATTATTTTGTTTTAGTTCCCTGAAAACAGTGTAGACTTGATAGTGTCATCACTGGTGCTGCACTGGGTGAATGATCTGCCTGGTCTCTTTGATAAAGTCATGCACTGTTTGAAACCTGATGGGGTAAGTTAAAAACAACACACTTTACTACTGAATTGATATTATGGATTGAGGAGCCCTATTTACACACATCTCTTATAGAGAGAGGTATTAGTTTTTGAAATCTACAGCTTATGATACCGGTCCAATGTTGGACTGGCCAAACACCCTTATCATTAGAGGATGATATCCATATACCCACAAGCCCAAGTCAGGTAGAATCCCCAATTAACGACCGATGTGTCGCGAGGCAGGAGATTGCGGATTCGATTCCCGCCTTGAGACAGATATTTGTACGCGTTTGTGTTAGGTGCAAATATTTGTTCCAGGTGTTCTATTATCTATGTTAATAAAAAAATATCCTCTGTATTGTGACAAGTACATATATCAGTCATCTCATCTACTAGTACCCATAACGCAAGCTCTGCTTAGCTTAGGGCTAGATAGATAATACTGTGTGAATTGTCGAGTATAACTTATTTATTTCAACCATTTAATTTGACAGTTCGGAAACTCCAATATTTACTGATATTTTTTGATTGATTTCCTTACAATGCTGTATTAGGTAATCTTGTAGTCCCATGCTGCCTATAGTATGCCAGTAACACATACTCTTAGAATTAGCAAGCTGAAGTGGCAGTGGGCCGGCCATATCTCGAGGAGAACCGACAACTGCTGGGGCTAACGTGTTCTTGAGTGGAGACCACGACTCTGTAAACGTAGTGTAGGACGCCCTCCGACCAGGTGGGATGACTACCTGCGAAGGACTGCAGGCAGATGCTGGATGCGGCGAGCTGAAGACAGGGCGCTATGGCGCTCATTAGGGGAGGCCTCCAGCAGTGGACTACTATAGGCTGATGATGATCTAACACTTCATTTTTCCAGGTGTTCCTATCATGCGTGTACGGCGGAGACACTCTGAGGGAACTCCGGCAGTCCCTACAACTGGCTCAGACAGAGCGCGCGGGCGGCATGGCGCCGCATGTCTCGCCTTTTACCAGCGTTAGGGATATAGGAGGCCTGCTCACTGCGTAAGTATCCTTATCACTTAAATAGTATAAAACAAAGTTGCTTCCCGCTGTCTGTCTGTACTTGTGAATGCTTAGATCTTTAAAACTACGCGAGGGATTTTCTTGCGGTTTTTATGGATAGAGTGATTCAAGAGGAAGGTTTATAAACCATTCGACACATAGATTTCCAGCGGGTGCAGCTAGTACTCTATACAAGGAATGAATGAAAATATATTAATTCTGATAGAAACAGGTACTGCTAAAGGAAAATATAAAAGAAAATTTAAGTTTCTAAGTAGGGGGCAGGGGGTATAAAAGAAAACTTAAGTTTCTAAGTAGGGGGCAGGGGGTATAAGAGAAAACTTAAGTTTCTAAGTAGGGGGCAGGGGGTATAAAAGAAAACTTAAGTTTCTAAGTAGGGGGCAGGGGGTATAAAAGAAAACTTAAGTTTCTAAGTAGGGGGCAGGGGGTATAAGAGAAAACTTAAGTTTCTAAGTAGGGGGCAGGGGGTATAAGAGAAAACTTAAGTTTCTAAGTAGGGGGCAGGGGGTATAAGAGAAAACTTAAGTTTCTAAGTAGGGGGCAGGGTGTATAAAAGAAAACTTAAGTTTCTAAGTAGGGGGCAGGGGGTATAAGAGAAAACTTAAGTTTCTAAGTAGGGGGCAGGGGGTATAAGAGAAAACTTAAGTTTCTAAGTAGGGGGCAGGGTGTATAAAAGAAAACTTAAGTTTCTAAGTAGGGGGCAGGGTGTATAAAAGAAAACTTAAGTTTCTAAGTAGGGGGCAGGGTGTATAAAAGAAAACTTAAGTTTCTAAGTAGGGGGCAGGGGGTATAAGAGAAAACTTAAGTTTCTAAGTAGGGGGCAGGGTGTATAAAAGAAAACTTAGTTTCTAAGTAGGGGGCAGGGGGTATAAAAGAAAATTTAAGTTTCTAAGTAGGGGGCAGGGGGTATAACAGAAAACTTAAGTTTCTAAGTAGGGGGCATATAAAAACTTAAGTTTCTAAGTAGGGGGCAGGGTGTATAAAAGAAAACTTAAGTTTCTAAGTAGGGGGCAGGGTGTATAAAAGAAAACTTAAGTTTCTAAGTAGGGGGCAGGGGGTATAACAGACAACTTAAGTTTCTAAGTAGGGGGTATCAACACACACAACACACGGCTTAAATAGGATAAATAAATAATAATATAAATATAGGTGATGTGATGAATCATACATGATTCCATACTTAATATAATGTACCATAATACCTACTTTACAAACATGAGCTATTTAAAAAGTTCGCAAATATTTCCTGTCTTAACATTGAATAGCCAGACTCTTTAATACAATGTTCCTTTCTCCCTGCCAGAGCCGGCTTCAACCTCCAAACCGTGGATGTGGACTCCATCACCATCTGGTATCCCACAGCGTGGGAAGTGATGCGAGACACGCGGGCTCTAGGCGACAGCAACGCGGCATTCAACCGTCCGCTGCGGCTCAACAAGGACGTGCAGTTCGCAGCCGCTGCGATCTATGACGAGATGTATGGGAAGGTAAGGCTTGCCATACACGGACAGGCTGAATCAATCAGGATTGACTGCTTCAAGCTGCGACTACATAGTGAACTACAGACCTGTACGTACGTACACGAACCGCTCGAGCAGTTGCAACGTTTTCATTCCATTCCAGTGAAAGGCACCAGAAGATCATATCATCATCATCATTAGCCTATGATAGTCCACTGCTGGACATAGGCCTCCCCCAATGAGGACGCATCCAGCATCTATCTGCAGTCTTTCGCAGGTCGTCATCCCACCTGGTCGGAGGGCGTCTTACACTACGTTTACCGAGTCGTGGTCTCCACTCAAGAACACGTTTGCCCCAGCGGCCATCGGTTCTTCGCGAGATATGGCCGGCCCACTGCCACTTCAGCTTGCTAATTCTCAGAGCTATATCGATAACCTTGGTTCTCTGTCGGATGTATTCATTATGAATCCATGAAGCTCGCTGAGCGACCTTGAACTGACGGACCAGCTCTATTGTGAGTGTCAACGTCTCAGCTCCGTAGGTCATAACGTTAAAACTTTAGTTTTCAAGCATCTTTCATTTGTTTCTTATATAACCTAGTTATTCTTATTTACAGGACTTCCCTGAACGCAACTCCCGAGGTGTTCCAGCAACATACCAACTTATAAACTTCCTCGGCTGGAAACCGGACCCGTCCCAGCCCAGGACATTGGAACGGGGCAGCGGAGAGATCTCCCTCAAGGACCTCCACAAAATAGATGAGATTATTCAGGACAAGACTAAAGTGAAGCTTACAGACGAAGATATGAAATGATTAAATGTGTATATATAAAAGAAAGTCGTGTTAGTTACTATATACATAACTCAAGAACGGCTGAACCGATTTAGCTGAAAATTGGTGGAGAGGTAGCTTAGAACCAGGAGTCTAACATAGGATACTTTATATCATTTAAACCATTTGAAACATAGGTTGCGCCGCGCTGCTTCGCCCCCGTGGCAAGCTAGTATATAAATAAATAAAAACTTTATAACAGAAAAAGCTCATGTTAGATTCTTTTGTTTTTTCATGGTTGGACGCTAACTGAGTTTGTGGGGTATAAGTTGTGCTGATAAAGATTGCAAAGCAATGTTTCATGGGATCTAAAAAAAATCCCTATTCTGTATACATTATTAATTGAAGAACAAATGCATTTTAAATGCAAGACACAATCTCATCATCAGCCTATATTAGTTAAATATAGAAAAAAAAATAGGTAATTAAAGAAAAGATTAATACTAATTTTAACATAATATTTCTGATTATATGTATTTACATAATAACAACATAGTACTGAATAACATAGTATTGTACTTATTTACTACCCGAACTTAACATCTAGATACTTCGTAATATACAACATAATTTGTGTTTAATTATGTTATATTAATATAAATAAATAAATAAAATAAATAATGCTGGAAAATCCACACAGCATCATCTAGCCCCAAGCTAAGCAGAACTCGTGTCATGTGTACACAATGGAGTGCATTTCAAATAGTATATACATAATGTATATTATACACATACAAAATAGCCAGAACATCCGGGACAAATATCCGCAATCGTTCAAGCATTTGCCCCGGGGTGGGAATCGAACCCGCAACCTGCTTCAAAAGCGAACCTCCGTCCTTCACATGGGTCGTCATTCACGTTCTATCTATTCTCGAATTTCATTAGTATATCCGGTTTATACCAGTTTTCTTCCTTGCTGGAATCGAAAACAGCTTCCTGTCTTCCCCCTCACCGTTTTTACTACATAATTCCATTTTACCCCCTTAATAAAATTTGCCCAAGGTAAATCCTACTAAAGATAAACGCGAAAGTGTGTAAGTATGGATGGATGTTTGTTATTCTTTCACGTAAAAACTACTGAATGTATTTTAATGAAACTTTACAATAATATAGCTAATACATCAGAATAACACATAGGCTACAATTTATAAAGATATATTGTATATTATCCAAAATATCTATCACCACGCGGGTGAAACCGCGGGGCGCAGCTAGTAATTCAATAATTCAATTTTAGTAAGCTCCATTCCCGTAGATATTGTAGTCGGGAAGGACGTCGTAGCATTTGAACTCGTCGTCTGAATCGTCCGATACAACGCTTTCGAAATCCTCAGGAACTGAAACAAGTGTAGAATTGAATAATCTGCGATCACGTACCTACTATCTAGATGTCGGGTCGGCGCAAAAAATCCGTCTCCGTAAATAAGAGCGCACTTGTAATGTGAGCTCTTATTTTGTTTAGTTCGATTGCAACACAGCTAACGTAAACACGTGGCACAACGCCGCAATGTGTATTCAAAAGTTGCAAAAATAAAATATTATTTGTTAGTTTAGAGCTCAAAATATAACTAATTCTAAATTTTCTCACCTCAAGTGCGCTCTTATTTACGGAGACGGCTTTTTTTATGTGACCCGAAATCTAGATAGTATTTGTGATCGCAGTGTGCAGATGTTTGTTAATCTCATGCAAAAACTAGGTACTGAATGGATCGGACTGAAATTTTGCATACGGGTAGTTTCAGGCCCGGAATAAGATGGTCGGAAATCGATCGAGTCTCCCGCATCGCAGGCGGACCTTCGCCCACCGCGCCAAAGAGGCGAGAAGACCAAAGAGGTCGTCGAAGAATTATTCTTCGACGACCTCTTTGGTCTTCTCGCTATTATTTATTTATTATTGAATTATTGTATGAATAAAGAATTGGAATTTCTCTGAAGGATAGGATTCGTAATGAATACATCCGACAGAGAACCAAGGTTATTGACATAGCTCTAAGAATAAGCAAGCTGAAGTGGCAGTGGGCCGGCCATAGAAACCCAAGGCCAAGAGACCGCGACTCGGCAAACGTAGTGTAGGACGTCCTCCGGCCAGGGGATGACGACCTGCTAAATACTGCAGGCAGATGCTGGATGCGGCAAGCTGAAGACAGAGCGCTATGGCGCTCTTTGGGGGAAGCCTATGTCCAGCTGTGGACTGATATAGGCATGATGATGAAAGAATTAGAACTACTTACTAGGTTCAGGCTCTTGTCTTACTCGTTCCGGTAACGGCACAGGTGGTTTCGGTTTGTCTGTAAACACATAATATTTAAAAATGCACACTAATAATAACAAAATAAAATAAATAATGCTGGACAATCCACACAGCATCATCTAGCCCCAAGCTAAGCAGAGCTTGTGTTATGGGTACTAGATATCTGATATACATAATACAATACATTACACAGATAGATATTTTTTATTAAATAGAAAACAACGAGAACACCCGGAACAAATATCTGCAGATCGTACACACAATTGTTCATCATTTGTCGGTTTGTGAATTTTGTGATAGTTTATTATTGTTTATTATCATTATATTATTATAATTTAGGGTTAAATTTAATTTAAGATTATACATTGTACTGTATTATTTAATTGACATGCCAATATTAGTGATAATGTAATGGTGTATAAATTGAATTTACTGAATTTACACGTGTCCGCAACGCTGACGCGGGGGTCGAGGGGTATGCGGGCGGAGGTCACTTGAAAAATAGACGGACCGGACGCTCTATTATCGCCAGCAGCGTTGGCAGCCAGCGCTGGCTTGGCTTGAAAAACTGTTTACACAAGGCAAATACTAAGCCAGCGTTGGCTGACAGTGACACTAGTAGCCAGCGATGGCCTCGTGTAAACTAGCCTCTATGTCATATTAGTCAAGTATTAGTCATTCCTCCCTCGCCGCAATACGATGCGATTAGGTGACAGAGGGACGAACAAACGGACAGCAGCGGAGTCTTAGTAAGTTTTAATAGGGTCCCGTTATACCCTTTGGGCACCGGAACCGTAAAAGATGGAACATGTGGTAACTCACATGGATTAGCGGTCGTCGGTGTAGTAAGTGCTTGGGGATGTCTCGGACGCCCTGAGACCGGCGGCGGCAGCCTAAGCTTGCTTGTATCAACTGAAATGAATCAATTTTACAAATTCAATAATATTGTAGTTTATTTATTTCCACCAATTTCCACCGTAGGCATGTTACATTACACTTGATGTCGTTAAGTACTATAAATTTGAAAAGTTATACATTTTTTCACACTAACTTTTGACATAGGAAACACCAAGCCCTCTTAAAAGTCAGTAAAGCCATGGCTTTGGCAACAACTGGAAGGTTATTATGGTTTTTCAACGTCCAAACCATTCAAAAATACATATATGTACTTCTTTAATAATCTTCAATAATAATACTTCTTTTTGCGTGGTCATTTGAATACTGCGATCACAAATAGGTACTATACTCTACTAGACTCGTTCGATTTCCGACTACGTTGTGCCACGTGTTTACGTTGGCTGTGTTTCCAACGAACTAAACAAAATAAGAGCTCACATTACAAGTGCGCTCTTATTTACGGAGATGGATTTTTTGCGCAGAGATAGTATTTAAATAAATAAATAAATAATGCTGGACAATTCACACAGCATTATCTAGCCCCATGGTAGTATTTTTGATCGCAGTTTGAATAGAACTTACCAGGCTTCAGTTTGGCAGCAGATATCATAGAAGGTAGTAAAGGCATGCCGCCCATGGGGATACCACCAGGTCCAGATGTCAGAGGCATCATAGGCACGCCTCCCATAGCTCTGGCAGCAGCTGGGAACTTGCTTGCGATGGGTGGTCTTGCAACGTTCGAACCTGGTTTAAATAAGAAAATAATACAAGCTTTATTTACTACCACAATTATTTACATTTTATCTATTCACTGAATTTACGATTGCTATGTGGCAGTACAGTCAGCGTCAAATTGTTACGAGCATCTAGAGTAGTCAAAATGATCTGAAAAACATGGAAACAATTAGATATACATACCTATGCAGTTAGAATCATCAATTATTATTGTTGTAAGCACTCAACGTATTCAAAATATCTTACTACAAATTTATAAGTATTAATACAACGGGTATTTATCGCGTTTAGTCATCCCGTGACCACGACAGTGTGTAAACGTGTTGAAACGTCGGGAAAAATAGGTAAATAAACGCGATAAATACCCGTTGTATTAATACTTATAATCATGTGTTCAGATCGTAAGTTTCAAAGTATTTATTACTACAAATTGTTGCATATTTAAGTGAGCAGTAAGGGTGTCCAAAATCATCTTAGCAATTATGAGTTTGCATACTACCTAGAGCGTGGTTTGCTTAGATTATTTTATACATCCTAACTGCTCATATAAATATGAAACAATGTGTAGTAAGATATTTTGAACACCTTGGGTGCTCACAACAATATGATCATTCAAACTGCGCATATCAAAATGTTTTTCAGATCATTTTGACTACTCTAGACGCTCATAACAATTTGACGCTGACTGTACCACTTAGAGTGTTGAAAGCCTCCTCCAGTTTCCGGTCCTTCCATGCTTCTCTATCCAAAGTCCAGTCTCGAACCTGGTTTATTTGTAATTTATTTATTGATGTAGGTCTACATGTAGGTAATCAGAACGGTCCTAGGCAAATTATACCTACTTACTAATTACAGAAGGTACATATATAATATAGTAAGATTACTCATATAGATTATTTATTATGTATACAATATAGTAAGATTAGGTAAGACCACATGTTCTAATACCTAATTATACAGTCAAATAATCAATAATCTAGCTTCAATTATCATAAAAAATATTCTATTATGATGTTTTTTCAGTAAGAACAAAGGAAGAGGTAATTTCAATAAGTTGATTCTATTAATAAAAACTGCAGGCCTAATATAATATATATTATATACCTATTTATATTTTTATATATAATATATATTTTTTATTCATTTTTTATTATAATAAGTATATATTTTTTGTTAATATAATAAATAACAAAAAATATAGATTCAGATTCAGATTTCTTTATTGTCATAATTCTTACATAAAAGTGTACAATATAATATATATATATATACCTTAATTATGCTAAGGATACGACTCGTCAAAACAGGTAATATACAATTTTGATGTATGTGAAACATAATAATTATGTTATATTCTTAAAATTATAAAAGTTAACGTTACTCTCGGCTAGATGATGTTACGGTGATGTCTGATTTTATTTTATATTTACTGTAATCGTTTTCTAAAAACTCTTTGATGCTATACAGCGTTTTGTCGATTAAAAGATTTTTTAGTTCTTGGATGAAACTATTTTAATTTTTAATAAGCTTCTACTCTAAAGGGAGCTTATTATATAAAGAAAGAAAGAAAGAAAATACATTTATTGATTCACAAGTAGGTACAGCTTGCTACTAAATAATAATAATATATAAGTAAACAAGAACATAAAGAAATAAATAAAATTAACTACTTATGTATTATATACAAGCAACAAGCGACTCCACAAAGCGAACCAATAGGTCCTGTCTCAGCATAATGTTGCTCTACTTCTCCTTAAGAAGTAGAGCAACGCTGGTTTTCTGACAGAACCATTGGCGCGCGCGTGTCCACGCGGGTGGCAGACCACAGATAAGACAAAAATATAGTTAAAAATATAGTTGTTGACCCATTATTTTAGGTAGTTTTTTTTGCATATTTAGTCGATGCTGGATGGGCTCAAGCATCATTTTATTTCGCGCAGTGCGTTTACTAGGACCTATACTAATAATTTGTAGGCACTATTAACAAATCGTGTGTACTAAGATATAATTCGTATTAGTTGATTAATTTTCTCTTAACGAATGAATTTTTGTAATGGAATAATAATGTTTGGAGAAGAGAAAATGTACGAAAACAAATACCTACCTGAAGTAATTTAAAACGGGATATTTACCATGATTTTTGAGTTTTCTAATTTTTCGGCACAGTTTACTATAATAAATAAATAAATAATGCTGGACAATTCACACAGCATCATCTAGCCCCATGGTAAGGAGAGCTTGTGTTATGGGTACTAGATGACTGATATACATAATACAATACATTATTAAGATAGATATTTTTTATTATACATAGAAAACGACCAGAACACCCGGAACAAATATCCGCAGATCGTACACACAATTGTTCCGAGGCGGGAATCGAACCCGCAACCTCCTGCGTCACAGGCGGATCTTCGCCCACCGCGCCACATCGGTCGTCAAACTTTGACTATGACTTTAGTGTTATACCATGATTTTTTCAAAAGTTTTATAACTAATACCTGGTTGTTTCAAGAACTCTGGTCTGCTAGGAAACCCGGGCAAAGGTTTTCCTGGTACAGGTCGATTTGGACCTGTGCTAGGCCCAGCTGGTAAGGATTTCGAGCCGTGTAGCTTCTGCTTCATCATTGGCGATACATCTTCGGGTGTTACATCTGCAAAAATATACATCATAATATCAAAAAACTAGTTTTTGCCAGTTCAAAGTAGCTCAGCGAGTTATGGAAAGAGCTATGCTTGGAGTTTCTCTGAAGGATAGGATTCGTAACGAATACATCCGACAGAGAACCAAGGTTATCGACATAGCTCTGAGAATTAGCAAGCTGAAGTGGCAGTGGGCAGGCCATATCTCGCGAAGATACGACAACCGCTGGGGCAAACGTGTTCTTTAGCGGAGACCACGACTAGGTAAACGTAGTGTAGGACGCCCTCCGACTAGGTGGTATGACGACCTTCCACGTTAGTAAGCGACTCGTTTAATCTTAAAAGAAAGTCTTGTTACCTTCATATATGTCAGGTTCAGGCGGTAGAGGTTGCGGTGGTCTATTCTTTATCCTCTCCAGCGAAGAACTTCTTGCGACTGTATCTGTAAGTAAATAATATCATGGTTTTGAAATAATTAAATTTTTTAATTGTTTTCTCAAGAAATAATATATGAACACGAACAACCCACAACACAAAAATACAAAATTTCGCGTTTTTGCAAAATTATTCTGTAAGAAATTAAATAATAGATATAGCTATATCTCGCGAAGAACCGACAACCGCTGGGGTAAACGTGTTCTTGAGTGGAGAGCGCGACTGGGCAAACGTAGTGTAGGACGCCCTCCGGCGTGGTGGGATGACGACCTGCGAAGGATTGCAGGTACTCGTAGATGCTGGATGCGGCAAGCTGAAGACAGGGCGCTATGGCGCTCATTGGGGGAGGCTTATGTCCAGCTGTGGACTACTATTGTACTATTATGATTTATTTATTTGGAGGAAAGAGAACTAACTGAATCTCCCAGGATTCTGGTGGATCCGTGGCTGGCGCGGTGTGGTGCTGCACATGGCACCAGCGAGGAGGTTGCTCTGTGAGGCGGATCGTATCAAGGGCTGGTGCTTTGGAGTCACTGAAATAGAGGAACAAGAGTTAAATATACAAAATTATTTATTTGCCATTTTACTCAAATATTTCTATCACTACTACTTATAGAATAGAGTAATTTTATTAGCACACACAAAAGAGACAGATATACATTAAAAAAACACACATTAAGCTAAATAAGATATAACACTAAAACTAAAAGACAAATACAAAATAAGTAGAAATAACATAAACAATACAAAATAAGTAGAAATAACATAGCCTGTCCTCAGTGCGCGCTAATTAGGTCCAGCCTCAGCATTTTGAAAAAAAAAAATCTATTTGAGAACCTAGATATTTACTATTTTAATACAAATAATGCAATATTATAGTGGAAATATGCTTGAATTAGAAATAATTTTGGTATTACGTTTGTATGGAGGTTTCGTGATCCGGACGCCTCTTAATGTCCTGGTTTTCAGGCTGAACCTATGGATGACGTCACATTACAGGTCTGTGGGTAACAACAGACAGACATTGACAGTCCTTCCTAGCACTGATTTTTCTTAGTATCCTGTTTTTACTTATTTTGATCATTACTGGAGCCCCCGCACGAGGCAAGCCTGTGGCGCGGGAAGCCTGTTTACAAATACAAATACAAACAAATACAAATTCTTTATTAATAACGCCAAGTTACAAGTCACACGTAATAATAATAAGGCAAGCGATATAATCCAATATTGTCCTTTACAAAGGTACCCAACTTTAACACTTTGACTGCGATTTTTTTTCGACGACTGCGATCTTTTTTTTAACCTAAAAAATTCGTGCTGCCGCTCTACACAGCGGTTGTGTTGCGCCGCACATGCGTTTCGTTCGAAAAATATTACGGCTGTGCTGAGTCACAAAGATCTGTATTTTCTCAGCCGCTGCGCTAGTATGGATTTACGCATATTAGTCACTTGTAGAAAACACATACCGTGTGATTTCAGCAGTCAAAGTGTTAAAGAGAAACTGATACTGATACCTGCTAAAGTGAACAATAATTTGGCGTGTTTTAAAAATCTATAAACCAATTTTGAATTCCTTAATAATGATTTTCATAATATAGGAATTAAAAATAGGTTTCAAAACTTAGGTTTAATAAAAGAATCACTGAAATCGGTTGGCGTGATATTATGTTATTCGACCGCAAATACTTAATGCAAATTTAAGACTATGGTTTTCTCATGGATGCCATTGTCAGAACCGCCGGGTGATTATGTAACTCGCGACCGGTTTGCGACAGGCGTAAATTAAGCAATCAGTGCTGTCAAACGTCAATTTTGTATTAGTTTAACACCAGCTACAACGTCAAAATTGGTAAAAATTGGCGTTTGACAGCACTGATTGCTTAATTTACGCCTGTCGCAAACCGGTCGCAACTTACATAATCACCATACGGGACCGAATTTTAATTCGGTCCAGTTCTGACAATGGCTGGTGTGGCCCGTGTGGTCCTTTTTTAAAGGACCACACGGGAAGCACCAGCTTTAAAAAACCCATTAAAATCGGTTCACCCAGTCGAAAGTTCTGAGTTAACAAACATAAAAAAAAAAAATCTAATTGAGAACCTCTTCCTTTTTTTGAAGTCGGCTAAAAATATGTACAATATGTCCGCAACGTTTACGTAGCTGAAGAGTTGATCGCTATTTATATGATAAAGGTGTGCCATGTCTGATGATAACGCGCTGAAGGTGTGTTCTGGGTGTAACTTACCTGGCAATGTTGCCAGTGATGGGGGCGCTGGGGGTTCATCTAGAAATAAAAGAAATAACCAATCAGTAGGTATCCATCGTATTAGCTATATCTGTTACGTCAAACGTAGTGTAGGACGCCCTC
This sequence comes from Eupithecia dodoneata, assembly GCA_947044415.1. NCBI lineage: Eukaryota > Metazoa > Arthropoda > Insecta > Lepidoptera > Geometridae > Eupithecia > Eupithecia dodoneata. The sequence goes on along the minus strand of OX345683.1, from coordinate 3,018,048 downwards.
CGGCCAGGTGGGATGACGACCTGCGAAAGACTGCAGGCAGATGCTGGATGCGGTAAGCTGAAGACAGGGCGCTATGGCGCTCATTAGGGGAGGCCTATGTCCGGCAGTGGACTAAGAGAGGCTGATGATGATGACCATGATCGATCGTGTTGCTGTATTTTATTATTAATCCAGATTCAAATTTCTCCGGTATCTATGCTAAGTCTGAGACATAAATGGATGTTTGTTACTTTTTCACGCCAAACCTACTGAATGGATACGGCTGAAATTTTGCATAGATGTAGACCTGGAATAATATATAGCCTACTTTATATCCGTATGGTGATTATGTAACTCGCGACCGGTTTGCGACAGGCGTAAATTAAGCAATCAGTGCTGTCAAACGTCAATTTTGAAATTGTAGCTGGTGTCAAATTAATATAAAATTGACCTTTGACAGCACTAATTGCTTAATTTACGCCTGTCGCAAACCGGTCGCGAGTTACATAATCACCATACCGTTTATCAGGTCATCGAATAGGTTATATAGAATAGAATAGGACCTATTCGATGAGACCTTCTTAATAAAAGGACTAAGTTTTCTTAGTATATTGCCATTTTTGTTCTAATTCAATCTAATCACATTTCTATTCTTATTATTCTATTATAATGTAATTTTTATGCCATGGATTTTATTATCTGATATAAATATATATAATATAGTTATCTATCATCTATCTATTTATAATTTAACCTATTCGATAAGACCTTGTTAAAAAGGTCATAATTGACTTAGTCTTTAATTCTTTATTGTACACATACAAAACTTAATTAAAAAAGATATGTACATAGGCGAGCTTAACCCTGAGTTAGAGTTTTCTTCCAGCAAACCTTAGGCTTATAGGAGAGGCGATGGAATAGATAGAGGAAGTGTACAAGAAACAAATTAGACTAGTCTATGGCCATTACCTCTGGCTGGCTCCAGTGCTTCGTAGATACCCTCATCGAGTTCGACTTTCACGGATTCTTCCTTCCCAGTTTTTTTTTTAACATACCGATCTGTAAAAATAAATCATACCGGGCAGTTCACATCATGTGCAATATGCTCAGGGTCTCTCTGAAGGATAGTATTCGTAATGAATACATCCGACAGAGAAGCAAAGCTATCGATAGTTATAGCTTTAAGACTTAGCAAGCTGAAGTGGCAATGGGCCGGCGTATATCGCGAAGAACCGACCGCCGCTGGGGTAAACGTGTTCTGGAGTGGAGACCGCGACCCGGCAAACGTCGTAAATCAGCTTATGTTAGTCCACCCACTGCCAGCTTAACGCATCCAGCATTTACCTGCAGTTTTTCGCAGGTCGTCATCCGTCCTGGTCGGAGGGCGTCCTACACTAGTTTTCCACTCAAGAACATGTTTGCCCCGGCGCGGCCGTCGGTTCTTCGCGAGATATGGCCGGCCCACTGCCACTTCAGCTTGCTAATTCTTAGAGCTATGTCACAGGCTATGTCGATAACTTTGGTTCTCTGAGAATTGAACTGAACTAAACTACTTTATAATGAATACAGTTATTGTTAGTAGCAATAACCTTATGAGTACCATTGTGTGTGTACCTGCTTGGGTACCATTGTGTTTCTTATACATTAGCTAACAACTACAAATATACACAATGATAAAATTAATATAAAATATGAGTCGGTGATAGTGCCCGTCGACTTCTTGCAAATTACGTCCGAGTAACTTGCAAGAAGTCCGCAGTAATTGCGGCGACGACACCGCCGCAATTACGCATTGGCTGCATTGATTTTGAGAAAAACAAGTCTATTGCGACGTGATCATTTAAATATAGCTTAAGTTTTATTTAATTGTTAGTATGACTATCTGATCTTATAGAATCCAGATTAAGAACTCTGCCGTCAAAAGCATAGTTACAGTAAGTCGGGCTTTTTTTTCAAAACGACTTAGATATGAGTCGTTCGTCAACTCACACCAGGAATCTTGTCCCAAATGGTGTGAGTTGATGAATCGTAAAAAAGCTATACTCTTCGTTCTGCAACTCACACCACTTTTACTTTTATACAGCCGTCTCGACAGCGAGATCTACATTTCTATCTTATCCATTATATCGTTTGTATCACTTTTTAATCCAAATTTAATAATAAAAAAATTGCAGTATGTCGAATTTTTTTTTGTACATTACTAAGCATGATTAAAGTGGGTGCACTTACTGTAAAAGTTTATTTCAGAGTCACTCGGGCAGCCTATAGTAAGACATCTATAACGAATGACTCATATCTAAGTCGTTTTGAAAAAAACCCGACATTATGCTATTGACGGCAGAGACATAGGCTTTAAGGCACTACTAACTTAATGATGCAACCTATTTGTATGAATAAATAATCTATCTATCTATTTATATGTACTTACCTATGCAAAGTTTCAGCAAGATTCAGTCTGTTGTTTTGGCATGAAGAAGGAATAAACATCTAAGCTTTAGCATTTATAATATTAGTGTAATGTTTTTGTAGGAGTTTGACATATAAACGAATATAGTTTGATCGAAACCGCTTTACCGCTCCTTAGGAAAGTGCGGCGAGGTGGGGGGCGAGGAAAAAAGAGCAAGAGTACGCGTTGACGGCGCGGCGGCGGCAGACTGATGGATCGGAGCGGCCGATATTTCCCCCCCGTCTCGCCGCTCGCATACCTCAGGCGCGGTACAGCGGTTTCGGTCAAACTATAGCAATAAATATCCGGAGAATCGTAGGGCCTAATTGCAGTAGTGTGGTAAATAATAAAAAAAAAATATTAAGTCCCAAAATGTAAAGATTATTATTAGGTATTATTGAAATTTATAAAAATTATTAATACATACCTGTAGAAGAACCTTCATTTATTGTATTCTTTGGCGTCAAATTTTTGTCGATTTGTGCTCGTTTAGCTAAAAAGAAGTAAATCAAAATGTTAGTTTCATTGAATGAATTAAATCTTTATTGCACTTAAAACTCTAAAATAACATAAGTTTGAGAATTCAAAAGAAAATTAATTTTTTTTGTTCTTTAAGCTTACAAATAAGCATTTAGGCAGGTCATATTTTATACTATTCATTATTATCAATTAAATTATTTTATAGTCACTTAAATTTTTTGTCCACCAGTGGAAGAAGTGAGAAGAAACCACTAGTATATTCATAACTTATGTGTCTAGTACATTTGATTTGCTTATTTGTAAGTTGGTAGATTTTGAGTTGGAGCAGAACTCGTTCCAAGCTTTTTTATCTTCTAGGTAATCTGATATTTTGTAATAAGCCTTTTTACAAAGAATATGTTTCACAACTTTTTTAATTTTATTTATTGATAATTTTTGCAACTCACTTGGAGTTTTGTTGTAGAAGCGTATACAATTGCCCTTTAAAAGATATCATTAAAAAAAACATTAAGCCTATTTACTTCTACTACCTCCATGGTGCCGTATTTATCATACCTACAATGAGTGTATACTACCTCAAACTGCTAATTTTCAACTCCGCCGGATGTCCATATCGTCTAAACTACTGAATATTTAACTTTGAAATTGATATATGGTAAAGTTCAGGACTTAATCTATCGATCGTATGTTTCGAAAACACGATTCCATAAAATTTTCTCGATAGATTTTTTTTTTTCAAATAATGTCCTAATTAATAGGTAATAAGCTAAAACTTGATTTTTGGACTTGCGTTGCAATGCCCTGTCCCGCTCTTATGAACGCAAAATCATATGTCTAGCCTTTTCACACAAAGTTGAGGTTGTATGGGCCCTTAAAAACTCAGACGCGGAACCTTCTTGGTGTAGTTACTTTTTTTTTTTATCTTTGCGCGCGTCATTTTCTTTTCACGTCATATTGTTAATACCTTAGGTTAAAAACAAGTCACTCTTGTATAACAAATATGTAGATAACTAATTGTTATATTATGAATCGAAGCTGCACAAGTTACCTTTCTTCTTGAAGTGTATGATGCAGATGGTCTGTCCTATGATTATGAGTAGCACTATAGTAGAAACTGCAATGGCTATTATGAGTTTATCATCTGAAAACAAAACATTATAATAAAATAAATAAATAATGCTGGACAATTCACACAGCATTATCTAGTCCGAAGGTAATCAGAGCTTGTGTTATGGGTACTAGATAACTGATATAAATAATACAATACATTACATAGATAGATATTTTTTATCTATATATATAAAAGAAAGTCGTGTTTGTTACAACACTTATAACTCGAGAACGGCTGGACCGATTTAGCTGAAAATTGGTGGAGAGGTAGCTTAGAACCAGGAGTCTAATATAGGATACTTTTTATCATTTAAACAATTTGACACATAGATTTCCACGGGGGCGAAGCCGCGGGGAGCAGCTAGTTATACATAAAAACGACCAGAACACCCGGAACAAATATCTGAAGATTGTACACTCAATTGTTCCGAGGCGGGAATCGAACCCGCAACCTCCTGCGTCGCAGGCGGCCCACCGCGCCAAATCGGTCGTCATAATAAAGATACAATATTAATTTAGCCAACAATATACATTTGAAGGGTTACCTAACCTCAAAAATGAACTAGAAATTAATTTTTGATGTACGTAACTTGGCCAGATTTGGATTCAGATATACATATAAAATATATCTGAATCCAAATCTGGCTAATGACTGAATTTCTAGTTCATTTTTGAGGTTACGTAACCCTTCAAATTTTATTATGCCCAAAAAAGTACACAAAGTACCTATACAAATTTATCGACTAAGGATACCGGACTCGAGTATGTTTTGAAGGAATGCTCGAGGCACTTCAGACGAGTTTGAGTGAAGAATTATGGGGGTTAAAAAGAACGCGAGGCAAACTCCAGTATCTATACAAAAAATTCACAGATTCTGAGACAGAAAATCCTACCTAGCCATATTTTCTTCGCTGAAATGTTTAGCGTAAAGGAGATAGACTTATTTTGTGTTGATTCTAGCTGTTTTCCCTCCTTCAGCTGTTTTTCCTCCTTCAGCTTGACAGTGCATTTCCAAAGTCCGTCGGATTCCGGTGTTAATTTTAATGTTGCCTGTAACAGAACATCATCATTATTTATAGAACGTAGGTTTATCCAAGGTAGGAGGTTCACATCCGAACTGGACATAGGAAGAGATCGTAATATATTTGATATTATAGTTTTAGGAGTCAATAGCTGATTTGATTATATGTATAAGAGAATTTACAACGAAATCTAAATCATTTATCAATTAGGTATGTAATTACAGCTATAGTTTGACCGAAACCGCTGTACCGCTCCTTGCGGCGAGGTGGGGGGCGAGGAAAAAAGAGCAAGAGTACGCGTTGACGGCAGACTGATGGATCGGAGCGGCCGATATTTCCCCCCCGTCTCGCCGCTCGCATACCTCAGGCGCGGTACAGCGGTTTCGGTCAAACTATAGCTTCAGCAATGCTTGCGTCATCAACGAGGCGGTTTCCAGCTAATAATACTTATGTATATACTCCGCTACACAGTTTTCTAACTTTTGCGATAGTCAGGCCACAATTTGTAACCTATAGGTACATCAAGGTTATGATTAAAATAAAGATTTTTGTATTTGTACTATTCCCGTCCAATGGGTGGTAGGTATGATAAGTTTAAATATGTAGTTGACTATTCAAAGATGAGTAAATGTTCTATGTATATTGAAAATTGTTTATTTGTAGAAAAAAGTATCTTACATGCTAGACAGTTGTTAGGACTTCCTTTTAACACTTTGACTGCGAACTTTTTTCGACGATTGCGATCTTTTTTTTAACCTAAGCCATTCGTGCTGCCGCTCTACACAGCGGTTGTGTTGCGCCGCACATGCGTTTCGTTCGAAAAACATTACAGCTGTGCTGAGTCACACAGATCTGTATTTTCTCAGCCGCTGCGCTATTGTGGATTTACGCATATTAGTCACTTGTATAAAACACATACGGTGTGATTTCAGCACTCGAAGTGTTAAGTATGTAAATATACTTGTGCCAGGATGTCCTGCTCTTCATTACAAATACATAGATTTTACAATAAACTAAATTAAATATAATTTTTAAATACAAATATAAAATTTATTAAATTGATAATTACTATTAATGATTACTTACTATTATTAACTGGACGTACAAAAATAACTCTATGGACTTTTTATTTAATATGTATTATATGTTCTAGTAAATGTTTTATGTACTTATATGTTGAGAGAAAAGAAGGAAACATTTATTAGAATAATAACCGAATGGCACCCAAGGGGCAGTACAAGAAGTAGAGGAAGACAGATTAGGAAATGGGAAGACGATTTAAAGAAAGTAGTGGACCGGAATGGTTACTCATAGCAAGAGACGAGTGGAAAGCCTTCACTGCTGGGCATAGGCCTCCTCTAATGAGCGCCATAGCGCCCTGTCTTCAGCTTGCCGCATCCAGATTCTGCCTGCAATCCTTCGCAGTTCGTCATTCCACCTGGCCGGAGGACGTACTACACTACATTTACCGAGTCGCGGTCTCCCTCTAGAGCACGTTTATCCCAGCGGTTGTCGGTTCTTCGCGAGATATAGCCGAAATGGCCGATATGAAAAGCCTTAGAGGAGGCCTATGTTGAAAGACAAGCTGGACAGAAGGGAAACAGAGCGCAGAGAATATCAGTACCTATCAGTTTAAGTTTTTATGTAGTGTTTTTGAAACATTCTAAACTCTGTTAACCAGCAATAAAGGCTTATTTTATTTATTTATTTTTAAATGTTCTGTTTTGTTTACGGGCGCTGGAGATTCCGCTTCTGTAATCTATGAGTGACTCACACACTGTCGCGCCGCTCGCGTTACTCAGGATTCGATTCTGTGCGAGAAATATCGTAATTATACGTAATACAGTATACCAACTATTGTAATGGAAGTTATGAATAATAATAATAAATAATGCTGGACAATTCACACAGCATTATCTAGCCCCATGGTAAGCAGAGCTTGTGTTATGGGTACTAGATAACTGATATACATAATACAATACATTACAAAGATAGATATTTTTTATTAAACATAGAAAACGACCAGAACCACCCGGAACAAATATCTGCCGATCGTACACACAATTGTCCCGAGGCGAGAATCGAACCCGCAACCTCCTGCGCCGCAAGCGGACCTTCACCCACCGCGCCTCATCGGTCACGTTTATTTATTTTACTTGTAATAATGATTTTAATAATAGATGAACTTGAACTTGAAGTACATAGGTTTGTGAAGATGTAAAGAAAATGACATTAGTAATTTATTGGTCGAAAATAACCCAAAATACTCCGATTAAAATGTTCAATAAATTAAGTTTGGAACTAAAAACCCATAGGCTTCTTATGCCAGATAAACCGAGCTAAGCCGAAGGCAGAAACTAAACTAGTATCGAATAATAATAATAGCCGATTGTGCCACTAGACTTAGTATTAAGACCCATTATTATTGTATTATTTTTTGTATTGATGGTGCGGATTGTATTGTATTGTACTGTAGGTATTGTACTGTATTGTACTGTATTGTACTGTATTGTACTGTATTGTACTGTACTGTATTGTACTGTACTGTACTGTATTGTATTGTACTGTACTGTATTGTACTGTACTGTATTGTATTGTATTGTATTGTATTGTAATAGTAACGGATACAGGTGGATTTTTAGAATTTTCCGACCAGGTGGGATGACGACCTGCGAAAGACTGCAGGTAGATTTTTTTTTTTTTTTTTTTTTTTAGCTTTGGGGTGGCTTTCGTGTCACGGCGGCCATGATAGGCCTATTGTGATCGCCACTTTTACATCAGTCCCGAAGCCGTGGCGTTCATAGTTCGCCACTAACCCTTGCAGCTGCTAGGAACTGTAGGATTTTCTTCGGGGTGATGTCTCGCAGCTCGTCTGGGCTATGCAGATGCTTGCCCAGATGGATGCTGCGTTTGTGCATCAGTGCTCCACACTCACTTAGCAGATGGAGGGGCGTTTCATCCGCCTCCTCACAAAATCCTGCAGGTAGATGCTGGATGCGGCAAGCTGAAGACAGGGCGCTATGGCGCTCATTGTGGGAGGCCTATGTCCAGCAGTGGACTGCTATAGGCTGATGATGATGACGATGATAGCGTGTATGGCTAAGTCCTATGGTAATTTGAAAAAGTCGTGAAAGAGTCATAGGCAGTCAATCAAGGTCCAATTGAAACCAAATGTCAACAATTTGAATTGAAAAGCTCTTGTTATTATGGGTGTAAGGACTCCAACACCTCGTCGCCCGAGCCAACCTAACCTGCACGTGGTACACCCTGCGAGATAACGAACTAGGCTCTGGTGAAAATATCAAACCATCTTCATAATTTGATAACTCATTAATTTTTCCATTACTTGACACTGGCAGTAAAGTGTCCAACCAGACACATTTGCGATATCAAAGAATCATCAGAGATGTAAGCCCTCGTACTCGGGGTAATCACTAAGAAATCAAATAATATCCTTAACACGTTAGTTGCCATGTCGGTCATTGGTGTCTGACAGGCAGGTACTGATTTAGGCTGTGTCAGTGGCCTGTGACTGACAACGAGACATTGAATTGAAACGTACAAGCATTTTATCCCTGAAATTTATACAATTTGCATTTTGAGTCACTTTGATTTGATATATTTCGATTTTGGTCTGGTCAAAAAAAAAAAAAAAACACAAAAAAATACAAACCAAATGCTGCCTAAAAAAAAAACATGGAGAATAAGGGAAAAAAAAAAGACTCCCACAAAAAACCAAGGACCGAGGGGTTGCCACCCCTCGAGTTGACGCCGGGGTAATGAGGCCAAGCCTCGAGGCCCCTCTCTGTGCCCCCACCAGGGCCGGAAAGAAACCTATTGATTGATTGATTTTGGTCTGGCAACTAACGTGTTAAAAGTCTTTAAAAGTCTATGTCGCGGGTTCAAGTCCCGCTGAAATCGTTTTTTTTATGATATTATTTAATTTGAATTTAGATCGAACATAGCATTACAGAACACAGAAAACTTTAAAATAACTTACTATTGTATGGGTGCTACGAATACCACAAAAATGCGATTTCAACAATTCACGGTTCAATATGGCCGGTTCAGGTAAGTCTATACGACATCTGAAAAAAAGAAGTTCTAAGTAAACAATGATACCTAAGAATAAAAACAAATTTCCATGTAAACAGGATCAACTCGATTATTGAATAAAGAAAGCTAATAAAAAACAGCAACGTGCGAGTTGGACTCGCACACGAAGGGTTCCGTAGTTCCATACCATTAGATAGATAGAACCACCGTACTATTATTATTATCTATAAAAACGGCAAAAAAAATCATGTCTGTTGGATCGGAGCTCAATAACAACAATTTAATTTGAATAGCGTCCCGTTTTACCCTTTGGGCACGGAAGCCTAAAAGGTTAGGCTATACTATATCCATCTGGGCAAGCATCTGCATAGCCCAGACGAGCTGCGAGACATCACCCCGAAGAAAATCCTACAGTTCCTAGCAGCTGCAAGGGTTAGTGGCGAACTATGACATGTACATATTATACTCTCCTATTATTCTACTTTTGTTTATTTGTATCAAATATTTTTCTCTTTGTCACCGAATTGTCGTCCGTGACTTCAACTAGTAATTAAGGTCTGGCTGAAAAACAGCGCTGAATATAATAATGTTCAGCACACGCTGAGCCAACCCCTATTTCGGCGCAGGGTCATGGAGGTAGTCTCACCTATTTGTGTCGTTTACCCCCATGATAAACTTCTTTGTTTGTTTATTCTATACCTGTATTTTGTACCTGTGTCTAAATAAATGTTTTCTCTATTCTATGAACGCTACGGCTTCGGGGCTGAACGATCATGGTCGCCGTGCGTGATACTCAAGCCACCCAAAGCAAATAATAATTATAAATAACTTACATTATTTCACAGTTATTAGGGTCAAGATAATCACGGAACTGTCCTGTTATGTTCAGCTCTAAAGTTTCCTTTCCTTCCAAAGTCACGTTCGCAGTTCCCGAGTTGGGTACGATCACTGACGCTGAAAAAAATGTATAATAAAAATAAATAAATATAAATTAGACTAGCTGCGCCCGCGGTTTCACCCGCGTGGTGATAGATATTTTTGGTGATATACAATATATCTTTATATATTGTAGCTTTTGTTATTCTGATATGTAAGCTATATTATAGTGAAGTTTCATCAAAAACCATTCTGTAGCTTTTGCGTTAAAGAGCAACAAACATACTTACATACATCGACACAAACTTTCGCGTTTTTTTTTATATAATGCTGGACAATTCACACATTATCTAGCCCCATGGTAAGCAGAGCTTGTGTTATGGGAACTAGACAACTGATATACATAATACAATACATTACATAGATAGACTTTTATGTTTAAAATAAATTAAACTATGCTACTAATATTATAAACGTGAAAGTTTGTATGTATGGATCGATGGATGTTTGTTACTCTGTCACGCAAAAACTACTGAACGGATCGGGCTGAAATTTTGCATACAGGTAGTTCTGGGCCCAGAATAAAACGTAGGCTCCTAATTATCCCATAGATCAGTTCCCATAGGATAGAAATAATCTTAAACGTATCCATAGAAACGCGTGCGAAGCCGCGGGCAGAAACTATATTATATATTTATAAATCTATATATATAAAAGAAAGTCGTGTTTGTTACAACACTTATAACTCGAGAACGGCTGAACAGATTTAGCTGAAAATTGGTGGAGAGGTAGCTTAGAACCAGGAGTCTAATATAGGATACTTTTATCATTTAAACTATTTGACACATAGATTTCCACGGGGGCGAAGCCGCGGGGCGCAGCTAGTTTATAAATAAATGTCTTTCTATTTCTATTCTTCAAACACTCACCAGATTCTGCAAAAACAAGACAACTTAATAATAAAACAAACGCGACTTCCATTTTATGGATTTGAATCACTGAAATGATAATTCATTGCTACAACGGGACGACACTCTACACTCGCAGACAACAGAGGGGTAAAATAATTGTTGCGGTAACTTTGTTTCTACATTCTACGTCATAATTTGATAGTGACAGGAAAATACATTGCGTGACGCATGTTTTAACCAAGTAAAAACCTAAAATCCTACTAATATTATATGTCTATACTAATATTATAAAGAGTAATATTAGAAAGGTTTAATTTTTTGTTTGTTTGTTTGTAATGAATAGGTTCCGAAACTACTGGACCGATTTGAAAAATTCTTTCACCGTTGGGAAGCTACACTATCCCCGGTGAACATAGGCTATATTATATTTTCAAAAAATTTAGGGATCCGCATTAAAATCTTGCGAAGCCGGGCAGGTCCGCTAGTATATTATATGTGTGTACGATCTGCAGATATTTGTTCCGGGTGTTCTGGTTGTTTTCTATGTATAATAAAAAATATCTATCTATGTAATGTATTGTATTATGTGTATCAGTTATCTAGTACCCATAACACAAGCTCTGCTTACCATTATTTATTTATAGGTTTTGGGTATAAAAAGGTTTTCATATAGATTATTCGAAATCAATAAATAAATAATTATTAGAAACTCACCTGAGGATACCTCTATAGATGGCGCTGTCGTCAATTCAGGGTTCCATCCGGTGTTGGTGACGAATACTCTGAACTCTGCACTTTGAATTGACATAGATCCGGGTGAGATGACGCTGTGAGTTCTTAGTGTACACCTCCATTTGCCGACGAAGGAGTTAGATACCGCAGTTTCGATAATGACCTGAGAAAAACAACAAAAATATAATATATACTAGCCATTCCCCGCGGTTTCAACCGCGTTAAATTCGAATTTCACATTGCTAGGGGGATAAAGAGAATAGACTATGTTCACCGGGGCACAGATAATATAATAATACATACATAATTATAATACATGTGACCGGGGATAGTGCAGTTTCCCAGCGGTTATTAAAGAATAGGATAGTGTCCTGGGTAAAAAATATATTTTTATATTTAGTCCGTCAGTTAGATTAGGTATCATAAGATATTGGACACGTATTTTTTCTTTTGTCAATCAAACAAATACTTACAAAAATAAAGCGCGTCAAAGTTTAGGAGTGGGGGCTCGTGACGTCACAACTTGCTAAGTGTAGCAAGACGTGACATCACGCGGAACTTTAACTGGCTATATCTTCATATATTTTTGTTTAATTGACAAAAGAAAAAAACGGGTCTAATATCTTCTGATAATCTAACTGACGGACTTAGTAGATTTTTTAAGACACTAGCCTATTATTCAAATAGGTCCAGTAGTTTTAGAGCCCATTAAATTCAATACAAAGAAACAAATATTTCCTCTTTATAATATTAGTACAGATAATATGTAAATAAAATACAATACGTATTGTAGGAAGATCATTACAAAAAATACATTCTAGTTTAAAATATTCAAAGTATTTGTAACAGCGCCATCTAACATTATTATAGTGAACTATACTACAGCTTGCGTATCTTCAAAACTACAAAAGTGAAAGACCCTGCTTTAGGAAAGTTAGTACCGGATATCACCACGCGCTATGGAGGGCGCTAAATGCCGACGGCCGCGACGCTAGATGGTAGGCAGGCGGGTTGGTTGACTGCTTGTTTCTATGATGGTAGCATACCGTGTGATTTCTACAAGTGACTAATATGCGTAAATCCACACTAGCGCTGCGGCTGAGAAAATACAGATCTGTGTGACTCAGCACAGCCGTAATATTATTCGAACGAAACGCATGTGCGGCGCAACACAACCGCTGTGTAGAGCGGTAGCATTAATTTTTTAGGTTAAAAAAAAAGATCGCAGTCGTCGAAAAAAAATCGCAGTCAAAGTGTTAACTCGCTACATCAATCACTTCATAGCTTCATCGCTTCCCTCTGTCTGTCTGTCCCGATGTAGATATGCTTAGATCTATAAAACTACGCAACGGATTTTGATGCAGTGTTGATAGAGTGATTCAAGTTAAAAGGTTTTTATACCATTTGACACATATATTTCCACGCGGGTAAAGCCGCAGGGCGCAGCTAGATGAAAAATGTAATGATTGAAATATATAAAAAAAATTCTGAAATACGTGTACCTATGTACTTATTTTTATTTGTTTTTATTTTACTTTAGTGGGTCTCGATTACCGGATAAGGCAAGTAATTTATCCAAATTCTGTGAATGCAGTTTTGCTTTTACGAAAAAATGTGTTTCCTGTCAGTAAATCTTTATATCTTCAATATTTTAAATAATTCCAGAAGTGGTTGTTTTGTTAATTTAAGTTTCTTCACTGTTACTAAGTCAACCGACATAAACATTGTTAAAAGGTTGTAAAATCTGAATAAAAAATATATATATATATATATTTTAAATGTTATTACGTATTTTAAGTGTGCAGATTATTTTTTAATATTTTTTTTTTGCAATAAATGTACTTATTGTCTATCTATCTATTTCAGTTACTCGCCCTCCATGTCCCATGGCCGTGGGACACCCTGTATAGTAACATCATAAAAATTATAAAAAAATTCTACTGTAGGTACATGATTGTTTAGTTAGCTACTTAAAGTGGGTAGGTACCAAAAATTGTTTAGTTGCTCGAAGTTTATTTAAAACTAGCTGTTCCCCGCGGTTTCACCCGCGTTAAACTCGAATTTCACTTTATTCGGAGATTTTTTTAACACCTTGGGTTACATTATTGGAGTTTTAGTACGGATCTACGGCTATGTTATATTTTAAAAAAGTTAGGGATCTCCGTGGATAGTGTAGCTTCCCAACGGTGAAAGAATTTTTCAAATCGGTCCAGTAGTTTCGGAGCCTATTTATTACAAACAAACAAACAAAAAATCAAACCTTTCCTCTTTATAATAATAAATTAATATGGATACTAAGCGTTATTTTCTTTTGAGAAAATAAAAAATACCTACATTCATCTCTGGCGTCCCATTGTCAAGGTCGACTTTGCAATTCTCGGCGTCGATTCGTTCAATATGCCTTGTATTTGAGGCTTCACAGCTGGAAAACAAGACATTAATATATTATTATTTATTTATTAATATTTACTTATTATTATTTATTTAGCTCAGCGAGCTATGGAAAGAGCTATGCTCGGAGTTTCTCTGAAGGATAGGATTCGTAACGAATACATCCGACAGAACCAAGGTTATCGATATAGCTCAAAGAATTAGCAAGCTGAAATGGAAATAAATAAATAATCGTCATCATCAGCCTATAGCAGTCCACTGCTGGACATATGCCTCCCCCAATGAGCGCCATAGCGCCCTGTCTTCAGCTAGACGCATCCAGCATTTCCCTGCAGTCTTTCGCAGGTCGTCATCCCACCTGGCCGGATGTCCTACACTACGTTTACCGAATCGAGGTCGCCACTCTAGAACACGTTTACCCCAGCGGCCGTCGGTTCTTCGCGAGATATGGTCGGCCCACTGCCACTTCAGGCTTGTTAACTCTTAGAGCTATGTCAATAAATTTGGTTGCACTGTAATGACAATTTAAATATGATCATCATTATCAGATTAGTAGTCTATAGTAGTAGTAGTCCACTGCTGGACATAGGCCTCCCCTAATGAGCGCCATAGCGCCCTGTCTTCAGCTTGACGCATCCAGCATCTACCTGCAGTCTTTATATGGCAGATAATATTATCAAATAAATAAGATTCATAGTAAGTTTATAGCTCTTTTATTGATATTTTTTGGTTACAGATTACAAGTCACATGTATGGCCATTGGCTTTAGTTTTATTCTATTGTTACTAGAGTTTTTTGTTAGTGCACTTCCTTACCTTACCAGCAAACAGAAAATGTTTTGATACCCCGCGAAACAGGCCTAGCCTAGTGCGGGGGTCACTGTTAACAGCAATACCTCAATCAATCAACTCTATAGAAATACAAAATTAAAAAAAAAGATGAAGTGCATACGTTCCATTGCAGGGTCCAACAGCAGCATCCGTGAGGTTGGTGAATGTGAACAGCGTCATCTTAGATCCTAAAGCCATGGGTAACACCCGGTGGAGGTGGGATGCGGCGGCGGAGATGCGAAATGATGAGAGGCTCTGCTGTTCAGCACCTGGGGAGGTTGACTGGTTTGAGGCAATTAAAGCTTAGCATACGTCATCATCATTTCATCATCAGCCTATGTTAGTCCACTTCTGGATATAGGCCTCCCCCAATGAGCGCCATAGCGCCCTGTCTTCAGCTTGCCGCATCCAGTATCTACCTGCAGTCTTTCGCAGGTCGTCATCTCACCAGGTCGGAGGGCGTCCTATACTAAGTTTACCGAGTCGCAGTCTCCACTCAAGAACACGTTTGCCCCGTCGTCGGCCGTCTTCGCGAGATATGGCCGGCCCATTGTCATTCTTTGAGCTATGTCGATAACTTTGGTTCTCTGTCGGATGTACGAGTATTCATTACGAATCCTATCCTTCAGAGAAACTCCGATCATAGCTCTTTCCATAGCTCGCTGAGTGACTTTGAACTGGTGGACCAGCCCTATCGTGAGTGTCCACGTCTCAGCTCCGTAGGTCATAACGGGTAGGACGCACTGGTTGAAAACTTTCGTTTTCTAGCATTGCGGTATGCTTAGAGCTTTAATGCTCCAAGGCGGTATGGATGACAAGAAAAAATTACGATACTAACCATGATTTATCCGGATTGCACAAAGGAGGAAACTAATAAAGAGAACCGTCACGCACATAACTCCTGAGATCCTGTTACATGGTTAATAATATCAGGAATACTGAGGAAATAACATAATTAAACAGCATGTATGTACATATTGAATATATTGAACAATGTGTGGTGACCATGGCTGTGCAGGACTACTGTATAATACGTGTCTATACTAATATTATAAAGAGGAAAGGTTTGATTTTTTGTTTGTTTGTTTGTAGGCTCCGAAACTACTGGACCGATTTGAAAAATTCTTTCACCGTTGCGAAGCTACACTATCCCCGGTGAACATAGGCTATGTTATTTTTTCAAAAAGGTTAGGGATCCGTACTAAAACCGTGCGAATCCGGGAAGGTCCTTTAGTATAATAATAATTTATAGTATACCGTTCGTAGTGTACATTTGACTTTTTAAACTATCATGGTTATCAACACTAAAGTCATTTAAAACGGGATATTTACCATGATTTGATTTTTGAGTTATCCAATATATGTATGTAGTATGTAGTGCCTTCAGTTACTCCGTGATCATGGCGCATGAAACTGTGCCGAAATATTGGATAACTCAAAAATCAAATCATGGTAAATATCCCGTTTCAAATGACTTTAGTACATTTGACTTGTCTAAGTGCTTATTTTGTAAGCCTGGTTATATTTTGTACTATTCATTATTATCAATTAACATTATTTTAATGTTCACTGCAATGTTTTGTCCACTAGTGGAAGAAGTGAAAAATAAACCACTAGTATGTTCATAACTTATGTGTCTAGTACATTTGATTTTGATAACACTTTCATAGCCCAAGATGCAGTTGTCGTTCTCCGTCGTTCCCCGGGTCGTCGTCGCACTGTTGCAAGGCTGCCCAGTGAAAACCTTAATATTTTGTTCACAGTGATGTGTGTACACTGTAAAATAAGTTATAATGGTCACCCTATTTATTATTGTTATATATAATGTTGTTATCCTTATAAAAACAGGGAAATATTCTCAACAGATTTCCCTAGTTCGTATATTTACCACCCTGATAGTGCTTACGTTTACCTCATCATAGTGTGCATTCAGATGTCGCCAAATGTAAGTATAGTAAAATAAAATATATTAAATAATTGGACTGCACCAAAAATTTTTGCCGTCCTTTTCAAAGTAGGTATATTAGTCTCTAGCGGTCGTCCCGGCTTCGCACGGTTTTAGTACGGATCCCTAACTTTTTTGAAAATATATTAGCCTATGTTCACCGGGGTTGGTGTAGCCAAGGTACTTAACAGAATACAGATACATAAATAGATTGCATATATTTAAATTCATCGGGAAATTACTATAAATTCTTATTTGACGACCGATGTGGCGCGGTAGGCGAAGGTCCGCCTCGGAACAATTGTTTGTACGATTGTTTGTTCCGGGTGTTCTGGTTGTTTTCTATGTGTAATAAAAATTATCTATCTATGTAATGTATTGTATTATGTATATAGTACCCATAACACAAGCTCTGCTTACCATGGGGCTAGATAATGCTGTGTGAATTGTCCAGCATTATTTATTTATTTATTATTGCTTGATGATATGCATTCTTATTCGCAAGTTCTACTCCACATTTTGGGACATAGAGCCTGTCTTTATGTCTCGTGCGTCTCTCCATCACATCTGCGTGAGTCTTCAAAGAGCCTGTCTTTATGTCTTGTGCGTCTCTCCATCACATCTGCGTGAGTCTTCAAAGAGCCTGTCTTTATGTCTTGTGCGTCTCTCCATCACATCTGCGTGAGTCTTCAAAGAGCCTGTCTTTATGTCTTGTGCGTCTCTCCATCACATCTGCGTGAGTCTTCAAAGAGCCTGTCTTTATGTCTTGTGCGTCTCTCCATCACATCTGCGTGAGTCTTCAAAGAGCCTGTCTTTATGTCTTGTGCGTCTCTCCATCACATCTGAAGACTCACGCAGACGTGAGTCTTCAAATAGTGAAATCCGTTGGTGTGAAAGAGCGTTGCATTGTAAAATATATCATCATCATCAGCCTATATTAGTCCACTGCTGGACATAGGCCTCCCCCAATGAGCGCCATAGCGCCCTGTCTTCAGCTTGCCGCATCCAGCATCTACCTGCAGTCTTTCGCAGGTCGTCATCCCACCTGGTCGGAGGGCGTCCTACACTACGTTTATCGAGTCGTGGTCTCCACTCAAGAATACGTTTGCCCCAGCGACTGTCGGTGTAAAATATATGTATAGGAGTATTCTGAAAACATCGTACTTTTCAGAACAGTACAGTCAGCTGCGAAATTTATGTATAGGTACACACCCAAGTTTTCACTTATAAAGGTTTAACACTTTGACTGCTGAAATCACACGGTATGTGTTTTATACAAGTGACTAATATGCGTAAATCCACACTAGCGCAGCGGCTGAGAAAATGCAGATCTGTGTGACTCAGCACAGCCGTAATATTTTTCGAACGAAACGCATGTGCGGCGCAACACAACCGCTGTGTAGAGCGGCAGCACGAATTTTTTTGGTTAAAAAAAAAATCGCAGTCGTCGAAAAAAATCGCAGTCAAAGTGTTAAGTTACTTATCAAAAGTCGAGTCAACGATGACTCGGCATTTGAAAAGATACGAGTTTCACAGCTGACTAATAAAGAACATAATATTTTATCCAAGAAAAGCTGATATGAAGCCGCAGGCAGAAGCTAGTAACTAAGTACCTACCTGTCCAATATAGAATAGAATATTTTATTTATTTAATGAAGTTATACAATAGTTTAGCCAATATTGCACCATTAAACCAACATACATACATACAATACAACCAACATTGGTTTGTTGTGCTCACACTCGTTTTGAATGTATAGTAGTAGTAATAGGTACTAGCGACCCACCCCCGCTTCGCACGGGTTGCAATAAAGTAACTGATATGGGGCAGAGTGGAGTGAATAATAAATCATATAAACCTTCCTCTTGAATCACTATATCCATTGCTGAAAATTGCATTAAAATTCGTTGAGTAGTTTAAAAGATCCAAGTGAACGGACAGCGGAAGCAACTTCATTTTATACATTGTAGTTACCTATCAAAAGATTACATTATTATTTATTATTATTATTTTAAGTTTTGTCCCACTGCTGTGCAAAGGCCTCCCTTTTCTCCTCCCACTCCTCGCGATTACATTGCGTTTAGGTAAATAATATTGATAATGTAAGTATGCCAGGTGTTAAAGGAGCGTTTTAAATTCCTCCACAATTCTCATTATCAGCCTTCCCGTGTCCTCTGGTCGTCAGAAAATCTGGTTTTGAGTTCAGTTTCTACGACAAATCCTTCTCCATCCAGGCCATAAGGTTGTGGAATGCACTACCAGAGTCCATTAGAAAAACTATATCCTTGCCAGTTTTTAAAGCTCACGTCAAGGAGTTTTTCCTGCCAAAAGAATGAATATTGGTACTTACTATTTATTTATTTATGTATTTAAGTAGTGTATTATTTATTTTGGAATTTGTAATATTTATTATTTGTTTTTTCAGTAAGTATTCTTATTTAGATAACCTGTGTACACCCCCTGCCTTTTCTTAAATTCATATAATTCTTTCCATCCAAAGGTTGCCTGGAAGAGATCGCTTCTAAGCGATAAGGCCGCCCATTGTACCTGTCGCATATAATATATTTTTGTAATGATTAATTTGATTATGGTGTACAATAAAGAATTTTTGTATTGTATTGTATTGTATGCCAAATTTCATCGCGATCTATTCAGTACCTATAAAGAAAGAAACATAGTCACAACTGCATATCGAATCTCGCGTTTGTACGATTTTCTAGTAGCTTATCATAATGACCGCAAAAGTCATAAATAAAATCAAAGCCGCAAAGTGATAAAATGACGTCAATTCGATTTTCAATAAAATTACTACCATTTTACTACCAAATTACTACCATCATGTCCTTCAATAACAACATCTGTCACTGAAAATGACATCTTGTCACTTTTACGATGAAAGTTTAACTAGGTATGTACTATCCTGGTTTAGGTATACAGGACCAAGGTTAGGGTAAGATGAACGATGCTCAATTTTTTTTAAATAGCAATTTTTCATATTCTTTTTCACTTTATGACGTAAGCTCGAATTGCATAATTGCAGTAACAGAGTACAACATGTCATTCTTCCAATCGCGCCAGACTAGCGGGCGCGCCATACTGCGCGCATGCGCGATACGGCCAGCCCAGCTATCCTGGCCAGACACAAAATGGCTACTACGTGAAGCGTCTCGCAATTGATTTTTTTACCACCACACCGTTCTAAATAGCACAATACGCAAAAACACCGTTCCAATACCACACCAAATCTAATAATAACAACCGAGTATTGTGCCGTACTGAAATTAAACTCGTAGGAATAGATAAGCTGTGCCGACTGTGAAACCCGGAAATTTATTCCCTAAATTTTTGTATAAATGTGCGAAAGGCGTTTGTGTTATTTCACCGGAAGGGTCATCATTGCCTTCGTGACTCCACCCAGTTCCTGTAAGTACATACTCAATTTAGAGACCAGTTCTCGACGGTTTGTGTGACCTAAAAATCTAGACTTAATGCAGTTAGTAACAGTGTCAAACGGTGCTAATAGAATCGTTACCTATGCCTACATGTTTTAGTTCTATGAACATTACAGAGCTCATGTATAACTGTCTTGTCTAGGCATGATAACTAGAATGAATTGTAAAATCTAAAAGTCAACCTCGTTTTTAAATTATTTAAATTTTGAATGCGAGAATTTAAAAATTTAGAACGTCTCGTAAAACATGACATAACTATTACTTTAGGCATGCTATTAGTTCAATGGTCGCTGGGTTTCCCTGAATTTTGGGGTATTACACCATCTCTGTTCCTCTTGCATCCTTTGTCTCCCTCTGATAATGTTCCTGAATGGGTTTTAGGCATGCGCGTGTAATTTCAGGGTCGTCGGAAAATTGGTGATAATTTTTTCCAGTGATTTTTCCCGGACGGACCCCTTTAAGAAAAGATAGTGGCGACTCTATGCTTTGAGTGATAAGGTCGGGTTTATATTTTGTGGTTTTGAACGCGTTTTGGGTGGCTTACGTAAAATTTGTCGTATCAGGTTAGGATATGTTGTGGAAGGGATGGATATAGGGGCTCGAAGGGGCTTGGCATAGCGCCCGGTGGACCATAAAACAATACGGGTCAAAAATCAATACCTTTGCGTTACTTATGAGGTTAGCAATACACGAGATGGATAATTTGCGATACTTTAGAGGACTTGAGAGGTTTAGTACTGAGAGTTTCGGAGTTTAATAGAACAGGCGAGATTCTGATTGCAGCTTTGCATACCCGTTTCTACTTAATAATTTGGTGTGTCTTAAAAAACTATAAACCGACTACGATTCCTAAATAATGTAATTGGTTAAAAACTTAGTTAGTAAAAGAATCATCGAAATCGGTTGGCGTGATATTGAGCTAATTCATCCATTTGTCAACACATACTTGATGCAAATTTCAGACTTACCTATGGTTTTCTCATGGATGCCAGTGTCAGAACTGGACCAAATTGAAACGGGACCACACGGGAAGCACCACCTTTTAAATAAAAGAGAATCATCAAATTCGGTTCACCCAATCATAAGTTACGATGAGGTAACAAACTTAAAAAAAAAAACATGTATGTTAAATCAATTTTTATATTATTATATTCTACTCTAGATCTCTGGAATTTACCTTCTGAATGAATTGGTCTGAAATGTTGAATAGATTTTTCAAGCAATTAGCAAAGCTCTGCCGTCTATAACAAGCTTGTTTTATCTTTGAAAAGCTGGTTGTAGTTGGCCAGCCGACTCCTCTGGGGTCAACGTGTTCTTAAGTGAAAACCGTGACTCGACAAACGTAGTGTACGACGCACTCCGACCAGGTGAAATAACCTGCGAAAGATTGCAGGTAGATGCTGGATGAGGCAAGCTGAAGACAGGGCGCTATTGCATACTCATTAGGGGAAGCCTATGTCCAGAAGTGGACTGTGGACAGTAGTCCACAGTCCACTTCTGGACATAGGCTTCACTCATGGACATAATTAGAGGAACGGTTCATAAATCGAAAAAAAAGACTGAAGTCTTTTTTTTCGATTTATGTCCATGAGTGAAGCCTATGTCCAGAAGTGGACTGTGGACTGGCGTCGTACACAAAAAAGACTGAAATTATGTATTTCAGTCTTTTTTGTCGATTTATGAACCATTCCTCTAATTATGTCCATGAGTGTACTATAGAGGTAGGTTGATAATGATTTCTGAAAAGACGAGCGAAGCCGCAGACAAAACCTAGCTTATGATATCATACGTTACATGGCGTGTTTTAGTGGTAGAAAAATAAACAAATATCATTATTGTAGATATGGCTGACGTAACTTAATCCAATTATGAACTCGTCTATTAAAGCAAGCCGTGTGGGACATCCTCATTAGTAATTAGTTAACTACAATAGTATTAATACACGCAAAACATAAAGCTGCAATAGTCATGAACACTGTCATGTTATAATTTGTTGTGTGTTTCTGTTATGAGAGTGTGTGTGTGTGGGTGTTGTTATTATTATTGGAAGTAATAATACTAATTAATAGTAAAATTCTTGTATGATGTCAAAAATGATGTTGCATTTATAGCAAAAGTTTTTATGGATTTTAAGAGTAACCGCAAACTAGCGTACTTACAGATCCAGTGGTCTGATGAGTCCTACTAGTTTGCAACAAAAATTAAAAAAAAAAAAAAAAAAAACACTGAGTGAGATCGCGATCACTAAAACTACAATAATGCTGGACAATTCACGCAGCATTATCTAGCCCTAAGGTAAGTAGAGCTTGTCTTATGGGTACTAGATAACTGATTTACGTAATACAATAAATTACATAGATAGATCTTTTTTTATTATACATCGAAAACGACCAGAACACCCTGAACAAATATGTGCAGATCGTAAAAACATTTGTTTCGAGGCGGGAATGGAAGCTGCAACCTGCTGCGTCGCAGGCAGACCTTCGCCCACCGCGCCACAGAGGTCATCGTCATGTAGGTTCTTTTTCGAACGTAAGCTCCCACTAAGAACGGATTTTTTGATATTTCTTCTTTGTAAGGAGGTACCTTGTTAAAATGAAGTCAAATGTAATTTTGTAACTTTAGAACCCTAAGTATGTAGTCCCGTCAAAAATTGTAACCTGCGAATTTTATTCAAATGTTTTCGCCAAATGTAAATTTTTTAAAAGTTTCAATCAAAAAAGTTTTTCAAAGTTGATTTGAAAGAGTTAATGTTTTTTTAAGGAAAACGTTAAAGCGCTTTTATTTTTCATATAACAATAACAAAAATAAAAAATGTGTGACGAATTTTTTTGTACTTTCATGAGGAAACCTTTGAAACTATATAAAATACGAGGCTGAAATGTTGTATTTTTTTTGCTTATAGGCAGCCAATAACAGCCATTTAGGGTTCCGTACCCTAGGGGTAAAACGATACCCTATTACTAATTCAATTCAATTCAATTCAATTTATTTAATTCAGCTTCACAAAATACATGTTACAGCCATAGAGAGTTAACAGTAAAGAGTAAATCAAGTTACAAAACTAAAAATAAAACATTTTTTTTTTTATTAGAAGGGACACATCCTGCGTTTACAGACGCATGGCATTATGAATATACTAAGACACCGCTATCCGTCCGTCCGTCTGTCACGAGGCTGTATCTCATGAACGGGCACTTAGCCGGTTTTTGAAACTAAGCATTCTAGGAAGGTAAAATAGTATTCATCGGTTTTCGCATAACAATTCGTAAAGAATTTGTTGTAAAACTTTGGCGGTGATAGTTTGTGTATTGAATCACTACAAAAACTATCACCGCCAAAGTTTATTATTATATTTTTTATATTATATTTAGTTTTTGTGATTCACTACACAAACTATCACGTTTAGTTTGTGTAGTGAATCACTACACAGACTATCACGTTCAAAGTATAATATCACCGCCAAAGTTTTCAAATTTCAGCCGTTCGTGAAAAGGTAAAAGATTTCTGCATGTTACCTTTTCGCACACGAGTTTGAAGTAATTTTGTCTGTCTGTTCAGAGTGATAGGTACTTAGAAACAGTCAGAAAACCCAAAAAATTCTAAAAAATATAAATTATTAAAGATATATGCCCGGAATCAAGACCCTAAACCCTTAAACTACTGCGCAACTTGTTTGGATCACCTTCAATTGAGGATATCCGCTGGGGTCATTGGTTTATTTCGGCATAATTTGTGTGGAATGTCAATTTGGAGGATCAAGGTGGGTTATTAAAGGATCAAGATATGAATACCTGCAAAATATGGGTCAATGCTTAAAATAAAAGCAATTTTAAATTGCGTTAGTAATTAGGGTTTTGTGACGTGACCAAGTCTTGTAAGGTCTAAAGGATTATGACATGAAAATGAAATGAAATGATTTGTTATATATAAAACTTTGACGACCGATGCGGCGCGGTGGGCTAAGGTCCGCTTGCGACGCAGGAGGTTGCGGGTTCGATTCCCGCCTCGGAACAATTGTGTGTACGATTTGCAGATATTTGTTCCGGGTGTTCTGGTCGTTTTCTATATATGAATAATAAAAAAAAATATCTATCTATGTAATGTATTGTATTATGTATATCAGTTATCTAGTACCCATAACACAAGCTCTGCTTACCATGGGGCTAGATAATGCTGTGTGAATTGTCCAGCATTATTATTTATCTATTTACACAGAACATAATAAACTTAAACTAATAGGAAACGTGTAAGTCCAGTAACAAAATGGCTTTGCCTCCGCATGAGTTGGATGACTAGCATGCTAGCAACCAACGCTGGTCTTCCAGCAAAGCAACTTGTTGGCGTTACGGACTGACTACTCATTACCGCTATACAAACAAACAAAAAACACACTAATATAAAGAAATTCATCAAGAATACAAATAAAAATAGAAAGTGAAAAAAAAAAATTTTTTTTTTGGTAATATTTATTTGATTAATATTATAAACTAGCTGCGCCCCGTGGCTTCGCCCGCGTGGAAATCTATGTATGCAATAGATTTCTTTCCAGCCCTGGTGGGGGCACAGAGAGGGGCCTCGAGGCTTGGCATCATTACCCCGGCGTCAACTCGAGGGGTGACGACCCCTCGGTCCTTGGGTTAGCGGGAATTTCTTTTTTCCCCTTCTTGTTTTTTTGGCTACATTCGTTTATTATGTTTTTTTTTTTTTTTAAATCTCTGTGTCAAATGGTTTATAACACTTCCTCTTGAATCACTATATCTACTTATTGAATGCTGAAAATTGCATTTTTATGCAGTTTTCCTTGAGTAGTTTAAAAGATCTAAAGGAACAGACAGCAGAAGTGACTTTATCTTATATTATGTAAAGATTAAGGTACATACTTCATAAATGAATAAAAAGACAATGCCGGACAATTCACATAGCATCATCTAGCCCCGCAGTAAGCAGAGCTTGTGTTATGTATATTATCAGTTATCTAGTACCCATAAATAAGGGAGCAAAAAAAAATTAGGGTTCTCTCGCTCCAAAGTAAAAACCGTCCCAACTAGGGTTCCATATAGACCATTACTTCCGGGCTGCGCTCCTCACTTCAGAAAGTTATCCAATTGTTGTTATTAGGCTACACTTCTCTGAATGGACGCCGAAGTATGTCAGGCGGTGCAAGTTAGGTGCGCAAGCGATGCTTTCTGTGCTAGTATTTATTTATTTATTAAAGGTACTCCAATAGTATACATATCCATTATCAGCCTATGTTTGTCCACTGCTGGATATATGCCTCCCCCAATGAGCGCCACAGCGTCCGCGATCGTGGCGCATGAAACTGTACTGAAATATTGGAAAATATTGTACAAATCATGGTAAATAAACCCCTTAAGTGAATTTAATGGTTTTAGAGATAGATAGATAAGTAAAATAAATATAAATAAATAAATAATGCTGGACAACCCACACCGCATTATCTAGCCCCATGGTAAGCAAAGCTTCTGTTATGGGTACTAGATAACTGATATACATAATACAATACATTACATAGATAGTTTTTTTTTTAATTATACATAGAAAACGACCAGAACACCCGTAACAAATCTCTGCAGATCGTACACACAATTGTTCCGAGGCGGGAATCGAACCCACAACCTCCTGCGTCGCAGGCGGACTTTCACCCACCGCGCCACATCGGTCGTCAGATAGAGATAGAGAGACATTTTATTTGACCAAGCACAGTTACAGCACATAAAAAATAAAAATGATATAAAAATTATTATTATAAGACTTACTTAATACTTAAAAATAGGAGGTATATACCTAACCTGCCCCACCAGTAGGTAGAGTAGGAGGTGCATTTTAACAACTTGTAGGTACAGAGAAACAGTCTACACTCTACAGGTACAACCAACAAATTACCCATGTCAAATTACACGTCTACAGGTACAACCAACAAATTACACATGTCAAATTACACGTCTACAGGTACAACCAACAAATTACACATGTCAAATTACACGTCTACAGGTACAACCAACAAATTACACATGTCAAATTACACGTCTACAGGTACAACCAACAAATTACACATGTCGAATTACACGTCTACAGGTACAACCAACAAATTACACATGTCGAATTACACGTCTACAGGTACAACCAATAAATTACACATGTCGAATTATACGTCTACAGGTACAACCAGTTTTCAATCCGCTATCATTTTTAACTTACGCCAACAGTACATAGAACGCAAGTAGGCTGGTAAGTGGTTACCACCAGTTGTCCACCGACCGTTGTCGAACGGTAACGTGTGTATCTTA
This sequence comes from Eupithecia dodoneata, assembly GCA_947044415.1. Taxonomy (NCBI): domain Eukaryota; kingdom Metazoa; phylum Arthropoda; class Insecta; order Lepidoptera; family Geometridae; genus Eupithecia; species Eupithecia dodoneata. The sequence goes on along the minus strand of OX345683.1, from coordinate 2,991,506 downwards.
ATATTATCTTTATCTTTATCTTATCTGTGCGTGTGTGAGAAATAGGATTTCAAGGGAAAAAGTGACACACCCGGTAAGGATTATATTTTAATATATTTTTATATACAATAGTATACAATACAAAAATTCTTTATTATACACCATAATCAAATCAATCATTACAAAAATACATTATATGCGACAAGTACAATGGGCGGCTTTATCGCTTAGAAGCGATATCTTCCAGGCAACCTTTGGATGGAAAGATTTATATGAATTTAAGAAAAGGCAGGGGGTGTACACAGGTTATCTAAATAAGTACATAACAAGAATACTAAAAAACAAATAATAAATATTACGAATTCCAAAATAAATAATACACTACTTAAATACATAAATATATATAAGCGGATATAATTTCAAGTCAATTTTATGTAGAGTTTCTTTAAGCCTTTATCTATATAGCTATATCTAGGTATTCAATAATTATTTTATCTGAAATATTTGAGTTAAGTGGACTTTGTAGTTATTTATGACTGTTACTTATATTTTTTTAGTATTGGTACTTTATACCGTAAAAAATAATGAAGCGCTAATTATTGCATAATATTATTTTTTATTTCTTTTATTTATGAACAAAATCCACAGCTCTTAATTATAAATTAACTTATCTTATAACTATCGCTAACAGCCAATAAACGGATTTACATTATTATTATTAGGACAAATAAGGACGACATCACCAAAAGTGCCATTATAGAGGCTAAGAAGAATAGAATAAATGAATAACAACTTAAAGACATATTATAATATAATAATAAATAATATTTTTCTTAATTATTTTACATGCATATTTCTTTTTATGTTTTTTTTTTGCTGTTATTGTCTAACTTAGGCGAAAGCCTCTCTTTTCTCCTTCCATTATTTCATTTAAATTACCATTCAAAATTAACAATAGTTGCCTTATATACACTAAAAATATATATCTATAATAGCTGCGCCCCGCGTTTTCACCCGCGTAGTGGGTGCTAGATATTTTGAATAATAAACAATATATCTTTATAATTTGTAGCCTATGTGTTATTCTGATGTATAAGCTATATTATTGTAAAGTTTCATAAAAATCTATTAAGTAGTTTTTACGTGAAAGAGTAACAAACATCCATCCATCCATACTTACAAATTTTCGCGTTTATAATATTAGTAGGATACTATAAAAAAATCATAAAATATCGTTATAATAAGTTTTAAGTACTATTTATTAATGTTACGTAAACTTGACCTCCATATCGCATTACACATCAAATATAAATGTATGTCTGTATGTCATGTCGTAACGTTTCTTTTCACCACTAATGAGCTGAACGGATTTTGGTATAATTTCGTACGGAGATAAGTTGTATCCCGGGAAGGATATGGGCTATTATATATATCAGTAAGAAAGGCAATTCTTTATTGTACACTTAAAAAAACAACAAATAAAATAAAAATTTACAAAATATGTGACAATTTGGCCGTCTTATCGCTCAAGATACATCTCTACCAGGCAACCTATGTAGATAGGATCGTTGGGTTGAACATGGAAATCTGGATTATTATGTAGCTAATACAAATTAAAACATAAAAATTATAAAATGTTGCATACAATACAAAAATGCTTTATTGTGCACCAGTTACAGATCATTATAAAACACATCACATGATACAAGTACAATGGGCGGCCTTATCGCTTAGAAGCAAATACCTACCTATATTATATAAATACTATATTATGTTATATGATAAAAATTTTGAAACTATCATATTTACCATGATTTGAATGAAACTTACTCGCAGTGCCTTCAGTTATTCCGTGATCATGGCGCATACAACTGCCGAAATATTGGATAACTCAAACATGAAATCATGGTAAATATCCCGTTTCAAATGACATTAATGTTATATGATGTCTTCAAATCCACGTAAAACTAAGTAAACCACGAAAAATCCTTCTAAAGCTGGCTTCCCACGGTCCGCGATTCTGCGGATCATCACGCACAGCCGACGATCACGGACGGCAACGCACGCAGACAGGGCTCTTCCAACGGTGCGTGCGGTCTGTGTAGATCTTTTGATAACTTCATTTCAAAATGCAAAGTGAAAGAGAACGCGTTCACGCGAGTGAAACTAGGCGCCGCACCGCACCTTTGAAGTTACCGCCTCGCGACGGATACCGGCGCACCGCCACAGACGTCCTCTGCGACCACGGACGAGACTCTTCCCACGCCACGGTGCGTGGTGCGGGCTGGTGCGCGTGCGTCCGCAATATCACGCACCGTGGGAAGCCGGTGTAATACTTTGCTATATATATAGTTGTTATATATAGTTTGTGAAAAGTTTTTTGTTCCAAGAATGCCAAAACTCTACACGCCTAAAATTCTTGACATGGAACAAAATTAGGTATGATATGAATGAATGAATGAACACTTTATTGTACTTAAAATAAATAAATAATGCTGGACAATTCACACAGCATTATCTAGCCCCATGGTAAGTAGAGCTTGTGTTATGGGTACTAGATAACTGATATACATAACACAATACATTATATAGATAGATATTTTTTATTATAAATAGAAAACGACCAGAACACCCGGAACAAATATCTGCAGATCGTACACACAATTGTTCCGAGGCGGGAATCGAACCCGCAATTTCCTGCGTCGCAGGCGGACCATCGCCCACCGCGCCGCATCGGTCGTCAAAAATAACAAACTAACACCCTATATCTCTAAATATTACACACTAGCGGACCTTCCCGACTTCGCACGGTTTTAGTACGGAACCCTAACTTTTTTGAATATATAATATAGCCTATGTTCACCGGGGATAGTGTAACTTCGCAATGGCGAAATAATTTTTCAAATCGGTCCAGTAGTTTCGGAGCATTATATTGCAAACAAAAGAACAAAAAATCAAACCTTTCCTCTTTATAATATTAGTATAGATTCAAAGTACAACACAGTACAGGCTTATCGCTTAAGCTTGGGCTAGTCATCCGACTAAATCCTGGAAAAACGCAGTGTACCTACCTATAGGTAAGCTGTAGCTATAGGCTATATTTTAGATATGTAACCTACTAAAAAAGAAATCCGTAAATTTTAGTGGGTTATTCGGTATCTTATCGTAATATTATCGTAACCAAATGATAAGCGTCCTAAATATTACGTAAGAAACAAAATTTTTACGTCAATTCTGCATAGAATTAGTTATCTAGTACCCATAACACAAGCTCTGCTTACCATGGGGCTAGATAATGCGGGTACTAGATGACTGATATACTTAATACAATACATTACATAGATAGATATTTTTTATTTATACTTAGATAACGACCAGAACACCCGGAACTCTGCATATTGTACAAACATTTGTACCGAGGCGGGAATCGAACCCGCAACCTCCTGCGTCGCAGGCGGACCTTCGCCCACTGCGCCACAGAGGTCGTCAAATATTGATATCAAGTTTTATGTACTGCTTATTTCCCAAATAAAATTTAATAAATAAAATAGTATATAAACAGGTAAAAAAAATCACGTTCATTGTATGAAAATTTAAATGTTAAGTTTTTATTTCTTTAAGCTTACAAATAAGCACTTAGACAGGTCATATTTATACTATTCATTATTATCAATTAAATTATTTTATAGTTCACTTCAATTCTTTGTCCACCAGTGGAAGAAGTGAGAAGAAACCACTAGTATGTTCATTACTTATGTGTCTAATTATGGGGGCCCCCTAAAGAATTATTTTATTCTGTTCTTTAGTATTTATTCATACATCATCTGTGAAAGTTTCAACCGTCTAACTATCCCGGTTCATGAGATGCAGCCTGGTGACAGACGGACGGACAGCGGAGTCTAAGTAATAGGGTCCCGTTTTACCCTTTAACAGATAAAACTTTATTTAACACGTCGATTGCTGAAATCACACCGTATGTGTTTTCTACAAGTGACTAATATGCGGAAATCCACACTAGCGCAGCGGCTGAGAAAGTACAGATCTGTGTGACTCAGCATAGCCGTAATATTTTTCGAACGAAACGCATGTGCGGCGCAACACAACCGCTGTGTAGAGCGGCAGCACGAATGGCTTAGGTTAAAAAAAAGATCGCAGTCGAAGTGTTAAAACTAGTTTCTGCCAGCGGCTTCGCACGCGTTATTTCTATGGACACGTTTTCATTTTCATTTCCCTGTATGCAAAATTTCAGCCCGATCCGTTCAGTAGTTTTTGTAAAAAGTAACAAACATCCATCCATACATACAAACTTTCACGTTTCTAATTTTAGTAGGATTTTACTCGACAGAAATGTTTGCTTTTTGTTTACTTCATTGTGAATAACAACTTATATATGTTTATCACGAACTGTACCAACTTTCTTCTAGAAAGTCGCCTGGAAGTTCAATGAACATACAAACCTACCTACAGATCTAAATACTTGCCTTCAAATACTACACTATGCAAGCTACAAGCCTAAGATTAAGCCGGGTACTGACAGGTTAAATAAATCAATCACTACATAGTATAAAACAAATATTTTATTATACATAGAAAACGACCAGAACACCCGGAACAAATATCTGCAGATCGTACACACAATTGTTCCGAGGCGAGAATCGAACCCGCAACCTCCTGCGTCGCAGGCGGACCTTCGCCCACCGCGCCACATCGGTCGTCAAGTGATTCAAGAGGAAGGTTTTAACATGCATTTGCACCCGTGCGAAGCCAGGCGAGTAGACAAAGACATTAATTTATTTGCTGTTGCAGTAGGTACAAAACATTAATAAATATAATTAAAAAAACTAAAAAACCACGCTTTTATAAATAAACTGAACTAAAAAGTAGAAAATAATTCAAATTATGGATCATCATCATCATCATCAGCCTATGTTAGTCCACAGCTGGACATAGGCCTCCCCCGATGAGCGCCATTGCGCCCTGTCTTCAGCTTGCCGCATCCAGCATCTACCTGCAGTCTTTCGCAGGTCGTCATCCCACCTGGTCGGAAATTATGGATAAGAGTGATAAATACAAGAAATTATTTTAATGTAAAAAAGCGTGGGGTGCTTTCTGAAAATATTGCTTCAATGTCGCTACTCCTATCAGTATATGTAAAGTGATAATACACTACAAAGATACACTTTTATTTTGATGGATCGTCCAGCTTTTTTTATTAATTTTCACCGTTGAAATTAAACGCTTTCAATAGAACATAAACTCAGTTTAGCGCTTCAAACGATTTCAACGCATTTAACCGACAGTTAATCCAGTTCAAGCGCTACACCGAGTTCAGGCGCTGTCACACGGTATTACGAATTTTAACTCTTATCACCTGCGATCACAAATACTATCTAGATTTCGGGTCACATACGAAATCAAAACTAAAAGCCGTCTCCGTAAATAAGGCACCTGAAATAAAAAAAAAAAGTATTTATTTCAAGCATTTACACTCATATTAGAAAATAAACAAGATAATCTTAAAAACTAAAAGGATTGCTGGTGGCGATGGCGTTCTCAACAGTGCCTGGGGTACGGGCAGTCTACCCTCCCAGCTATCATTGCGAGAACGGTATTGGAGCTGGCCCGCAACCTGCGCACCAGGGAGGCGGCGCGCTTGCGCATGGTGTATGAAAACAGTCGACTCGCGCCGCCGCAAACATCCCTGAGGCGCTGCAGTAGTGGGGCAGCGAAATGTGAGCTCCTATTTTGTTTAGTTCGAGTGAAACCCAGCGTAAGCACGTGTCTCAAAGACCAATGTGTATTCAAAAGTAAAAAAAATAAAATATTATTTGTAACATACCATTTCGAAAGTGATCAACATAGCTCTAAGAATTAGCAAGCTAAAGTGGCAGTGGGCCGGCCATATCTCGCGAAGAACCGACAACCGCTGGGGAAAACGTGTTCTTGAGTGGAGACCACGGCTCGGTAAACGTAGTATAGGATACCCTCCGACCAGGTGGGATGACGATCTGCGAAAGACTGCAGGTAGATGCTGGATGCGTCAAGCCAGGACAAGACGGGGCGCTATGGCGCTCATTGGGGGAGGCCTATGTCCAGCAGTGGACTATCATAGGCTGATGATGATTTCGAAAGTGTGCCTTCCTCAGTGCGCCTAATTTTTTGCCACAATTTTGCAAACCATTTGATCTCGCCAAAGTACGTAGTTTAGATGAACAGTAGGGAAAGAGGATTTTTTTTTATTAAGGAAGAGTTAAGTTTAACGCCATTTTAAAGCTAACAAACCTTGTATGTTATAAATGTATGATGCTTGTATGTCAGGCTGTACGGCCCCTGCCATTGGCCATCGGCCAATCCTCTCCACTCGACTCTTGTGACCTTTAACCCACTGTGAAACAAGAAATTTAGTTTTCTCTATAAAGTACTGGCCATGATAGGTAATTCCATTGCTGGACAAAGCACTCCCATTTTGTTATTTCCATCATAATTTAAGTAAGGTACTTTTTGTTACTCTTTAGTCCTAAGATATTTTTGAATAAATTGTATTTATTTGTTTATTTATTTTCGCAGACTTCGCGTCTTCTGCCGCATTCGTTCAATCGACCTGAAATGAGTTCGATTTGTGACTGATGTGTTGTATAAATCAACAAGCGGACCTTCCCGGCTTCGCACGGTTTTAGTACAGATCCCTAACTTTTTTGAAAATTTAATATAGCCTATGTTCACCGGGGATAGTGTAGCTTCCCAACGGTGAAATAATTTTTCTAATCGGTCCAGTAGTTTCGGAGCCTATTCATTACAAATAAACAAACAAAAATCAAACCTTTTCTCTTTATAATATTAGTATAGATAAATAATGCTGGACAATTCACATAGCATCATCTAGCCCCAAGCTAAACAGAGCTTGTGTTATGCATGCAGCGCGGCATAATGGATAGACCACAATGTATGATTTACTAGCTGCGCTCCGCGGTTTCACCCGCGTGGTGATAGATATTTTGGATAATATACAATATATCTTTATAAATGATTATATAGCCTTTGTGTTAGTCGGATATGTAAGCTATACGTATGATTGTGAAGTTTCATCAAAATCCATTCAGTAGTTTTTACGTGAAAGAGTAACAAACATCCATTTATACTTACAAACTTTCGCGTTTTGCGTACACTTTGAGTGCTGAAATCACACGGTATGTGTTTTCTACAAGTGACTAATATGCGTAAATCCACACTAGCGCAGCGGCTGAGAAAATACAGATCTTTGTGACTCAGCACAGCCGTAATATTTTTCGAACGAAACGCATGTGCGGCGCAACACAACCGCTGTGTAGAGCGGCAGCACGAATTTTTAGGTTAAAAAAAAGAAAACTCGTCGAAAAAAAAACGCAGTCAAAGTGTTAATATTTTAGTATTGATTAGGTATAGAACATCAACAAAAAGTTAATGTTTGTTTTTAGAAAAAAACTATTTGCTTTGTTGAGTCACTTATAATTAAATAGAAACTGTTGTTGTGACTAAACCTGCTAGAATTGACAGGAAACAGGTAGATAATGTAGATATGTACATAAAATTACAGAGAACTGTCACTCTGACTCGATACTTTCTCTCCATTTCGTTTTCCTGCTAAATGTGCAAAAAACATGTGTACCTAAAATACTTAAAATGATGTCCTAACAACTGTTTAGCATGTCATCATCATCAGCCTATATTAGTCCATTGCTGGACATAGGCCTCCCCCAATGAGCGCCATAGCGCCCTGTCTTCAGCTTGACGCATCCAGCATCTACCTGCAGTCGGAGGGCGTCCTACACTACGTTTAGCATGTACCTACTCGTAGTTGTAGTGTAAAATAGTATAAAACAAAGTCGCCTCCCGCTGTCTGTCTGTCCCTATGTATGCTTAGAACTTAAAACTACGCAACGGATTTAGATGCGGTTTCTTTTAATGGGTAGATTGATTCAAGAGGAATGTTTAATAAACCATTTGACACATAGATTTCCACGCATAGCTCTTTCCATAGCTCGCTGAGCGACTTTGAACTGGTGGACCAGCCCTATCGTGAGTGTCCACGTCTCAGCTCCGTAGGTCATGTCATGAGAGCTAGATTTCCACGCGGGCGAAGCCGCGGGGCGCAGCTAGTAGTCAAATAAACTTCTACCGATCCATGTTCATTTTCATGAAGACTAATGAACCTTTAGTTCGACCACAACACGATAAAAATAAAACAAACAAACAGAAAATAAAAACAGTTATAGTATCTATAATAAAATAGTATATAAATTATAGTTATCTATTGTAGAAAAATAGAAATAGAATATATTTATTTGTGTTTCATATAAAATAATACAACTTAAGAACTAATAATAATAAAGATAATAAGATAATCTTAATATTACGATTGACTTGTTTATGGCAGACGTCCGCAATCTCCCCTATAGCCCGATTACCCAGTCCATCCATCCATCACAATAGCCTGGTTTTATTTCTTTCATTTTTCTTTGCAATAGTCTCTACACCTGGCGGATACCATCTTTGGGTGTATCATATTGTGCACCCGAGGATGATACCCGCTATGTGTAGCCATCGCCTTTAGATTAACTTCTCAAAGGGCCTCTGTGCTGTTGGCTTCGGCCCCACGCAAGCCTTCCAAAGGACCGGGTCACTTTATGGCCCGAGATCATGGTAAATAAAGATAATAAATTAGGAACGAATAAAAGAACTAAAATACGAGAACACAGAAAGGCTACCGGCTCATTGCGCTTTCCTTCATAAATAATACCCGCTTCTGAAAAGTCTCTTACTATAGACACAGCGGCCAGGAGATGATAGATAAATCTTTGCGAATTTCGTCAGTACTGGGTATGATTTGGCGCTTGCTGACCACCATTTGTATGGGTCTGCCACCGATTCAGGAGAGCAGTATTCAAATAAAAATCTAATCATGTGGCCTAATGTTCGGCCGCCGAATATTCGGCCATTCGGCCGAGGGGGAAGCCGAATGTTCGTTATTCGGTTATTCGGCCAAATCATTATTCGTGGCAACTCTAGTAAAAACTACTGAATGAATTTCAATGAAACTTTACAATAATATAGCTTATACATCAGAATAACACATAGGCTACAATTTATAAAGATATATTGTATATTATCCAAAATATATATCACCACGCGGGTGAAACCGCGGGGCGCAGCTGGTAATAGAATAAAATAGGTTTCAGCGCTAGTGCCTCGGGGTACCGACTTAATATATTAGACACTAGCTGCACCCCGCGGCTTCGCCCGCGCGGAAATCTAAGTGTCAAATTGTTTATAAACCTTCCTCTTGAATCACTCTATCTTTAAAAAAAAAACGTATCAAAATCCGTCGCGTAGTTTTAAAGATCTAAGCATAAATAGGAGCAGACAGACAGCGGGAGGCGACTTTGTTTTATACTATGTAGTGAAGACTCCCCCAAATATGGATAGCCGTTTTCACTCTAGACGCTTGTTCGTAAAATAGGGTCAAACGAAATGAGTCATGGTCAAGGAGAGAGGTAGGTAACGAAATGTAGGCCGGTTCCATTGACCTTAGTGAAAGTGCGCGCGCGCCGGTGTACCGACCGCGATCTGATGCACTGAGTTATGGAACAGATATTATAATACTAAGTATTCACGGGTATTTAAAAGAAAGAAAGAAAATACATTTATTGATTCACAAGTAGGTACAGCTTGTTACTAAATAATAATAATCTATAAGGTAAACAAGAACATAAAGAAATAAATAAAATTAACTACGTATGTATTATATACAAGCAACAAGCGACTCCACAAAGCGAACCAATAGGTCCTGTCTCAGCATAATTTAAGATTTTTTATCAAGTTTATTTGACTACTAGCTGCGCCCCGCGGCTTCGCCCGCGTGGAAATCTATGTGTCATGATCATGACCTACGGAGCTGAGACGTGGACACTCACGATAGGACTGGTCCACCAGTTCAAAGTCGCTCAGCGAGCTATGGAAAGAGCTATGTTCGGAGTTTCTCTGAAGGATAGGATTCGTAACGAATACATCCGACAGAGAACCAAGGTTATCGACATAGCTCAAAGAATTAGCAAGCTGAAGTGGCATATCGCTCTTAGTGATAAGGCCGCCCATTGTGCATCTGTATCTTTGTTTGTTTGTTCGTTACTGTTTTTTTTCTGTGTTTGATGTGCAATAAAGCGTAGGTATTTGTATTGTATTGTATTGTGGCAGTGGGCCGGCCATATATCACGAAGAACCGACAACCGCTGGGGTAAACGTGTTCTCGAAGACCGCGATTCGGCAAACGAAGTGTCCTTCGCAGGTTGTCATCCTTCCGGTCAGGTGGGATGACGACCTTCGAAGGACACTGGATGCGTCAAGCTGAAGACAGGGCGCTATGATGCTCATTAGCGGAGGCCTATGTCCAGCAGTGGACTAATAGGTTGATGATAATGATGGTAGAACTACTAATCTGAGTTTTAAAAAGCCATTGCCGTGAATTGTGATTGCGACAGAGTATTTACTCGCGCGAGAGTAGGTCAGTAGAGAATCTTGCAATTCTGTTATGTCATTCTCTGCCGAATTCTTTTCGAATCATTTCAGGTTTTTGACTCTATGAGATAGTTATAAAGTAATGCTGGGCCGTTCCGGTTATAAACGATGAACTTTTAGATTCACTAGGTTTTGTCCGCGGCTCTACACGCGCTTTTTAGGGTATAATAATAATAATAAATAGATAATGCTGGACAATTCACACAGTATCATCTAGCCCCATGGTAAGTAGAGCTTGTGTTATAGAAGAAATAGGATAGAAAGCCTATAATAGCACATACAAAAAGACAAATATATTAAAACGCAAATAAGACAGACTGCCACACTAAAACTAAAAGAGAACTTAGCCTGTCCTTAGTGCGCGCTAGTTATGGGTACTAGATGACTGATATCCTTGATACAATAGGTATCATAGATATGTAGATAATATATTTTATATTATACATATAATGACCAGAACACTGTATGGCTGTGTTTTTGTATTCCAAGATTAAGATAATTCTCCATATGACTTAATCAGACTTTATGTATGCCTTTCTACAACAGCATACATTTTAAATAATTTATTTCATTTCATTACTAGATGCGCCCGCGGCTTCGCCCCCGTGGAAGTCTATGTGTCAAATGGTTTATAAAAGATCCTCTTGATTCACTCCATCCATAAAAAAAACCCGCATTAAAATCCGTTGCGTAGTTTTAAAGATCTAAACATACATAGGGACAGACAGACAGCGAGTAGTTACTGTTTTATACTATAGCACAGTAACATCACTACATGTTCTGATGTTATTGGGATAAATTACTTTGAATCTATTAATTTAATTATATCTACAGCCTTGGCCAAAAGTATAAAGCACCCTAAAATTTATTGACTTTTTGGTGTTTAAGGTGGAAAATAAAACTAATTTGTTTTCCAAATTACTATATTAACATAAATTTTTATAAATCACTAATATTTAGTTGGCCCACCCTTCGCATTGATCACAGCAGCAATTCTTTGGGGCATGCTGCTTACAAGATTTTTACATTCGGCTGCACTTATGGCGTCTCACTCTTGAAATAAAGCATTTTTTAGCGTTGTTTTGGATGTAATGCTATGCTGTTTGACTTTGCGCTTTATAATACCCCAAAGATGCTCGATAGGGTTCAGATCTGGGGACTGCGCCGGCCAATAAATATAATATAATAAAATTTAAATAAGGGATGTTTGTCTACTTTTTCTGTGTACAATTCCGGTGGTGTATGGTGTTTCCTATGTCAAAAGTTAGTGTGCCTTTGTGTAATAAAATATAACAAATTTAATGAGCTAATATAAAAAAATCGATCCGTCTCGGTCCCCGCTTTGTCACTTGTTATTACGATGACGACCTGCGAAAGACTGCAGGTAGATACTGGATGCGGCAAGCTGAAGACAGGGCGCTATGGCGCTCATTGGGGGAGGCCTATGTCCAGCAGTGGACTGTTATAGGCTGAAGATGACGATGATAAGCCAAATGAGAGGCCGACAGACTTAAAAAGATATCTTAGAACCTTTAGGACACCACTCAAATATTTTGATACCTCATTTATCAAAAGCGCTTTAGTTTTGATGCTTGAAGGTAATAGTATCACTTAACCTCTAGAACTCCATAATTTATTAAACAATGTGAACATTTATATTAATAAAACCTTCCTCTTGAATCGCTCTATCTATTAAAAACATATCAAAATTAGTTCAAAGATATTTATTTTTCTCATTTACAAAATACATGTTACTTACATTAGAAACTTAAGCTAAGTATTAATATTATGTTATTTTTCAGTCTTTTTTTGTTTATTCCAGTACGGTAACATATTTTTTTTCTTTCATTTATGTTTCACAATAATTAAATCTTAATCTAAAAGCTAACTTCCGTTTGTCCGTAAGCTCATTAGTCTCTAATATTAGAACAATATAAATACTCAAGTATATATGCAATTTGGTTTTAAACACGCCAGACGATCAAATCAGTTGTAGTTTTAAAGATCCAAGCATAAATAGGGACAGACAGACAGCGGGAAGCGACTTTGTTTTACTCTATGTTGTTCAGTTCCACAAGGAAGTCATCAATTTAAATGTGGGACATATAGTGCCGTATATTATGCGAGTCCGATATCAATATACGGACATAATGTTTACGCAATGGTTATGTCATATATTTCCATCATACTTCCAGTTAGAGTAGCCTACCTACTTCACTCAGTATTCGTATTCTTTGGTGGTATCTACCACCTTCAACTCGGGCAGTGGATGTCGTAATGCCGATGTACGGGTCAGATCATAGCGTGACGCGAGCGCGACGCTACCCGAGGCATCTAGAGACGCAACGCGACGCGACGCGTCGCTGCCGCGTGGATTTTTCTTAACTTACTAAACACTTAAAAATAAAGTTATATTTTGAGTCACTGTCATAAAAAGTACGCGCTGCATCGCGCGACAACACTGGCGACAACCCCCGGGGAGTTTTTGTATTATGTCAATTAAACTTGTATCTTTTTACGAAATAAATAAAGTTGTATTTTGAATAAGTGTGCGCAGCGTCGCGTCTTGGTGTCAGCGGTGTCACCTGTCCCTAACATCATGGTCGTATGTCCACCGCCGACGTCAACGATACTTCGCCATAACGAGATGACGGCGACGAAGTAGCGATACTATACTTGCAATGCCCGTGTAGGAGTGTAAGGAGGACTCCTACATCTCGTCTCCCAAGCCAACCTAACCTGCGCGTGGTACACCCTGCTAGATAACGAACTAGGCTCTGGCGAAAATATCAAACCATCTTGATAATTTGATAAATCATCGATTTTACAATAACTTTCCATTACTTGACACTGGCAGAAAAGTGTCCAACCCGACACAGTTGCCAAATAAAAGAAGTCAAGTCAAGTTAAACGGGTATTTATAGCTTTTTCAGCTAGTTTTTCGGATTAACACTTTGACTGCGATTTTTTTTCGACGACTGTGATCTTTTTTTTAACCTAAAAAATTCGTGCTGCCGCTCTACACAGCGGTTGTGTTGCGCCGCACATGCGTTTCGTTCGAAAAATATTACGGCTGTGCTGAGTCACAAAGATCTGTATTTTCTCAGCCGCTGCGCTAGTGTGTATTTACGCATATTAGTCACTTGTAGAAAACACATACCGTGTGATTTCAGCACTCAAAGTGTTAAGGTTTAACCTAACTTCTTAAACCCTTCCTTTAGAATGCACCTAGATTAAACACAATTAAATTTTAACTAGATTAATTGATTAATGCTGATACTTAACCAAGAGCAAAATTTTGATCTTGCACCGAACAAGTACCTACCAAAGAAAGTCGGTCACTTGGCCACCTAAAGTAGTCTCTTTATAGTCGATACACTTCTATTCGGAAATACATAATACCACGATAATAGACACACAGGTGACGATGTAAACTCGAACAAAATACAAAGTAGTTTCATAACCAAACTAATAAAACCTCTTTGGACAAAAGTCAACCAAAGAGTTCGGATAACTTAGCGTTCAATAAAAACTCCAGCGGAAGTTGCAAAGAAGACTGGCGATTTCGTAAAAAAATGAGTGATTAGAATTATGACATTGTCAGTTCCTGTCACAGCAAATCTTGCAATCTCTAGATTCGATAAAATCGAGGAAAAATACCAAAATACTCGTATACTATTGAATTTTTATGATATCAGAGTGAAAAACGTCGAGAATGCAAAATGAGACAACGCACTAAGATCAAGGAATTGTAACCGTTGACGATTCGTGTTGTACAAGTGCGGTATTGTAGGTACACAGCAAGGTAACGCCTTTGTTTCTACAACCCACTTATTCCTGTACCGACTTCTTTAAATAACGGCTATTTAGAAACTGTTGGAATGTAAATTCAATACCGAAATTACATAGTTAAGTCGGGTCGGGTCACTTATCGTATTTTTGCGAAGGCAGTTTGCAATTCTTGACAGGTGGGCTGGTTTTGGCTTTATGTACTATTTGCAATGTAAAAATACTTTCTGTTGTTATTATTCGTGCCTCGTCTTACATGATATTTCATTCGTGAGTAATCAGTAGTAGGCGTAGGTCTTAATAGTTTTTGGACCCACATAGTGACCTGTGTTACAGGTCTTTGCGTCTAACGAAAGAGTTCAAAATCACTGAAAAGCTTTGTGCCAACAACGTCTACTTTTGGTAAAAAGTCAACAAAGTGAATCGAATCCGTTCTCGGCCACTTCGCCGCTATGCCATTTAGGTTCCAAGTAGAAGTAAATAAGAATAATTATAATGAAATTGTTTCAGATTATGCCCTATTCTTCTGATTCCTGGGCTATTAACGATATAATAAAATAGTAATAATTACAAAGAAATTAACGAAAAGAAACGAAGAAAAACGGGTAATTCTTTAATAGTGGAGTTTTCTATGAAATAATGTGGACAATTCACACAGCATCATCTAACCCCATGCTAAGCTGAAATTGTGTTACTAGATTACTTATATATATGTATATTAAAGATATTTTTATAATACATCGAAACCAACTAGATCTGCAGATCGTGCAAACATTTGTCTCGGGCGGAAATCGAACTCAACCTCCTGTGCCACATAAGTTGTCGTGTCCTAGACACCATGTTTATATCTAGCTTCTGCCTGTGGTTTCAGCTGACGCTCATTATTATTGCGACTATACAGTATATTTCCTTCAGACATATAGACATACTTCAGACATATAGCATATTTCCTTCTTCAGACATATGGATATACTTCAGACATATAGCATATTTCCTTCTTCAGACATATGGACATACTTCAGACATATAGCATATTTCCTTCTTCAGACATATGGATATACTTCAGGCATATAGCATATTTCCTTCTTCAGACATATGGACATACTTCAGACATATAGCATATTTCCTTCTTCAGACATATGGACATACTTCAGACATATAGCATATTTCCTTCTTCAGACATATGGACATACTTCAGATATATAGCATATTTCCTTCTTCAGACATATGGACATACTTCAGACATATAGCATATTTCCTTCTTCAGACATATGGACATACTTCAGACATATAGCATATTTCCTTCTTCAGACATATGGACATACTTCAGATATATAGCATATTTCCTTCTTCAGACATATGGACATACTTCAGACATATAGCATATTTCCTTCTTCAGGATATTCTCTGTGTTAAACGTTAATTTTGATAGTTTCATATTGACTAGTGATTTTTTTGGTTTTCAACTTTTCTGCGTTCCACAAAGAATAACACCAATAACACTAACGAATATGACGATCGATGTGGCGCGGCGGGCGAGCGTCAGGTTGCGGGTTCGATCCCCGCCTCGGGACAAATATTTCTACGATCTGCAGATATTTGTTTCGAGTGTTTTGATCGTTTTCTATGTATAATAAAAATATATATCTATGTTATGTTTTGTATTTATGTATATCAGTCATCTAGTACCCATAGCAGAAGCTCTGCTTAGCTTGGAGCTGGGTGGTGCTGTGTGGATTTGCCAGCATTATTCATTATTTATTTATTTATTTACTTAGTTAATCTTATCGCCTGTAGATCGCAGATACATTTCAAACCACAAAAATTGCTATTTTTCGTATTTCTATTTTCACGCGGACGAGACCGCGGCGCGCAGCTAGTAAGGAAGAAAACTTGCACATTCCCGTCAGTTTTATCGTTTGTAGATCGCAGACAAAAAATTTAATTTTTTTAAAATTATATTTTAACGCACAAACCTTAAAATAATCACAAAATATACAACTTGAATAATATATTTTGACGACCGATGTGGCGCGGTGGGCGAAGGTCCGCCTGCGACGCAGGAGGTTGCGGGTTCGATTCCCGCCTCGGAACAATTGTGTGTACGATCTGCAGATATTTGTTCCGGGTGTTCTGGTCGTTTTCTATGTATAATAAAAAAATATCTATCTATGTAATGTATTGTATTATGTATATCAGTTATCTTGTACCCATAACACAAGCTCTGCTTACCATGGGGCTAGATAATGCTGTGTGAATTTTCCAGCATTATTATTATTTTTTTTAATGGGTTTAGAACTTGATAATTTCCCAAATCTCGAGCCGACGCGAAGAAAACAACCTAGTTGTTCAAGTCCCTCCGTTAATTTTTAGGACCGCTTGGGCCTGACCTGACCTATTTATTTATTTATTTTAACAATATTCAGGAAATTAACAGTAGGTATTTGACTTAATACTGAGGGCTAATTAAAAATTTACACAAAAAGCTACTGAAATTAATGCTAAACAAAGTTAAAGGACGACTACTGCTGGTAAAATTATTATACTTAATCTATAAGTTTGTACACATATAAATATAAATTTCTACCAATTTTGGTTTATTATACCTCTACGACTTAAGAAAATTATATTATTTATACTATTTATTTACTTAATTATACTATTTCGAGGCAAATCTGTCAACCTGTTTTAAACCCTAAACTAGAATTTCTGAGAACTTGAATTATTTGTATTGAGTTCCGCTGTCCTCATTATTGCTCACCGTTAATGGGGACAACGGGAATAAATTTTAATTATTTTTATTGAGTTCCATTGTCCCCATTCAGAAGTAACCGTTTGGGCCAGACTTGACCTATTTCGAGGCAAATCTGTCAACCTGTTCTAAACCCTAAACTAGAATTCCTGAGAAGTTTAATTATTTTTATTGAGTTCCGCTGTCCTCATTATCGTTCACCGTCAATGGGGACAACGGGAATAAATTTAATTATTTGTATTGAAGTTCCGTAGTCCCCATTAACAGTTAACCGTCAATGGGGACAACGGGAATACATTTTAATAATTAATTGAGTTCCATTGTCCCCATTCAGAAGTAACCGTTTGGGCCAGACTTGACCTATTTCGAGGCAAATCTGTCAACCTGTTCCAAGCCCTAAAGTAGAATATCTGAGAACTCCGGCCTGATCTCTGTGACCTAGTTCGATATAGATCCAAACCTGTTTGGAACAGGCTTTGTTATATTTAGAAGTTTTGCATGCATTCTGTTTCTAAATCTGCAATGTTGGCTTCAATTCTTTGACCTCTGGGACTTATTAATCTTCTTCATCATCATCATCAGCCTATAGCAGTCCACTGCTGGACATAGGCCTCCCCCAATGAGCGCCATAGCGCCCTGTCTTCAGCTTGCCGCATCCAGCAACTACCTGCAGTCTTTCGCAGGTCGTCATCCTACCTGGTCGGACACTACGTTTACCGAGTCGTGGTCTCCACTCAAGAACACGTTTGCCCCAGCGGCCGTCGGTTCTTCGCGAGATATGGCCGGCCCTTTGCCACTTCAGCTTGCTAATTCTCAGAGCTATGTCGACAACTTTGGTTCTCTGTCGGATGTATTCGTTACGAATCCTATCCTTCAGAGAAACTCCGAGCATAGCTCTTTGCTGAGCGACTTTGAACTTCTTAACTGAGACTTATTTTTTTTATTTAATCGTCTTAAGTTTTGGCAAATAGCGGGAGAGGATCTTTACCATTTTGGAAATAAATAGAAGGATTGCCATTGCTTCCATATTTGGAGCGATTAAAATAACCTAGCACATTGTCTAGAGCTCTGTGAGATAAAGCTTGCCAAAGAAAAATATTATATATATAACTTATATCACTATAATATATAATACATGCAGCCATATTTTCCAACTCCTTGGGTTAAGAGAGGGTTAGCTTCGAGCCTTATTTTTATTGGAAGAAGGTGGTGGCTAAGCGGTGCACTTAAACGCGCTTCTTAGGGACGAAACGGTGGTGCCGTTTCGCAAAGAGATTTTACATTATAGAGACGTCATACTTATTGTACAGAAATAAAAACATTGCGATATTTTACTATAGCTACATACCCAGCGTCGACGTTCGAACATACAACGCCGCATGGCATTATCTCTGTCACTCATAAACGTAATGCATTGCTTGTTTCGTTCGTGTTGGTGGCAAAGCAGCAACAGCGCGGCAGTGATTTTAGTTCGAACAGACGAGACGCCGCACGGCATATGTCCTTATCTCTGTCACTCATAAACGCAACGCACGCATTACTTGTCTCGTTCGTGTAGGTGGCAAAGCGGCAACCGCGCGGCATTGATTTTTGGGTAAAATTACATTTATTTTATGATTTTTCATTTTAAACAGTACAAAACAAATAGAAGACATAAAAAGACACATCCTTCTTGCTTTTCACAACCGTCCCATAGTAATATTGCACTTTCTAAACGCACAACATGGCATTTTAATATTTTTCATACTCCAAAATCCCGCTTCAACGTACGTCCGCGTCGCGGCCAGGAGCAAGACGGACTGAGTTCAATTCAGACACGTACCTGATTTTCATCTTGTTAGGCAGACCTCGGTACAACGTATCTACGTATATATAACATCATTGCCGTTTTGTCCCTAAATGCCGCTACACACAGAAGCCGTGGCCAGGCCAGAGTCGAAAACGTGCGGGTTGTTTCATACAAATTTAAGTGCACCGCTTAGCCACAATACAATACAAAATAACTTTATTGCACCATCAATACAAAAAAAAAAAATACTAAAGGATCTTAATACTAACTATAACTAGTGGCACAATCAGCCATCACCCGGAGGTGTATGTAAGTATAGATACTCTTGTAAATTAAGCTTAGATTAACCGTGAAACTGACAAAATCGGTCTCCACTCAGCATGTGCTACGGTAGAGCACCGTATGAGTCTTTCATATTCGTATGATACCCGCATGCCTTCGCCTCCGGCCCGGCCACGGTTTCTGTGTGTGGCGGCTTTAACGAAATCTTGAAGACTGCGGTTCTAGATGCAATTAAAACAAGGAATGAGTCAATAGTGTTCGCTCCTACTGCGACAACGAACCTTATATTCGTTGGAAGAACACACCTTTCGTCTCTTAACGATGGTCTTGAAGACTGCGTGTCTAGACGCAAAAAACAGATAAACATTTTATTCATAATATGTCAAATTATACGTCACAATTCATGTTTCATTATTTCTAATTTAGTAAAAAAGTATAATATTATTATTATACTTTTTTACTAAATTAATAATCGACTTGTTTATGGCAGACGTCCGCAATCTTCCCTATAGCCCGATTACCCAGTCCATCCATCCATCACAATAGCCTGGTTTTATTTCTTTCATTTTTCTTTGCATCATATTGTGCACCCGAGGATGATACCCGCTA
Source organism: Eupithecia dodoneata (assembly GCA_947044415.1). NCBI lineage: Eukaryota > Metazoa > Arthropoda > Insecta > Lepidoptera > Geometridae > Eupithecia > Eupithecia dodoneata. The sequence goes on along the minus strand of OX345683.1, from coordinate 2,971,755 downwards.
TGTGTAGCCATCGCCTTTAGATTAACTTATCAAAGGGCCTCTGTGCTGTTGGCTTCGGCCCCACGCAAGCCTTCCAAAGGACCGGGTCACTTTATGGCCCGAGATCATGGTAAATGAAAGACATAATAATAAAATAAAAAAATTTAATGAATTTAAATTACGCATAATAATAATAATGGAGGGTTAAGCATTCGTCGTAGGTGTAGGACGTCTTCTCTACGAGCCAGTTTTTTAGCTTTAGTTTGAAGTTATCTTAACTCGGTGCGTCCCTAACCTTGTCTGGGAGCTTATTGTAGGTAGCTGGTCCCATGTGTGCGTCAACCTGTCCGATTTGGCCAGTCGTCTTGCCGCAGACACCAGCCCATTAAACAAGGAATGAGTCTCTTACAGCAAAATAGAGTTTACTTTTTTGATATCCATTTGTTTACTTCGTTTAAAACCTGCCCTAATCTCCGAAGATCGTGTCATATCTTGACGTATCTGATGCAATCCCCAACGTTAAATTTACTTTTTAACTTTTACTTTTGTTGACTCGATGCGTGCGAGGAGCGAAAGTGGATGGAACATGGAATGTTGACGCATTGGTTGACTAGCTTGCGCCCGCGTACGACCGTTATGTTAAAGAAAAAAATAAATTTATTTGGCCATACACAGGTTACGTAAAATAACATTAACATAGATACACAAAGTTAAATAAATTAAATATGGTCAATCCACAGTCCACACAGCATCGTCTAGCCCCATGGTAAGCAGAGCGTGTGTTATGGGTACTAGATGACTGATATACATAATACAATACATTACATAGATAGATATTTTTTTTATTATACTTACATAGAAAACGACCAGAACACCCGGAACAAATATCTGCAGATCGTACACGCAATTGTTCCGAGGCGGGAATCGAAACCGCAACCTCCTGCGTCGCAGGCGAAAAAAATAATGATAGCCTATGATTTATTCTTTAGGTTATGTTAGTATTTAGTTTAGACGCACATACATATATGCATGGTAAATTGCAGCCCTATCCGTTCAGTAGTTTTGGCGTAAAGAAGTCAAACATCCAGACAGCCAACTTTCGTATTTCACTACTGTATACAAAGTACCATAGCTTCCCGCTGTCTGTCTGTCCCTATGTATGCTTAGATCTTTAAAAGTACGCAACGGATTTTGACGCGGTTTTTTTTATAGATAGAGTGATTTAAGAGGAATTTTTTAAACCATTTGACACATAGATTTCCACGCGGCTTCGCCCGTGGAGCGCATCTAGTATATAATACGAGTATGAGTGTGAAAACTAAAGACTGTGATGATCTATCATCATTTAAATCATTTTGTCCTTTGTTGCAGGTAAAACCCCCCAGCCATGTTGGTAGCCTGTTCACAATAAGCGTGGTTGTTGTTGCACAGCGGTAGGATGGCGTCTTGCCTAGCCGGTGGTGGCGGGTTCGAGTACGTGCCCGTCGCGGATTTCTACGCCGACAAGGCGGTGTTTGTCACCGGCGGTACCGGCTTTATGGGCAAGGTGAGATTTTATACATACGACATAGCTCTAAGAAAAAACAAGCTGAAGTGGCAGTGGGCGGGCCATCTCGCGAAGAACCGACGACCGCTGGGGCAAACATGTTCTTGAATGGAGACCACGACTCTGTAAACGTAGAGTAGTAGGACGCCCTCCGATCCCATCCCAGGTGGGATGATGACCTGCGAAAGACTGCAGGTAGATGCTGGATGCGGCAAGCTGAAGACAGGGGGCTATGGCGCTCATTGGGGGAGGCCTATGTCCAGTGGACTGCTATTAGGCTGATGATGGATGAAGATTTTATATCATCATAAGGCTGAACTGAACGTTCCGCTTAGGGCCGTCGAGCGTCGAGCTCATAAATAAATTTCAGGACTGCCCATTGTACTTTGTATCCATTGGAACCACTAGTAAGTTCATATCATGTATCTCATACGTTATTTGCCCGTTTAAGTCTAAATATAATCTATATATATAAAAGAAAGTCGTGTTTGTACACTTATAACTCGAGAACGGCTGGACCGATTTGACTGAAAATTGGTGAGAAGGTAGGTTAGAATCAGGAGTCTAACATAGGATATTAAAAAAAAAACATTTGACAAATCGATTTCCACGGGGGCGAAGCCGCGGAGTTCATATCTCTTATGTATCTCATACGTTATTTGCCCGTTTAAGTCTAAATATAATATGATTATAAACATATCAATATTTAAGTAAAAAGCTATGCACAACATCAAATAACAATTACATACTACTTATATTGTCGGTGCGAAACTGAGCGAGATCTGGTCAAACATTAACATCTTTGAGGTCATTGAGGAGGGTATAGCATCATCTAGTCTCAAGTAAGCAGGTAGTATTTTGATGACTGGGTCTCCCGTCTTCCATTTGCGCGTATTTTTCTTGTTTGTATAGAAAAAAACATTCAAAACCCTTACCCATAAAAATATTGTTCTACTACCTGAATTTATCCCGCTGCTATAAATAAATAAATAATGTTGGACAATCCACACAACATCGTCTCCAAGCTAAGCAGAGCTTGTGTTATTGATACTAGATATTTATTACAATAGATTACATAGATAGATCTTTTTTATTATACATAGATAACGAACAGAACAACCGAAACAAATAGCTGCAGATCATTCATAAATTTGTCCCGTGGCGGGAATCAAACCCGCAACCTCCTGCGTCGCAGGTAGACCATCGCTCACTGCGCCACAAAGGTCGTAAATTTATAAAAACAATTTTATTTCTACAGTGAATAATTAATTCGATTTCTTCACAGGTCCTAGTCGAGAAACTACTAAGAAGCTGTCCGAAAATCAAAAAGATCTACCTGTTAATGAGACCGAAGCGGGGGCAGGATGTGGACTCGAGACTTACAGAGCTGACGCAGTCACCACTCTTCGAGACGCTGCGGCGGGAACGGCCTCAGGAGCTGATGAAGATTGTGCCCATCGTTGGGGATATCACGGAGCCGGAGCTGGGGATCAGTCTGAAGGACCAAGCGATGTTGTGTCAAGTGGTAAGGATCTAGACATAGACATTCATTAATTTTCTGCTGCAGCACAAAACAAAAACAAAGTATTACAACACTACATTATAGAACAAAGTCACTTCCCGCTGTCTGTCTGTCCCTATGCTTAGATCTTTAGAACTACGCAACGAATTTTGATGCTGTTTTTTTTAATACATGAGTGGTTCAAGAGGATTTATAAACCATTTGACATAGATTTCCGATTCGAGATTCCTTAGCAGTGGACTAACAAAGGCTGATGATGAAACATAACAAGAAAACATAAGTAATGTGCTGAGGAACAGTCATCAGATAAAAAGAAAGAAGCAAAAACACTGGAAACTGCCGCCACAATAACATTTTCCTCATTGCAGGTGTCAATAGTGTTCCACTCGGCTGCCACGGTGAAGTTCGACGAGAAGCTGAAGCTATCGGTTACCATCAACATGCTGGGCACGCAGCAGTTAGTGCAGCTGTGCCATCGCATGCTGAAACTAGAGGTAATTACTATACAGAGGTTTTTATATTTATATTTATTTAAAGGAAAACCAGAATCTTTTATATAACACAATAAAAAAAAACAATATTACAACTAAAGGTGGGGTGTCGTTTGTATGGGGCGGCCTGCGATCACAAATACTATCTAGATTTCGGGCCACATACAAAATCAAAGCTTAAATCCTCTGTAAATAAGAGCGCACTTGAGGTAAGTAAATGTAGAATAAGTAATTTTTTTTAGCTTTAAACTAACAAATAATATTTTATTTTTTCAACTTCTGAATACACATTGCGGCATTGTGACACGTGTTTACGTTGGCTGTGCTTCAATCGAACTAAACAAAATAAGAGCTCGCAATTCAAGTGCGCTCTTATTTACGGAGACGGATTTTTTGCGCCGACCCGACATCCATATAATATTTGTGATCGCAGCAGAAAAAATGGCTATTCTCCTGGTATAATGCAATGGCTATTCATATAGTGAATTCTCTTACACAATAGCCATGTAAACCGGCCGAAATTGCAGCAAGGGTAAAGTTGCAAATATCAACAAATTGCCGGCAAGATGCAACTTTTCTAGCCCGTTTTGGCAAAAACTGTGAGGCCTTTATCCAGTAGCGCGTGAAATATAACAGCTTAGTTACGTCATGATGATAATGTATGCAATCAAGTCTGAATATGAATAGTTTTATTCATATGGTTCCAGTATGGTCCAGATCTTCTCAACGGTGAAAAATGTTTAAAATCGGTCCAGTAATTTCGGAGCCTATTCAATACAAACAAACAAAAAATCAAACCTTTCCTTTTTATAATATTAGTAACTAGATACTTTTATTTATGACAGTAAAGAAATCTGAATCTGTAGGTAAATCTAAAATTGTCTTTTCTAGGCCCTAGTCCACGTCTCAACTGCATACTGCAACTGCGAGCGAGAACGCGTCGAAGAAACAGTGTACGCGCCCCCGGCTTTACCCGAACATGTGGTGACCCTGGTACAGACTCTACCCGACGAGCTGGTGGATAGGATCACACCTGATTTAGTTGGTGAGTGTCTTTAGAAACATTGTACGCAAAAAACAGTAAACACAAGAAACATTTTACGCGATGGCGTGCAATGTTTCTTGTATCCGGCGTTCCCAAAACTTGTGGTGGCACAGACTTCCTGTCGAATTGGTGCAGGATTACACCTGATTTAGCAAGCAACATTTTACGCAAAAACAAAATCAAATCTGTTTTAGTTGATAAGTGCCTGAAGAAACCTAGTACGCAAGAAACAGTAAACACGAGAAACATTTTACGCGATGGCTTGCAATGTTTATTGTACCCGGTGTTACCAAAACTTGTGGTGGCAGAGACTTCCTGTCGAATTGGTGTAGGATCACACCTGATTTAGTTGATACGTGCCTTAAGAAACATTGTACGCAAGTAACATTTTACGTACAAACAAGATCACATCTGATTTAGTTGGTGAGTGTCTTTAGAAACATTGTACGCAAAAAACAGTAAACACAAGAAACATTTTACGCGATGGCGTGCAATGTTAATTGTACCCGGCGTTCCCAAGACTTGAGGTGGCACAGACTTCCTGTCGAATTGGTGTAGGATCACACCTGATTTAGTTGATAGGTGCCTTAAGAAACATTGTACGCAAGAAACAGTAAATACAAGAAATAATTGAGGACTAGTTTTTTATCCCTATATCAGTGCCCAGGGGGTAGAAATAACATGTTTCCAAATATATCGACCTTCACCTTAAGAGGCCTCCGGAGGGACGAATTCTTCATACAAACGTAATACCAAAATGATTTCCAATTCAAGCATATTTCCACTATATGTAAAATTGTATTATTTGTTTTTGAATAGTATTTGTCTAGGTTCCTTAATAGTTTTTTTTTCAAAATACTTACCTAAAATTAAATGAAAGCCAATCGCATTTTGCACATTTTTATGCGAAAATGGACAAGTTTTCTTGCTATTTGTTTCGTTTTAAAAACATCAATATCTTACGTTTTATTTATTAAGGAACATAGCTTATATTGTCTAGTTACAGAATACTTTGTGAAGAATACAAAAATTTTTCAGTCATAATTTTTGGTATTACGGAACAAACCAAATTTTGAACGGCTAATATTGTTATCGCGCACGCATGGGGCACGGCGCAAGGGTTAAACAGGGACAGCGATATTCGGAGCGATTTTTGCAAGCGAGGGTCGTCGGACACTTAACACGTTTACTATCCCGCCTATAAGGAAAATTTTTTGGACGTCCAATGGTATTTTTTTATAAGTTCATTGTCCTTCGAAAATCAAAGCTCTAGCTCACACCTCCAGACCAGGAAACGCGTATCAGAATCGACTAGCTGATGTATTGCCATTGGCTAATCCATTACATGTAATGCACGAACGTCACAGCCAGACCAAAAATGCATTACATGCAACATCCGTGTTGCATGTAATGCATTTTTGGTCTGGCTTTGGTCATTTTTGGTCAGACAACGTGTTAAATATAGTTTTCTACGTTTCAGGCGACAGACCCAACACGTACACATTCACAAAGGCTCTGGCAGAAGACATGCTGATCCGGGAGTGTGGCAACCTGCCGGTGGCTATCGTGCGACCATCCATCGGTGAGTCATAACTGTGTCCATTCCATGCTGGTTCTTGTCAGATTCAGATTAGATTCAGATTCAGATTCAAATTATAATTTAAGTATCAATTGATAATTAGAGTACATAATCATAATAAATTGATTAATAATGAATAAACATGAAATATCATAATATCTCATGCATTCTATCCATCCTCCAAAAAAAACAATAATAAATAATGCTGGACAATCCACACAGCACCATCTAGCCACAAGCTAAGCAGAGCTTGTGTTATGGGTACTAGATACTAGCGTAAAGCAATTTCATTTCATTTCATTTGGTTATGGTGGTTATGGTTATGGTAAGTGTACTCCTGTTTCCGCACTTAGACTCCGATTGGTCCTTTGTGCGTGGTGTGTGTTTACTAGTTTAACCAGCCTAACTCCGACCAGAAGCGCAGAATATTCCTGGGATCTTCGCAGGCTTCGCGGAGTGACCTCGGGTGGTCGAGGATTTCTAGTCGTTGCGCTGTTACTCCCTCGCATTCCAGGACTACGTGGGCAGCTGATTCTTCGTAGCTCAGGCATCCTCTGCAGAGAGGGCTGTCCGTTGCTCCGATGGTGAAGAGGTGTTTGTTTAGTGGGCAGTGTCCTGTGAGTGTCCCCACTAGGACTCGTAGGTCCGATCTTGTTAGGCGTAGTAGGTATTTAGTTAGTCTTGGTGATGTAGCTGGGAGTGCTGCTCTAGATTGTCGGCACTCCTGTAGGTTTGACCATCTTTCGGTATGCGTCTCTTTGGTTCTGAGCTGTATCCATGTTCGGATTTGGGAGAAAGGTAGGGGAAGGAACGGAGCTGGGCCTTGTGTAGGCGTTTCCGCGCCTTTCCGTGCCAATTCATCTGCAGCGTCATTGCCTAATGATCCGCTGTGTCCTTTGATCCACTGGAGGGTGTAATCCTGTTTTTCATTTCATTTATTCAGTTCCAACGTAGGTACACACGTTACACTTGATGTCGTTAAGTTCTACATAAAAATTATATAAAATTTTTATTATCTAAGTAACACACATTAATTTTGATATAGGAAACACCATAAGGGATTGTGTTTTAGAAAAAGCAGACAGACATACCTTCTTTAAAAATTTAATACAACATTCATAGATATTTATTACAGTAAAATAATAATAAATTCAGTAAACTAATATTAAAATCTATTTTATTTTAATCCATAATAAATCTAACTTCGATTCAATGTACAGCATTAGCTTGGGGCTGTCTAGATGATGGTGTGTATCCACACAGCCCCAAGCTACAACCACTACCGACCGATGTGGCGCGGTGGGAGAAGGTCCGCCTGCGACGCAGGAGGTTGCGGGTTCGATTCCCGCCTCGGAACAATTGTGTGTACGATCTGCAGATATTTGTACCGGGTGTTCTGGTCGTTTTCTATGTATAATAAAAAATATCTATCTATGTAATATATTGTATTATGTATATCAGTTATCTAGTAGCCATAACACAAGCTCTGCTTACCTTAGGGCTAGATAATGCTGTGTGAATTGTCCAGCATTATTATATTATTATGTCTCTCATTTATCATGATATAGGGTCATAAAGTGACCCGGTCCTTTGGAAGGCTTGCGTGGGGCCGAAGCCAACAGCACAGAGGCCCTTTGAGAAGTTAATCTAAAGGCGATGGCTACACATAGCGGGTATCATCCTCGTGTGCACAATATGATACACCCAAAGATGGTATCCAGGTGTAGAGACTATTGCAAAGAAAAATGAAAGAAATAAAACCAGGCTATTGTGATGGATGGATGGACTGGGTAATCGGGCTATAGGGGAGATTGCGGACGTCTGCCATAAACAAGTCAACCATATTATTATAAAAACTATAGTAGAGTTTGTAATTCGTAAATCTTAGTGAATTAATTGAAGTTCGCTTACTACACAAGTGCACGCATATCAAGATTATTGGTCACGTTCGGAGCTGATAAGATAATAATTTATATGTGTCAAAGTTTTCGAGTAGGTACTAACTGGCGCCACACCTAAATTATCAATATATGAATCATACATGTGGTGACTAGTAACATAGGAAGTAATTTAAAACGGAATATTTACCATGATATGATTTTTGAGTTTTCCAATCCCACCAAAACATAAATGTAAAAAAGGAGAGCCAAGTTCAATACAAAAATTATGGCTGTGGGCTTCCCCGCAAAAAGAATGGAGATATAAATGAGTGCCAAGTCAAATCTATGTAGGTTAGAGATCTAAATGAGTGCCAAGTCAAATCTATGTAGGTTAGAGATCTAAATGAGTGCCAAGTCAAATCTATGTAGGTTAGATTTGACTTGGCCAGACTAGGTACATATGAGAAGGTATTTTTAGACTTAAATTGACGATATGGATATTGTACTATGGATTTGGTACTTTTTATCTCTAACATAAAATATCTCATCCAAAGATTGCCTGGAAGAGATCGCTCTCAGCGATAAGGCCGCCCTTTATACTTCCTTTATTTTATTGTTTTCTGTTTTGTGTGGTATATTAAATTATTTTCTATCTCTAAAATAAAGGCGACTGTGATTTTTTTTAAACCTAAACCATTCGTGCTGCCGCCCTACACAGCTGTTGTGTTGCGTCGCACAGGCGTTTCTTTAGAAAAATACTGTTACGGCTGTGCTGAGTCACACAATTGTGTTTTCTCAACCACTGCGCCAGTGGATTTACGCATATTACGCATGGCAAAACACTTCACGCACTTCGCGAATCGACAACCGCTGGAGTAAATGTGTTCTTGAGTGGAGACCGCGACTCGGCAAACGTAGATTAGGTCGCCCTCAGGCCAGGTGGGATGACGACCTGCGAAAGACTGCAGGCAGATGCATCAAGCCGAAGACAGGGGGCTGCTATGGCGCTCATTGGGGGAGGCCTATGTCCAGCAGTGGACTAATATAGCCTATATTAGTCCACTGCTGGACATACGCCTCCCCCAATGAGCGCCATAGCGCCCGTCTTCAGCTTGCCGCCTGAGGGCCCATCTACCTGCAGTCTTTCTTTAGTATAGACTAATATATAGGTACTAATATTATAAAGAGGTAAGATTCGATTTTTTGTTTGTTTGTGTTTTATATAGATGTACCTAAATGTTATTTCGTTAATATTTCAGTTCTCTCGTCCCTCCGAGAGCCGGTGAAAGGATGGGTGGACAATTGGAACGGGCCCAACGGTATCATAGCGGCCGTCGGTAAAGGCATATTCCGCACTATGCTCGGCACCGGCACACGGGTCGCGGATTTGGTTCCCGTCGACACGGTTATCAATCTGATGATTGTGTGCGCCTGGCGGACGCATTTGAGACGGTGAGGGGTTCAAACTCTTGAAACTATCATGGTTATGCATTAACACATAAGTCACTTATAAGGGGATATTTACCATGATTAGATTTTTGAGTTTATTATCCTACATAGAAAACACCCGGAAAAAATATCAGCAGATCGTACAAAGATTTGTCTCGAGGTGGGAATCGAATCCGGAAACAAGTTTACACAATTCAAGTCGCCGCTAATAGAAACATTATTAAAAAAAAACGCAACAACGTTACAGATGCTAATTTGTTTTTGTTTTCTTGGCTTATGCACACAAACCGTAGAAGCATTTGTCGTGAGGCTGGAATCGAAACCGCTGCGCCACAGAGGTCGTCAGTTGTACTCATCTATTGTGTTGTATATTCCAGGGGTGAAGGCGTGGTGGTGTACAACTGCTGCACCGGACAGCAGAACCCGATCACGTGGCAGCGCTTTGTCAAAACCAGCTTCAAATACATGCGGAAACATCCCTTCAGTAAGTTTTACCTTATATTTACATTTCAGCGGAACCATATTCAACAGCGGCTATCTCATTATTCAAAAATTGTAAGCATCAGTAATTCCACTAAATTCATTTTAAACGGGATATTTACCATGATTTGATTTTTGAGTAATCCAATATTTCGGCACAGTTTCATGCGCCATGATCACGGAATAACTGAAGGCACTGCGAGTTTTCATTCGCAGTGCCTTCGCCTATGCCGTTATTCCGAAACTATGGCGAAATATTGGATAACTCAAAAATCAAATCATGGTAAATATCCCGTTTAAAATGACTTTAGTGTTGATAACCATGATAGTTTCAAAAATTTCATCAGTAATTCCTTTTAAACATACCCGCAATTTAGAATAGAAAAAAATATTTATTTAGCACACACAAAAACAAGGAAAGTACAACTTAAACAACGAAAAAAAAAAAACATAAATTAATAGGTAGGTTGTAGTATCATTAATAAGTAGGTTACGGTATAATAAGGCCTCCCAGGTAGGCCTTATTGGAATCATTATTCAATAATGATTATCGAATGGAGGTGGGGCTACCTGTACTCTAGTGCGCTACTATTTATGGAGACGGCTTTTAGCTTTGATTTTGTATGTGAACCGAATTCTAGACAGTATTTGTGCAGGTCCCGTCAATTGACAAGTGCCTAAATATATTATCTTGTACCCCCAGGTGACGTAGCATGGTACCCCGGAGGTGACATCACGAACAACCGGTTGAAGCACGGTATCCTGTCGTTAATACAGCACCGCGCGCCCGCCGCCGTCATGGACTTTGTGGCGAGGGCAACGGGCAAGAAACCTATGTGAGTATCAATACTTATCAGCAAATGTGTGCTGGACGTACGTCCAGTGCTGAACGTGGCTCCGTAGATAAGAGGGGTCAAATCGGTCCAGTAGTTTCGGAGCCTATTGAAAACAAAAAGAAATCATACCTTTCCTTTTTATAATATTACAAAACAAAAATGGACAAAATTAAAAATGATTTCCGTTCTTTCTCAGGATGATGCGAGTACAAAACAAACTTGAAAAGGCGGCAGCGTGCTTGGAATACTTCACGACGCGCCAATGGGCCTTCGCTGACGACAACGTACAAGCCCTGTGCGGAGCCCTATCGCCGGACGACAGGCGTGTGTTCGACTTCAACGTGCGCAATATAGACTGGGACGCGTATATCGAGTCCTATGTGCTTGGGATCCGGAGATTCCTCTTCAAGGAGAGTCCGGAGTCGCTGCCTCGCTCGCGGGCAGTGCTTTGGAGGTAAAACCTGAGACAAAGCTCAAATAATAATTAATATGTCGAACTACAAAATGAAATCACTAGAACGTGGAGGCTTGAAAAGGTTTCCATCATCCGACCTCATGACGACATAATACAAGCTCGGCTTAGCTTGGGGCTGGATGATGCTGTGTAGATTGTCCAACATTATAATTTTTATTTATTTAATATAACATAATTTCTCTACATTTCAGATTACACATGGCCCACATTCTATTACAAGTGTGTACCGTGATACTAATGTGGAGATTTCTCTTCTCCCGCACGAACGCTCTCCGCAACTTACTCCGACGCATCCTCGATGTCATCACACGCGCCGCGCGCCTGCTCGCCATCGCCTGATGACAGCTGTCAACGTCACTGTCAAACTCAGTGCCAATGTCTTTGGCAACACTGGCATGCTTCGGACGCGGCGGCATTCGTGTTTGTTTGCTCCCGGTGAGAATAGTGAACATACTAAATCATTCTAAGCCTGTCATGCTTGCTGTACGCATAGATAGGGTTACCCGCATCGATCCATCACGTAATAGATAATAGATAGATAAAATAATACAGTTGAGAGGAAAGCCGGCCGTAATTGAATTTGATGCCGCGTGTCTGGAACATCGAATGCCGCCATGTTGTTTTCGAGGTAATTCAAAATGGCGGGAGATCAACACCAATAGTGATTGTAAGCCAGAATAAATTTGATAATTTTTCCTTCCTGCTTACACAGGGCCGATTCGCTTCCATTGCATCTATGCGATCTTTTTAATAAAATGAAGGTTGTTTTCATCGCGTGGTATATTCCCCGAACGCTAGGTAACTATAATTAAGATAGTTCTGTTACTATATTGTTATTATGTAATAGTGATTCTCAATAATTTTGTACCTATACAGCTCAATGGTTATCGGATATTAATGGTAAAAAGTTCAAAACTCTGTTGAAATTGCATAGTGATTGTACCTACTATAGAATAATGCTATAATCTAGTGTAGCTGGGGTGCGGGACGTTTCACTACTTAATGCCAATGCTTTATTTTCCATTACCCTATCTTCCGTTACCGTTGGTATTCTCAATTTCAGTTATTCTGTGTTGCCAGGTCGATACAATTTTACTTTGATTAGGTACCTACTATCAGATATAGGGATGCCAGACGCAAACCTATTTGCAGATGGCAACACCATCTTGACATAGTCTGTCATCACAGAAAGTGTAGCTTGTAAAACTAGGAACCAGCGCTTTTTCCACATTATTATCGCGTTCCAAGCTGCTGTTTTTTATCGTGGTGGTAAATTTTGTCAAATCAAGTTAGAAATAGAAGATTATATTATTAGAAAAAACACACTTGACTATTTACAGCTAAAAAGGTCAAAGTTTGGTCAATCGTTTTGCAATCCTAGCGGGATAAAAATTGCAACTGACTTACAAAATAAGGTAAGCCAAGTAAAGTGCTGGTATAAGATTAATTGTATGTTTGGCAGCTGGCAAAGATAAATGTTAGCCAGTTTTAACAAGCGTACAAAAGTCGACTTAAAGTAGTGAAACGTCCCGTTGGATTTTTTTAATACGGGCTACTTATCCAGTTTGCTAGAGTTAACATAGGTGAATTAATTTGAATTTCACTTTTCGCGCCTAATTTCGTCCAAACATTTTTCATAACGAAGTCAAGTATAGATAAAAAGCTCAAAAATATAGATTGAATGCTAGTCAAAATGAATACCTATATAAATTTGTATAAGCAAGCATCCTATAAAGTACAGTAACCATGTTAAGTACAGTTTTATACAATTTAACGTATCCATCGTAATATATTCGTTTAGAATTTAAATGCGTCATATCATTTATTTGTTACTTGTCAAAACATCGCAAAAGTAACGTAATGAGAAAGCATTATTTCTCAATTTAAATAGATAAAAATTTAGGAGGTCTTTTAAAATTCAGATAAATCCATCTGGATTGAAAATTCAGTCATCAATTTGACCATTGACTAAACCGGTCAAACCACTTTGATCGATGACTAGAATCAGTCATAAATTCTAACCTATGCGATGGCTTAAGTCTCTAAAACATTTTGATCACAGCTTAACCTGTGTCAAATTATTCGAGCGTCGACTTCGATCAGTCTTTGACCATCGACAACTAACTCGAAAATCAGTCAAGCGCTTTCACAATTACCTAAAACAAAAATAAGCTTGAACGATGAGTAAAATCAGTGAATATATTTTGACTGATAAGCGAAGGATGACTGAAATAATATCTGAATTTAGAAAAGACCGCGTTAACTTTGATAATTCGCTGGCGGATAGCAGCTAAGTAACGTAGAAGTGGGAATATCATAAAAAATATCGAGATTATCCTTAGGTAACGCAATGGCAGACGGTATTGCCAGAGCAAAAAATTATCCAGCGTAATATAAAGCTTTGTCTCTTTTACTATTTTAAAAAAAACATGGCATAAATATAAATAACCGTTTAAAATGAGAAATGATAATGAGTTTGTTTGTTAAACCTAATTCTGATTTTGTCTCGAACTGACGAATATCAGAGTTGAATAATCATGATAATTGAGGTTAAGAATGTATAATATTAATATTGTTGGTACACGAGAAAAAGTCACTATATTTAAAAGCACTATTAGTTCAAATAATCGATATCTTCCATTGCTTGATAAGTTGAACAAATTCTTCCAAGTTCGGGAATAAAATGAACAAGTGTGAGTTGGCTGGTCTATTGGGAGATATTAACCAGACGATAGATTATGAATTTATGACATTCTGTCTATATTACATCTCAATAGGCGAGAAAATCGTCCTATAGTCTCGTCCACTTAATTCTATAACGTGTCTCGAGATGCTCGGCAATCACTTTTATTAACTTGCCCGCGGAGCAGAGGTAGGAGTTTTTTTAACCGACTTCGAATAAAATAAATAAAAATAATATAAATTATTTCAGACCATAGAAAAGTAAGAGATCTTATCTAACAAAGAAGGTTCTATGTTCGGTTGTATATACCTAATATGTTTATGTAAATTCGTCGATTACTTCGTCAGTTGTGGACCGATTTTGATGATTATTTCGCTATTTTATAGAGAATGATCCCGGGATGGTCCCATAAAATTAATTAATTAAAATAATAAAATAATTTTATTCCCAAGGAATATGTATTTGTCCGGAAAAACTTATACAATAGTGTAAATTTTTGTTTCTCACCAGTGATTATTAAACTTTTGAGAAGTAAATACTTACCTATAAAATAATAAGGATTTTGAAGTTGGTTTCAAGTTTTTCAAAACAATCAAAGTACGTCGGTGTAAGGCTATTATTAAAATCTCACAGCACGTTGAGTTTGCCATAATCTATACCTTCGCGTCTGGTTGATTTCTATCCCAATAGTGAATGTCTAAAGCTCGAGTGATTGTGTTTCGTAACAGTTGCCAGAACATAGGTCCTCCTACATACAGCTAAGTTCTACTTATAAGCGATTTCTACCTGAGTTCCAACGACAAAGCTTCCTTAGTAATAACGTAGGTATTTATTGTTTTTATGAATAAAAACCTTTAAAAATAATTTAATATACGCTAGGTGATTTTTCTAGCTAAATTTTGAAAGCTGGCCTCATGAATTTTGGCTTTTAATGTTTTTGAATGCTAGTGTACATATACCGTTTCTAGGTTCTCAAAGTTTTCTTTGAATCTAGAGCGGTAGAGTGAGTTTGTATTTTCCCTTGTATTTTATCATTATTACCACGAAATAGCTGTAACTTATGACACTCTAGAAGTTTCTTTGTAAACAAGATGTGAAGTCGTGTCTCAGTCCGCTTAAAGCTGGCCTCAGATATCCGGGATTTTTTTTCTAAATTCAGAAACGGAATTATGATTCTTAATTCAGAAATCCCGGAATTCATACAATTTATACTTTCGCCACACACATTCAGATTTTTTCAAATTCAGAATGACAATGTCAACTGAATATTCAGTATCTGATTTCAATATGTGTGCCACTCTACTCAATTGTACGGAATTACGCACGTTCTGAATTCAGAATCTTAATATTCTGATCAGGAATTCAGAACGCTCGTCAGTATCATTCTTACAGATCGATCTGATAAATTCAGAATCTGAAAAACCTGAATGTGTGTGGAGAAAGTATAAATTGTATCGATTCCGGGCTTTCTGAATTAAGAATCTGAATTCCGTTTCTGAATTCACAAAGACATTCCGGATGCCTGAGGCCTTAAACGCCGCGGAAGCATGAAAATGCAATATTTCGCTCGTCATTCCTTCTTCAGAGTGACATAAGCGCCAGCTAACTTCCACAACTATCAATTACTGCCTCTCTGCCCAAAAGTTGTTCGTTATTGTCCCCACACAATTTTTGGTATAAGTTTTACTTTAAGTACCTAATGCCTAAGTTTATACGACCTGTCGTTTAAGTGTTAGCATTTTTTTAATGATTAAGCCTAAAGCAGGACGACTTGCTGTAATTCAGTTTATTGAGCTAGACATGTGGAATGGATTTAATTTTTGGGCTAAACTGTACTTTTTGACTGAATTTTCACCAGAGGTATATAAGAAACAAGAAAAATTTAAAGACAGAGTAGTACATTTTCAAATTCGTTCAATTATTTTCGCATAATAAGGCGATCGTGCTACTAATGCTCGCAATTCAGAACAAGACGTTCCTATTGGTCGAAATGTTATTCCTGGTCCTATTGGTTATGAAAATCAGATGTTATTGGTGGATTAGTGCCCGTTAATTTTCTCTGGTGCTAAAGCAGTTGGTTTGTGTTCACGAAGAGATTAGTAAGCAATAGTATTTAATGAATATATTAGGACGTATGTTGTTAGAAGGGCCTGGTAACTAAATCTTTGTATTTGCAGGATTATTTCTTGCTGACGTGTTTCTTATTAGTTATTATATAGTATCCTATCACACACCTGGCTTCACGTTTGGGGCTAGGCTAGCGAGGTGCGTGATATTTCCAGCATTATTTATACACCCATAGATAGTACTGCCTTTATTGTAAAAAATATCAAATCTTACGTGATTGCTAGCTTTACTGTGTGTTATTATATTTCCATGTGTAAAGTCCTGAAGAAATCCATTCCCATACTCCAGTGTTGTATAATTTGTTTGTTATTTTGTAGTGTAAAGATTCTTGGACGGAAGGAAGATCCTACCTTTCATAATACTTTTAAAGTCTCTGATAGCTTTGTCCTGCTGTTCTTCAATTAAATGGCTATGTAAAACGAAATAAGGACCTTTGGAGATTCTAAAATTGTTATGATAGCTGAAGTCAATGAATAAAACGATTTATATTTTATCTGTTGACTGTTGCCGGGTTCCTATATTGACAGATCATTAATTTTTCCTATCGATGGCTTAATTTTTACATAATTTCTTTGGAATGCATGTTGAATATTAGCTATTTGAAGGCAAAACTATGTGATATATGAATATAGGATCCTGACACATTAATATGTTGTTTTAGGATGTGCGCTTTAACTCGCGTGTATATAATATACACACGACAGTATATGTAAATTTTGAAAAGAAACTTCTGTCTTCAATTGTTATGTTAAACCTTGTTGGTGGCTTTTGTATTTTTAATTAAGTTAATATATTATAAATATAATATATTGTTTTTGGGAAAGAAAACTGCGGTTGTCTGTGCAGCATTATATTGTATTTATTTGTGTATATAGTTTAGTTACCCAAAGTTAAATCCAAATATATTAAATGCGAAAGTATTTACTTTTTATTTTATTTTTCAGTGTATTTATGTATATGTAGAAAGGTTTGAACAATGTGTGATTTGCCTACGGTTTTTGGGTGAACTCATAGTTAGAACATTGTGACAAAAAATTGCGAATGAAGAGGCTAATTAAGGTAGTAAAGCAAAATTTACAACTACACTCAATCCATACTTAGGGTACTAATTTTGTAAACAACTCGAAACAAAAGACACAAAATTCTCTTTTTCAATTTGAAAAATTATAATTGTTGGCGCTATCCATTGTAAAAAGAGTCCAAATCGACAAGTGATGCTAAGGTTAAGTATGGGGGCAATGTTTACAGACATTGTATGTAAGTTTGGCTTGAGTTTAGGTTCTTTACTTGTGTGTAAGTCAATGTCGGGAGGATCAATAACCTTGCTTTGAGGGTTCATCCAGAAATCGTATGCTTGGAAAAGCTTTGATTTTGTTTGCTTATCGCCCATTCTACCATCCTGTGGCCATGAGTTCCTTAAGAAAGTTTTGTTGGTAAGAGAGAGTGAGAGAGATAGATCGCCAGAATCTGTCAGCTATGTCCTTTGGGGAACACTGCCGAATTAATTTTACCTATAAGATTTGAATGAATCATATAGGTTTTTGTTATTATAGTGCGTATGTTTACCCCGATCCTAATAGGGGAAGATTGCGGGTTCAAGTCCCGCGGAAATCGTAAAATTTTGGCATATAATAATATGCCAAATTTTACGATTTCAACATTGTTTCATTTCGTAATAATCCTTTAGGTCATAAAAGTATGGCATTTTGTCAGTTTGTAAAAAAACTAGAATAACTTAGAATGGGTGAATGTTGTGTACATTCCGATGAATTCCGGGGATTACCCCTTAACGAATAACCCCCATACTGAATTAAACTTATCCTTTTATGTAGGTAAGTGAATATTGTGTTTACTATATGTTTTAAACTTGTTTCGGTAGTTACCACTGTAGGTACTCTTTATGTACACCTTATCGGACATTCTAGATAACTTTACAGACTTGCGACTTTTGTACTGAAACAAGGTAGGCACTAATATTTCAAGTAACATCTTTATTTTAAAATACTTTGATTAATTTGATTATTATAATATATATAACAAATGTGCAGATATAATTAAAAGAATAAAATTCTTTATAGGCAGTTGACATAATTTTATAATAGCTCCACTATGATATAATTGAAGAACATAGCTGTGACATTTGGATGGTAGCATGGGCACTTAGAAGCCAGGATTGGTAAAATTTTTGACGGGGTGGTAATAGCGCCGGTTTGAAAATGCTCAATAATGGATTGTCCAAGTCTCTTTTTAGCTGCAGACTGTTCGAGTCTAAGGAGTATTGTGAAAGTTCGCTCAGTCATCAATCCCTGCTTGAGTAACGCTTTGCGACATAATTTACTCAAATATAGGTCGATGACTTAGCTATTCTAGTTGTTCCACTTTTGGGGCCACAACTGAGTTTTACTTTACTTTCCTACTCAGTTCCTAAGCCACTGTACTAAGCAAAGATATATACCTAATAATTATCATAATATAGTATGAAGACTTGATGGGATATTCAATGGAGTTTTTAAATGGGTGTATGTATATCCAAATAGATTATATTGCAATCCAAAATGTTCAGATATTGTTAGAGTCAGATAATTTTATTCCGTATTGTGTGCAACGTTTCTATTTATATATGAAGTCCAATCTGTTGGATATATCATGTTGGAAGGAGAGGTTGTTATATTAGACAATGCATTCTGTAAGCTAAAAGGAGACGGCGATAGATTGTTGCCAACGTTTCGGTGATAGAAAGTTATATAATGCAAGGGGGGTTATTTATTATTCCATATATTAAAAATAAACGGATTGTAAAGATTTTGATGGATTTTATTTACACCTTCTCCGCCATTCCAAAAGTTATATAAATTACAAGTTTTAAAGTTATATACTCATAGTATATAACTTTCTTTCTTTGTGACTTTTATATTGAAATGAAACAAGGTAGGTAACTAATATTTTATGTAACATATTTATTTTAAGATACTTTGATTATAATATATAGAACTATTACAAATGTGTGCAGATATAATTAATAGATTAACATTCTTTATAGTCAGTTGACATAGTTTTATCATTATAGTTCTACGAAGATTAAATTGAAGAACGTTGCTGTAACCAGTCACGTTGCGCCATGATCGTAACGTTTGTAGCAAAAGACAAAAAATGAGGGTAGATCGATATGTCTGCCCATAAAAACTTACTCGCAGTGCTTCTAGTTATTCCGTGATCATGGCGCATGAAACTGTGCCGAAATATTGGATATCTCAAAAATCAAATACTGGTAAATATTCCGTTTTAAATGACTTTAGATTATATACCAACTTATGTATATAGGTATTACTGGAAGCCCTTAATCGCTGATAGTTCCACCTGTGGGGACAGGTACCTCCTCTCCTCTGCCACCCTTCTCGTAGTTTATTTCGTGGTACCTGAAAAAAATATTTATTAAGAACTTTGATACATCAAATAGGTCTAGGATGCTTAGCCTTAGTTCGCTCAGCGAGCTATGGAAAGAGCTATGCTCGGAGTTTCTCTAAAGGATAGGATTCGTAACGAATACATCCGACAGAGAAGCAAAGTTATCGACATAGCTCAAAGAATTAGCAAGCTGAACTAGCAGTGGGCCGGCCATATCTTGCGAAGAACCGACAACCGCTGAAGTAAACGTGTTCTTTCTTAGGTGAAGAGCACGACTTGATAAGGTAGTGTAGGACGCCCTGCGACTAGGTGGGATGACGACCTGTGACCAGGTGGGATGACGAGATGCGAAAGATTGTAGGTAGGTAGATGCTGGATGCGTCAAGCTGAAGACAGGGCGCTATAGCACTCATTGGGGTAGGCCTATGTCTAGCGGTGGACTAACATAGGCTTATTATGAACCCATAGGAGCCGAAATGGGACTTACTAGGTTGTTTACTCCAAAGTGACGACGCCCGAAGTGCTATTAATCCCAAAAGGGACCGTTGTAACAGGGAAAGTGATGTCATGGAACTCTACTCACTTCTCCAGCGGTGGACAAAGGAAGTGTCTAATGTTCCTAGGCATCACCAGATTGGCCTGCACCTTGCAAGCGTCCAGCGTGTACTCCTCGAACTCGAGCACTGTGTCGAGGTCCACCGGTGGACCTATACCCGGCACTGCGTAGACTTGGATTATCTGGGAATAAATAAATAATACTAGACAATTCACACAGCATCATCTAGCCCCAAGCTAAGCAGAGCTTGTGTTATGGGTACTAGATGACTGATACAATACAATACAAGCTAAAGTAAAGTAAAAATGTTATTTATTGACATAATAGACAGTGAAACAGGCAATACGAGTACATAGGCTCCTGAACTAGTAAAAAAGCTTATTATTTCGTCCGTCTTCCGTTTGCAGCACAGGGGACTTATTCACCTACCCAATTTACTACTTCAAAGGTATCGTAGTTAAACGTAGTGTAGGACGCCCTCCGGGCAGGTGGGATGACGACCTGCGAAAGACTGCAGGCAGATGCTGGATGCGGCAAGCTGAAGACAGGGCGCTGCTGTGGCGCTTATTAGGGGAGGCCTATATCCAGCAGTGAACCATTATAGGTTGATGATAATGATTGCAGAAAAGAGGACGTATTCTCCTACTCAATTTACTATTTCAAAGGTGTGGTAGTAACAACTTAGTGTAGGACGCCCTCCGACCAGGTGGGATGACGACCTGCGAAAGACTGCAGGCAGATGCTGGATGCGGCAAGCTGAAGACAGGGCGCTATAGCGCTCAATGGGGGAGGCCTATGTCCAGCAGTGGACTATAAATGGTTGATGATATTGATTGCAGAAAAGAGGACGTATTCTCCTACCTAATTAACTATTTCAAAGGTGTGGTAGTAACAACTTAGTGTAGGACGCCCTCCGACCAGGTGGGATGACGACCTGCGAAAGACTGCAGGCAGATGCTGGATGCGGCAAGCTGAAGACAGGGCGCTATAACGCTCATTGGGGGAGGCCTATGTCCAGCAGTGGACTATTAATGGTTGATGATGATGATTGCAGCAAAGGGGACTTATTCTCCTACCCAGTTAACTATTTTAAAGGTATAGTAGTAAAATCGTCACGTAGAATCCATATTTAGGTATAGGTTGATTAAAGAAACTCTAGCGCGTACGGTGCTATTTGCTTAGAGATCAATCTCTCACATTATAAACAGTACAATAATAAATAAATAATGTTGGATAATCCACACAGCACTATCTAGCCCCAAGGTAAGGTACTAGATGACTGATAGGTATTCTTATAATAATAGAATACATTACATAGACAGATATTTTTTATTATACATAGAGATAACGACCAGAACACCCGGTACGCAGATCAGACACACAATTGTCCCGAGTTGGGAATCGAATCCGCAACCTCCTGCGTCGCCGGCGGACCTTAGCCCACCGCGCCTCTCAGAGGTCGTCAGGAATGTGCTTATTACTAAAAGCGATAAGAACAGATTCAGATTGCAGAATACCTAATCTGCAATCTCTCCATTCGTATGGAACGGCTCGGCTTGGACGACGAAAATAATCACAAAACCAACCGAAAACATCTTTAAACCGAAACCGAAAATATGGCAGTTCTACCAGCTGTCTTATCTTACTCTGGTCTCACCTCTGGTATCGGCAGCTCTTCCTCTTCCACCTCTTCGATCTCTGGTATGATGTACTGCAGGTTATTCGTGAGCCAGGTTTCCACCAAGTCACGGACCATGGCCACCTCCTCGGGCTTCGCCTGGAATATAAATAAATAAATATATAAATAATGTTGGACAATCCACACAACATCATCTAGACCCAAGGTAAGCAGAGCTTGTGTCGTGGGTACTAGATGACTGATATACATAATACAAAAGATAACATATATATACATACATAGATAACGACCAGAACACCCGGAACAAATATCTGCAGATCGTACACACAATTGTTCCGAGGCGGGAATCGAACCCGCAACCTCCTGTGTCGCAGGCGGACCTTCGCCCACCGCGCCACATCGGTCGTCCCAAAGTAATTTTAATGTTTTGAAACAATATTAATTAAATGCGAGTGTTACTCGCGGGCCGAGATTTTCGAACGTTTGAAAATTTTGTGATAACCCTTAATATACTATATCCCTTTCATATATTATATACACTATAACAACAAATACTAAAAGCAGAATAAAATAAATATTTAAGGGGGCTCCCATACAAACAACAAACTTATTATTTATCATTACATTATCTTAACTTTCAAGTGAATAGTTGCAGTAGTTTCTGAGATATTAAAAATACATCCCCTTTTGAAGTGATTATAATTAGGATTTATCTACCTCGTCAACACTATGTTTTGTGTCAAAATAAATAAATGAATAATGCTGGACACTTCAATTCACACAGCATCATCTAGCCCAAAGCTAAAGATTATTTTTCGATTAGGTATTCTACTATTTTTGATACTAGGTAAAAACAGAGATCAGTGGAAGGAAAGGCTTAAGAAAGTTTATGTTTATTTTTTTAAGAGACTGTAAAGCAGGCTAATGCTTTAGTCTCTTGAAAAAAATTTACCTATGTCTCATTGGAAGGCCCTTCAACCTTTTAACACTTTGACTGCGGTTTTTTTTCGACGACTGCGATCTTTTTTTTAACCTAAAAATTCGTGCTCCCGCTTCACACAGCGGTTGTGTTGCGCCGCACATGCGTTTCGTTCGAAAAATATTACGGCTGTGCTGAGTCACAAAGATCTGTATTTTCTCAGCCGCTGCGCTAGTGTGGATTTACGCATATTAGTCACTTGTAGAAAACACATACCGTGTGATTTCAGCATTCAAAGTGTTAAATGCGTACCTTCTTCTTCTTCAAATCTGGATCAGGCAGTATAGCGATCTGTTCGTTGATATAATCCATAATATCTCGCTCTATCTGAGCCACGATGAACTCTCCGCTGGTCGTAGACATCATGCGGCCGGCCACCATGCCTGTAAAAAATATTTTTAAACTTACGCGATCAGAACATATAATCTGCCATCCTTAAGCTAAAATGCCGTCAACTACCAAAAGCTAATTTCGAGATATGCGCAAAATAGCGGGAAATAATTTAAAATGTATGCTGTTTTGAAACCATCAACAATTTGTTAAACCAGAAGGTATCAAAAAATAGTACTTCAGAAGTACTTTCTAATAGCTTATCTTTCATCTAATAACTATAATTCAAATAATGTAAAAATATGTTTTGTATGGCCAAATGTTAGATAACGGCATTTTAGCTTAAGGACGGCAGTAATTACAAGTACCATTTTAGGTTTCGCGTCGCGGACACCGTTAGTGTTGTGTGTCGTCCGAGTGTGCAGATGGCACGCCTAGTATCGAAAACCAAGTGAGGGTAGTTACAAATAAACTAATCCCCGCTTCGCAGAGGGTATCTCCAGTACTCCAGTCATCCCGTGACCAGTGTGTAAACCTGTTGAAACGTCGGGATAATACACTATACTAAATAAATAAATAATGCTGGACAATTCACACAGCGTTACCTAGCCCCATGGTAAGCAGAGCTTGTGTTATGGGTACTAGATAACTGATATACATAATACAATACATTACTTACATAGATAGATATTTTTTATTATACATAGAAAAAAACCAGAACACCCGGAACAAATATCTGCAGATCGTACACACAATTGTTCCGAGGCGGGAATCGAACCCGCAGCCTCCTGCGTCGCAGGCGAACCTTCGCCCACCGCGCCACATCGGTCGTCAAATAAACAACAACAATATACTAAACGCGATCTTTTTTCTATAATATACAAAATATGGATTTTGTTATTCTAAATAATATATTCTAATTTCAATAACACATTTTGCTATATGAGGTATCAGAATACTCATCTTTCATGTTACTTCCTTTCTGAATTCTAAGTTTTACCAACATAATAGTTAAACTTTTCCAAGATAACTGTTATTAACATCGGTTTTTTTAAACTTTATTGCAGTACAAAGGGTTTAGTAGTTGCATTAATGCCGCAGCATTTTATACCTGCCGACCAGCAAAACTTATTTTTACAGAGGTTTGGCGTGCTAACATTACATAGTTTTACTTACCTACATATAAGTAATATGTTTTATGACTATTTTATATGTACATATATACCTAAAATATCAACTAAACAATAAATACATATAAATATATGTAGCATATGTATATGAGCACCCAATGGGCTAAGTACACGCAAAAGTCTCTTAACACTTTGACTGCGATTTTTTTTCGACGACTGCGATCTTTTTTTTAACCTAAAAATTCGTGCTGCCGCTCTACACAGCGGTTGTGTTGCGCCGTACATGCGTTTCGTTCGAAAAATATTACGGCTGTGCTGAGTCACAAAGATCTGTATTTTCTCAGCCGCTGCGCTAGTGTGGATTTACGCATATTAGTCACTTGTAGAAAACACATACCGTGTGATTTCAGCACTGAAAGTGTTAACGCCCTACGTATACAATATTAATAACATTTTCAGGATGTTGTTGGGCCCGCCTCGTTACTGCAGTGCATCAGAGACGTTCACTAATACATTCACAGATGGCTTCGCGGCAATTATGCTAAAGCGAGTGGCATCTCTGATTGATGAGACAGGGCGCTATGGCGCTCATTGGGGGAGGCCTATGTCCAGCAGTGGACTGATATAGGCTGATGATGATGGTGATGAGTGGCATCTCTGATGATTAGAGTGACAGGTGCCTAGATAACTAGGTAGATACATAATTTATATTTTATTGAAATGTTACCTATAATAATAGAGACTAATGAGCTTACGGACAAACGGAATAACCGTTTAAGTTAGCTTTTAGATTAATATATAATTATTGTAAAACACCTGCGAAAGACTGCAGGTAGATGCTGGATGCGGCAAGCTGAAGACAGGGCGCTATGGCGCTCATTGGGGGAGGCCTATGTCCAGCAGTGGACTAATATAGGCTGATGATGATGATTTGTATAACCTCTTATGAATATGCCTTCGCAACGATTGCTTCAAAGTATCACGTGCAGTCATGTATAATATTTTCTATGCTCTGCTAATATACCTCTAGGTAAAGTACGGAGATTCTAACCAAGGTCATAGCCAGCAGACTTGTATCTATCCACGATAGTTGCTATGTCATCGAAGGTTTTCTCCATATCTGCAATAGCAGAGTTGCGATTGTCCGCCACCTGGTGGATGGAAGTAGGATAGGTTAGGACGGGGGTGACTTAGTAATTAGGATTAGAAAACGTATAGGAAAGTGATACAGGATACATATCTGACGGAAAATTACCACGCCCTCCTTGGGTACCATTGTGTTTCTTAAACATTACCTAGATACTAAGACCTGGGGGAGGCCTATGTCCAGCTGTGGACTACTGACTACTGTGAATATAGGCTGATGATGATGATGAATACCTACAAATATACACAATGATGCAATAAAATAAATATGAATTAAGAAAAAAATACGTCCCGCATTTTCAGTCGACATAACGTACCTATCGCACCCCGTGTATTTTGTATGATGCATTCAGACCAGGCGTAACATCGGCAGAGATCGTTTGTGTGCAGGCCGTTCGAACTGCCTAGACGCGTCAGGTCTGATTTGACCGAATAGACGCGACCGATGACTCCACGCATTTTCCGTCAGATATGGAGAATTATTGATTACTAGTAATATCGATAATAGGAAGGTGGATAGATTCAGAAGGCGGTACTCTTGGACTCGGCACGTATCGTCAGGAAGTTCCTCTCTCTGCAGCCCTAGTCACCGGCCGCTTGACTCTAGCGAGCGGTCGGTGATCTACCGTTTTGATATATTTTTTACTGTAGAATAACTTTATAATATGTTAATGTGTTTTCTACGAGAATTTGAATAAATAAAGTGGAATATCGATACTATTAATAAGGTATGTTCGGATTCGTTGCTTCAAATAATAAGTTGATTTAAAGTAAACGAAAATGTAGTAAAGTGTCTATGTAATTACTAATCACGGTTCAATTAACACTTTGACTGCGATTTTTTTTCGACGACTGCGTTCTTTTTTTTTACCTAAAAAATTCGTGCTGCCGCTCTCACAGTGGTTGTGCTGCGCCGCACATGCGTTTCGTTCGAAAAATATTACGGCTGTGCTGAGTCACACAGATCTGTATTTTCTCAGCCGCTGCGCTAGTGTGGATTTACGCATATTAGTCACTTGTAGAAAACACATACCGTGTTATTTCAGCAGTCAAAGTGTTAAACCTATTATCTCGGAATTTAAAACAATCTAGCACTATATAAACCGAAAGTATAATTACTTCAAGAAGCATCGCATCAATAATCTCCTTTTCAGTAGCCTCCACCTTAACTTCTTCCTTTGGTTCCTCTTCTTCCAAGACCACTTCTACTTCTTGTTCTTCTACTACTTCTTTCACTGGCGGCGGCTCGCCTGTTATTATAGTTTATATTTTCTTATTTACATAAATGGAATTATATAACTTGCTGCGCCCTGCGGCTTCGCCCGAGTAGAAATCTATGTGAATCAATCAATCACGTCAAAAATCCGTTGCGTAGTTTTAAAGATCTAAGCATATATAGGGACAGACATACAGGGGGAAGTGACTTTGTTTTATACTTTGTAGTAATGCTGGGCCATCCACACAATATGATGTAGTCCCGAGCTAAGCAGAGCATTTGTTATTATGAGTACTAAATAAGTTAATTGATACAGCTAATACATGACATACATACTACATATTAATATTATACATATTACCCAATTACAACCTGGGTCTCTTTAAGACAAGAGTGAAAAGGTATCTTCGAGACCTTCATGATACATCGAGGCGGGAATCGAACCTGCAACCCCCTGCGTCGCAAGCAGACCCTTGCCCACCGCGCCCAGAGGACGTCGATGATGTCGAGATGTCTTCTAGACCTTCGTGACACATTGTTAGACACATCACTTCACTATGGAAGAATTCTGGCCGAAGAATATGCGGTTCCGGAGTTTTCGCAAACGATTACCGTACGCAACACATATTGTGTCACACACGTCGTCGACATTAAGTGCTATAGTTTGACCGCAACCAACCGCTATACCACTCTTTAAGAAAGTGCGGCGAGGTGGGGGCCGACGAAAAAGAGCAAGAGTACACATGAGTATGATATTGTCGGATATATCTTACGATATCGTAAACTATATGTTTATATTTTTTTACTAGCTTTCGCCCGCGGCTTCGCTCACGTGGTACCACGATAAAAAGTAGCCTATATGTAATTCCAGTACACATACTATGTATGTTCCAAGTTTCATCAAGATCCGTTCAGTAGTTTTTACGTGAAAGAGTAACAAACCTCCATCCATACTTACAAACTCAAAAAATGAAAAAAAAGAGACGGAGTTAACATCACGAGATAGCGCTCGATCCATCTTTAGATATTTATCTGACATAGACCGTCCGGTAGAAAGCTACCTACCGCCGCCGCCGTGAGCGTTGACGGCAGACTGATGGATCGGAGCGGCCGATACTTCCCCCCGTCTCGTCGCTCGCATACCTCAGGCGCGGTACAGTAGTTTCGGTCAAACTATTGTAAATAAGTCTATTTTATGTATGTTATACTAAGGTATATAGTTTATATGGGCCGTAGTTTTTAACTAATTTCCATCCTGTACTAGACTAAACGTTGCCTGAAATAAATGAATTGAATTTACCATCAGATGAGATTGTGGGCCTACGAGTATAAACCGTATCGACCTATAAGTTAGCTTTAATAGAATATTGCAAAGAATAACCATAGAAATCGAACGGTATTGGATTCTCGTCTTCATCTAGCACGATGATGTCGACACCTTCCTTCTTTTCCGGTTCTGGCGCAGCCTGATCCGTCGTTTTTTCTGACATTGTAAAGTTAAGGTTACGTTAATTCTATTTTACATTTAGGTGCAATTCCAAGATGGACCGCAGGCCGCAGACTGCAGCTGCAGACTGCAAGATCACTACTTGTTTCTACACAACTCTATGAAATTGACTACAAGCACGGCAACACTGCGCGCAGCGACCTCAGACTGCAGTGACAGTGGTGTCGCGACCGACATTATTCCCATGGAATAAGGTTCAAATTATAATTGTGGAGTATGCGAATTTTAATTTCTGTTTGAACCATATTCCATGGGAATAATGACGTCATCGCTGCCACGGCCCGAGAAGAGTATTCATAATATTAATCCCTTATGCATATTAAGAAGTTTTGCTTGGGAGACTTGAGGGACTTGATCATGAAAATCAGTCGCTGGCGGGAGCCAGTGACCAGGCGGGGCAACCGGCTACAGCTTGACCCCGGTTTGAAGTCATGTTTCCCCCTACCTTATTCAATAATAACACCAAAATCGAACACAGCACATACGTTTTTCGCACTTCGCTGCTAAACTTTCCACATTAAGGTTACCTGTCCACCACCGCAAAGAAATTGCACCAAATTCTGACAAAATGCAAACATTTGTGCCGCAAGGAGCTATAGCCTAACTGCGGTGGTTTTATTTTCAGACCCTGTTTTTTTGCTTACAGAAATTAATAAGTATTTGCTCATATTTTCATGGTGTTTTTGTTATAATATTTTCTCACTCACCTTTACCAGCCAAATCAGATCTAGACGCTACGATTGCACTGCTCATGTCGCGAAGCTTTTTCTGAAATTAAAAGAAAATTTAACGGTTGCATATTATAAAGGGTTATTGGTAAATTACTGACACTGCTTTAACTATAGGTTCTGCCAACTTTAGTTAAAGATCCTGCAAGGTTACCAGGTTATTTTAGCACATAACTTAACGCGGCGCATTTTAGCGTGAATGACGCTTTTTCGCTACGAATAAAAAATAATATTTATCAGGGTCTATAAATAAATAAAAATCATATATTTCAGAACAGGTCTAAGAGAAATACAATTAATACACATTTAAATAAAATAAAACATTCCACACAATAAAAGTCTATGCCGACAGAAAAAAATCGATGTGTTTGTTTCGTATTTTTCTATTTGTTTTGTACAATATTGGAAACTGACACCGTTTCGTCCAGACTGGTTTCACCCTGGATGGCCTTTTTAGCGTAATCGCACAGCTGGTCAGACCAGAATCGGCAGGTCTGTTAGCCGCATTAAATCTCTATATTTTCTACCTAAATATAATTGACATTTTATATCAAAGAGAAGAGAACAAGATAATTTGGAGGTATAAATATATGTAAAGGCTTCCTCATCGACTTCGATGACGGCGACCCTAGATATAACAGATATTTTCTATCATGAGCTCTAATATAGCTCGCGATAGAATAGAATGAATTAATTGCAATATAATTTGGAGGTATAGAATTGGTACAAAATACAGTAGAATAGTTATTATCGCAGGTAAAGTTAAATAAATGCATAAATAAGATATTAACTAACATCAATGTCTGGATCGCCCTGGGCTGTCCCTGAAAATAAATACGGTGCATGTTAAAATATCTGATTACCACCTGCATGCTCCAAGTTTTTGGATAACATGGCGGAGTTCTGTCCATTCTGGAAGTAGGTAATCATTCTTAATATACATTTCTTTTAATTTAAAACTTTTAGAGTAATCTAGGTACCTAACCTATTTATATATTTATATTTTAAATTAAGTTTATTTATTGTAGATTTTGTCTCGGGTTATCTCAGCTACGTCCGTCGTCTCTCGTTTTGTATTGTTTGCTTCTTGCTTTCAGTCGAATATAAACTTTTTTATACTTAATATTATTAAACTTTCTGCTCCCTTGGAATTTCTCTATATCTTTATGTCTTAGTTATAACCTTAACCGAAAGTTACGTACAATCGGTTCAATCTTCATCTTACTAAAATAAACTTCTTATACGAGAATTAGTATGGGTTTAGACCGAAGTCGATCACTTTTTCGGCAACTATTGATTTAATTACCAAAATTAAAGTTAATATAGATGAAAAATCGTATTGTTTAGGTATATTTATTGATTTTCAAAAAGCATTCGACACAATCAACCACGATATCTTTTAAAAAGAACTTTATGACTTAGGAATCAAAAACACAGCACTAAAACTATTTACATCATACCTAGCCGATAGGTACCAAGTCGTAAAATAGGGAATAGTCAAAGTAGTCGTCAGAAAATTGCCTTCGGAATTCCTCAAGGGTCCATTGTCGGAACTTGAATTTTTTTGATTTACATTAACAATATAAGCAAAATAGGACTAAAGGGGCACGTTACTTTATACGCCGACGATACCTGCCTATTTTACTGCGGCCCGAACCTGAGCGAGCTGGTAAAAGATGCACAGGCATTATTTAAATTTAACATCTGGTGTCAGAGCAACCTAATGACAGTCAATGCAAAAAAACCTCGCTCATGATTTTCGCAGCAAAAAACAAAAAATTCCCGCTATTTCCGCCACTTACTATATATAGGTGGTTCTTTGCTTACTTACATCTTTCTGCACCCTCTGGTAGAAAGAGACAAAGTCTTTGTCTCTTTCTTTCTAAGCTAAGTTGTAACCTTTCCTTTCCCTCTGATAGTTCTCCCACTCGATCTTTGCGGCCCTCTCGACGCTCGGCGATCGTTCGATCTTGCCCAGAATGGGTTTAGTGCTGCGAAAGGAGAGTGCGGTGCCTAAGCCCACGCGTGCATCTATGAGGGCCACCTTCTGTGTGCACTCGCCTCGCTCCCAATAGTCGTCGGAATCGGACTGGGGTAGAGAGAAAGGGAAAGGTCAGGTATATAGGAGAGGGGGAGTATAAAGGAGAGGGGAGGTATTAATAATAATAAATTAAACGATTAACTCTCTTAAAGGGCCTCTGTGCTGTTGGCTTCGGCCCCACGCAAGCCTTTCAAAGGGTCGCGTCACTTTATGGCCCGAGATCATGGATATGAGATAATAGTAATAATAATAAGATCGCCTTTTGGATCAAGGGCCAGATCCAAAAGGCGGTACTCTTGGACTTGACACGTATCGTCAGCAAGTTCCTTTCTCTGCAGCCCTAGTCACCGGCCGCTTGAGCCGAACGAGCGGTCGGTGATCTACCTTTTTGATATATTTTTTACTGTAGAATAGTTTTATAATATTTTATTGTATTTTCTATAGTAAAAAATTAATTTGATACGAGAATTTAAAATAAATGAGAAAATATTATAATATTTTAAAATTAAATCGTTACAACCTAGTTTTAAAAATTGTTTGCATGCCATGTGTTTTGGTGGAGTATGTGCCACTACCTATTCTAATGTTTAAGACCTTGTATTATGACCATATTTCTTGCAATAAATGAATTGAATGAATTGAATTTGAATAATAATAATCCATTTATTTCATTCGTATAGGAGAGGAGAGGTATAATGGAGATGGAAGTACACGCAAAGACAATAATAGGGAAACAAATTATAACAACTAGGACTTCTATCGCATAGTAGGCGAAGGCCTGAGACTCTATTATATAAAAAAAAAAACATAAGATCGTGCATAATAAGTCTGAGTTCAATTCATATTGCAGCAAAAATATTGTATGATCTCAGTATACCTACCATACCAAAAATATCGATCTATGTAGGTATATCAGTCATCTAGTACACAAGGTCTGCTAAGCTTGGGGCTGTGATGATACTGAGTGTATTGTCCAGCATTATTTATAAAAAAAGCTCTGCTAATGTACGCCTAGAATCATCGACTACGTACCCTAGACACCTAATACAGGGCGAACGATTTAAGACATCACATAAGATAAAGAGATCTTATAAAAATCCACGCCCACTAACGTTCGATCAGTAACGACCAGACCAGTGACCCGTGACAATCTCTGCGCTCGCTTACTCAATGGCTCCTGACGGAGCTCAACTTAATTTGGTTGACCAGTTGAGGTCAACTGTCGAGGTCAACTGTGCATCTCTTTCTTTCATAACCAATTCTGTATTTGCTTTCCTTTTTTCTCTAAGAAGGCGGGGTAAATAGTGCTGTGCCGTAGGCGACATTAAAATTTCGATGGCCGTAGGAAAGATTATGATGAATTATGTAAAAGTCGATTAAAATAATATTTAACGTTACATTGCTACATGGTATTATCTAAAGGTACCTAAATGTTAACTCTAATATTTATTTATTTTTCATATAATATTATTCTATTCTACTATAGTATAAAGCTAGATTACCATTGATACTTATTTTTTTTTTATTATTATACATTATACATACTACATATATACATATGTAAAGCTAGATTACCACTGACTGACTGATTTTCGCCTTGATGGTGGATGGGAAGGTATGTTTTTTTTTACAGAATCGTATAGGGGAGGTAAAAGTCTCCTAGGGAAAATTCCGACTTTTTAACATTTGCCCCCCCAAGACCGCCCCCAGTGGTGGGGCTCCTACATGGAGCCATATTGCTTAATTTTTTTATGTGGGTTGTATAGAGGGGGACAAGTGATTTTGAATGCATAGAAAATGTTGCCCCCCCCTGCCCCCCCAGGACCCCCCTTTTGAGTGTGCTACCAGATACCGTCGCGATAGAGGGGTTCTGATTGCGGGGTCGTATAGAGGGTTTCTCTTTGTTTTGGAAGAAAAAAAATTGGACTTCCCTTTAACCCCTTTTTTGCCCCCCCTTTTCCATCTCCAAAACGGATAGACTTGAAAGAAATTTTTTTTCACAGTCATTTAGAGGAGGACAAATGGTTTTCCTTCTCGGGTGGAGCATGGGGGGGTCGTCGGGGGGGTCGTCGGGGGTCGTCGGGGGTTCGTCAGGGGGGTCGTCGGGGGGTCACAGCACGGTGGTAGAACTCGGAGGAGCATTGCGGTGAGCGAAGCGAGCCTTTCCGCCACCCCCCAATGACCCCCTAAGACCCCCCCTCCTACATAGAGCCATATTGCTTAATTTTTTTATGGTTACTAGATGACTGATCAACTTAATACAATACAACACATTAGTTACATAGATAGATATTTTTTATTATACATACATAGAAAATACCCAAAACACCCGAAACAAATAGGTACTTTCAGATCGTAGAAATATTTGACCCCAGGCGGGAATCGAACCCACAACCTCCTGCGTCGCAGACAGCCCTCGCCCGCCGCGCCACATCGGTCGTCAAATCGTCAAAGTAAATATACCTTGTTGCAAGTATCGATTGCTTTCATAGTACTTACCCCATCACTAATAATGGTCATGATTTGTCGTAACCTTGAACGGACCAATGAGCACTCACTTCCCCGCGCCCGCTCACCTCAGTTGGTTGACAGACTTGTTTGCACAGTGAATAAATAGGTATTAGGCGTCTAGGGTACGTAGTCGATGCCTAGAATATATGATGCCATTTTTGACTACATTGCCTTTAGTCTAACGTCTCAAATCAGTTCAGGGACTTTATGAGAAGTTACTATGTTTGATTAAGTCTATAAAAATATCTATCTATGTAATATATAGTATTATGTATATCAGTTATCTAGTACCCATAACACAACCTTTTCTTACCATGGAACTAGATAATGCTGTGTGGATTGTCCAGTATTATTTATTTATTAAGTACTTGTTTAAGTATTGTAATGTGTTTTGTGTGATAAATAAATAAATAAATGATAGGGTAAGGACTGCTGCAGACGGAGACAATGAAAAAGCTAATAAGGTCATGTTGATGCGTGCTTACAATGTATTCCTGTTCGAGTTCGGGCTCTTGTTCCTCTTCTGAAATAGTCTCCGGTGGTGGCTCTTCACCTGATGACAAAAATCCATGATAAGAACAGAATAAATCTAATAATAAATAATAGTTAAAAAAAAAACTAAAAAACCACGCTTTTATAAATAAACCGAACTAAAAAGAAGAAATTATTTTTTTAAATAATTCAAATTATGGATAAGAGTAATAAATAAATGAAATTATTTTGATCGTCGGGTGGGTTGGGCAGTGGCAGCGATGACGACATTATTACCATGGAATAAGGTTCAAATCAGAATTCTGGGATATGCAAATTTTAATTTCTGATTTGAACCTTATTCCATGGGAATAATGTCGTCATTTCTGCCACTGCCACGGAACACCACCCACGGAATCGCAGCTGACGGTCATTAGTATTCATAATATTAATCCCTAATGTATTTAACGAATTTTCGCTCGGTAGGAGATTTCATTTATTTATTTACTTTGAGCCATTATGTATTGTCCCACTCAGCAGTGGGGCAATAATGGCTGAAAATAAATATATTATTTTATTATAATATATATAGCTTTATAAATATAATATTAGGAGAAAAGGGAGGCCTTTTCCCAGCGGCAAAGGCCTCCCTTTTCTCCTTCCACTCCTAGCGATCCAACGATAATTAAAAAATTACGCGAGGAGATAATTGACGAAATTTGTACCTGGCTCCCGGACCATAAACTGACCTTCTCTATACCCATCGCAGTACTTCACGTCCTTCGACCCGTCGACTGCTGCGAGGAACTTGTACATGACTAGGAATTCTCGCACCGGGATGGCAGCGGAGCCGCCGTCCGGCTCTTTGGTCAGAGACTCGCAGAGTAGGATCATAGTGTGGGTCAGGCACTGGAAATAATTTGAAAAGGTTGTTTGCACAATGTGTTTCTCCTAAAAACAGACCACCATCATCGTCAGCATATACAAAGTACAAAAATCTTTATTAGACACAAGAAACTTATTAAGTAAGTTAAATGACAGAGTTCGGTAAAGGTGGCAAATCTTTCCTTAAATGTCACTCTCGCGGTAGTATATATAGTATAGGGTACAATTTTGGGCTGAATACCGCAAAAGTAAAGAAACTGTGTAGCGGAGAAAATATGATAGAGTCTGTGCAAAATGAGAAGCTTCTTAGGAATAGAGGGCGCGCGTGTACCAATCTACTACTTTTATTGCGTTATTATGTTAGTTCACCGTTTCGCCACGAGACTTCTCTTTTTGCACAGACTCGAGTCGACTGCTGGACATAGGCCTCCCTTAACACTTTGAGTGCTGAAATCACACGGTATGTGTTTTCTACAAGTGACTAATATGCGTAAATCCACACTAGCGCAGCGGCTGAGAAAATACAGATCTTTGTGACTCAGCACAGCCGTAATATTTTTCGAACGAAACGCATGTGCGGCGCAACACAACCGCTGTGTAGAGCGGCAGCACGAAATTTTTAGATTAAAAAAAAGATCGCCGTCGTCGAATAAAAATATCAGTCAAAGTGTTAATGGATCAATGTGACCTCTGATCATTACTTTGGTTTTATCCAATTTCATGCCAAGACCGAGATACATCAGGAGGCTGAAGCTAGGCCGTCCAGTATATATGGTGTGTATGGTGATAATTAAGTTTATTCTATCTATCTTTTTTTGGGGCAAACGTGTTCTTGGGTGGAGACCACGACTCGGTAAACGTAGTGTAGCACGCCCTACGGCCTGCGAAAGGCAGACTGCAGGTTGCGTCAAGCTGAAGACAGGGCGCTATGGCAATCATTAGGTGAGGCTATGTCAAGCAGTGGTCTAACAGGCTGATAATGAGTTACGAAAAATATCCAATACAGACCTTAGTAAGCAGTCCAGCAGCCACCGCTATAAAATGCAGAAACGGCACCGTCTCGCTCCTCGAGTACACCTCGCAGAGACATAGGATCCGCTTCAGCTCTTGGTAATCGAGGCAGAAACCCTGCCAGGCTGCCTTTACCACCGGCAGAGGCATTTCTTTTATGCTCATCAACTAGGAACAATAATGCCAAAGGGTTAATTTGCTTTACCACCGGCAGAGGCATTACATTTTATGCTCAATAGGTTACAGAAAAATTATAACAGACTTCAACAAAGCAGACATTTTTCACAGTGACAAGAGTGTCAATGAGAATAGAGAGAGAATTTAGAAAATGAAGTAGTTTTTATTCTGAGAAGTGTTATTATACGAGTATACATTTATTTATAACCAGAATATAATATAATATTATATAAAATAGATGATGCTGCGTGGATTGTCCAGCATTATTTATTATAACAATCTATCTGCTTCGCCAATACTTTGAGACATCCCCTAGTCAGGCCTCCCTCGGTACTGTGGATGGGATACTCCAGGCGTAACTTCACAGGAGGCGGCTGATGCTGCGCTAGTGCTTTGAAATACTCGAAGGACCATTGCAGTAGGTCGTAACTCGTAAGGCTAGATGATGCTGTGTGGATTGCCAGCATTATTTATTATTTTCAATAACAATCTACCTGTTTCGCCAATACTTTGAGACATCCCCTAGTCAGGCCTCCCTCGGTACTGTAGAAGGGATACTCCAGGCGTTACTTCACAGGAGGCGGCTGATGCTGCGCTAGTGCTTTGAAATACTCGAAGGACCATCGCAGTAGGTCGTAACTCGTAAGGCTAGATGATACTGTGTGGATTGTCCAGCATTATTTATTATTATTTTATTAAAAATTTACCTGCTTCGCCAATACTTTGAGACATCCCCTAGTCAGGCCTCCCTCGGTACTGTAGATAGGGTACTCCAGTCGCAGCTTGACAGGGGGCGGTCGATGCTGAGCTAGTGCTTTGAAATACTCGAAGGACCATCGCAGTAGGTCGTAAGGCTGGGTCTTTATAGCCGCTACAGAAAATATTATTAGGCATTATTAATTTCATCGAAGAGTTAGCAAGCTAAAATGGCAGTGCGCCGGCCATATCTCGAAGAACCGACAACCGCTGAGGCAAACGTGTTCTTGAGTGAAGACCAAGGTAGGGTAGGAAGTTCTCCGGCCAGGTGGGATGACGACCTGCCAAAGTGTGCAGCTACAACAATGGCTAAAAAACTTGTTTTTGTATGTGTGCTAAATAAATCTTTATTCATTTCTAAATATTATATAAAATAACTTTCCCTCACCGCTGTAGCGGAGACGGTTTGATAGATAGAAAACACTTTATTATACAACACAAAACAGAACAGAACAGAAAAAAATACATAGAATAAAGGTATAAATGGCGGCCTTTTAGCACATAGCCATCTTTTCCAGGCAACCTTAGGGTGGACTGGACATGAAGAAACATAGACGGTGGCGCTTTAATAAATAATAAAAACAAAACAAATACTTACCTACATTAAAAATATTATAATAAACTTACATAGACATAAGATAAGGCTATTAATCTTTTTACATAGATAAATAATAAAAAAAAAATTAAATAGCAGCAGTTTTTTGAAGATAGGGAGTTATTTTGCACGTCAGATGTCCAAAGGGAGAGCATTCCATAGACGGGTAGCTTGTACAGTGAAAAATACGTTATAGAACGAGGTGGAGTGAGCAGGGACTTTCAAGACGAGGGTTTCAGAGGAACGCAAAGAGAGTGAGTGAGAGTTTGAGAGGAATTCAAAGCGCTCCTTGAGATAAGAAGGGCTTGGAGGATAGAATAAGATACTGTACAAGAGGGATAACATACGAGTATTCCTGCGAAGTCGAATGGGCAACCTGTGCGATATTTGGAAAAATGGTCATATTTGCGAAGGCCAAATGAGAGGCCAAATATGAACGTAATAATTAAGTTTTAGAGGCGCTCAAGCTTGTTTAATTATTCTTCAGTGAGAACCGGATAGCAAGCGTCGGCGAAATCGAGAATGGGAAGCAATAGGGACTGGGCAAGTGTAATCCCTATTCGTAAATTTAAAAATTGCGTAAAACAAAATCTCATCGAGAAGGCTTTCTACTCCATAAATGATCATCTCAATGATGTTAATGCTTGGCCAGATGCCGCTCAGTTTCGCACCGACAATAGTAATATGTAAGTAATTTGTTATTGTGCAACTTTACTTAAATATTGACATTGAATCGAATCATGTTATATTTAGACTTAAATAGGCAAATAACCATGTATTAGACATACATATAAGTGATGAACACACTAGTGGTTTCTTTTTCACTTCTTCCACTAGTGGACAAAAAATTGAAGCGAACAGTAAAAAAATTATTTGATAATAATTTAATGTATAAAATATGACTTGTCTAAGTGTTTATTTTGTAAGCCTAAAGAATAAATGATTTTTGACTTTGACTTTGTAACCTTAGTGTTTGTCGGGGTTTGTCATTCTGATACCAACCTTTACAGTACCTCTTGAGGATGTAAGGGAACTTCGGAGGTACCACGATCTGCTGTGAGCAGAACATCTGCTCCTGAAGCTCCGGCATTTTTGCTGCTCAATTAGATCTCTCCTGGAAAAAAGGGCAGATGACCTCTGTGGCGCGGTGGGCGAAGGTCCGCTTCGACGCAGGAGATTGCGGGTTCGATTCCCACCTCGAGACAATTGAAAATTGTGTGTGCAATCTGCAGATATTTGTATCCGGGTGTTCTGGTCGTTATCTATATAAAAAATATCTATCGATGATATTAAGTATATTGCTCTGCTTAGCTTGGGGCTAGATGATGTATTATTTATGTTGCCAAAAAAGAATGAAAGAAAAAAAACACAAAGTCGCTCAGCGAGCTATGGAAAGAGCTATGCTCGGAGTTTCTCTGATGGATAGGATTCGTAACGAATACATCCGACAGAGAACCAAGGTTATCGACATAGCTCTGAGAATTAGCAAGCTGAAGTGGCAGTGGGCCGGCCATATCTCGCGAAGAACCGACGGCCGCTGGGGCAAACGTGTTCTTGAGTGGAGACCACGACTCGGTAAACGTAGTGTAGGACGCCCTCCGACCAGTGGGATGATGTATTACAAAGAAAAAACAGTTTAAAGGGTAACTTACATAAAACAAACTTGACTTATAAAAAAAATACCATCATCGTCTACTAGTCTAAGCTGGTCCACTGCTGGACGCGGGCCTCCACTTACAAGCGCCTATGTCTAAAGCCTTTCATCATCAGTCTATGTTAGTCCACAGCTAGACAAGGCCTCCCCCAATGAGCGCCACAGCGCCCTGTCTTCAGCTTGCCGCATCCAGCATCTACCTGCAGTATTTCGCAGAGCGTCATCCCACCTGGTCGGAGGGCGTCCTACACTAAGTTTAACAAGTCGTGACGTTAACCGAGTCGTGGTCTCCTCTCCACTAAGCCAAAGAAATAGCCTAAAGAACAGAAATAAAAAGATTTAAAAAAAGGTTGAATTCTAAATGAATTCCCACAAAGCGTAAACACTCCATTAGCATTACTCACCCTCAGAAAGACAATCAACGTTTCGTTCCCAGAATATATATTTTTTTCGCACTTTGGATACTTTACAGCTTTCCAATTTTTCCGCGATCTGTTTTTGGTTTGTTTACATTTTCCCGTTGCCATGGCAACTGTCTTAGTTCTCGTGTCGAGTCGGGTTTATGACATTGATTTTTCAGGGGAGAATCGGCTAATTGCGTGCTGTTTTTTTATTTACTTAAATAAAAGTTAAGACCTTTATTTTATCTAAATAATATCCTACTAATATTAAAAACGTCAAAGTTTGTGAGTATGGATGGATGGATGGATGTTTGTTACTCTTTCACGTAAAAACTACTGAATGGATTTTAATGAAACTTTACAATAATATAGCTTATACATAACACATAGGCTACAATTTATAAAGATATATATGGTATATTATCCAAAATATGTATCACCACGCGGGTGAAACCGCGGGGCGCAGCTAGTAAGTAGTAGGTAATAAGGGCGAAAGCTTGCTTGCGTGCGAGTGAAAATGAAGAAGTGATGGTGAAACTGTGCAAATCGAGATAAAGTTTGAGAAACTTCATAGAACAATTTAATCCAACTTAAATTTAGGATTTTGTATTTTATCAGGAAGCTTGTAAAACCGCTGGCTAAATTACATTTCCGTATTTCTACCTATTTCACTATTTTATTATAGTATAATTAGTATTATTAATTTAATTAATGAATAACCCTTTGAAGTCCATATAAGAAACAAAGTACGAGTAACAAAGTTTATATTACCTACAACACCTACAATCTAGGTATTCCTACAAGATGCACAAAAAGCATTGAAAAGTATTTCTTTTAACTCTAAATGTGTTAATTAACTCAGATACCTACAGATCTCAACGTAAAAGTAAATAATCACGTGACAACAATACCTATTCTAATCAACATAAAACTCAATCTTTACAAAAATTCACAATGCCAATAAAATTTTACACGGTTTGTTACACGCAAAAAATAATAAACATTCTCAGGAATTCAATTACAATTTCCCCACTCATTTGACGCGACGCGACCTTAGTGACATCTAGCGGCGGCATCGCGCACTACGTTGCAAAGAATCCATTGCCGCAAGTGTGAGAAATAAAAAACAAACCTCAAACCTGTTAGTTCAGTCTGTCGCTGTGACGTCCAGTCGCTCTGTTTTTGCCATCCGCAGTCTCAAG
The DNA here is from genome assembly GCA_947044415.1 of Eupithecia dodoneata. Taxonomy (NCBI): domain Eukaryota; kingdom Metazoa; phylum Arthropoda; class Insecta; order Lepidoptera; family Geometridae; genus Eupithecia; species Eupithecia dodoneata. The sequence continues at coordinate 2,931,323 of OX345683.1, read as the reverse complement.
TAAAAAGGTGCTATTTCGTGATATCCAACTCTAAACCGTGCAAAAACATTCATTCCAAACAAAATAAAACACATCCCAAGTTCAAAAGTTAAGTTCTCTACCGCTTTGTACTAGAACACCGTGTTTTATAAGCAATTGACATACGAAACAATATCACTCGGTGAATGAAACTGACTTGCTTATAAATACGGAAAAAATGTGCGATCGCTTACAGTGATTCTATCTACTGTTTTAATAATGCATTTTAATTCTGCGACAGTGATTTGTGTGTTAAAATAGAAAGAAATGGGTGACAGATGGAAGCATCGCTTCAAAGTAAAAAGAACAGTTGTTTTAGTGATTCCTTGAACATGGATAATAATATGATGGGCGACCTATCTACTTGGAGTGAGTATTATTTTGCTTTCTATGGAGATTGCACTTTGCAGGGCTACGGTGTGAGGGGGGAAAGGTCAACACTATAGGTAACACTAGCCAAACTCCATGTAGAATGTTTGTAAACAAACTACGATACAAATAAATAAACTCTTGACGTCCATTTTTAGATATTTTTTTTCAAATTGTAAGCAATCATTATTGAAGGAATGATCTAAAATCGACAAGTTATATAAATTGCATATAGAATGACGCAGCAACAGAGTGAACTTTAGGTTAAGTATGAGCGATTTGTGTACAAATATTCTACATCGAGTTTGGCTAGAGTAGAACCAATACTAAATGTTTATTCTTTGCTTTTCACAAACGTTCATTTCATACTTCTAGATTAGTTAGATTTCTAGCAATTAAAACTTACCTACTGAAACCTTAAATGACCTTAATACTTCAAATATATATATTTTTTATGACTTTAAATAGAATTTTTATAGTTTACCAAAAAGAAATAACTATCGTAAAAAAACGAAAAAAACTAAACTGAATCGTATAGGTACCTCTTCTAATGTGTTTTCTTAATAATAACAGTAAAATAAATGAGTAGAAATCAAAGATTCCAAACCAATATAATCGCCTAGACATAATAACACTGGTTTTTGCATACAGCCTTTAACTTACTAACTAACCTTTTTGGTATTATTGTAATTAGTTTCAAAACAAAAGCAATTGTTGATTCAGAAAGAAAAAAAACACTAATCTACTTAAACCAATAATAAAAAATACCTCTAGACCCTCCTGTCTGGTAAATGGTAAAAACGGTCCCTTACGATTTGTCTCGTAAAAACAACAAATACATAACTAACCACCCGTCTGGTAAATGGTAAAAACGGTCCCTTACAATTTGTCTCGTAAAAACAACAAATACATAACCACCCGTCTGGTAAATGGTAAAAACACTTGCTAGTGCACGGGACTGAACGTAAGGGACGTTCAGTCCCGTGCACTAGCAAATGTTTTATCGCGGTAGATGTCAACTACCTGTATAGAATGCGTATGGGCAGCTTGCCTACTCTTTCCTTGACCATTGTGTCGTGAGGTCACTGCAATACATACCTTTATATTTTAACACTTTGAGTACTGAAATCACACGGTATGTGTTTTCTACAAGTGACTAATATGCGTAAATCCACACTAGCGCAGCGGCTGAGAAAATACAGATCTTTGTGACTCAGCCAGCCACACAGCCGTAATATTTTTCGAACGAAACGCATGTGCGGCGCAACACAACCGCTGTGTAGAGCGGCAGCACGAATTTTTTAGGTTAAAAAAAAGATCGTAGTCAATGTATTAACCACATTTTAACACATTACAGTCAACCTGATTCCTATGGTTAGGTAGTTATTTGGGGAGAGTGATGCGTTAAAAACGGTCCCTAACGTTTTGTCCCATAAAACAACATATACATAACCTCCCGTCTGGTAAATGGTAAAAACGGTCCCTTACGTTCTGTCCCGTAAAACAACATATACATAACCTCCCGTCTGGTAAATGGTAAAAACGGTCCCTTACGTTCTGTCCCGTAAAAACAACAAATACATAACCTCCCGTCTGGTAAATGCCGTAAATGGCAAAAACGGTCCCTTAAGTTCTGTCCCGTGCACTAGCAAGTATATTATCGCGGTGTCAACTACCTGTATAGAATGCGTGCGTATGCGCAGCTTTCCTACTCTTTCCTTGACCATTGTGTCGTGAGGTCACTGTTCAATAGAAGCCTTTTTTAACACATTCCAGTCAACCTGATTATTATCGTTAGTTATTTAGAGAGAGAGATGCGTTTAAGTAATAACTAGCTGCGCCCCGCGTCTTTGACGAGTGGAAATCTATGTGTCAAATGGTTTATAAACCTTACTCTTGAATCATTCGATCTATTAAAAAAAACCGCATCAAAATTCGTTGCGTAGTTTTAAATATCTAAGCATAGGGACAGATAGACAGCGGGAAAAGACTTTGTTTTATTACTATATAGTGATGAACAACATGTAATGCGCAGCTATTTTTGTTGCTGATAGTACCTTACCTACCTACACATAATTTTGTTGTTTTTGTATCTCTTTTACGAACAAAAACCCTTGCTCGTTCCCCTCTAAACCAATTGTGCTGAAATTTAGCAAAAATATGTCTTAGTACCAAAGTTCCAAATGTTTTTCGAGTTCAAGCCCGAAAATACTATTTTTTACCAAGCAAAAGTGCGTCCGCCATTTCGGAGCTAGTTTGTTTATTCATTGCTTCAAACTTTAAAGGACACGGAGTTTCTACTTATCATCATCATCAGCCTATATTTAGTTCACTGGTGAACATAAGCATCCCCTAATGAGCGCCATTGCCTTCAGCTTGCCGCAACCAGCATCTACCTGCAGTCTCTCGCAGGTCGTCATCCCACCTGGCCGGAGGGCGTCCTACACTACGTTTACCGAATCGTTGTCTCTACTCAAGAACACGTTTGCCCCAGCGGTTGTTGGTTCTTCGTGAGATATGGCCGGCCCACTCCCACTTCAACTTGCTAATTCTCAGAGCTATGTCGATAACTTTGGTTCTCTGTCTCTGTGTGTTCAGAGAAACTCCGAGCATAGCTCTTTCCATAGCTCGCTGAGCGACCTTTAACTAATGGACCAGCCCTACCGTGAGTGTCCACGTCTCAGCTCTGTAGGACATAAGGTCACGAGGTTTCTACTGAATCAACTCAATTCTGGTGGCAAATAATAAACTTCGATAGACCATTTTGAATCGTGCTGTTCCGATCGTGACTCGATGAGGAATGTTTACGGTAGGTAGAGTACAATACAATGATATCCGCGCCAAGCCTAACAAAAACACCTGTACAAAATTTATTATAAGTAAATAGGCTTGGATTGTGACGACCTCTGTGGCGCGGTGGGCGAATGTCCGCCTGATACGCAGGAGGAACTGCAGAACAGTCATTGATTGATTGATTGTTCCACTGCGGGATTGCCTGGGCACGTCTGCCATATACGAAGCCACCTTTTGGATACCGGTAACAACAACAGACTAACCCCATCGGTATACTGAAAACAATACTATACAACACAATTCTTTATTTACATCACCAAGTTACAAGTCAAACGTTATTATAAAAAGGCACGCAATAGAAATATAGATACAGAATACAATATTGTCCTTAACTAATGTGTATGTCATCATCATCAGCCTATGATAGTCCACTGCTGGACATAGGCCTCCAGCGCCCTGTCTTCAGCTTGACGCATCCAGCATCTATCTGCAGTATTTCGCAGGTCGTCATCCCACCTGGTCGGAGGGCGTCCAACACTAAGTTAACCGAGTCGTGTTGACACTCAAGAACACGTTTGCCCCAGCGGCCGTCGGTTCTTATGTATATGTACTAGCGGACCTTCCCGGCTTCGCACGGTTTTAGTACGGATCCCTAACTTTTTTGAAAATATAATATAGCCTATGTTCACCGGGGATAGGGTAGCGTCCCAACGGTGAAAGAATTTTTCAAATTGGTCCAGTAGATTCGGAGCCTATTCATTACAAACAAACAAAAAATCAAACCTTTCCTCTTTATAATATTAGTATAGATGTATGTAATAAAAAATATAATCGACCAATTGTATAGATAGGAAATTCATTTAAAATTGATTGAATCTTTATTGAATTCAATAAAGATTGTTATTAACAAAGACTCTCAACAAACTTACGAAGTTGAACTGGTGCTGTGTCGTTAAAGGGGTGTGTTATCTACTCTATGGTGTATCATGATAACAAAATGCAGTATGTATGTTGCCATTCACCTATCTATACTATTATAATAAGGAAAAAAATCCTTACATCGCGTGCGCTGCGAAAACTATTGATGATAGAACAAAATAATGCACTACGACTTTACAGAACATACATAATTATCATTATCTACAAAAAAATGTCGCGAAAGCATGTCTTACTACTAAAGTCTTTTAAAACGGGATATTTACCATGATTACTCCGTGATCATGACGCATGCAACTGTGCCGAAATATTGGATAACTCAAAAATCAAATCATGGTAAATATCCCGTTTTAAATGACTTTAGTGTTAATAACCATGATAGTTTCAAAAGTTTTATTATGTCTTACTAGTATAGTATATACTTACTACTACGTATAGTGTTCTTTTTGAAAAAAAAAATACATCTTTATGTCCTTAAAAATGTGAAATTCGAATTTAACGCGGCTGAAATGAAACCGCAAGGAACAGCTAGTCTAAGATAAAGTTGAAGTTGATATAGTTAATTTTCTGGTAAATTACCGAAGTGTTGCTATAGCTAATTTTCTGGTAAAATTACCGGTGTTTCTATATGTGAAGTATTTTACAATCTATATATTCTTTAAGGAAAATAATTTGCAGATGCATTCAGTCATTAAAATAATTTAATATATAAGATATTTACCATATTTGATTTTTGAGTTTTCCAATATTTCGGCACAGTTCACACACAAAAATCAAATCATGGTAAATATCTCGTTTTAAATGACTAAAGTGTTAATAACCATGATAGTAGTAGTAGAAAACCTGTGCATTAACGAATCTTTGTTTTATCCAATGTTTCTATTGTATGCTTCATAAAGATGAAGTATGAGATAAAGATCTCACCTATTGTTATGATTACTTAGTAAATTTATTTAGGTTCTTTATTTAATTTACCTTTGTAAAAACCGAATTATTTTGTTATATCGTTGTTATTAGTGTTTTAATTTGTGATTTGCGTGTTAAATTGTTATTATTAGTGATTTTTGGGTTGTGTGCTGCACCCAGCACCCTGGCGCCGGCGCCGCTGAAAACCAGCGCTGCACTGGATTATGTCAATGTAGCATTTAATGCTGAGCCGGTAGCCTTTCTGTGTTCTCGTATTTTAATTCTCTTATTCGTTCCTAATTTGTTATCTTTATTATTATTAGTTCTTAAGTTGTATTATTTTATATGAAACACAAATAAATATTTTATATTTCTATTTCTATAGTTTTAAAAGTTTTACCTTCAATATAAATAAATAAATAATGCTGGACAATTCACACAGCATTATCTAGCCCCATGGTAAGCAGAGCTTGTGTTATGGGTACTAGATAACTGATATACATAATACAATACATTACATAGATAGATATTTTTATTATACATAGAAAACGACCAGAACACCCGGAACAAATATCTGTAGATCGTGCACACAATTGTTCCGAGGCGGGAATCGAACCCGCAACCTCCTGTGTCGCAGGCGGACCTTCGCCCACCGCGCCACATCGGTCGCCTCAATCATGCGTAAAAGGATAAAGGAAGAATGCAAAGGTTAATAAAACATATAAATATATTTTAGATAAAACATACCCATACAATACACTTGAAAAACACTACCCTTTCCACTCTGCTGATAACAATAAACACTGCAATTGTTATATTGATATAACAGCTATATAATAGATAATAGAATCCCCGAGTCTGGTAATTGATGAGGTTTTAGTTTATTGTCGTTGACTTATATTATTGACATTTTGACAGGTAACTGGTTACAGATAAAAACGTAGTAGATGAGATGTCGATGTAAGAAGTAAGAAATATAAGATTAAATATGATTGGATCGTTTTCTATACTAATGTTATAAAGAGGAAAGGTTTGATTTTTTGTTTGTTTGTAATGAATAGGCTTCGAAAGTACTGGACCGATTTGAAAATTATTTCACCGTTGGGAAGCTACACTATCCCCGGTGAACATAGGCTATATTATATTTTCTAAAAAGTTAGGGATCCGTTCAAAACCGTGCGAAGCCGGGAAGGTCCGCTAGTTCTTAATAATATATAGGAATGTGGAGACTTCCTTGTGCTATAAATAAAATAGGAGTTTAACAATTGATCCATCCGTCAATCAAGATGGTACTTTAGATTCATGAGATGAAAGCAAATTGGTAGGATGTTTTTAAGGGCTATTATATCTGAATCGGCTATATATCACGAAGAACCGACAACCGCGCTGGGGTAAACGGTTCTTGAGTGGAGACCGCGATTTGGCAAATGTAGGGACGCCCTCCGACCAGGTGGGATGACGACCTGCGAAGGGCTGCAGGCAGATGCTGGATGCGGCAAACTGAAGACAGGGCGCTATGGCGCTCATTAGGGGAGGCCTAATGTCCATTACAAAATATCAGATTATCTAGAAGATATAAAAAACTTGGAACGAGTTTTGCTTCAACTCAAAATCTACCAACTTGAAGATAAGCATATCAAATGTACTAGACACATAAGTTATGAACATACTAGTGGTTTCTTTTTCACTTCTTCCACTAGTGGACAAAACATTGCAGTGAACATTAAAATAATGTTATTTGATAATAATGAATAGTATAAAATATGATAAATTATACATGTCCTATGTCCAGCAGTGGACTGATATAGGATATGACCTGTCTAAGTGCTTATTTGTACCTAAACCTAAATAAATAAATAAACTTTTCATTTTCATTACCAGCCGTGGACTAATATAGATATTACTGAGACTAATATATTACTCAGACTAATATTGATATTGTTTTACGGGACAGAACGTAAGGGTTATGTATTTGTTGTTTTATGAAATGAATTTATTTGTTAAAAGACTTACACAGACATAATAATTTTACGGGACAGAACGTAAGGGACCATTTTTACCATTTACCAGACGGGAGGTTATGTATTTGTTGTTTTACGGGACAGAACGTAAGGGACCGTTTTTACCATTTACCAGACGGGAGGTTATGTATTTGTTGTTTTTATGGGACAAAACGTTAGGGACCGTATCTAAATCATCGTTTTGGCTATCTACAGTGGAGTATTATTGTCAATAATATTTACAATAATACTTATCACGATTCCACTGTTTACTAAATAAAATGTCATAATTCGAACCCATTAAAGAGAATTCATCATCATCAGTAAACAGCATCATATCTAGGTACTTAATTTGAAGCTTTGAAGATAAAAAAGGTACGCACGAACGTTTAAATATGAATAACCTATATTTTATACAGTTTGATTTCGACGAGAAATGTAGTTTCTAAATATCCTGCATCTTCGTTTTAAAATTCCGGTGATAATTTATCTTAGACTCAAACTGGTTTGCATGCGTCATCGAAGCAGACGTAAGGTCAAAATTACTCGGATGTATAAAAATAAGATTTTATTTCAAAGAATGTATGTAATGAAATCTTTAATTGTTTTTTTATTCGAGAATAATACAAGACCTTGGTTTTGTTGGAAAATATTATGCAACACATAATTTTGTCTCTGCAATATTGCTTCAGTTCACACTTTTAAAATTTCTTAATAGCTGTAGCGACAAATATTTTCTTGTCCAAAAAGTTTAAAACCACTTTTAAATTTTATTCATACTGTTTCTCCTAAACCTCGAATATAAGTACTAATATCTCAAGCCTTTTCCAATTTATTTCTCCTTTAGAAATTACTCGAACTTAAGATAAGTACCTAATAAATTTAGAAACAATAAAAACACTATCGCAAACATTTCTATGTTTCTAACTTCTTACTGACTTACGAACTCAAAATGTAAAAACAACTAAATTTATTGAATAAAATCGTTAACTCCAACAAACGAAACGGTTCAAAATGTATTAAAAACTTACACAATTGTCATACGTTAACAGATATATATTATTTAGACACAAACCAGTCTCATACACACAAAAATATACAAAGACTTGTAATTATACAGTATAGCGATGAATAATATAAAACCAAATAGCAATAAAATTCAGTAAAATGTCTGTGTGCGCTGCAATCCGTCAAAAAGACCTACGAGTATCTCTGCGTAATATTTCATATCTAGTTAAATCACCTCTCAACCCGTGTGAACTGACGAATCAATTGGATAATGTTCGTCGATCATTGAAAGGATGTCAAGGAGCGAAGGTAGGCCCTAGATCGGGGAACAATGATTTTATTTCTGGGATAATGCCCGCTCGTTATCTACTTGTCACTGGTGTGCCGTCTGCAGTGTGAGTTACAAGCGGACAGATCTTTTAATATATTTTACATGACTGATTATTAAATGCTTTGACAGTATAGGCGAATCGATTGGATGATGGTCGTCGATCATTGAAAGGATGTCAAGGAGCGAAGGTAGGCCCTAGATCGAGGAACAATGATATTATTTCTGGGATAATGCCCGCTCGTTATCTACTTGTCACTGGTGTGCCGTCTGCAGTGTGAGTTACAAGCGGACAGATCTTTTAATATATTTTACATGACTGATTATTAAATGCTTTGATAGTATAGGCGAATCGATTGGATGATGATCGTCGATCATTGAAAGGATGTCAAGGAGCGAAGGTAGGCCCTAGATCGGGGAACAATGATTTTATTTCTGGGATAATGCCCGCTCGTTATCTACTTGTCACTGGTGTGCCGTCTGCAGTGTGAGTTACAAGCGGACAGATCTTTTCATATATTTTACATGACTGATTATTAAATGCTTTGACAGTATAGGCGAAACGATTGGATGATGGTCGTCGATCATTGAAAGGATGTCAAGGAGCGAAGGTAGGCCCTAGATCGAGGAACAATGATATTATTTCTGGGATAATGCCCGCTCGTTATCTACTTGTCACTGGTGTGCCGTCTGCAGTGTGAGTTACAAGCGGACAGATCTTTTAATATATTTTACATGACTGATTATTAAATGCTTTGATAGTATAGGCGAATCGATTGGATGATGATCGTCGATCATTGAAAGGATGTCAAGGAGCGAAGGTAGGCCCTAGATCGGGGAACAATGATTTTATTTCTGGGATAATGCCCGCTCGTTATCTACTTGTCACTGGTGTGCCGTCTGCAGTGTGAGTTACAAGCGGACAGATCTTTTAATATATTTTACATGACTGATTATTAAATGCTTTGAAAGTATAGACGAATCGATTGGATGATGATCGTCGATCATTGAAAGGATGTCAAGGAGCGAAGGTAGGCCCTAGATCGGGGAACAATGATTTTATTTCTGGGATAATGCCCGCTCGTTATCTACTTGTCACTGGTGTGCCGTCTGCAGTGTGAGTTACAAGCTGACAGATCTTTTAATATATTTTACATGACTGATTATTAAATGCTTTGACAAGATAGGCGAATCAATTGGAAAATGTTCGTCAATCATTGAAAGCATGCCAAGGAGCGAAGGTAGGCCCTAGATCGAGGAACAATTATTTTATTTCTGGGATAATGCCCGCTCGTTATCTACTTGTCACCGGTGCGTCGTCTGCAGTGTGAGTTACAAGCGGACAGATCTTTTAATATTTTTTACATGACTGATTATTAAAATATTACAAATATATTTACATTATTAAGGATCAAGTTACGTCTAAACATTGTATATTTTAAGCCTTATTAAATGTCCTCAATATGTCTTTGACTCTCAACAGCTCATTCATAAAATGTATCCTGCATTATCTGGTCCAACTATAATATGATGATAATAGGCAAAAATAAGGCATTTATAGGCAAACTTTTAGATATCATATTTTTTAAAGAATATATCGCTTGCGCTCCCAACCTGTTCCATACCATGCTGGCTTATCTGACCAGTCACGCGTTTGGAGTACAGTCTGCGGGTCGAAGGTCATGAGGTACCTACAGCATCCCTTGGACCATAGGGCATTGACCACTTATACCAGACAAATATATCGTTGTGTAGGATAATACCAAAGTCATGATGAATGGACACTTTGATCCAAGGCCGGTGGTCGTACATCACCTTCTCGAAACTGTTTCCGAATACACTTACCCTGGGGCAGATTCTGCAGTTAGGTAAAAAGAATTTCGAGAAGGAGGCCAAAAAGGATCCAGCTAGGCTGGGCAGCATTTCGGAAACTACGTCAATTCTTCTCGCCATCCGATTCATACCGCAATGCTTGAAAACGAAAGTTTTCAACCAGTGCGTACTACCTGTTATGACCTACGGAGATGAGACGTGGACACTCACGATAGGGCTGGTCCATCAGTTCAATTCAAAGTCGGTCAGCGAGCTATGGAAAGATCTATGCTCGGAGTTTCTTTGAAGGATAGGATTCGTAACGAATACATCCGACAGAATACCAAAGTTATCGACATAGCTCTAAGAATTAGCAAGCTGAAGTGGCAGTGGGCCGGCCATATCTCACGAAGAACCGACAACCGCTGGGGCAAACGTGTTCTTGAGTGGAGACCACGACTCGGGAAACGTAGGGTAGCGAGGACGCCCTCTTGCCAGGTGGGATGACGACCTGCGAAAGACTGCAAGCAGATGTTGGATGCGGCAAGCTGAAGACAGGGCGCTATGGCGCTCATTGGGGGAGGCCTATGTCCAGCAGTGGACTAGTATAATCTGATGATGATGATGGCAGGTCGATAGGTGTAAAATGTCCAGCCAATTACCAATTTTTAAAAAAGATTATTAAAAATCATTTACTAATGAGGGTATTTTTGAACATGGTAAGTACCTCTCTTATTATTATCATTTATTTTTCATACAAAATTGCAGGAAAAAAAACACTATATTTCGATAGTACCAAGCCGGTTACTAGAGCAATTCGGTGACTTTTTGAAGCTAACGATGTGTATATCTATATACTCTAGCCTATTTTACGCATCTAGCAGCAGAAGTGATAACGATAACCGATTGCAATATTGAACTCGCTGAGATAAAGCGAAACTTGACCTAAATAATGATTTTAATGCGAAAACAAACTATAAATAAATATGGGCTACAACTACAGCACAAACATTTTACTGTATTTGTGCCTAGCTTTTAGGTTTTGAATGTTGAAGGTCTTATTGACATATTAACATATTAATAATAGAGTAACAATTTTAATAACCTATGTAAGCAATATGATTTCATATTAATAATAGAGTAACAATTTTAATAACCTATGTAAGCAATATGATTTCATATTAATAATAGAGTAACAATTTTAATAACCTATGTAAGCAATATGATTTTGATTTATTCTGCACAAGTGTTAGCACGGCCAGGCGGCGGCTTAGCAGTGAATTTTTTGGCGCCAATAATGATAATGTTGGTGATAGGTTTTTGGAGTAAACATTATTGTTAATTTTGTAACCTAAAAATAATTATCTAATTTAACTTTATAGATGCTATATGTACTAATTCACTTTATTTTCACAGTCATCATCATCATCATCATCATCAGCCTATAGCAGTTCACTGCTGGACATAGGCCTCCCCCAAAAAGCGCCATAGCGCCATAGCGCATTTTCACAGTCGCTTCTTATTATATTATTATGTTATTTATCCGTGAAAACCTTCAATAAGCTTTCTAGTATGTATGAACTTTTTATTGTTATATATAAGCTTCTGGTTTTCCTTTAAATAAATATAAATATAAAATATAAATAAATATTGAAATTGAATGTGTTTCTTGGGTGTTTTGTAATGTTACTCAAATATTTTATATTATTATGATTTCCTTCATTATTTTATATCTAAAAGTCTGGTTCATGAGCTTACTCTAATCATTGGTTAGTACTTACATACTACCTACATATTATATAATATGTAGTTATTATCTGTCATTGATAACATAGGCTATTGTATATAAAACAACTGAATGATGATATTATCTAGGTTCGATAATTTTAAGTTGTTATCAAATGCCTAGTGGAATAAAAAATGCAAGTTTTATTCTAAGAGAAAAAACACAACAATAAACTTAAATAATTAAATATAATAATGGTTAAACGACCATGGTTCCAGTAAAACCCTATGTTCCTCTCTACGTAATCCATTATAGAATAGTTTACTCAGTTCATCCCTAGATGGCGCTGGTTGTTTAGTTAGCGAAACGAAAAAGTTTTTACTCTCGATCAATGGTGTTTTTTTAAGGAAAATAAAGTGTTACTATTTAAAGCTTTCGCCTGACGAATACCTTGACAATGAATCAAACGCGTGTACAGGATGACCAAGGATTTATTTATAATTTTTTTTTTTTTTTATAAATAATGCTGGACCATTCACACAGCATTATCTAGCCCCATGGTAAGCAGAGCTTGTGTTACGGGTACTAGATAAATGATATACATAATACTATACAGCGTGTATCAAGACCACTACCGAAAACAAAGGGGAGTGGTGCAGCACCCCAAAACAAAACCAATAAAAAAAACCGTTTTCCGAAAAAATAATTCTAGCTGGAGATATGAATTTTTAAACATTTTTATTTGTTTTGCTAGCCAGCAATGTACGTACACGTAAGTTTGCAAATGCCGTAAGTTAGTTATAGGTACCTATGTATGTAGGTTAGGTACTTACGTAATTCCGATGCAGACTAGGTCGAATCAGAAATGGCTCGAACTGAGCTCCTCCTCGTTCTTGGCACAGCTGATTGTGGACCGAGGAACACGACCTGTTCTTGCACCAGAACACCTACCCCTCTGCCACCCCCGCGCCTTAGGGGTGTAAAACGTTCATTATTCTGAACTCTTTGATAAGCAGCCGTAAAGAATCTAGCATCAGACGGATGCGTCTGGTTGGGATACCTATCCCGGTAAATGCGCAAGGCTCGTGACGCATTTCCTCTAGCTTCACCGTAGCACACAACCATTTGTCCATACTCCCTCGCACTAAACATAATAAACTCGTAGTAAACAAAACACTAGACACACACACACACACTAAAACACAACAAAACTAACTGAAAACTTACTAAACTAAGCTGCCTAGTTAGAAAAACTCAAAAAACAGAAGAAAACACGAACGTATTGCAATTTTTATGCACCGCGCAAGTGTTTAGTGCGGATAATGAACGCGTACTGAAGAAAATGAAAACAAATTAATCAAAATATTAGTGAAATTAGGTAAATAATGTCCTTTGAAAAAAGCCGCCAACGCCGACAAGCATTGCTCTGTCTCTGTCATACTCTTATGATTATGAGTCTTATTGCACAGACATAAGATTCAGTTTCTTTTTACGCTACATTTTCGCAATATGTCGGCAAAGGTCAAAGGCGTTCGTTACACGTGCGCCCGCGGCCTCTTTGTTGGAAGGTTTGGTGAGCTCGCGCGGCGCTTCTCAAAGGAAAGCCAATATACCTATTCTGTAGGCAGGACTATGACCTCTGAAAATAAACGCGGGTCAGCTGTTCTTTTAACAAAAGTAGGTACTTACTTTACTTACTTACTTTAGACAGATTAAAATGTATTTTAAGTTTTGATGTTTCTAATGAATTCTTGGTATGCTTTCAAGAGCATGGCCGCTTATTAAATCGTTGGTACCACCTGCAAATTATTTATTGAAAAGATAAGTTCGTAGGCGCGGGAGTTTCACGTGTCGGTACCGGCCGGCGGCGGCGGCAGGGCACTGACCTGAGTCAGCTGTGCGAAGCGAGGCGGACTGTTAGCGTTTTAGAATACATTGCTGTTTTTTTTATTTTATTATTTTTTTGCTTATTTAAACTACATAATTAGGTAGATATGTTATTATAGTGTTGTGCTATGGGCATGTACCTAGAAAAAAAATGAAAAGAACGTTGATGGGTCAACATATTTTTCGCGTTTTTTTTTCGCTAAATATTTTCAAAATCATGGTCTGATTGCACCCCCTCAGTTTTCGGTAGTAGTCTTGACACACCCTGTATATTACATAGATAGATATTTTTTATTATACATAGAAAACGACCAGAACACCCGGAACAAATATCTGCAGATCGTGCACACAATTGTTCCGAGGCGGGAATCGAACCCGCAACCTCCTGCGTCACAGGCGGACCTTCGCCCACCGCGCCACATCGGTCGTCAGTCGATTGCAATCTTTCAATCGTTTACCAGAAGGGTTTTTATTAGGGACAAAATGTGTTTGAACGACCTGCATATTTTTTAATATTAGTATAGATTTCCTGAACGTATATTTGTTTACCTGGCAATATCAGTTTTCTTCACGAGTGTGCATGCGCAAAACTTCGCAGAGCCTATGCTCAGGCCTGCCAAGATAAATTGTCCGTACTTTAAGTAGGTATCCTACTACCTACCATCGCAACGCGATTTAGTTGACGCTATTGTCTTCGGGTTTTCCTAAGACCGTGGGAACGTGTTTCTTACAAATTGCTAGGTGTATCACTAACTACCTAACCTACTGGATCTGTTACCGGTGTTTTCTTTAGCGATTAGTTAGATGACTAGGTTTTCTTGTAATTATTTTAGTTTCCGACGGCCGCTGGTGTGTGTTGGTCAGTGCAGACCACGACTCGGTAAATGTAGTGTAGGACGCCCTCCGACCAGGTGGGATGACGACCTGCAAAGGACTGCAGGTAGATGCTGGATGCGGCAAGCTGAAGACAGGGCGCTATGGCGCTCATTGGGGGAAGCCTATCTCCAGCAGTGGACTAATATAGGCTGATGATGAAGTACTGCTGGTCGATTTAGATGTATTCGAGAGGGTATCTTACACAATTTAAGGTTATCGCAGATTAGGGCCGCACCGCTACCTCACAGCGCAAAAAAGTGCCATTCAAATATAGGCTTTAAGGTTCGCCTTTTAAAGCCTACATTTGAATGCACCTTTGGTTGTCAAACTAAGCCTAGATCTCAGTACTCACGGAATCTACGTGTTAAAAAACTCGAATTTCATAGAATTCATCATTTTTTCTTTGGTTCCTCAAACGTGAAAAAAAATCAATGTATGATAAAAATCATGACGACCGATGTGGCGCGGTGGGCGGTGGTCCGCCTGCGACGCAGGAGGTTGCGGGTTCGATTCCCGCCTAGAAACAGTTGTGTGTAGCAGGCAGATATTTATTGGTGTTCTGGTCGTTTTCTATGTATCATAAAAAATATCTATCTATTTAATGTATTGTATTATGTATATCAGGTATCTAGTACCCATAACACAAGCTCTGCTTACCATGGGGCTAGATAATGCTGTGTGAATTGTCCAGCATTGTCTAATCATGTCCGTATATCCAGCGACTTGTGGGCAAAGACCACCACAGAGTGGAGCCCACCCAACGCTAAGAGGCGACGTGGAAGGCCCAGGATGAGATGGCGCGACGAGCTCGAGGCACATCTTCCATCGTGGCCTGTTGCAGCGTTGCATCGCGAGGAGTGGAAGGAGAAAAGGGAGGCCTTTGCCCAGCAGTGGGACAATAATGGCTCAAAATAAATAATAATAAAATAAATCTAATTAGTAATTATAAAAAGGAGACGCGGGATGGCCGGCCGAAATTTAGGATATTTTTAAATTCAGTAAAAATATCTATATTTCTATAAACCGGGTGTACAGAGAATACCTACTACTTACGACGAAGGATTAGGTAACTGCCATTCAATCCTTAGCTTACCCAACAATGCAAAAAAAGACATCTATGAAGACTGAGTGTAGGTAATGAATCAACACCTGTATCTGACGTACAGGTGTTGAAACATTACCTACATTCAGAATGTATGAACATGATTTTCACATCTTAGTAGATGACTAGCGGACCGTCCCGGCTTCGCACGGTTTCAGTACGGATCCCTAACTTTTTGAAAATATAATATAGCCTATGTTCACCGGGGATAGTGTAGCTTCCCAACGGTGAAAGAATTTTTCAAATCGGTCCAGTAGTTTCGGAGCCTATTCATTACAAACAAACAAAAAAAAGTCAAACCTTTCCGCTTTATAATATTAGTCGATTAAACGACGTCTAAAAAGAAGGAGGTTCTATGTCAGCTTTAAGTATTATAGAACTTTTGGAACTACCATGGTTATTATTTGTTGACCGATGTGGCGCGGTGGGCGAAGGTCCGCCTGCGACGCAGAAGGTTGCGGGTTCGATTCCCGCCTCGGAACAATTGTGTGTACGATCTGCAGATATTTGTTGCGGGTGTTCTGGTCGTTTTCTATGTATAATAAAAAATATCTATCTATGTAATATATTGTATTATGTATATCAGTTATCTAGTACCCATAACAAGCTCTGCTTACCATGGGGTTAGATAATGATGTGTGAATTGTCCAGGATTATTTTTTATTTTATTAACAAAAGAGATAAAAAATTAGCACTATCTAGCCCCAAGCTAAGCAGAGCTTGTGTTATGGGTACTAGATAACAGATATACATAATACAATACATAGATAGATATTTTTACTGCCTATATATAGATAACGACCAGAACACCCGGAACAAATATCTGCAGATCGTACCAACATTTGTCCTGAGGCGGGAATCGAACTAGCATTATTTATTTATCTTTTCCGTGACCGAACACGATTTACGTAGGGGAATTACCACAATAACTTAAAAAAGGATAATTGAATATAAAATACAGGTATTACAGGTACATACATCATTGTATGACCTTTATGTACTACTAGCGGATTTTCCCGGCTTCGCACGGTTTTAGTACGGATCCCAATTTTTTTTGAAAATATAATATAGCCTATGTTCACCGCGGATAGTGTAGCTTCCCAACGGTGAAAGAATTTTTCAGTTCGGTCCAGTAGTTTCGTAGCCTATTCATTACAAACAAACAAAAAATCAAACATTTCCTCTTTATAATATTAGTATAGATTAATAGGTATATAATTATGTAGGTAAACCATAAAAACCCATTGAAAGTCACTTAGACCACTGAGACTATTGACTTCGGACAAATTTTCGGTTGAATACACATTGCATTGAATCGCATGCGCCTCGCCGCTTTGAAGCTTTGTCATGGCCATTTTTTGGGGTTATCGTAGCATTTAGTTACGGTCAAGGATGAATCAAAGCAATTATAATAAAAATAATAGAGATAAAAAGGAAGTTCCGCACAGCATCATCTAGGCCCAAATAAATAATGCTGGACAATTCACACAGCATTATCTAGCCCCATGGTACTCAGAGCTTGTGTTATGGGTACTAGATAACTGATATACATAATACAATATAATTACATAGATAGATATTTTTTATTATACATAGAAAACGACCAGAACACCCGGAGCAAATATCTGCAGATTGTACACACAATTGTTCCGAGGCGGGAATCGAACCCGCAACCTCCTGCGTCGCAGGCGGACCTTCGCCCACCGCGCCACATAAGTCGCCAAAGTAAGCAGAGCTTGGGTTATGGGAAGGGTACTAGATAACTGATAAGTATACTTAAACAATACGTATAGATATTAACACTAGTAAAAAGATCATTATTATGATCAATATAATTAGGTATATAATATTTATTAATTTGATTGTTTTGAAAAAAAAAGTCAATTATAGACCGATTTAGATTTTGTTTTACATTATTGTATAGAGAATATTCCTTAGGAATGTCCTAGGGATTTTTTCTACTATTATACACAATTATTGGTTTTTATCCCGCAATACTTAAAAACAGTGTAAAAATATGTTACACGATCAACTAGCTAATTCTAAAGAGATTAGTTTATATTTTTTAAATAAAAAAAATAATAAAATCATTTATTGGCAATTCTTAATCTAAACTAATATTAAATACAAAAAGAAATTTCTTATAATAGGCAAAGGGAGTATATTCAGCATTGTGCTGCATGCCAAGACATGCAGCGCTGGTAAAAAAAAAAAAACTACACGAAAAAAAAAACAATATCTATATAGGTCAAAACTGAAAAAAATCCAACCTTTATCACCGCACGAATGGATATTGATTGGCTAATGCTTGACTGAATTTAAAATTGCCCAAGTTTCTAGTTGCCGTGGTCGGATGCTAATTGAAGGCTGACGACAAAAAACACAGTATGACTCTTTTTAACTAGTGAAGATGTAAGTTTGTGTGATGTAGGTATCCGTAACACAAGCTCTGCTTAGCTTGGGGCTAGATGATGCGCTGTGAATGAGCATTATTAAGAAAAACTCGTTGATTAATAATAACGCTGGACAAATCACTATTTCATCTAGCCCCAAGTTAAGCAGAGCTTGTGTTATGAGTACAAGATGACTGACATACAAAACATTTTTGAATATACATTGAAACAACACAGAACACCCGGAACAAACTCCTGCAGATCGCAGTCAAACATTTGTTCCGAAGCGGGAATCGAACCCGCACCTAATTCCTGCCTCTGTATTCCGTAACTGCGACATTTTTCATAAATATTCAGCGATTAGAAGATATAAATCTAAAATAATATTAGTTATGAAAACTGAAGAAAGACAGTTAAATTAAACGTTAAATACCAATTATAAATAAAATAAAATAAAAAAGCCTTTTATTCCTTAACCTTAAATAACATTGATCAATCATGCTTATGAAAAAATTGTTAAACCTAATGTAAGTATGTCAAATATTATAGAAAATGTCAGTATGTAGATTTCATGATTAATGTATATTTAGTAATGTATTTGTATTATTTATTTCGATTGAATTTAATGCATATATTCAATAAGTAGTTAGGACCCCTCTCGGGTAAAGGCCTCCTCCAGTTCTGTCCAGTGTTTGCGGTCTTCTGCGACGCTTGTCCAATTTTGTGTTTTTACATATTTTTTTATTTCGTCTGACCATCTTGCTAGGGGTCTACCAATTCTTCTTTTGCCCTTAGGACCTTTCCATGAGGTGACTAAAGTGGCCCACCTTTCTTTTGGCATTCTAGCTACGTGTCCGGCCCATCCCCACTTCATTTTAAGAGCGTGTTGTAGCGCGTCTATAAATTTAGTTTTTGATCTGGTTTCTTTATGTTGTACTTTGTCTTTTAGTCTTATTTTCAGTATATTCCGTTCTATTGCTCTTTGACATTTTGCTACTTTGTCCTTTGCCTTTCTTAAAATAAATACCAATTACTAATTATAAAACATTAATTCTATAACTCATAATATTTATTTGGTTTTCGTGTCTGAGCTGTCGTGACTGGATAGCTTGATGTCTCAGTTATACAGGGTGATTACTGCAAAGAAAGAAGGTCTAACGTAAATACTGCATAGAGGTAGATGCGAATATCTCACTGGCATAACAAACGTCAAATAAAAACAACTAAAAAACAACAATTAAAAGTATTTATATATAATACACATACACACACAAATAAATAAATAAATAATGCTGGACAATTCACACAGCATTATCTAGCCCCATGGTAAGCAGAGCTTGTGTTATGGGTACTAGATGACTGATATACATAATACAATCTAGTACCCATAACACAAGCTTTGCTTACCACGAGGCTGGTAATGCAGTGTGAATTGTCCAGCATTATTTATTTATTTATCCATTCGTCCGAAAATATGTTGCAGTCTGGATAAGCTTTGTTTAACTAAAGCCGACACGTTATTCAATTCAGCAATAAAACATCACCCTATACCACAATATTTTGCTCCAACGATACGTCAAATTTTGACATTACAAAGCAAAGTGCCATGTCAGCACGCGTTCCTAATTTAAATCCTTGGTCCCTGATTGGTGGATCCTTCTTGTTGGAGGGGGTAAGCTCCGCCCACTTCAACATCGAAATAACTTTGAAAACCGTCGGTTTCTGAGTTAAATCGATGTTACCAAAGTTACGGGCGTTACCGATGCTAAAAGTGAAACTTTGGAATGGTTATTAGCATGCTATATTGTACATCAAATTTATCTAAACATAAAATTCTGACCTGACCCCGAAGATCTAGCATACTAGATTGCTTAGGACTTTTATCATGGTAGTTGATAGACTTGACTTCGAATTTTACATAATAAATTACTCGTCAAAACTCTATTGAGGAAAAACAGGACGTTTATCATAGTTTAGGACGTTTAGACAGAAAGTAACTATTTTAAATGGTGAATAACATGACAACAAAAAGAGATAGGCCCATAATTTTTGGGGGATTTGTAGACTAAATTGTGGAGTTTAATATAACATGCAAAAAAGTACACAACAATAACTCAGTTTTAAAGTTACAGATAATAAATAAAATAAAAATAGTATTTTTTTTGCAAATTTCTAAAAAAATATTATTTTTACTAGGCTTATGTACCAAATTTGTATTTTTTTCTTTTTTTCTTAGCTAGGTAAACTATCTAGCTTTCAAATGACGCTACTTTGAATAAAATACACCGTTTACTCAAAAAGTAACGAAGAAAAAACCAGATGAAGTAGTTTTCTTTAAAAAAATAATTAAATCGGCTTTATTTTTGAGATAGGTAACATATAATTTTTTATTTTTTGTTTTTTATCGATAAATATATGTCGTGTATCCGCACATCTCGTTTGATTAAGGTTCGACAATACACATTGTATAGTGGTATAATGACTGGGCATGTGGGTTGGGATAAGATTAAATTCAATATTAAAAATAAAATAGACAATAAACCTGAATAGTGTAAACTGTTAAATGGATGTTCACGCGGTAGTTCCCATGATTCGCTGATAAGCGTGAATCCGTCAAGCTGTATCCGTCCAATATTAATTACTAGCGGAAGCTAGCGAAGCCGGGATCGCACGGAACTTTTTGAAAATATAATATAGCCTATGTTCACAGTGGATAGTGTAGCTTCCCAACGGTGAAATAATTTTTCAAATCGGTCCAGTAGTTTCGGAGCCTATTAATTACAAACAAACAAACAGAAAATCAAACCTTTCCTTTTTATAATATTAGTATAGACTAGCTGCGCCCTGCGGCTTGTCCCGCATCGAAATCTTTGTTTCAAAAGGTTTATAAACCTTCCTCTTGAATCACTATATCTATTTAAAAAATCGCATTAATAAAACCCATGCGTAGTTAAAGATCTAAGCATACACAGGGACAGACAGACAGCAGGAAGCGACTTTGTTTTATACTAGGTAGTGATAGCGATTACAAACAAACTAGCATCTGCCAGGGGCTTTGCATGCGTTTTCCTGATATATCTGTTGTGTAGCTGTTGAAACTCATTATATTTTAACAGGACAAATTCAAACCATTTTTATTTTATTTTGTACCCTATAATAAGACAATTTTGAGATCATTATTTTTCAAATAAATAACATTTTATAATATTAGAACTTATAATTTAGCCCAAGATGAGATGGCGTGACGAGCTCGAGGCACATCTTTCATCATGGCCTGTTGCAGCGTTGGATCGCGAGGAGTGGAAGGAGAAAAGGGAGGCCTTTGCCCAGCAGTGGGACAATAATGGCTCAAAATAAACAAATAAAATAAAAATTTGAACTTACATTAATATTGATGACTAGAGTGTCCCAATGTCTCAAGTAGAAGTGTGTTTTTTTTAAATACTACACTAAAGGGTTCAAATCGGTAAAGTTTTGTCAAACTGTCACCTCCCTCAATCAAAAGCCAAACGAATCACAAAACGAATTGCAAACAGTAATCGCCTTGCGTGCGCTACCCCCAACGAATTAGCTGCATTATTTACAAAAATCCTATTATTTAAACAAATTATACTAAACGTTGTACAGAGGCCCCTCGCTAGCGAAGCTAATTGCAGCCGTGGGAGTTTTAGACCACGTAAAGGTGGATTTTAATTTTTGATACCCTGTATAAAATATTTTATAAAATGTTAACTTCGTTTTCATATACAGTTCAGTACATTCAAGAAAGTTAATTTAACAATTTTTATCAAAAATACCTACACAGGTACATTCCATTCACAAGCTTTAACACATAGACTGCGATCTTTTTTTTAACCTAAAAAATTCGTGCTGCCGCTCTACACAGCGGTTGTGTTGCGCCGCACATGCGTTTCGTTCGAAAAATATTACGGCTGTGCTGAGTCACAAAGATCTGTATTTCCTCAGCCGCTGCGCTAGTGTGGATTTACGCATATTAGTCACTTGTAGAAAACACATACCGACAAATTTCAGCAGTCAAAGTGTTAAACAAGAAGTAATAAAACTATTGAAACTATCATGGTTAATGGTCAAGTAAAAAGAAAGTAATAACTGCAATAACTAACGACTTATTGTAGCGATGCAATCTAAACAGTAAGTTATTTATTTTATATTGTAATAACGATCAATAATAAAAATAATAAAACTTGTGTAAAATACGAAAACACATACCGTGTGATTTCAGCAGTCAAAGTGTTAAATAATTTCATGTCATTCCTTTTCTGTTTCGTAAAAAAGTGGTTTTCGATGAATTGCTATCTGCCCATAAATTCATTGATATTTTAGAATATATTCTAACTAGTTTCTACCCGTGGCTTCGCACGCGTTGTTTCTATGGAAACGTTTGAAGGTTATTTATATCCAATGGCAACTGATTTATGTGATAAAATCAAGCCTAAGAATACCAAAAAATTAAGGTCTTTGGCTGAAAAACAGCGCTGAATAAAATAATGTTCAGCACACGCTGAGCCAACCAAAGAGATTTTACATATAGAGACGTCATACTCATTGTAAAGAAATAAAAACATTGCGATATTTTACTATAGCTACATACCTAGCGTCGACGTTCGAACATACAACGCCGCATGGCATTATCCCTGTCACTCATAAACTTAACGCATTGCTTGTTTCGTTCGTGTTGGTGGCAAAGCGGCAACGCCGCGCGGCAATGATTGTTGAGTAAAATAAAATTCACCATTTTACATTTTAACATATTAAACAGTACTTACGTATGAAAAGATACACCCTTTCTGGTTTTTATAGTCCTTGTGTAGTTATTGCACTTTCGGAACACACAACTTGGCATTTTCGAGGTTTATTTAAGTATATTCCGTAAGTAACCTCGTGTTCAACGAACGTGCGCGTCGCGGCCAGGAGCAGGACGGACTGAGTTCAATTAGGATACGTACCTGATTTTCGTTTTGTAAGGCAGACCTCGATACAACGTATCTACGTATATATAACATCATTGGATCCAACCCCTATTTCGGCGCAGGGTCATGGAGGTAGTCTTATTTTAGTCTTAATATCACCTATTTGTGTCGTCTACCCCCATGATAAACTACTTTGTTTGTTTATTCTATGCCTGTATTTTGTACCTGTGTCTAAATAAATGTTTTTTCTATTCTATGTTTTATTCCGGGCCTGGACCTGTATGCAACATTTCAATCCGATCCGTCCATTCGTTTTTGCGTGAAATAGCGCGTTTATAATACGAGTATTCGTAGGATAATGGACACTTTAGGATTTCAAAGAGATGACAAATAGGTAGAACAAAGATATTTTGTTCTACGTATAATTCTACAGGCCCCACAAATATACGATAACATACGAGTACAATACACGTTGCAAAACGACAGCGGGAAGCGACTTTGTTTTATACTATGTAGTGATTTTATACATAATAATTCACTATTATATATTAAGAATATAACATAATTATTATGTTTCAAATACATCAAAATTGTATATTACCTGTTTTGACGAGTCGTATCCTTAGCATAATTAAGGTATATATATATATTATATTGTACACTTTTATGTAAGAATTATGACAATAAAGAAATCTGAATCTAATATAAAATAGTCAAATAATAATAGAAAGAGATAGTTTGACCGAAACCGCTGTACCGCGCCTAAGGTATGCGAGCGGCGAGACGGGGGGGAAATATCGGCCGCTCCGATCCATCAGTCTGCCGTCAACGCGTACTCTTGCTCTTTTTTCCTCGCCCCCCACCTCGCCGCAGTTTCCTAAGGAGCGGTACTGCGGTTTCGGTCAAACTATAACAGAAATGAAAGTAGTCAACGTTCTAGCTTATCTTGTCAATAACGCTGCCGCATGCGGAATAATATTATACGCATGATGGTTATGGGTTATACTCCTTGCGAGGGTTATCCGAGGTTACATACCACTAGACGGTAACTAAGGGATGTTGATTCGATAGGAACCTTGGAGGTTGGTGGCGTAAACAAAGAGTATACAGGGCGTCCCACAGCCATGCAACATGGAGGGAAAGTATCTTAAATATTGTAGATAAAACATTTTACTGAAAGAAAACTTCATTTTGATTGAAACAATTTAACACTTCGGGTGCTGAAATCACTGCATTCAAAGATTTTTGAATAATCGCTTGTACTTAGTTGTAGGTTTGCAAATATTGCATCCAGGCCTTTTTGCTCATTAGGATTTTTAGGGTTTGATATCGATAGATATAGAAATAATAAATTTTGCCGGACAATTCACTCAGCATCCAGCCTAAAGCTGAGCAAAGCTTGTATTAGGGTACTTGATAACTGATATACCTATTACAATACATTACATAGATATTTATTTTTTAGTATACATAGTAAAACGACTAGAACAAATATGCAGATAGTACAAAAACTTGTCCTCGAAACCCGCAACCTCGTGCATCGCAGGCAGACTTCGCCCACCGCAGTACAGAGGTCGTCAATCGTATATCCGTGTTTTATTTATGTTAATACTAGCTGCGCCCCGCGGCTTCGCCCCCGTGGAAATCTATGTGTCAAATGGTTTAAATGATAAAAATTATCCTCTCCACCAATTTTCAGCTAAATCGGTCCAGCCGTTCTCGAGTTATAAGTGTTGTAACAAACACGACTTTCTTTTATATATATAGATATACAAATAGGTACATATATCGATAGGCAGCTGTGCGTCACAGTCTATTGGCCCCACCTGATATCCTATTTGGCCTTTTGTCCCTAATATTGGCCCCATGAATCCCATAACACGGTTCATTGCGTCAAACGGTAAAGTCCACAAGGTGGTCTATGTCATCATCATCATCAGCCCATAGTAGTCTACTGCTGGACATCTTCTTTGTCTTCATTGCTGAAGGTCGTGCCCGTCCTGGAAAGTTTTCACGGTGACTCTGATGAACCGCTTCCACACCACTCTGTCTTTCGGCCTGTCTCAGGGCTGCAGGCAGAGTGAGTCCCGTTATTGCTCTAATTTGAGCAGCCAAGCCAGCCAGCCTTTCAGACCAGCGGGTTGGTAACCGTCTTCTTGGTCTTTTCCCCTCTATCTTGCCCATTGCCACTAGTTTTTTGAGGTTATCTGCTGACTGCTGGACATAGGCCTCCCCTAATAAGCGCCATAGCGCCCTGTCTTCAGCTTGACGCAACCAGAATCTGCCTGCAGTCCTTCGCAAGTCGTCATCCCACCTGGCCGGAGGGCGTCCTACACTAGGTTTGCCGAGTCGCGGTCTCCACTCAAGAACACGTTTACCCCAACAGTTGTCGGTTGTTCACTGCCTTTCTGAGCTTGCTGCTTTGGTCTATCTGTATCATGCACTGTGTATTGCGTTACTTGCGCGTTGAAATCTTTTGTATGAATAATTTGATTGTTTTTTTACATACCCCCTAGGACAAAAAAGTCATTTATTACGGATTTTATTGTCGTGTTTTCCGTAGTATATAGGTACATGACTTTATGTGTTAATAACCAGAGATATTTTTTCAATTATAGGTATGTATTCGAAAAAATGTAGGTTATTCTATTGATTTGTATACAGAACCCAGTCTGTACCGTATTTGAAGAACGTGCAGTTTCTTAATTAATTAAGGATTTTCCCTTTTACTTGGCAGAAGACTCATTTTCTCTTTGACCATTTCTATTTGTGTGATTGAGGACAAATTAGAACACGCGGCAGCGTGTTCAAGCCAAGTTCAAGCAAAGGAACGCGCCGAGTGTATCATTACACGAACCACTTGGTGCCACTTTTGGCCCTTCTATAACTCAAAACATCTTTAACGTAAACACATAAAACTACGTGTGTTTAATTATATCCATATGGACATGTAGAAGCCCAAATTTCATGAAGCTAGCTCAAACGGTTATAAAGATATGAAGGTCAAAAAGTCGTAAAAATTCACACTGACTGACTGACATATATATAGTACCTAAATCTAACCTACTTCCAGATGACCTAGAAGGATGAAATTTGGAATCCAGCTCGGTAATTGTGAGTAAACGTAGGAAAAAATAAAAAAATAAAATAAAGTAAAAAAATAAGTAATGTTAGCGACGACGACCATATGTCAATGGAATAAGGTTTAAATTAAAATAGATCCGCATTGCATAGAATAAGCAATAGTACTCAATGAGATTTTACATATAGAGACGTCATACTCATTGTAAAGAAATAAAAACATTGCAATATTTTACTATAGCTACATACCTAGCGTCGACTTTCGAACATACAACGCCGCATGGCATTATCTCTGTCACTCCTAAACGTAACGCATTGCTTGTTTCGTTCGTGTTGGTGGCGAAGCGGCAACAGCGCGGCAGTGATTTTAGTTCGAACAAACGAGACGCCGCACGGTATATGTCCTTATCTCTGTCACTCATAAACGCAACGCACGCATTACTTGTCTCGTTCGTGTAGGTAGCAAAGCGGCAACCGCGCGGCATTGATTTTTGAGTAAAATTACATTTATTTTATGATTTTCCATTTTAAACAGTACAAAACAAATAGAAGACATAAAAAGACACATCCTTCTTGCTTTTCACAACCGTCCCATAGTAATATTGCACTTTCTAAACGCACAACATGGCATTTTAATATTTTTCATACTCCAAAATCCCGCTTCAACGTACGTCCGCGTCGCGGCCAGGAGCACGACGGACTGAACTCAATTCAGACACGTACCTGATTTTCATCTTGTTAGGCAGACCTCGGTACAACGTATCTACGTATATATAACATCATTGATAGTACTACGTCTCCGATTGCGCCATAGAATACAGTGTAGTTTTTAGGGACCGGCCCGTATAATACCTACCTACCTAGCTATGTACCTATGTCGAAGCATTGCATAGAATAAGCAATAGTAGGTAAAACGTCTCCGATTGCGCCATAGAATACAGTGTAGTTGTTAGGGTGCAGTGCAGTGACTTTGTAATAAGTGCGTAGTTGTATGTATTCGGTACTATAAACCGACACTAAGTGTTCTGAGGTGTTTTACTTGATTAAGATAAGATGAACATTAAATCTCAATACCTGCCTAGTTTTCTTTACAAAAAGTAATGATATCCCACCAAAACATAAATGTAAAAAAGGAGAGCCAAGTTCAATACAAAAATTATGATTGGCTGTGCGCTTCCCCGCAAAAAGAATGGAGATATAAATGAGTGCCAAGTCAAATCTATGTAGGTTAGATTTGACTTGGCCAGTTTTTATGAGAATTAAAACGTTGAATAACTTTATAAAATGACTGATGTAATGAAAACTGGCAAAGTAAAATATATATATATATAATAACGTTTTTGCGGGGAAGCGCACAGCCAATCATAATTTTTGTATTGAACTTGGCTCTCCTTTTTTACATTTATGTTTTGGTGGGATTACCTATACCTGCCTACACTTACGCCTGCTATATTTAAAAAAAAGAAAAACCAATTTTTTATTCCTTTTATTTTTCGTGTTTTGAAATATTGCGGGATAAATAAAAATGCTTTGGAAATAAAATTTACCTGTATGAAACTTCGGATTATTTCTGTACAAATCTAAAATAATCGTCAAAATTGGACCCCATTTGACGCAGAAATCAACGATCATACGTAAAAGAAACCTATAGAACAACCTCCTTTTTTCGAAGTCGGTTAAAAAGAGCGAAGCCGTGTGTGAAAACTAGTCTGTAGAGTATTTTATCGCGAAGTAAATCAATATTCAAATTTAGAATTTAATGTTCAGAAAATGGTTCACAAAACACAAACTGTCATCGCAACCCATCCCCATTCAAATTAGGACAACCTTCTAAATATTCTATTGGTCGAGAATTTTCCATACAATTTTCTGGAAAACTGAGAAAAATTCATTATAGCTATCTCTTTCCTTCATGCGGGCTTTTCCATTCGCTGGCTCGCTCGCACGGGGGTTGAAACGAAGCGCATCGTTCTACGCCAGTGTCATCGGAGTTCGAAATATTGACGGACGTTTACTGGCCAGTACTTTTGACGATTTATAAAAATAATCGATTAATTAATTTGTTACAGTAATCGATTTTTATAGATTGCAAAAGTGATTTATACCAGTAAAATTGTTTTTTTGAGTAGCATTAAGTTGAACAAATGTAATGTGCGATAAGAAATGTGAAAAAGAGTAAATCTATTGACTGTAATTTGTTTTACGCGATGTGCCATTTTGGATTGACGCTGGATGTGACGTAATGTCAAAAATGATAAAAGACTGATTGAATATGGAATACTGGATGGAGAGCGCTGCTGCAGATATTAACGGGAGACCATCAAATCGAATTCAACGGAATCAAGGTACCTTACTCTATTCGGATTTAATAAACAACATTAAAAATGTTATTTATTGACAAAATAGATCGTCCATAGGCTCCTGAACTAGTTAAAAAACTGTATTTCAGGAATCAGTGGCTTCTCCAACTAATATTTACAGATAATTATTTCAAAGCAACTTAGGTAAAAAATATAGAAATGAAATAACTACCTATTTTGATACTTCAGCTACAAAAGCATTATTAAATTTATTATTTACTCAATAAATTTTATGTAATTCGTTCGACATAACTTATAAATAAAAATCAACCAAAATCGTCCAAATTATTTCAGCAAAAAGGTTCACAAATAAAAATAACCAACCTTTTTGCCGGTATAAAAAACCCAGCGAATTTTGAAATTAGAACGATCGAACCGATTTGGCGCGAACATACGCTAGTTCATTGACAAATGGAGCGTGCAGACACTTTCGTTTAGTAAAATGTAGCAAGCGTTTATTGAAGATTATCTGTAGGGTTCCAGATGTATTTTAAATATATAGAAACACTAGTGGCTCGTCTTGGCTTCACCCTGGCTTTATTATATTATAATAAAGCCCGTGACACTCACAAACAACGTGGCTTTCTATTGGTAAAATAATTTTCAAAATCGGTTCAGTAGATCCAGAGATTACCTCATAGATTTCTACGCGGGCGAAGCCGCGAGGCGCAGCTAGTATAATATAAAAATTAACTAAATATGTAAAAAAATCATTTAAAATATCACGAGTTCCAGCGAATTCCAAACATTCGGTTAAAAACAGTCATGAAGCCTTTCTAATACAATAAAAGTTTTTAAACTGTCATGGTTATTAACACTAAATTCATTTACTGGTATTTTAGCGGTAACGTTCGTAGCAAAAGACAAAAAACGAGGGTAGATCGGTATGTCTGCCCATAAAAACTTACTCGCAGTGTCTTCAGTTATTCCGCGATCATGGCGCATGAAACTGTGCCGAAATATTGGTTAATTAAAAAATATAATCATGGTGAATATCTCGTTTTAAATGTCTTTCGAATACAGGTAAGATCAAGAGAACCCTAATCAATAACAGGTTAAGCAAATTCGTTAATTACTCGGTCGCGTGATCGCGCATGTCAAAGTCTCTGGTCAACGAATACGGGTGACCGTGATGTGTGGAGAATAAGGTGGAGAAAGTGATAAGTCAAATAAACAGAAATAAGGATGTAAGGGGGACTCCAACATCTCGTCTCCCAAGCTAACCTATTATTTTTTTAAATTATATTTCGGTGGCTTGGTTATCACAGCGACCATGATAGGCCTAATTGTGATCGCCACTTATACGTTCAGCCCCGAAGCCGTAGCGTTCATAGTTCGCCACTAACCCTTGCAGCTGCTAGTAACTGTAGGGTTTTCTTCGGGGTGATGTCTCGCAGCTCGTCTGGGCTATGCAGATGCTTGCCCAGATGGATGCTGTGTTTGTGCATCATTGCTCCACACTCCCGAACAAGCCAACCTAACCTGCACGTGGT
Source organism: Eupithecia dodoneata (assembly GCA_947044415.1). NCBI lineage: Eukaryota > Metazoa > Arthropoda > Insecta > Lepidoptera > Geometridae > Eupithecia > Eupithecia dodoneata. The sequence continues at coordinate 2,901,304 of OX345683.1, read as the reverse complement.
ACACCCTGCTATATAACGAACTCGGCTCTGGTGAAAATATCAAACAATCTTCATAATTTGATAACTCATTCATTTTACAATTATTTTCCATTACTTGACACTGGCAGTAAAGTGTCCAACCAGACACAGTTGCCATTAACAAAGAATCATCATGATCATAAATAAATATAATATGAAGATTTTTTTTTTAATTGTCTTCAAAGAGGTGGTTTTATATTCGACAATTTTTTTTTAAGTTTGTTACCTCATAACTTTTGGCTGGGTGAACCGATTTAAAAAAAAGAAAAAGAAAGAAAATATTTTTATTTACCTTAGAAACTAGCATACACAACAAACATAAACTACGATTTCGATGATTCTTTTTTTATTTGAAAGCTGGTGCTTCCCATGTGGTTCCGTATTAATTTGGTCCAGTTCTGACAATAGCATCCATGAGAAAACCATATAAGTCTTACTTATTTTATTTGTATTAAGTATGTTTGCGACAAATGGACGAATACGCCAACCGATTTCGATGATTCTTTATTTTACATTAAGTTTTAAACCATGCGTCCTACCCGTTATGACCTACGTAGCTTAGACGTGGACACTCACGGTAGGGCTGGTCCACCAGTTCAAGGTCGCTCAGCGCGCTATGGAAAGAGCTATGCTCGGAGTTTCTCTGAAGGATAGGATTCGTAACGAATACATCCGACAGAGAACCAAAGTTATCGACATAGCTCTAAGAATTAGCAAGCTGAAGTGGCAGTAGGCCGGCCATATGTCGCAAAGAACTGCTGGGGTAAACGTGTTCTTGAGCGGAGACCACGACTCGGTAAATGTAGTGTAGGACGCCCTCCGACCAGGTGGGATGACGACCTGCGAAAGACTGCAGGTCGCGTGTCATTAAAACCTAACTCCAATACACCTGCACCCTATCAATAGCAATATACAAATCGTGTAGAAATAGGGGTGTACTTTACCCTATTACTGACAAATCACATGGTTGACTGGGCAGTGCACCCCTAATAATAATAATTGTTATTATTACAATTAACGTGCGAACGGCTGTGGGTAGTGGGGCGTGAAAACTATTTTCAATTTTAAGGGAAAATTTGTTTGATGTTTTACAGGTTAGGTATGCTATATTTTAGTTTCTAATAATTTGGCGTGTTTTAGAAAACCATAATCATCATCATTATAAACCTATAGCAGTCCACTGCTGGACATAGGCCTCCCCTAATGAGCGCCATAGCGCCCTGTCTTCAGCTTGCCGCATCCAGTATCTACCTGCAGTCCTTCGCAGGTCGTCATCCCACCTGGCCGGAGGGCGGCCTACACTACCATTGGTATGATGGGTAAAATGGGTATCACCAAGAAAAACCCAGTATCGTACTGTACCAGTCGCTGTCTTATCCAGTCGAACCAGAACTAACCAAAGTACAAACAAACAAATACCAGCTTATCTGGATATCGGGTGTCGGCACGTCAGATCTACGTTGACACTGACTAATCAAGTGCGTATATTCATACATCAAACTGTTAATTTATACATTACATACCTATATTATATATTTATATGTGTATTTTTATTTATCTTCTTTATATATAAAAATCTATTGCTGTTCGTTAGTCTCGCTAAAACTCGAGAACGGCTGGACCGATTTAGCTGATTTTGGTTTTGAAATGTTTGTCGTAGTCCAGGGAAGATTTAAACGGTGAGAGAACATGGTAAAATTGCGCAGAAATTTCCACGCGGGCAAAGCCGTGTGGCGCAGCTAGTATTATATATTTATGTTTGTATTTATAATTATGGCTTTCAATAGGCATTTGTTAGTATGTCCCAATTAAATATTATTCTATATAACACGCCACCGTCTATACTTGTTCTAACACTTCATGTCCATCCAAAGGTTGCCTGGCAGAGATCGCTTTAAGCGATAAGGCCGCCCATTGTACTACACATTCTTTATTTGTCTTTTTCCTGTCCAGTGTATCTGTTTTTTATTTGCTGTGCAATAAAGAATAATTGTATTGTACATTATAAGTATTAATACAACGGGTAATTTATCCCGTTTATTTACCTATTCCCGGCGTTTCAACAGTCGTCTATCTACATACTAGTGGTTTCTTGTCACTTCTTCCACTAGTGGACAAAAAATTGAAGTGAACTATAAAATATGACGTGTCTAAGTGCTTATTCGTAAGCTTAAAGAAATAAAAACTTTTCATTTTCATTTTCATCCCGTGTCATCCCGTGACCACGTGCGGTAAACCTGTTGAAACGTCGGGATAAAAGGTAAATAAACACGATAAATGTTCAGCACACGCTGAGCCAACCCCTATTTCGGCGCAGGGTCATGGAGGTAGTCTTATTTTCTTAATATCACGTCTATTTGTGTCACTTACCCCCCATGATAAACTACTTTATTTGCCGTTTGTTTATTCTATGCCCGTATTTTGTACCTGTGTCTAAATAAATGTATTTCTATTCTATTCTAAATACCTGTGCACGAAAGAGCACAGGATAGGAAGGATTAAGATAGATAGCTATGTACAGATATACGAGTATGTACAACATTGTGGATCTATACTAATATTATAAAGTGGAAAGGTTTGATTTTATGTTCGTTTGTTTGTAAAGAATAGGCTCCGAAACTACTGGACCGATTTGAACGATCGCACGGTTTTAGTACGGATCTCTAACTTTAAAAAAAATATAATATAGCCTATGTTCACCGGGGATAGTGTAGCTTCCCAACGGTGAAAGAATTTTCCAAATCGGTCCTTTAGTTTCCGAGCCTATTTATTACAAACAAACACACAAAAGATCAAACATTTCCTCTTTATAATATTAGTATAACTATACTAGCTGCGCCCCGCGGTCTCACCCGCGTGGTGATAGATATTTAGGATAATATACTATATATCTTTATGAATTAGCCTATGTGTTATTCTGATATGTAACCTATATTATTGTGGAGTTTCATTAAAATCCATTCAGTAGTTTTTACGTGAAACAGTAACAAACATCCATCCATCTATACATACAAACTTTCGCGTTTATAATATTACTAGCTGCGCCCCGCGGCTTCGCCCCCGTGGAAATCGATTTGTCAAATGGTTTTTTTTAATATCCTATGTTTGACTCCTGGTTCTAAGCTACCTCTCCACCAATTTTCAGCTAAATCGGTCCAGCCGTTCTCGAGTTATAAGTTTTGTAACAAACACGACTTTCTTTTATATATATAGATAGTAGGATATTGTTGGTATATTGAAACGTCAAACAAAACTATTGACACCACCTGTTCAATAACCTCTTTGCAAATTATCATTAAACCACAGGTTTTCTCACGATATCGCGAGTGTGAAGTCATTGCAACATTGTTGCCTGTCATCTTTCCACATCATTTATGTAGATTATGTGTTTTATATTTATGATTTTGATGATAATGAGGATGGAGTACCACTTATTATAAATCAAGCTAGTTAATGAAGCTGGTTGTATATACTAATAAGCTAAATAAATAAATATAAATAAATAATGCTGGACAATTCACACAGCATTATCTAGCCCCATGGTAAGCAGAGCTTGTGTTATGGGTACTAGATAACTGATATACATAATACAATACGTTGCATAGATAGATATTTTTTATTATACATAGAAAACGACCAGAACACCCGGAACAAATATCTGCAGATCGTACACACAATTTTTCCGAGGCGGGAATCGAACCCGCAACCTTCTGCGTCGCAGGCGGACCTTCGCTCACCGCACCACATTGGTCGTCTATTATAGTTAGGGATCCGTACTAAAACCGTGCGAAGCCGGGAAGGTCGATGATAATGAGGATGGAATACCCCTTATTATAAATCAAGCTAGTTAATGAAGCAGGTTGTATATACTAATATTATAAATAGGAAAGTTTTGATTTTTTGTTTGTAATGAATAGGCTCCGAAACTACAGGACCGATTTGAAAAATTATTTCACCGTTGGGATGCTACACTATCCCCGGTGAACATAGACTATATTATATGTTCAAAAAAGTAAGGGATCCTTACTAAAACTCCAATAATAATTTAAACCCAAGGTGTAAAAAATGTACCTTAAAAATTCCAATACCCGTGCGAAGCCGGGACGGTCCGCTAGTTCTGTATACATGAGATTTTCTACATATGGAACAAAATTACAAAGACCTACCAGCAATTAAATGACTGAGAATGTAAAATTTAATTTAATTTCCGTTTCGGTTTCTCTCTTAGGGTTGGTAAATATCAGACGAAAATTGCGTCGAGCGTATCGTCGGCCGCGTCTATTCGGTCAAATTAGACCTGCCACATTACGCGTCTAGTCAGTTCGAACGGCTTGTACACAATCGATCTTCGCTGATGTTACGCCTAGTCTGAATGTATCATACAAAATACACGTGATACGACAGGTTACTTCGAACGACTATGCGCTGACGGAAACGTAACACACGCTGTACGCTCGACGCACTAACGCATCATCGGTTAGTGTGAAAGGTGATTTGTTTACGGGTTTTTTAGTATGAACGGCTTCGCGTTGTATTTGTTTTAAATCATACCTCATTAAAAAAATATTTTTCTGTTTGTTTTAGGCCCAGGCTTTATCGAAGAGCTGGACTTTGAGGCGTATATGGCGCCGGTGGGCGAGGGGTGCTACGCCCCTCAGCCCGTCGATGGACGCCGCCCCACGTGAGTACCAACCCAGTCACATGACTCGACGACAACTCGGACTGACCGACAACGTATTACGTCGCTGAAACAGCCAGTAACATGACTCGACGACGACGACTCGGACTGACCGACAGCTTGTTACGTCACTGAAACAGCCAGGAACATGACTCGACGACGACTCGGACTGACCGACAACGTATTACGTCACTGAAACAGCCAGTAACATGACTCGACGACGACTCGGACTGACGGACAACGTGTTACGTCATTGAAACAGCCAGTAACATGACTCGACGACGACTCGGACTGACCGACAACGTGTTACGTCACTGAAACAGCCAGTAACATGACTCGACGACGACTCGGACTGACCGACAGCTTGTTACGTCACTGAAACAGCCAGTAACATGACTCGACGACGACTCGGACTGACCGACAACGTATTAGGTCACTGACCAATAGCCAGTAACGTACATGGCGCCGGTGGGCGAGGGGTGCTACGCCCCTCAGCCCGTCGATGGACGCTGCCCCACGTAAATACCAACCCAGTCACATGACTCGACAACAACTAGGACTAACCGACAACGTGTAGGTCAGTCATGTCACTGACCAACAGCCAGTAACATGACTGACCTACAGCTAGTGATATGACTGACCAACAGCCAGTAACATAACTGAAAATGACTGACAACGGAAACTAGGACGGATTTACAGTGTTTTATGTGACTGACCAACAGCCAGTAACAAAACTGACAACGACTTATAACGGCAACTAGGACCAATTTACAGCGTTTTAGGTGACTGACCAACAGCCAGTAACAAAACTGACAACGACTTATAACGGCAACTAGGACCAATTTACAGTGTTTCATGTGACTGACCAACAGCCAGTATCAAAACTGACAACGACTTATAACGGCAACTAGGACCAATTTACAGTGTTTCATGTGACTGACCAACAGCCAGTATCAAAACTGACAACGACTTATAACGGCAACTAGGACCAATTTACAGTGTTTCATGTGACTGACCAACAGCCATTATCAAAACTGACAACGACTTATAACGACAACTAGGACCAATTTACAGTGTTTCATGTGACTGACCAACAGCCATTATCAAAACTGACAACGACTTATAACGGCAACTAGGACCAATTTACAGTGTTTCATGTGACTGACCAACAGCCAGTATCAAAACTGACAACGACTTATAACGGCAACTAGGACCAATTTACAGTGTTTCATGTGACTGACCAACAGCCATTATCAAAACTGACAACGACTTATAACGACAACTAGGACCAATTTACAGTGTTTTATGTGACTGACCAACAGCCAGTATCAAAACTGACAACGACTTATAACGGCAACTAGGACCAATTTACAGTGTTTCATGTGACTGACCAACAGCCATTATCAAAACTGACAACGACTTATAACGACAACTAGGACCAATTTACAGTGTTTCATGTGACTGACCAACAGCCAGTATCAAAACTGACAACGACTTAGAACGGCAACTAGGACCAATTTACAGCGTTTTATGTGACTGACCAACAGCCAGTAACAAAACTGACAACGACTTATAACGGCAACTAGGACCAATTTACAGCGTTTTATGTGACTTACCAACAGCCAGTAACAAAACTGACAACGACTTATAACGGCAACTAGGACCAATTTACAGCGTTTTATGTGACTGACCAACAGCCAGTAACAAAACTGCCAACGACTTATAACGGTAACTAGGACCAATTAACAGCGTTTTATGTGACTGACCAACAGCCAGTAACAAAACTGACAACGACTTATAACGGCAACTAGGACCAATTTACAGCGTTTCATGTGTCTTACCAACAGCCAGTAACATAATTGCCCTCGACGGTAACATGGACTGTAGATATCTATACTAATATTAATAAGAGGAAACGTTTGATTTTTGTTTGTTTGTATTGAAAAGGCTCCGAAACTACTGGACCGATTTGAAAAATTATTTCGCCGTTGGGAAGCTACACTATCCCCGGTGAACATATATTTTAGAAATTTTAAATTAAAATTGAATGCGGGTGAAACTGCGGGAAACCGTCACTATAAGCGTCGATTCTTCTTCCAGAGGCCACCAGCTACCCGAAAGTCCACCAGACTCCGGCTCTGAGAATCCCTACAGTCCTGAGACCATGCCTCTATCGGTGCCCAACGTGCTGAGCGCAGATTATATGTTGGTCCACGATCATTTACCCACGCATGAGATACTTAATGTAAGTACAATCAAGAAATAATGCTAGAAAATCCACTTCAGCTTACTAATTCTTAGAGCTATGTCGATAACTTTGGTTCTCTGTCGGTATTAGTGTATTAAGAATTAGTATGGCCGTCATATCTCGCGAAGAATCGACGCGGCGGCGGCCACTGGGGCAAACGTGTTCTTGAGTGACCACGACTCGGAAAACGTAGTGTTGGACGCCCTCCGGCAGGTGGGATGACGACCTGCGAAAGACTGCAGTTAGACGCTGGATGCGGCAAGCTGAAGATAGGACGCTATAGTGCTTATTGGGGGAGTCCTATGTCCAGCAGTGGACTAACATAGGCTGATGATGATGAGACAATCAAAAAGCATCATCTAGACCCAAGCTAAGCAGAGTATATGTTATGGGTACTAGATTAATTATATACTTAATACAATTCATTAGATACATATGTAGATAGATATTTTTATTATACATAGAAAACAACCAACACGTCACAACATCAACACAGAAAAAGTTATAATAAAGGCACTACATACTAACTATATTTAGTGGCACAATCGGCCGCCTTATCGCTAACAGTGATTACTTCCAGACAACATTTGGATGGATAGGATCAGTACGTATTAAAGCTGCGTATAAGATCTGGTCTCTTGGGTCACACTTCACAAATCGCTTCGACCAGATGCTCTGATAAAATTTCGAAATCTTGCAGAGAACCTCTGTCGGTATATTTTGTCGAGCAAATATCGAAAAAAATGTTATTTTTTTATAATCTTTTCTGCAGAACGGCGACTATATCTACGAGGAGCTGAAGTCTGATGACGTGCTGAGGAGTAACCTGAACGGAGTGGTGGTGCTGAACCAGGACCTGGGGCTGGATCCCATGTACCAAAGCAGGTAACAATGCTGGATATATTCATCATCATCATCATCATCATCAGCCTATATCAGTCCACTGCTGGACATAGGCCTCCCCCGATGAGCGCCATTGCGCCCTGTCTTCAGCTTGCCGCATCCAGCATCTACCTGCAGTCTTTCGCAAGTCGTCATCCCACCTGGTCGGAGGACGTCCTACACTACGTTTACCGAGTCGTGGTCTCCACTCAAGAACACGTTTGCCCCAGTGGCCGTCGGTTCTTCGCGAAATATGGCCGGCCCACTGCCACTTCAGCTTGCTAATTCTTTGAGCTATGTCGATAACCTTGGTTCTCTGTCGGATGTATTCGTTGCGAATCCTATCCTTCAGAGAAACTCCGAGCATAGCTCTTTCCATAGCTCGCTGAGCGACTTTGAACTGGTGGACCAGCCCTATCGTGAGTGTCCACGTCTCAGCTCCGTAGGTCATAACGGGTAGGACGCACTGGTTGAAAACTTTCGTTTTCAAGCATTGCGGTATGGATGACGAGAAGACTCGACGTAGTTTCCCAAATGCTGCCCAGCCCAGCTGGATCCTCCTTTTGGCCTCCTTCTCGAAACTGTTTTTACCTAACTGCAGAATCTGCCCAAGGTAAGTGTACTCGGAAACAGTTTCGAGAAGGTGACCATGTACGACCACCGGCCTTGGATCAATGTGGCCATTGATCATGACTTTGGTTTTATCCAAATTCATGCCAAGACCGATACATCGGGAGGCTGAAGCTAGGCCGTCCAGCATCCGGTTCAGTTCCTCAAGCGACTCCGCCATTAAGACTATGTCATCAGCGAATCGCAGGTGTGAGATGTACTCGCCGTTTATGTTGATGCCCTTTCCTTTCCAGTCCAGCAACCTAAACATATCCTCCAATGCGCAAGTGAACAGTTTCGGGGATATGACATCCCCCTGCCTCACTCCTCTGCGCAATTGGATGGGATTAGATTGCTGGCCCTGTACTTGGACACTCATGGTGGCGGCCTCGTAGAGACATCTCAGCACCTCGATATAACGATAGTCTACTTGGCATCGCTGTAAGGAATCCAGAACAGCCCAGGTTTCGACGGAGTCAAATGCCTTCTCATAGTCCACAAAAGCCAGACACAGGGGCTGATTATACTCTTCGGACTTCTGTATAATCTGCCTCACTGTGTGTATGTGGTCTATGGTGCCATATCCTCCGCGAAACCCAGCCTGTTCCGGTGGCTGGAACTCGTCGAGTCTCCTGGCGAGACGGTTCGTGACCACTCGTGAGAACAGCTTATAGACGTGGCTCAAGAGTGAAATGGGTCTGTAATTCTTAAGAAGGGTTTTATCTCCCTTCTTAAAAAAGAGCACCACCAAACTCCCGCTCCACGCCTTTGGAGTTCTCCCACTGTGAAGGACGGTGTTATAGAGGTTCTGCAGCTCCTGTATAACAGGAGCTCCTCCGGCTTTAAGAAGCTCTGAAGTAATTCCGTCCTCACCGGGGGCTTTTCCATTATTAAGCTGCCTTAGAGCTAACACGATCTCGTCTTGACTGATGTCAGGCAGTTCGTCGGTATAGTGGCGTGTCAGGGTGGCTCTGGAATCTCGGTCATCTCGTCGGTAACGAAGGGCATGTGCAGCGTATAATCGGCCATAGAAATCCTCTATCTCGGCGGATATCTCCGGCTTTGACAATACGGTCCTCCCGTCGTGCGTTTTAAGCTTTGTCAGGTGGCTCCTGCCAAGCTGCTGAGTGAATACTTTGGACCCTCGGTTACGCTCTATCGCCTCTTGAATGAGGCGCGTGTTGGAGCTTCGAAGGTCGTGCCGTACCATCTTCGCAATCCGCTTGTTCAGGTCTGACCTCTCTGACAAAGTCGCTTGGGTGGTCTCCCGTCTTTTTGTCATCAGCCCAAGAGTCTCATCCGAGAGTTTGGACTTCTTGCCAGTACGCTGCTTTCGACAGAATTTGATGCCCTCGTCCCTCAACGTTTCAACCAGATTGTGTAGGGTCTCGTCAGCGTCATCAGTGGGTTCCAAGGCAGCAAATCTATTCCCGAGAAGCTGCTGAAACTTCTCGGTGCCCGCCATGATTTGGATTGGGTCAGGTCGGAGCGTGGACTTCATCAGACGGTTTCTTTCAAGCTTCAAGTTGATATTCAGAGAGCCTCGGAGGAGTCGGTGATCAGATCCGGTATTGAACCTGTTGATCACTGAGACATCTCTGAATATGTGCCTACTATCCGTCATGATGAAGTCGATCTCATTTTTAGTCACAGTGTCGGGGCTTTGCCATGTCCACCTCCTTTGAGGCTGTTTCTTAAAGAAAGAGTTCATTAAGAACAGCCCCTCCTTCTCAAGGAAGTTGACAAGCATTTGCCCCCTGTGATTCCTGACTCCATAACCATGCGGGCCTATTCGGGATTCGTTGCCAATCTGGGTTCCCACCTTGCCGTTAAAGTCCCCCATAACAACGTTGAAGTGGGCCTTAGTGGTGTTATGTAAGGCTTTGGATATGTCTTCATACATATCCTCCACTTCATCATCCAAGTGTGCCGAGGTCGGTGCGTAAACCTGAATTACCTTCATGCTATACCGTTCGGACAGCCGAAGGATCAGGTACGCTACCCTGGTCGACACACTGGAGATTTCTTGGACGTTGTTAGAGAGGGCCTTATTGACGAGGAAGCCTACGCCACCCTGGGATGTTTTATCACCCTCGCGAAAGTAGAGAAGATGGCCCGAGTCTAGGGTTACAGTGTCCTCCCCCTCTCTACGGACTTCACATAACCCCAGAACATGCCATTTAATGTTCTCTAACTCCACTTCCAACTGCGCTAGATGGTGGTCAAGCCTCAGAGTGCGTCCGTTAAACGTAGCCAGGGTCAAATTTTTAACTGAGTGGCAGCCTAGTGTAGCCCGGGGATTCTTAGCACCCCCTGCCCCGCCGTTACCGTGGCCGCTGCCATGGCCAGGAATAGCGAGGCGGCCGGGAACTGGGGGCCACTTTTTGGCGTGTCTCTTCATAAGGGGGGAATGCCCATAATCCCCACGCTGGGCATGCGGGTTGGGGATCGCAGTTCAATGAGTGTGCTGCAAGGGACGCTGCTGCCCGCCCCCCGGTGTATGTCCCTTAGTCGCCTCCTACGACACCCACGGGCAGAGTTGGGGTGGTGCTATTCTATCTAGGCCGACACCACACAGCCTACTGCTGGATATATTAAACAATACCTATCATCTAGCCACCTGCGTGGCACTCGCAACGCCTGCAGCTCGGAACTCCAGACGCCTGTAAATAAATAAAAAAAAAAAAAAAAAAAAGCCTTTTATTTCCAACAAATTACTTAGTTTACATTGTTTTTAAGAGTTTTTTTAAACTAGTTGTTTATATAACTTAATTAATCTAACGTGTTATTTAGTTTCATACAATAATATATGTAGGAACCCCTTATTGGGTAAAGGCCTCCTCCAGACGCCTGTACCGTAGGTTATTATCATAGAACCTTCGCTGTTAAAGAGAAGCTTTGGCTACGGAACAGTCTTTCCATTGAATATCGCGAGGTATCCACGATAAATGTCCTCAGATCTAGAGTCTATAACTATTTTCTTTCGCAAGAATAATTAAATTCATAGAAAAGGCAAACCGTAGAACTCGTCTACAGAGTAGAAAGCTCTCTAAGAGGCATTTTTTTATTTACTTTTAAATTATCATGGTGGAAGATGCGTCCTTTTAAGACACATTCGACCCCAAACATTACTAATATAAGGTCTATTCCACAGATACGGACAACTGTCAGAGCTAGACCAAGGTATGCTGAACCCCCAACTAGTGGGCTTGGGGCACGAGACGCTGCTGACTCCGGTGTACACCAGCCTGCCGGAAGCTACCACAAAGAAGAGGAAGCATTCTCAGGATACGAATGTGAAGTGTGAGCCGGGTAAGGGATTGCATCTTAAGAGTATTCGTTCAAACCACCTCGTGCCTGCGACGCAGGAGGTAGCGGGTTCGATTCCCGCCTCAACAAAAACAATTGCGTGTACGATCTTCAGATATTTGTTTCGGGTGTTCTGGTCGTTTTCTATGTATAATAAAAAAATATCGATTTATGTAAAATGTGCAAAATGCGATTGGCTTTCACTTAATTTTAGGTAAGTATTTTGAAAAAAAATACTATTCAAATACAAATAATACAATATTATAGTGGAAATATGCTTGAATTAGAAATAATTTTGGTATTACGTTTGTATGGAGAATTCGTCCTCCGCAGGCCTCTTTATAATAATAGCGCTTCTCGGGATTTCAAACCTTTTTACGACGGAAGTATAGTAGTAGTACGACACGCGACTTTGCATAATTTTACATGAATGTTTTACATTGATCGGATCGGTTTTGTACTATTATATACATACAGTTGAGACATCCTCAGCGTTACTCTACGAAAATCTACGCCTTACAAAACCTACGAACACTTTCACCGCAACGACTCTCAGTTTTCCGAGAGATATGGCCGGCCTCTGCCACTTCAGCTTGCTAATTTGTTGGCTTACGTTGATATTATTGATTGCCTTATTAATAAACAATAATACGATAGATTACAGCAACAATTATCGACTTCAAATCAGTTTTCGCGACACTTCCCTGTCCATTCATTCGTAACAATTTCCTAGTTGACTACTTAATTTCACTCTTTACATTCAGTTGAGCAGTGGTGGTCTTTTGTTGTGTGCTTTAAGTAAAAATGGTGATAGTTTTGGATAATAATAATTGTGTGCAGAACTGTGAGTTTACCTAGATCGGTTTTAGTGATAGTATTTACAATTGGAACAGTTGAGCTAACTGTAGACTGTCGCAAACAATTTACAGGTAGCTCAATTGATCCATACTAGTAGTAACTTAGTAGGAAGCATCGACGCGCTGCATTGATCCGCTGTATGGCAATGCTGATGCGTTTTAGCGTTATTTTACTAGACTAGATAAAAATCGAAGAATTAGCAAGCTGAAGTGGCAGTGGGCCGGCCATATTTCGCGAAGAACTGACAACCGCTGGGGCAAACGTGTTCTCGAGCGGAGACTGAGACTCGGTAAACGTAGCGTAGGACGCCCTCTGACCTGCGAAAGACTGCAGGTAGATACTGGATGCGGCAAGCTGAAGACAGGGCGCTATGGCGCTTGAGGAATCCTATGTCCAGCGGTGGACTGCTATAGGCTGATGATGAACATAAAAATTAATGCAGTGGTTTTAATGTTATAATTTTGTTATTGTTGAGATCAAAATATTTGTACCTGAGTTAAATTGATGCTATAAAATCTAGGTTCAGTACGACAGGTTAAAATTATAAAGTACTACAGATAGCCATGACAGCGTTACCGGACTTTATTCAGCGTTACTGGATTTATACGTTTATTACAAATACTATACAAAATCGAAACTAAAACCCGTCTCCGTGAATAAGAGCGCACTTGTAATGTGAGCTCTTATTTTGTTTAGTTCGTTTAAAACACAGCCAACGTAAACACGTGGCACAATGCCGCAATGTACGCACAAAGGACCAATCGGAGTCTAAGTGCGGAAACAGGAGTACAACTAATAATGCCGCAATGTGTATTCAAAAGTTGAAAAATAAAAATAAAATATTAGTTTAATAATAATAAAAAGTTAGTTTAACACTTTGACTGCTGAAATCACACCGTATGTGTTTTCTACAAGTGACTGATATGCGTAAATCCACACTAGCGTAGCGGCTGAGAAAATACAGATCTGTGTGACTCAGCACAACCGCTGTGTAGAGCGGCAGCACGAATTTTTTAGGTTAAAAAGAAGATCGCAGTCGTCGAAAAAAAATCGCAGTCAAAGTGTTAAAGCTAAAAATAGAAATAATTCTACATTTACTTACCTCAAATGCGCTCTTATTTACGGAGACGGGTTTTTTGCGCCGACCCGAAGACATCTAGACAGTATATGCAGGAGGAAATGTAAAGTGAATTTGTATTTATTTGCTTCAGCGGCCCTATCCCCGGAAGTGGTGACCGTGCCCCGCCCTGCGCCCTCTGTAGATGGTTCCGAGGCCGGGGACGACGCGCCTCTACAGTGCATCAGGTAAGGATACTTGGTCCTTCAAGCTGGGATGTGAAGCTGGATATCAAAATTGGTTTTTGAGTTAAATAATTTGAAACTCTTCTGGTAAAAAAAGCGTGCCCGCCCCGCGCCCTCCGTAGATGGTTCCGAAGCCGGGGACGACGCGCCTCTACAGTGCATCAGGTAACGATAGTTGGTCTTTCGAGCTGGGTGCATGTGAACCTGGATAGCATTATTTGTTTTTGAGTTTCCCAATCTTATGGTGTTTATTTTATTTATTTGAAAATGAAATGAAATGAAAATATATTTATTCTTATAGAGCTAATTAACGAACGTAAACAAATACAGCACACGACTTAAAAGGACTTAAAAGTAAATAATTAATAATTTGACGAGCGATGTGGCGCGGTGGGCGAAGGTCCGCCTGCGACGCAGAAGGTTGCGGGTTCGATTCCCGCCTCGGAACAATTGTATGTACGATCTGCAGATATTTGTTCCGGGTATTTTATTCGTTTTCTATGTATAATAAAAAATATCTATCTATGTAATGTATTGTATTATGTATATCAGTCATCTAGTACCCATAACACAAGCTTTGCTTACCATGGGGCTTAGATGATGCTGTGTGAATTGTCCAGCATTATTTATAAATATTTATTTTTAATTTATAAAATAATATACATTGATTTAAACAAAACAGACATTTCTAAATTAATTTAGTGTAGATATAGCCGTTTATTTATACTTCTTGCACGATAAATTATATACAAAACTTATTCTAGAAAATTAATACAAAGGCGAACTTAACCCTAAAAAGAGTTCTCTTCCAGCAAACCTTATTAGGAGAGAGATACAATATTAGGGCCAAAATCTTCAAACCAAAGCTTGACGATTTTAGCTCTAATATCAGCTTAGAAAGTAAAATAGTGTTGTAGCCGATATTGTCGTAAAATCTCACAAAATCACACTATTTACTTTCTAATTGTTTAAGCGCCAGATTTTGAGATATTCTCATATGAAAATAACGTCGGTTTTTTTTTTCATATTTTCATATATCACAGAAACCTACCTGACGCTTTAGAACAATATGTTCATCCGCCATTTTCCTCTATCCCTTACAAGCAGACAGGTTAAGTAGAATATTTGATAGCCAAAATATACCTACTTAAGGGCCCATACAACCTCAACTTTGTGTGAAAAGGTTAGACATATGATTTTGCGTTCATAAGAGCGGGACAGGGCATTGCAACGCAAGTCCAAAAATCAAGTTTTAGCTTATTACCTATTAATTAGGACATTATTTGAAAAAACCGAAACATATAACATTTTTATTTATACTTAATTCTATTACCACGCTTATTGTCAAGATCTGAACTTCTGTATTTATTGAGAAATTTAGGTTTTAGTAAAAATTTCGAGGTAACTTTGCGATTTTTTTCTATCGAGAAAATTTTATGGAATCGTGTTTTCGAAACATACGATCGATAGATTAAGTCCTGAACTTTACCATATATCAATTTCAAAGTTAAATATTCAGTAGTTTAGACGATATGGACATCCGGCGGAGTTGAAAATTAGCAGTTTGAGGTATTATACACTCTTAATGTTTTTTACTGAATCGTTGTTTTTTTTTCAGGTTTGCGACGTTTCAGCAACCAGTGTGGCACGCCCTATATGACTGCAACTTGAAACCACTGTGAGTCAATTTATTACGAGGATGTTTATCCCTTTACCCTTTTACTTAATGATTTGATTGACGAAAGTTTTGTTGAATAGTAAAGTAAAGTAAAGTAAAAGTAAAAAATCATTTATTTCTTTAGGCTTACAAAATAAGCACTTAGACAAGTCATATTTTATACATTAAATAATTATCAAAAAAAAAAATTTTACTGTTCACTTCAATTTTTTGTCCACTTGTGGAAGAAGTGAAGAAGAAACCACTAGCATGTTCATCTCTTATATGTCTAATACATGGTTATTTGCCTATTTAAGTCTAAATATAGTATTATTCGATACATGTCAATATTTAAGTAAAGCTATGCACAATAACAAATTACTTACATACTATTGTCGGTGCGAAACTGAGCGACATCTGGCCAAGCATTAACATCATTGAGATAATCATTTATGGAGTAGAAAGCCTTCTTGATGAGATTTAGTTTTATGTAATTTTTAAATTTACGAATAGGGAGCTCAGTTGCTTCAGATGGAAGCTTATTATAGAAGCGCACGCTATTGCCCATAAATGATTTCCCTACCTTGTGTAATCTAAATGATGGGATGTGTAACTTGTTCTTGTTTCTTGTATTTCTATTGTGAACATCACACTTTTTCATAAGGCTATCCTTATTTTTGTGGGTATACATTAGATTCTCATAGGTGTATAATACTTACTTTTTCAGGTCAAAGCTAATGAATGGATAGGGCTGAAATTTTGCATCGATTTCTATTCGATCTACCCAGTTGATTTATGTCATGGCTCTGCCAATAATTAGCTTCTGTATATTTGTTTTTGTGGCTTGAATAGCATTCTAAAACGGGTTCGCTATTCAATGCTGTTGATGAGTCATCATGGCCGACAGATAAAGAAGGTAGTTTAAATAAATAAATAATGCTGGACAGGTCACACAGCATCATCTAGCCCCAAGCTAAACAGAGCTATAAAGCTTCTGAAACTATCATGGTTTTAACACTAAATTCCGCCTGCAACGCTCTTGCGTTGCGGGTTGGATTCCCGCCTCGGGATAAATGTGCTACTTTAGCGGACTTTAGTGCTAATAACCATGATAGTTTTTTCATGAAAGTTTTCTTGAACAATCTTAACACCACTATAATTTCTTCCAGACAACCCGTGTCCTACGTGGTGGGCGCCGACAAAGGGTTTAACTTCTCGCAAATAGACGAGGCTTTCGTCTGCCAGAAGAAAAACCACTTCCAAGTCACGTGTCAAATACAGGTAATATTATTATAAACTAGCTGCGCCCCGCGGCTTCGCCCCCGTGGAAAGCCATGTGTCAAATGGTTTAAATGATAAAAAGTCTTATGTCCGTCTCCTGGTTGTAAGCTACCTCTCCACCAATTTTCAGCTAAATCGGTTCAGCCGTTCTTGAGTTATAAATAGTGTAACTAACACGACTTTCTTTTATACATGACGACCGATGTGGCGCGGTGGGCGAATGTCCGTCTGCGACGCAGGAGGTTGCGGGTTCGATTCCCGCCTCGGAACAATTGTGTGTACGATCTGCAGATATTTGTTCCGGGTGTTCTGGTTTCTATGTATAATAAAAAAAATATCTATCTATGTAATGTATTGTATTATATATATCAGTTATCTAGTACCCATAACACAAGCTCTGCTTACCATGGAGCTAGATAATGCTGTGTGAATTGTCCAGCATTATTTATTTATATATAGATATTATAATTACTTATAATAATAAATAACACCGCACGAGTTCTATAAGTCTCTAATACAATTATTAAAAAAAATGCCGAACAATCCACACAGCATCATCTACTAGCTCCAAGTTAAGCTGAGTTTCTGCTATGGGTACTAGATGACTCATTATACTTAATATGTAATGCATTAAGTACATAGATATATATTTTTTTATTAACCAGAACACCCGGAACAAATATCTGCAGATCGAACACACAATTGTCCTCAGGCGCAAATCGAATCCGCAACCTCGTGCAACGCAGGCGGACCTTCGCCCACCGCGCCACAGAGGTCGTCACCTATGTCTTGTCTTCATTAAATCTAATTTCTTTGACAGGTGCAAGGTGATCCGCACTATGTCAAGTGTAGTGAGGGCTTCAAGAAAGTCAATAACTTCTGCTTGCATTTCTACGGAGTCAAAGTAAGTGGCGAAAACTTCGGTAATATATAACTCAAACATAATAGAAAAATAGAATAGTAAGGGGGACTCCAAGGACAATGAAACAGTCCCACTTGTTTTTATTCCTGGTCTAAGGATATGTTAAGAAAACAAGAAGAATTTGTACAATATAAATAATTAAGAAACTAGAATAGAATTATAATATTATCTCAAGGTCGTGAGAAAAGGTCGTATCCGAATCGCGTTGAGTACCGTTAAGTTAACCACTGGCCTTAGCAAGAGCGGGAGCCGGTCCGGGGCTGACAAAAAAGATGGACGCCGTCTCGTGCAGGGTGGACGCCCACTCGCGTCTGTGATCGTACTGAGGTTGGTGACGTGCGCGAAGTCTCCAGTCGGATTTCTTCCAGAAATCTGTCCGTAAGGTGAACCCCAATTTGGGGTTTCGCAAGTTCCGGAAGACTAAGCAAGGAGTCAGTTGGATTTAAACGTTATTTTATTAAGAATTTAAGCAATTATTAAGTCAGCGCTTTGTCTCGCCAGTGCCGATCCAAAAATGAAGATTCATTGTGCTTGACTGTTGATGGTCGCTGGCTTGGCTCAAAACTGTCAAGCAAAATTGTCAAGTGACGCTATCAGGCCTCGCTGTCATTAGCGTTATCTAATGCCGCTGTCAGCGAGGCTGTCAGTCAACGCTGTCAGCTGTGATCGCGCGGAAATTTCAATTATAAGAAAACACAAGTGTTACATAAACAAATACTGCAGTCAGCGCTTTGTCTCGTCAGTGCCAATCCAAAAATGAAGATTCATTGTCTCGTCTACCAAACCAACCTAACCTGCACGTGGTGCACCCTGCTAGATAACGAACTGGGCTCTGGTGGAAATATCAAACAATCTTCATAATTGATAGTGATAACTCATCGATTTTACATTATTTTCCATTACTTGACACTGGCAGAGAAGTGTCCAACCAGACACAGTTGCCATTCACAAATAATCATCGTCATCATGGAATATACCTCTTTTTCTAACTACAATACAATCAGTTAAAAAAGACACTCTTATAGAACAAGTAGATGTATAGAATTGCTATAAAAAGGCCCTTACTCAGCATAGAAAAGAAAGAAAGAAAGAAAATATATTTATTGATTCACGAAAGTAGGTACAACTTGTTGCTACATATTATAAAATAAATAGGAACATAAAACTATAAAAAAAAACTACGTATCTATCGTAATAATGTATAATGCTGGCTAAGAAAGTAAAAAACGACAAACGTATCAGAATAACTTGTATTTTCCTTGATTTATATATACATCGGCCTCCCCCAATGAGCGCCATAGCGCCCTGTCTTCAGCTTGCCGCATCCAGCATCTACCTGCAGTCTTTCGCAGGTCGTCATCCCACCTGGTCGGAGGGCGTCCTACACTACGTTTGCCGAGTCGTGGTCTCCACTCAAGAACACTCATTGTGGGAGGCCTATGTCCAGCAGTGGACTGCTATAGGCTGATGATGATGGTTATTAACATTAAAGTCATTTAAAAAGGGATATTTTCCATGATTTGATTTTTGAGTTTTGTCTGCTTATAAAAACTTACTCGCAGTCCCTTCAGTTATTCCGTGATCATGGCGCATGTAACTGCAACAACAAAAGTTGTAGAATTAGTTGTAGAATTTTGTCGAAAAGATCGTAGAAACTATTTTCAGACCATACAATTATATTTTGACTTGTTTATGTTCCAGGCTGAAGATCCCAGTCAAGAAGTAAGAGTAGAACAAAGCCAGTCAGATAGAACAAAGAAACCTTTTCATCCTGTGCCGTGAGTATATTTATCTTAAGACGACCGGTGTGGTGCGGCGGGCGAAGGTCCGCTTGCGACGCAGGTGGTTGCGGATTCGATTCCCGCCTCGGAACAATTGTGTGTACGATCTGCAGATATTTGTTCCGGGTGTTCTGGTCGTTTTCTATGTATAATAAAATATATCTATCCATGTAATGTATTGTATTATGTATATCAGTTATCTAGTACCCATAACACAAGCTCTGCTTAGCTTGGAGCTAGATGATGCTGTGTGGGTTGTCCAGGAAGCCTTTACTCGAATAGAGATCACAGAGTAATAAAAATGATTACGTTTCATATTTTAATAATGTTCAATAACTATTTTTTTTAACATTGTTTAATAATTGAAGTAAATGCAATGATGTAATGTTAATATAATAATAATGGGTCAGATAAACAACTTGACCTGAGACCAGACAGAGACCTAAGAGGCTTAATGATTTTATATTATGCATTAGGTAAGTGTGAGTGTGTTTATCATGCTTAGATATAAATGAGTTTTTTAAATGTAAGATCTAGGATAATAATTTAATATAGGTTAACTTGTATTATTGTCAGATCGTCCGTTAACTACAGTACCTAGATTATCATTTTTTTTTAAATTAAGTGAGAACTATAGTGCTAAGACAAACATAACATAGGCTTTAAGGCACTACTAACTTAATGATGTAACCTATTTGTATGAATAAATAATCTATCTATCTATCTATATATCTGCATGCCTATGTACAAAACTCCCTACCTTGCGGAATTAAGTCATAATCTTGAGTCCGTGAGACCAATTTAATATAATGTATTCTTAAATATTGAATTAAGGTTTAGTCAGATTGTTACATTGAACACACATAACAAATATCACAAGTATATATCCAAACAAAATATAAAAGTAATTGTATTTAAAAACGATTTCTTTCCCAACTTCATCATTGTGTTAATATACAATCTTCTTCCTAATTCTTCCACAGAGTTGAAATCCGCCGCGAAGGAGCAAAAGTAACCGTCGGTCGCCTCCACTTCGCGGAAACTACAAACAACAACATGCGGAAGAAAGGACGACCCAATCCTGACCAGAGGCATTTCCAACTCGTCGTAGCGTTACGGGCGCACACTGCGCATTCAGACTTCATGATAGCAGCGCATGCTAGCGATAGGATCATAGTTAGGGTAAGTTCTTGGATTTAGCAATGGCTTTTGATACGGTCCGTTATTATTAATTTAGACTTGACTTACAGAATAATATAGATTCCAAAACGCCAAAGATTGGATATACGCCGATGACCTTGCTTGAGTTGGCGTTACGCATGAAAATGCCCCGCGCAGGTCCACACCTCCCCTGACAATACAGGCAATGCATACCAACTAGGGATTGCAATATCACAAATTCGGATAATTCGAATAATGTTTATTTTAACAAAGACACAAAAACAACAAAACGACAAATTACAACTTGTATTAACTACACCAACGGTATATTGATAATTATGTTCTAAACAGATATAAAACTTTTGAAACTATTATGGTTATTAACACTAAAGTCATTTAAAACGGGGTATTTACCATGATTAGATTTCAAATCATCATCATCAGCCTATATTAGTCCACATCTGGACATAGGCCTCCCCCAATGAGCGCCATAGCGCCCTGTCTTCAGCTTGCCGCATCCAGCATCTACCTGCAGTCTTTCACAGGTCGTCATCCCACCTGGTCGGAGGGCGTCCTACACTCAAAAATAATAGATTTCAAATAATTGTAAAAAAAATAGAAAATCATGGTAAATATCACGTTTTAAATGGCTTACATATATTGTAAATTTAAAGAAAATCAAATGTTTTTATAACTGATTTATAAAGCTTTATAATCTCTCTTTAATCCAATTTTAGAACCACTAACTCCTCTGTAGACCGATACACGTTCTTGGTAACCCCGTTGACCCACTCACTGACGCTAACCCGGAAGTGACGGCAACAACTTAGCTTCCGCACACTACTCACCCGACCAAAAACCTAGAAGAATTCCCCGTTTCAGGCCTCAGGTGCACTCGTGCATCTAAGGCGTTACCTCCCTACCCTCTTATAGCATCTGGCAACAGCCCAAGCCGAGGCTCGCACCTAAGTGGTGGCCCTTGTGCGTGTTGCCCCAACCTAATTTTTACCGGCGAGACGCCCTCTGCGCCCGCCAAAAGTCGGGTAACCATGTCATGGCTATTTAAAGCCAACAGCATTTATGTCCATTCGAAAAAAAAACACTAACTAATAGGTATAGTAAGTGTGAATGTACCGAAATAATTATTACTTTACAATCTCGACCATCGAACCGAATACACATGCGTTGCTTAATGGTATGAAGATTCATACACTTTTTGCCTGATGAAAAAACGCGATGCCAACCATGACGGAATAATTACAAGCACAGTGGTAATAAGTGGCATTCTGGTATGCTATTATAGTACTTACTGAGTTCATGGATCGTTGGGCACCAACGCTTTGCTTATTATGAGTTTTGTGAAGTTGAACTAATCTTTGGTACTGTTACTTAGTTGAAAATAAACTTTTGATTTATAAGATTACTATCTGCGCTCCGCGGTTTCACCCGCGCGGTGATAGATATTTTGGATAATATACAATATATTATATTATAGGTCGTTTTCTATGTATAATAAAAAATATCTATCTATGTAATGTATTGTATTATGTATATCAGTTATCTAGTACCCATAACACAAGCTCTGCTTACCATGGGGCTAGATAATGCTGTGTGAATTGTCCAGCATTATTTATTTGTATTTGTATCTTCCAGGCATCGAACCCAGGACAATTCGAGTCGGACTGTCCCGAGGGGTGGTGGCAGCGAGGCGTGTCCGAGAACAGTGTCCACTTCAGCGGACGAGTGGGCATCAACACCGATAGGCCGGACGAGTCCTGCGTTGTTAATGGTAAGGACTTTCAGATTCTTCTTAGTTACCGTTAAAGCTAACTCCCCTGATGCCAGGGGGGATTTGCCATTTCGATATATAGGCCTCCTCATCGATTTCGATGACGGCGACCAAGGATTCACGGACATCACCGATTTTTTCTATCATGAGCTCTAATATGGCTCGCTAGACCGAACTTGGTCTTGAATACCCTACGGCATACACGTATACATATATGTATACGTGTAGGAGGGCTTAGGTCCACCCTGTACTTTAATGTTGCCTGAAATTAATTGATTATTAATATTTATGAATACACAGGTAATGATTACCTGTATGCATAAAATCACAGCAAATGATATGATTATTTTTGTTTCTGCAGGAAACCTAAAGGTGATGGGACATATCCTCCACCCCTCCGATGCGAGAGCGAAGCACAATATTGAGGAGCTGGATACAGCTCAGCAGCTGAAGAATGTACAAAGCATCAGGGTTGTCAAGTAAGTTTAAACTCATCATCAGCCTATCTCAGTCCACTGCTGGACATAGGCCTCCCTCAATTAACGCCACAGCGCCCTGTCTTCAGCTTGACGCATCCAGCATCTACCTGCAGTCTATCGCAGGTCGTTATCCCACCTGGTCGGAGGGCGTCCTACACTATGTTTACCGAGTCGTGGTCTCCACTCAAGAACACGTTTGCCCCAGCGGCCGTCGGTTCTGGCGAGATATGGCCGGCCCACTGCCACTTCAGCTTGTTAATTCTTAGAGCTTTCAGGTTCAGGTTCAGGTGGGGGTACTCCTTTTTCCGCATTTGGACTCCAGTTGGTCCTTTATGCGTAGTAGTTTGCTAGCATAGCCAGCCTAGCTCCGTCCAGAAGCGCAGAATCTTCCTGGGGTCTTCACAGGCTTCGCGGAGCGACCTCGGCAAGTTGAGGATATCTATACGTTGTGCTAAAACTCCCTCGCATTCCAGGATTACGTGGGAAGCTGTTTCGTCGTTGCTGAGGCATCCTCTACAGAGAGGGCTATCCGTCGCTCCGATGGTGAATAAGTGTTTGTTTAGTGGACAGTGTCCTGTTAGTGTTCCCACAAGGACACGTAGGTCCAATCTATTCAGATTTAGTAAGCGTTTTGTTAGCTTCGGTGATGTTGATGGGAGTGCCGTCCTTGCTTGTCTGCAATTGATTTGGCTAGTCCATCGTTCGTTATGTGTATCTCTAGTTCTGAGCTTGGTCCATGTCTGAAGCAGAGAGAATGGCAGGGGTAGGAATGGCGGTGGTCCTTCTATGGTTGTTGCCGATCCTCTCCGTGCCAGTTCGTCCGCAGCATCATTTCCTAGCGAACCACTATGTCCTTTGATCCATTGTAGGATGATCCGGTTTTCAGTGGATATCCTTTCCAGAGCAGAGTGACATTCGTAAACGAGCTTGGAGCTACAGTTGTTTCCTTCCAAGGCTCTGAGTATGGCTGCGCTGTCAGAGAGGATGCGTACACGTTGGTCTTTGATTCCTCTCTTTTGTACGGCTGTAGCTGCCTGTGTTATTGCTACACATTCGCATTGGAATATGGAGCTATGCGTTCCTAGCGTTATTGATATGTTAATGTTGAGGTCCAGTGAGTGAACTCCGGCACCCGTACCGGTTTCGGTTTTGGAGCCATCTGTGTAAATTCTGACTTCGTGGGTACCTGATTCATCTTTTTGGTCCTCGTATAGTTGTATTTGGTAGTGTTTGTTTAGTATTGGTTTGTTGGCCATTCTGTCACAAGGGGCCGCTGTGAGTGGTTCATATGTTATGGCCTTGTCCATGATCTGCGCATGTGGACTTCTTGTGACTCCCCAGAGGCCTGTGTTGTGTAGTCTTAGAGCCGACATCGTGGCTTCTTGTTGTATGTAGAGGTCTAAAGGTGCTACATCTAGAATTATATCTAGGGCAGCGCCTGGTGTGGATCGCATGCATCCTGTTATCGCAGAGCATGCCATTCTTTGAAAGCGTTGTAGTTTAGTTACCACGGTGCTCAGTTCCGTTCTAGTCCACCAAACTATCGCTCCGTAGGTTAATGTTGGTCTGATGATAGCAGTGTAGAGCCACTTGGATATTTTCGGTGAAAGTCCCCAAGTTTTCCCTAGCATTCTGCTGCATTGGTAGAGAGTAGCGGTCGCACGCTGGAGTTTGTAGTCAAGATGTTTGTTCCATAGCAGTTTGCTATCTAGTATGACCCCTAGGTACTTGACTTCTGTTTTTAGCGTTATCTCTGTGTTGAGAAGTTTTGGGATTTTTATATTACCCAGTTGTCGTTTGTTTGTGAACATGATCAGTTCCGTTTTTGTTGGGTTTACTGTCAGTTCGTGATCGTTGCACCATGTTTCAATGGTTTTGAAGGCGAGTTTCATCAGGTCACATAGTGTGTGCTCAAAACAGCCGGTCGCCAGGATCGCGAGGTCATCCGCGTATCCTACCGTGACCAGACCATGACCGTTGAGTTTGCGAATTAGCTCGTCAACAACTATGTTCCATAACAAGGGCGAAAGGACGCCCCCCTGGGGGCAGCCCCTGGCGACTACACCTCTTGTGGTTTCGTTGATTTTGACTTGTATGGCTCTGTGTTGGAGCATGTTGTTTATCCACTCGGCCAGCGTCGGCGCTACACCATATCTGGTAAGGGCTCTGTGTATGCTGGTGAAGTTGGTCTTGTCAAAAGCTCCTTCAATATCTATAAAGGCAGCTAGTGTAGGTTGTTTTGATGATAATCCACCTCCTATTCGTGAGACTACGCTATGTAAGGCGGATTCTGTTGATTTGCCTTTACTGTAGGCATGTTGTTGAGAGTGTAAAGGGTTGTGGTAGAGTGTGGTGTCTCTTATTTCTCTGTCACAAAGCCTTTCTAGTGTTTTTAGAAGGAATGATGTCAGGCTTATAGGTCTGAAAGATTTCGGTTGGGTGTAGTCACTCCTTCCTGGTTTAGGTATGAATACTACCTTCACTTCCCTCCATATGTGAGGTATATATCTATGGGCAATGCATGCCCTGAATATCTTCACTAGGTGGTCTGCTAGTAAGCCACTGCACCAGCTGAGCATACCTGGAAAGATCCCGTCCAGTCCTGGTGCTTTGAAGGGAAGGAAGCTGTTGATTGCCCAGATTACCTTTTCACGGTTTATCATATTCTGGGCTGTTATCCAATCTTGGTCGGTGGGCGTGCGCTCTGATATCTCCTCCCATGTATTGGTGTCTGTGACAAGACAGCCTGGGAAGTGTGTATTCATAAGCACTTCGCTGGTTTCAGCGTCTGATTTGGTGTAGGTATTGTCAGGTTTGATGAGGCACCCAAGCGTGCTTTCTGGCACGTTTGCCAGTATAGTTCTTATACGGGAGGCCTGATTGTTGTTTTCAATGTTGGTGCAGAACCTTTCCCAACATTCGGTTTTTCTGAGGCGAATTTGCTTTTTGTAGGTTCTCTTCGCATTGTAGTAGTTCACCCATGCTTCGTCTTGTCTAGTGTTTATGGCTCTGTTGAACAGTTTCCTTACTTTGCGACGCAGTCTTTGCAGTTCAGGACCCCACCATCGTCTGTTTGTCCCCTGTTTAGGTATGACTAGAGGGCAGGATTGTTCATAGCTGTTGGTGAATATATGTTAGTTGGTTTGTGTAGTGGTCTATTTCCGCTACTGTTATGTTATCAGGTATGTCAGGCTTGTCTGTAATTCCTAATTTGACTGATTGGAAGAATTTAGTCCTATCGGTTTTACGTGGGACACGCCTAGGTTGTGGGCTGGGTAGTGACAGTTCCAGAACATATCTTATCCATCTGTGATCTGAGCATGAGGCCTCCTTAGAGACATGCCAGTCTTTGATGGATTCGGAGATGTCTGGGGTCGTTAGTGTTAGGTCTATTATTGTTTGGGCTCTGGATGTTACAAAAGTGGGTTCAGAGCCCCTGTTTATAAGGAGAAGGTTAGTAGAGATAAAATAGGTTACCAGTTCTTCTCCTCGGTCATTGCACCTGGCGCTATTCCATAGCGTGTGGTGTGCGTTGGAGTCGGTGCCGATGATGAGCTCGAGTTTCTCCCTTTCACAGTACTCGATCAGGGACACCAGCTCTGGTGTGGGTGTTGTTTCGTCGATTGGTTGGTATGCTGATGCTAGGACTATCTGTGTTAACGACTTGTTGGTGGGAGATAGATATAGTCTAGCAGCTGTTAGGTCTCTGGAACAGAGTTCGGTTATTAGTAGTGTTTTCGCGCTTCGCGGAACAACTATACAGGTTCTGAGGTTGCTTACAGTTGTGTTTGCGAGGAGCTTGCTACCCGGTAGCTTTAGGCCGCAAATCTGGCCTTTCCTGATCCACGGTTCTTGGATAAGGGCCACGGTGTTGGGGTTTTCCTCCAGCATTCTGCGTATGGACGCGCTAGCTGTAAGGTTGTGCTGGAGGTTTGCTTGGATGAAAGGAGTGGCGGGGAGTGGTGGATCAGGAAGTGATCTAAGTGTTGGTTTAGGAGCGCTTGATAGGAGAGGAGCCGGTGTCGCTGTCGCTAACATCGCTCCCCTCCGTATCGAGAAAGCGCTCCTCAGATAGTGGGGATGGTGGATCCTGGACATCCATAAGGTCCAGCCCTTGGGATGAATGTGGGGCTGGAGAAGAGTCCGCTGCGTACCCCGAACTGGGGCCAGGCTGCGGATCGTGGTCAGCCTTGGATCCTGTAGGGGAACCAGGCTCTGGACCAGGTTTGGGTCCAGGATTGTTTGTTGAGGCGTCCTTGTTCTCGTCCTTGGGTTCATCTTTTTGGATAATCCTGAGGTAGATGTTCCCAAGGAGCCAGTACAGGCGCCGTTCGTGTTGTCGGGCTTTTTCAACCTCAGACTCGGGAACGAGGAGAAGCAGGTATGTGCCGGGGCCATCCTTGTCATCCCGCCTCTCCGTTCGGATTGGGTTCCACGAGTCGATGTTGACGTGTGGGTTATAGCCCGCCAGAATCGTGCGGATCTGATCGGTTCGCATTGGCATGCTTGCTGGTGTCGGAACGAACAGACCACACATGATTCGTCGCTCGAGCTCAGACTGTTTTTTGACCACGAGTTTGGTCTCGGCGATGGGCGATTTGAGGTTTTCTACGTTTTCGCGGAGCCACGCAAGCGAGTTGTCGTCCAGGCACCAGAATTTGAGGACGCCATTGCTGTAGTGCGCACGGCCACGGAAACGGACCTTTGAGGTTTCAGATCGAGTGGCTGGATCGAGCATCTTCAGCGCGACCGTCACCTCTAGTTTTTCACGTATTTCCGTGGCCTGCTCCTCCGTTAAGTCCTGGCACGGCTCAACTGTTATGGCTACGCAGAGGTCGTGCGATCTAAAGGCTTCTGCGTAGCTCGTTGGTTCGGGCTTGTTTCCCATATCCGACCTTTGGCGCTTACTATCACCATAAGGTGTAGTGGTGTCGTCGGGTCTGGGACGTTTGACGCTCTGAGGTTGAGCCGGAGGGGGTTTGTTTTTACGGGCCAAAGCTGCCAGCCTCCCTGCGCGTCTCCCTCTGGGTCTGGGCCGCTGAATAGGTGTCTGGTTTCCGTCGACAGGCACTGGCGCTGCGTTCGGCTGCGCCGGTGCGTGGTCCTTTTCGGCGGGACGAGTCCCACCTACTTCGGTCGTGGACTTACCGGCTGCACTAGGCAGCTGTTTTCGTCCACCTTCGGTTACCGTTGACCTTTTCTGCGCCCGCGCCTTTTGGGTTTCGTTCGGGGGTGGGCGGAGTTTGTTGCTCTTCCTCCTGCACTTCCTGGAAGGCACAAGATCCCAGTTTGGCCCTGGGTCGGGCATAGCGGCCCTTAGTTCTGATAGTTCTATGACCGTCTCATGCGAAGAAGCCCCGAGGGGCGCTTCGACTTTTGAGGCGGTCCGTCGGACCGGTGTGGGTGCTTCTGAAGCATAGGCCCTTGACGTCGTTGGTAGGGACGGCGCAGATGCAGCCGTGAAGATTTTGGGCCTTGGCGCCTCCGAAGATGCAGCCCTGGCTTGTTGATTGGAGCGTTTCTTTGGCTTATTACTAAGCTTTGGCAGTTCTTTGCCCCCCCCCAGAGTACGAGGGGCTTAGAGCTTTGTCGATAATAACGATATTAATGATTTTCTAAGACATCTGTTTGTTATTTTCTGAAATAATTGTTGTGCCCTGACAGGGTTTTTAACAATTGTTTGTTTTTGTTTTTCAAAGTTCTTTATTTAACACAATTTTTTGTACAATCGTAGATTAACTAAACACTGTTTAGAACCTAACTAGATACAAAACCAATTAATTAATAACTCGACAGGCTGAACGTATTTAAAAGTTTTTTCATAAAATACTATTTATAATAACTAACACTTATAAAAATAAAATAAATAAATAATGCTGGACAATTCACACAGCATTATCTAGCCCCATGGTAAGCAGAGCTTGTGTTATGGGTACTAGATAACTGATATACATAATACAATACATTACATAGATAGATATTTTTATCATACATAGAAAACGACCAGAACACCCGAAACAAATATCTGCAAATCGTACACACATTTGTTCCGAGGCGGGAATCTAACCCGCAACCTCCTGCGTCGCAGGCGGGCCTTCGCCCACCGCGCCACATCGGTCGTCATTAAATCATTTACTACTAAAATCATACAAATTTTAAACATATGTTACATAAAATAATTACGTTGTATGAGCACTTTGTAAAGCGCACATTTTTATAGTAAATTTTCACCATTGTGTACCCACAAGGTTACTACACCTAAGAAACTACCTGTATGCTTGAAATCACAATAAATGATATGAATATAAATATTTTTTCGTTTGCATTAAAAAAACTAGATTATTCATTATTACCGCCTAATAAATCATAACTAAGTACTTAAAAATATTTTTGATGACCCAGGTTCAACTACGACCCATCATTCGCGGAGCACTCCGGGCTAGTCGGCTACGACCCCCAGAGCCCGACCCCCGCGCTGGACACGGGGGTCATCGCGCAGGAGGTCCGCAGGGTGCTCCCGGAGGCCGTGAGGGAGGCCGGCGACGTGGCCTTGCCTAATGGGGCCACTATACACAAGTTCCTGGTTGTCAATAAGGTGAATGTTTACGATGATTCATAAGTTATGAATCAATTTTGGTCATCCCCTGGCCGGAGGGATACATCCTAAACTACGTTTGCCGAGTCGCGGTCTCCACTCAAAAACACGTTTACCCCAGCGGTTGTCGGTTCTTCGTGAGATATGACCGGCCCACTGGCACTTCAGCTTGCTAATTCTTAGAGCTATGTCGGTAACTTTGAGTCTCTGTCGGATGTATTCGTTACGAATCCTATCCTTCAGAGAAACTCCGAGCATAGCTCTTTCCATAGCTCGCTGAGCGACTTTGAACTGGTGGACCAGCCCTATCGTGAGTGTCCACGTCTCAGCTCCGTAGGTCATAACGGGTAGGACGCACTGGTTGAAAACTTTCGTTTTCTAGCATTGCAGTATGGATATGTACATAATAGTGGCAAATAAATTATATTTCTATGTCTAAATTCGACTCTACTCTTCAGGACCGCATCTTCATGGAGAACCTGGGGGCTGTCAAAGAACTCGTGAAAGTGACCGGCCATCTTGAATCCCGGATCGATCAGCTAGAGAGGATCAACAAGAAGCTGTGCGGGGTTGGACTACAGAGGCGGGATAGCTCGAGATCTAGTGGCAGTAATGGTACGTAGCCATCTTGAATTTAGGATAGTAGCCATCTTGAATTTAGGTTTGTAGCCATCTTGAATTTAGGATAGTGGCCATCTTGAATTTAGGATAGCAACCATCTTGAATTTAGGATAGCAGCCATCTTGAATTTAGGATAATAGCCATCTTGAATTTACTCGGATAACTAGGTTGGATCTACAACGAGTGTTGAATACTCACAATACGTAAATGTTTCCACTTTATTTACTGTATAGATGCGGAAGTTTCTTCCATTAGTTGTGGTGATATTAACCGATACATTTTGGATGAATTGTTATGCTGCTTGTTGACGTTAATGGCAGGGCGGCTGGGATTGCATTATAGCGACGATGTTAACTGCTGTACATCGCTAGGTATAGAGCTTTTGATTTTTTATTATTTGGCTATATTTGACGACCTCTGTGCGGTGGGCGAAGGTCCACCTGCGACGCAGGAGGTTGCGGGTTCGATTCCCGCAACCTCACACTACAATTGAGTGTACGATCTGCAGACTTTTCTTGTGGGGTATTCAAGTAGTTATCTACATATGTATATCGTATTGTATTAAGTATCAGTTATCTAGTACCCATAACACAAGCTCTGCTTACCATGGGGCTAGACGATGCTGTGTGGATTGTCCAGCATTATTTATTTATTAATGTAACTTTTTTCAGATTCCCGTTGTTCAGCAATCTCCTACACAGACATGTCCTACGATCAAACCTACCGGGACATCGCACGGCATATAAAGAAGCACGAGTGTTGCCACAAACTCAGCCACAACTCGCCGAAATACACGCGCAAACAGTGCAAGAACTGCCACACTGGGACTAAGCTCGGGAAATATTATAATTATAATAAGACTTGTGTGAGGTAAGTTTGATATTATTGTATTTTGGGGTTTTTAATAAGGCGCTATCTAGTTTCAATAACGACACTTTCAACCTAATTCAAAAATTTCGATGATTGCTATGGGTGAAATCACTCTAAAAACACACGTCAAATTTCATGGGCAAACTTTAACTGTTTGGTTTAATTTTTATTGGTAAAATGTCTCAAAATATTACGGAGAGAGGCTCCATTCCATAATATATATCAAGGTGATTTAAAAAAAGACCTGGCTGGCGTCTTCGCGAACATGTCCGCGATGATGGGCAGCAACTGCAGTTCACGCAATGTTAGTGATTTAGTTAAAAAAAAGACCCCTAATACTAAAAAATGTTTTCTAGTAACAAAAAATAGGGCAGCCATCGATCGATAAAGGAGTTCCCATCTTCCCTTGTAAGTTAATAACAAGTTTCTAAACAAAAACAAAATACATTTCAGCAGGTACCACTCAAACAAGGAAGAAGAGAAAAAACTTGACAACCCTACCTACATAGACACGGAGAGTCCATCGACAAGAGAGGAAACAAAAAAGAAAGACACTAGTCTATGGATGCGCGATGATTTCTCGTATGGCAACACCAAGTTAGGGTTCTGTTGTCGAAGGAAGGAGTACTCGGATGCAAGCAGCGAGCTGATATCGAATAAGTTTCTGCAGATTGTTATAACTGTACTCATATTTATAATGGCTGTTTGGTAAGTGGATTTTATCACATGTTTATTTTCATTGTGGAATAACTCTAGCATTTTAATAATGTGGGCTAGAACTGTAACAATTAGGTAAGTTCTTTTTGGGAAATAACAATGACTAATGACTTATAAATAATACAAAAACTAATAACTATTAATAAATTAAAAATAACTTAAATGCCAGTAACTTATATAATGAACTTTTTTAAATTTGTGTGTTTACTAAAAACATCTATATAATATAATATAACTATAATAATGTTTTGCGTATATTTCGCATTATTTATAGTTATCTAGTACCCATAACACAAGCTCTGCTTAGCTTGGGGCTAGATAATGCTGTGTGAATTGTCCAGCATTAATGTATTTAATAAAATTTAGATAATCTTGTTTACGAAAAAGTTTTTTAAATATGAATATTATTTTCCAGCCTAGTAGTAATGTCGGCGCTATACTTCAGAGAGCACCAAGAGCTACTAACCATGAAAGAGATACGAATGCACGAGAAGTTCGCTAACTACGCGCATTACGGGAAGATAAACGGGGTGACAGTACATCGAGCGCCGCCCGACCAAAACCAAATACAGGTTTGTAGTTTTAACTTTTTTAAACTGACTTCATATACCTTTCCTGGGAGAAATCGCTGTCAGCGATAAGATTGACCTTTTAATATGTAATATCCTACTAATATTATAAACGCGAAAGTTTGTACGGATGGATGGTGTTTGTTACTTTTTCACGTAAAAACTACTGAATGGATTTTATGAAACTTTACAATATAGCTATACATCAGAATAACACATAGGCCACAATTTATAAAGATATATTGTATATTATCCAAAATATCTATCACCACGCGGGTGAAACCGCGGGGCGCTCTCCGACCGGGTGGGATGACGACCTGCGAAAGACTGCAGGTAGATGCTGGATGCCGCAAGCTGAAGACGCTTGGCACTCATTGGGGGAGGCTTATATCCAGCAGTGGACTGCTATAGGCTGATGATGAGACGAGTGGCAACCCAGGCACATGATATAAAGAAATAAAGTCAAGTTTTTTGTTTACAGAATTCGAAACCATCCCAGCATGCATCCGTGAAAAAGAACGTCAAAGGTAAGTGTGATATTGTTCTGTTACTTAATTTAAGATAAATCATTTTGATGCAAAAGTCTTCATAAAAATTCTGTGTTCATAGAACCGTATGGTGATTATGTAACTCGCGACCGGTTTGCGACAGGCGTAAATTAAGCAATCAGTGCTGTCAAACGCCAATTTCGACCAATTTTGACGTTGTAGTGTCAAACTAATACAAAATTGACGTTTGACAGCACTGATTGCTTAATTTACGCCTGTCGCAAACCGGTCGCGAGTTACATAATCACCCGGCCGATAATATTATTAAGTTTATGACACCCCGCCTTATTACGCTACGCCTGCCTGGCAAAGTCGTAGCAAAAAGCAAGCGGCGCCATTAAAAAAGAAGTTGAATCTCTGAATACTGTTTATTTAAACGTGCCACTCAACTGTTAGAAAAAGAAAACCTATCAAGAAACGAAAACTCTTTAAAACCAGCAAATTAATTATTTACCGATATATGACGACCTCTGTGGCGCGGTAGGCAAAGATCCTGCGACTAGGCGGGTATCGAACCCGCAACCTCCTGGGAGGTTGCGGGTTCGATACCCGCCTTGGTACAATTGTGGTGTACGATTTACAGATATTTGTTCTGATCGTTATCTATGTATAACAAAAAATATATATCTATGTAATGCATTGTATTAAGTATATCAGTCACCCAGTACCCATAACACAAGCTCTGCTTAGTTTGGGGCTAGACGATACTGTGTGGGATAGTCCAGCATTATTTATTTATTTATTTGCCAGTCAACAGTTAGAGAAAGAAGACTTATTTATTTCTCTAACTGTTGACTGTCACTGGCGACGTTAATTGAGCAAAAAAAAAACTAGTTTTTGCTGAATTACAATCTAGTTTTTACTGAATTACCAAGAACATGTCCAAAAGTCGTGTAAGGTCTAAAGAATATAAAGTACATTGATATTATCAATCAAAAACTTCTATAATCTTTAAAATGCCCGCAACAGAGAAAGGACCACACAAGACGACCCAAGAATACGTGACCACTACGCACACAGAGGCGCCGCCGCACATAATGACCCCGACAGCAGCAAGCAAGAACTATGCCAGCAACTTTGTTATCAGTAAGTGAGAGCAAGCCGTGTGTCCACAACAGTAGGCACACCCTATATTCATTTTGACGACCGATGTGGCGCGGTGGGCGAAGGTCCGATGCCTCGAAACAATTATTGTGTGTACGATCTGCAGATATTTGTTCCGGGTGTTCTGGTTGTTTTCTATGTATAATAAAAAATATCTATCTATGTAATGTTTTGTATTATGTATATCAGTTATCTAGTACCCATAACACAAGCTCTGCTTACCATGGGGCTAGATGATGCCGTGTGAATTGTCCTGCATTATATATATTATTTATATTCTTTAAGGTTTCATACCCAAAGGGTAAAACGGTACCCTATTACTAAGGCGCCGCTGTCCGTCTGTCACCAGGCCGTATCTCATGAACCGTGATAGTTAGACGGTTGAAATTGTCACAGAGGATGTATTTCTGTTGCCGCTATAACAACAAATACTAAAAAACAGAATAAAATAAATATTTAAGTTGCTCCCATGCAACAGACATGAATTTTTGCCGTTTTTATAGATAAAATGATACGAAACCCTTCGTGCGCGAGTCCGACTCACACATAGCCGGTTTAATATTTTTTTGCATTTCATTCACTTGCCGCGCCCGACAACATGAGGAGTGGCAAACCTCAAATGCCAAAAATCAACACTGTGTGCGGTTTGTAATACGAGCAGTTTGTTTATTCGTGGACATCTTTCGTAAAATGTCAGTATTTTAGTGTTTTATTATTAGTGTCGTATATCAAATTAATCTTTATGAATAATGCCTTCTGATTATACCCGAATATCGTGGAACCTTAGTTCGATGCGACGACTAATTGACCTCAAATGAATGTAATTTTCCCGCCGAAATGTTGTATCAAGTTACTTTGTCAAGTTTAGGCATTTATTTGAGACCACTTGATTATTTCTAATACTTGGTCTACCTTTATTGTTTCCGTATGGTTTTCGCTTTTTATGGTATATTTAGGGCGTTAGGTGTAGTAGATAGCGAGATATAACTATTTATGTAAAAAATAGGACGCGCTCGCGGCGCCGCGATTTTTGTCCGCGAAGCTCGGACATATAGGGCTATGTAGTCGATTTGGCCGGACGGTCCAGTGGTTAATAAATAAACTTTTATTACAGACACAGTCCAAACTTCCCCACCACCAACACCAGAGCGATCTATATCCCTCCCCCGGATAGCTGAAGTCATCGGCAATGGATGTAACTACGCACTGAACACCAACAACGAGTTGGATCCTGAATGCCAGGTAACTGGACCCTTTCGATGTTAATTAGGAACAAAATAGTACAGAGAGTACAATACTGTGATAGCTCTATCTTATGTACCTATATGTAAGTTTATTATAATGTTTGTAATGTAGACATTATGGTATGTAGTGTATTTGTTTTCTTTTCTGTTATCTATATATTTACTAAAGTACCACCGTCTATTTTGTTCCTTCATGTCCAGTCTATCCTAAGGTTGCCTGGAAGAGATCGCTCTCAGCGATAAGGCCGCCCTTCCTTTGTTCTATTGTTTATTTCTGTATTGTTTTCTGTTTTGTGTGGTATCATAAAGTGTTTTCTATCTATCTATGTTTCCATAGAAACAACGCAACAGAAACTATACCTACTCCGATTCCGAATCCAAGATGTGGCGCGGTGGGCGAAGGTCCGCCTGCGACGCAGGAGGTTGCGGGTTCGATTCCCGCCTCGGAACAATTGTGTGTACGATCTGCAGATATTTGTTCCGGGTGTTCTGGTCGTTTTCTATGTATAATAAAAAAAATCTATCTATGTAATGTATTGTATTATGTATATCTGTTATCTAGTACCCACAACACAAGCTCTGCTTAGCTTGGGGCTAGATGATGCTGTGTGAATTGTCCAGCATTATTTATTTATTTTATCAAATGCTTTCGACAATTTCGAACTAAACTGTACTAACGATTTCTTTACGCATGCTGCTCTGAAGGATTTTAAGCGTATCTCTCTTTGGATTCATACATTATTGGTAAGAAACGACATCACACATTTTAATCATTCAAATAATATAGGTTTTACTAAAGAACTACCTCATTTCTCCCAAATTTAAACGGAAATATCAAATTTTTACTGACTTAAATTCTAACTTATTTCCTACATTAAATATAATGGAAATTAGTAATTAATGGACAAACTGTTATTTCGTTATTTTCATTATATTTAATTTAAGTTATTTAAGTTATTTTCATTATATTTAATGAAATAACAGTTTGTCCATTAATTTCCTTAATTATAATGGACAAACTGTTATTTCAGTAAATACAATGGAAATTAGTAATTAATGGACAAACTGTTATTTCATTAAATATAATGAAAATTAGTATTAGTAGACAAACTGTTATTTCATTAAATATAATGGAAATTCGTACTTAATGGACAAACTGTTATTTCATTAAATAT
This sequence comes from Eupithecia dodoneata, assembly GCA_947044415.1. Taxonomy (NCBI): domain Eukaryota; kingdom Metazoa; phylum Arthropoda; class Insecta; order Lepidoptera; family Geometridae; genus Eupithecia; species Eupithecia dodoneata. Next base: position 2,864,887 of record OX345683.1, on the reverse strand, counting down.
AATGAAAATTAGTATTAGTAGACAAACTGTTATTTCATTAAATATAATGGAAATTCGTAATTAATGGACAAACTGTTATTTCATTAAATATAATGAAAATTAGTATTAGTAGACAAACTGTTATTTCATTAAATATAATGGAAATTCGTACTTAATGGACAAACTGTTATTTCATTAAATATAATGAAAATTAGTATTAGTAGACAAACTGTTATTTCATTAAATATAATGGAAATTCGTAATTAATGGACAAACTGTTATTTCATTAAATATAATGAAAATTAGTATTAGTAGACAAACTGTTATTTCCACCTTTTTTTTAAGATCTTTTTACATTGAACTACACAGTTTCGTCATTAAATATAATACTTCTATTTTTTTAAAAATATAATCGTAGTTGCAAATTTTTTTTGTCGTATATTGTAACTTTCGTGTTGGTGTGTATTGGTAACAACTAAAGCTTAGTAGCTTTAGTTTTAGTTGTTTTCTTTAATTTAAGTCTAACTTAACCTTCTTTTACAGTCGTCCTGCGGCGGCCTAGACCCACCTCAAACCTTCGAAAGCCTAGAACGTTCCAAACCAGACAAAGAACTAAACGACACATTCACTCGCCCAGTCGAACCATTACACAAAGACAAACTACCTCTAGTTCCTATAATACCAGAGAAGAATAACTCTGAGATACTAAAATCTGATAACGACAGCTTCAAGATCAGTGAAGGTACAGAAGACATTGGGTATTCGAATCTTCTGGATGGAGATAAGATCAATGGGACGGATAATGTTAGTAGGATGAAGAGAGAGGTCAGGCAGAAGAGGGAGACGGATGAAATTAGTTCGGAGGAGATGGGACTTACGGATCAGTCGAAGGAGTTGTCTGGTGCTAGAGGTATGAATACTTAATATTATTTTATAATTTAACTGTTTCAAAAACTAAAAACCTTCTTCAAACTTCCTAAATTTTACACTGTTTTAATGTAACCGACTTCAAATTCCTTAATTTTACACCGTTTTGAAGTAACCGGCTTCAAATTCCTTAATTTTACACTGTTTTGAAGTAACCGACTTCAAATTCCTTAATTTTACACTGTTTTGAAGTAACCGACTTCAAATTCCTTAATTTTACACTGTTTTGAAGTAACCGACTTCAAATTCCTTAATTTTACACTGTTTTGAAGTAACCGACTTCAAATTCCTTAATTTTACACTGTTCTGAAGTAACCGACTTCAAATTCCTTAATTTTACACTGTTTTGAAGTAACCGACTTGAAATTCCTTAATTTTACACTGTTTTTTTAATAATACATAAGACCATCTCAAGATCATCCTCTATACAATAGCAAAGTGATCGTCAAAATCGGTCCACAATTGACAGAGAATATGAAGCCTAACAAAGAACCTTCTTTTCGAAGTTGGTTAAAAAATAACAAACGTTTTAAAAATGAAACAAAAACAAATAACAGAGGTTTTATAAACAAAAACTAATACAAGTCACATCAATACAAATTAGAACTGTCTGTAATATTTTTCACCAATACTTCTTTGATTTTGTACTTCTTTTGTTTACTTAAAATAACTCTGATTCTGGAACCGAGTTCACGTACCTTTATTTAGCGACCTCTGTGGCGCGGTGGGCGAAAGTCCGCCTGCGATTCCCGCCTCGGAAAAATTATGTGTATGATCTGCAGACATTTGTTTCGGGTGTACTGGTCGTTATCTATGTATAATGAAAAATATCTATCTATGTAATATATTGTATTAAGTATATCAGTCATCTAGTACCCATACCCTCTGCTTAGCTTTGGGCTAGATGATGCTGTGCTGTATTTATTCTTATATTTAAATGCTTTCAGAAAAAGAAGGTTCGCAATTCGTCACTATATATATTTTAAAGTTTTATTTTTCCCCCAGAATGTGACACAGTACGTTTCGGCATCACCAGTAAGACAACTAACAACGCGTCGCTGTTCGCCGAGACGGTGTGTGCGAATACTGTACACAACTTCACATATACTGTGCCGCTGTCGCATTGCTTGAACCATAAGAACATCGATATTACTTTCAAGTGAGTTGTTTTACTGATTTTTCTGCATTTAGGGTCAGCCAGCTCACACCAGGACGTCACGCTTTATTGTCTACATTATTGGATCACATACCGTAATAACGCTGATAACGCGCGTTACGTTATCTGTTAAATAGCATGGCAGCCCCACAGGATTACCTTCACCTAAACCAATTCGTCTCTGTTCTGGCAAAATAAAACTTCTCTCTTCACTTTATCTCTCTCTCCCAATAATGTTTGCTGGAAGAGAACTCTTTTTAGGGTTAAGTTCACCTTTGTATTAATTTTCTAGAATAGGTTTTGTATATAGTTTATCGTGCTAAAAGTATAAATAAATAAATAAAAATCTTTTATTTTTTTATTTGACAGATCAACAAAACTAAAAGATTTCCGCCTGTGCGACCTCCACTGCGTGAACGACGAGGATCCTGCCAAGTCGTGTCGGGGCATGGAAATGTCAAAGCCGATACCGGCCGGGGACACGTATATATTCAAGATGCCGCTGGATTGTAATATCGACAGAATTATGAAGATCAGAGCTGTTTTTACTACGGGGAAGATACATTATTCGGCAAGAGTGAGTATTACATATATGAGAAAATAATTTCTAACTAAAAAAAAAAAAAATGCTGGACAATTCACACAGTATTATCTAGCGCCATGGTAAGCAGAGCTTGTGTTATGGGTACTAGATAACTGGTATACATAATACAATATATTACATAGATAGATATTTTTTACTATACATAGAAAACGACCAGAACACCCGGAACAAATATCTGCAGATCGTACACACAATTGTTCCGAGGCGGGAATCGAACCCGCAACCTCCTGCGTCGCAGGCGGACCTTCGCCCACCGCGCCACATCGGTCGTCTAACTACAACCTGGGTCGATAAATAGGTAGACCATTTATTAATACAAATTGGTTTCATAACTTAGTTAATAGTGCCTTAATTAAAACAAATGTTAGGTTTTCGTAAGCACCTAGTTCTCACTTTAAAAAAAAGATATTCTACCATCTCTAGTAACTTTTGCTGCAATAAATATTTTATTTAATTTATTTACTTTTACTGTATATCTACTGGTTCTCTTAGAGACTAGAATGAATAGTTCTTTATATATACATCTTTAGACACAATCGTCTCTTTTATAGGTGAGATTGTACTGTCAAAAGAATGAAATATTTTTATCTAAATTATGAACATCTTAACTTTCCTAATCAATTATAATAATATCAAATATTCTATCCTTAAAAAAAAACAATTACTCGTACATTATTCCCTTTTTTAAATGATTTATTCAAGGTTTGTTTGTTTGTTTGTTTGTTCAATATAATTTGAGAATGTTTAATGATATATTTGAATATATTATTCCCTATTGTGAATCAAAATAAAAAAAAGTAAGAGTTATCGTCATAGCTATATATCATATAATATATAGCCTGTATAATAAATCATTCGTGCAATTATATAACTGCATATATAATAAATTTAAGACCTACATTGTTAGATATGTATATTCTGGCAAATAAACATATTTTAATCTTGAACCGATTTTTGGTTTCTTTGAATTAATATGTGTTTTTTTTCAGGACCTCTGTTACAACATGCTCGAGCCCTTCATAGAATACAACATACGTATATACAGACATTGTCACAATTAATATTATCATTAATATTAGGCTGGTTTATTGTTACGCGTTTCGGCAGCGCCGTTGGAGTGCGCGCGTTCGGAGATGTATGGGGGTAGTTGCGTTTCAGAGCCGCGCGCGCGCTGCAGCGCCGTTCAGTAATCTCTTATCAGTAAACGTTAAGAGTGTATAATACCTCAAACTGCTAATTTTCAACTCCGCCGGATGTCCATAACGTCTAAACTACTGAATATTTAACTTTGAAATTGATATATGGTAAAGTTCAGGACTTAATCTATCGATCGTATGTTTCGAAAACACGATTCCATAAAATTTTCTCGTTAGAAAAAAATCGCAAAGTTACCTCTAAATTTTTACTAAAACCTAAATTTCTCAATAAATACAGAAGTTCAGATCTTGACAATAAGCGTGGTAATAGAATTAAGTATAAATAAAAATGTTATATGTTTCGGTTTTTTCAAATAATGTCCTAATTAATAGGTAATAAGGTAAAACTTGATTTTTGACTTGCGTTGCAATGCCCTGTCCCGCTCTTATGAACGCAAAATCATATGCCTAGCCTTTTCACACAAAGTTGAGGTAGTATGGGCCCTTAACATCGCTACTGATAAGCTTTTATTAACTTTAAAACCAGCCATAGTGTTATATTTGTTACAATAAACGCCTTACGGCACCGTGCCACGACATAACGTGAACTTCTCAAATTAGTTATTCGTAGTCTTAAGCTGTTTATTTGTAATTTTTATCACAAATTACGATATCACAATTTTAGAAAATGCTTCGTAGGAGTAGTCAGTGAATGTGAGTTTAATTATTATAACTTTTTATGTATTAGGCTGCTTTATTATGTCTTCTAGTTATAATTATAAACATTCCAGAAGTGCAATTATATCTATGTCCGTCCCAAAAATTATATGAAATTGAACTAGTATTTCAAAAATAATATTTAAATATGCATTATTTACTCTAATATTATTATTATGATGTTAGATGTAGTTTTTTTTATTATAACTAGCTTTATATATTATATCCATGACACTGAAATCTCTTTAAATCAAAAGTCTGCGTATCCCAGTTATTTCCTTTAATTTATAATTATATTTGTTTATGTTTCTCAGTCTATAATAAGTTCCTTTTAGTGGATCGTGTATTGTTTTTGCAAAAGGTTTTTTGTTAGAAATTGTCTAGTAAGGTAAAAGATGTTTTATTTTTTATTGATTTGTAAATACGTGCATTTTAGTTTTTAAGGAATTGTTTTTATATTATTATTTTTACAAAATATTCTATGGAACGGTGGTAGTTTAATATTTTAGTACATTTAAAGTATTTTTGCAGCTTTATAATAATTTATTTTTAAGTATTTTGTTTATTCAATACTCAGTAAGAAATTCTTTAGAATAATTTTACGTAAAGTTAACCTTTTTTAATTGAGCCATATTTGCCTTCGTAATTATAAGATATCAACTTCTTTGCCAATTTTGATCGTAAGTAAATATTCATACCGATTTTACCTACATACTATGTTATTTGAAACTTGAAAATAAATGAAATATGAAAAGTTGACACATTCCATGCCAGTACTTAACTAGAAATAAGAAACAACTACTAAAATATTTAAAAACGTCTAAATCTAGTACATTACTTACAGTTTTAGTTGCTAAATAAAGAAATAAGTTGGTATTTTTACAAACTTACTAATTACAAGTACTATTTTAGAGTTTATTTACCTATTTTTCCCGACGTTTCAACAGGCTTAGGCAGTTGTCCCACCGCCGGCGAGATAACAACTAACTATCGGCTATTTTCTCGCTCAAGAAACGTGTAATAGATATATGTACATTCCGTGTAAACAAAAGAGATGCATATACAAATAGTTGATCGCTGACTGTTCACACTGCCGGCGAGGACTCGCTTCACTAGTTTGTCGCTGGGCGACAAGAGCCAGGAAAATAACACTCGCTCAGCGATCAGAACGCACGCCGATAGAGCAACCAGCGGTAATTTCTCTACAATGCAGGTTAGGTTAGCGCAGGACTGCCGTTTGGCCGCCGCGAGCGAGTGATGCGAGCAATCGCTCGTCTCACTCGCACACTCGCTTATAGCCGAGCTACATAATTATCGGAACTACGCACTCGCTCCTCGCTTCACGCCCGACTCGTTTCTACATTCTAGCTTTGCTCGCTAGTCGCTAGTCGCTAGTCGTTGCCGGTGAGACAACTGCCTTACACTCTGTCGTAGGCACGGGATGAGTGGCGTACCTACTGGACAAAATAGTTCTTGTAAATAATTACTAGTCCTGAACTAATTATTACTTACAAGAACTATTTTCCTATGGACTCGTATTGCCGGTTTCACTGTCTATTTCGTCAATAAATAACATTTTTACTTGAATTAATTATGTTCTGATCGCGTAAGTTTAATAATATTAATGTATCTTGCAAAATCGAAGGTACAATAATCAAATCAAAGTTGTATGCCATAACTGCACTATCCTGATAAAATATATTTTTAAATACATTTTTAATTATCTAAGTAGAATAAGTCCATAGAAAATTTAAATAATATAAAACTTTTAGCACTAGGATATTTGTATTCAAATAGAGAATAGTTTTACCTAAAATAAATATATATAAACAAAAATATCGGAAATGTCCTTCCGGCATTTCGTTGGATATTTCGTAATATGTAGTTGTATTTTTGATTTAAATAATTCGACGAAATGTATTGATAACGAAATAAGAATAAACATTGTAGCTGTTGAAACACGTTTATTATTTATTATTCATTTACATTTCTTATTTATTTTTCCAGTTTTATTTACATGATAGGAAAATTATTGGCTGATCTAATAATGATTAGCTAACCGACAACCGCTGGGGTAAACGTGTTCTTGAGTGGAGACCGCGACTCGGTAAACGTAGTATAGGACGCCCTCCGGCCAGGTGGGATGAGGACCTGCAAAGGACTGCAGGTAGATGCTGGATGCGTCTAGCCGAAGACAGGGCGCTGTGGCGCTCATTAGGGGAGGCCTATGTCCAGCAGTGGACTAACACAGCCATCATCCCACCTGGTCGGAGGGCGTCCTACACTACGTTTACCGAGTCGTGGTCTCCATTCGAGGACACGTTTGCCCCAGCTACATTTTCATGAACATACCATTTTTTTCAAAAACTTTCAAAAAATCATTACTCTTAGTTAATATAATAAAGATAGATAGTTAAAGTCTGAAACATATTTTTACAATTCCAAACTTTATTTTAAGACTAGCGGACATTCCCGGCTTCGCACGGTTTTAGTACGGATCCCTAACTTTTTTGAAAATATACTATAGCCTATGTTCACCAGGGATAGTGTAGCTTCCCAACGGTGAAAGGATTTTTCAAATCGGTCCAGTAGTTTCGGAGCCTATTCATTACAAACAAACAAAAAATCAAACATTTCCTCTTTATACGTATAATATTAGTATACAATAAATTTAATCGTTTTTTTGCTCTAGTATAAAATTGTATTTTGAGATTACGACAAAATCGCTTTCTATATGTTACGTAAGCCTCTGCGTGAACGTACGTGAATACGTGTGAACGTTGGAAAAGGCAAGTTGCCCTTTAAACGTTTCTTCACTTTAATGTAAGTATGACATTTTATATGCCATATGAAACGCAACGTTAAATGAAACTAATTGAATTGTTTACGGGAGCTAAAGCTTTTAACATTAACAAATCGACGCACAATTCGACTGCGTGCGTTCTATCACCCTCTGAGAATTAGCAAGCTGAAGTGGCAGTGGGCCGGCCATATCTCGCGAAGAAGAACCGACGGCCTGGGGCAAACGTGTTGTTGAGTGGAGACCACGACTCGGTAAACGTAGTGTAGGACGCCCTCCGACCAGCTGGGATGACGGCTGTGTTAGTCCACTGCTGGACATAGGCCTCCCCCAATGAGCGCCATAGCGCCCTGACTTCAGCTTGACGCATCCAGCATCTACCTGCAGTCTTGCGCAGGTCGTCATACCACCTGGTCGGAGGGCGTCCTAATTAGCTAACCGACAACCGCTGGGGTAAACGTGTTCTTCAGTGGAGACCGCGACTCGGTAAACGTAGTGTGGGACGCCCTCCGACCAGGTGGGATGAACGACCTGCGAAAGACTGCAGGTAGATGCTGGATGCGTCAAGCTGAAGACAGGGCGCTATGGAGCTCATTGGGGGAGGCCTATGTCCAGCAGTGGACTAATATAGGCTGATGATGATTATTTACATCCTAATCGTTTGTAGTGTAGAACAATCTATATAAGTAGGTAAGATATCTAGCCCATCTGAAAAGTCCCTGCTCACATCACCTCGTTCTATGACGAATCTTTCACTGTACAAGCTACCCGTCTATGGAATGCTCTCCCTCTGGACATCAGACGTGCAAAATCACTCCCTATATTCAAAAAACTGCTGCATCAGCATTATTTATCCATATGAAAACATTGATCTATCCTATGTCTATGTTAGTTTATTATAATAAATAATGCTGGACAATTCACACAGCATTATCTAGCCCCATGGAAAGGAGCTTGTGTTCTTACACTACATACCATAATACCTACATTACAAATATTATGACGACCGATGTGTCGGGGTGGGCGAAGGTCCGCTTGCGACGACGCAGAAGGTTGCGGGTTCGATTCCCGCCTCGGAACAATTGTGTGTACGATCTGCAGATATTTGTTCCGGGTGTTCTGGTCGTTCTCTATATATAATATGTATTGTATTATGTATATCAGTTATCTAGTACCCATAACACAAGCTCTGCTTACCATGGGGCTAGATAATGCTGTGTGAATTGTCCAGCATTATTTATTATGTCTACTAATCCGTATCCGTAATACCGACTATCGTAACCAGACTTGACTACCTAACTTTACAGTTCGTCAGTGCTATGTAGTTGTTACTCTCCTGCGGTTTTAGCTCATTCTGCTTAAGCGAACTTTAGATAAAATTTAAGTATGAATACTAAACGTTCTAACTGTATTTAATTATATTTTAGAGACACAAAGTCTGCATATTTTGTTTGCCCGAGGGCATTTACCTATTGATATCGCTGATCATTATCTATAATCATAACGAAACATTTTATACATCATATTAAGATAGCATAGTTATATAAGGCGTCGACATCGGTACATGCAAGCAAAATAAATAAATTATGAAATTATTTATTGATTCACGCAACGAAGGAAATTAACATACTTACCCACAAGGTGCCACAAAATATGTGTACCTAACTAATAAGCCGAAAAGGGATAATCCCGAACTTGTCGGATTTGGGATTATCCCGATCATCAACCATCTTTTGTTTAAAAGGCTATTACTATTAAGCACCTAACTTTATGCGTTTTATTTTATTTTAATGACATTCTAAATAATTAGTAATTTATTATAGGTAGGTTATCAAAAAAAAAAATTACAGCAATATTAGACCCTGCTTTCTGTTTGGTGAAATCGGCCTTAACCTTGTCCTGAGTTTAAGAGCTGGGAGGTGCTACACAGTTTTAAACTAATGCGCTTTCCAGTGTTCCCTTGAATTTTAGTGATATATATCTGTATATATGTATATGTCTTTGTTCATTCTAAATAAATAAATTTAAATTGAATACTTCCAGCTTATAATATAATAATAATAATTAAATTCATTTATTCAGATAATAATAATCCAAGGTGTTAGTTTGCTTATAACTAGATGTTAGTACTTATAATTAACTACAGATTTTGTCCTTTGGACCAATTGGTGCATTACCGGACAGTTAAATTCTCCAGCAATCGTACTTACTTAGGTAGTACTTACTTTACGTAGGTACCTATTAGGTAAATACCGACTATCCGTTTGGTGCCAGCTACATTAAAGAAATGTAACTGTAGGTAGGTACTAAAAGTACCTGCAGCGCAGCAATGCAATCTCTTTACAGCGGATTTGTAAAAGCATAAAAAATAATTAGGTTATACCTACTTAGGTAACTCACCTCAAACAGAAGGCAAATTATAGCAAATATCATCCCAGTAAACAGAAGTTGCGTGCAAACATTATTATTATAGTAGGTGCTAAAATAAAGGGCTATAAAGGTGAACGCGTACCTGTCCACGCCGAAGGAGCCGACTCGCCGCCGCGCCGCGCCGCACGCGCGCCGCCGCCGTAGTAATCGAATTTTCTTCAAAGCCCCGCGCATTTCGTACGCACCTCACGGATCGAATCGAACGCACCGAATCGTTTTATCATTTTAAAAGTATTTCTGTTGGATGTTAACGCGCACCTATCCGCGCCGAAGGAGCCGCATGACCTGTTGATGTTAGTTTTTCTGACCTATCTTTCTAGTCCTGGAATAAATACATTTTACTATAAACGCTGTCTCACTGCACTCGCCGTAGGCATCGCTTTTTATAAATCTTTATAATTAATAGATTCAGTGTAAGTAAATATGGATGATATTATCCGCGCCGCCCGCACCGACGCGACGGCACGATAGGTACAACATTTACCCCGCATGCGAAATCGAACGTGATGTTTTTTTTTTAATGGAATTCGAATATGGTTATGGTGTGTGTAGGTACTCCTATTTCCGCACTTAGACTCGGATTGGGTCATTGTGCGTGGTTTATTATAAGGAATTCGTATGTGTACCATTTCATTGAAATGTGGTTTGTTCGGCCGGCATATGCGCCATGTTGCATAGGTACATCCTACTATCCTATACTAATATTATAAACGTGAAAGTTTGTGAGGATGTATGATATGTAAGTATGTTTGCCAGAATAATTCGGTACGTTATTATAATTATATATTAATTATTTATATAGGTTACTATATTACTGTTTAAGTATACGACCGATGTGGCGCGGTGGGCGAAGGTCCGCTTGCGACGCAGGAGGTTGCGGGTTCGATTCCCGCCTCGGAACAAATGTGTGTACGATCTGCAGATATTTGTTCCGGGTGTTCTGGTTGTTTTCTATGTATAATAAAAAATATCTATCTATGTAATGTATTGTATATGTATATCAGTTATCTAGTACCCATAACACAAGCTCTGCTTACCATGGGGCTAGATAATGCTGTGTGAATTGTCCAGCATTATTTATTATTATTATTATTTATTTAAGTATAATTTAAGTAGCTTAGTATCATTATGAGTAGTATATTTTATTATCTCTATTATATAGCACTACCTACCAAACTGTTGTCCACACTACCCAAAGGTTAGCAGGTAGAGAATGCTATCTAGCATTATGCTCGCCTATGTACAACTTTTTGTGCAATAAAGTATATTCTATCTATCTATCTATGTTTGTTGCTCTTTCACGCAAAAACTACCGAACGGATTTTGATGAAACTTCACAATAATATAGTTTACAAATCTGAATAACACATATGCTACAATTCATAACGATTATATTGTATATTATCATGTGTTTCCTGGTCGGCAGGTAGAAAATGCCTCGGCATTAATCCCACCCTTTGTAGTGCAACTTTAAATAAAGAATTTATTGGTAGCTACACGCAATGTTATACAGAGTTACTAAAAAAGGAAAAACACACAAAAATACAGAACAACATAAGTCGTAGAGATTTGAACTTTAACATAATGAAGTGTGTAGTAGAGTCCCAAGAGTAAGAAAAACTGGTATTTCTCTATGTGCGCGGTCCTTGTTGTCATTATGGACCTAGGACGATAGTTTTCAGGTTAGGCCTTAAATTGGTATATAGTAATATCTATTACCACGCGAGTGAAACTGTTAGTTATTATTTAATACTTGATATAATGCGGCGAGTGCGGCTCCCTCGGCGCAGCGGACAGGTGCACGTCCACCTTAAAGCCTACTCTCTGTTACACAACAAATACCTCAGCTGACAGTTTAGCGGTAAACCTTACCATCTTGGAATTTACCTCAGTCACGTAGCGCCTTGGCGTGAGTTGGCACGTGTTTGTGTTTTGTTGTTTGCGGCTACGGTAAGTTGATTTTTTCTACTTTAGTAAAAAGGTTATACGAACTATTTTTTGTACTTTAGTGAAAAAGGTTTTATGCACGAACTGTGTTACAGTGTGGAGGCGTTTTATTGAAGTAGAAATTAGTAATGAGAACGTAGTAGGTACTTATTTATTTAAACTATTTATTAGTCTTCATTTTTTGTTATATGGTATTATTGCGAGAAAAGTCAATCAGTATTTATAGTAAGGTTTGTTCGTTTATTTTACGGTGAAAGTTAAACTTATTGGGTTCGGAAAAGCTTTCTATAGTGTTAAAGAACTCATGGACCTAAATTTGAAAATTAAATAGCACATTATTGAAATGATAAAATTATATAACTTATTAATTTAAATTATTTTAAAATTGCATTGTAGGAACCTAGTTTTAGAAATTGTTTGCATGCCATGTGTTTTGGTGAAGTATCTGACACTACCTATTCTAATGTTTCACCTTGTATTATGACCATATTTCTTGCAAGAAATGAATTGAATTGAAAAAAAAATATCGATTAGTTAGCCTAGAGGATAAAATATTTGTATGAGCGAGTTTACCAAAACAATTAGATAATAAATAAGTATTATTTTACTAAATAATACTCAATTTTCCAATTTGGTATATTTTTAAAATCAGTTTTTTATTATACAATTCACACAGCATAATCTAGCCCCAAGCTAAGCAGAGTTTGTGTTATGGGTACTAGAAAACTGAATCCCGTGTTACTTGTTTCTGGACTGGTTTCCGCAACTTGGCCGCCGGTGGGCCTTTTTTGTCTGTCTGTCCCTATAATTATATGCTTTAGACCTTTAAAACTGCGCAACGGATTTTGATGCGGTTTTTTTAATAGATAGAGTGATAGGTACAAGAGGAAGGTTTAAAAACCATTTGACACATAGATTTCAATGCAGGTGAAGCCGCAGGGCGCAGCTAGTTTGATATAAAGATGAAGCACAACAGTTATCTAAAGCAAAAAGCGTTGGTGATTATGTGCATTGGTTGGAGAGGAAAAACATAGAACGTATTCCGGTACAAAGTCTATACAGTCTCGTCTTTTTTACATAAATATCTTCTGGCCAGTTATTAGAGGCCATAAGTGGACTTGCTGGAGATTTTCCAACGTTGAATAGGTATTTGTACTCTGCAGATCGTACACACAATTGTTCCGCGGCGGGAATCGTACCCGCAACCTACTGCGTCGCAGGCGGACCTTTGCCCACCGCGCCACATCGGTCGTCAATTCGATTTAATCATGATTACGATGAATATTTATTATTTGAATTGTAAATATTATTATTTACTCTATTGATTATTATTATTTTTTGTACATTTTTGTTAATCAAAGACGCTTATTGCTAATAAGTTAGTATGTAGGTATCTTAGTAAATAATCCGCCTTCCACAAAAATAAATAATGCTGGACGATTCACACCTCATCATCATCTAGCCCCAAGCTAAGCACTGATATTACTTAATAGAATATATTACATAGATATTTTTCATTACATATCCAGTACACGGGGCCACAAAACATGTGTGTACTAAGCCTAAAGGCTAGCTAAAAGGGCCACCCCCTTTCGGCTCCGGACCCCGATTCTGGATCCCGAGGGGGTCGCTGTTGTTTTATTTCATTTTGCTTTATTCGGAAGACAAACAGTTTTTCACACTTAACAGATAACTTAAATATAACTTATAACTATTTTCTAATATTTTTTGAATTAAGTACAAACTAACATTTTTGACTTTTTTGAAAAAATTAGATATTTTTTTTATTTCATATTCGTGTTCTTTCTCATGTAGGTATTCTAAGATTATTAATATTGTTTTTCATATAAAAAATTGTTCAACAATGCAAGAGTGCGTGTAAAACATCACGAATAGAAGGGAAAAGTCTCTAACTAATGTTTTTGAAAAAAATTAAATAATGCTGGACAAATCACACAGCATTATCTAGCCCCATGGTAAGCAGAGCTTGTGTTATGGGTACTAGATAACTGATATACATAATACAATACATTACATAGATAGATAGTTATTATTATGTATAGAAAACGACCAGAACACCCGGAACAAATATCTGCAGATCGTACACACAATTGTTCCGAGGCGGGAATCGAACCCGCGACCTCCTGCGTCGCAAGCGGACCTTCGCCCACCGCGCCACATCGGTCGTCGAATTGTTGTAGGTATATTAGGTCGTGATTTTATTTACTTTTTATTCAAGGTTAAGGCTAATTCTGTCAACAGAGACTGATAACCATGTCGATTATAAATAAAATTACCTCATCTCCCACGGTCAACAACCACGTAAATCACGTAAGTACGCAAAGTGCTTCAAATAAGTAAACAATGGAACTTCTTATTTGATGACCTCTATAAAATAAGAGTGTATATGTATAATACCTCAAACTGCTAATTTTCAACTCCGCCGGATGTCCATATCGTCTAAACTACTGAATATTTAACTTTGAAATTGATATATGGTAAAGTTCAGGACTTAATCTATCGATCGTATGTTTCGAAAACACGATTCCATAAAATTTTCTCGATAGAAAAAAATCGCAAAGTTACCTCTAAATTTTTACTAAAACCTACATTTCTCAATAAATACAGAAGTTCAGATCTTGACAATAAGCGTGGTAATAGAATTAAGTATAAATAAAAATGTTATATGTTTCGGTTTTTTCAAATAATGTCCTAATTAATAGGTAATAAGCTAAAACTTGATTTTTGAACTTGCGTTGCAATGCCCTGTCCCGCTCTTATGAACGCAAAATCATATGTCTAGCCTTTTCACACAAAGTTGAGGTTGTATGGGCCCTTAAATGGATGACGTGGGCCCCCGTGCTAATAATAGTATTCATGTTCATATCATTTATTGTAATTTTATGCATACAGGTAGTTTCTTAGGTGTAGTCTTAGTACGGAGAAGCTCCGCACGTAGATAATGGCGAGCTTCGCTTTGCAAGATGTAACATGGTTGTATAGGATAATGTCCATTGCACAAACACGCAGGTCAACGCTGTCGATACAAGTACAGATGGTACAAATATTTGTTCCAAGGTGGGAATCGAACCCATAACCTCCTGCGTCGCTGGCGGACGTTCGCCCGCCGCGCCACATCGGTCGTCAATTTTCATGTATAGCGTGTGCTGCAATGAATACGTACATACACATCTTATATATATATAAAAGAAAGTCGTGTTTGTTACAACACTTATAACTCGAGAACGGTTGGACCTGTTCAAGCCGAGCGCTTCACGCCAGCTTTATGATAAGGTATCAACCCTCTCTCTCTCTCATTACTCGCTACACACGATACAGACGTGTCATTTGAATTTAAAAATAAATAATCACAAAACAATTTAAGCTGGAGTTTAATTCACAAAAATTAAGCTCCCTTATGTTCAAGGCTGAACATAAATTGGTGGCCCATGAGGGGAACGTAAACCAGGAACCAAGGAATTCTGGAATGCCCCGTGGTTGGCGGAGGACTTTGGATCTTTGAAGAATTCATTGCAAAACCTCAAGAAAACAAGGAGTGAACTTATCAAGATTACGGTATTGTTGTTGGTCAGTGGATCAGCTAAAGATCCACGCCAGGAGCTGCAGTCTAAGAAAAGATAAGTGCCCTTTTCCATTGTTCTTCCTAACCCTAACCTCAACTTCACACTAAATTCCCACTCTTAATTGTCTCACTTGTGCTAAATAAAGTGTAGTTAAGGCGTTGTTAAAGTGTTGTTAAAGTTGCGTTAAATCAGTGTTACGATAAACCTACAAAATAAAGTTAATTACGTTTCAGTTGTGTAAAGATTAGAGTGAGTAGGTACATTGCTGCGTGGAGGTTATGTAATCTATTCAGTGCACCTGCATCACGATAGCATTGTAAATACCTATCATTCAAGTTAACTCCAATCCTCGTTCCTTATTATAAATTCGCTTTGCTAAAGTGATTTGTCGACGCGTTTCAGGCTATCCTAGCTCAGCTGAGCGGTTCGAGCTAGGTGTTGCGTCATCTATTGTTCTACCGGCCGGCGAGGAGCGCGGCGTACGTGGTGCTTTGCGGTGGTTCTGTGTGGATCAGCTGGCGATTTGGGGTTAACGAGGAGCGTGAGAATTACATTTTATTAAATAAGTAAATTAACTTCCTACAATGACATCAAAGAATATCGATAGTGCTACAGCGTTGGAGGAGTTATTTAGAAGGCGAAGTTCCGTAAAGGGTCAAATTACAAAGTTTAGAAACTACTTAGTGACTCAAATACAAAAATCTCAGCATTCTTCTACTGAGTTAACTGAATTGCAATTAAAACTCCAAAAGATTGAGGCATTATCGATTCGCTTTGATAACTTGCAAGAAGAGATTGAGGTTCTTAATCACACTAACTTAAAGTCAGAGTTAGAGGAGCGAGAGAGCATCGAGCATGAGTTTATTCACAATATTGCCGCTGCTAAGAATCTAATTGATAAATACATAAAGGCTGAGAATGAGCAAAGACGAGATTCTATTCAGGTTTCGCAATGTTTTCATGATCATAAAGAGATTGGTGTTAAATTGCCTCAGATAAACATCGCAAAATTCGATGGTGCATATTTCCGCTGGCTGGAATTTCACGATACGTTCAAGACTTTAATACACGAAAATATCAAAATTTCACCCATTCAAAAATACCATTATTTAGTCTCGTATTTAGAAGGGGATGCAGGTAGAATTATTTCTAATTTAGAGGTATCCTCCGATACGTACGAAGAGGCTTGGAAGTTGATTTGTGACCGCTACAATAACAAAAGGTTGCTAACTAATCATCATTTAAATGCGTTGTTTAGCATTGAACGGGCCGCAAATGAAACCGAAAAGTCTCTTCGGTTTTTGGTGGATACAGTAACGAAAAACTTACGTGCATTACGAAGTCTAGGTCAGCCCACAGATAAATGGGATACCCTCATCATTTTTATGATGACCTCAAAATTAGAATCGCAAACGCTAGCCAAATGGGAAGAATACCGAAACACGATCTCGGATCAGCCTACTCTTAGCGATTTCTTCAAATTGCTTACCGATCGCGCAGATGTTTTAGAATCACTTGCTAGAAATAATAGTAACACTAACACTAAAAATACATCCGACAAATCGCGCAGTTCAGAAAATAATAATCAAAACAAAAATAATAAAGGCAATCAAATAAATAATAACAGGAATAACTCAAACGCTAATAAATACAAACAAGAAAAATCAAATCATACAAAATCATTTGCGACTGTACATGATGATAATCAAAAGTCATCTTACATATGCGTTATCTGCGGAAACGATCATAGAATATATGATTGCGCCGTATTTAAAGATAAGTCTTTAAAGCAACGTTTAGAAGACGTTAAGTTATATAAATTGTGTTCCAATTGTCTAAGACAGGGTCACCCTGAGCGCACTTGTCGTGTGGGACCTTGTCGCATTTGTAACAAAAAACATAATTCCCTGTTGCATAAAACGGAGCAGCCAGTGGTAAACCACGCCTCCGCTGAATGTAATCTGGACGAAACAGCTGTTAACTTCACTAAACAAAACTGCAATGAAGTTTTGTTGTCCACAGCGCTAATCGAACTAGTGAATCCTAAAACAAAGGAGACACAAAAGGTTCGCGCGCTGTTAGACTGCGGTAGTCAATCTACCTTTATAACGAAAAGACTTCAGCTAAAACTATCACTCGATTCATGTCCCATAGATGCGCTAAAGGTCATTGGGATTGGCAATAATTGTTCGGATAGGGTTGTCGAAAAAAGTGACGTTCAATTAAAGTCGCTTCACACACCATTCAAGGTAATGCTGTCATGCTTTGTGCTAAACGAGCTAACAAGCAACTTGCCAAGATCTCCTATAAACATAAATAGGCTGAATATTCCCGACAATGTCCAGTTGGCAGATCCAACTTTTCATACACCGGCGTCCATTGATATTTTGATCGGCGCTGACGTTTTTTGGGATGTTTTAGGTAACGAGGAAAAATCTCTCGGCCCTAGGGCTCCTAAATTACGCAGCTCTAAACTTGGTTGGTTATTATCCGGCCCGATCGACTCGCAAGGTAATTGTACTTTCAGCCAAGTTCAATGCAATCACGCCGCTATGATAAGTAATAACTCGTCGGACGAAATAAATAAATCATTACAAAAATTCTGGCAAATTGAAGAATTGCCTAATAAACAAGTTTTCAGTGAAATTGACGAAAATATCGAAAAACACTTCTCGCAACATACCATAAGATTGGACGATGGTCGATTTTGTGTGAAATTGCCGTTAACCACGTCCCCAGATTGCCTAGGTGATACCTACGGTCTGGCGAAACGGCGATTATTTAATTTAGAGAAAAAGTTCAGAAAAAATCATGATCTAAAAATAGAATATTCTAAATTCATTGAAGAATATGGTGCCCTCGGGCATTTGTCTGAGTCACCCATAATAAAACCGATTCCTTCCTACTTCTTCTGCCATCATGCAGTCCTAAAAGATAGCGAATCAACAAAGCTTCGTGTTGTATTTAGTGGGTCGGAGCAATCATCATCAGGGTACTCGCTAAACAATATTTTGATGGTTGGACCGAACGTTCAGGACTCATTGTTCAATATACTATTGAGAGCGCGTCAGTACAAATACCTTCTATCTGGCGACATTGAGAAAATGTACCGACAAGTTCAGGTCGCTGAATGTGACCGCGACTTACAGCTGATAGTATGGCGGGACAATGAAACTGAACCTATAAAAACCCTAAGACTAAACACATTAACATACGGCACTGCGAGCGCGAGTTACCTAAGCACGCGCTGCCTTAAGCAGTTAGGAGAGGAACACGATGACTCACTGATAAAGACAATAATAAAAAACGATTTTTACGTCGATGACCTCATTACAGGCGCCGACAACGAAAAACAGCTAAGGTACATACAAAAAGAGATTACAAATTCGCTAAAAACAGGTTGTTTTAATTTAAGAAAATTCAAAACCAACTTAAATAATCTATTTATAGATTCTGATATAGATACTCAGCAAAATTTAACTCTTAGTGAATCATCGAGCACTCTAGGGTTGGGATGGTGTCCGTCGAGTGATACATTACACTTTCCTATCAAAAACGTAACTCAGCCCGAGGTAATAACTAAACGCGTTATTATGTCGACATCTTTCAAAATATTTGACCCGTTAGGCTTGTTGAGTCCGTCTATTATACAACCTAAAATGTTACTGCAAAAATTATGGAAACATAAATTAGATTGGGACCAGCCGGTTCCAATCGAATTAAAAAAAGAATGGGAACGTTTTGCTAAAAATATAACGTTTCTCAAGGATCTTCAGATTCCTAGAAGGGTTCTGTGCGATTCACCTAAAAGCATCGAAATGCATTCCTTCAGTGATGCGTCCCTAACTGCATACGGTGCATGTATTTACATGCGCACCACCGATGTGAATGGTCACATCACTAGTCGATTGTTGACAGCAAAATCTAAGGTCGCTCCATTGCTGCCCACCACCGTTCCAAGGCTGGAGCTAGCAGCTGGTCTGCTCGCTGCTAAACTGAGTAGGTCGGTCATCGATTCACTGCGGAATGTACCTACTCGCGTGGTGCATTGGTGTGATTCCAGTATAGTGCTTGCTTGGATAAATAGCGATGTAGGTAAGCTAAAGGCTTTCGTAGCGAACCGTATAAGCGAAATTAAAGAACTTACAGACAAATCGTCTTGGCGTTATGTACCTACCGCAGCCAATCCAGCTGATTTAATTTCTCGGGGGGTGGATGCCAACCAGTTATTATCCATGCAGTTATGGTGGACTGGCCCTAGTTTTTTAACTGAAGACGAGTCGGAATGGCCCGTATTAAATGCTAAAAAAGTCGATAATTTACCAGAGATTAAATCTAACACTGTCACAATCAAAGAAAACATAATTACATTCGAAAATTACTCTAAATTGATTAAACTTCAAAGATCTTTTGCCTACATAAAAAGATTTATTTACAACTTAAAAAATATAAACAACAAAATTATTGGAATTCTAACTGTCGATGAATTGAATGAGTCATTTCATTCGCTTTGTTTGATGGCGCAGCGCGAGCTGTTTGCCACCGAATACGATTGTCTAAAAAATAATAAACCTTTACATAGTAAATCTAAATTACTATCCTTGTCTCCATTCCTTGACAGTAAGGGTTTAATTAGGGTTGGTGGACGTATTAGTGCTTCAGAGTATCCCTACGATAAGATTCATCCGATTTTATTGCACGCGTCACACCATTTAACAAAATTAATATTTGATAAGGAACACTTACGTCACATGCATGCAGGTCCGCAGTTATTGTTAGCCGCTGTGCGCGAGTATGTATGGCCGGTCAATGGTAGGTATTTGTCTAGGCGTACCGTTAATAAATGTGTACGATGTAGACGCTTACGTGGTAAAACGTTGGTACCTAAGATGGGTCCACTCCCGGCTCAGCGAATTACAGTGAATCACCCATGGGTATCTGTAGGTATTGATATGGCAGGCCCTTTCTATATACTTAATCGTAAAGGACGAGGTAGCCGATTAATAAAATGTTACCTCTGCTTGTTTGTGTGTTTACGTTACAAGTGTATCCACTTAGAAGGAGTAAGCGACTTAACTAAAAATTCATTCATAATGACTCTTCGTCGCTTCATTGCTCGTAGAGGAAAGCCAGCGGAAATATTCTGCGACAATGGTGGTAATTTTGTAGCCGCCGCAAAAGAGATAGGAGATTTTTTAAAGTCCACTGCGGAACCTCTATCTGATTTTGCAAGTCAGGAAGGTATCAGATTTTGTTTCTCACCCTCCTACGCACCCCACTTCGGTGGCATTTGGGAAGCCGGTGTCAAATCCGCAAAACACCACTTACGACGTGTAATAGGCAACAGTCATTTGACATTTGAAGAGCTGTCAACTTTGTTTGCACAAGTGGAGGCAATACTAAACAGCCGTCCCTTGTGCCCGTTATCCTCCTCTCCTGACGACCTCCTTTCCCTTTCTCCAGGGCACTTTCTGATCGGAAGGCCGCTGACTGCGATGCCATCACCAGCGCTCGAAGACCGCACTGAGGGCTCCCTTCAACGGTATGCTCGAATCGAACGAATTCGGCAACACTTTTGGAACAGATGGCAAAGAGAGTACATTGCTGAACTGCAGCAAAGGACCAAGTGGAAGACTGGCACAGAAAGGCTGAAGATTGATGACCTGGTCCTTCTACAAGAGGACAATGTACCCCCACTGTGCTGGCGTCTTGGACGAGTGGCTCGCCTGTTCAGTGGACTGGATGGCGTATCAAGAGTGGCAGACGTCACTACGGCGAGAGGCTGCGTGCGACGGCCCCTTACGCGACTTTGTCCACTGCCCACCGCTGAAGAATTGAATGTAGACTAATAATTTCCCCCTAACTTGACTTGCCTCGTAATAATTGTTTGACCTATTTTTTGTGTAAATCATAAATTCAATGATAAAATCATAAATTCATTCACTTTATTTTTGTTATAAAAGACTAGGTTTGTTTTGTTTAACTTTCCCGGGGCGGGAAGATGTTCAAGCCGAGCGCTTCACGCCAGCTTTATGATAAGGTATCAACCCTCTCTCTCTCTCATTACTCGCTACACACGATACAGACGTGTCATTTGAATTTAAAAATAAATAATCACAAAACAATTTAAGCTGGAGTTTAATTCACAAAAATTAAGATGATGATATATGATTTAGCTGAAAATTGGTGGAGAGGTAGCTTAGAACCAGGAGTCTAACATAGGATACTTTTTATCATTTAAACAATTTGACACATAGATTTCCACGGGGGCGAAGCCGCGGGGAGCAGCTAGTTGTCAATAAAAATAAAATAAATAAATAAATAATGCTGGACAATTCACACAGCATTATCTAGCCCCATGGTAAGCAGAGCTTGTGTTATGGGTACTAGATAACTGATATACATAATACAATGAATTACATAGATAGATATTTTTTATTATACATAGAAAACGACCAGAACACCCGAAACAAATATCTGCAGATAGTATACATATTTGTTCCGAGGCGGGAATCGAACCCCCAATCTCCTGCGTCGCAGGCGGACCTTCGCCCACCGCGCCACATCGGACGTCAACAATATTATTTGTTTGATTATATTTTTTAAAGTAAGGTTTGTCAAATGCGGCTACCTCGTTCCGCCATTTTAATATGTCATTATTATTTATATTATCTAGTATGGGTATGTCTTCTCCAAAGCTATGTTTATCAGAGCGAGTTTGGGGCCCATTATGCTAAACAGGTGTTTTATTAAATTTTTACATAATAATGTATAGAAATGGCCTTTTTCAACTCACATTTTTCTCGCCTTGAAAATCGACGGTTTCCATAGTGATCATTCTGTTTCATTGGTTTCATGACATATATATAAATGAATCCCTATTTCTCTTGGTCACGGCTTAATGCGTGAAAAAAAAGGAAATTGCGCGGAAAATTAGAAAATTTAAGAATACTTTACCACCATATTAAATTATTTCTAATGTAACCATAGCGCTTTTACAATTAAACTTTTTTGATGTAACCTTATGGCGTTTGACATAACATGGCAGAATGCTCAATATTCATAGTTAAGACAGGACAACGTCTGTGGTCCTCGCCCCCCACCTCGCCGCACTTTCCTAAGGAGCGGTACAGCGGTTTCGGTCAAACTATAGTAATATCATAAAATACAGATAGGCGAGAAAAACGTATGTAAACATGGGCATGTTAACATACGTTTTTCTCGCCTTGAAAATCTATGGTTTGTTGTTGGTGGCCTTGAAGTCTATGGTGATAGTGATAATTCTGTTATTTGTTCTTGACATCCTACTAATCTCACTACTAATATTATAAACGCGAAAGTTTGTGAGCGATGTTTGTTGCTCTTTCACGCAAAAACTACTGAATGGATTTTGATGAAACTTCACAATAATATAGCTTATATATCAGAATAACACATAGGCTATATATTATCCAAAATATCGATCACCAAGTGGGTGAAATCGCGGGGCGCAGCTAGAGAAAGGCCCTTTGTGAACACACGTTTTTTACGACCTGAAAATCTAGGGTTAACAAGTTTTACTTTGTTGTAATGACCATTCACAGTTGAGTGACCCAAAGACAAAGGAAATCGTACATTTTCACGGTGAGAAAAATGTAAAGAATAAAGAATTTATTTAATAGCCATACACACACATACACAATGTATGTATATACAAAGTTACAAAACAAAGGAAAACACACAAAAATACAGAACAACATAGGTAAATAAATAATGCTGGACAATCCACACAGCATTTAACCACCCGCAACCTCTTAGACGTGAATCGAACCCGCCTAAGAGGTTGCGGGTTCGATTCACGCCTCGGAACAATTGTGTGTACAATCTGCAGATATTTGTTCCGGGTGTTCTGGTCGTTTTCTATGTATAATAAAAAATATCTATCTATGTAATGTATTGTATTATGTATATCAGTTATCTAGTATAAAATATTCCTAATGCCTAATTTGGTTATCTAATGGAACTTAAGAAATAAAAGAGTAGGTTAGGTAGAAACTAGTCACTTCACTAATGGTTGTGGCCCGAATCCTGTTTGTTTTAGACTGTTTTAGAGAGTGTTTATGCATATAGTTATAAATACGACCGATGTGGCGCGGTGGGCGAAGGTGCGTCTGCGACGCAGGAAGTTGCGGGTTCGATTCCCGCCTCGGAACAATTTTGTACGATCTGCAGATATTTGTTCCGGGTGTTCTGGTCGTGATCTATGTATAATAAAAAAAATATCTATCTATGTAATGTATTGTATTATGTATATCAGTTATATGGTACCTACCCATAACACAAGCTCTGCTTAGCTTGGGGCTAGAGGATGCTGTGTGAATCGTCCAGCATGATTTAATACTTATAAAAAGCAGGAAGGATAGGATTCGTAACGAATACATGTGACAGAGAACCAAATTTATCGACATAGCCTCACATAGCTCGAAGAATTAGCAAGCTGAAGTGGCAGTGGGCCGGCCATATCTCACGAAGAACCGACGGCCGCTGGGGTAAACGTGTTCTTGAGTGGAGACCGCGACTCAGCAAACGTAGTGTAGGACGCCCTTCGGCCAGGTGGGATGACGACCTGCGAAAGACTGCAGGCAGATGCTGGAATGCGGCAAGCTGAAAATAGGGCGCTATGGCGCTCATGGGGTAGGCCTATGTCCTAACATAGGCTGATGATGAAAAGCATTAGGCACGTTCAATTCAGATTTCGTTTATACGTAAGAAATATATATAATGTAAGTATATTCTGGGTCGGTAATGCAGTTTCTGGTTTCGACTTTCACAAATCCTTTTATGGAATAACGAGAGCAGATCATTTCGTTGCAAAACACTTAAATTTAATTTGACGACCTCTGTGGTGCGGCGGACATAGGTGTTTAATTTGACGACCTCTGTGGTGCGGTGGACATACATATGTAGGTGTTTAATTTGACGACCTCTGTGGTGCGGCGGACATACATAGGTGTTTAATTTGACGACCTCTGTGGTGCGGCGGACATAGGTGTTTAATTTGACGACCTCTGTGGTGCGGCGGACATACATAGGTGTTTAATTTGACAACCTCTGTGGTGCGGCGGACATAGGTGTTGCATGATGCATTATTTTATTATTCGGAATACAAACAGCTTTACAAACATAACTGATAATAACTAACCATTAATGTGCCCATTACCTATCCTTCCAGAATATCTACTTTCGTGTAAACGTAAAAAAAAACAAAGTACCTAAATATCAGAAATTTCGCTTTTTCGCGACAAGGACGAACGAACGCCGCACGGGGAAGGCGAGAAAGGGAGGCAAGAGCGGTAGAATGACCGGCCCGCGCGCAATTTCACTGATTTTTATTTTTAAATTTGTTATTGCTCTAAAATAATACTGTTTCTCAAAAAACTAAGACCATAATTTTCTAAAGTATTTATTAGGGAACACGTAGAAGAAATTCCATTACAATAATATTAAATAACTAGCAAATTAAACAGGTTTTTCCGTAGATCTCTATAAAAATTAAGATTTAGAGGAAACTTTGCTATTTTTTTCTATCGAGTCAAGTTTAGTCAATCGTGTTTCGACTCACATAACTTACTAACTAATTCCTAAACTTTTATTCCTCATCAAAATATATTCGAAAAAGATGTGTTTTGTTCCCTTAAAATTGATTTTCCGTTAAGTCAAAATGTGGGTTTTGGGGCTCATTTCACCTTATATCTCAAGTAGGTAATATCACAGTCACGGCACACACAGCAAGGTTGTTTAATTTAATATGAATATAAACTTTTCATTTAAAATCATATAAAATGTCATTCAACTCGGATAAAACAACACACGGGTCTTATTATTTACATAATTATATTTATGGAAAACCAGTTTGTAATCTTACGCAGATTTTTTCATGCGTAGGTAGCTAACTGTCGACAATTTAGCTTTGAAAACATTTTTGCTATGACAGTTTGCTTGCAAGTTTTTTCTCTATGCCATTCAAGTTGTTTGACAGTCTTGTTTAACATTTTTGCTGAGAGACGGTTTGCAACTTTTTTCTCTATGCCATTCAACTTCAACTTCTTTTTTGTTTTGGCGCTGCTTGCTTATGCCATTCAAGTTATTTGACAGTCTTGTTTATTATAGTAGGTATGTGGATGTAACAGTCATTGATTTTATATTATGCCAGAATTGCGTGAATCTAGACGCAGAGCCATCTAGGAAGAAGTTGAAGTTGACTTTATATTACCTACTTTATTCCCACTCCTATTCTTTTGATCGATCTAAGTTATACAATCAAATAACATGACAAATCGGCAAATCTATTCTAATATCATAAAGAAGAAAGATTTGATTGTTTGTATTGAATAGGTTCCGAAACTACTAGACCGATTTGAAAATTTCTTTCATCGTTGGGAAGCTACAGTATCCCCGATGAACATAGGTTATATTATATTTTCAAAAACTTTAAGGACCCGTGCGATGCCGGGAATGGCCGCTATTAAGATAATATAAGTCGTTAAGCAACTTATTGAATTATGAATTACTGCAGACCTTTCCAGCTTCGCACGGTTTTAGTACGGATCCCTAACTTTTTTGAAAATATATAAACCTATGTTCACCGGGGATAGTGTAGCTTCCCAACGGTGAAATAATTTTTCAAATCGGTCCAGTAGTTTCGGAGCCTATACAAACAAATAAAAAATCAAACCTTTCCTCTTTATAATATTAGTTTATATAAACAAAATTAATAAAATTACCCTCATTCGGCTTGGATCACCTATTTTGGGACGCCCTGTAGAGCCAGGTATGCAATTATTCATCATCATCATCAGCCTATGTTAGTCCACCCACACTAGAGATAGGCCTCCCCCAATGAGCGTCACAGCGCCCTGTCTTCAGCTTGTCGCATCCAGCATCTACCTGCAGTCTTTCGCAGGTCGTCATCCCACCTGGTCGGAGGCAATTATTAGTAGAAAGCAAAATGTCGAAATGCCTTACTTGAAGGCTGTGGCTAACCACAGCTTCCTGGTTATTAAGCTAAAGCCGGTCGCTTCTTTACCTCTTTACCTTTTCCTCAAAAAGTGATCACTTTTTTCTAGTTTTACTTGTGTAATTTGAATTTCGAGATGTGTCCAAGAGTCCTTTGAGGAAATAATATACCTACCACTTTGATGTTTGACAAAATACTAATTATTATAAAAAATATAATAGTGATTTATTGCCTGAACTTATATTTACTTAGGTAAAGGTTCTTCGTTAATACTAAAAACATAACATACGAATTAGATATTATATACAGTACATTATTATAAAACAAAGTCGCTTCCCGTTGTCTGTATGTCCCTATGTATGCTTAGATCTTTAAAACTACGCAACGGATTTTGCTGCGTTTTTTTTAATAGATAGAGTGATTCAAGAGGAAGGTTTATTAACCATTGACACACAGATTACCACGCGGGCGAAGCCGCGGGGCGCAGCAATAGATAAATGAGATTCATTGGCAATTGCCAATAATTATGGCCGGCCTATAGAACAAAATGTTCCATGGTTTTCTTCCATAAATCCATAACCACGGCTATTTATGACTTGCCGAGTTGGCATTAGGTAATCTTATGTAAATAATAATTCAATATATATAGCTATTGGTTAAGCAAACATAACAGAGAGTTTATTTTGCAACTCATTTGACTGTCAAATGAGCAGTACCTATCTTAAGTTTTCGTTCGCACGGCTTACGTAAGTGGAAAACTACAATTTTTATCACTTGCGAAATCACTCATCATTATCATCAGCCTATAGCAGTCCACTGCTGGACATAGGCCTCCCCCAATGAGCGCCATAGCGCCCTGTCTTCAGCTTGCCGCATCCAGCATCTAACTGCAGTCTTTCGCAGGCGAAAAAAAAATGGCGAAATCAGTACATAGTATAAAACGAAGGAGCTACGCCCCACGGCTTCGCTCGTTTGGAAATCTTTGTGTCAAATGGTTTATAAACCTTTCTCTTGAATCACTCTATCATATAAAAAAACCGCATAAAAATCCGTTGCGTAGATGTCGTTCTATGTTCTGTAAGCATACATAGGGACAGACGGACAGCGGGAAGCGACTTTGTTTTATACTATGTAGTGATTATGTGAAGTGCGATGCTGCGGTACGACCTGCAGATATTTGTTCCGGTTTTTCTGGATGTTTTCTATCTATAGTGCTCTGTTCGTTTTCTATGTATATAATAAAAATTAATCTATCTATGTAATGTATTGTATTATGAATATCAGTTATCTAGTACCCATAACACAAGCTTTGCTTACCATGGGGCTAGATAATGCTGTGTGAATTGTCCAGCATTATTTTTTTATAATAATTTTAAAGGTTTTTTTTTTACATATAATTAGTAAAACGTGTATATGTACTGTTTTGAATTGAGTATAATATCAGTTATCTAGTAGGTACCTTTCCATAACACAGGAATGAAAAAAAAAAAGTAAAAAAGGGAAAAAAAAATCTAATAAAAATCTCTCTTATACAAAAATACTTTGTTGTTATTGTAAACCAGATACAGATCTGTACAAAAAATACTGCGATTACCTACATGCGACCTGTATAATGGGTGGCCTTATCGCTTAGAAGTCATCTTTCAGGCAACCTTTGGATGTACAGAAAAAACAAATAAATAATGAACAACCTAGATAGGTAGTTAGTTACTTTCAATATACCTAGATTCTCGTAGGTAGGTCTAATGCCAACCTGATTACCTTGACTGCATTTTATGTCGAGTAGGTAGGTACCTACCTACTTAAGTATCTGCAATTTTCTTGTCATATTTTTTTCTAGCATGCACGCTTTACCGAGTTACCTGTACCTACTATCTAATTATCTGTACAAGGTGACGCATAATCGATGTGCTAAACCGAGTGCGAGTGAACATCAAACCGGACTTGTGTACAAGGTGACGCATAATCGATGTGCTAAACCGAGTGCGAGTGAACATCAAACCGGACTTCCCTTCCAGCTCCGGGCCCACCAGCACACAGATTGGGTACCTAACCTACCTAGTATAGTACCTGTACCTACCTCTAGTACATAAACTACTCTGGTCAAACTTAATATAAAATGTTTGTAAACATTGCCCCGTACCTACTACTGTGCTACTAATCTCTAAAATACTTTTTTTAACTACTAAGTAGGTACTTTACTTTTTTGAAAAACCTAATAAATGTGCTATGATAGAAAATTTTTCTATGACTGTCTATCATAGCACATTTTATGAGGTAGGTATTATTATTTTTTTTTTTTTTATTAGCTTTGGGGTGGCTTTCGTATCACTGCGGCCATGATAGGCCTATTGTGATCGCCACTTTTACATCAGTCCCGAAGCCGTGGCGTTCATAGTTCGCCACTAACCCTTGCAGCTGCTAGGAACTGTAGGATTTTCTTCGGGGTGATGTCTTTCAGCTCGTCTGGGCTATGCAAATGCTTGCCCAGATGGATGCTGCGTTTGTGCATCAGTGCTCCACACTCACTTAGCAGATGGAGGGGCGTTTCATCCGCCTCCTCACAAAATCTGCAGGATTGTGTGTCGCTTAGCCCTAGTTTGAACATGTGCTTGTTAAGGCGACAGTGTCCAGTTAGGGCTCTTGTCATGATGCGAAGGTTACCTCTGCTTAGCGCTAGGATTCGGTTGGTATACCGACTATCGAAGGCTTTTATCAGAGATTTTGAATGATCCATGCCCGAGGAGTTTCTCCAAAGCTTGTGCGATTCCTCGAGGCAGGATCCCAGGAGTGTTCTGTGCGCCAAGCTTTTGGGTATGCCACAGAACGGCTCGGGTCCCAGCTGAGTCCCCTTGGCTCCGGAGCGCGCAAGTTCGTCGGCACACTCATTGCCGTTGATTCCTGCGTGCCCCGGAACCCATCTTAAGAGGACTCTGTTATTCGAGCCCAGAACGTTAAGTCGTGACAGACAGTCCTCAACTAGCTTGGACGTGATGACCTTCGAGTCCAACGCTAGGAGTGCCGCCTGGCTGTCAGAGTTGATAACTATAGTTTGGTTGGAGTAGCGCTTTTTCAGATTTATATCCGCGCATTCTAGGATGGCGAATATTTCTGCTTGGAAGATAGAGGCGTGATTTCCCAGGTTTATGCTTATGCCAAACCTGGGTCGCTCTCCGTACACTCCACAGCCTACATCCGGTCCCATTTTGGAGCCGTCTGTGTACCAGATTAGGCATCCATCCTTGCAGAGAGGTTGTCTATTTAGCCAATCTTCTCTGGAAGGAAGTTCCACTGTGTAGTGCTTTTCAAACACATGGCGTGGAAGCATGGCATCAGTTGTCATGCTCAGAATGGGATGTTCCATAGTCGAGTCTTTTAAAGATCTCAGTTTGTGGGAGAGCCAGTTGCCTCCGCCCAGGCAGCTGGCCCTATACATGCTGGTCTTTGCCTCTTTATGTATATACATGTGGAGAGGAGGAAGGCCCAGCAGTGCATTTAATGCCTGACCGGGGGAGGTCGACATGGCTCCCGTGGCCATAAGACAAGCAGTCCTTTGTAGGCTATTTAGTTTGTTGATAGCGGTAGACTGAAAGGCCTTGTCGTACCATACCATAGAGGCGTATGTGATAATCGGCCTCACGATGGCAGTGTACAGCCAAAGGGCAATCCTGGGGTTTACACCCCAGTTGTTGCCCATGAGTCTGCCGCTAGCACCTAGTGCCATCTTTGCTTTATGTAAGACGTTGGCTAGGTGTGTGTTCCACGTCAGTTTTTGGTCGATGGTTACGCCCAAGTACTTTACTTCTGTGGAAAAGGTTATGATTTTACCGTTTAGTTTGGGCTTTGCGAGCTTGTCTAGCCGCCGCTTGTTGGTAAACGGTATAATCACAGTTTTGTCAGCGTTGACCGAGAGTCCACTATTGCTGCACCAGTCGCTGACAGTGTTGAGAGCTCGCTGCATGATACTAGAGATGGTAGATTGGCAGAACCCTCGTACGACGATCACGAGGTCATCTGCATAACCTTGCGCATCGATATTGAGGTCTGCCAGTCTGCACAGGAGCTGGTCCACGGCTAGGGTCCATAGTACAGGCGATAGGACTCCGCCTTGGGGACAGCCCCTAGCCGTGATTATCTCAATGTAATGAGGTAGGTAAGCTTATATCTATTTAAGTAGGTAGAAATGTACCTAGGTAGATTTCATAGACCTACCACACACACAGAATTTCATTTCGAAAATATGTTTCGGAGTCAGGCACCTCTGGCTGGGGTATTATGAATCACCGACGACGACGACGATGGTGTAGCACCCAGCCCCTTTTACAGCCGGCCGCGCCGCGCCGCCGCCGCCGCTCTGCTCACACCACACCCGGCTTGAATAAATTAAATGTGATCATTTCGTTCATTTCATGGGCTATGAAAAGGTCAATGACCAAGAAATGACATGAGACATCAATGACATAATTATGACAGTTCGATTTTGCAAATTTTGATCAGATCAGTGCTGCCAACATAATATCATTTAACATTTATGCATGAAGTAACAAAAGATCAGCATTCAGTACATAAAACTGATTTTAAAGATTCTACTGTTTTTGAGATTTTTCGTAAACGAGTGAATTGCTGTTGAAAAATGTTATAGAATGGCAGAACCTATCCAATCTAATACAAAACGAACGATAAAAGACGATCAATTAAAAAAAAACAAAACAAATTTGAAGGTATCTTACATTTGTTTGTACTTAAGTATCCAAAAAATAAGGCATCACGATATAGGCCAATTTAAAAAAAATAAAATTATGTTGTTCCTTTCCATATAAATTCCATGCATTTTGGGTCGATATAGCTGGCAGCTCTAAAACTACTTGTTTTTGTTTATTTTGGGCGGAATTCCGAAAAGTTTAGAAAGTGGTTTGTGTTTTAAAACTTTTCTTTCACAAAGTTATTTAATGTTTGCTTCTTTTTCTGCAGTTAACTAAATCGCCTGGCAAATACAACTGAAAATGTCGGAGAAGTCAGAAATCCGTGACTTCTACACCGGGAAGAATTTCTTCATAACTGGAGGAACAGGTTTTGTCGGACTATGTCTTATCGAAAGGATATTACGAAGTACTCCTGATTCCGGCAAGTTGTATCTACTGATGCGGCCTAAGAAAGGGAAGGATATTAGCGAACGACTGCAAGAGTTTCCTAAAAACCCGGTAAGTGTGGAAAAGTTGTAAATACCTATCTACAATGTGAATTTATTAGCAAAGAAAGTAACAATCAAAGAATAGCTAGGTACATTAGAACCATTAGGTATTCACAATTGGAACAGTGGAAATTACAGCAGACTGTTTAAAATAATATATCAGCTTACCATGGGGCTAGATAATGCTGTGTGAATTGTCCAGCATTATTATTCTTATTATTATGTCTCTCATTTACCATGATCACGGGCCATAAAGTTATTATTATTATTATTTATTATTATTATATAGAGGTAGAATGGAATATAATAAAATAATTATTTGGTCACACAAATAGTTTAACATAATTAAGTAGCTCAACAGATTCACAGCAATACTTATTGGTCCTAACTTAGCTGGGTGTTGAACTTTTAACCTATTTATCAAATAAGTAGCTTCTTAATTAGTTACCTCGTATTATGAGCGGTCAGCTTGTAATTGCATGCAGTAAAAAATATAAGAAGGTAAGTTACACCAAAATTAAGGTCCTTTATGGACTTTAATTTTGGTGTAACTTATTATTTACTTTCCTAAACCTTCTTTATTAAGTTATAATTTACTTTTAAGTACCAGAGGCTAGTTTTAAATATTGTTAAACATAGATAAATTTTTTCATATAAATAAATAAATAATGCTGGACAATTCACACAGCATTATCTAGCCCCATGGTAAGCTGAGCTTGTGTTATGGGTACTAGATAACTGATATACATAATACAATACATTACATAGATAGATATTTTTATTATACATAGAAAACAACCAGAACACCCGAAACAAATATCTGCAGATCGTACACACATTTGTTCCGAGGCGGGAATCGAACCCGCAACCTCCTGCGTCGCAGGCGGACCTTCGCCCACCGCGCCACATCGGTCGTCAAATATGTATCTCATTATAAGTGAACCATGTGTTTGTATGAGAATAAAGTTGTTTAAACCTAATCTCAATATGCCAGAAACATCCAAGTGTCTAAATATCCAAGTTACACATTCATAATAATAGAGACATTAGATTTTGTCTGGTTTTGGTGAGTTATAGGTGATTATTAAAATTGTTAATCGCCTGCTATTGCATTTTTATTATGGCTATTATACATTACTTGGTGCTTCAACGGCTTAAAGACCGTTATGTAGTTATTAACCCAGTAATGGTTAGTTATGATTTTGAGATGCATTGACTAGCTATATTACATTGCATTGTTAATCCTACTAATATTATAAACATGAAAGTTTGTATGTATAGATGATTGTTACTCTTTCAAAAACTATAGAACGGATCAGGCTGAAATTTTGCATACGGGTAGTTTCAGGCCTGGAATAAAACATAGGCTACTTTATAATAAAATAATAAAATGTTTATTGCATTAACTTAAAAGATATAAATACAGGTTCTGGAGTCACCCTTTAAGCTTGTGTTAGGAGACCCCGCTCTTACCATTAATACATTAACATATTTAAGTATTTACGAACAAAATATACTAGATTAAAACTTAAAATAATAATATAACAGCAAAAATAAGTTAAGACTAAGAATTTAAATCTCATAAATAAATTATATATAAAATAATCAAAAATCTTAAAACCTTTCCATAGAAATATCGCGTGCGAAGCCGCGGAAAGAAACTAGTATTCTATATAGTATGCAGTAATGGGTAATTATTATTTTGTGGTGCATTCACAATATTTCATTGCATTGTAGGTTAACCCAGTAATCGGCAATTATTATTTTGAGATGCATTCACAATATTACACTGCACTGTAAGTATGCCATATACTCGTAGATAACCCAGTAATGGGTAATTATTATTTTTTGGTGCATTTGCAATATTACACTGCATTGTAAGTACCTATGCTATATAGTTAACCCAGTAATGGGTAATTTTTTTTTTTTTGGTGCATTCACAATATTACACTTCATTGTAAGTATGCCATATACTCGTAGATAACCCAGTAATGGGTAATAATTATTTTTTGGTGCATTTGCAATATTACACTGCATTTTAAGTAACTTTGCTATATAGTTAACCCAGTAGGTAATGGGCAATTATTATTTTGAGATGCATTCAGAATATTGCATTGCATTGTAAAAAAAACTGTAAACTCCTATCTTAAATAAATAAATAAATAATAATAAATAAATAAATAATAATAAAAGGCATTAATATCCTGGTTACATGTAAATGTTACTTCATCTTTTAATACAATACAGTACAAAAATACTTTATTGTACACCAGTTACAGATTATTATAAAAGACATCACATGACACAAGTACAATGGGCGGCCTTATCGCGATATCTTCCAGGCAAATAATATAATGTTATTTTTTGACGACCGATATGGCGCGGTGGGCGAAGGTCCGCCTGCGACGCAGGTTGCGGGTTCGATTCCCGCCTCGGAACAATTGTATGTACGATCTGCAGATATTTGTTCCGGATGTTCTGGTCGTTTTCTATGTATAATACAAAATATCTATCTATGTAATGTATTGTATTATGTACATCAGTTATCTAGTACCCATAACATAAGCTCTGCTTACCATGGGGCTAGATAATGCTGTGTGAGTTGTCCAGCATAATTTATTTATTTATTTTATTGATTAGATACTCTTTATATTAAAAATAAGAATAAAACAGCAGTCTCATTCAGTGAAAGTGAATTTTTAATCTCACTTAACTTCATTAATATAATTTTATTGAATGCTAACTATATTTTATTCAACTATGACTCGAATGGGCATATCTAGGTTTTTTTTTAAATCTACGGAATTCCCTCTTTTCATAAAGACCCCTTTCTAGGAATATTTAGCGATTTTTTTCCATAAACACTGTACCTATATACATCAATTTGTATTATGTTATCATAGGCCATATTTCTGAATAAACTATTCATCATCATCAGCCCCTATAATGTCCACTATTAAACATAGGCCTCACCCAAACGAAGCCACAAAAAGCTGT
Source organism: Eupithecia dodoneata (assembly GCA_947044415.1). Classification (NCBI taxonomy): domain Eukaryota; kingdom Metazoa; phylum Arthropoda; class Insecta; order Lepidoptera; family Geometridae; genus Eupithecia; species Eupithecia dodoneata. The sequence goes on along the minus strand of OX345683.1, from coordinate 2,830,423 downwards.
CCTGAGTATATAAATAGCAGACGCTTCTAAGCCATAAGCCGCCCATTGTACTTGTCTCATGTAATGACATTTTTGTAATGATCTGCAGATGCAAATCATTATAAAAAAGCCATAAATATACAAAAATACAATAATTCTTTATGATACACCAGACGGAGTACCATTTTCTTGTAAATAAATTATTTATTGTAAATAAATTGTACTAAAGTGACTCATGAGGTTATAAAAAAAAAATGGCTGATATTCGCACACCTAATCGAGTCCGACTCATGAAGTTGTAAAAAAATCTTGCAGATATTCACACACCTCATCGAGTCCAAATCCACGGATGTCTTCAACAAGCTGGTGGCTGTGTCCGGAGACGTGGGGGAGGAAGAGCTCGGCCTCAGCACACTCGACCAACAGATCCTGGCGGATAATGTGCATGTGGTTATACACTCCGCTGCTACATTGGATTTTCAGGTAATTACTTAATTTATTATATTATTTATTTGGCACACAAAACAGAATACAATCAAATACTGGACAAATAGAAACACACAATAATTAAAACTAGACTGTATCCCTAAATATGTGTACACAACATGTTCAAAGAAATTAACTAATTGTGTTACGGAATTGCAGTAAAACAAATTTATTACTAAAGAATAATTCAAATGTCATTTGAATTTGACCTAGGTAGGAATGTACCCATGCTACATGACCCAATTTTTTACCTCCCCTACGGGTATGTTCCTTTAAGGGCATGACTAACGACTCACAAATGATGAGTCGATCAGACATGACATGACTTATGGGTGATATGTTTTTTTTGTATTTATTGTACTTATTCCTCTAACATCATCAGAGACTTTATGTATCTAGTTTTAAATTAAAATTATTATATTTTACTTAGGTATATTGTTTATATCTACTTATTCTTATCTTACTATTTATCTATTATATGTATGCTATATTATATATTATAATATATATATTATACATCATATCTTATCTACTTATTTCTAAAAATTACTTGCTTCACTATTCTTACACAATATTTTAGATACTTAGGGCGTAGATACTTGTCATTAATTACTAGATGTAAGTTGTTGCTATTTATTTGAATGTCCAGTTCGTTTTCTAAGTCGAATCTTTCGCGGCCGAAAACAGGACAGTGGAAAAGGATATGTGGCACGGTTTCTTCTGTGTCAGGTTCACAGATGCACGAAGGGTTTTCCTTACACTTAAACCGGGTAAGGTATTCTGAAAACCCTCCGTGGCCCGTCATAATTTGTGTCAGCACATTGTTGAAGCTTATGTTTTCTGACAGTGGGGGGTGATATGTGTTATCATTATAAATCAACAAGACTATCCATCTACGAAACTGAGACATGATTTATCATAGCATATGTAATTTAAAAGACTCATGGCATGGATGACACACTGGCTTATAAACAAACTTGTTTAAATAAAACGTTATTATGGAGACAGGACTCAACAAACTCCTTGTTTTAGGACAACCTGAGACCAACTGTGAAAATCAACTTGCTGGGCACCAGAAGAGTAATGGATTTATGCAAGCAAATCAAAAATCTAAAGGTACTACCTATTTTAATCATAGAGGAATCTGAAAACTGCAAGATAGTAATAATTAAAACTAACAAAGAAAATACTGTATATAAGTTATGTAAGTAAACAATAGTATGTCTTTGGCCAGTATTATTTATTTATTTCAATCACAAATCCCCAGGTAATGATCCAAGTTTCGTCTGCGTACGTAAACTCGTACATAACCGACGTACATGAAAAGTTGTACGACGTACCGGAAGACGCAGAGAAGGTTATAGCGCTGGTCGGGACGTTGAGCGACGAGGGACTGGTGCAGATGGAGCCCAAGTGAGTAGCTTCATGACTATTGACCACATGATGAGTCATGCTTGGAATCACAAGACACAAGCGACTCATTGACTCTTAAGTTGGTATCTATCAGTAAGACGACAGTACCACATGACTAGTACCACGTGATGAGTCATGCTAGGAATCTCAAGACACAAACGACTCATTGACCCTTAAGTTAAAAGGGGTTTCGTACCCCAAGGGTAAAACGAGACCCTATTACTAAGACTTCACTGTCCGTCTGTCACCAGGCTGTATCTCATAAACCGTGATAGTTAGACAGTTGATAATAATGGTACGGAACCCTTCGTGCGCGAGTCTGACTCGCACTTGGACAGTTTTATTCCTTTTATCTATCATCTCTATATGGCTTTAGTCTATGGTCTTTGCCCACAAGACGCAAATGACATGCGGCAGTGAGAGTTCGATTGACTCGGCCTAAATATTATAATGTATAAACGACCTCTGTGGTGCGGTGGGCGAAGGTCCGCCTGCGAAGCAAGAGGTTACGCGTTCGATTCCCGCTATGAAACAAATGTGATCTCCAGATATTTGTTCCGGGTGTTCTGGTCGTTTTCTATCTATGTAATATATTGTATTATGTATATCAGTTATCTAGTACCCATAACTCAAGCTCTGATTATCTTGGGGCTGGATAATGCCGTGTGAATTGTCCTGCATTATTTATTTATCATGGTATCCCTTCTTTTCCAGAATTCTAAAGGACCACCCGAATACTTACACCTTCACGAAACATCTCGCGGAGCATGAAGTGGCAAAGTGCGCTGATCTGTTCCCTTGTACCATCGTGAGACCGACTATGAGTAAGTGTATATCACTACGTAGTAGAAACCTATTTTTGTCACTTATTATTATATATATATAGGCCTCCTCATCGATTTCGATGACGGCGACCCTAGGTAATCCCGTTTTTTCTTTATCACGAGTTCTAATATATCTCGCTAGACCGAATTTGGTCTTGAATATCCTACGGCACGCATGGCAGTAGAGTTGACCCGATGAGTTGTATGTATACGTGTAGGAGGGCTTAGGTCTCTGTTTTCGTATCTGGCGTCTTGCGTCCATTGCCTCGATTTTCCTCAAACTCTTTAACTCTGTTGAACTAATTTATTTGCTATTTGTTATTATATGCATGTATTTTGTACCTGTGTCTAAATAAATGTTGTTCTATTCTGTTCTATTCTACAAAACAAGCTCGCTTCCCGCTGTCAGTCTGTCCCTATGTATGCTTAGATCTTTAAAACTACGCAACGGATTTTGATGCGGTGTTTTAATAGACAGAGTGATTAAAGAGGAAGGTTTATAAACCATTTGACACATAAATTTCCATGTAAACAAACCAAACTGTAGCCCAGGGCTGCAAAGACATTCTGAGACACCCTTTATTATACGTTTTTCTTATAAGTGTCCAAGTGTTCGGTGATGAATTTGGTGACGAAAATCATATATTTTCCTCTTGTAACAAATATGACCACAGTTCCTTCTTTAATGATATCATCTCCCTCCGTATTCCGCTTCCTATTAATATTGCCTCTCTCCTTTCCTCCTTAGACCCTTCTATTTATCATTGCTTTATCATCCTTTATTTGTACAAATAATATAAATATATAATGTATATATTATTATGTATGTTTGATAATTCCTTAATAATAACTTTCCTAACCTAACTCTCCTGTTCCTTTTCCGTTTACTCTCTCTCGTATTAGGTTATTATAAGTTTTAAATGTTTCCCAAATTTTTAACACTTTGACTGCTGAAATCACACGGTATGTGTTTTCTACAAGTGACTAATATGCGTAAATCCACACTAGCGCTGAGAAAATACAGATCTTTGTGACTCAGCAGAGCTGTAATATTTTTCGAACGAAACGCATGTGCGGCGCAACACAACCGCTGTGTAGAGCGGCAGCACGAATTTTTTAGGTTAAAAAAAAGATCGCAGTCGTCGAAAAAAAATCGCAGTCAAAGTGTTAAAAAAATCACAAATTAAATATGGCAAATGCTAAAACTAGCGAGTCCAAGAAAAAAAAGTTTACTAGTACATACATACATTTGCATAGCATTTGCAGATGAACTAGGTCGATGCCCTGAGGCGAAGTGCTTGCACTCGTTTTCCACGCTACAATAATCGCAATAAAACTGGCCAAGTGTGACCAGAACAACCGGTGCAAATATCTGCTGTTCGCACAAATATTATATATAATATTTAAATAATCATTAATTATTGTTAAAATTACCATAGAAATGATTAATTAAAAATTCTATTATATTAATAAATTCATCATCATCATCAGCATATAGCAGTCCACTGCTGGACATAGGCCTCCCCCAGTGAGCGCCGTAGCTACCTGTCTTCAGCTTGCCGCATCCAGCATCTACCTGCAGTCTTTCGCAGGTCGTCATCCCACCTGGTCGCAGCGCGACCTACATGTTTACCGAGTCGTTGTCTCCATTTAAGAACACGTTTGCCCCAGCGGTTGTGGTTCTTCGTGAGATAGGGCCGGCCCACTGCCACTGCAGCTTGCTAATTCTCATTATATATAATATATATTATAATATAATCATTCATTATTGTTAAAATTACCATAGAAATTATTAATAAAAAATTCTATTATATTAATAAATTATTAATTAAAATTAGTACTGAGATTTTATACTATTTTGTATTTAATTGTTATTTCGTTATGTATTTTTTGTTACCTTTGTATTATTATGTTTGACATATAAGAATATTCTTATTGATAAAGATCTGAACTGAACATTATATGGTATATTTAGACTGTAGACTAAAGGTTCTGGTAATATTTAGACTATTTACTTAAAGTTATGGTAATATTTCGACTATTTACTTAAAGTTCTGGTAATATTTAGACTATTTACTTAAGGTTCTGGTAATATTTAGACTATTTACTTAAGGTTCTAGTTATATTTAGAGTGGTTATATTTAGACTATTTACTTAAGGTTCTGGTAATATTTAGACTATTTACTTAAAGTTCTGGTAATATTTCGACTATTTACTTAAAGTTCTGGTAATATTTCGACTATTTACTTAAGGTTCTGGTAATATTTAGACTGTTTACTAAAGGTTCTGTTGTTTGTTCCAGTCGTCGCAGCGTGGAAAGAGCCAGAACCCGGCTGGACTTGCTCCAAGGTCGGTCCTCAAGGATTCCTCATGGGCGCTGCTAAAGGTAAACAAACATCACTACATAGCATAAACCAAAGTCGCTTCCCGCTGTCTGTCTGTCCCTATGTATGCTTAGAACTTTAAAACTACGCAACGGATTTTGATGCGGTTTAAATAAATAAATAATGCTGGACAATTCACACAGCATTATCTAGCCCCATGTTAAGCAGAGCTTGTGTTATGGGTACTATATAACTGATACACATAATACAATACATTATATAGATAGATATTTTTTATTATACATAGAAAACGACCAGAACACCCAGAACAAATATCTGCAGATCGTACACACAATTGTTCCGAGGCGGGAATCGAACCCGAAGCAACCTTGTGCGTCGCAGGCAGACCTTTGCTCGATGTGCCACTAAGGTAATCGTACGACGACCGACAGTGGCCGGTAGTGACTCGTAAATAATGACCTTATTTTAATAACTTTATGTACCGCCTCACGCAAATTCGTTTCACATTCTTGTAATCAATGATTGTCTTTCTAATCGGTTTTTAAACTTCTAGGAGTGGTCAGAAGATTACCCCTTTCTAAAGAGAACATAGCTGACTACATACCAGTAGATGTGGTCGTCAACCAACTACTAGTGGCGGGATGGGACGCCGCTACTACCAAGTAAGTGTTTAAACGTGTTCTTGAGTGGAGACCACGACTAGGTAAACGTACACTACGTTTACCGTACGCCCTCCGACCAGGTGGGATGACGACCTGCGAAAGACTGCAGGTAGATGCTGGATGCGGCAAGCTGAAGAACCGTCAGCTGCGATTCCGTGGGTGGGTTGGGACTCGGGCAGTGTCAGCGATGACGACATTATTCCTGCTGAATCAGGTTCAAATCAGAATTCTGGAATATGCGAATTTTTATATCTGATTTGAACCTTATTCCATGGGAATAATGTCGTCATCGCTGCCACTACCCAACCCACCCACGGAGTCGCAGCTGACGGTCACGAGTATTCATAATATTAATCCCTAATGCATTTTACGAATTTTCGCTCGGGAGGAAATAATTGACCAAATTTGTACCTGGCTCCCGGACTCATTCTGCGATAAAGTATATTCTATTCTATGCAAGTGACCCACAAATATAATTTAAAACGGGATATTTACCATGATTACATTTTTGAGTTTTCCAATATATCGGCACATATCCGGTTTTAAATTACTTATGATTCATCATCAGCCTATATCTGTCCACTGCTGGACAAGGGCCTCTCTTAATGAGCCCCATAGTGCCCTGTCTTCAGCTTGCCGCATCCAGCATCTACCTGCAGTCTTTCGCAGGTCGTCACCCCACCTGGTCGGAGGGCGTCCTACACCACGTTTACCGAGTCGTGGTCTCCACTCAAGAACACGTTTGCCCCAGCGGCCGTCGGTTCTTCGCGAGATATGGCCGGCCCACTGCCACTTCAGCTTGCTAATTCTTTGAGCTATGTCGATAACCTTGGCCCTCTGTCGGATGTATTCGTTACGAATCCTATCCTGCAGTGAAACTCCGAGCATAGCTCTTTCTATAGCTCGCTGAGCGACTTTGAACTGGTGGAACTTTGAACTTATGATTAATAATCATGATAGTTTCAAGAGTTTTGACCCACATGAATGTTGTTTTTTCAGACCGGGCCTTACAATCTACCACTGTTCATCGTCGACCCAGAAGCCGTTTGTGTGGTCCATGATAGAAAACATCATGAATGGGATGCTGCATAAATACCCGCTGAAAAGCGCTGTCTGGTAAGTTTCATATAATATCTTCTATAATATAAAAATGAATCGCTGAATGTGTTGCTAAGCGCAAATCTCGAGAGCAGCTAAACCGATTTCGCTAATTCTTTAGAATATTCCTTGAAGTACGAGGATGGTTCTTACGGAGATAATTTTTTTTTAAATGCCTGAAACAAATGACCACCCAGGAGAAGCCGGGACGGGCCGCTAGTATCTATATATATCTTTGTACATTTCAAAATAATAAAAACTTTGTGTTTACTTGTAATAAAATAGCCTTTAGCTATGAATAGATTTCCTATTTTTTTCGTTTTCCATACTTACATAAATTATACTTTGGATTTGCGTTTTATTAGTTCCAATGCGTTAGGTATTCGTGGTATCTTGGTTTGAAAGGATGCCAACGAATACAATTTCACCCTGTATATACATATATATAGGAATCAAATAAAGGCTTTTTAGTTTATTCTTGATTCCAGGCTAATGAAATGAAAATATATTTATTCTGATAGAGCAAAAGACATAATTATCTAACTATAGTAAATAAATACAGCACACGACTTTAAAAGACTTAAAATATATAATTGATAATATGCATTGATTTATATATATATATATATATATTTTATTATTAATAGACATATCTAAATTAATTTAGTGTAAATCAAGCCGTGTGTGAAGGTCAGTGCCGTGTTCCTGCGCTATCAGAACAGGTTCATGCTCAGCTGAATGTTGCGAGTAGCCCCACAACGCTGATTTTCAGCATGTACCTTTGTAATGATGACGTACGTGACTTTGAAAGCTAGAATTTAAAAGTGAAAGGCAACTTGTCTATAAAAGGTAATATAGATTAAAAACTAAAAGGGTACACGTAATTTTAACCTAAAAGAAAGAAAAAATTTATAAAAACAATAACAATCAAAACTCAGCAGAGACATCATTTTATTATTAACTCATTTATTATCAGATTTTCAATCCATATACAAACTTAAAAATAAGAACATACAAAATTAAAAATAAATGTCATTAAAATAAATCAGCCATAAAATCAAATAAAAATTAAATAAAAAATAGAATAATATAACTAAGGGAAAATTAAAAAAAAAAAAATAATAATATTAATTTAATATGATTGACTTGTTTATGGCAGACGTCCGTAATCTCCCCTATAGCCCGATTACCCAGTCCATCCATCCATCACAATAGCCTGGTTTTATTTCATTCATTTTTCTCTGCAATAGTCTCTACACCAAGCGGATATCATCTTTGGGTGTATCATATTGTGCACCCGAGGATGATACCCGCTATGTGTAGCCATCGCCTTTAGATTAACTTTCTCAAAGGGCCTCTGTGCTGTTGGCTTCGGCCCCACGCAAGCCTTCCAAAGGACCGGGTCACTTTATGGCCCACGGGCCATAAAGTGACCCGGTCCTTTGGAACTGAAAAATCATGGTAAATGAGAGACATAATAATATTAATAAAAACACAAAATGAAAACTTACTAACCTAATAGGACATTTATTTGGATATCGACCCCATCAATATTTTCATCCATTTGTATTGGATAGGACAGTCCAGACGTGAAACAATCATTTTCAGGATGCCGTTGCTACTGGCTCGCGCACGCTGAAGTAGGGAAGCGACTTTTTTACGAATAATCGCATGAAAGCCGTCCGTGCGCGCCTCCGCGAACATACCAGACGCGCTGCAAAAGCGAGGCAGCCGCATCAGCATCCTGAAAATGTTGTTGTACTGGACACGTAGAGCGCCGGCTGCCCGTCGGGTGCAGTTGAGCCAGAGGCTACTCGAGTAGAAGGACTGGCAGTAGGCCTTAAATAGAGTGATTTTTACTTCTCTCGAGCAGCGTGCGAACCTACGCGCAATCATGTTTCCCCGTACAGCCAGCGCTCTACGCTCCCTTTCAACGTCTGCGTCATCGCTTAGGGTCTCATTTACAATATGTCCCAAGTATTTAAATGCATCAACTACCTTCAGAGCCGCACCATTGAGCACTATCGGCGGAACATAGGCAGGCCTTACATTTCCACTTTTGTATATAAGGACTTCACTTTTTTTAGAATTGTATGTTAGCCCATGCCCCGCCGCATAGTTCTCACAAATTTTAACAAGCTTCTGAATAGAGCCCACCGATGGACCCAGCAGCACCAAGACATCAAGATTACAAGAAACACTAAAGATGATTGAAAAAAAAAATCGACGGGTTTAATTTAATTTAAATGAATAGGGATAATCAGTTACAGAGCACATTCTACCTACCTACTACAGCTGTAACTCAACTCTCTCTCCTTCGGCTTCGAGCTTTAATTTATAATAACTTTATTCCAGGTACCCGCATCTGAAATTCGTGCCTTCACTATGGCTGTTCCGAATTTCCGCGATCTTCGTACATTTCTTCCCTGGCTTCCTACTCGATTGTATGCTGAGACTAACTGGAGGCAGACCTATGTATGTATCTTTTAACACTTTGATTGCTGAAATCACACGGTATGTGTTGCACAGCTGTAATATTTTTCGAACGAAACGCATGTGCGGCGCAACACAACCGCTGTGTAGAGCGGCAGCACGAATTTTTTAGGTTAAAAAAAAGATGGCAGTCGTCGAAAAAAAATCGCAGTCAACGTGGTAATTATTTTTTACGTGTAGACTGCGATCACAAATACTATCTAGACGTCGTCGGTCGGCGCAAGAAATCCGTCTCCGTAAATAAGAGCGCACTTGTAATGTGAGCTCTTATTTTGTTTAGTTCGTTTGAAACACAGCCAACGTAAACACGTGGCACAACGCCGCAAAGTGTATTCAGAAGTTGCAAAAATGAAATATTATTTGTTTGTTTTAAAGCTAAAGATACAACTTATTCTACATTTACTTACCTCAAGTATAAGTGTATATGACCCGAAATCTGGATAGTATTTGTGATCTCTTCTTCCACTAGTGGACAAAAAATTTAAGTGAACAGTAAAATTTTTTTTTTTTGATAATAATTTAATGTATAAAATACGACTTGTCTAAGTGCTTATTTTGTAAGCCTAAAGAAATAAATGATTTTTTACTTTTACTTTTATCGCAGCATGTACTCAAACACGATTTTTCGGTAGAAAAATAAAATTTTGACAGAGATGCGAAACTAGAGTTTGGTGGCCACCAAGGGCAACTTCGTATGTCTGGCTAGACTACTAAATAAAACTAATACAGAGGCTTTAAAAACAGCTTAAACGATAAAAAAAGTTATCACAAACTGCCCAATGAAATTATTACAAATTTGCTTTGTTATAAAATAAAATAAATAAATAATGCTGGACAATTCACACAGCATTATCTAGCCCCATGGTAAGCAGAGCTTGTGTTATGGGTACTAGATAACTGATATATATAATACAATATAGTACATAGATAGATATTTTTTATTATACAAAGAAAACGACCAGAACACCCGGAACAAATATCTGCAGATCGTACACACAATTGTTGCGAGGCGGGAATCGAACCGCAAGCGGACCTTCGCCCACCGCGCCACATCGGTGTTCAAAGTAATGATGAGATAAAATAGGTGGCGGCGTTTATCAATCTAGTTATTTGTATATTCTAGATTAATCCGTCTCCACACCAACGTATGGAACTCCCTGAATCGCCTCGAGAAGTTCATCTTCACGGAGTGGCTGTTCCACAACGACCGGACGCGGGAGCTGGCGGGCAAGCTCAGCGAGACAGACAAGAAACTGTTCTATATAGATATTACCAACCTATATGTGAGTACCAAAATTAAAAATCCATACAGGTACATAATAATATAATATAATATAATAACGCAAATAATTATAATATAATTATTTGCGTAAAATGAAACGGATGAACGAATGTAATTAATTATAATATAATGGAACGGATGAACGAATGTAATTAATTATAATATAATAACGCAAATAATTATAATATAATTATTTGCGTAAAATGGAACGGATGAACGAATGTAATTAATTATAATATAATGGAACGGATGAACGAATGTAATTAATTATAATATAATGGAACGGATGAACGAATGTAATTAATTATAATATAATGGAACGGATGAACGAATGTAATTAATTATAATATAATAACGCAAATAATTATAATATAATTATTTGCGTAAAATGGAACGGATGAACGAATGATTTGCAATATGACCGAGTGATTGAGACAGACGTTGCCTGGAAAGACACACGCTAAACAAGGTTTTGTGGTAACGAGAGTTAAACCCTTGCCTATGTTTAGGCACTGTTTAGCTAAACACTTGTTAGACCAGTGTTTACGTTTGTTTTTGTAGTCCTGCTGTTTAACACTTTGATTGCTGAAATCTTACGGTATGTGTTTTCTACAAGTGACTAATATGCGTAAATACACACTAGCGCAGCGGCTGAGAAAATACAGATCTGTGTGACTCAGCACAGCTGTAATATTTTTCGAACGAAACGCATGTGCGGCGCAACACAACCGCTGTGTAGAGCGGCAGCACGAATTTTTTAGGTTAAAAAAAAGATCGCAGTCGACGAAAAAAAATCGCAGTCAAAGTGTTAATTCTATAGGCTTACAAAATAAGCACTTAGACTAGTCAAATTACCTTACTTTTACCATAAATTATTATCAAATAAGAAACAAGTAGCAAACCTAGTGTAGAAAAAATACTCGATAAAAAATAAATAAATAATATTTTAGTATTATAATGTCGTTTTTGTCTCCAGTGGGAAGACTTCTTCCAGAAACTTCATCTTGGCGTCAGGAAGTACCTGAACAAGGAATCTGAGAAGACCATAGAAAAGGCCAGGAATAAAGATTCAGTGTAAGTATTCTATGAGACGGGATATTTACCATGATTTGATTTTTGAGATATCCAATATTTCGGCACAGTTTCATACGCCATGATATACGCTCACGGAATAAGGCACTGCGTCTGACTGACGAAGATATAGCCAGTTAAAGTTCCGCGTGACGTCACGCCTTGCTACACGTTTAGCAAGTTGTGACGTCACGAGCCCCCACTCCTAAACTTCGACGCGCTTTATTTTTTTAAGTATTTGTTTGATTGACAAAAGAAAAAATACGTGTCCAATATCTTCTGATAATCTAACTGACGGACTAAATAGAAAAATATATTTTTTTACCCAGGACACTACCCTATTGTCCTTGGCGTTCTGATTACATAAATAATGCTGGACAATTCACACAGCATTATCTAGTCCCAAGCTAAGCAGAGCTTGTGGTATGGGTACTAGATAACTGATATACATAATACAATATATTACATAGATAGATTTTTTTTTATACATAGAAAACGACCAGAACACCCGGAACAAATATCTGCAGATACACACAATTGTTCCGAGGCGGGAATCGAACCCGCAACCTCCTGCGTCGCAGGCGGACCTTCGCCCACCGCGCCACATCGGTCGTCAAATAATTAAATAAAATGTAACTAACCTGTTGTTTATTTTGCAGGCTATTAGCAGCGCACGTGGTTTGGCAGCTCTTAATAATCTGGCTGCTCTGGTTCGCTTTTGCGTGCGTGTTCGGATTCACTATGACGCAGAGCGCCTGGGTGGCGCCCGTTATCTACATGCTATATACTTTACTATAGTCTATATACATATATCTATGTGTAAAATCGTTTATAAACCTTCCTCTTGAATCTCTCTATATATCTATTAAAGAAAACCGCATCGAAATCCGTTGCGTAGTTTTAAAGAACTAAGCATACATATATCCTTCCGTCCACGGTTGTCTGGTAGAGATCGCTCTTGAGCGATAAGACCGCCAAATTGTTACATATTTTGTATTATATTCTGTCTTGTTTATTTTATTTTTAAGTATGCAATAAAACCATGTATCTATCTAAAGAAAAACGCGATTAATAAATTCAACACTGTGTGATATATACACATTAGCCAATGCTCATATATAAACGAATAAATAATAAAATAAATTATATATACATGGCTTTGCCATGGAAAATAAGCGCGTGCGACGTGAAGCTAACGCTAGATAGCTATAATTTTATGTTAAATAATTATAAGGAGAGCCATTGGTTCCTGAAACACAGTTTTATACTAGTTCAGGAGGCTATGGACTCGTATTACCTGATTCATTGTCTATTATGTCAATAAATAACATTTTAACTTTACTATAAGCTACAATAGTACTCGTGTTTTTGTTTTTATACTGCTTTCATCATCATCAGCCTATATCAGTCCACTGCTGGACATAGGCCTCCCCCAATGAGCGCCATAGCGCCCTGTCTTCAGCTTGCCGCATCCAGCATCTACCTGCAGTCTTCGCAGGTCGTCATCCCACCTTGTCGGAGGGCGTCCTACACTACGTTTACCGAGTCGTGGTCTCCACTCAAGAACACGTACTTCACATTGTACCTATATTATTATCCAACATTTTAAATACCTTTTATTAAATCATAAGATATTATTTTACGAATTTTTTGATTGTATTTTTGCATGTCTAAACTAATACTTTAACACTTTGAGTGCTGAAATCACACGGTATGTGTTTTCTACAAGTGACTAATATGCGTAAATCCACACTAGCGCAGCGGCTGAGAAAATACAGATCTGTGTGACTCAGCACAGCCGTAATATTTTTCGAACGAAACGCATGTGCGGCGCAGCACAACCGCTATGTAGAGCGGCAGCACGAATTTTTTAGGTTAAAAAAAAGATTACAGTCGTCGAAAAAAAATCGCAGTCAAAGTGTTAAATGCCCAAGACACACATGCGGCCCCTGTTGCCGGTCGCACCGCTGAGGATGCGCAGTGAATACGTTAACAATGTCATACATTCCAGTAAATAAATGTTACTTATTTGTAATGTTGCTTTTTATTTTACCAAGCGGCCACCATACGTCCCAGATTTAAGGTATTATTCCCTAGGAATTGCTATTTCAACCGTTTCAACTTTAAAAAAATATTGTGGCTATTTTTAGGAACACAACTTATTACCTATGCGTTAACTTTTTTACTTAATGTTTTCACAAAATGGTGCACATCGCGTACATTATCCGTCCACAAACTCGCAAAGCGTTAAGTCGTAGAACAGACGTTGGTAGTTTATTCACTTCAAACTGATGGATTGTTGTATGACACTTTGCTTGTTTATGCATTGATTTGCTACCCTTGTCTTTCATCTTTAATATTCCATGAAAAAAGAGATAGCTACAGTTCATAGAGTAAAAAAATCGCAATAACAACTTGAGTTCTATATCACACTCCTAGCCTTGTTTACATTAGGGCACACTAGCGCCGCCACCTATCATAACTTATAAATCAATATATATATCAAAAGTTACATTGGGGATTCTGAGATATAGCTATCTCAGAATCCCCAATGTAACTTTTGATATATCGTCGGGGTAGAGAGAGAACAAGCTTTTTTAAGTTCCTCTAATAATTTTAATTTGTTAAGATACAAAAATAGAGTTTGGTGGCCACTAACGGCAACTTCGTATATCTGCCTATACTTTACAAAATACCTAATGCTATATCAGAGGCATTTCAAGTTATGTACCACGGAGATCCAGTAAGTAGGTAGGTACTTCATAATTAAATAAATAAATAAATAATGCTGGACAATTCACACAGCATTATCTAGCCCCATGGTAAGCAGAGCTTGTGTTATGGGTACTAGATAACTGATATACATAATACATTACATAGATAGATATTTTTTATTATACATAGAAAACAACCAGAACACCCGAAACAAATATCTGCAGATCGTACATACATTTGTTCCGAGGCGTGAATCGAACCCGCAACCTCCTGCGTCGCAGGCGGACCTTCGCCCACCGCGCCACATCGGTCGTCAATTAAGAAATAAAACTGCAATTTTATATTATTAGCTTTTATTAATCTATCTTTATAACTAAATCACACCAAAATTACAGTAAATACATAGATTTTGGCTTGGGTGATGTGAAAATGCATTTTTTTTAAGTATTAATGCCTTTACATCATTTATAAAGCGTAATAATTATGCTACTGCAAGATATTTAGCTTTTTCGCACACTGAGCTCTACTATACCTATACAAGCGGGTAATTATTCTAATAATGCAATGGCAGTTATTTTATTATTGTGCCGATTCTAAGCGCCCCCTATTGACGGTCTCTATTATCAAATTGACATTTGTTGAGGCATACCAAGACAACATGGCAACCCTATTAGTTCCATAAACGGTCACCCCGCTCACAACGCTCAGCGCCAAAATGGCGAAGATCAAATAAAAATAACCTCAATCTGTCATCGAAAAACTGCGACCACAAATAATTTGTGATCGCAGTCGAAAAATGACATCCAGCGTACTTACCAACTAAGCTCAGTGACTTCGCATCATAATTATGTAAGTCGTGTATAATAGTGATCGAAAATTTCACACTGTCCTACTTAGCTTAGATCATATTTGTCAAACTATTTTCAATCTCAATTTTTATCTAGAGTCTGTGCAAAAAGAGAAGTCTCGCGGCGAAACGGTGAACTAACATATTAACGCAACAAAAGTAGTACATTGGCACATGCGCGCCCTCTATTTCTATGAGACTTCTCTTTTTGCACTACTCTACACGACTACCACATGTTATACGTCAAAATAAAGTGTATTTCATCAGAAGTCAAGAGTTATTACTAAATATTTGGCGGTAGCATAATAAAAGATGCTATATTATAAGCGAAAATAAGGCAATTTATGATGACTATATTTAACCCTAAACAGCGACAGCTGTGTTGTACATACGTTTTAAGAAAATATATCATTATATTTTTTCTATAAAAATGGACGGTCGAACAAAAAAATTGCCAAATATATTCTAAAAGTAGCTTTAATTGAGCTGTGTGATACTAGCATCTAATCAAAATATTATGAAAATCAGCTCAGCCGGTTTTACTAGGTATATAATTTGTAAATTCAATATACAATACTGTATTAATTCTTATAGCCACTAATTTAAATAAACTAATGAACCATCCACAAAACACATTTTCCATTTTTGTTTTTATGTTCTAAATGTTGTGATTTTCTAAAGCTATGGCGATAAGAGCCAGGCTGCCTCAACCAGTAGGTAATTATGCCTCGAATCAAGACAGCCTCAAACTGCATCGCCTCAACATAAATCTACCTCGAATTAAAACATACATTTTCATAAGTGCTCTTTATAAGTACATTTATATTTATATTTTCTCTTATATGTTAAATTGTGACAGCACCTAAACAACAACAATGAAATTGACTAAGTTATTTACCATCAATAAATACTACAGGTAAAAACATGGATTTTTGTATCATTTAGCCCCAAACTATAAGAGCTTGTGTTCACACAAGACCTTCAGATGAGGTAATCAGACCTTCAGGTCTGATTACCTCATCTACCGGCCGGTGTCTGTCGGCGTATGCACTGTAGATATAATTAAGTTTATATATACTGAACTGTATAATATATTTTTGTCTGCCAAGGCACTTGTGTGGCACGCTTGATGTCTGCTGATATAAACCGTATGGTGATTATGTAACTCGCGACCGGTTTGCGACAGGTGTAAATTAAGCAATCAGTGCTGTCAAATGCCAATTTTGACGTTGTAGCTGGTGTCACACTAATACAAAATTGACGTTTGACAGCACTGATTGTTTAATTTACGCCTGTCGCAAACCGGTCGCGAGTTACATAATCACCCGGCCGGCCTTGTGTCGCTAAAGACATAGTACCTACTTAAGTTCGGTACCACAAACGGTATTCAGAAAAACCGTTTCCAACACGGAATTTGACACAAAAGCGAGAAAAAGCCAAAAAGCTTTCGCGCGCAAGTTTTATGTTTACAGACTGTACAGTAATATATTTTTGTCTGGCAAGTCACGTATCTGGCACGCTTAATGTCTGTAGATATAAACCTTTCCTCTGCGAAACAGTCAGACCTTCGCTCACTATGCCACAGAGGTCGTCCAAGTTGGAGATAAATTTTGATTGTCTTTTCTGTCTTAAAACTAAATTATCTAATTTATTTTGATAATGAGTTAAAGTTTAAAACAACAGAAAATCTCTTTAAGACTAACTAAGACTAATTTATTTCATTATAACTATTGCGATGTTATGTATTTCTTGTAAAAGCTTTTTTGAAAATGCAAAAACTAATATTTTCTAATTTGTCAGCCTAAAAATGACGCCATCCTTTTTCTCCCGATTTATTGGCTATAGTTTTAGTGTTAAATATTTTTAAACTTATCTATTAACGATAAAGCGATATTAACACATTATCATAAGTAATTAATACAACGTCGGTAAAAAAACGCGATAAATAGGTTCAAACTGAAAACCAGCGTTGTTCCGCGCCACGCGTGGTTCAGCACATAGCTGAGTTTGACCTTTTTTGGCCAGCAGGCTAGCACGGTAGCCATGTATTATTATTATTTTTTGTTTTTCTGTAGGCTCATTTTAATTATGTTTTTTTATACTGTGTTCTGTGTTTATTATGTATGTTTTTTTATTTTTTTTATTCTCAATATTATAAAGGGCTTTGTCGCACACGCGATTATGTCGCCCTTTTATGTGTGTTTACTGCTTTAATTGTGTAGCCTGTTTTCTTTGGCCAAATAAAACTTATTCTTATTAATACCCACCGGGTGATTATGTAACCGGTTTGCGACAGGCGTAAATTAAGCAATCAGTGCTGTCAAACGTCAATTTTGTATTAGTTTGACACCAGCTACAACGTCAAAATTGGTCAAAATTGACGTTTGACAGCACTGATTGCTTAATTTAGGCCTGTCGCAAACCTGTCGCGAGTTACATAATCACCATACCGTTGTATTAATACTTATAGTTTAAGCGTTGACTAGTTTAGTTTGCGACATTAATACGTGGCCTATTATAATTTGTTTTTAATTTCACAAACTGTGTGTCGGACTGTGACAATATACATAGTTTATAATAATAAATAAATAATGCTGGACAGTTCACACAGCATTATCTAGCCCCATGGTAAGCAGAGCTTGTGTTATGGGTACTAGATAACTGATATACATAATACAATACATTACATAGACAGATATTTATTATTATATATAGAAAACGACCAGAACACCCGGCACAAATATCTGCAGATCGTACACACAATTGTTCCGAGGCGGGAATCGAACCCGCAACCTCCTGCGTCGCAGGCGGACCTTCGCCCACCGCGCCACATCGGTCGTCAATATCTTAACAATAAACATTGGTTAAAGATATTACAAATTATTTACTGACCATTGTAGGAACAATCAAATCTTTAAACGAGCCTTTTAAAAAATATAGTAAACCATGGTAATTATAAATTAATATTTAAAAATAAAGTTAAGTTGAAGTTTTTTTAAACGTAACTTAGTATGTTATCTTAACGTAACAATACATGAAAATTTAAGTTATACCCAGAAAAATAAGGATAGCCTTATGAAAAAGTGTGATGTTCACAATAGAAATACAAGAAACAAGAACAAGTTACACATCTCGTCATTTAGATTACACAAGGTAGGGAAATCATTTATGGGCAATAGCGTGCGCTTCTATAACAAGCTTCCATCTGAAGCAACTGAGCTCCCTATTGGTAAATTTAAAAATTACATAAAACTAAATCTCATCAAGAAGGCTTTCTACTCCATAAATGATTATCTCAATGATGTTAATGCTTGGCCAGATGTCGCTCAGTTTCGCACCGACAATAGTATGTAAGTAATTTGTTATTGTGCATAGTTTTACTTAAATATTGACATGTATCGAATCATATTATATTTAGACTTACATAAGCAAATAACGAAAAATGTCTAAGTGCTTATTTTGTAAGCCTAAAGAATAAATGATTTTTGACTCTGACTTTATGTTTAATATTTTCTAAAGTCAAAATAACAGATTTACGTATTTCTGAACACATATTTTTTTCTAGAATATCTTTACTATTTCGAGGAATTCGTAAATTTTCTCAACTTTTTTTCAAAACTCGAAAACCACCAAGGCAATCTAGTGAGTCACCACTAAACAATTTTGTTTATATATCATTATAATCTAAATATTATAAAATATAATCTAGAAATAACAATTACATATTAAAACAGAGAATACAATTTTCACGACAAAAATAACATGTCATACAATTTTAACCACAAAGAACCAAAACTACTTACACGATAGAAGAATGCTTACTTACTATATAAACTTATATATTCTACATTTGTATATAATAACTACCTAAGGGTAGATAAATCACAACTCCACAATTAGACAAGAAAAACGGGAAAATTTAACTTTGCCCAAAGTAAACATCGGGCAAAATTACCTTTACTATGAGCAAAGTTAGTAATAGCAAATTCTACTTATACAAACTTATTAGGGACTTACTTATATATTAAAATTTTCAACTTAAACCTACCTAACGCGATTAAGCATAACTATGGTGTTTAAAATAACTTAATTAACTTAATTTGACACTTAAATTGTACACCAAAGAACCATTCTAACTGTGATGTTCTTTAAAAGATAAATAATGCTGGACACTCCTTCGCAGGTCGTCATCCCACCTGGCCGGAGGGAGTCCTACACTACATTTGCCGAGTCGCGGTCCCCACCCAAGAACAAGTTTACCCCAGCGGTTGTCGGTTCTTAAATACATCTTATTTGCTTTTATTCTTAACATATTTAATCTTTCAGAGAACACCATTAAATTAACTACATTTATAAGTGCTTTAAAAATCACGTGTGAATAAGACATCATTTAAGCTCTTTTTGCTAGTCTTATTTCGTGATCTGTTAACATGTGATGTGATATTTATTTTTAATTGTTGATTGTGACATTTTTTTTTCTATATAACGGTACATTTAAGCACCAACTTTGTTGCGTCGTTTGTTGAGTAGGGAGTTGTTGCTTTGCTCCAAAGCTTTTATTTGAACCTGGAACAAACATAAAAGATTAATTTTAAGCCTCTATCATCATTATCAGCCTATAGCAGTCCACTGCTGGACATAGGCCTCCCCCAATGAGCGCCATAGCGCCCTGTCTTCAGCTTGCCGCATCCAGCATCTGCCTGCAGTCTTTCGCAGGTCATCATCCCACCTGGTCGGAGGGCGTCCTACATTACGTTTACCTAGTCGTGGTTTCCACTCAAATACACGTTTGCCCCAGCGGCCGTCGGTTCTTCGCGAGATATGTCCGGCCCACTGCCACTTCAGCTTGCTAATTCTCAGAGCTATGTCGATAACCTTGGTTCTCTGTCGGATGTATTCATTACGAATCCTATCCTTCAGAGAATCTCCGAGCTCTTTCCATAGCTCGCTGAGCGACTTTGAACTGGTGGACCAGCCCTACCGTGAGTGTCCACGTCTCAGCTCCGTAGGTCATAACGTGTAGGCCTCTATAGTTTTTGTTATTAGGGTTTCGTACCCAAAGGGTAAAACGGGACTCTATTACCTTAGTAATAAGGTCTCGTAGACAGACAGTCAGACGGACACCGGGGGTTCTTTTTTAGACACTGGAAGTTTTTTATGTGGGTTATAAATAAAATAAACCGATATTATGTAATAAGTCTGTATATATGCACAGACGTATTACATAATATCGGTTTATCGAGAACCTAGACGATAAAAAATCTTGGGACGAGCTTTGCTCCAACTCGAAAACTAACAACCTAACAAGGTAAAGATTTCTGGTTCGCTTCTTAACATTACTTATAAGAACTCTATAACATGTATTTAACACTTTGAGTGCTGAAATCACACGGTATGTGTTTTCTACAAGTGACTAATATGCGTAAATCCACACTAGCGCAGCGGCTGAGAAAATACAGATCTGTGTGACTCAGCACAGCCGTAATATTTTTCGAACGAAACGCATGTGCGGCGCAACACAACCGCTGTGTAGAGCGGCAGCACGAATTTATTAGGTTAAAAAAAAGAACGCAGTCGTCGAAAAAAAATCGCGGTCAAAGTGTTAATGCAATAAATAAATTTGAATTTACTTTACCTTAAAAAGTTTGAAGTGAAAAAATAATTTTTTATTTATTTATTTATACTTTTTGCACGAAAAACATAACACAAAACTTATTCTAGAAAATTTAAACAAAGGCGAATTTAACCCTGAAAAGAGTTCTCAATAATACGCCAATGAAGAAAAGCAGTCCGCGTCGCGACACGCGCGCCTTGACGGTGGTGGGGTGACGTTTGTTGCTCATTGGTCGGCCTGACACTTGGCCGAGGCCCCTGATTGGCTGAGGCAATTTGAATATTAGGCGGGAAACATAGGCTCCCTCTCACAAAGTAAGCTTCGAATAAAGTACAGTCAAATTATTAGATACCTGCCGGGCTCCGACACGCACCACGGTGACTGTGTGACATATTTGCACCCAAAAGAGCGAGACAAAAGAGTCGACAAATTTTGTCGTGGCACGCATCTTAAGCTAGCTAGGTCTCGCTCTCGCGCAGTAAGGCGTCCATGTAGAGGCGTGCAGGGAACTTCGGTGTAGCCGTGGACCACAAAAACAATGAATATTTGTCTCTGGATCCATATCCATAGCTCGCTGAGCGACCTTGAACACATACCTGGTCATAATCTACCCGCATAGTGGCTAGCGAGCGCGTCATCTCGTCCTGAACATCGGCCCAAGTCTCGCCGCCCTCGCGCAGTAAGGCGTCCGTGTACAGAGGCGTGCAGGGGACTTTGGTGTAGCCGCGGACCCAAGCGCTGCTCATCACCTGGAGAGATGAATAGATACATAGAAAACACTATATATTTATTACCTTAACTTACTTAACGCCAACGTGAACTAAAATAAACGTTATGATAGATATATAGAACATTATTTTATTGCACACTTACAAAATAAAACAAACAAGACAGAATAAAATACAAAACATGTAACAATTTGGCGGTCTTATCGCTCAAGAGCGATCTCTACCAGACAACCGTGGATGGATAGGATCGTTGGATTGTACATGGGGATCTGTGTGCATTATATTAATTTATAAAATATTGCATGGAAATACGTTCCTACTTAAAAATAAATAAAATAAATATAACTAATTATATACCTACTTATATTAATACATACTCTTAAATTTATAAAGGGAAACAAGGGTGTGGTCAGTGACATAGGGACAAATAGTGTGTTATATGATAGTAAGGTATTCAGGTTTTTATTCAAATTAGACATTGTGACATTCAAACTAAATCCATAAGTAACAGAAAGGGCGCTAGGGCGCACATAATAAAATATACTACTCATAATAATACTAAATTACTTATAAATAATTGTGTTATTACCTGTTGTATGCTCAGTCGCTTCGCAGGGTCCACCGACAGCATCCCACGGATAAGATTCTTGGCGTCAGAGGACACGTTAGACCACTCCGGCTCCGGGAAATCGTACTGGCCTAGTCTGATGCGCTGTAACAATACAATACATTTATAAATAAAAAATATTTAATAATATTATTAATTATTATATATACTTGACGAACGATGTGGCGCGGTGGGCGAAGATCTGCCTGCGACACAGGAGGTTGCGGGTTCGATTCCCGCCTCGGAACAATTGTGTGTACGATCTGCAGAGATTTGTTCCGGGTGTTCTGGTCGTTTTCTATATATAATAAAATATCTATGTAATATATTGTATTATGTATATCAGTTATCTAGTACCCATAACACAAGCTCTGCTTACCATGGGGCTAGATAATGATGTGTGAATTGTCCAGTATTATTTATTTTAAATAACACCAAAGTTATCGACAAAGCTCTAAGAATTAGCAAGCTAAAGTGGCAGTGGACCGGCCGTATCTCGCGAAGAACTGACAACCGCTGGGGGATTGCGGTTTCAACTCTCGCCTCGGGACAAATGTTTGTACGTTCTGCAGATATTAAAATATCGTTCTGAAAATATCTATGTCTACGTATCGCGTATTGTATAATGTATGTAAATAAATAAATAATACTGGACAGTTCACACAGCATTATCTAGTCCCAAGGTAAGCAGAGCTTGTGTTATGGGTACTAGATAGATATTTTTTATTATACATACATAAGCCGATGACAACATCAAATATATTGAGTACACAGACGACGACGAGAACACCCGGAACAAATATCTGCAGATCGTACACACAATAGTTCCGAGGCGGGAATCGAACTCGCAACCTCCTGCGTCGCAGGCAGACCTTCGCCCACTCCGCCACAAAGGTCGTCAAAGAAGTGAAAAAGAAACCACAAGTACACTAGAACGAGTGTAATACCACCCTAACAACCGAATATCGTCGTAATGTCTTAATATTTCTAATAAATATTAATCATACAATTAACATATTTATTGGTATTTGAATAAACGGACGACGGATATAAGAGCGGAAGCTTTCGATTTAGGATGACAAAGTATTACAAGAAATTCCAGAGAAATGAAGTTGCTAGTGCTAGTATTGACTATGGTGGCTATGTAAGTATAGAGGCTAAAATAATAATTAATAATAATGAAATAATTAGCTGCTTGACAAATGTTTCTATAGTATAAATTAATATATTAACACTTTGACTGCTGAAACCACACGGTATGTGTTTTCTACAAGTGACTAATATGCGTAAATCCACACTAGCGCAGCGGCTGAGAAAATACAGATCTTTGTGACTCAGCACAGCCGTAATATTTTTCGAACGAAACGCATGTGCGGCGCAACATAACCGCTGTTTAGAGCGGCAGCACAAATTTTTTAGGTTAAAAAAAAGATCGCAGTCGTCGAAAAAAATCGCAGTCAAAGTGTTAATCTTAAGTAGAAAAATGTATTATGCTTTGACAATTATTGTAAATTAATTATCTTAAAGTAATTTATTTTAGAATGTACCTTTTAATTTATTTTCCTTGATTATTTTAATTGGTGATTTACTTTAATTACCTTAAATCACTGTGATAATATTAAATTGTAATATTATATTAATATTTGCACACCTGCTTGCGGGTTGACTACATGTGACACTACTCTAGTTATAAGACCTGACTTGTACATATAATAATGTGTTCAGCAAATAAATGATTTGATTTGAGGGTGGAAAAATCAACGGGCCCGAGAGGGAAACCACTTTAAATCCTTAAGATAGATTATTTTACTCAAAGGATACGTTGCTTTATTTTTTAAAAGAAACAAAATTGTCGTACCAAAATAATTTAAAAAAAAAATGTATTACGCCACCTTGCGCACCACGGTCTCCACGGAAGACCAGCGCTATGGTACGTTCTGCTCTACCATAGCACATGCTGAGTGGAGACCGATTTTGTCAGTTTCCGTCTTCTGGTCTGACAAAATATCTTTTTACTTTACTTTACTTTTAAATACTGGCTATTTTCTTCTACTAATAAATATAAATAAATAATGCTGGACAATTCACACAGCATTATCTGGCCCCATGGTAAGCAGAGCTTGTGTTATGGGTACTAGATAACTGATATAAGTACATAATACAATACATCACTGTATAATCTAGTTTCTTTATGCTCGAAAATCCACACAGCCTCTTCTAGCCTAAGGTCGTGAAAAAAGTCCTGATCTCGATTTATGAGTACTCGTAAATACATATTTAAATGTTTTTTTTTTCTTTAATTTTGCAAGAATTCGAACCGTTTGATTTTCCAAAAAATATTATTATTATTGACTCATTTATTTCGAATTTACAATCCATAAAACATGAACATTTGATAAAAAAGAAAATACTTAAAAAATATGACAGCCAGTATTTTAATTCCAACGGATTCAGTTCCTTCCTAATATTTTTTTTCTATTTTACTTTTTTTCTTTTCAGTATGGCGTACCACAATCATAGGACCGAAGTCGCGGCTCATTGCGTAGTTAGAAGATACCCTATCAACATTGACTTTGAGTATTTAAATCCAATAATAAAAAAACGAATGACACGGGTACGTAAAGTCCTAAATAATAAATTAAAAAATCATTTTTTTCAGACTAGCGGACCTTTCCGGCTTCGCACGGTTTTAGTAAGGATCCCTAACTTTTTTGAAAATATAATATAGCCTATGTTCATAGTGTAGCTTCCCAACGGTGAAAGAATTTTTCAAATAGGTCCAGTAGTTTCGGAGCGTATTCATTACAAACAAACAAACAAAAAATCAAACCTTTTCTCTTTATAATATTAGTATAGCTGATAACAGTGATCCATATCGATGTTATTATATCAATAAATAAATAAATAAATTTCACTCTGAAGAAAGAAATAAAATAAATAAATAAATAATTTGTTACTAAATAATATAAAAAACTTGTTACTTGGGTTAGTTATACCTAATACAAAAAAATATTACTTAATAAAATTACTCTCACCATGAAACATTTCCACAGGGGAGAGGTGATTCTACCTGCTATTGTATTTAGGATGGTGTTGGGGCTGTCTTCCACTAGTGGACAAAAAATTGAAGTGAACAGTGAAATAATTTTATTTGATAATAATTTAATGTATAAAATACGACTTGTCTAAGTGCTTATATTGTAAGCCTAAAGAAATAAATGATTTTTGACTTGTCGCGTACGCTAAATTGACATTGAAACAGATAACGTGACATCTGAATTTTAGTTTTTTAAGCATTCAATAAATAATCCAAATCACTACATAGTATAAAACAAAGTCGCTTCCCGCTGTCTGTCTGTCCCTATGTAGATATTTAAAATTACGCAATGGCTTTATATTTACATAAATATTGACGTGTATCTAAAATAGCATTATATTTAGATTCAGTTATGCATATCAAATGTATTCGATTCGACACAATAAGTGATATATGAATGTACTAGTGTAACGAGGGGGCTAGACGGGATAGTAGAGGAACACAACTCTTCGTCGAGACGCGGTTTATTTAGACAACAGGAGCGCAGGGGTTTGTCCCGAGTGGACGGGATGGCCACTTTAGCCAAACGGATCGGTTGCCGAGTATTCAGAGTCTCACCTCTCCGTTAGCTAAAGTTACCCAAAAACTGCCAATACCAATAGCCGAGTGATCCGGAATGGTATGGAGGCCCTAAGATTGGATACAGGACAAAATTTTACACAAGCACGTCATTCAAAGTCGTCCGTTCTCGTCAGCGCGATCTAGCGCTCGTTCACTTTTAGCAGCGACATCTAGTTAAGGAACGGCCCGATTTGTTAGCGCTTGGCTTGACTTCTAGTGTCGTTTGATGAGTTGATTTTGGATGCGCGTCGTCCGTTCTCGTCAGCGCGATCTAGCGCTCGTTCACTTTTAGCAGCGACATCTAGTTAAGGAACGGCCCGATTTGTTAGCGCTTGGCTTGACTTCTAGTGTCGTTTGATGAGTTGATTTTGGATGCGCGTCGTCCGTTCTCGTCAGCGCGATCTAGCGCTCGTTCACTTTTAGCAGCGACATCTAGTTAAGGAACGGCCCGATTTGTTAGCGCTTGGCTTGACTTCTAGTGTCGTTTGATGAGTTGATTTTGGATGCGCGTCGTCCGTTCTCGTCAGCGCGATCTAGCGCTCGTTCACTTTTAGCAGCGACATCTAGTTAAGGAACGGCCCGATTTGTTAGCGCTTGGCTTGACTTCTAGTGTCGTTTGATGAGTTGATTTTGGATGCGCGTCGTCCGTTCTCGTCAGCGCGATCTAGCGCTCGTTCACTTTTAGCAGCGACATCTAGTTAAGGAACGGCCCGATTTGTTAGCGCTTGGCTTGACTTCTAGTGTCGTTTGATGAGTTGATTTTGGATGCGCGTCGTCCGTTCTCGTCAGCGCGATCTAGCGCTCGTTCACTTTTAGCAGCGACATCTAGTTAAGGAACGGCCCGATTTGTTAGCGCTTGGCTTGACTTCTAGTGTCGTTTGATGAGTTGATTTTGGATGCGCGTCGTCCGTTCTCGTCAGCGCGATCTAGCGCTCGTTCACTTTTAGCAGCGACATCTAGTTAAGGAACGGCCCGATTTGTTAGCGCTTGGCTTGACTTCTAGTGTCGTTTGATGAGTTGATTTTGGATGCGCGTTAAACCAGTTGGTTTTTTTTCACTTCTTCCACTAGTCGACAAAAAACTGAAGTGAACAGTGAAATAATTTTATTTGATAATAATTTACAGAATATATAATATATTCTATATAAAATGTTACTTGTCTTAGTGCTTATTTTAAAAGTCTAAGGAAATAAAACAATTTGAGTTCTAATGCGTGCAGAAAGTTACTATAATGTTTGTTGAACCTTTCGTCATATAGAAACTGATATAAATAAATGAATAAAGCTGGACAATTCACACAGCGTTATCTAGCCTCATGGTAAGCAGAGCTTGTGTTATGGGTACTAGATAACTGATAGGTATAGAAAATATCTACATATCTATGTAATGTATTGTATTATGTATATCAGTTATCTAGTACCCATAGCACAAGCTCTGCTTACCATGGGGCTAGATAATGCTGTGTGAATTGTCCAGCATTATTTATTTATATCTAATTGAAATGGCTAGTAAATAATTTTGTATTTCAGAAACAGTGCTTAGAGAGTCAGATGCCGTTGGGGCTTAGTTTAAAGCAATGTTCAAATTTGAAGGCAAGTATCATAGCAGACTTCAATATCAGTTCTGTACTCATCATCATCACTAGTCCACTGCTGTGACATATGCCATGTAGAAGTAAGTATGGTAGAAGTTACAGGCTCCTTGCTCCACCAACTAGCCGCACTGTAGGGCATCATCAGTCGCCGCTGCCTCACGCTCTTAACGCTCTCAACGGATTACTTAAGGCCTTCCCTGAATGCGACATATTCGCAGACGAACTAAAAAAAAAAATTGTCAGTTTGTTTGATCTATTGTGAGAGGGATGGGTGACTCGTCATTCTCATATGTAAAATAATTAGTGTAATTGGTGATTGTGCCGTTCTAATTAAATAAATAAATAAATGCCTCCCCCATTTTGCGTCATAGCGCCCTGTTGAATAACACTTAAATTATATAAAAACTAAACATTACTATGTTCACCGAAAAACGACGCCCTCGGGACAAGTGGGTTGACGACCTGCGAAGGACTACGGGTAGATGCTGGATGCGTCAAGTTTAAGGGCGCTGTGGCGGTCATTAGCACTACCTACTAAACTGTTGTCCTCACTACCCAAAGGTTAGCAGGTAGAGAATGCTATCTAGCATTATGCTCGCCTATGTACTTTTGTTACTTGTATTGTTATGTTTGACATATAAGAATATTCTTATCAATAAATAACTGAACTGAACTGTACAACTTAAAGTATATTCTAATAGGGGAGGCTTATGTCCAGCAGTGGACTACCAGAGGCTGATGGTGATCATGCAAGATTTTACATCTATTCAGTTCCATTTTTAAACTTTTGATTCAAATAATTATGTACATACATGGTTTTACTTAAATATTATTGCTTAAACTTTTTTACATCTAGGTATGCCAATGTCTAAATATAATATAAAGCGATTGATTAGAAGAATTGGGACCAGCAGCTAATTTCTTCAAGCAGTTACTAGATTAAATTTGATAAAATTTGACGTTAAAAAAGTTAAGATATACCTTACCAAAATAAATAAATAAATAATGCTGGACAATTCTGGTAAGCAGAGCTTGTGTTATGGGTACTAGATAACTGATATACATAATACAATACATTACATAGATAGATATTTTTATTATACATAGAAAACGACCAGAACACCCAGAACAAATATCTGCAGATCGTTCCGAGGCGGGAATCGAACCCGCAGCGTCCTGCTTCGCAGGTGCTACTTTGTTTGCAGCTGAAAACTATATTAATATAGGTATTGATGATTTTCACAGAACCCAGGAGAAGAAACTGGAAAAGAATGAGTTGGCTAGCATAAACCAACGGCAATAAGTCCACCGAAACGTATTTTTTTTTGTTAAATTTATTTTAGTTGCATGTGTGTTTAGAATTTTAAATTAAATGTGAATAAAATGTACGTTTTCATTTTGTGTTTTATTTTTAAACAAAATCGATTATCTAGGAGTGAGAATATAATAATAATAATAATGCTGGACAATTCACACAGCATTATCTAGCCCCATGGTAAGCAGAGCTTGTGTTATGGGTACTAGATAACTGATATACATAATACAATACATTACATAGATAGATATTTTTCATTATACATAGAAAACAACGAGAACACCCGGAACAAATATCTGCAGATCGTACACACAATTGTTCCGAGGCGGGAATCGAACCACCCGCAACCTCCTTGCGTCGCAGGCGGAACTTCGCCCACCGCGCCAACAAAAAATCAATATTATCACTTTATTTCCTAGTTTTACTTATGTAATTGGAATTTAATGACGTGTCCAAGAGTCCTGTGAGGTCTAAAGGAAATAACGCACTTTGATATTTGCTCCAAAAAATCCAAATTGGCGGTTATAAATTACGGTATTTTTTTTAATTATACGGTATAAATACCTTTTTCATCCCCGGAGAGATGGCAAGACCGTGGTTGGAGTAGAAAGGAGGAAAGCCGCACAGCAAGATGTACATCACGACGCCGAGCGACCAAATGTCGCACGACTTGTCGTATTTCTCTGGTCCAAGCACCTGTAAATAACAATTAAATTAAATAATATAGGTCGTCATCTATGTATAATAAAACATATATAACCATGTAATGTATTGTATTATATATATCAGTCAGTTTCCGAGCCTATTCAATGCAAACAAACAAACAAAAAATCAAATTTTTCCTCTTTATAATATTAGTATAGATGACCCTCCGTCATCGGGTTGCCAGTTAGATTCCCGCCTCAAGATAAATTTTTGTATGATCTGCAGATATTTGTTCTGGCTGTTTTCTATGTATGATAAAAAATATTTATCTATGAAATGTATATTATTTATGTATATCAGTCATCTAGTACTCATAACACAAGCTCTGCTTACCATAGGGCTAGGTAATGCTGTGCGTATTATCCAGCATTATTCATCATCAGCCTATGTTAGTCCACAGCTGGACATAGGCCTCCCCAATGAGCGCCACAGTTCCCTGTCTAAGCTTGACGCATCCAGCATCTACCTGCATTATTTCACAGGTCATCATCCTACCTGGTCGGAGGGCGTCCTACACTAATTTTCATGTGTCAAGGTTTTCAAGAACACCTTTACCGTGCTTGTATACAGCAGGTTCTCTGGGTTGATGTCGCGATGAGCTATGTTTGATACTATGTTCGTATTTAGTAATGCAGTTGTAACAGTAGTGTTCTTACCTCGGGCGCTACATAGTAAGGCGTGTAGCAAGGTGTCTGTAACGTATCAGCGGGCGATAGCGTCTCCTTGGCGAACCCGAAGTCAGTCAGTTTGAGCACCGCGTTGGGCGCCGCGCTTGTATACAGCAGGTTCTCTGGCTTGATGTCGCGATGAGCTATGTTTGAATCGTGTAGGTGGCGCACTGCGACGCATATTGAGTGCATTATCTGGAAAAATAACGGTTTTACGTGAGAAAATATCTATAAAAGAAAGTCGTGCTGGTTACTATTTATAACTCAAGAATGGCTGAACCGATTTGGCTGAAAATTTGTGGGGAGGTAGCTTAGAACCAGGAGACGGACATATGTGTCAAATGATACATTTTATCATTTGACACATAGATTTTCACGGGGGCGAAGCCGCGGGGTGTAGCTAGTTTTAGAAAAAAAGAACATATATCATAAAAACAAAGACTTGCGAAAGACTGCAGACAGATGCTGATTACGGCAAGCTGAAGAGGCCTATGCCAAACAGTAGACTTTTATCGGTTGATAATGATGAATTATTTATGACAATGTCCAGTATATATATATTTACTGACCTCAGCGGCCTGTCGTTCTGTAAAAGCCCCTTCCCTGTTATCTTGTATCCGCTGGAACAACTCCCCTCCATCCATGCACTCCATGACGACTAGAAGGCACCCTCGACCGCCGTAGGTGTTCTCGTATATGTCTATAATCTAAAAAATAAAGTTTTTATATAGATTACATAGATAGATATTTTTTATTATACATAGATAACGACCAAAACATCCAGAACAAATGTCGTACACACAATTGTCCCGAGGCAGGAATCATCCGCAACATCCTGCGTCGCAGGCGGACCTTCGCCCACCGCACCACTGAGGTCGTAGAGGTTGTACATTAAGATGTATTACTTTGTTTTTTTTACTGCAGCAGGAAATAAATATATTTGTATCTCTAAATTAATGTGTTGAGAACACAATACGTAAACTGCAGATGGAAACATCTGCAGTCTACGTATTGTGTTTGCTGTATAGATGCGGAAGTTTCTTTTATTATTTTATGTGATATTCACATAAATTTAACAGATGCACATATATACAAAAGCTTTTTTTTTTTGCTGAGTGAGCGAATGAAATTGAATAAGTGTGGAATGACGGCTGGAGTGAATGGATTGATCGGTCACTGAACGAACTGTTTGCTCTAGTTGTCTTTGGTATTGTTGTTTGCCTAAACAGAATTTCTAAGTACAAACCTCAACGATGTGAATGCATCCGCGAGCTCTCCAATGCAGTTCCACCTCTCGCCTGGCCTTCACGCTGTCGTGCAGCACCTTCAGAGCACGCTTCGCACCAGACGACTTTTCATTGCACTCTAGCACCTGGAATACAAGATTATTATCCATCATTTGATGATCCTTCATTTGATTTGGAGGATCCAGCTAGGCTGAACAGCGTTTGGAAAACAAGATTATAATAATTCATTTTCAGTATGTTGGACTAAGGTATGGTGGACACTAACGCTACAGTTTATTTTTAGATCGACGATGAATGCTACAAAAACTAGAAAACAATTTCGAATTCCTAATTAATGAAATGGGTTTAAAAAAAGGAATCATCTAAATCGATTGGCGTGATATTGAGTTATTCTCCATTTGTCGCGCACATACTCAATGCCGAGTATTCTCGTCATCTATACTGCAATGCTTGAAAACGAAAGTTTTCAAGCAGTGCGTCCAATCCGTAATGACCTACGGAGCTGAGACGTGGACACTCACGATAGGTAGTCCACCAGTTCAAGGTCGCTCAGCGAGCTATGGAAAGAGCTATGCTCGGAGTTTCTCTGAAGGATAGGATTCGTAACGAATACATCCGATAGAGAACCAAAGTTATCGACATAGCTCTAAGAATTAGCAATCTGAAGTGGCAATGGGCCGGCCATATCTTGCGAAGAACCGTTGTAGTAGCTGCACCCCGCGGCTTCGCCCGCGTGGAAATCTATGTGAAACCGTAGATCACCTACAATGAAGCTAGGCTTAAGCGGCCGGTAACTAAACCCTAGTCACTAAGGGCTGCAGAGAGAAGAACTTCCTGACGATACGTGCCGAGTCCAGGAGTACCGCCTTTTGGATCTTGCCCTTGATCCAACTTCCCAGTTCTTATTATTATTAAGTACGTTTAGATTAAACTAGTTTTGCCTGCATCTTGGCACGCGTTTTTGGAGCATGAATTCCAGGCTAATAATACATATATTGCACTGCGTGGCTCTAATGCGTTTGTTCTTTTAAAGTATCAACCAGGATTTATAAAAATAATATGTTTTTTAGTTAATGATTTTTGTCGGATTTTTCTATAGAATAGAATATAATTTTGTTGCAACATATATACAGAAAAATAAATAAATAAAGGAACTTAATACTAACTAGGCATATCTAGTCTAGTAGCACAATTGGCGGCTTGGCGGCCTTATCGCGAACAGCGATTTCTTCTATTTTTCCTTTTCTTCTATTTTATATTAAGTGTATCTGTCGGAAGCCTATGTTTTATTCCAGTTCTAGAACTACCTGTATTCAAAATTTCAGCCCGATCCGTTCTGTAGATTTTGCGTGAGAGAGTAACAAACATCCATATATACAAACTTTTATAATATTAGTAGGATTCTGCGACGACACCATTGGCATAGTAACGTGATTGGTTAACACTTCGAGTGCTGAAATCACCCCGTATGTGTTTTCTACAAGTGACCAATATGCGTAAATCCACACTAGCGCAGCGGCTGAGAAAATACAGATCTGTGTGACTCAGCACAGCCGTAATATTTTTCAAACATAACGCATGTGCGGCGCAACACAACCGCTGTGTAGAGCGGCAGCACGAATGGCTTAGGTTAAAAAAAGTCCGCAGTCAAAGTGTTAACAGAATTCGGCACCAGCTCTCAAGGCCCATCTTTCGCCATTCCACTCTAGAGGTCAACCTATTATATCGTACTAGGTGCGATCCGCGGTTTCACCCGCGTGGTGATAGATATTTTGGATAATATACAATATATCTTTATAAATTGTAGCCTATGTGTTATTCTTATGTATAAGCTATATTATTGTAGTTACATTAAAATCCATTCAGTAGTTTTTACGTGAAAGAGTAACAAACATCCATCTATCCATACTTACAAACTTTCGCGTTTTAATATTAGTAGGATTCTACCATTTAAAACATCTTGCGATTGGTACATGGATTCTGTGAATCGCTTTGTAAACAAATATGGCCTCCATCGTCTAACAAGTAAGGTATGTTTTTCCTCAAACGTTTGTTTGTTACCTAGAATAATAAAGTTTAATCTAGTGCTAGTATATGTTATAATTTTTATAAAAATAAATAATGCCGGATAATTCACACAGCATTATCATAGCATTACCCTAATGGTTTATTTAACAGACTTTTTAATGTTATAAACAAAGAACACAATGAAGTATTCAAACTTAAAACATGCACAGTTAGAGATAGGGTCGGGTTTACTGATTGGGCCACTCCCGGCATTTACAGAAGTAGGAATAGGCTATACGATCTCTATGGTGCTAGAGAAGCTATGTTACATGACCCTGCGTTTCTTTTGTATGTAAATAACTACTCGAAAACATTTAAGAAAGTCTGCAACACAGCAAAATGCCTATTTTTGAAGAATAAAATAACAAACTCATCTAATAAAATAAAAGCGACATGGAGACTAATAAATAATGAAACTGGTAAATCAAAGCCACGTAATAGAGAAATAAAGTTAAAAGTTAATAATTCAATTCTTATAAATGAAAAAGATATTGCAGATGCTTTTGATGGATTCTTTGCTGATATCCCTAAAATTGTAACCCGGTCTCTCAATTCCTCTGCTTTAAAGGCAGTTGAATTATTAGAATCATCTGTTGAGAAATGTAAGGAAGTCTTTATCTTTAGTCACGTAAATGGTAATTACATTGTAAAAACTTTTAAATCTATAAACATCAAAAATACTGAGGATCTCTGGGGCATTTCAACTAAAGTACTAAGTTCAATTATTAAGGAAGTGGCTCCCTGCTTGGCCCATATTTTCAATAATTGTGTAGACGCAGGAGTTTTTCCTGATCTTATGAAATGTAGTAAACTGGTTCCTCTTTACAAATCTGGTAGCCATACTGATCCGGCCAATTACAGGCCAATTTCAATACTTCCTGCAATAAGTAAAATTTTCGAAAAAATTATCCTCTCTCAGTTGACTTCACACTTCAACCTTAACAGGCTGTTTCATAAAAATCAGTTTGGCTTCACCAAGGGTAGATCGACAACCGATGCTGGCACAGTTCTATTAAAGCATATATTAGATGCCTGGGATAAAGCAAAAAACGCTATTGGTGTATTCTGTGACCTTTCTAAGGCTTTTGATTGCGTGGATCATGGTACACTAATTAGAAAGTTGGAACACTATGGAATTAGTAACAAGGCACTGGACCTTATGCAATCATATTTAGCTGATAGAGTTCAAAAAGTAGATATTGGTAAAGAAAGATCTAGAGGATCAAAACTTGAACTAGGCGTCCCGCAAGGATCAATATTAGGTCCTTTTTTATTTTTAGTATATGTAAATGATCTTCCGTTTTTAGCAAAAGATCTTTGTGATATTGTCTTATTTGCTGATGATACTTCATTGATTTTTAAAGTTGATAGAAATAAAGATAACTATGACGATGTAAATAATTCGCTTTCACAAATACTAGATTGGTTCACCGCCAATAACCTACTACTCAATGCTAAAAAGACTAAATGTATAAAATTCATGCTACCGAATGTAAGAGAACTCCCAACAAAAATAATGCTGAAGGATGAGATTCTTCACCTTGTAGACTCTACTGTATTCCTAGGGTTACATATTGATTCTTCTCTTCAATGGAAGTCGCAAATAGAGGCTCTGGCAGGTAGACTTAGTTCAGCAGCTTATGCAGTTCGAACAATTAGATATATTACCAATGAAGACACAGCTAGGTTAGTTTATTTCAGTTACTTCCATAGTATTATGTCTTATGGTATTTTGCTTTGGGGACAGGCAGCTGACATCCAGACCATATTTGTTCTTCAAAAAAGGGCGGTACGCGCTATTTATAAATTAAAGCCACGAGATTCTTTGAGGGAATTATTTAAAAACATTAATATTCTGACTGTAATATCGCAATACATCTATGAAAATCTAATGTATACCCACAAAAATAAGGATAGCCTTATGAAAAAGTGTGATGTTCACAATAGAAATACAAGAAACAAGAACAAGTTACACATCCCATCATTTAGATTACACAAGGTAGGGAAATCATTTATGGGCAATAGCGTGCGCTTCTATAATAAGCTTCCATCTGAAGCAACTGAGCTCCCTATTCGTAAATTTAAAAATTACATAAAAATAAATCTCATCAAGAAGGCTTTCTACTCCATAAATGATTATCTAAATGATGTTAATGCGTGGCCAGATGTCGCTCAGTTTCGCACCGACAATAGTATGTAAGTAATTTGTTATTGTGCATAGCTTTACTTAAATATTGACATGTATCGAATCATACTATATTTAGACTTAAATAGGCAAATAACCATGTATTAGACATATAAGAGATGAACATGCTAGTGGTTTCTTTTTCACTTCTTCCACTAGTGGACAAAAAATTGAAGTGAACAGTAAAATAGTTTATTTTTGATAATAATTTAATGTATAAATATGACTTGTCTAAGTGCTTATTTTGTAAGCCTAAAGAAAAAAAAAAAAAAAAAAAAAAATTATCTAGCCCCAAGCTAAGCAGAGCTTGTGTTATGGGTACTAGATGACTGATATACATAATACAATATAGTACATAGATAGATATTTTTTATTATACATAGATAACGCCCAGAACACCCAGAACAAATATCTGCAGATCGTACACACAATTGTTCCGAATAGAACCCGCTAAATCCTGCGTCGGAGGCGGACCTTTGCGGCACAGTGGTCGTAAGTTCTAGAATTTAGTTTTAGAACGACAATGAATTGTAGACTTAAAAAAGCGAGTTTTAAAAAACTATAAACCGACTTCTAATAATAAATGACGAAAATGTTAAAACTTAGTTTTAAAAAGAATCATCTTAGTCCGGTCAATGTAAAAAAAATAAAAAATATCTATCTATGCAATGTATTGTATTATGTATATCAGTTATCTAGTACCCATAACACAAGCTCTGCTTACCATGGGGCTAGATAATGCTGTGTGGATTGTCCAGTATTATTTATTTATTTAATTTAGACCAAAAACAAGGGTAATTACATAAAGTCCCAACAAGCTGAAAGCTGGTATAATTGTTTAATACGTAATTATAAATAAAATTTGAAAGTTCCCCATCATTCCCGTACTTGCGAAAAAAAAATTCATATTCATATACGCTACTGAAAGGCTTTTCAAGACTTATTCAAAGCTAATTTCTGCTTAGTTATTATCTTTCTCTACTACCAATCAAACCCACGTTTCCCTCCGATTGATGCCCTCCCTCCCTCCCTCGTCCTCAACCGTCCCACTCTTACCCCCATATCTTTAGTCATTACCTCAAATAATTCTCCACTCAAACTTGTTCAAGGGTGTTTCGAGCATTCCTCCAAAACATGCTCGAGTTTGGTATGCTTAGTCGTTAATTTGGTTATATATCAACCTCTCTTATATACCTTCGCGATGGGTAATTGTAGGTTTCATCGTCGTAAATGTAATTGAGATAGTCTCCAAAATCCATTGTAAATAACAACAAACTATTTCGAGGAGCATTCAAGGTAGGTAGCGAGGTACCTTGAGATGACAGTTCGTTATTCCACTCGTATGAAAAAATTCTCGAAGGCTGTTTCGAGTGAAGGATTTTTTTACGATCAAGCATACCGAAACGCATTTGGAGGTTGAGTAGAGTTTGAATCGAAGTCGAGGTAATGATAATGACTAAAGATATGGGGGTTAGTGTGTTGTGTAGGTACTTATGATCAAATTTTATATTATCCATTTTTTTCCACTTCAATTTATTTTTGTTATTTTTAGTATTAGCTTTTTTATTTTGTATTTCTAAAGTATTTTTCTTAGTGTGAACTGCTGCCCTGTTTACTACAGTCTAGAATTATTAGTAATTCTTTTTCTAATCCGGCCTCCCGCGATACAGGTTCTGAACCGAGTGCGGGGACCACCAGTAAAATATAAAGCATTTTTGTTGTTTTGGTAAATAAATGAATTTTGTATTTTTGTATATTCATTTATTGCATAGAATAAGAAAAAGTTTATTTAAAATTTTGTGAATTATACACATACATTAACATATAATATTAGCTTAGGTGTCATTTAGCTTAGAGAGATGCCATTATCAGAACTGGACCAAATTGAAATGGGAAATTCAAATTCAAATGCTTTTTTTGTTTCCTTACAAAATAAGCACTTAGACAAGTCGAATAAAAAAAAACAAACGAAGTCGCGGGCAGAAGCAAAGTCGTTCATCCACAACGTCAGAGGTATTTTACCTACCATCATTATGACCGTGCATAATCGCCCCTATTTGAAAAACGATAATAGTAGATAAGCGTTATCAGTGTGTGTACTTTGGTAGTGGCGCTTATGGCTGTCTTATACAAGAGATTCAATAGATAGCTCACCTGAAAATGACTCAATAGCGTGCAATTTTATTGAATTTCCTATAATCTACATATGATAACAACATCCATAGGTACTGTATACCTAATATATATGTAAGTATGTTATGTTTGTTACTCTTTCACGTAAAAACTACTGAATGGATTTTAAGGAAACTTTACAATAATATAGGTTATACATCAGAATAACACATAGGCTACAATTTATAAAGATATTATTGTATATTATCCAAAATATCTATCACCACGCGGGTGAAACCGCGGGGCGCAGCTAGTACCTAATCCCACCAAAACATAAATGTAAAAAGGAGAGCCAAGTTCAATACAAAAATTATGAATGGCTGTGGGCTTCCCCGCAAAAAGAATGGAGATATAAATGAGTGCCAAGTCAAATCTATGTAGGTTAGATTTGACTTTGCCAGTTTTCATTACATCACTCATTTTATAAAGTTATTCAACGTTTTAATTCTGATAAAAACTGGCCAAGTCAAATCTAACCTACATAGATTTGACTTGGCACTCATTTATATCTCCATTCTTTTTGCGGGGAAGCCCACAGCCATTCATAATTTTTGTATTGAACTTGGCTCTCCTTTTTTACATTTATGTTTTGGTGGGATATCATTACTTTTTGTAAAGAAAACTAGGCAGGTATTGAGATTTAATGTTCATCTTATCTTAATCAAGTAAAACACCTCAGAACACTTAGTGTCGGTTTATTGTACCGAATACATACAACTACGCTCTTATTACAAAGTCACTGCACTGCACCCTAACAACTACACTGTATTCTATGGCGCAATCGGAGACGTTAGTACCTACTATTGCAATGCTTCGACATAGGTACATAGCTAGGTAGGTATTATACGGGCCGGTCCCTAAAAACTACACTGTATTCTATGGTGCAATCGGAACGTAGTACTATTGCTTATTCTATGCAATGCGGATCTATTTTAATTTAAACCTTATTCCATTGACATAAGGTCGTCGTCGCCAACATTACTTATTTTTTGACTTTTTTTTATTTTTTGATTTTTTCCTACGTTTACTCACAATTACCGAGCTGGATTCCAAATTTCATCCTTCTAGGTCATCTGGAAGTAGGTTAGATTTAGGTACTATATATATGTCAGTCAGTCAGTGTGAATTTTTACGACTTTTTGACCTTCATATCTTTATAACCGTTTGAGCTTCATGAAATTTGGGCTTCTACATGTCCTTATGGATATAACTAAACAGACATAGTTTTATGTGTTTACGTTAAAGATGTTTTGAGTTATAGAAGGGTCAAAAGTGGCACCAAGTGGTTCGTGTAATGATACACTCGGCGCGTTCCTTTGCTTGAACTTGGCTTGAACACGCTGCCGCGTGTTCTAATATTAGAATGGATACAGAAACTCAGTGTGTGACAGGGCGCTATGGCGCTCATTAGGAGTAGCATAATGTCCAGCAGTGGACTAACATAGCTAGAGGATCATCATTTACAGCCTATGTTAGTCCACAGCTGGACATAGGCCTCCCCTAATAAGTGCTATAGCGCCCTGTCTTCAGCTTGCCGCATCCAGCATCTGATCGCAGTCCTTCGCATATCATCAGGAAAAACTCTTATATAACTGCAAAATAATCATTCATCATTATAATTATAATCAATCATTATAAATCGGACCCGAATTGTTCCTAAACATTCTAATCGGACACGAATTGTACCTAATCATTCAAATCGGACCCGAATTGTTCCTAAACATTCTAATCGGACCCGAATTGTACCTAATCATTCAAATCGGACCCGAATTGTTCCTAAACATTCAAATCAGACCAGAATTGTACCTAATCATTCAAATCGGACCCGAATTGTTCCTAAACATTCTAATCGGACCCGAATTGTACCTAATCATTCAAATCGGACCCGAATTGTTCCTAAACATTCTAATCGGACCCGAATTGTACCTAATCATTCAAATCGGACCCGAATTGTACCTAATAATAAAAAAATAACCATACCAACAGCTGAACATAGAAACTCCTCGTTTTTCCGTCGGTTAATAAATACATATGTAAAGTACCAAGTACCTACGTGTCGGAGCAAAACGGACGAACTAACGTAATCATTAATCAATCAAGAAAGTCCTAACTTATGCTAGGGCTTAATTGATTACCTTTTCACTAAAAGGATTTAGTATTATATCATCTTATTTCTAGTGGAGGAGGCCAAAAGGAGGATCCAGCTCGGCTGGGCAGCATTTGGGAAACTACGTCGAGTTTTCACGTCATCCATACCGCAATGCTTGAAACTATCTAAGACTAACTAACTTTCTATTATTTAAGCCATAAATGTGATTGTTAACTGCTTTGTAAACTTATTACAAAAAATAAAAAAACGAAAGTTTTCAACCAGTGCGTCCTACCCGTTATGACCTACGGAGCTGAGACGTGGACACTCACGATAGGGCTGGTCCACCAGTTCAAAGTCGCTCAGCGAGCTATGGAAAGAGCTATGCTCGGAGTTTCTCTGAAGGATAGGATTCGTAACGAATACATCCGACAGAGAACCAAAGTTATCGACATAGCTCTAACTAAAAATTACAAGCTGAAGTGGCAGTGGGCCGGCCATATCTCACGAAGAACCGACGGCCGCTGGGGCAAACGTATTCTTGAGTGGAGACCACGACTCGGTAAACGTAGTGTAGGACGCCCTCCGGCCAGGTGGGATGACGACCCGCTAAAGACTGCAGGTAGATTCTGGATGCGGCAAGCTGAAGACGGCGCCATGGCGCTCATTGGGGGAGGCCTATATCCAGCAGTGGACTGCTATAGGCTGATGATGATGTAATCCGAAAAGGAATTGCCAAAAATACCGTGAACTTTATAGGCCGTAAAGGTCGTTTTTAATATGTGGATAATACATTTTTTCATGCGTAATTATTTTATTTATAGAAAAAGGGTTTTAAGGTCGCATTATTTACGGAATCGAGCGAGCGTTAGCGAGTTTAGTGGGTTATGAATCGGAGAAAAGGGTTTTGGGGTTCTTTAATGATATACGACTGTTTTTTAAAGCTACTTACTACCCAAATAATTAGGCGTACATATTTCAAAAACCGGCGAACTGCGAGTCGGATTCGCGCACGAAGGGTTTCGTACCATGATCTATAAAAACGGCAAAAATGATTATTTTTGCCGTTTTTATAGATCATGGTACGAAATAATATATTCACATTATAAATAAATAAATATTTGTTTTAATTTATTTATTTATTTTTAATGTGAATATATTATTACTAAATGTTCTATATTATTTTATTTACTAAACACACATAACAAAATATTCACACGACACGTTCTGTGAATATTTCAAGCGTCTACCTGTTGCCGTTATCAATATCGAGCAAAAACAAGCAAATAAAATTGCGTATGTTGCATGGGAGCCGCCTTAAATATTTATTTTATTTCGTTTTTGTAGTATTTGTTGTTATAGCGGCAACGGATATACATCATCTGTGAAAATTTCAACTGTCTAACTATCACGGTTCATGAGATACAGCCTGCTGACAGACATCAACAAACATGATCTTTTGGTACGGAACCCTTCGTGCGCGAATCGAATCGCACTTGGCCGGTTTTTTTTGCCTATTATTCAAAATTAATAAAAAAAAATATTATCTACAATTTTAATTGTATTGTTGTGTTATTTCCCAGTTAAAACGTGGGTTTTGAAACTAACTTAACCTTCTGTTTACAAGCTAAGCACAAGGTGAATATATAACTATGTATATATATACAGAGACTGATATATAGAGACGACCTCTGTGGCGCGGTGGGCCAAGGTCCGCCTGCGACGCAGGAGGTTCCGGGTTCGATTCCCACCTCGGAACAATTGTGTGTACGATCTGCAGATCTTTGTTCCGGGTGTTCTGGTCGTTATGTATGTATAATAAAAAAATATCTAACTATGTAATCTATTGTATGAAGTATCTAGTACCCATAACACAAGCTCTGTTTAACTTGGGGCTAGATGATGCCGTGTGGATTGTCCAGCATTTTTTTTATATCTATAAAGCGATGTTTTGTACTCAAGGACAAATATAGACAATAGCCAATATGTCAGTCACGGGTAGGCAACACTCGAAAATTATGACTTGTATTATAATGACGACCTCTGTGGCGCGGTAATCGCGGCGGGAATCGGACCCGCAACCTCGTGCTTCCCCCGCACGAGGTTGCGGGTCCGATTCCCGCCTCGGGACAAATGTTAATACGATGTGTAGATTGTTCCGGATGTTCTGATCATTTACTATGTATGATTAAAAATATCTATCTATGTAATGTATTGTTTTATCAGTCATCTAGAATCCATCACACATGCTCTGCATATCTTGGGGCTAGATTATGTACCTAATGCTGTGTGTATTGTCCAAGCTCTGAGTGGCTTGAGGCTATATGTTGCTGTGTGGATTGTCCAATCTCTGAGTGGCTTGGGGCTATATGTTGCTGTGTGTATTGTCCAAGCTCTGAGTGGCTTGGGGCTATATGTTGCTGTGTGTATTGTCCAAGCTCTGAGTGGCTTGAGGCTATATGTTGCTGTGTGGATTGTCCAATCTCTGAGTGGCTTGGGGCTATATGTTGCTGTGTGTATTGTCCAAGCTCTGAGTGGCTTGGGGCTATATGTTGCTGTGTGTATTGTCCAAGCTCTGAGTGGCTTGAGGCTATATGTTGCTGTGTGGATTGTCCAATCTCTGAGTGGCTTGGGGCTATATGTTGCTGTGTGTATTGTCCAAGCTCTGAGTGGCTTGGGGCTATATGTTGCTGTGTGTATTGTCCAAGCTCTGAGTGGCTTGAGGCTATATGTTGCTGTGTGGATTGTCCAATCTCTGAGTGGCTTGGGGCTATATGTTGCTGTGTGTATTGTCCAAGCTCTGAGTGGCTTGGGGCTATATGTTGCTGTGTGTATTGTCCAAGCTCTGAGTGGCTTGAGGCTATATGTTGCTGTGTGGATTGTCCAAGCTCTGAGTGGCTTGGGGCTATATGTTGCTGTGTGTATTGTCCAAGCTCTGAGTGGCTTGAGGCTATATGTTGCTGTGTGGATTGTCCAATCTCTGAGTGGCTTGGGGCTATATGTTGCTGTGTGTATTGTCCAAGCTCTGAGTGGCTTGAGGCTATATGTTGCTGTGTGGATTGTCCAATCTCTGAGTGGCTTGGGGCTATATGTTGCTGTGTGTATTGTCCAAGCTCTGAGTGGCTTGGGGCTATATGTTGCTGTGTGTATTGTCCAAGCTCTGAGTGGCTTGGGGCTATATGTTGCTGTGTGTATTGTCCAAGCTCTGAGTGGCTTGGGGCTATATGTTGCTGTGTGTATTGTCCAAGCTCTGAGTGGCTTGGGACTATATGTTGCTGTGTGTATTGTCCGAGCTCTGAGTGGCTTGGGGCTATATGTTG
The DNA here is from genome assembly GCA_947044415.1 of Eupithecia dodoneata. Classification (NCBI taxonomy): domain Eukaryota; kingdom Metazoa; phylum Arthropoda; class Insecta; order Lepidoptera; family Geometridae; genus Eupithecia; species Eupithecia dodoneata. The sequence goes on along the minus strand of OX345683.1, from coordinate 2,787,239 downwards.
CTGTGTGTATTGTCCAAGCTCTGAGTGGCTTGGGGCTATATGTTGCTGTGTGTATTGTCCAAGCTCTGAGTGGCTTGGGGCTATATGTTGCTGTGTGTATTGTCCAAGCTCTGAGTGGCTTGGGGCTATATGTTGCTGTGTGTATTGTCCAAGCTCTGAGTGGCTTGGGGCTATATGTTGCTGTGTGTATTGTCCAAGCTCTGAGTGGCTTGGGGCTATATGTTGCTGTGTGTATTGTCCAAGCTCTGAGTGGCTTGGGGCTATATGTTGCTGTGTGTATTGTCCAAGCTCTGAGTGGCTTGGGACTATATGTTGCTGTGTGTATTGTCCGAGCTCTGAGTGGCTTGGGGCTATATGTTGCTGTGTGTATTGTCCAAGCTCTGAGTGGCTTGGGGCTATATGTTGCTGTGTGTATTGTCCAAGCTCTGAGTGGCTTGGGGCTATATGTTGCTGTGTGTATTGTCCAAGCTCTGAGTGGCTTGGGGCTATATGTTGCTGTGTGTATTGTCCAAGCTCTGAGTGGCTTGGGGCTATATGTTGCTGTGTGTATTGTCCAAGCTCTGAGTGGCTTGGGACTATATGTTGCTGTGTGTATTGTCCGAGCTCTGAGTGGCTTGGGGCTATATGTTGCTGTGTGTATTGTCCAAGCTCTGAGTGGCTTGGGGCTATATGTTGCTGTGTGTATTGTCCAAGCTCTGAGTGGCTTGGGGCTATATGTTGCTGTGTGTATTGTCCAAGCTCTGAGTGGCTTGGGGCTATATGTTGCTGTGTGTATTGTCCAAACTCTGAGTGGCTTGGGGCTACATGTTGCTGTGTGTATTGTCCAAGCTCTGAGTGGCTTGGGGCTATATGTTGCTGTGTGTATTGTCCAAGCTCTGAGTGGCTTGGGGCTATATGTTGCTGTGTGTATTGTCCAAGCTCTGAGTGGCTTAGGGCTATATGTTGCTGTGTGTATTGTCCAAGCTCTGAGTGGCTTGGGGCTATATGTTGCTGTGTGTATTGTCCAAGCTCTGAGTGGCTTGGGGCTATATGTTGCTGTGTGTATTGTCCAAGCTCTGAGTGGCTTAGGGCTATATGTTGCTGTGTGTATTGTCCAAGCTCTGAGTGGCTTGGGGCTATATGTTGCTGTGTGTATTGTCCAAGCTCTGAGTGGCTTGGGGCTATATGTTGCTGTGTGTATTGTCCAAGCTCTGAGTGGCTTGGGACTATATGTTGCTGTGTGGATTGTCCAGCATTATTTATTTATCCTTAAACTAGGTAAAAAACTAAGTTCTTGAGAGAAAAAAGTTCACTTAAATGAGAATGTATTATATATTATGATTGTAATGCTAGCAGTTTACCTAAGTTATTTTAGTGTTAGGTATTTGGTTCCATTTGTTTAACAAATTTTGACAAAAATATGTTGTTTTATTCTTTTCGTAAATATGTGCATTGATAAGCAGTTTATGATGTTATCAGGTAAGTTATTATGATTCTGCGCACCTTCATAAATAATAATTTGCTTTCCATAATTAGTCCGTAATGAATAAACTACACATAAAGCTTTAGAAACTATCATGGTTTTTAACACAAAACTCACCTATAATATAAGTTATAAGTTATATTGGGATTACATATCAAGATTTTATTATTGAGTTTTTCAATATTTCGGCACAGTTTCAATAAAATCATGGTAAACATCCGGTCAAAGTCGCTCAGCGAGCTATGGAAAGAGCTATGCTCGTAGTTTCTCTGAAGGATAGGATTCGTAGCGAATACATCCGACAGAGGACTAAAGTTATCGACATAGCTCAAAGAATTAGCAAGCTGAAGTGGCAGTGGGACGGCCATATCTCGCGAAGAACCGACGGCCGCTGGGGCAAACGTGTTCTTGAGTGGAAACCACGACTAAACGTAGTGTAGGACGCCCTCCGACCAGGTGGGATGATGACCTGCGTAAGACTGCAGGTAGATGCTGGATGCGTCAAACTGAAGACAGGGCACTATGTCGCTCATGGGAAAATGAAAATGAAAAGTTTTTTATTTCTTTAGGCTTACAAATAAGCACTTAGACAGGTCATATAGTACATTATGATTTGCTTATCTGTAAGTTGTTAGATTTTGAGTTGGAGCAAAACTCGTTCCAAGCTTTTTTATCTTCTAGATAATCTGATATGTTGAAATAAGCCTTTTTACAAAGAATAATGTTTCACATTTTTTTTAAAATTTATTTATTAAGGGGGGAGGCCTATGTCCAGCCGTGGACTAATATATATAGGCTGATGATGATGAAACATCCGGTTATAAGTGACTTTTAAAACTACAGATGGTGGAATGCATGTTAAAAGAGTCAAGGTTGAATCCATTATTATCAATATCTCCGTGCAATTAGCATCAAAAGAGTTTCTATCATCTATGGACAATTCTGCAACTCTACCACTATCATAGATCAGCATTGTGATAGCTATGCGCAATGGCTATCACAACATAATGCTGAGTCGGACGCCATTTTGTAGAATTTAAGGGGCCTCCGGAGGGACGAATTTTACATACAAACGTAATACCAAAATTATTTCTAATTCAAGCATATTTCCACTATAATATTGCATTATTTGTATTAAAATAGTATTTTTATTTATCTAAGTTCCCAAATAGTTTTTTTTTTTAAAATACTTACCTAAAATGAAATGAAAGCCAATCACATTTTGCACATTTTTATGCGCAAATAGACAAGTTTTCTTGCTATTTGTTTCGTATTAAAAACATCAATATCTTACGTTTTATTTATTAAGGAACATAGCTTACATTGTCTAGTTACAGAAATACAATACTTGTGAAGAATATAAAAAAAAATCAGTCATAATTTTTGGTACAACGGGCATTTATCGCGTTTATTTACCTTTTTCCCTACTTATAATTATGTGTTCAGATCGCGTAAGTTTAAAAATATTTATAATTTTGGTATTACGGAACAAACCAAATTTTGAACGGCTAATATTGCTATCGCGCACGCATGTGGGGCGGCGCAAGGGTTAAACAGGGACAGCGATATTCGGAGCGATTTTTGCAAGCGAGGGTCGCCGGACCCTTAAGTTTTCTAATTATGTAGTTATGTAGCCTTTATGGTGTTAGGTAATTAAGAAACTAGTTAAGTAAATTTGTTAATGGTATGAATAAAGATTTCTTTATTCTTATTCTCATAGCAAAGTCATTAGTAAGCAGAATTCGGCCGTTTTTAAATATTTGACGACCTCTGTGGTGCGTGGGTGAAGGTCCGCCTGCGACGTAGGAGGTTGCATGTTCGCTTTCCGCCTCGGGACAATGGTTTTATGATCTGCAGATATTTTTTCAGGGTGTTCTGGTCGTTTTCTATGTATAATAAAAAATATCTATCTATGTAATGTATTGTATTAAGTACATATATCAGTAATTTAGCATCCATAACACAAGCTCTGCTTATCTTGGGGCTAGATATGTAATGTGTGAATAGTCTGGCTTTTTTTTGTATGGATTTCTTGCTTCAGTGATACTCTGAGTTCAAATAAGTTCATTCCCTACCAGTAGTATGCGTCATAGTTACTTTAGTGAAATAATATGAGTCATAATAACATTACCCGACTTTATTATTTATTTGCTGATAAAAATTAGAGATTTTTCTTTTCACACACACTGGACATGTGGATTTCAAGGTCATGAAAACCCAGTAGATAAGCAGACAAATCATCATCTATTCTGTCCACTGCTGGACATAGCCACCCCCCATCTCTCCAATAGCTGGTCCTGTGTGAGGATATTTAATAAATACAGTTCATATAGTGGTATGTCATGTAGATATATTATTTTTTTATTTATATATTTATTAAATACCACCGTCTATTTTGTTCCTTCATGTCCAGTCCATCCTAAGGTTGCCTGGAAGAAATCGCTCTCAGCGATAAGGCCGCCCTTTATACTTCCTTCATTCTTTTGTTTATTCCTGTATTGTTTTCTGTTTTGTGTGGTATCATAAAGTGTTTTCTATCTATCTATCTTCATAAAAACAAGTCGCTATACCTGATTTTGTCGCTATATCCGAAGTTGCTATTGCCGTATATTTATGAAAAAGTCGTTACAACAGAGGTTGTTATTAATGAAATCTGCTGTTAATAATGCTGGACAATTCACACAGCATCATCTAGTCCAAAGCTAAGCAGAGCTTGTGTTATGGGTACTTGATAACTGATATACATAATACATATACATTACATAGATAGATATTTTTTTTATAATACATAGAAAACGACCAGAACACCCTGAACAAATATCTGCAGATTACAGACAGACAGAGAGACGTACACAATTGTTCTGAGGCGGGAATCGAACCCGCAACCTCCTACATCGCAGGCGGACCTTCGCCCAACGCGCCTCAGAGGTCGTCAAGATTACTAGTAGGTCACAATAAAAACTTTAATTTAAAGTTTTGTTTGTTTGTATACTTAAATTTCAACCTCAATGTTACTGTGCTGTTATAAAATCTGCTTAAACATCAAATAAATGTTTATCTCTCGCTATCTAAAATAAACTATCAATGGAAAATATCACATTTTCCATTGATAGTTTCAAACGGATGGAAATTGTGAAATTTTCTGTAGAATCTGTGTGAACTGAAAATCTACCATGATACAGTCATACAGACTCTAGGAAATAGCAACTATGTCGCATCTCAGTACAGTTACGTTAAAAAACTGGTTCATAGCAGCTAATTTTATACTTTACGTCATAGGTAAACAAAACCATCTCATAAGTAGAAAACACGATTCTAACTGAAAATAATCATAGAATTAGCTAAAATTCTTACCTTTCCATTTATGCCGAGTCCCAGAACATTGTTTGAGATATCGTAGTCATCTGTGATAGGCGTAGTTTTGATATTTTTTGTAAAATTACTCATTTTTGATAGCACTTTTACAAACTGATCAAAACATTCGGGAATCGGGTTTTTGACTCAAGATTCTAATTACACAAAAACTGCACCACAGCTAAAATTTATTTACGTTACTATTACTCACTTTTGAATAAATAATGTTATGAATGGACTTGGAAGTTTTATCTAATTTTGTACGCTGAGTCGCAGACAAATTACGCTCGGCACGCACACACGATTGGTTTGATATTTTTTCTTTCACTCACGTACCAGGGTGACCATGTCAAAAGCGGTGCTACTGCCACACACTGGCCAAGCAAATCTGCCAAACTAGACGTTAAAAATGCCATATTATATGCCTTCATACAATTATTCCTATAAGGAAACTAATAAAATCAAATACTATGTACATCACATTCCGTTGAGCAATCATTACATCGTTTGAAGCGGTCCTTTGAACATAATCCTTTAGAAATAAAACAACTAAATGGAAATATGTTTAAAACTAGATTAAGAAACTGGCTTGTTAGTAGTGCGCACTATAACATAAAAGAGTTTTTTGATACTAGTTAAGTTAGTACGTTAAAGTTAAGAGGTAAATAAACCTACCTGTACAATTAGTAGTAATTGTCTAAATATTGTATGTCCAAAATGGATAAATTGTTGTTACAAAATTATTATTTAAGACCTTTCCTATGGATGTTTTACACAATTTTACAATTATTCTTATTCTGAATCCTGTTCAATAATAACCCTTTAATTTTGTTTTGTTTAGATTCACCTGAGTGTACAATATTATTCTCATGCGCACAAATCGTTTAACATGGGCAAATATATGAGATTTTCGCAAATTTTCCAATATAAAAAGATACTTTGAAGTATAAAGAAAATTATACTGAAAATTCAAACTAATTATTTCAATAAAATTTAACTAATATATAGGTATTTTTTTAAATCTGCCATATTCTGCCGTATGTAGGAAACAAATCTGCCAAAATGGCAAAAATCTGAAACGAATGGTTACACTGTACATAATGCCGGTGTTGCCTTACTCGGCACTAGGCAGTTGGATATACATATTTCTAAAAATGTTACTTCAGTAATGAGCAAAATATAACCCTAAAACTGATACTTAATAAATTATATTTATTAAAAAAACCGACGCAATATGAAATAAAAAATGAGTACACTCAAATAAGAGAGTCAAACCTGGAAAAACAAATTGTTATGATTATTAATTGTTAATCATATTTTTATATCAATGTAACACCATAGCAGTGTAGTCTGACTAATTAATGAAAAAACTAATTCGACTACAGCAGAACGCTTAAAATCTTATTTAGTTGTATTGTTATATTACAGGTGAACGATATTATTCTAAGTAAGGAATCTCTTTTTGACGATGAACTAGAAATTAAACACAGTAAATCAATAAATTATTCCGCATCAACGAGTCGCCAAAAAACGTGATTATAGATCGCGCTCTAATGGTTGATGGTTCTAGCGAGAAAAGCGCCATGCTGGCAGCACTATCCATTGCCAACTAATCAAACGAATGAATGAAACGTCACATCTTGACGTCATTCCAACTAGAACTTTCGTTCAAAAATCAATGGAAAGCGACCGGCCGCGCCAACGACGGCGATTATGATGATGCTGTATTATTTATTAATTATATTATTGGATGGTGAACAAACCTAACCATAGCCTATCTATCAAATGTATTGAAATCCCCAATTATATTCCTATTACATTATTTGCATTATGGCGGAAAATGATGTTTCTCAACGAAAGTCGCTGGTTTCGTTGGCTTTCCGTTATTTATTTCACTTTTATTTAATGATGATGGCAGATGGCAGCAGTGCCAATATTAATATATACATTTTGAATTTAAATTTGCAGAATCTAGCCAAGGTAAAGTGTGCTTACTGGGAAACAGTTTGGAGAAGGTGGACATGTACGACCACTGGTCTTGGATCAATGTGGCTATTGATTGAACATGTCAGTCATGACTTTGATTTATTCAAATTCATGCCAAGACCGATAGGTACATCTGGAGGTGAATGCAATTGAAATAAACTGATTTTTTTTACGTAGCATGAATGCCAAATTTACCCATAAATATGCCAAGTTGGCAATGTTGGCAGCATCGTTTCAAACGTCAAAGTCTCCAGACTTTGACGTTTGAAACGATGCTTGAATTTAGGAGACTTTTAACTGGAGTTTAGAAAAGTTATTCAATGGCATAGATAGCTTCCTGGTCTATGTCTCTCTAGGCCTCCGTTCGTGGTCCGTACTCCATAAAAAAAGAGCACGGACGAAGGAAATCACCCTATTTGATCGACGCGTCAGAGCCATCTATTGATCTCTGATGTCTTATTATCCAACTTATAATAGTTCTTATTTAGTTCAATAGGTGGTGGTCAAATGGTGGCAAGGTACTTGATAACAATTGGATAAGTCGGTTTATAATTATAACTTCTCACTTCCCACTTTTTAACTTTTGAGCGACACGACCATGAATGTTTATAAACCATTGGATACATAGATTTCCACGCGAGCGAAGCCGTAGAGCTCGTCTAGTCAATTTATATTTCATAAATAAACGCTATCTGTCTGTCCCTATGTATATATGTACATAATATGCTTAGATCTTTAAAACTACCCAACGGATTTTGATACTATTGAAAAATAAAAATCGCTATGCTAAAAATAAGAAACGCTCAATAAAGGTTATAAATAAATAATTGTTTTCTGGTTTTTAACAACTGTGATAATAAACAGTTGCATACGATTGACTAAACCAGAAATGATGTAATTTATAAATATTCATAGTTGCACTCATGAATAATTCAGAACGAGAGATTGACTTGATTTTACATAATATTATGTATTGTAGAAATTTGCATAATAACTAGGTAGCGACCATTTAGCGTGTATGTATTGTCACTAAGCCAGCTTTTTAAAACGACCAGAACTCCCGGAACAAATATCTGCAGAACGTACACAAAATTGTCCCGAGGCGGGAATAGAACCCTCCGGTGTCGCAGGCGGACCTTCGCCAACCGCGCCACTGAGGTCGTCAAATAGTGCAGGATCACTAAATAGTTAAACAAAGTCGCTTCCGCTGTCTGTCTGTCCCTATGTATGCTTAGATCTTTAAAACTACGCAACGGATTTTGATGCAGCTTTTTTTAAAAGATATCTACGAGTGACAGATAGATAGATAGAAAACACTTTATGATACCACACAAAACAGAAAACAATATAGAAATAAACAATAGAATAAAGGAAGTATAAAGGGCGGCCTTATCGCTGAGAGCGATCTCTTCCAGGCAACCTTTGGATGGACTGGACATGAAGGAACAAAATAGACGGTGGTACTTTAGTAAATTTAAAAAAGAAAACAAATACATTAATACCTACATTACAAACATTATAATAACAGTTTTTTGAAGATAGGGATTGATTTTGCACGTCTGATGTCCAGAGGGAGAGCATTCCATAGACATAGAGTGATTCACCGTCAGCTTTTATACGTACCGATTCTATCCATCCAAAGGTTGCCTGGAAGTTTTAGCGATAAGGCTGCCGATTGTGCCACTAGATATAGTTAGTATTTTTTTTGTATTGATTGTGCAATAAAGTTATCTTGTATTGTATTGTATTGATTCAAGAGGAAGCTTTATGTGCATTTGAACCCGTACGAAGCCAGGCCAGGTAGTACCTAAATAAATAATGCTGCAATGGCATCAGAGTTTGCTTATCTCTGTTGCAATCAAGCAAATTAGGGCACGCGGCAGCGTGTCCAAGCCAAGTTCAAGCAAAGGAACGCGCCGAGTGTATCATTACACGAACCACTTGGTGCCACTTTTGACCCTTCTATAACTCAAAACCTCTTTAACGTAAACACATAAAACTACGTGTGTTTAATTATATCCATAAGGACATGTAGAAGCCCAAATTTCATGAAGCTAGCTCAAACGGTTATTAAGATATGAAGGTCAAAAAGTCGTAAAAATTCACACTGACTGACTGACATACATATAGTACCTAAATCTAACCTACTTCCAGATGACCTAGAAGGATGAAATTTGGAATCCAGCTCGGTAATTGTGTGTAAACGTAGGAAAAAATCAAAAAAGTCAAAAAATAAGTGATGTTAGCGACGACGACCTTATGTCAACAAGCCCACAGCCAATCATAATTTTTGTATTGAACTTGGCTCTCCATTTTTACATTTATGTTTTGGTGGGATAATAACACAAGCTATAAAATATAAAGGATCACGCCCACAAGGCAGCTTATTGGGGAGTTCTTGAGCAATGGAAGATATCCAACTTTCACTTTTCTGAAATTATGGATAAGGACTATTGAAACATCTTTATTACTTACTAGTTTCTGCCCGCGACTGCCAGCGCGTGGTTTTGAGGACGGAATACTCTTTAGATGCTGTAATAATAATGCTAATTACGCCGGCTTTTTAAGGAATCCATCCAGCATTCGACAAGCCACCGTCTGCCACTCTTAACATCATGATTCATTTGTTTATGACAGACGTCCGCAATCTCCCCTATAGCCCGATTACCCAGTCCATCCATCCATCACAATAGCCTGGTTTTATTTCTTTCATTTTTCTTTGCAATAGTCTCTACACCTGGCGGATATCATCTTTGGGTGTATCATATTGTGCACCCGAGGATAATAACCGCTATGTGTAGCGTGTTCTTGAGTGGAGACCGCGACTCGGCAAACGTAGAGTAGGACGCCCTCCGACCAGGTGGGATGATGGCCTGCGAAGGACTACAGGTAGATGCTGGATGCGTCAAGCTGAAGACAAGGCGCGCTGTGGCGCTCATTAGGGGAGGCTAGAGCTAGATTAGTTGATTAGGCAGTAGACCGGCCATATCCCACGAAGAACCGTCAATCGCTGGGGTAAACGTGTTCTTGAGTGGAGACCGTGGCTCGGCAAACTTAGAGTAGGACGCCCTTCCTCGAAGGACTACAGGCAGATGCTGGATGCGTCAAGCTGAAGACAGGGAGCTATGGCGCTCATTGGGGGAGGCCTATGTCCAGCAGTGGACTGCTATAGGCTGATAATGATGATGTACCGACATTAGAATTAAGGCGCGTGAAAGTGTAACATAGGTAATAAAAATCGGTAGAGCAATAAGGAAACTAAAGTTTCTGCATCGATTTCTGATCGAAATACATATATATGTTTATTTTTAGCGTTTTTAAGTGTTTAATAGATTTATATCACGATATGTTGCGATTTGACCGACTTATGAAGAAAGAAGGTTATCTATTCTAGACTTCTATATCCATTACCTAATCCAACTTTAGGTCTTTTAGTAACCTAGTTGCCTGACTAGGTTACCTAATCATCATCATCATCATCATCAGCCTATATTAGTCCACTGCTGGACATAGGCCTCCCCCAATGAGCGCCATAGCGCCCTGTCTTCGGCTTGACGCATCCAGCATCTACCTGCAGTCTTTCGCAGGTCGTCATCCCACCTGGTCGGAGGGCGTCCTACACTACGTTTACCGAGTCGTGGTCTCCACTCAAGAACACGTTTGCCCCAACGGCCGTCGGTTCTTCGCGAGATATGGCCGGCCCACTGCCACTTTAGCTTGCTAATTCTCAGAGCTATGTCGATAACTTTGGTTCTCTGTCGGATGTGTTCGTTGCGAATCCTATCCTTCAGAGACACTCCGAGCATAGCTCTTTCCATAGCTCGCTGAGCGACTTTGAACTGGTGGACCAGCCCTATCGTAAGTGTCCACGTCTCAGCTCCGTAGGTCATAACGGGTTGAAAACTTTCGTTTTCAAGCATTGCGGTATGGATGAAGAGAAGACTCGACGATTACCTGAAAGATAGGTCAATTGGTGATTATTTATGGCGGAATAACGACTACCTACACTTACTTATAATACCTACATTTGTGTTAGTACTTTACTAAAAACTTTACGATACCTACCATTATATTAGTTAATTTTTTTTTTGTTTTATCATGAAAACTTTACGCAGCGCTAACTAATACGCAAGACTAATGGCTAATATTTGTACATCTTGAAAACACCCAGAACACCTGGAACAAATGTTTGCGGAGTGGGTGGTAGGGTGATAGACTTGGCTTGGGAAGCAAAAGTATTGATCCCCTACCTGGATTAGACTGATGCGTTAATATTATTTTATTATAATATTTCTGTTTATTTATAATATGCAATAGGGTGCCTAGTGAATTGGAGCAGAGCAAAGTATCTATGCTCGGAGTTTCTCTGAAGGATATGATTCTTAACGAAATCGTCCCACAGAGAACCAAAGTTACCGACTTATCTCAAAGAATTGGCAAGCTGAAGTGGCAGTGGGCCGGCCATATATCGCGAAGAACCGACAACCTCTGGGGAAGGCACCTGATAGTGGACAATTATAGATTACTAGCTGCGCCACCCGCGCGGTTTCACCCGCGTGGTGATAGATATTTTGGATAATATACTATATATATATAAATAAATATACTATATAAATCGCAAACTTTGACTAATCTTTCTTCTAAACCGATTCCTGACTACTCGCCTTTCCATTTTAATCAGTTCACGGACTGTGACGTTAAGAGAGCTGTTACATCTATTTCTTCTAAAGCTATTGGCAACGATAGCATTAGTCGAAATATGATAATTCCCATTCTTGTCCAAATAGGACCCGCCATTAAACATATCCTTAACTCCTCCATAACCACTGGCTTTTTTCCATCTGCGTGGAAAAAAGCCCAGGTAACTCCTCTCCCTAAAAAATCGAAGCCTGTTCATTTATCTGATTTCCGTCCTATATCTATTCTTCCTTTCCTGTCCAAAGTCCTGGAACGCCTTGTCCACCAGCAACTAAGCACATTCCTATCCAAGAATAATCTCCTTAATCCTTTCCAGTCCGGTTTCCGCCCAGGCCACAGCACAGTGTCCGCACTAGTCAAAATTACTGACGACATACGCTGTGGTATGGATGATGGTAAAGTTACTATCCTTTGCTTACTCGATTTTACCAATGCTTTTAACAATGTAGATTTTGAAATTCTCCTTGAAATTTTACGCTCTCTTAACGTATCTCCAGCAGTGACTGATTGGTTTCGCAGTTACTTGCACGGGCGTCGGCAGTGTGTTCGCATTGATGATGAGTGCTCGTCTTGGTGCGATATTTCTGCGGGCGTCCCTCAGGGCGGCGTTCTTTCACCTCTCCTTTTTGCTATCTTCATAAATTCCATATCTCGCCACATTACGTCATCGTACCACCTCTATGCAGATGATCTCCAAATATACACGCAGGCTCCGGTAGATCAGCTATCGTATGCTATTGCTACCATTAATGAAGACCTAGCTTGTATCTTGGACTGGAGTAAGAGCTTTGGCTTAAAAGTGAACCCTGCGAAAACGCAGGTGATCACAGTAGGAAGCTCGCGGATGATTGCCCGAATAAATTGGTGTAGTCTTCCAAACGTTATATTTAATGGGATTCCTGTCGCGCAAAGTGAAACTGTAAAAAATTTAGGGGTTCTCATTGATCGAAATCTGTCGTGGGGACCGCAGATATCTGAAATCAGCCGTAGGATGTTTGCTTCCGCTGGTTCACTGAGAAGGCTGCGGAACTTTTTACCCATTGCCACTAAAATTTCTCTTGCACAATCTCTCCTCCTTCCAATTCTCGATTATGCCGATTCTTCCTTTCTTGATCTAACTGAGCAACAGTTAGACAAACTTGAGCGCCTGCAGAATGTCGGGATAAGGTTTATATTTGGCTTGCGCAAATATGACCATGTCTCGGAATTTCGCAGGAAGCTCAAGTGGCTACCTATACGGCTTCGCCGTAATTCTCATATCCTATCTCTTCTCTATAACATTCTATTTCTGGCCTCTGCACCCCCTTATCTCAAAGAGCGTTTCACCTTTCTTCATCTTTCTCACACTCTTTCTCTGCGCTCTTCGGCAACCCTTATGCTTCAAGTACCAGCTCACTCTACTTCTTTCTTCGCCCATTCCTTTACTGCCCGGGCTGTTCAACTATGGAACGCATTACCAGTTTCGGTGAGGCGTGCTAAGTCACTACCAACCTTTAAAACTATGTTAAAGGAGCACTATTTGTCCTGCTGTCACTAATGCATAACTGAGTCCCTATGTATATAAGTATATATATTTTATGATATGTATGTAGTATATTTCCATGTTAGTATTATAAGTATTTTATTTTATTTCATAATATATGTATAACCTGCAAGCACACAGATCCCCTGGTACTGTCCACGATCCTATCCATCCATGGTTGTCTGGTAGAAATCGCTCTTGAGCGATAAGACCGCCAATTGTATCTAGTTTTTTTTAAGTTTTTAATTTACATTCTCATGTTATAATTAGTGTGCAATAAAGAATTATCTATCTATCTATCTATCTATATCTTTATGAATTGTAGCCGATGTGTTATTCTGATATGTGAGCTATATTATTGAGAAGTTTCATTAAAATCTTTTCAGTAGTTTTTACGTGAAAGTGTAACAAACATCCATCCATCCATCCATACTTACAAACTTTCGCGTTTATAATATTAGTAGGATATAAGCTATACTCCCATTCGAAAACCAGGATATTTTTTGTATGCAAACGGGATACAAAAACCAAGGAATATTGGTGGGAAATATTTAAAGATATTGGTATCATCGAAGCAAAGCACAGAAGCTTGAAACAGTTTTTGGTTTTGAAAACCAAAAACATGTGACCCATGTGTGCAAGTCATATTATAACTAGAACCCATGTGTGCTATTGCACACATGGGTCACAGAGGTTCTAGTTATAAAATGTTTTCCGTATTTGCAAACTTGTTTTTCGGTCGGCTATGGTCACTTAACATTTAAACGTAACTTAGTTCAGCTTTATAATAATGTGGGTAGGTACATATTACAGCGATAGTTATGAGAAGGTACATAATAAAAACATTAGGTTTCAGTCATTTTTTTCAAAAACAATTTACATTGTGTATGTATTAATACTTATAGTTACACATAATCTAAACACATTCTAAATAAAATAAAAATAAAGTGAATTAAAAGCATGCAATTATAAATAATTAAATTAATTGCTGCTAACATAATAATTAGTTTCGTCTGATAAACACGTCAATTGTATAAAAACAGCCCTTCAGCAAAAGTTTTCTTAAATTATTCTTAAAAATATTTGTCGGCGCCGACCAGCGCCCGCGCATTTCTGTCTGTTGCGTACAATCTCTTTCTTTTCTATGCGTCTGCACTCCGCGGCGATCAGCAGAATACTAAAAATCAGAATCAAATCAAAGCGTTTATTTGTAGTTAAACATAAATGTACAAACAGAAAAAATCAAGTTACTACTTACAGAAAATACGACATACACGAAAATATAATATTATTAAACTTAGTTTTAACTACAAAATGGTCCCAACTCAGCATATGCAGGTAAAAACACCTGCGCTGGTTTTCTGCTGGGGATTGCGTTTTTCTATAACGACTCGCGCTGATCGTCGTCGGCGCTGAGCTGTCAGCGCTGATGATCAGCTTGACACTAAAATCAGCCTTAATAATTTGATTGCTTGATATCTACTGCCATGCTTTGGCTTTAAGCGGACACATCAGTTTACAGATTTGGAATCAATTATTATAAATCAAAATTATGTTTTTTCTTGATTCTTACTATTTATTTAAGTTAATAAACTACACAGAATCTTTTGTAACATGAATACAATCAAACATCTGCTCATTTCACGACTTTTTTATTTATAGTTTTGAACTTAAATGTCACAAGCTAAATTTAAATGTCACCTGTCAATTTAAATGCTAATTTTGATTTATAAGTATTTGTATTTGGAACACTTGGCCGGTTTTTTTTTTGTATTCTTCAATTTGCTTTTATGGTTCCTTGTTAAGTTCTCTGGTCGGTGGGTTCCGTCATAAAATATATTCCTTATTATAAGCAATAGTAGTATTTTACACCGGTTAGCGCATCAGCACAGATAGGGACCTATAGAACTGCGTAAAGGATGATTCGCGTTACACCGTGTCGCGACCAGGCCGTGTATGAAGTGATTCATGCCTGACCGTGGCTCGGCCGTGCCCCGGCCGTGCGCCGCCGCGCGGCCGCCGGGACTCGGCCGGGGCATGGCGTTGAAATGTCGTCGGTGCGTATTGTTTGACAGTGCCCCGGCCGGGCACGGCCCGGTAGCGACACGGTATAGTGTGAATCATCCTTAAAACTTTAAAAATGGGTTTTACTAAACAATGCAATACTAAAATACTTTATTGTACACCAGATACCGATCATTACTATAGATATTACATGAGACAAGTACAACAGGCGGCCTTATCGCTTAGAAGCGATCTCTTCCAGGCAACCTTTGGATGGAAATAATTATGTGAATTGTCGGTTTTGGGACTCTATCAATCTCCCTCAATTAATTTTTTTTATTAAATAAATAAAATTAGCATAGTGTACCAGGAAATGCCCTCTGCGATTGTTTGACGACCTCCGTGGCATGGTGGGCGAAGGTCCGCCTGCGACACAGGAGGTTGCGGGTTCAACCCGCCTCGGAACAATTGTTAGTACGATCTGCTGATATTTGTTTCATGTGTTCTGGTTGATTTCTATGTATAATAAAAAAATATATATCTATGTAATATATTGTATTATGTATATCAGTTATCTAGTACCCATAACACAAGCTCTGCTTACCATGGGGCTAGATAATGCTGTGTGAATTGTCCAGCATTATTTATTTATTATTTATTCAATAGATATACAGGGTTACTGGTAATTCGACGTATTCCCGCTAGGAGGTGATAGGGGTGACTATTTGCGAAAATTTCCACCCCCATGTGCATCATGCAAAAGTGAACCATCCACCATCATAACGGGAATCCGTCGAATTACCAATAACCCTGTTTATTTTTATTATACATAAGATAACGACCAGAACACCCGAACAAATATCTGAAACCATACTATAACCACCAAATCTGTGGTGTATTAAGAAGGTATGTACCTAATTATAACGACCTTCGTGGCATAGTGAGTCCTACTCTCATTAATGCTCTAATGGGTTCGCAACTTCAAAACCAGGTCAGTGTTTACCATGCTACTTCCCATCTAGTTAAATTATGTAAACTATGTGAAGGTAGTTTTGCAAATCATAAGATCGCCACTTTATCGGTGTAAGTAGCCGGAACATCCAAAGTCTGTATGACCGACTTTGTAAAAGGGAAGGTTCTCAATTCGGCTATGTATTTATAGAAATACAAAATAATGTATTTATAATTTCACTAAGATATGTATTTCGCGAGATATGGCCGGCCCACTGCCACTTCAGCTTGCGAAGAACCGACGGCCGCTGGGGCAAACGTGTTCTTGAGTCTAGGTCGCAGGTCGTCATCCCACCTGGTCGGAGGGCGCCCTACACTACGTGTACCGAGTCGCGGTCTCCACTCAAGAACACGTTTACCCCAGCAGTAGGTTCTTCGCGATATATGACCGGCCCACCGCCACTTCAGCTTGCTAATTCTTAGAGCTAAGTCGATAACTTTGGTTCTCTGGCAGATGTATTCGTTACGAATCCTATCCTTCAGAGAAACTCCGAGCAATGTGTATGTGAACGACACAATATGGCGTAATCTTATGAAATTTTTTTTGAGCTCAGCGCTTCACGTCGGTCGTCTTACCAATAGACCTACTGATGCGAATCAGTAATTATCCTAATGTAAAGAAAGTGCTCATACGACGTAATTATTTTATGCAGGTATCTTTTGTTTAAAATTTGTATGATTTTAGTAATAAATTATTTAATAAGTGTTAGTCATTATAAATAGTATTTTTATCGAAAATCTTTTAAATGCGTTCAGCCTGAGTCGGGACCGCGACTCGGCAAACTTAGTGTTGGACGCCCTCCGGCCAGGTGGGATGTCGACTTGCGAAAGACTGCAGGCAGATGCTGGATGCGGCAAGCGTTATGGCGCTCATTAGGGGAGGCCTATGTCCAGCAGTGGACTAGCATGGATGATGACCCATTCTGGATACGGAACCCTAAAATTCCATTAGCCGTGATACCTAGATTCTAGGTGTAACAATAGGTACTTATATTCTGAGAGCCTGTGGGTAGGTACTTGATACTAATCTTTTTTGATAATTATAGACCAGAGAACGTTGTAAAGTGCACTACATTATTCACTTTTTAGGTACTTAATTAATCTGTTTAGCTCTTTACAGTTATTTATTGTACACTAGTTTCTGCTAGCGGTTTCGCACGCGTCTTTCATAGGTAAAGGTTTTAACACTTTAGAGTGCTGAAATCACACGGCATGTGTTTTCTACAAGTGTGCGTAAATTCACACTAGCGCAGCGGCTGAGAAAATACAGATCTTTGTGACTCAGCACAGCCGTAATATTTTTCGAACGAAATGCATGTGCGGCACAATACAACTGCTGTATAGAGCGGCAGCACGAATTTTTTAGGTTAAAAAAAAAGATCGCAGTCGTCGAAAAAAAATCGCAGTCGAAGTGTTAAGATTATTTCTATCCCATGGGAACATGGGATAAAAAGTAGATTGTTAAGAGTGTATACTACCTCAAACTGCTAATTTTCAACTCCGCCGGATGTCCATATCGTCTAAACTACTGAATATTTAACTTTGAAATTGTATATCAATTTCAAAGTTAAATATTCAGTAGTTTAGACGATATGGACATCCGGCGGAGTTGAAAATTGATAAAGTTCAGGACTTAATCTATCGATCATATGTTTTGAAAACACCATTCCATAAAATTTTCTCGATAGAAAAAAATCGCAAAGTTACCTCTAAATTTTTACTAAAACCTAAATTTCTCAATAAATACAGAAGTTCAGATCTTGACAATAAGCGTGGTAATAGAATTAAATATAAATAAAAATGTTATATGTTTCGGTTTTTTCAAATAATGACCTAATTAATAGGTAATAAGCTAAAACTTGATTTTTGAACTTGCGTTGCAATGCCCTGTCCCGCTCTTATGAACGCAAAATCATATGTCTAGCCTTTTCACACAATGTTGAGGTTGTATGGGCCCTTGTTAAGAGTGTATAATACCTCAAACTGCTAATTTTCAACTCCGCCGGATGTCCATATCGTCTAAACTACTGAATATTTAACTTTGAAATTGATATATGGTAAAGTTCAGGACTTAATCTATCGATCATATGTTTCGAAAACACGATTCCATAAAATTTTCTCGATAGAAAAAAATCGCAAAGTTACCTCTAAATTTTTACTAAAACCTAAATTTCTCAATAAATACAGAAGTTCAGATCTTGACAATAAGCGTGGTAATAGAATTAAGTATAAATAAAAATGTTATATGTTTCGGTTTTTTCAAATAATGACCTAATTAATAGGTAATAAGCTAAAACTTGATTTTTGAACTTACGTTGCAATGCCCTGTCCCGCTCTTATGAACGCAAAATCATATGTCTAGCCTTTTCACACAAAGTCGAGGTTGTATGGGCCCTGAAGAAACTAGCGCGAGCTATAAGACGCGGTAAAACAACCGGACGCGACAACTGCCTTTTTTCTTTATAGAAATTGCCATGATCCAAAACGCTGCCGCCGCCGCCGCCGCGCCGCCCCGTGCCGTAGCGCCGCCGCCGTGTAAGGCCACAGAACAGAGAATACATACATACTGGGTAATCGATAAACAGCCATTGTATTATCGATCTTATGGCCCGTTGTTAGAGACTATAATAAAAGTCGATAGCAATAGCGCCAGCGCCATCTCTTGTTAAGTAGCTTTGTGTTGTGGATAATCAAGTAATCAAGAAAGGCAGCCATTGTATTAGTAATCTTATTTGCTGGGAATAGAGACTATAAAAATATTTGGCAAAAGCGCCATCTTTTGCTAAGTAGACAAAGTAGATATTCATTTTTTATCGCTGTTTATTTTATTGAGTTTTGAACCATGTGTCTACCGAAATAAGGTTTAATATCAATAAAATTAGTTTTATGGTTTTATGCCCTTTTAACGTACTCTTTCAACCAATAAGATTTTTTTTTTCTATGTGTGTTAGTTTATACATGTGTGAGTTTAGCGACACTAGTTCTCTTAGTAAAAAGGCATCATGCTAATTCTATGTATTCTCTGTTCTGTGTGTAAGGCAACGCTCTTTAGTGATCCATATAACACTGACGACTATACCTTTCCACGACAAATAAATCGTAGTTTTTCACGGCACGAAACATGTGTGTACATGATCCCTATGGATGTTAGGTTCGAATCCTGACCGTGTGTTAGTTTTTCTGTTAATTACTAAATTATTAACATTAAAACAAGTGGTGAAACGACAGCTTGTGAGTATCTGGCGCAGCGCATCAGCATTGCCATACAGCGGGGCAATGCAGCCAGCGTCGTGGGGACGCGGGCTGACTGGTAAATTTACCTTAAAAACTGGTGGTTTATTATGGATCAGTTGAGCTACCTGTAGATTGTTTGCAGTCTTATCTTAATAGGCCAGCGGAGGACGAATTTCCCATACATACGTAATACCAAAATTATTTCTAATTTAAGCATAATTTCCTCTATAATATTTTATGATTTATATTTTAATAGTATTTAACTAGGTTTTTGGTTAGATTTTTTTTTCAATTTACTTACCTAAAATTCAATAAAAGTCAATCGCATTTTGCACATTTTTATGCGAAAATGGACAAGTTTTCTTCCTATTTGTTTCGTATTAAAAACTACAATATCTATGCGTTATTTATTAATGAACATAGCTTATCATTGTCTAGTAACAGAATAACAATACTATGTGAAGAATACAAAAAGTTTTCAGTCATAATTTTTGATATTACGGAACACAACCAAATTCATACCAAAATTTTGAACGGCTAATATTGCTATCGCGCACGCATGGGCCGGGGAGCAAGGGTTAAACAGGGACAGCGATATTCGGAGCGCCTCGTATTGAAGTTGGGAGCGAGCGTCACCGGACCCTTAAGTGTTGCAATTGTTAATACTAGTTTATAATTTGTTTTTATTGTGTCATTGTAACTTTATTTGATAACAAAGTTTTTTATATAAAAGTGGTACCTATATTTTAGTTACCAGTAATTAGATTTTTTAAAACTCAATCTGCAATCTGCGTATTTTACACAAGTTTTATTATTTTTATTATTGATCATTATTACAATATAAATAACTTACTGTTTAGATTGCATCGCTACAATAAGTCGTTAGTTATTGCAGTTATTACTTTCTTTTTACTTGACCATTAACCATGATAGTTTCAATAGTTTATCACTTCTTGTTTAACACTTTGACTGCTGAAATCACTCGGTATGTGTTTTCTACAAGTGACTAATATGCGTAAATCCACACTAGCGCAGCGGCTGAGAAAATACAGATCTTTTTGACTCAGCACAGCCGTAATATTTTTCGAACGAAACGCATGTGCGGCGCAACACAACCGCTGTGTAGAGCGGCAGCACGAATTTTTTAGGTTAAAAAAAAGATCGCAGTCGTCGAAAAAAAACCGCAGTAAAAGTGTTAACACCTTACGCGCCGAAGCTTAATATTCCCGTGCATTTCCTTAGTTTCATTTTTGTACAATTCATTACTCATAGCACAAGGGATGCTCATTTGTGTGTAAAAGGTTGGTAGGTAGTACAGGGAGAAAACGGCAAAAAAATACGGGTAGATTTTTTAAGCACGTAAAATGCACGATCGATATCATTTTTGTTTTTTGTATTTTCAGTGCCCTCCCCCCCCCCCCCCCTTTGTGCCGCTGGCATATAGGAAAAGGTAACTAGCTCTCGAGGGCCTAAAGAACAATCCATGTGTGACTCATGTCATATCTGTGTCTTTGTTCGTTTAAATATTCAGTTGAACAATGATGTAGTCAAACCAATGTATCACAAGCTCTAAGCCGATAACAATCACACAAAAATAATACATTTTGCAACAAAAGATCAGCCCTGAATGAGACAAAGCGTAAAAAACCCGCCAAAAGCGGCCATCTTGCCACTCACTCCCCGCCTGTCACTGCTTAAAACCCCGCGAAAATCGAATTTGGAACTCAGTCGTGCCGCGCCAACGGAGACGCTTGCCAGTTTTTGTTTTTAAACTTTTGTTTTTTAATCCGCAAAAATCAAAATGAAATACTTAGTTGTCTTTGCCGTTTTTGCTCTGGCTTTTGCCGCTGAGGAGACTAAGGAAGAGGACAGACCGAAGACCTTCAGAAGGCTGATCCCGGCTGATGTTTTGAGAGGTCAGTGCTTTTTAAAAGGAGTTTTAAGTGAATTTCAGGATTGCAGTGCAGTTCAAAAATTTGTAACATCCTTCAAAAGAAATAATTTCTATTGCTATCGTTTTGCTGAGGGACAGAAGCTACTATACAGATCATTATACTAAAATAATTTATTCCTCGCCTCCGAAATAAGTGTTCCTCCATGTTATTTAAAATCAAAATAGCTTTTATCTAACTGCGACGACGTACGCTAGGAGTTAAATAAAATAAATAATAGAAGTACTAAAGACCAGAACTCAATCTCGATGGCCCAGATACTAAACGAGGGTGACCATGTAATGCAAGTTTCTTAAGTTTAGTCTAAGATCCATGATAAGTTAGTGCAAAAACCACCGAAAAAAATATTATAAACAGGCAATCAATTATTAAAATAAAACGGAGATATGAAATATAATTTCACTTATGCAAATTTATGCGATAATTTGTAAAATGAATGCGGTAATTTGTAATATTAATGCGGTAATTTGTAAATGAATGCAGTCATTTATAAATTTAATGCAATTACTAATAAAATAAGCAACATAAAACTATAATAAAGGAATTGTAGAAAATGCGTAAAGCGAAAAAAATGCGGATTAGTAGAAAAATGCGGCAACTCGTAAAAAAAAATCGATTTTCACACGCAGTGCATGAAATTATTTAACAATTACTCCACTTACTGCTGTGATAAAATCGCATGACACGCTTCACCAGTACTGAACGACAGTGAAACTTTTTATGCAATGCATAACTGTTGAAAACTTGAGATGCATAATAATGAAGCGACTTCCAAAAAGAAGAAAACATTAGACCTATTTATATCCTACTAATATTATAAACGCGAAAGTTTTTAAGTATGGATGGATGGATGTTTGTTACTCTTTCACGTAAAAACTACTAAATGGATTTTAATGAAACTTATAATAATATAGCTTATACACCAGAATAACACATAGGCTACAATTTATAAAGATATATATAATGTAGTATCCAAAATATCTATCACCACGCGGGTGAAACCGCGGGGCGTAGCTAGTTAGAAATAAAGATGGCGGAGGATGATGATGGTTCTTTGTTAATGGCAACTGTGTCTGGTTGGACACTTTTCTGTCAGTTTCAAGTAATGGGAAATAATTGTAAAATCAATGAGTTATGAAATTATGAAGATTGTTTGATATTTTCACCAGAGCCTAGTTCGTTATCTAGCAGGGTGTACCCCATGCAGGTTAGGTTGGCTTAGGAGACGAGATATTGGAGTCCCCCTTAACACACAAGATTAAAGTCTGGTTCAAGTCAAAACTACATCACATGTGGGCGATAGTGACTTTTGACATGTTTCTTCAATTTTACGACGATTCTAGATTTAACAAAAAAGGTCATCCAGTGGTCCATAGTGGTCTCATTTTTATCTATAAATTATTCTTTGTTTCTGTGTAGTAATAAAAATGGCAAGCTGAAGACAGGGCGCTATGGCGCTCATTGGGGGAGGCCTATGTGCAGCAGTGGACTGATATAGGCTGATGATGATGATGAATAAAAATGGTTGAAGCTCATTTAGACAGCTCCGCTCCCGTACAGCACAAAAAAGTTACTGTTTAGAAACATTACGATATCCAATCTTTCTGTAGCCTCTCCTATTGATCATAATTATACATATCTTCTTGTGTTGGAAGTAGATTTTCACAATTTTTCTTGAAAAAATGACGAAATTCGAATGTTAAAAGCCAAGAGATTTTATTCAGCTGACTCTCAGCTAATAACAAATCTATACAAACCTTTGTGGTTTCTTTCGTGTTATTTTTAAGCTTTTTTATGTGACAATATCTTTAAGTTGGTAAATCAAAATCACTTTCGAGATAGCCATACAGGATCACAAATCCGTGCAGTAATTTACAAAACCAAAGAGGTTGTTTAAACTCAATAAGTTATATTTTTTATATATAAAACCAAAAAGGTTTTACGCTCTTAAGCAACCTGCATAAAGAGTGTATAAAACCTCATTGGCTCTTGGTTTGAGAAGATTCACCATTTTCAGATCGAGTAGTAATCTACGCTTCTGAGGATGTTAATTACGACGATGGTTTAATAGTAGAGAAGATTGCAAAATCTTTTTGATGCTTGTTGGCACAAAAGGAAACGCTTAAGGATTGTTTCGAAATATTTCCGCCATTGTCAATGCATATAAATTATACGCTGCTATTGCATTAGACACAGGATTTACATTTTACACCTTCGCGATGCGAAAGGGAAATATGACTACCATTAGAGGTTTCCCAAGTACGATGTAACCCATGGTTTACTTAGAAGAAGTAAAAGCAGAAATATATTTTTTATCCAATAACAAACTTAATAAATAAATAAATGCTGGACAATCCATAATAGTTAAAAGTACACAATCGATACACCATTGTTGATATCTTTCGAACCTTCGTTTAACTCGACCGTGCAAGTGTTTTCTAGCGGGGACGCGCCCGGATTACTGAATAATCAAGTGATAAAGTTGGAATATTGCTGCCATCAAAAACCAAGAGAGGGTAAACAAACAAATAATAAAATAACATTATTCCGCTGAAGCACACAAATCAGTAAATAAATGGGTAGTAGGTAAAGTCACTAGTGTCTACTTACTGATGGTGTCAGTGTCATCTGATCTGTCATCCATCAATTTTGCCAAAGACCTTCCCTGTGCGTGGACGGAGAAAATCACCCGATTTTGCCAAAGACCTTCCCTGTGCGTGGACGGAGAAAATCACCCGATTTTGCCAAATAAAAAAAGTCAAGCCTTTCGCACTGTGCGTGGACGGTGAAAATCACCCGATTTGTTGGATTTATCGACACTACTGCGCCATTTGGCCACGAGAGGCAGAACTAGATTGCACTTAACTGGTATTTGCAATTATCTATAAAAACAGATAATGACGGGTACTAAAGTTAAATGTACAGCTTGCGGAAGGTTCTTACCCACGGTAGGTGTCGCTGCCTGTAGCCTGTGTCCAGCACAATTCCATAAAGGATGCGTTTCGATACCGGATGGGACAAATGTATCGAAAAATTGGTTTTGTCCTGGCTGTAAAAATAAACAGCGCAAAGGGGACAACAGTGGTACTCCCGTTAGAAGTGTCTGTGGGAACTTGGCCGCCACTGCGGCTGACCAAAACTATCAGAATCAGTCTGTCACTGCCCCTCCTTCGGCTACTGGGGCATTACCGTCGACGACCTCAAATATTGACTCGGTTATAAATGATATGCGCCGTGAGCTTGCGGAGTATATGGTAGAATTACGTGCCTATAGGCAAGAAATGGTGGAATTTCGAGGCAGTATGTCTTCTGCCCTGGAGCGGATTGATGGCGTGGAACGCAGACTTGAAGCGATTGAGCAGGGGGCGCCACTGTCGACTTCGGGAGAGGAGAAAGTAGCGGACTTAGAGCGCGCCGTTGTGGAGCTGAAACAGGAGCTTGAGGATCGGGAACAAGAAAGTCTTCTCTCTGATTTAGAAATCGGGCAACTGCCCGAGGTAAAGGGAGAAAACATCATACATGCAGTTACTGTTCTAGCCATGAAATTGGGTATGCAGCTTGAGGAGCGTGACGTAGTATATGCTGAACGTGTGGGAGCGGTGCACGCCCCAGAACGCGACGATCCTAGCAGGGCCGCCAGGGGGCGCGACCGTCGCATCGTGGTGCGTTTCTCGCGCCGGTACCTGCGGGACGAGTTTATCCGTGCTGCTCGCGTGCGCCGCACGCTGTCCGCCGCCGACGCTGGGTGCGTCGCCGGTAGCGATACAGCAAGGCCTAACAGCCGCATATTCGTCAATGAGAGGCTGACTCGAGCAAACCGGCAACTTTTTCATAAGGCCAGAGAAGAGTGCCGTAAGCAACAATGGCGTTACTCGTGGACAAAGCAGGGCCGCATCTTTGTGAGGCAGAGCGACGGCAAACCGGTCCATCGCATACGTTCGGAGCTCGACATTGCCCGGTTTTTTGGACCAATTTCAGTCTAAGCCCACACTTAGAACACCGTCCAACACAGATCTTTTTTTCTTATTTTATTAACTTTATGAATTTTTATCATGTTTTAAATCTAAGCTATACTACCCAGCTATGTTTAAAGCTATTGTATGTAGAACTCAGCCTACATTCTACCACGCGAAATTATGTTATCTTGCTGGATTACCTGTTATTATTGTTCACATCTTCTAGTTTTACGAGTATCTCGTTGTGTAAAAGCCAACATTATGAAAAAAGCCTCTTTATTTATTTACTATTAAAATTATATTCTACAAATTATCGGATTAAATTTTATCATAGTACTAAAATTAATTTACGTAATTGCCAATATACATTAAAACAAGGTATACAATTCCCAATTATTTTTTTACATTTGTTTTACATTATTTATAGTTTTATTAATATACGTAGATATTTACATTTTATATATACACGTAATATTCATATTCAAATTTATGTCATAATATCGTTTCAATTATTTGTCATGTATGTATTACTCGTGGTACGTAGTACTTTAAACATTAAAAATGATTAGGACAAATTTTTTCAAAGTTGGACTCTATAATGCGGGTTCTCTCGGTACAGACCACGATAATTTTGTTGCTAATATGTTACGAGACGAAGTGGATATTATGTGTATTAACGAAACGTGGCTGAGAGCAGGAGAGGAAGGTCGTGCGCCTACCGTTCCACAGTACCGTCTACGTCACACGCCGCGCCCCGCCAATATTCGCGGCGGGCGCGGCGGTGGCGTTGGTTTTTATATTAAACGCGGTATTAACGTCCGTTATTGCGCCCCGCCTGAAAACCCGTTGGTTGAGCAAATGTGGTTTAAAACTACAATTAATTCAAATAAACTTGCGGTTGGCACGGCATATCGGCCACCCTGGTTGGATGTTACCGTTTTTCTGGACGCGTTATTAGATTCGGTGGCTTTTTTTGCAGACTGCGACTACATAATTTTAACTGGGGACTTTAATATTAATATGTTAAATACTACTGATGCGAAGTATCTCATTTTCAAAACCTTTTTAGCGAGCACAGGCTTGAGTCAGGTTATTAATACTCCTACTCATTTTACCGACACTAGTCAAACTCTAATTGATGTAATATGTACAAATGCTAAAATTCGTGACTTATCTGTCACACCAACGGGTATTAATGGTCATGCGTTTTTATCTTGTGAATTTAATATGAAAAAGCAAAAAATAACTCCTAAAATAATAACTTTTAGACCTCTACGGGACATTTCCATAGAGCTATTTAACAATGATCTTGATAACGTTAGATGGGATGTTATAAAATCTCGTGATAATGTCGATGATATGGTCAAAGATTTTACGGATGTCATTGTGCTTTTATATGACCTGCATGCCCCAAATAAGTCAATAACTATTAAAAGTCTACCTAGCCCTTGGATAACTGATAACGTCAGATTAATGATGCGCCTACGCAATGAAGCTCTAGCTAGATATCATAGCACAAAAATGGATGCTCATCGGGAATATTATAAAAACTTAAAGAAAATGGTGACTTTTGCCTTGGATAGCGAAAAGAAAGCTTTTTTTAAGAAACATGTTAATAGTTACATCCATGATTCCAAAGCTTTATGGAAAACATTAAAATCTAGAGTATTACCTTCTAAGTCCACTGAGCTTCCCAATCATTTTGTTAATCCAGATGAAATAAACGTACACTTTTTAAGTATCCCTGATTCTTCTTCTGTCTCTATTTCTAATCTATGTTTTTACGAGTTTAACAGTTTTACTTTTAATACCTTTTCCTTGCAACCAGTTACTGCTGAAGTTATTTCTAAATGTTTACGCTACATTAAAACTAACGCGTTAGGCACTGATTCGATATCTATAGATATGATTAAATTGACAATAACTCACAGTTTGGAAACGATCACTGCTATTGTTAACAAATCGATACAGACCTCCACCTTTCCCCTTTTGTGGAAAACAGCGATCGTTAAACCTATTCCTAAAGTGCCCAATCCTATTAACATTAAAGATTTGCGCCCTATTAGTTTGTTATCATGTTTATCCAAAGTGTTAGAGAAAGTAGTATGCTTACAAATGACCGAATATGTGGAAAAAAACATTTTACTTCCAGATGTTCAATCTGGTTTTCGCAAAGGACGTAGTACGAATACAGCATTATTAGACGTTACTGATAATATTTTAGCGGCACAGGATTCTGGATTGGCAACGTTTCTTGTTTTGCTGGACTTCTCGCGCGCCTTCGACTCCATTAGTATACCTCTTCTACTATCTAAATTAAAATATTACGGTTTTGTATCGAGTACAATTAAATGGTTTGATTCATATTTGAGTAACCGCAAGCAAGTAGTAGCGTTGCAAAAAGCTAATGGTACGTGTACACAGTCTCGAGAACTACCAGTTAATCGCGGCGTCCCTCAGGGGTCGATCCTGGGTCCTATTTTGTTTATTCTGTACAGTGCCAATGTAGTAAACTGTTTACGCCACTGCAAACTACATATATACGCAGATGACATACAACTGTACATCTCCTGTCGACCTGAAGATACACGCTGCACAGTTCAAAAGCTAAATGAGGATCTAGATAGAATATACCAATGGGCTAAACAAAACTCTCTACTTCTGAATTCCGGAAAAACTAAGTTTATGATTTTGGGTTCTAAAACACAAATTTTTAAAGTACTAAGCGAAGCACCGGTAATAACAATTGATGGAGATGTTATTGAGCGAGTATCTGAAGTTCGTAATCTGGGATTGGTTATAGATGAGGCTCAGCGTTATGAGAAATATGTATGTGACACAGTAAATAGTTGTTTTTACAGGCTTAAAGTACTATACAAAATTCGAAATTATCTTAACACGGATCTAAGAATACAATTGGTGGACTCCTTAGTTTTGTCAAAATTTAATTATGTCGACTGCGTGTATGGCCCACGCCTGTTTCAAAAAACCTCAAATCTCATACAAAGAGTGCAAAATGCTTGCGCTCGTTTCTGTTTTGATGTTCCGCCACGCAGTCATGTTACACCCTTTTTCAACAAGTTCGGTATGCTCAAAATGGTCTATAGGAGGGAACTTCATTTAGCTTGTCTCTTATTTGGCGTGGTCAGAACGCAAATCCCCAAGTATCTTTTTGATAAGCTGAACTGGACTCAAAATAATAATCCCTACCCAATCAGAGCCCCTAAATGTTTACTCCGAACTCCTCTGCATGGAACTGCAGCGTTTCATGGAAGCTTCCGCTATAGTGCTACCAAATGCTGGAATAATCTACCCCCCCCGATTAGAATACTCAATAACATCAACAATTTTAAATCAAAGCTTAAAACTATACTGATGGAAAAGCAAAAATCTGACTAAGCATTAATACGCGAACACCGAACACTACACAACGCACATACACTTGCAACACAAACTCCCCTTGGTAGCTCCTGTTGCCCGGACTCTTATGAGACCGGTGTCCTCAGGAATACCTTACAACACACACGTATTCACGCACACACATTATAATCGCTCACACACACACTCATAAGTCTACTCTACATATTTAGAAACATCACAAACTCCCCTTGGTAGCTCCTGTTGCCCGGACTCTTATGAGAACGGTGTCCTCAGGAGTACCTTACAAAACACACACACAAACACTCACGCATACACACACTTAAACACACTCCATCAGTATATTTTTAACTTAAACAGATATATGAAATAGAATAAAATTTACCAGTAAACTAAGCACTATTTATAGCCGGAAGTATGTTTCATAGTGAAATGTTTATAGTTTATGTTTTTTGTTTGCATTGTATGTATATATATATATATATATTTATAGTATCGTACCATGGTTTTTTATTTACTTTTTATTCGCATGGTGTTGGCTTAAATTAAATTAAATTAATCTAGTGATAATATAGGTATTAGCCTATTATTATGTTTTTTTTTGTCAATGGCTTTTTAAGTGTCATTATTACTACAATTATTATTATTTTTTTATTTCATTGCGTAGGCCTGTTCGTGACGTCACCTGTACGGGCTCTAACGGAAGACCAGCGCTGGCTAAGTCTCTCACGGAGCTTAGCCAGCATTATGCTGAGTTAGAGCCTTTTTGTAACAACTCTCTAAATGTACCTATTCTTTAAGTGTGTCTTTTTTATGTTAATTTAAGTTGTTATGAATAAATGTCTTTCTATTTCTATTTCTATTTCTATTTCAGAGCTTGTGTTATGGGTAGTAGACGACTGATATACATAATACAATACGTTACATAGATAGATATATTTTATTATACATAGAAAACGACGTGAAACATATGGAACACATATCTGCAGATTGTTCAAAAAATTGTCCCAAGGCGGGAATCGAACCGGCAACCTCCTTCTTTGCAGGCGGACCTTCGCCCACTACACAACAGAGATCGTCGGTAAATACTAAATAGTTAGAGGGGCTGTGGTCCTATTTTTAGATATGCCTATCTCATAAAAAATCACAGTTCTACAAGATTCTAGCAAATAAACCCGTCTGAAGGCAAACCAATAAATTATGCATGTAGATGTAGAATATTCCGATCGATTAACCTTGATCTTATTATAAGAGATTACTAGTTATAAAATGACATTTCATAATAGTTATGGTCTTAAAAACACGAAATCTAGTTTTCGAAAACTGGTTTTGGATCATACTGGCTATTCTTTGATCTACCTTCCTCGTTTGAATAGGTTTCCATGACTTGGAAAGAAGTAATGACCAGGGTTATACTTAGGTATCGGATAGAAACTTATAGTCTTTCATCCTTCTGCTAAACAGTCAAATTTATTTAAGCTAGAAGTATTGTTTAAAATGTTGTCTTTTGGTGTTTTTGAGGAACTACTTTTTATTTATAAACACTTGGTTTGATTCTTTTCTTTATATGTACATAACCTCTAGTCGCCTGAAATAAAACGCTTTTTTTAAATAGATACCTAAATAGATTTATTTATGAATAGATAATATACTAAAACCGTTTGTAACCTACATATTTAGTTCTAAAAGTTTGAAAATCTCTGTATCTTCCAAAGCTCATTTCATTCAATGTAAATCCAAAAAGTTTTGTGCACATCAAATTTTTTTTCTGTATGCCTTTGCCGAAGAGGTTGGCCAATCACCCCAAAAAACAAGCACAAAACAACATCGATTTCATTTTTGAATCCTGCTACGTACCTTTTTTGTGAAAAACTAAGTTCAAAAACCTCAGAATCAAGTAGATTCTGCTTTTCAAATTGGAATAATATAAAATTTGAATCTTTATTAATAGATTACGTTTGCTACACCGCAAAACGTTTGCCTGGAAAAGATAATAATAACTTTGACAAATAGAATCTTTGATTATTTTCGATGTTAGATCATGGATCGATAGAATTATGGCAAACAGACCATGTAATCGATACTCCGCAAAAGAGGCCTAGTCATTGCAAATTCTATAATCATCCACCTTAACTAGAAACCACTCAGATATTTTAAGACATTAGACAGTATAAAAATAAGGCTATCTCCGATAAAAAACTACATTCCTGCAGCACCACAGATAAGGTGGTCACCCTGTTAATTTCGAATTTCGAACCTCATTGTTTGTTCTTTTTGCAATCTCGAATTTCTCAACAGAAAGGGCAGCTTGTGAGTCAAACATGAGTCATGAAATGGAAACCACACAAGTGCATTGAGGACGAAATCTGTTCCTTTTTAACAAAAACAAAAGAGGAAGGCGCTACGTTCGGCTGTATGTATTTTTATGTATGTTAGACTTTTTCACCGTCAATAATTGACAGTTTTGGAAAATTATTTCGTTATTGTATGGAGAAAAATTCCGAGGAGGTCCCATAACTATTTTATTAACGAAAAATAAGTATCCGTCTCAAAAAAAAAAATAAAAAAAACGGTGTAAATACTAAGGAATTGGAAGTCAGTAATTAGTTTTTGAAAACATTCAAATAATCTGTCGCCATTTTGTCTATCTCGGAATTATAACTATAGATTATGAGAAAGTGCAATAAATCTTCTAATTCGAAAGGCAATACTTTCAAAAGTAGATGCACTTTCATATCTTGCAATAAAGTGCCGATTATATTGCGCTTCGAATTGTTTTACTGAACGCTGAAACTTCTGGACAGCTTTTGAAAAAATCTTTGCAACATTACCTTCCCAATTGAAAGAAAGGAGAATATTTTTGCAACGATATATATTTATGTACGCCCTTATATAAATTATTATTTACAGAATCCTAGGGTACAGTTTAAATTATACTTCTATCATTTAAATTGTACACCGTGACTTTGTTTAATGATTTTCTATTCAAATTCTTATATCTGGATAGAAAATTCATTAAACATAACTAAAAACTGTTCTTTAACATAATGCCCTAAAGCATAATAAAGAAGGTTTCTGAGAATTTTTTTTCGTAAATATCTCTGAAACCTGAAGTTTTCTAAAATTATTATATACGATTTTTTTTTGTTTATGTATGTTCTCTATACAAATATATAAATACCAATGAACACCGCAATTTTGAAAAAAGAATAACAAAACAGTTTCGTATACGATGTTAAAATCGATGACTAAAATCTTTAACTTTTTAATCGGACCACGACTGCTGGTATAGATGAGACATGCTGGTTATTGTCACAATGGATCATCGAAGTAAAATAGGATTTGATGTTTTTTTACAAGAAGTAAGAACCTACTTCGAATTCCTTTAAATATGCTTATTTTGACAAAGCGTCGATAACTTGACTTGGCTTCTTTGATTTGGCAATGTGTCTGGTTTGTCACTTTTCTGCCAGTGTCCAGTTCATAGAATGGAATAGGATGGCAAGGTCTCGTCTCCCAAGCTAACCTAACCTGCACGTGTCATCTAGCAGGGTGTAGATACCACCCTGCTAGATGACGTACTAGGCTCTCGTGAAACAATTAAACCATCTTCATAATTTGATAATAACTCATTAATTTTATTACTTGACACTGGCAGAAAAGCGTCCAACCAGACACAGTTGCTATTAACAAAGAATCATCAGGATGGCATTGCGTCAATCCAGACGCAGAGCCATCTAGCAAGAAGTTGAAGGACAGGAAATGCCGTCGACAAGTGTGGAGTCGATGTCGAAACACCGGAGTTAGACGACATCGCAGGATGTTTCGACAGCATGCATTGATGCGAAGCAACCATTTTCTGGCTGAAGTACTTACCTAACTACAATAATATGACTTCTGTCATTGCGAAATTTGAATAAATCATCCATAAGTGGAAAGCCCCTTGTTTGTATTTGATGACATCTTTTTGAAAGTTAACCGTCACGCTCGGGTTGGTTACGCTGAATCCGGTATCACGGGGTTCCAACTGGGTCACTATAAGTTTATATCTATGTATAATGTATGTATTGGTTTATGTATATACATGTATTGTGTACACTATGTATATGGTTCTTAGCTACATTTTACAAGTTTTTTCATTTTGCGAAACAAAAGATAGGAATTAGTCAGATTTTTCGTAGTAGTAGTTCTTCAGTAGGTAATCAACTTCGAAATAAAAAGGAGGAGTTTCCATATTCTGTACCTTTCTATGTTCGTCGATTTCTCCATCATATATGGACATCGGTCCATATAATGATGGATCGATTTGGCCGATTTTGCAGTTGCATAGAGGGTGATTTCGAAATGGTTTCATAAAAAATATATTCTCGAGGTCTTAGTACTTATCCTGCAAAACTATAAAAGTTTAAACGGGAAGGATTTCTTAGAGATTTTAAGTCTCTTTTAAGTTTTTATTTAAACAATTAGGTAAATTATCAACTGATCACTCATTTCACTTCACGCCGAATGACGTAAGTCGAATAAGACCATTTATTGTTACTAGTTACGAAAATGTATGCAAAAAACTGAAGACAGTGCGCTATACCGCTCATCAGGGAACCTGTCCAGGTTTAATAAAGCCTTTTGATGATATAAAACGACCTAGTACAGTCCATTGTAGCTAATTATCATAACCTTGTGACAAAATAGCCTTCTTTTAAGCTTTAGCTCTTTATCTGCAAGAAATAATGATTTCCTAAATGCATGTGACCTCGTGATATAATAAGTTTAGGAAAATTATGTCAAAAAACCTGCGCAAGGATAAGTCACAGTAAATTATCATTTTCCTGAATGTAATGTCGTCCAACAAAACAGGTAACACTATATTACCTGTTTTGTTGGATTTTGTTTGGAGATATTATTATAAGCGATATAACTTGTAGAGCAAGGCCAGTTTTTTCCCCCTTTGAGTGACTTGTGTGTCACGGCGGCCATTATAGGCCTATTGTGATGCCACTTTATTCAGCCCTGAAGCTGCAGCGTTCATAATTTCCCACTAGCCCTTGCAGCTGCTAGGAACTGTAGGATTTTCTTCGGGGTGATGTCTCGCAGCTCGTCTGGGCTATGCAAGTGCTTGTCCAGGTGGACGCTACGTTTTTGCATCAAGGTTCTTGTACCACATTTCTTTTGTCGTTTAAAAACATCTATATACATAAAATACCTATATATCTCGCGAAGAACCGTCAACCGCTGGGGTAAAAGTATTCTTGAGTAGAGACAACGACTCGGTAAACGTAGTGTAGGACGCCCTCCGACTAGGCGGGATGACGACCTGCGAAAGACTGCAGGTAGATGCTGGATGCGTCAAGCTGAAGACAGGGCGCTATGGCGCTCATTAGGGTAGGCCTATGTACTCGTATGTCTAGCAGTGGAATAACATAGGCTGATGATGATAATGATGATATACATACATAGGTATATAGAAGTTGTTAAACGGACCACGACTCTAACCTAGAAACGATCTTACCTAACTTGTTTAATTAAGTAAGCAACTAGACATGTTGCTTTACTGCATGCAATGAATTAACTTAATAGTAACTTGTCGGGCTAGACCGTTAAATAATGCCAGCTCGTCTATTTACTAGCCCCGCCTTTGTCAGAACTGGACCAATTGAATTGTCAGAACTGGACCAAATTGAATTGTCAGAACTGGACCAAATAAAAATAAAAATAGAATCATCAAAATCGGATCGATCGAAGATCTGAGGTAACCAACATAAAAAAAATTTAGAACATCCCCCAGTTTTTTAGTCGATTAATCCAACTAATATTATAAACGCGAAAGTTTGTAAGTATGGATGCATGGATGGATGGATGTTTGTTACTCTCAAAATACTCTAAAAATTCCCAGTAGTTTTGTCAACAGAACTACTCAGCAGAACAAGTGAGAATTGTATTCCCATTTGTTTTGTGGACAGAACTAATCAGAAAAAAAATCCCAGTAGTTCTGTCAACAGAACTACTCAACAGAACAGGTGGGAGTAAACGAACATATAGACTACAATTCATAAAGATTATTAGTATATCCAAAACATTTAACATCTTCGCGGGGCGAAGCTGGTATCATATATAGGAGCTCTTCCTCCTTTGTTTTTCGTCGGTTAAAAACACTTCTTAAAGTTAACGTGCGTAGGTACAATCATATTTCCAAAAATTCTAGCTTTTCAAAATAAGCACTTGGACAACTTAAATCATCCATTAAACATGCAGTGTTCAAATA
Source organism: Eupithecia dodoneata (assembly GCA_947044415.1). Taxonomy (NCBI): domain Eukaryota; kingdom Metazoa; phylum Arthropoda; class Insecta; order Lepidoptera; family Geometridae; genus Eupithecia; species Eupithecia dodoneata. The sequence goes on along the minus strand of OX345683.1, from coordinate 2,752,423 downwards.
AAATATTGTCATACAAAGTGAATGTGATTCTTGTGATTCACACAAAGCCATACAACGGATTCTAAGACTTCTAGAACACTGCAAGGCCACCAATCACCGCTCACTTTTGATTCACTTTTACTACCAAAAGGACACCAGGAAATTGCGTGATTAAAACCTCTTTAGTCTCGGAAATATGTAGGAAAAATGCTTCTTTTACAGTCTTGTCTTTTAACGTTTAATGTAATTTTTTCCACGTTAAAGGGGTATAAGGGGGAGTCCAATATCTCGTCTCCCAAGCCAACCTAACCTGCACGTGGTACACCCTGCTAGATAACGAACTAGGCTCTGGTGAAAATATCAAATATGTAGTATTCATAATTTGGTAACTCAGATTATTTACATTTATTTTCCATTACTTGACACTGGCAGAAAAATGTTCAACCAAACATAATTATCATTTACAAAGAATCATCATTATTAATTGACGACCGATGTGGCGCGTTGGTTCGATTCCCGCCTCGGAACAATTGTGTGTACGCTCTGCAGATATTTGTTCCGGGTGTTCTGGTCGTTTTCTATGTATAATAAAAAATATCTATCTAATGTAATGTATTGTATTATGTATATCAGTTATCTAGTACCCATAACACAATCTCTGCTTACCATGGGGCTAGATAATGCTGTGTGAATTGTCCAGCTTTATTTATATATATTTTATTTAATAAAAAAATGTCCGCCAATCAGGTAGAAACTCGAAGAATAAATCCTGCGCCTCACATGTACAAAATAAACATAATAAATCTTAGTTAATTTAATAACCGAGAGGGTAACATAATAAAAATAAAATGTCAACAGAATTGGTCTATTTGTGACATTTCCAAAGTAGTCCAAATGTCATCACTAACATAAGACCTCATTAGCAAATTTACATTGCTAATATGTGGCCTTCAACAAATCTTAGACGAGCTTAGCAACCAAATAAAGATAATTTATGTGAGATTATTAATATTAATAGGAATCTAGAAATCCTACTAATAATATAAACGCGAAAGTTTGTAAGTATGGAAGGATGGATGTTTGTTACTCTTTCACGTAAAAACTACTGAATGGATTTTAATGAAACTTTACAATAATATAGCTTATACATCAGAATAACACAAAGGCAACAATTTATAAAAATATAGACATAGACAAAGATATTCATTACGCAGCTAGTAAGGGAATATTATTAATGTGAATATTCCGGTTTCACCCGCTTTAAACTCGAATTTCGCTTTATAAGGTGATTTTTTTACATCTTGGTACATTATTGGAGTTTTAGTAAGGATCCCTAACTTTTTTGAATATATAATCTAGCCTATGTTCACCGGGGATATTGTAGCTTCCCAACGGTGAAAGAATTTTTCAAATCGGTCCAGTAGTTTCGGAACCATATTTAATACAAACAAACAAAAAATCCAACATTTCATCTTTATAATATTAGTATAGATGACATGACGGCGCTAGTGTGTCTCGGGGTACCCTTAATAAAGAGATTAATTAACTGTTCATTACTTAATGTCTATAAAGAAAACTTTCTAAACAAATTCGTCACAAAATGGTCGCCAGCTAATAATTTTTCATCGTTAAAAATTTGAAAACCGCTTCACGTTCGACTGCTATTATTAGTAGTTACTAAATTTAGATTTTAAAAGTGAAGAATATAAACAAAATTTATATGTCGCCGCACATTTCACACAGCATCATCTAGCCCCGAAGTAAACAGCTTGTCTTATAGGAAAGTACTAGATATCTATCATAGACTATCTAGAGATCTAAACAAACATTACCCAACCTTGCATCTAAAGAGGCATGATGATGTAAATTCCGACATTTGCCTACACAATCAAATCCTACACAAGCAACAGTCAGTCGAAAGACCTAGATTAAGCGAAACTACTTTCACTTTGATCTGTTTAAGGTAGGTATCTAAAGAGAGATTATGCCTAGTACAATCTGAACTAGTTCTGTGAAATAATGTTCAGCACACGCTGAGCCCTATTTCGGCGCAGGGTCATGGAGGTAGTCATAGAATAATTAAATTATTATATGTAGAAAGGAAATCCAGTTCATCCAATTAAGGTATTACGTACTACGGATGTCCCTTCGCAACGCTAACAATAGCCTGTTTTTGTCTATGACCCTGATCTAGAATCAGATGTGTCATGTTTTTGGGGCTTCGCTTCGACCTTTTTATGTAACACTAGCGGTTCCCTGCGGTTTAGCCCGCGTTAAATTCGAATTTCACATTTTAGGTGGATAAAGATGTCTTTTTTCTAAAAAGAACACTTAATGTCTTTTTAGAAAAAAAGACTACGACGACTATAATAGTGACTATAATAGTGCGACATTGCTGTATCGAAATTTTTTGTGATGTGTTCTGCAAAGTCGTGGTACATTATTTTGTTCTATCATCTTATATAGTTTCCCTAGCGCACGCGATATTACATAGCCTATGTTCACCGGGGATAGTGCAGCTTCCCAACGGTGAAAGATTTTTAAAACCTATCCATTAGTTTCAGAGCCTATTCAATGCAAACAAACAAAAAATCAAACCTTTCCTCTTTATAATATTAGTATAGACGGCCCGTCCCGGCTTCGCCCGGGTCGACATTTGTTTTATAAACATTTTGCAATGAACTTCTGTGCTATGAAACATGTGACATCAAATACAGAAATACAATTTATAGGTAAAATTAATTTACGTGTCCAAGAGTCATGTACGGTGTAGAGATAATAAAGCACTGTTTGATATTGGTTGCTAGCTTACTAATCATCCAACTCATGCTGAGGCAGAGCCATTTTGTTACTGGACTTACACACTTACACGTTTCCTCTTAGTTTAAGATTATTAAGTTCTGTGTTAGTCGTATATCCAATTATCCGTAGGTAGATGCTGGATACGTCAAGCTGAAGACAGGGTGCTATGGCGCTCATTGGGGGAGGCCTATATCCAGCAGTGGACTAATATAGACTGATGATGATGATTATGATGAAGTCTTCTATCAAATAAAAATATTCAAGTCATTTAAAACGGGATATTTACCATGATTTCATCCATTTTAAATGACTTTAGTGTTAATAATCATGATAGTCTATAATCTTCTATAATATAAAAATGAATCGCTGAATATGTCGCTGAGCGCAAATCTCGAGAGCAGCTGTACCGATTTCACTAATTAATTTTTAGAATATTCCTTGAAGTACGGAGATAGTTCTTACGGAGAGAAAAAGGAGAAAAAAAAAACAAATTGCCAATTGAAACAAATGACCACCCTGTTTCAAATAAAAATATTCTTGATATAAAATCTACACTGCAAAGGCGAAATAATTCGTTCCCACCTAATTATAGCAAAACACACCGTCTTTGTTAAGCATTAGGTACAAGGTCCTTTCTTACGGAGAGAAAAAAGAGAAAAACTTAAATATTTCCTGAAACAAATGACCACCCGGGCGAAGCCGGGATGGGCTGTTTCAAATAAAAATATTCTTGATATAAAATCTACACTGCAATGGCGAAATAATTCGTTCCCACCTAATTATAGCAAAACACACTGTCTTTGTTAAGCATTAGGTACAAGGTCCTTTCCTAAGGCTGTATGCATCGACCATGTCTGTTAAACACTCAAGGGTCACCGAAAACTTAAAAAATCGACAAAAACCAAGAAATAAGCTATTATTAAATTTCATTATAATATTATACTCAAGTATTTAGGAAGGTCGTCTTCGTAAATATAGGTAGGTAATACTTTTTAAAACCCAAAAACATCAAACCTTATAGATCGTATCTTATATAATCATCATCATCCAATATTAGTCCACTGCTGGACATAGGCCTCCCCAAATGAGCGCCATAGCGCCCGTCTTCAGCTTGACGCATCCAGCATCTGGATGACAGGGCGCTATGGCGCTGATTGGGGGACATTGCCTATGTACAGCAGTGGACTGCTTTAGGCTGATGATGATGATGACAATGATGATGCACACAAGTTTAGCTGTACCTTACCTTCTTATGATTCATACCTATGATACATAGTTAGAGCTAGGAATTACATTTAATATTGCAATTGTCACCACTTGTCTACGGGATATGTGTAGGAGTTAGTATAGTACACAATGAAGTGCTAAACTAGGCAAATGTAAATCTAAAGGTGCGTACTGACCGGCGCGTTACGGGGCGTAATGTACGTGACATTACGCCCCGTAACGCCGATCAGTACACAGCGAGCGTTCCTGTAGTCAGTACGAGGGTGTCCTACACTACGTTTGTCGAGAACCTCAACGTAATCAAGTATCAAACTCAAACGCATTTATTTCTTTATTCTTACAAAATAAGCACTTAGACAAGTCGAATTGTATACTATTCATTATTATCAAATACTAGATATGTACTAGACACATAAGTTATGATGAACATACTAGTGGTTTCTTCTCACTTCTTCCACTGGTGGACAAAATATTTAAGTGAACATCAATATAATAATGAATATAATATGACTTGTCTAAGTGCTTATTTGTAAGCCTAAAGAAATAAACTTTCATTTCATTTACCGCTATTCCACATAGGTTGTCGTATTGCCGGTTCGGTTCCCACTGAACAACCAGTGATATACAGTATGGTTGAACTCGTCGCTTCCTATTTTCACTTTCAATCGCAGTCGAGCGTGAAGCGGTTTTCTAATTTTTAACGATGAAAAATTATTAGCTGGCGACCATTTTGTGACGAATTTGTCTAGAAAGTTTTCACGGATCTTGCAGTTTTATTTGTAGATATTAGTAATTAACAGTTAATTAATCTCTTTATTAAGGGTACCCCGAGACACACTAGCGCCATCATCTATACTAATATTATAAAGAGGAAAGGTTTGCTTTTTTATTTGTTTGTAATGAATAGGCTCCGAAACTACTGGACCGATTTGAAAAATTCTTTCACCGTTGGGAAGCTACACTATCCCCGGTGAACATAGGCTATATTTTCAAAAAAGTTAGGGATGCGAACTAAAACCGTGCGAAGCTGGGAAGGTCCGCTAGTGTGAAATAAGTTACTATAAAATAGGTGTAAAGTAAGAGCACTTAGGTAAGTCGTCTTCGTAGGTACCTACAGGTGATTTATTGTTCATTTCAATCTTTTTAAGGTAAAAGTAAAGAAGATTATTCAATTCTTTGTAATTATTTCGTTCTGAAGTAGTAGTAAACGTAGTGTAGGACACCCTCCGACCAGGTGGAATGACGCCCTGCGAAAGACTGCACGTAGATACTGGATGCGTCAAGCTGAAGAGAGGACGCTATGGCGCTCATTGGGGGAGGCCTATGTCCAGCAGTTGACTAACATAGGTTGATGATGGTAATGATGTAGTAGTTGTAGAGAAAGGAAAGTGCTTTCTAAAGCTATCTTCCAATCTGCCTATTAGAAATTTTATTGTTTAGCTATCTAGAAACACTGGAAGCTTAAATTGTGTAAACAGTGTCGTAATAAACCAGTAGTTAATATGTACTTTACGAAAGTAGAAGTTTACACTTGTGGCAAGACTAAACTTTCTGTTTACTTATTACAAAATGGCTATTTGATATACAGTCGACAGAAAATTCTACACGTCAGGCGGACCTTCGCCCACCGCGTCACAGAGGCCGTGTTTGCTAAAAACTATTTTAACTTAGAAGACTCAACCCCCCCTTCTTTTCCAGACTTCCCTGGCATGTGCTTCGCATCCACCCGCTGCGCCACCGTCGAACCTGGCAACACCTGGGACCTGGCTCCATTCTGCGGCCGCTCCACCTGCGTCGTCAGCGAGGACACTCCCCCGAGGCTGTTGGAGCTGGTTGAGGACTGTGGACCTCTGCCTCTGGCTAACCCCAAGTGCAAGCTTGATACTGGTAAGGATGCCTTCAAGGCAAACATTTATCTTTCTAAGCGACATGCAACGAACAGGCATCGATTCTGGAGGAAACCTTTTAAAGGAAGAAAGTTGATAACCTGGTGCTGTTAGAGCTGGTCCCCAAGTGCAAGTTTGATACTGGTAAGGATGCCCTCAAACCCCATTTATCTTTCTAACAACGAACAGGCACTGATTCTGGAGGAAACCTTTTAAAAGAAGGCAGTTGGTAACTTGGTGCCGCTGGAGGTTCACCCTATGGAATCTATGTGTAACATAGTTTATAAACCTTCCTATTGAATCACTCTTTCTATTAAAAAACCCGCATCAAAATCCGTTTCGTAGTTTTAAAGATCTAAGCGTACATAGGGACACACAGATAGCATGAAGCGACTTTGTTTTTGGGTAATTCATATCTAGCTTAAAATGGATATTCATAATTATTTATTTCAAACCTCTATTATTTTCTTCAGATGCCACCAACAAGACCGCTCCCTTCCCTGGCTGCTGCCCTATCTTCACCTGCGAAGCTGGCGTAAAGCTGGAGTACCCTGAGCTGCCTACTCCTGAGGATGAAAAGAAAGAAGACGAGAAGGAGAAGCCCAAAGCTTAAGCCCTCAACCTTTAGATTTGACGGAGGCAGCGCGCGATGTCGAAAGAATTAGGATTTTATCATCGGCCTATATTAGTCCATTGCTTGACATAGGCCTCACCCAATGAGCGCTACAGCGCCCTGTCTTCATCTTGACGCATCCAGCATCTACCTGTTCTCTTATGTTGTAAATGACTTTCCAAAACATATAAAACTCTGTCTACCATTGCATAAAATTGAGGGCCATTTACCGTATCAATGACATGTAAAACAAAAGCTAACTCTGTCTTCCATTAAGAACAAGGAAGGTTTGACATAACATCATCGCTTGAAAGCCCTCTTTTAAGTCTGATTCACTATTTAAAAGAAAACACGTTTTTGTTTACAATCTTGGATTAGCCTCTTTTTTGCAATCCATGGGAATGAAAATAGCCATGGATCTTTATCAACTATTCAAAGTTTAACATTAAAAGATTTTGGAGTTAGTCATTGCCCTTAGGGGCATTGACCTTCCAATATAATAAAGCAAATTTGACAAAGGCAAAGCGCGCTGCGTTGTAGGTATATTGCATTGGTCTCGAATTCCAAATTTATCTTTTGTCATGGCAACAATGGTCGTTAGAAATCGGGACATCCTGTTTAAATGACAATACACTGCAATCTCAAAATCTCCAGTTTTACAAAAACATCGTTTATTTTAATTTAGAAATTTAAATTTTTTATTTGAATACTGTCTACTTGTAATGTTTGTGATAAAATAATTTAGAAAAGTTGATAAATAAAAAATACAAAATTTCTATATCGTTGTGTTTTACTCAATTTAACCTACCTACCTAATTTAATAACCAGATGATGCTGTGTAGATTGTCCAGTATTTATTTATTTATTTATTTAATAAAACCTTACAAAGGTTAGGTCTATTTAAAAAAAATGTCACGCATCATATGAACAAGGTTAGATTTTTTTTTATTTATTTACCAACTTAAAGATGTTGAAGGAAACCGCAAAGGTTTGTATATGTGTTGTTAGCTGAGAATCAGCTGAATAAAATCTCATAGGTTTAACAATAAAATTATTCAAGTTCAGGCAATAAGATTATAGATTGGAATTAGGTAAGTAAATTCATCAGTAACTGAATCAAACCCCCTGATAATGATGTAGGTTCGACAGCAGATAGTGACAGCATTTGTAATAAGAAGCATTATTTTATAGATTTGTCAGTTAAGAAGTTAGTAAAAAATTTGCTAGCAATTTGGTGTAATAATAAGTAAGCAATATAATTCTTAAAAGATAATAATATACCGAACATTACCACAAAGGAAAGAGGCTTAAAGAAAATAATTAAAATCAACTCATTATTTATTTTGGATGAACTTTTAATAATAAGTACACAATTAAAGTGCCTAGTAACACTTTTTATTTATTTATTTTTAATTTATTAACGTAAATACAACTGTAAGTTAAAAGCTAAAACATTAAAAATCACTCATAAACCTTGTACAACGGATATACCAAATAATTATATTTTAAATTATAACAAAATAAAAGCAGCTTAAACCAAAAAACATTTTAAATGTACTAAATTATAAACATAAGTCGGTAATTTATACCGTTTTAGGAAAACTTAAAAGTCTATAAATACATTATAACTTCTAATCTAAACACTGATCTTAACGTTACATGATATTACATACGTTTAAACATTATAATTAATACTATACGATAAAATATAACTGACTATAATGTTAAAATCACATTTTGCCTAATTTTTAACATTTAATATTGCATAAAATATACACTGACTGCGGTATATTTGAGCTTTTCCATTTCAAAAGCCATACATTTACACACTTACTAATGCACAAAAATAGATATTTTATTTTTCACCAACAATTTAAGAAATTTCCAACACTTAGATGTCAACGTGTGACATACGATACTCGTAAGTATTGAATAACTTTCCTTAATTACGGTAAAAATAATATTAAATATAGTCACAAGACGACATTGAAGTACAAAGGCATGATTATTGATTTGCAACAACATTGATCGATGGATCTTAAACAAAGAAATCTGTCTTAATAAAGAAATGGATCGATTGATCTTAATTAACAACGCAGTGTTCAATAGGAATCTAAATAATTGAACTAAAAACATAAAAAAACTATTAAAATTGCAACAATGCAAACTATTTTGAAAATAAGTAATGAGTTTTTTAAGACGCGTCAAGATAGTCAAAAAATAAAGTTAGAGCTGCAAAAATATTCAAATATTATACGACTATATTTTTAAAATATCATTCCATGAAAATATATATTTACTTTATTCGAAAATAATAATCATTTTGATATGTAATATAGAATGTCGAACATCACAATCGGAGAAGCTTAAATATAACAAAATAAAAAGCACTACATGGTCGTTTATCTTTTAAAGATGCTTTGCAGCTTGAAGATATATGTATTTTCAAAAATATATGAGATTTAAAATAAAAAATTAGAGGTAGAATGCTCGGAAGTCAAGCTTAACCCTTTAACCGCCTACGTCGGATTAATCCGACAAATATTTTCGAGCCCATTTCGCCTGAGTCGTATATTTACGACTAAAATATCACTGCTCGTTTAATCAGCTAAACGAGGTGCAAAACGAAATATCGAGATCGAAAAGTTAAGTATTGCACATCCCTCTTTAATGTAGGTATTAATTTTTCGATTCACTGTGCCGGGCGCTGGGTGCACGCCAGCTGAGATGAAGTCGGGCGGTTAAAAGCTTAATAATATTAAAACTATAAAATGGATATAGTTGAAAATTTTCGCTACAAAACGCGATTACTTCTATGTTATGTACACTTTTAATATAATTCCTCTCATTTTGACCTTTCATTTTACTTACATACAATTTTATTTCTACTAATAACTTGGATATGCCCTTTACAAGTTGGCAATTTAATTTTCTGTTTTTAAAAACTGTTGCGTTCAGCACTAAATAATAAATGCAAACATTCAGATAACAAACGAGCGATGAAGATTCCAGATCTAGAGAAACCACGAATACGAGAGTAAAAAATATATGTTTTTACTATATTTTCAATATACTTTTATAAGTTCTAAGCCCTTAAAACTAAAAGCTAAACGTGCTAGCTTCTCATCAAGCGGGCCGCAAATTTGTTTGCTAACTTGGAGATATAGAAAAAGAGCTATCAACGAAATCAATACGGTACAGGAAAAGGATTTACAACGAAAAATAACTAGAGCAACTTTCACCTTTAATACCGAATCCATAAGTGTTACTTTAAATTGTAAAACAATGGCGGGTCATGCTATAATGCTTGCCAAAGTTGATTACACCACTTCTTGCGAAAGTGCTTTGGCTTGTTGCATTTCTATATACGAACTATCCCATAGTACACGGAATTTTCAACCTTATTTAATCATATATACAGCTCAAAGTAACATAACACAGCAAGCCTCATAACCAGTCTATTATAAAACTCAGTGAAATTTAAATCTTATGGCTTGCAGTGTAAAGTTGGAAATAATATTACGAAGTTCGATATTGTAAAAAACCTGAATATTTATACGAAATGCGAAGTGGATTTGTGGGTTACGCAAAGTGACCTATAACACGAAAACGGACATAATGAAAAGGTTACTTATTTAAACTGTAAAGGTAAAGGTCGCCTTATGGCAGATGATATCATAAAAAACGGCCGTGAAAGAAAAGGCAACCGCGAAAAGTTAGGCTCTCATTTGGGATAGAAATCACCCAAAACACCTGGACCTAATATATGCAACCCTACAAATGTTTGTAGGATTTTCAGGGTCCGCCAGTATGTAATGTGTATATTATCTCAGTTGAGTATAACGTGAACTATGCGAATTGAACCTGCAACTTCTAGCTTGACTGGCTGACTTTCACCCGATGCACCACAGAGGTTCTCAACAAAGGTATCCAAACTAAACTAGGTGTCTTTGATATACATCATCATACCTTTGTTGAGAACCTCTGTGGTGCATCGGGTGAAAGTCAGCCAGTCAAGCTAGAAGTTGCAGGTTCAATTCGCATTGTTTTGTTTGCCCTTCTTATTATTAAGGCTAAGAGATGCTTTTAGAGTTTTAGTTTAAAGAAGGAAAGATTTATCCATACGATTGTTATGATCTACCTCCATATTTGTTTAACTTTCACAATGTTATGGTTGTTAAATAATAGTAATAATAATGGACACTGTATTATGTTTAGTAATTTTAAAGTATCTACTTCAGATAGTATTGTCAATATAAGTTCATTTTCTAAAAAATAATTAAAAGGTAATTAAAAAATCAGGGCTCAGAACTTTTCTCTAAACTATGATTACTTACATCAACTCTACATTCTTGGCATTTTCTCTAAAATCGGTTTATGAAGCTCAGAGGACAACACAATATTTTTTTTAAATTCTGGAGTATATTTTCTATTCTGGGGCGATTTAGTAAAAAACTGAAGTGTATATAAAGATACTTCGATACTAAGAGGCGAAATGGAAGGCCCAGGATGAGATGGCGCGACGAGCTCGAGGTACATCTTCCATCATGGCCTGTTACAGCGATCGCGAGGAGTAGAAGGAGAAAAGGGAGGCCTTTGCCCAGCAGTGGGACAATAATGACTTGAAATAAAATATCTATAAAGATGGATGTGACATTCATCCTTTTTAGAATAATATCAGCATAATTTACTGTTTGGGCCATTGCCCAAAATTGCCATTGGTGGAATTGCATATTGTTGGATATCATAGATAGATAGATGAAACGTTTATTTGGTACTAATATCATCAGGGAAGATTGTGCGCGAAATTGTTAAAAAAGTATATTTGTAGAATTTTTTTAAATTTTTCTTTAAGTAGGTCGGTAGAGAAATTTAAAAAATAAACAAGGCTGCGAGAAAATTATTACATCATCATAATTAATATTTTTTTACAAAATAGCCCCAAAATAATGATGTGCAACTAATGTAGGACAAACGTCAAACTGCGCTAACACCTATAACAACGAGCTACGTATAACATACACCTATAAAATATACCTACAATCCTATAAAAACCTTTTATAAATGTATACAATATTATTATTTTTTACTCTGATGAAAATTTTAACACCGACTCAATACTACAGTTTGTAAGCATCGTAACATTGTAACAAGAAGCTTTCACACTAGTTTTATTTATTTAAAATAATTATACACGTTTAAAATGAATAATTATTTTAAAAATTATATATTTGGGATATCATATCTCGATAAATGTAAATGTTTTCGTAATCAAAAAATTCAAATCGCTTGTAAATATTAAAATGATATGGTTAAATAAAAATTGCACATAGTCATTTTAACCTCCGGAATCCGTAAAAATTCTCACCTAAAATTGACCAGCCCATTACTATACCTCGATTTATTTTTAATTTTAACGATAATTTAGAATGTCGTTTTCTAGTCCAAGCACATTTAGAAAAAGCAAAAAATATTTGACACATTTTTGCCGAAGATGACTTTGTTTTGGCAATTTCTGGCAATCTTTATAGAAACTGTTGTTGGTAGCTCACAGTTTCTTTTATAGAGTTAAATTTTTTTAAACAATACACATCCATGTAAAACATTGATTTTATTATAAATTAAGTGGAGTTTCATTTAGATATTTAAAATTAAATTAAATTTTCTACTCATTTTGTGCGAAAGTGAACTCGACTCTTTCAATATTCACTACATTTTAACAATTAATATTACATTACTAACAATTGTTATTAAAACTCTTAACAATAAAAACGTCAATTATTCAAGAATAGAAGTTACTGGATAATTTACATATAAAACAAATAAAGTTGATAAAAGAACATTTTTAATTTTACCAATTTTAATTCGACTAAATTTAGAAAATATTTTCATCCGTAGATACGTTATTTTTATGAAATCTTCCATGAGAACTTTAGAATTTAATAATAATTTAGTAAAGTTAAAGTAAAGGCGTTGTGCACAAACAAAACAATAATTATTATTAAATATTGCGTTGAATAAAATCGTTGATGTAAATAAGATATCTGACTTTTAATTAAAAAAATATATATAAATACGCACATCGCCGTAGTTAATAGGACAGATCCAGCGAGAATTCAAAGACTTACTTAACGATTATTTCACTTTACTATCAAAAATACTAAAGAATAATTAATAGGTAAAGAAACGCGAAAAATACCCCTTAATTTATTACCTAAACGTGTTCAGATCGCTTAAGTTTAAAACTATTTAATACTAAAGATTTAATCAGAGACTGAAAATAAGAAATAATTTACTTTGTACTTTATAATTTTCACGTTTATCTTCAAGTTAATAATAAAACTCATATTATTTGAATTTCCCTAATTGGATATTCTTAATTTACAAAATTAATATTTGTAATTTAAAATAAAAATAGGTATTCTACCATTAACATTCGCGTTGTTTAACGAATTACATATTATGAATTCGAAATTAGTGTGTTGTATTTATCAAAATTTATGTTTAGTGAAATAATCGACAAGTGCCAGAAGAAGGAGATTCAAATTTTTTTTCGTGGCCTTTTTACTTTTTTTGTAACCGCTCAGTCTTATGACGTATTTGTAATTTCTCTAACAACATTACAATCGCCTTTGCCCTTTGCAACTGCAATACCTTTCATATGACACTTAGCAGGTAATTGTCATTCAATAGCCGCATCTTCTTTGCATTATTTAATTAAATGTGCCATCAAATTACGCAAAAAAAAAACAATCAAACATTACCACTCAAAATAATTCTTATCTTAGTAAAACGTTTCCGGCAGAATTGCGTCAATCCAGACACGGAGCCATCTAGCAAGAAGTTGAAGTTGTAGAACATTTCGCTCCGACCCAACAAAAAACAATACGCAATATTTTTCGGGAAAAATAAGCAATAATGTCAACCTTGGTCGTTAAGATTTTGTTTAAAAAAGAACACTCAAATCACGGAAAGGGCCAGTCAAGGACACACTTCCATTAGATTTTATCAGAATTTATCTCTTTAAAAAAATCGGAGCAAATCGGCCGATAAAGTATAATTTTGCTCGGACCATGTGAAAGGTACAGTCAGCCGCGAAGTTGTCTGGCGTGGTTTACTCGGGCTTGAGGCGATGCCACTGTACAATGGTCTGTCTTGGTTTCGTGATCATGTCTTGCCAGTGTTTCGTTTCTGATGCTCCGGAGCCGTTCTTACCTGAAAAATACAAAAAAAGACGTGAAAAATATTTTCTAATTGATAAAATGCACTGTAATTGTACTGTTCATGTTAATAGTTAGATATAAGGTTTTATTTTGTTATGTTTTTAAGTGCAATAAAGTGTACATTAATTAATTAATTCATTAATGCCTGTATTTTTGTCTATTGCGTCTGTTTCAATTAATTCACAAAGTATTTTCTGAGTGGCTTTCAATGCATGCCATAGTATGCAAGCACTTGTTTTTCAGTGTTGTTTTTCATAGTTTGTTTTTAAAACTTGTAATTTAACGTGAAACTTCTAGTACTAGTACAACAAGATACTCGTTTTTAGGGTTTCCGTAGTCAACAAGGAGTATTAGTTATAGTTTCGCTTTGTCAGTCTGTGGTTAATCTCAGAATATGCGGTTATTAGTACCAGAAAAGTGATATACATTCATCACGACGACAAAGCGATAGAACGAAATTCTTAATTTCTTACCTTCTCTATACTATACCTATTTTGTTACTTTTATTTAAAAATACTATCTTAGATACTACTACGAGTATGTACTTGATGTAGGTAATCAATCCAACAACGTCCGTGTTTTGAATGTTGGATTGATTACCTATGTACATCAACATTTTATATATCTTTATTTGTCTATTATACTACCAACTCTTATTATAAAGTGCCAACCCTAGTCGGGCAGGATCCACCTACATTTTAGGCTAGTGTAACCTGCCCCACTAAAGCTTGTTAGTAGGGCAGATTACACGGTAAATTTAAGCCATTCCACTTTGCCCCACCAGTGCAGTGGGGCGCCTTAGTGGGCCAGAGTGGAATAATTCTACCTAGTATGTTTTTTGTCGTTTTTTACTTACCAGCAAGTAAAATCCTGCCAATCAGCTCGTTACGTCCGATATTATCAAAGTCCATGACCTGTACATCGAGCGAACACTCGCGTATCTTCTCCCAGGGTACGTTGAATGAGAACGAGTCATTGAACACGGGGTTGAGTGTACATTTGAAGATGGCGGTCTTGCGCTTCTCTATGCGCTTGTCGCCGAATTGTAACCATACTTTTACGTACGGATCTGAAATAGATAATAAAATCTGTCAACTTCATCTTAATTTAATATGTATATCTATACTAGCTGCGCCCCGCGGTTTCACCCGCGTGGTGATAGATATTTTGGATAATATACAATATAATCTTTATAAATTGTAGCCTATGTGTTCCTCTGGAAGAAGTGGCAGTGGGCCGGCCATATCTCGCGAAGAACCGACGGCCGATGGGGCAAACGTGTTCTTGAGTGGAGACCACGACTCGGTAAACGTAGTGTAGGACGCCCTCCGACTAGGTGGGATGACGACCTGCGAAAGACTGCAGGTAGATGCTGGATGCGGCAAGCTGAAGACAGGGTGCTATGGCGCTCATTGGGGGAGGCCTATGTCCAGCAGTGGACTGCTATAGGCTGATGATGATGATGATGATGATGATGTGTTATTCTGATGTATAAGCTATATTATTATAAAGTTTCATTAAAATCCATTCAGAAGTTTTTACGTAAAGAGTAACAAACATCCATCCATACTTACAAACTTTCGCGTTTATAATATTAGTAGGATAAATAAATAAATAAATATATGTATATATATATTTGAGACAACAAACATAAGAGTGATACATATATACGAGTTTTTATGGCACACAATTTTAACCAACAACACAAAATAAAAAATAAAAAAACAAAAAAAACTCAAAATTAAAAATAGGCGCTATGATAAGATGAGATGAAACAGAGGATAAATCAATCAAGGAAATAGCTTCCTTCATTGATCATGACCACCCTCCGCACAAAGCGCTTCCAGACTGGAGATCTGTTCAGTTCAGTTCAGTTCTTTATTAATAAGAAATATTCTTTATATATTATGTCAAACATAAAAGATGATAGGCAGTCAGCTCCTATCAGTAGCAGTATTTAGTATAGTATGTAGTAGTAGTAGTATAGTATGATGGTAGTAGTCGCCAGAATGCTGTTTTTCGTATGATGTCGTGTTCAAGATTCCTGAAAGCTTACCTGTAAATACCTAAGTACATAAGTCTTAAGAAAATAAATCGCTTTGATATTTGATACAGAATTTGCTCTTGAAGGTCTCTCAGGAAGGTCAGCAATATACTAGCGCGTAGGAGGTATTATTCTTCAGTTTCAGAAAAAAAAGTAAATAAAACCGGTCAAGTACGAGTCGGACTAGCGCACGAAGGGCTTCGTACCATAATCGATAACAACAGCAAAAACTCATGTCTGTTGTATTTAACTATTTATTTTTAAAATTAATATATAACTAAATATTCTGTGAATATTTCAAGCGTTTTTGCGCGTTTTAGACAGCGGAGTCTTAGTAATAGACGACCTATGTGGCGCGGTGGGCGAAGGTCCGCCTGCGACGCAGGAGGTTGCGGGTTCGATTCCCGCCTCGGAACAATTGTGTGTACGATCTGCAGGTATTTGTTCCGGGTGTTCTGGTCGTTTTCTATGTACCCTTAAATGCATATTGACGTAAAATTGCAACATACCACGAAAACGGCCCCAAAATCATCCGTATGAACGCAAAGCATACTGTTGTAGAATTACTACTATCAGGGTAATGTTTTTTATCGAGTGGCAACACCTTTTTTTCTTTCGCGTCTGTCAAATGCCAGCTTGACATTGACAAAGCGTTGAGTTTCGGAAATTTGTACGTGTAAACGAGGACGCCTAGCACCTAGCACCATTAACAGCGTTGAAATGGAAATTCAAGCCAAAAAAGGCGAGGGCCTGTTCAGCATGTTCCACCCAAGGACATAAGGACAGAGAAATGCCTAGGTGTAATATGATACACACAAACAAAGTGTGAGAAGTGTGGAGTAGCACTTTGCCTTACTAAATCCAAGTATTGTTTTAAAGATTTTCATATGTAATGTAATTATTGTCCAGGAAATGCATAGTGTTGTATATCCGCAACATAAGGTTTTTAATAAAATAGTATACATTTTTTTTTCTCTATTTTTCCCTGCATTAAAATGTACATTTCTACAAGAAATGTATATTTTTTTCAAGGTGTCAGTAAAAATTATGCATTTAAGGGTTAAAAAAAATATCTATGCATGTAATGTATTGTATTATGTATAACAGTTATCTAGTACCCATAACCAATGGACATAGATGCTGTTGACCTCAGATGGCCATGACAGCGTTACCGGACTTTTGGCGCGCGCAGAGGGCGCCTCGCCGGTAAAAATTAGGTTGGGGCAACACGCACAAGGGCCACCACTTCGGTGCGAGCCTCGGCTTGGGCTGTTGCCAGATGCTATAAGAGGGTAGGGAGGTAACGCCTTAGGTGCACGAGTGCACCTGAGGGCGGAAACGGGGAATTCTTCGACCCCGCATCCGGCGGGGTCGGTTATTGGTCGGGTGAATAGTGTGCGGAAGCTGAGTTGTTGCCGTCACTTCCGGGTTAGCGTCAGTGAGTGGGTTAACGGGGTCACCAAGAACGTGTCTCGGTCTACGAAGGAGAGTTGCCCTTTGGGTACGGAACCCTAAAAAGACTTAAAGTCATTATTCAAAATGGTAAACAGATACAAGCCCTTAGCGAAAGAAGAAACTTCCTTTAATTGGTCCTTCAACAGTATCTTGATTTATGAAGGCCCATTAGAAAGGCAAATTAATTTTCTTGGTCGTTTGGCGAAAACTTTTTGTACTTAATTAGACGCTATTTTCTTGGACACTTGTTGAATTTAGTTCAGCGGTAAGTAAGTAATTGTTGAAGTCAGGTGGTTGACCGCCGACGCATGAAGTGGGTTTTATAAGTTTGAAGTACCAGGGTGTGTTTATCATCGTAGCTTCTAAAACGGATGGTCTGATTTTTATACAAAATTGTTGTTATTTGTGTGTTAAATTGTTGTTATTTGTGTGTTAAATTGTTGTTATTTGTGTGTTAAATTGTTGTTATTTGTGTGTTAAATTGTTGTTATTTGTGTGTTAAATTGTTGTTATTTGTGTGTTAAATGTTATTTTTGTTGTGCTAAGTGCTGCACTTAGTACCTACTCTGGCGCCGCTGAAAACCAGCGCTGCATTGGCATCCGTGTCAATGAAGCATTGCTGAGCCGGTAGCCTATTTGTGTTCTCGCCGTTAATTTATTTTCATGAGTTCCTAATTTGTTTTATATTTTGAGACACAAATAAACATTTTCTATTTCTATTATGCATACTTAGCATTAAATAAATAAATAAATAATGCTGGACAATCCACACAGCATTATCTAGCCCCATGGTAAGCAGAGCTTGTGTTATGGGTACTAGATAACTGATATACATAATACAATATATTACATAGATAGATTTTTATTATACATAGAAAACGACCAGAACACCCGGAACAAATATAATAAGATCGTACACACAATTGTTCCGCGCCACATCGGTCGTCAATCGGTCGTAGCATTATCGCGTTTTTTGTCATAGTTGTATGAAAATCTATCAGTAATTTGTCACTAAAGACCGATCTGAAAGATCTGAAGATCCGAGCTGCTTATTCGAGGGTTAGCCACTAGAGTAAGTAAAATATACTAATAAACGTAGCATCCACCTGGGCATTCACTTGCATAGCCCAGACGAGCTGCGAGACATCACGCCAAAGAAAATCCTACAGTTCCTAGCAACTGCAAGGGTAAGTGGCGAATTGTGAACGCCACAGCTTCGGGGCTGAACGAATAAAGTGGCGATCACAATAGGCCTGTCATGGCCGCTGTGATACCCAAGCCACACCAGAGCATAAAAAAAATATTACCTGATTTCCCATTAATGTCCTTTGCCTTCAAGTTCCTCGCCTTCAGCAGCGTGAGGGTCAAAACGCTGTTGCTGGGGTGGTAGCAGAGAGAAGTAAGCAGTTCCCCACACTTGTCTTTCGCTGGTGGCTTCAGTGCTTTCCAGAATGATGGCTTCTCGCTGAAATCCACCTGGAATCGACACGGTAATAATTAAATAATGCTGAATCATCATCATCATCATCACCAGCCTATAGCAGTCCACTGCTGGACATAGGCCTCCCCAAATGAGCGCCATAGCGCCTTCGTCTTCAGCTTGCCGCATCCAGCACCTACCTGCAGTCTTTCGCAGGTCGTCACCCCACCTGCTCGGAGGGCGTCCTACACTACGTTTACCGAGTCGTGGTATCCACTCAAGAACACGTTTGCCCCCGCCGGCCGGCCGTCGGTTCTTCGCGAGATATGGCCGGCCCACTGCCACTTCAGCTTGCTAATTCTTAGAGCTATGTCGATAGCCTTGGTTCTCTGTCGGATGTATTCGATACGAATCCTATCCTTCAGAGAAACTCCGAGCATAGCTCTTTCCATAGCTGAATCACACATAAGTAAAGAATGCTGGACAATCCACACAGCATCATCTAGCCCCAAGCTAAGCAGAGCTTGTGTTATGGGTACTAGATGACTAAAAATATACTTAATACAATACATTATCTACATAGATCTTATTTTTTTATTATATACTAGCTGCGCCCCGTGGCTTCGCCCCCGTCCAAATCTATGTGTCAAATGATTTAAATTATAAAAAGTATCCTACATATGTTAGACTCCTGGTTCTAAGCTACCTCTCCACCAATTTTCAGCTAAATCGGTTCAGCCGTTCTCGAGTTATAAGTGTTGTAACAAACACGACTTTCTTTTATATATATAGATTATGTAGATAACGACCAGAACACCCGGGACAATAATCTGCAGATCGTACACACAATTGTCCTGAGGTGGGAATCGAACCCACAACTTCCTGCGTTGCAGGCGAATCTTCGCCCACAGCGCCACTGAGATCGACACACAGTCACAGAGGTCGTCACATAGTATAAAACAAAGTCGCTCCCCACTGTCTGTCTGTCCCTATGCATGCT
This sequence comes from Eupithecia dodoneata, assembly GCA_947044415.1. Lineage (NCBI taxonomy): Eukaryota > Metazoa > Arthropoda > Insecta > Lepidoptera > Geometridae > Eupithecia > Eupithecia dodoneata. The sequence goes on along the minus strand of OX345683.1, from coordinate 2,732,774 downwards.
TAGATCTTTAAAACTACCATGAATTATAATATATAGTACAAATAGAAATATTGACGTAACTCGCTCATTTGCTGGATAAATTATGAAGCTATTGACGTAAACTCAATGCAAATACAAAGTTCTAAGTTACAGAGCAAATACTAAGAGATAGAATGCCATATTCTAGACGCCCAAGATGTTATTATCTGTATATCATGGCGATTCAGACGTTTATAACTTTACTTATATATATATTAGTATAATGAATAAGTAAGTTAACATTTAATCTTTTGTCTATTTCCATTATGCACATATACCCACTTCTCTCTTCACTTTGTGTCTCTCTCCCAATAGGTATAAATATATAAGGTTTGCTGGAAGAGAAATCTTTTTAGGGTTAAGTTGGCCTTTGTATAAATTTTCTAGAATAAGTTCTGTATAATGGTTTTCGTGCAAGAAGTATAAATAAATAAATAAATTTATGTCGCTTATTGATTGAATTTTGATTACGTAAAGAAAATTAACGAATGAACGGTAAAATTATATGTAAATTACATTATAAATTAATTAATTAAATAAATAAATATATAATGCTGGACAATTCACACAGAATTATCTAGCCCCATGGTAAGCAGAGCTTGCGTTATGGGTACTAGATAACTGATATACATAATACAATACATTACATAGATAGATATTTTTTATTATACATAGAAAACTACCAGAACACCCGGAACAAATATCTGCAGATCGTACACACAATTGTTCCGAGGCGGGAATCGAACCCGCAACTTCCTGCGTCGGCGGACCTTCGCCCACCGCGCCACATTGGTCGTCAAATAAAAAAAAATATAAGGTTGTTTAATTTTTTATTATGTATAACTTCTTTAAATTTCATTTGTTTATTATGTACTAGCTGCACCCCGCGGTTTCACCCGCGTGGTGATAGATATTTTGGATAATATACAATTATCTTTATAAATTGTAGCCTATCTGTTATTCTGATGTATACGCTATATTATTGTAAAGTTTCATTAAAATCCATTCAGTAGTTTTTACGTGAAAGAGTAACAAACATCCATCCATCCATCCATACTTACAAACTTTCGCCTTTATAATATTAGTAGGATATATACTACATCATCCTCCGACCAGGTGGGATGATGACCTGCGAAAGAATGCAGGTAGATGCTGGATGCGTCAAGCCGAAGACAGGGCGCTATGGCGCTCATTGGGGGAGGCCTATGTCCAGCAGTGGACTAATATAGGCTGATGATGATGATGATGATGATATACTACATGTTACATTATTATTTGTTGTGCCCATAGGTTACGTTTCATTTCATGCCGAATCATTTTAATTTCTACTATTGCTTGTCATGTGTTTAGTGTACCTGATAGTGAGTAATATACACTCACGCATTCATCTGAATTGACCGACTGGTCGAAAGCGGGACTTGATTGGATTTTTTAGAGTTTGCAAGAGATATAGGCTCTAGACAGACGGACCGCATTTCAACTGCAATCCAACCGCAAATTTGCAGTTCATTTGCAGTCTGCGTGCAGTTGACACGACTGCAATAGAACTGCAAACCAACTGCAAACCAACTGCGCAGTCCGATTGGTTTGCAGTTCATTTGCGGTTGGATTGCGGTCCATCTGTCTAGAGCCATACATGTCGGGAATCCCAACGTCAAGCTACATAGCGCAGGACAGGTCGAGAAAATTAAAAAATCCACTGAAGTATCTTTAACTTAGCCAACTATATAGTTAACTAGCTGCGCCCACGGCTTCGCTCGCGTGGAAATCAAATCTATTGCTGAAAACTGCATTAAAAACGTTGTGTAGTTGTAGAGATCTAAGCGAGCAGACAGCGGAAGCGGCTTCAATAATGACAACAACCAGACACGTCAATTATTTAAGATTTTAATTTATGTAGATATTCATCATCGTAATCATCATCAGCCTATAACAGTCCACTGCTGGACATAGGCCTCCCCCAATGAGCGCCATAGCGCCCTGTCTTCAGCTTGCCGCATCCAGCATCTACCTGCAGTATTTCGCAGGTCGTCATTCCACCTGTTCGGAGGGCGTCCTCCACTACGTTTACTGAGTCGTGGTCTCCACGCAGAACACTCATTTATGTATTACAAAGACGAAATACAATACCTATAGAGAGAAATGCTGAGAACCGAGAAACTACAAATGGCCGACTTATCGCCATGAGCGATCTCTCCAGTAGTCTCTTTAATGCAAGGTGACGTTATTGGACGAACACTGAACAAATTATGTAAAGCTCATTCAGCAAATTAATGTAAAAAATATTCATAAATGGTATCAAGAAATTATGTAAATGACAACATTCAGGCTGTTTCAGCGCCTTTATGGCTCATAAAAGTTGGATGTTTTTTTAAAGAAGTTCTAGACATACTTAAAATTTTAAGAACAATAGCGTACCTACATAACTAATTGCTAGAATTTTGCAGATGTCTAATTTTCTTTCGAAGATGCAGAGAACGGCAGTGTGTTATTAGGACCGCCAATTGTATATAGTTTTTTAAGTTTTTTTATTTAAATTTTTTTTATATGATAAGTATGCAATAAAGAATTATCTTTCTATGAAAATGAAAAGTTTTTATTTCTTTAAGCTTACAAATAAGCACTTAGACAGGTCATATTTTATACTATTCATTATTGTCAATTAAATCTTCTATATTATCAATTAAATCTTCTATATTATCAATTAAATCTTCTATATTATCAATGAAATCTTCTATATTATCAATTATATCTATAATGTTTGACGTGTCTGTGGCATTGTAGCTTCCGAACGGATGAATCGATTTTGATTTTGCTTTTTTGTTTGAAAAGTGAATTTGTTGGGAGTGTTCTAGCTATGTTTGATGAAAATCGGTCCAAGATGGCCGCCGCCACAAAATGGTAGATAACATTATTTATTCACAACTCCCTCAATATGGCTCATCGACATCTTAGGGTAAGATGTCGATGATATGGGTAGATATCAAATGAAAGGACTTAACTTGTAGAATAGGTACTATATATTACATTACTATGTATTATATAACAACCTACACTGTGATGAATTTCAAATCCAAGATGGCTGCCAACACAAAAAAGCGAATAACATTTTTTTATGATTTTGTTAGTGAAATCTTCTTTAGGCGCGTTGAGCAATTTTTGGGTGAACAAAAATCATGAAACTAGCTTCACCGTCACTGCACGCTTCTTAGTGTAGATAAAATATAAAATTACTTAGTTTCAGTATCGGCAGTTCCAAAAGACATGTGTCATGTTTTTTTTTAAATTTAATTTGTAATTGTTATTAGCTTACCTGACATAACGGCAGGAACACTTCTCCAATGGAGTCATCCCTCGAGAACCGATCGTAGTCAAAAACGTGAAGGTGGAGCACCTAATAAACAGAAACCAACATTAATCAAACTAATTATTATCGATACAAAAGTTTGAATGTTTAGATGTTATGTTATGATGTGTTGGATGTAGAAATAAAATAAATAAATAAATGTTTGTTAATTCTTCATGCCAAAACTACTGAACAAATCGAGGGTGTAGGTAACGAATAGGGGGTTAAAAAAAACTGTTACACATAACCACCCCACACCTCAAAAGCTAGTTAATAATATAAATGTACATCTTACAATATACATAAAGCTGCTGTGTGAAGTGCTTTAATCAAAAAGTAAATCTTACCCGACTCTGCAATTTCTGTATGGGGAAGCCTTCGAAGTAAAACGTTTCATTCCACCTGTAAATATAAATCAATCCTTGTATATTATGCCCAGCAGAATGTATGTCCACTGCTGCCTTAAGGCGGTACCCCATGCAAACTAGCACCGCCGCCGCCGTCTATTTTATCTTATAACTAATAGCTGCGAACCGCGGCTTCTAAATGGCGTGGAAATCTATGGCTCTAGACAGACGGAACTCATTGCAACTGCAATCCAACCGCAAATTTGCAGTTCATTTGCAGTTTGAATGCAGTTAACACGACTGCAATAGAACTGCAAACAACTGCGCATACCGATTGCAGTTCAGTTGCAGTCGGCAAATGCGGACCGCATTTCAGAACTGCACGCCGGTCTGTCTAGAGCCTATGTGTTAAATAGTTTATAAAACTTCCTCTTGAATCACTCTATCTATTAAAAAAAACGCTTCAAAATCTGTTGCGTACCTTTAAAGATCTTAGCATACATAGGGACAGACAGACAGCGGGAAGCGACTTTGTTTTATACTATGTATGTAGTGATTTTATTGATAAATATCAATAGCTCAGTCAGAGTAAAAACATTACAAAATTCAATCAAATCATGGTAAATATCCCGTTTTAAATGACTTTAGTATGAATAAAATAAATAAATTACCTGGGATTCAGTGTACGTCGTTTGATCTTAGTCTCAAGGCGATGTTTCTTGTCTGGGAGCAGGGTCACGCGAACGTAAGGGTCTGATGTACCGCTGAGGTCCTTAGCTGGCAACTCCTTACCCTGGAATGTAAAGATAAACTTGTTAAAACGATGGCCTTACTGAGATCGCAACTCGGCGACAGTAGGACGCCCCCCGACCAGGTGGGATGACAACCTGCGAAAGACTGCAGGCAGGCTGAAAACACCGACAACCGGCGGCTGAGGTAATCGTGTTCTTGATTGGAGATTGGGACTCGGTAAACGTAGGTACTGTAGGACGCCCTCCGGGCAGGTGGGATGACGACCTGCGAAGGACTGCAGACAGATGCTGGATGCGGCAAGCTGAAGACTGGGCCCTGTGGCGATCATTAGGGGAAGCCTATGTTCAGCTGCGGACCATATAGGTTGGTGATGATGATGATAATGATGAATATCGAGTGCTTTAAACAGTCAGGCATTTTCAAAAACTGTTACCGCATCCACTCCATCTGCTCTTGGCCCAATTGAAAAGAATCTAGACACACAAAATCTATCTGAAAACGCGAAAATCTCGTCCTAAACTTCTACGAAATAGGGACAAAGCTAACTGTTCGTTACCGACATACAACTTACAAAGCGATCCAAAGTTACAATCGGATAAATAGACTAACTTTTCCCATTCGGGAGGTGGTATTGATTTTCCCAGCCAGAGTTTATACTACTCGATTGTTCAGGGTGGATTCTACCAAATTTATTATTATCTAACCTTAGTATAATTTTACTCTGAAGTCATTTAAAACGGGATATTTACCATGATTTGATTTTTGAGTCAAAAATCAAATCATGGTAAATATCCCGTTTTAAATGACTTTAGTGTTAATAACCATGATAGTTTCAGAACTTTTATTATAATTTTGCTCTTTGGATTTACGAGATTTTATTAGATCTTTATATAACAATTTTAAACTTACGCAATCTGAACGCGATGAATACTCGTTAAATAGAACTAATAATTATAAATATTGTAACTCTAGGAATCTCGATGAATAGTGAACGAATATACTTAAACCTATACGACTAAAATCTAAATACAATTGTATCAACAGCGCATAGGAAGATTTTGTATATTTGCAGGGTAATTGTGTGTAATATCTGCAGATATTTGTTCCGGGTGTTCTGGTCGTTTTCTATGTATACTAAAATATATCTATCTATGTAATTTATTGTATTATGTATATCAGTTATCTAGTACCCATAACACAAGCTCTGCTTACCATGGGGCTAGATAATGCTGTGTGAATTGTCCAGCATTATTTATTATTTATTTAATTGTAATTATTCGACGTTGACTCAATTTGACTCCTATAAGTCAAATTGAGTCAATGTCGAACAATTACAATTACAGCTGATGTACTAGCGACCGCCATTAAAATACTCTCTGATAACTGCTTTATTCCTTTACTGGAATATCCATATTTCACGGTATATGGAATTACTCTTGGATACCATATACCGTGGCTTGGATACCGACAGTTATTCTTGGAATAGCATTAAGTAAAATGCAAAGTTTAGAACCTCTTAAGAGAGTAATAATATACGGTTTTAATCTTAGGATAAGATTTATAGTAGATACTTCGGTCGAATCCACCCTCAATTCTGCAGTTTAATTTATTTTCTGTTATAAATATTGTCGCTTGGAGCAAAGTGGGTCCCAAGGCTCATTTGAAATGTTGACTTTTCGACAGTTTATGTATTATTGTAGGATTTAGGAGGAAGGCACATTCTTTGTCTGAGGTAGAAAAGTTTCCAAATGATGCTAATGAGATTCTATTGCTTATCAATCAATACATTTCTTTCCGGCCCTGGTCCTCCTTATACACGTATTCTTATACTTGAAAGGAGGTCTCGAACATGTAGGTATACCTAATAAATTAATATAATAAATAATAAATAAATTACAATATGTAATGTATGGCACAGAATAACCACAAGAATAACTATGGACAAGAACTGTAGTAACCACCTTTATATCATGTGCTGCAGTGTCGAATAAATGCTTTATCTATATATCTATCTAACTGGATTTCTTCAATCAATAACTTTTTTTGTTTCTTGACATTGTAATCGATGGCTCAGATAACTCTGTAAATACATAATTTTGGTGTTTTATTGTTACTGTCATCATCCTGTAAAGCTAAAATAAAAAATGAATTTAATAAGCTTTATCTGAATGCAACTTAAATAAATAAATAATAAAATAATTTATTGCCTATACATTTCTTAACCTAAACTTATATTAAACACAAAAATAAATTACTGATAACAGGTAAAGGTAGTGTAGGTATTCAGCATTGTGTTGCATGCTGCATGCCAAGACATGTGGCGCTGGTTTTCAATAAAGTCCCGTCGGGTAGGTGTTACTTAACTTATTACCTATATTATAAGGTAGTATAAAAATTACCTGAATGATCCTCAGTATCAGGGTGGTGTTCTGGAAGTCATACTCCAGGGAGAAGTGAATCTGTCCGACGTTCTCCGAAGGCTCGGAATTGTCGATGTACATGTCGACAAGGCTGATTGACCGGTTCTGGAGGAACGCCATCTGTTAGCGCAAAGTTACAACACTTTAAATTTGCGCTAACTTTAGTTGTAGCTGCGTTTACCTTATAGTACTGGCAAAAATAATTATAATCTACTAGCTGCGCCCCGCGATTTCACCCGCGTAGTGATAGATATTTTGGATAATATACAAAATATCTTTATGAATTGTAGCCTACGTGTTATTCTGATATTTAAGCTATATTATTGTGAAGTTTCATCAATATACATTTAGTCGTTTTTGCGTTAAAGAGCAACAAACATACTTACATACATCCTAACAAACTTTCGCGTTTATAATATTAGTAGGATACTAATGTTATAAAGAGGAAAGGTTTGATTTTTTGTTTGTTTTTATTGAATAGGCTCCGAAAGTACTGAATAAGAAAAAATATTTCACCGTTTGGGAAGCTAACACTATCCTCGGTGAACATAGACTATATTAGATATGTGAAATAAGAATTTAAAGCGGGTGAAAACGCGGGAAACAGCTGGTTAAAAATAAATTCAGTGGTATAATGTAGGTTATTTAAAATATATATGAATATTGCTTTTAATATAAAATTATCAAAATGGGAGTGACCTAGTCAAGTAGTCACTGAGTAGCAGAAAAGCCACAAAATCCTTCTAAAAGAATAAATAGTATTTTAAAAATGACTTAGATTTTCTGTATTGGAGAAATCATTGTATTTTTGTTCATTTGAAAGCTAAGCAGAACTAAAAGAATTCAAATCCCATTTATGTTTTTGTTATAGGTATTTCTAAATTTAGATACTCTATGTTTGTTGTAAATGTCATAAAAAATAACTTAATTACGTTTTAATAGCATTACTTGCATTGAACATTTAACTGGAACGCCATTTTAGGTCTGTCTGTATGATGATTGTGTAACTCGCGACCGGTTTGCGATAGGCGTAAATTAAGCAATCAGTGCTGTCAAACGTCAATTTTGACGTTGTAGCTGGTGTCAAACTAATACAAAATTGACGTTTGATAGCACTAATTGCTTAATTTACGCCTGTCGCAAACCGGTCGCGAGTTACATAATCATCATACTGATATAGAACAATAAACAGACCTAAATCTTTATGTATGTAATTATATTAAAAATTATGGGGCAAGTATTACTAAAAAAACTATATAATAGTCTGTAAAACTTAACAATAATTCGTTCTTACCATTTTGAGTAGACTTGTTCTGTTTAAAATAAATAAAAAATAACCAAGACACAATAATAAATTAATTCATGCAGAAAGCCTAAAGGAACATGCATTGGATATGTAAAAATGTTAGGTAGGGGTTGCTCTATCTATAAAAAATACATTATTTTAATTTAAAAAACTCGTGTGTGATTTTGTGCCTTCTATCTTGTCTATTTTTGCTTCAGTGTATCTTAGGTGCTATTTATAACTACTTTTCTCAGATTATTATTTATTTTTCATTTAGTTTTCTTTTATATTAATTATATACAAATATAGTGATGAAAATGATTGCCAATATTCTATTCTATTAACTTTTATTTAAATTTGGATTAGTCTTTATTTATAAATAATGGATGTGCTATACACACGTGATAAAAAATGGCACAAAATTTAATTATTTTATTCATCTGTCCAGTTACAATTGGCGATGATATAATAAAATCTACATACTCTTTTGAAAGCGTAAATTTTTATTTACAAACTGGTTTTGCGTTTAAAAATACTGATTGTGCCCTTTTTAGAAAAATGAAGTTCAAAGATAAATTCACAGAGCTTTTTAAAATAATTTCTTTATGAATAATTAAATATATTTTTAATTGAAGCAAATTTTTCTGTCATATTTTTTAATTATAATTATCAACATATACTTTTATGTTGGTACTTTTTCATAGCATAATCTTTTTTTTTACGTGGATGGATAGATCCAGTAGAAATTACGTAATTTTTTAGCATAGGTGCATGACATTGTTTTAAAAATGCCACAAATACAATATTTTATTAAATAATTTTAAAAGACACCCATCAAAAATAACTATCCTTAGTACACTATACATACATAATAATATTGTATGCCTTGGTTTTTACTATCAATGTCATCAAAGAAAAAAATGCGCGGAATTCTACATCTCTATTTTTTGTATTCATTTTTTTGCACTGGATGTCGGCAACGTAGAAAAACCCAAATCTTCAAATTATTTTTTCATAGTAAAATTATTGCCAGTATATCAAAAAAACTCTGTAAAATACCTAATGAACTTCATTTATAAAGGCGCAACTAGTTTAGCTGCACTCTGTGCATTTAGCGAACTCCGCTTCCGAAGCTTCTGGGTTGAACTTTATTTGTAGCACGCATCAGCATTCTCCTTTCGCAACATTATTTGTTAACCCGAAGCATGTTCCAAAAAAAAAAAAATTTGGTTTATTGTGTGTAAAAATTCACTCAAATAAAAAATCAAAATTTATTTGGAACATAAATACAAGGGAAATAAATAACTTGTGTGAAAACGATAATACACACAGTAGTTATTATAACTTTGTCGCGAGCATTAACGCCTGCTGTTAGAGTCATCTTGTGATATATTTTTAATGTTGTTTCTGTAACTTTAAGTTTAATATGTATAGTGTGTGATAATATTTTTAAACATGTAAAAAATGCACACAATGAGACCGATCTTCAGTTTCATCAGACAAGCTCTACTTTTTGGGGTTAGACGCCGAGTCTATACTAATACTTACTATTAGGTGCGTCATGAAAATGTTATCTTGTTTTTACTAGACTTAAATAATAACTCAGTCACTCTTTCCTGTATTTAATATTCAATACGTTTACAGTGAGTAAAGGTTTGATTTGATTTATTTTTTTAAACATTATTGCACTACTAAGGGTACAAAGAGTGGGCTCAATGCCGAAGCATTTACAACCTGCCTTGATTTCGCGTCGAACTCAGCCAAAATGCTGATACGTGCTATTATAAAGAGCCAACCCAAACTACGAATCTGTAAAGCAAAATCTATTAGTTTTCGTCTATTTTGTTCGTATACAACCTCTTCAACCTACCATTTTTGAAGAAGATAGCATGTAAAGAGAATGCACTGTTAACACACAAACTAAAATACAAGAAGATTACTAAAACTACACTAGAACATCAATTCTACAACATTAAACACTTATTTTCACTTATAACATCGATTAAAACATTTAAACCGTGTAATTTTTGACATATAACTGTTAAGTGTATATTACTATTTACTTTTTTTGTTTGTAATAAAGTAAATAACGATCAAGTGTAGACAATATTAACTTGTTCTATTTTATTTTAAAAGTATATAAAGGTAGTTCCTAGTGTAGAATTTTCCGAAGACTGTAGATTGTGTGAGCTAAGAAAGATCGTGTGTTTTTGATTGTGTTATGTTTGTAAAAGATATGTACATATAATGATGTTTATACGTCGTGAGTGTTAAATGAATAAGTCAAATCTATCCAGTTTAGACACATGTAGTATGTTTAATTTTGAAAATATTTGCATTTTCATTTTTGCTTTGTATTGTAATGGTCATCGAATTATTCTGTTGGGGCATGCCTAACTTACGAACGAAGATGTATCAAAATTTATTAAAGAGAGGCTTTTACCCAACAGTGGGTCGTCACGAGCTGATAATGATGAATCAACAATGTTTGTCATTGGTGTTACCTTAGTTTTTGTTAAGTACCTAAATTAAGTACTCAAGTGGTTACCCATCCGACTTCGCAGGAATACTCATATGTTATCCCTCTTGTACAGTATCTTATTCTATTCTCCAAGCCCTTCTTATCTCAAGGAGCGCTTCGAATTCCTCTCAAACTCTCACTCACTCTCTTTGCGTTCCTCTGAAACCCTCATCTTGAAAGTCCCTGCTCACTCTACCTCTTTCTATGACATTCACTGTACAAGCTACCCGTCTATGGAATGCTCTCCCTCTGGACATCGGACGTGCAAAATCATTCCCTATCTTCAAAAAACTGCTGCATCAGCATTATTAATATTGAAATATATGAAATATTGATAGCCTTATCTTATATTTATCTATGTAAGTTTATTATAATGTTTGTTATGTAGGTATTTAGTGTATTTGTTACCAATTATGTATTAAAGTGCCACCGTCTATATTGTTCGTTCATGTCCAGTCCATCCCAAGGTTGCGTGGAAGAGATCGCTCTCAGCGATAAGGCCGCTCTTTATACTTTTATTCTAAATTTTTATCTCTGTATTATTTTCTGTTTTGTGTGTAACTTACCTAGATTAAGGTAAGAAAACAACCAACCACGAAAAGAGATAAATTAAGACCTAATTGAATTCATAATTTTCTAAAGGGAGCTGTTATTATAGGGACCTAGTGGTTTTTCCATGTTTTTCTCCTGTGTTAAGATAAGATACAAATTTCGTACTTTAGAATATTTATAGAAGGAGAGGAAACATTTTCCCCTACTTTATAATAAGGTTTAATATTACAGAGATATTTAGCAAAGAAGGTAATAAAACGCAGTCGTTATCATCCCTTATAATGAATGGGAAATTCTTATAGCTGTCTCTTTCAGTTAGGGCGGCTTTTGAATTTATTGGATTTTAAGGTATCTTGACCTCTTTGAATTCTTTTGAAGGTATTTAGAATTTCTTTTGTAATGTATACTAGCCAAGTCAGACCTTAGGCTTCATATTATCCTATATTATAAGAAGAAATGATATTTTAAGTTGTTATAGAATATTTTATGTGGTTATAAATACAATTCACGATGATGCAGGTGATCTAAATGGGTGCCAAATTCATCCATACAAGCATTGTCAATTTTAATGTCTTCTTTTGTATGAGTTCTGTGCTCGAAATAAACAATTTTTATTTGTATGTTATTTATTTATTTTATTTAACTTGGATCACACTTCTTTTGTCGTTTAAGTCAACAACCAAGGCATAAAATGATAATAAACAAATAATAAATAATAATATCTCAATCAATAGACTCTCATTTCACATTTATGTATTTGATGGGATATCATTACTTTTTGTACAGAACTTATTAGTTTAATGAATTGATAGAACGCAGCTACTCCAAAAGTAGAACCAAATTTGACATAGATAGACAGAAAACTCTTTATTGCACTTTAACTATAAACCATGTACAGTAAAAACTTAAAAATTAAGTACAATTGGCGGTCTTGTCGCTCAAGAGCTATCTCTACCAGACAACCATGGATGGATAGGATCGAGGACAGAACATATTTATATGAAATAGTTTTTACTATAAATAATAAATTTATATATTTTTTTTAATAGTTTTTTTTTATTTTTTTTTAAAGTTTTTTTTTGAAGCAGAACTTGCGAGCAGCACCTTGTGTTATATATATTAATATTACACTAACTATTTGGGGTTCCAAATGGTTGGAGGGCTGGGGGGTTGACTGGCTACTTTTAACCTGAGGGGGTTAAAAGTAGCCAGTCAACCCCCCCATAACTCAAAAACCGTGTGTATTACACGAACCATTTGGAACCCCAAATGGTTCGTGTAATATTAATATATGTATATAACACACGGTGCTGCTCGCCAGTTCTGTTAACTTGAACTTGGCTTGACACGCTACCGCGTGTCTAGATCGGAGATTCTTGAAAAGTGTACTCTACTTTGATTTGAAATGAAAAGGTTTGTGAGAAACGCTTTCATAAGGGAAATCCCAATAGATACTCGTGCTGGCTCCGCTTAACCTATTCAGTGCATGTTGAATTATTTATGGAACTTCGTGATCCGAATGGAATGTTTGGAACTAATCGCTTTTTGAGACTTCTTGGGAGCGATTTGGCGGGCGGCGGAATCGGGCGCGGAAGCGAATTTTCAACTGTTTTTCAAAGGAAATAACCAGCTTGAGTAAGAAAAATTTACTAAAACAAGTCATAAAATGTAATGTACTAATATTATAAAGAGGAAAGGTTTGATTTTTTGTTTGTTTGTAATGAAACTACTGGACCGATTTGAAACAGGTATCATGTTATGTTATGTCTTGTTTATACGTAAATTGAATAGAATCGTATTGAATCGAAGGAAAAGTCTCAGTTGTGGAAAGTAGGTAAATATGGCAATTTGATCTAACTATCTAACCTTCAAACTCTCGCCTCTATACTATTCGCTGTAATAGGAACCTTATATCTGGGGTAGAGTACCAAAAATAGCAACCGAGGCATTATTTCAACGAAGTTAAGAAGCTAAAACGCCTGCCAATATTACCTCGGCAAAGCACGTAGTGTTTTGCTATAAAAGCGTACAAGGCACTCTCGAAACGATTATATTAATAATATTATGTTAACTAGGCAAGTTAGAAAATGGTGGCAAGAAAATTAAATTTTCTGCGTGAAATAGTTTGGGGCAATAATACCTTCAAAATTTACATATACCAAGAATAGACAATATCGTATATTGAGTATTGTCTATTCGTATGCTTAGATCGTCGTTTGGTAAACGTAGTGTAGGACGCCCTCCGACCAGATGGGATGACAACCTGCGAAAGACTGCAGGTAAATGCTGGATGCGTCAAGCTGAAGACAGGGCGCTGTGGCGCTCATTGGGGGAGGCCTATGTCCAACAGTGGACAATCATAGGCTGATGATGATGTTGATGTTGTGTCTGGTTGTGGAATGCACTAAGAGTCCATTAGAAAAACTATATCCTTGCCAGTTTTTAAAGCTCACGTCAAGGAGTTCTTCCTGCCAAAAGAATGAATACCTATGGGTACTTATTTATTTATGTATTTAAGTAGTGTATTATTTAGTTTGGTATTTGTAATATTTATTATGTGCTTTTTAGTATTCTTGTTATGTTCTTATTTAGATATCCTGTGGTACACCCCCTGCCTTTTCTTAAATTCATATAATTCTTTTCATCCAAAGGTTGCCTGGAAGAGATTTCTTCAAAGCGATAAGGCCGCTCATTGTACTTGTCGCATATAATGTATTTTTATAATGACTGATTTGATTATGGTGTACAATAAAGAATTTTTGTATTGTATTGTATGATGATTAGACCTGGTTTAACAAATAAACAAACAAAAACAAAATTAGCAATAAAACAACAAATTTTATAAGGATTGTGGAAATCCCTATGGAAAATTTATTGATCATAACTCAGTTTCATAAACATTTTCACAGTACTAACAAGGCCTGAACATTGTCGCTAAGAAGCATAAACGAGCCCAGACGTGTATTTAGATAGAATTCAAAATTAAAATACTCTTATTACTTAAAATAAGCGCGTAGACAAGTCAAATGTAAGGCTTACTCCAGTTTTTCCCCTTTGATAAACTATATTTTTTTATCAAATAAGCTACGTCCCTGATCCGTTGCGTGGTTTTAAAGATCTAAGAATACATAGGGACTGACAGACAGCGGGAAGTGACTTTGTTTTATACTATGTACTCGTAGTGATAAGAAATAAGATGTTTTTGATATCTTGTTCAATTAAATTTTTGTCCACTTTTTACTTATCTAAATATAAATATAGGCATTATTGGTTACAAGTTTTACTCTGTGACCCGGGACATTCATCTTTATGTCCCGACCGTCTCTCTATTACATCTGCGTGTAAAGCTATAGTCTGTAGGAAATTCAATGCTGTGTTACATTGAATTTCTAGGAAATTCTATTTGTTTACGCCGAACTGTTTCCGAACGCGTCAACCTTCCTGTCAGTTTTTGAACGAAGAAGAGAGGGCCATTCATCACACCACACGTCGCATTAGAACCGGCCTATGGAGAGCCGACGCCATGGCGCGGGTATTGAAAAACACCAATCCCAAGACCTAAAGGTGGCACTTCACATGGCTATTTGTGGTCGCTATTGGGTGTTTGTTGTATTTGGCAAAATATATGACGTTCAGACGAACATGCAAAAAGAGGCAAATACGACCATCCACACATGGCACACAAATAACAAACACACAAACATTTGGCAGCAGACTGAATAGCGCAAGGTGCCAATCATTGTGTGTGTGGACGGCTTATTGCGTATTTGCCTGTTTGACTGCTTTGATGTGCCTCGAGAAACCGACAAGCGCACGGTAACGCGTATTTGGTATTGGCCTTATTTGTCAAATAGGAAATTAAGGCAAACACTTTGTCAAATAAACTGTCCACACATGGTAATTGTTTGCCAAATATGCCAAATACACAAATACAAATAGCCATGTGAAGTGCCACCATAAGGCCACGCAAGGAGACGCGCGCCCGCCGCCTTTGACATAAGGGCAAGGCAAGAACGAAAAAGCGTGTCGACTAATTCTATCAACCATAAACCTATTGTAATTCAATTCTAAAGCCTAATACACCCAATTCAAGCAAAATCGCAATAAGCACAACATTGAATTTCTTACATACTATTGTCGGTGCGAAACTAAGCGACATCTGGCCAAGCATTAACATCTTTGATGTAATCGATGGAGTAGAAAGCTTTATTGATAAGATTTTGTTTTATGTAATGTTGTCCCTTAGTTACTCGCGCATAAAACATACATAAGTACTCGCGTAGAAAAAACTAACAAATACATACACAATCAGAATTTTATTTATGATAAAGATTTAAAAATAAACGTTGTAAATTCGAAACTCTAATAACTAGAGACGATCAAACAGTCGCTGGGGTGTTAAACACCCCACGCGAGTAATTAAGGGTTAAATTTACTAATAGATCGGTACTCCTGTATCAAAATAGCCTCAGCCACTTGAATGCTTGGAGGTAATAAAGCCCCTGTTCGACCACATAGGAACACTCAAAAGAAAACCCTTGCCGGGTAAAACAAACAAAAACTATGTTAGCTTCCAAACCAACAGAGCCAACTATCGTTAAAAGCCCACTAATTGGTCGCACGAACGAACGGCAAAACCGAGTGACCTGGATAAAGTCTTTGTTTTTCACTACCCCGTCTATAGGGTAAATAATAGTAAAATCTCGGGGAGAATAAATAAATAAATAATGCTGGACAATTCACACAGCATCATCTAGCCCCAAGCTAAGCAGAGCTTGTGTTATGGGTACTAGATGACTGATATACATAATACAATACATTACATAGATAGATATTTTTTATTATACATAGAAAACGACCAGAAAATAGAACTTTAATAGAACTTGCTTCGAACTCTAATAACTGCCTATTTATTCTAACCACGCTAATAACATTTTTTGTAACTAATAAGAACTGTTTGACGTGACGAATAAAAACAATTAGCTGTGTGAGTAATAAATTATTTCATCATCATCAGCCTATGTTAGTCCACAGCTGGACATACTGCGGATACTGCGTGTCACACGTCACCGATACCTCAGCGATACTGCGTGCTAGTTTATTTATGTATGTTCGACTAAGGTAGGTATATATTTTATATGGGTAGTTTTTAAGTATTTTCCATCCTGTACTAGACTAATGTTACCTGAAATAAATGAAGATTTGTTAAAGAAAATTATTACTGTCCATTTATAGGACTAATAACTTGGTATTATACTAATATTATAACGAGGAAAGGTTTGATTTTTTGTTTGTTTGCTTGCTTGTTTGTATTGAATAGGCTCCGAAATTACTGGACCGATCTGAAAAATTCTTTAACCGTTGGGAAGCTACACTATCTCCGGTGAACATAGGCTATAATAAATACCCGTGCGAAGCCTGGAAGGTCCGCTAGTCTATACTAATATTATAAAGAGGAAAGGTTTGATTTTTTGTTTATTTGTTTGTAATGAATAGGCTCCGAAACTACTGGACCGATTTGATAAATTCTTTCACCGTTGGGAAGCTACACTATCTCCGGTGAACATAGGCTACAATAAATACCCGTGCGAAGCCGGGAAGGACCACTAGTTATCAATAAATGTATTGTATTGTTGCCCTGTAGTACTATTTCTGTAACGTAGCTTGAGTACGTATTAAGGCAATAAAGCTCGTTTACTTACCCTGTCGTATTATACATTTACGTGTGGTATTACGTGTTTATGTACTTTCCTAATGAGAAAACTTTAGGAGTCTACCCTAGGAGTAGGAGCTTAAGCAAGTGACCTTAAATAAAACAAGTTATAATTTGTACGGCTATCTTGGCTTAGTGGTGGCGTAGAATGTGTGCCTTCTCTATTGTTTTCCATTATGCATATTTAATTCGGACATCGAGAGTATTTTTCAACATTGAGTTTGGCTATTTAGATAGGCTTATCAAAAATAAAACATATTATGGTGTGTTGGTTGTCTAGCAATATTTATTCATGGGGTAAACGTGTTCTTGAGTGGAGAACGCGATTCGGCAAATGTAGAAAGGTGGAAAGAGGATTTGCGAAAGATTGCAGGCAGTTGCTGGATGTGGCAAATTGAAAACAGGGCGCTATGGCGCTCATTATAGGCCTTTGTCCAGCAGTTGACTATTACCTATAGGTTGATGAAGATGATGTTTGTAACCTAATTTCTTTAATTAATTAAAGCCAAGTTTTCTATTGGCCTTTCGTTGTTTATTATAGGGGCTCGCAAGATATCTTCGTATATTTTACTCCTATGTATATATCCAATTTAGTTAAGTTATTTTCATGTATTATTGTGTGTACAATAAATAATATATTACCTAAATTACGAAAACCAAGGTTTCTCTACACCGAAAACCAACAATGAATCTAGGTAGAACAAACTGAAAGCTGGATGAAAAGTCATACGGTTTTGGGTTCTCGCCATGAATAATTCAGCTTGTCTGGGTATGAATTGTAAGTTACCTTCAACGATCGTATGAAACACTAGCTGCGCCCCACGGATTCACCCGCTTGGTGATAGATATTTTGGATAGAGTCTGTGCAAAAAGAGAAGTCTCTTAGGAATAGAGGGCGCGCGTGTGCCAATGTACTACTTTTGTGCAGGGCGTGCGTGCTACAAAACTATAACGTATTGATACAATTCCTTTCTCCATTCTTGCGCCTGTTACGGTATATCATTCCTCTTTTAAAATGATGGATATGAGCTACGAACAATCTGATACCACTACAGACAAACACGGTGAAACATCCTTACTACAAACGCCGCCAAACTATGTTTCCCAACGAAACCGACCCGATTGGGCGACTGATTTTAGCGATTTTAAGGAAGAAATTAGAAATATTTTGACTTCCTTAATGTCACCTCAAAAAGATGACATTGGTAAGATTTTCTCTACGCTGATAGAAATTAAAAACACAAACAGTGAGATAGACATTTCTCTCGCTGCTCTGACAGCACAAAATGAAGAGCTCCGCTGCAAGTTGGACAAACTTGAAGTCCAAGCCAAGAAGGATAGAGACTGCATAACGGCCTTAGAAGATAGGTTGGAGGATCTTCAACGTGGCAGTCGGAAGGCTAATTTAGAAATAAAAAATGTACCACAGCTGTCACAGGAGACCAAAGAAGACTTGATAAAATTAACCGTAAGCTTATCAAAAGCAATTGACTGCAAAATAGACAACAATGATATCAATGATATCTATAGAGTGCAGAATAAACGGAACAGCGCGAATAAAAATAGCCCGATTGTGGTCGAACTATCGTCAACAATCGTTAAATCTGAATTCCTGAAGAAGATAAAATCTTTTAACATAAGACATAAAGAAAAATTATGCGCAAAACACTTAGGCTTAAAGAAAGATGAGTACGCACCTATTTATGTCTCTGAGCAGCTTACGGCCAAGGCAGCCCGCCTATTCTACCTCGCGCGGGACTTAGCCAAATCAGTGGAACTCAAGTTTTGTTGGACAGCTTATGGTAGAGTCTACATCAGGAAGGACGAAAATTCTCCGATAATTCAAATAAGATCAGAAGCACAGGTACAAAGCCTTATGCTAAACAAATGACTAGACATAACTTTGTTTCTAATACTAAGGTTACTAAGGATTAGATTATTAAAAATACCTAAACAAATTTTCAAGTTCATCAAAATTAAATTTATAAATATCTTTATGTACAATCAAACAGTTTTAAATACTAGTACATTGTCACATGAAATGTTAAATACCAGCCTAAATCATTCGCATCTCATCACATGCAATCACACAATCTCCAAAAATTACTACACAAAACCCGAAATAGCTTATGCCTTCTATTTCTCAATAACTTTCAACAATGGATAACACACTAAACACCATACAAGAAATAGACTACTTAGAAATAGCTGAAGTATTTAGTTCTACTATGCGGGAATTTCCGAACATAATGAAACTAAAGAACTCGGATTTCACAATAATATCACAAAATATTAGAAGTATTTACGCCAACTTTGACGATTTACAATTACACCTTGCAAAACTAACTACAAAATTAGATATACTTATACTCAGTGAATGTAGGCTAAACATAAACAAAAATATACCTCAAATCTTAAATTATACATCTTTCCAGACCACAAACCATCTAAACCAAGCTGATGGAGTAGTAGCGTATATTAAAAATACATATAAAGTAAAAGTGAGTGAAATCAAACTTCAGCATGCATCTTGTCTCCAAGTAAAAGTATTCCCGGATATAATAATCCTAGGTATTTATAGATCCCCGTCAAAATCAAACACTGATGATTTTACTAATAGCTTAAATCAACACCTAACTACCATCTCTTCACAATATAAAAACATTATAATTACAGGTGACATAAACATAAATCTGATTTACAGGCCAAATGAGAATACACTTGAACTCTCAAATAGATTGAACTACCTAAACATGTTGGCTATGCATGGTTTGCTACCTGGACATACGTTGCCTACGAGAGGCAATAACTGCTTGGACCATTTTATGGTAAAAATCAAACCAGAAACAAAGTCAGTATCTATAGTTATACTAGATACCACTATCACCGATCATAACATGATTTTCTTAAAACTCTCTAACAACGGAAATCTACATAAAAACATTAAAACTAAAACAATTTTTAACCTAGAAGAAGCTTTAAAATACATACATGATACTAACTTATCAGAATTACTATGTTTAAATTGTCCAAACAAATTAACTGATAGCTTGATTAATAGGTTGCAGCAATGTATAACAATAAACAGTATTACTAAGTCCATACCACAGAAAGAAAGACTTATTAAACCTTGGATGACCATCGGAATACTGCGTTGTATATGGAACAGAAATAACATGCAAAAAAGCCTGAAACTAGATCCTTATAATGATATACTTAGAATTACGTATAAGAGATACCGAAACTATTGCAACTGTCTTATTAAGAAGCAAAAAAGAAAATTTGATTATGATCAACTACAGAGAGCACACAAAAACCCCAAAAAATTGTGGAAAGCAATCAATGATATTACCTTGCGCAAACCAAAAAACATCAAAAGTAATGAACTAATTAACATAGATATAACCCCGCAACTGAGTACTGATAAAGCTAATGAATATTTCTGCTCTGTAGGTAAACTTCTAGCAAACAATATTACCGCATCAAGATCTGAGATTGCGGGTCAAAATACTGATCCCGATTTCATAGACACCCCTACAAACTCTTTTGCACTCATTAACACAGATGATGATGAAGTAAGAACAGTTATAATGAGCTTAAAATCTGGCAGTGCTCCAGGTGTTGATAAAATACAAACTAGTTTCATAAAAGCTGCTCATAAACAACTTGTTCCTCTAATTACACATCTAGCTAATTTATGTTTCGAACAAGGAGTCTTCCCGTCAGCCTTAAAAGAAGCCCTGATAACGCCTGTTCATAAGGGTGGAGACGGGTCTATTTTGGAAAACTATAGACCGATCTCTGTACTGTCATGCATTTCAAAAATTCTAGAAAAACTCATAAATTCTCGATTAACTCGCTTTCTTAATAAATTTAATCTATTGTCACCATCCCAATACGGCTTTCGTCAGGGCATGTCCACAGAAGATGCCATCCTTTCACTTGCTTCCACTGTGACAGACAAACTGGATAGTGGAGGTAAGTGTCTAGTAGTTTTTCTGGACCTCAAAAAAGCTTTTGACACAGTCTCCATCCCAATCCTTGTAAACAAACTTAAAAAAATAGGTATACGTGGCACACCACTATTATTGTTCAAGGATTATTTGTCTGATCGCAAGCAAAGAATAAAAATAGGAGATTTTATTAGTGAAGAACAAGCAATAACTTTCGGTGTTCCCCAAGGCAGTGTATTGGGTCCTACACTGTTCCTCGTATACATAAATAGTTTAAGTAACATGAGCATAGACCACAGCCATGTTCTATCGTACGCAGATGACACAGCGTTAATTTTCTCAGGGAAAACGTGGGACTGTGTTAAAGAATCCGCAGAAACTGGTCTAATAAGGGTGGCTACCTGGCTGGACATTAACCTCTTAACTTTGAATATTTCAAAAACCAATTACATATGCTTTACCATTTATGACTCATTTCAACCCTCAAATAATTTTGAATTAAAAATTCATAAATGCTACCCCAATCCTACATGTACTTGCACCGAAATAAAAAGAGTAAAACAAACTAAATATCTTGGTGTAATGCTTGATCAGAGACTGTCCTGGCATATGCATACTGAACTTATAATGAATAGAATCAGGAAAATTATATGGACCTTTAAAACACTGCGTCATGTAGTGCCAACAGATCTTCTTTGCCAAATTTACACATCGCTAGCGCAATCCGTTATTGGATACTGTTTACCGATTTGGGGAGGGTCAACTAAAATGAAATTCCTAGAGCTAGAAAGAGCGCAACGCTCTTTATTAAAGGTTATGTTTTTTAAGCCCTATAGGTTCTCTACTGATAGCTTATACATTGAATCAGGACTCCTTAGTGTGAGAAAACTCTACATACTCCGGCTGTTGCTAAGAATCCATAAATCTTTGTTTTATGATGCTAAGCTGGAAAAGGTTTCTAGTAGAAGAAAGAAAGACCCAATACCCGTAGTTGCTGTTAAAACTATATTTGCAAGGAGACAATATGTTTGGCAATCATCATATATTTATAATCTACTTAATAAACATTTAGGAATTTATTCAATGACACTATTTAAATGCAAGAAATCACTCACTGAATGGCTGTTGACAAAAAACTACGATGAAATAGAAACCATTGTACAAAGGATGAGGCTTTAATGCCTAAAAACTCAAAACTCACACGCACACACATAGGTAAATAAACGGATTTTCTACTCTGGTACCCGACTCTTATGAGGCCGGTGATATTGGAGAAGAACTACCTAACTCATTTATACTAAACACACTTTACATAGGTACATTATACACACAAATTTCTGTTGATTGTTTGATTTTGATCTTGAAAATATCATATAATTTAGCTAATCATTTATTTTAAATTTTCTTAGATTATTTTATATAGTTTTGATTTGTTTCTTTTCATAAAAAATATTATTTGTACACCAACTTATAAAATGTTAATCATTAATCTGGCAAGAGCGGTATCCTCTAATACAAGCAAATTTTGCTTAAAGGGGGACTCCAATACATGTATGTTTAATTTATAAGTTACCGAAATAAAACATTTTTTTTTTTTTTTTTTTTTTTTTTTTTGTTGCGTTGATATGTTAGTTCACCGTTTCGCCACGAGACTTCTCATTTTGCACTGACTCTAATATACAATATCTCTTTATGAATTGTAGCCTACGTGTTATTCTGATATGTAAGCTATATTATTTTGAAGTTTCATAAAAATCCATTCAGTAGTTCTTGCGTGAAAGAGCAATAAACATAACTTACATAGATCCTCACAATCGTTCGCGTTTATAATATTAGTAGGATTTTACTAACAAGACCGCAAGGAGAAAGAAACATTGAAATTTCAGGTTTCAGTTCAAATAAAAATAAATAAGAATTGAGAGGGATTTCTCTGAAGGGTAGGATTCGTAACGAATACATCCGACAGAGAACCAATGATATCACCAGGCCAAAGTCAGCGAGCTATGGAAAGAGCTATACTCGGAGTTTCCCTGAAGGATAGGATTCGTAACGAATACATCCGAATGAGAACCAAAGTTATCGACATAGCTCAAAGAAATTAGCAAGCTGAAGTGGCAGTGGGCGTATCGCGCGAAGAACCGACAACCGCTGGGGTTAAGTGTTCTTGAGTGGAGACCACGACGAGGTAAGCGTAGTGAAGGACGTCCTCCGGCCAGGTTGGATGACGACCTGCGAAAGACTGCAGGGAGATGCTGGATGCGTCAAGGGCGCTATAGCGCCCATTAGGGGAGGCCTTTGTCCAGCAGTGGACTAACATAGGCTGATGATGATGTATGATATAGAGATAGATAGAAAGAGAGTCATTTATTTATCAAGCACATATCAGTGATCTAATACCTACCTATGTACCCATAAGCTCTGCTTAGCTTGGGGCTAGATGATGCTGTCTGTTTTTTTATAGGTTTTATAGGAGTTGTACCTAGGCGGTAGAATTATTATGCTGTATCCAGCATTATATAGAAATATCCAGCATTATTTAGAATTATTATGCAAGATTCTACCGCTAATTCAACAAGTCAATATAATAATGCTTGTTATCCAGCATTATTTAGAATTATTATGCAAGATTCTACCGCTAATTCAACAAGTCAATATATAATGCTGGATATCCAGCATTATTTAGAATTATTATGCAAGATTCTACCGCTAATTCAACAAGTCAATATAATAATGCTTGTTATCCAGCATTATTTAGAATTATTATGCAAGATTCTACCGCTAATTCAACAAGTCAATATATAATGCTGGATATCCAGCATTATTTAGAATTATTATGCAAGATTCTACCGCTAATTCAACAAGTCAATATAATAATGCTTGTTATCCAGCATTATTTAGAATTATTATGCAAGATTCTACCGCTAATTCAACAAGTCAATATATAATGCTGGATATCCAGCATTATTTAGAATTATTATGCAAGATTCTACCGCTAATTCAACAAGTCAATATAATAATGCTTGTTATCCAGCATTATTTAGAATTATTATGCAAGATTCTACCGCTAATTCAACAAGTCAATATATAATGCTGGATATCCAGCATTATTTAGAATTATTATGCAAGATTCTACCGCTAATTCAACAAGTCAATATATAATGCTGGATATCCAGCATTATTTAGAATTATTATGCAAGATTCTACCGCTAATTCAACAAGTCAATATAATAATGCTTGTTATCCAGCATTATTTAGAATTATTATGCAAGATTCTACCGCTAATTCAACAAGTCAATATAATAATGCTTGTTATCCAGCATTATTTAGAATTATTATGCAAGATTCTACCGCTAATTCAACAAGTCAATATATAATGCTGGATATCCAGCATTATTTAGAATTATTATGCAAGATTCTACCGCTAATTCAACAAGTCAATATAATAATGCTTGTTATCCAGCATTATTTAGAATTATTATGCAAGATTCTACCGCTAATTCAACAAGTCAATATAAAGATAGATAGATAGATAGAATATACTTTATTGCACAAAAAGTTGTACATAGGCGAGCATAATGATAGGTAGCATTCTCTACCTGCTAACCTTTGGGTAGTGTGGACAACAGTTTGGTAGGTAGTGCTATATAATAGAGATAATAAAATATACTACTCATAATGATACTAAGCTACTTATA
Source organism: Eupithecia dodoneata (assembly GCA_947044415.1). Lineage (NCBI taxonomy): Eukaryota > Metazoa > Arthropoda > Insecta > Lepidoptera > Geometridae > Eupithecia > Eupithecia dodoneata. The sequence goes on along the minus strand of OX345683.1, from coordinate 2,708,171 downwards.
TTATACTTAAACAGTAATATATATACCTATATAAATAATTAATATATAATTATATATAATGCTGGATACAGCATAATAATTCTACCGCCTAGGTACAACTCCTATAAAACCTATAAAAAAACAGACAGCATCATCTAGCCCCAAGCTAAGCAGAGCTTATGGGTACATAGGTAGGTATTAGATCACTGATATGTGCTTGATAAATAAATGACTCTCTTTCTATCTATCTCTATATCATACATCATCATCAGCCTATGTTAGTCCACTGCTGGACAAAGGCCTCCCCTAATGGGCGCTATAGCGCCCTTGATGCATCCAGCATCTCCCTGCAGTCTTTCGCAGGTCGTCATCCAACCTGGCCGGAGGACGTCCTTCACTACGCTTACCTCGTCGTGGTCTCCACTCAAGAACACTTAACCCCAGCGGTTGTCGGTTCTTCGCGCGATACGCCCACTGCCACTTCAGCTTGCTAATTTCTTTGAGCTATGTCGATAACTTTGGTTCTCATTCGGATGTATTCGTTACGAATCCTATCCTTCAGGGAAACTCCGAGTATAGCTCTTTCCATAGCTCGCTGACTTTGGCCTGGTGATATCATTGGTTCTCTGTCGGATGTATTCGTTACGAATCCTACCCTTCAGAGAAATCCCTCTCAATTCTTATTTATTTTTATTTGAACTCGATAACAAGCATTATTATATTGACTTGTTGAATTAGCGGTAGAATCTTGCATAATAATTCTAAATAATGCTGGATATCCAGCATTATATATTGACTTGTTGAATTAGCGGTAGAATCTTGCATAATAATTCTAAATAATGCTGGATAACAAGCATTATTATATTGACTTGTTGAATTAGCGGTAGAATCTTGCATAATAATTCTAAATAATGCTGGATATCCAGCATTATATATTGACTTGTTGAATTAGCGGTAGAATCTTGCATAATAATTCTAAATAATGCTGGATAACAAGCATTATTATATTGACTTGTTGAATTAGCGGTAGAATCTTGCATAATAATTCTAAATAATGCTGGATATCCAGCATTATATATTGACTTGTTGAATTAGCGGTAGAATCTTGCATAATAATTCTAAATAATGCTGGATAACAAGCATTATTATATTGACTTGTTGAATTAGCGGTAGAATCTTGCATAATAATTCTAAATAATGCTGGATATCCAGCATTATATATTGACTTGTTGAATTAGCGGTAGAATCAAGGGCGGATCCAGCTTTGGTGCCAGGGGGGGGTCACATAGTTGTGGTCAAGTCACAAGAAGTTATAATTTAATTTTTATAATCATACATAAAAGTAAAAAGTAGGTATTTTATTAATGTATGTATAGTCTGGCAAAAACGGAACAGCGAACAAAGCGAACCCTGAAAATATAGGATGTAAGGACTTGGTATTGATAGATAATGGGTAGATTAAGCGGCGGGCGAGCCGCGTTAATTTTGGACTTTGGTGAGGTCGGTTTAGCAAGAACGACGACGAAGCTACAACGGCGGAGGAACGACGGAGATAAACGCAGCATTTCAGAGATTTTTTAGGCGACACAAAATAAATATATAACGGGAGTGGAGCGAGCCGCCGAAATTTTTGTTACTTTTCTCAAACTAGTTAAGAAGAGTATGAAAAATAAATAAAAAGGAGCGGGAGCCCTAAAAATGAAACAGTATTTTTGCAAGTTTTCGTGTCTGGCAAAATTATCTTAATGTGAGCACTTGACTACACAAGAAAAAGAAGACATTGTCGGCGAGCGGAGCGAGCCGCGAAAATTTTGTGGTTTTTGTTAGAATTTTGTGTTATTTTTTAAAGTTTTTCGCTTTTTTCTATAGCCAGAAGGAACAATTGTTATTGGTTTGTGTAACTTTTTGGTAGATTTTTGCGTAATTTTTAAAAGTGGGGCTTTTTTCTACGGCCAGAAGGAACAATTGCTATTGGCTTGTGGAACTTATCGCGAAAAACGACGGAGATAAGCGCAGCATTTCGAGATTTTTTTGGCGATACAAAAGCAATGTACACAAGATATAACGGCGAGCGGAGCGAGCCACCGAAATTTTTGTTACTTTTCTCAAACTAGTACTCTTCTTGTACGAAAAAAATTATATAAAGGAGCGGAGCAAGAGCTGAAAATGCAAGACTATTTTTGCAAGTTTTCGTGTTTGGCAAAATTATCTTAATGTGAGCACTTGACTACCCAAGAAACAGAAGAAATTGTCGGCGAGCGGAGGGAGCCGCAAGTCTCCTTAGAATTTTATGTGCCCTGAAAGGGCACAAAAAATTTGATTTTGCTCTATTTGTTGTCGTAATTGAGTTGATAAGAAAGGACTGTAGCAATATAGGTGTTGCTTTTGCAGAACTGATACGCAACATAACAAAACGCCCAAAACACGAGTAATATCGGCGAGCGGAGCGAGCCCCGATTTTTTCTTACCGCAGTGTATACGCGGTTAACCATATTGTTAAGTTGCATGTTAGGTAGAATAGAGTCTAAAATAAAATTTATTTGATTTTTCGGGCATTTTCTAGTGATTTTTTATACCTAAACTAAGATTAGGGGGGTAATGACCCCCTCGACCACCCCTGGGACCGCGTATGGGTCCAGGATTACCAACCCTAAAAAATATTTACCCCTAAATATAAGTCAGTGTCACACGAAATGTGACATCAGATGAAAGGAGGCGGTGGCGCCGTAAAATTCAAATTTTCTATGCGTTCGTTCCCGAATAATGCGTTTGCCATCATACAAAATATTAATTTATAATAAATTGATTAAATATTGAAGGTTTACATAAAATCTATATTGTGACAAAAAAATATCCTTACTTAAAATCATTACCTATGTTTAACAATTTTAAATAGTGGTCCACGGTGGACCCAGCCCAGGGGGGGGTCATGACCCCCGTGACCCACCCCCTGGATCCGCCCTTGGGTAGAATCTTGCATAATCATTCTACCGCCTAGGTACAACTCGCTCTTGGCCGTTTCATCTTTAAGGAAGGAAAGGAGAATTGAAATTAGGTTCACGTTTTTAATTTTGTAAAAGGCGTTATAAATTCCATCCATGAACTTCTATGAAATGAATTTAAGGAAGCGTGAAAAGATAATTTTTTTGTTCTTTTTATGCCATTTTCAAGTGATATACATTATCTATACTAATATTATAAAAAGGAAACGTTTTATTTTATGTTTGTTTGTTTGAAATGAATAGGCTCCGCATCTATTGAATCGATTTGAAAAATTATTTCACCGTTGGGAAGCTACACTATCCTCGGTGAACATAGGCTATATTATATTTTTTAAAAAGTTAGGGATCCGTACTAAAACCGTGCGAAGCCGGGAAGGTCCGCTAGTATATGTATATACCTAGTAATTAAACTTTGATGCAGGCAAAACTAAAACTAACAAACTACCGTAACTCGAAGCATACAGAATTTCAGTGATCTCATGTTACTCAAACTCCAATATCCGGGAAATAGAGAGGGATAGAACGATAATATTATCAGTAGGTGTGAGTGTGGTGGTTGTACGTTGAAATTTCCTGTAACAGATGTAATAAACGGACGGTATTGCTTTGAAATTAGATATTATCCAACCTAGGTATAAGGGCATCTTAATTTGTACAAATTTTTAGACTATCGCTATTTGTTAACTTATTAAATATCTACTTGCTGTTTCTCGCGTTAAATTCGAATTAAATTTTTTTAAAATATACATAATATCTATAGCCTATATTTACCGGGGATAGGATATAGCTTGCGAACGGTGAAAAAAAATTTCAAATAAGTCCAGTAGTTTCGTACAAACATTTGTCCCGAGACGGAAATCGAACCCTTAAAATCTTGGATCGCAGACCGACCTTCGCCCACCGCGCCACATCAGTCCTCAAACTGCAGACAACCAAATTTTATTACCGAAACATTTTCACTTTGACAATCAAACAGAAATAAATTCTAGGGGTGCCGCTGCCGTACTTGAAAGTGACTATTATAGGGTAGGGTCATATATATCTGACGTACAAATGCGTAGCGTTTTAGCGGTCGCGTTATGCCAGAACAGGCAATCTATATGTATATATAAATAAAGTCGTAGTTACACTATGTATAACCCAAGAAAGGCTGAACCGATTTGGCGAAGCCACGGGGAGCAGCTAGTATATAATAAAACATTCAACCTTTCACATTGAACCGATGATGCGTTAGTGCGTCGAGCGTACAGCGTCTGTTCCGTTTCCGTCAACGCATCGGTCGACGTAAAATGTCGCGCGACACGTTTATTTTGTATGATGCATTCAGACTAGGCGTCACATCGGCGGAGATCGTTCGTGTACAGGCCGTTCGAACTGACTAGACGCGTAATGTGTCAGGTCTAATTTGACCGAATAGACGCGACCGATGATACGCTCGACGCATCTTCCGTCAGATATGTACCGACCCTAAATGGCCGAAAACAATGACTTTCCCTAAATAAATAAACGCTTTGAAACATCTTTAGCTGTCAAAATACGTCCAACATTTTACGACATCCAAAGTCCCCCAATTTGTTTGAGGGACAAGCCACCTGTGCTTTTATGAGGTTGAATTATTATTCATGTTGTTTAACAAAACCGTGGTTATGTTCATGCCTTTATGATTAACTTGCTTTTGCCCGCGATTTCAGACGGATCCATCATAGTTTTAGGATGAAGATGTACAATACAATACAATATAGCTTTAAATATAAAGAAAATAATAAAAATAAAGGATCTTAATACTAACTAAATCTAGTGGCACAATCGGCGGCCTTATCGCTAAAAGCGATCTCTTCCAGGCAACCTTTGGATGGATAGGATCGGTACGTATTAAAGCTGGTGTAATTATTTAGGATAATTATATAATATATAAAATAATTAATATTTATATTATGATTATATTATATTATGATGATGTAGTATGTAGTAATTTAGTATTTTTTTAAATCATAATGCTGGACAATCCACACAACATCATCTAGCCCCAAGCAAGAAGAGCTTGTGTTATGAGTACTAGATAACTAATATATTTACAAAATACAATACATTATATAGACAGATCTTTTTTATTATACATAGAAAACGCCAGAACACCCGGAACAAATATCTGCAGATCATACAAACATTTGTCCCGGGATTCGAACCCGCAATCTCCTGCGTCGCAGGCGGTCTATCTATAATAAATAATAATGTTGGACAATCCACACAGCATCATCTAGCCCCATGGTAAGCAGAGCTTGTGTTATGGGTACTAGATGACTGATATACTTAATACAATAGATTACATAGATAGATATTTTTATTATACATATAACGACCAGAACACCCGGAACAAATATCTGCAGATCGTACACACATTTGTTCCGAGGCGGGAATCGAACCCGCAACCTCCTGCGTCGCAGGTGGTCCTTCGCCCACCGAGCCACATCGGTCGTCTATGTCATGTATTGAAAAGAATATCAGTTATCTAGCACCCATAACACAAGCTCTGCTTAGCTTGGGACTAGATGATTTTGTGTGAACGGTCCTGCATTATTTATTATTTCGAGAGACCTTGAATAGGGCAATCTTTACAATAGTCTAAATAGAATAAATCAACCCTTATCCATCTCTCTTACTATAAAAAAGCTTTTCGAAGCTATTTTACGATTTTCTCTCGAGAGCCAAATCGCTTTCATCCAACACGTAATTATTTTGCTTCGCTGAAGGAATACTAATGTGAAGATTGCTAGAGTAAGGAATAAAACCATTGCGGTAACAATTTCCCGTGGGGTGACGTTTGAAAGGGATTGTAGATTTTTTTTTATTTAGCCTGTTTCGTCCCACTGCTGGGCAAAGGCCTCCCCCAAATCTTTCCACTCAGTGCGGTCACGAGCGATCTCCCACCAATATCCGAGGAAGGCGTTAAGGTCGTCTCGCCAGCGCTTTCTTGGCCGACCTCGCCCGCGGCTTCCTTCCGGGACTCAGGGTGTTGCAGCATTAGCCCACCTCTCGGGGTGCATTCGGCTAATGTGCCCTGCCCACTTCCATTTCAGTAGATTTAAGAACTGAAAATAAAAACGGTCAGAAAACCTGTCTGGAAAACAAACTATCAATGTAAACAAAAAGACGACTTGCGGCATGGTGGGCGAAGGTCAGCCTGCGACGCAGGAGGTTGCGGGTTTGATTCCCGCCTCGGTACAATTGTGTATACGATCTGCAGATATTTGTTGGGTGTTCTGGTCGTTTTCTATGTATAATAAAAAATATCTGTCTATGTAATGTATTGTATTATGTATATATATGAGTTATCTAGTACTCATAACACAAGCTCTGCTTACAATAAATAAATAAATAATGCTGGACAATTCACACAGCATTATCTAGCCCCTTGGTAAGCAGAGCTTGTGTTATGGGTTCTAGATAACTGATATACATAATACAATATATAACATACATAGATATTTTTTATTAAACATAGAAAACGACCAGAACACCCGGAACAAATATCTTCAATACATGCTACAATGGGGCTAGATAATGCTGTGTGAATTGAATTGTCCAGCATTATTTATTTATTTATTATTTATCAACAGGCATGTGTGTGTATTTACGACTTATTACCTTATTTAAATGTTCATTATGCAGTAGTAAACTAAACTGTTATAACTAACTGTTCAAACAGCCTATAAAGTCCCAACAAGTTTTAATTAGATTCTTAAAAAGTGTACTCCCCACACGTTTCCTGGTACTTATGCCGTCCAATATCTTAGCTAGGGAGGGGACTTAGCTAGTTATGTATATGCATGAATAAATACAGATTGTGTTTGTTTATAATTAGAATTATGTTTAAAAGAGCTAAAAATATGGTCTAGTATCAGTAGTCCGATGATTTAGGCCGATGATCGGACTAATGAGACTTTTTAGTCTCATCAGTCCGATGATGCTGATCAATACAGATCATCGGACTTCTGAGCCTTTTTGAAACGAAAACTAACCCATTTGTTCTATAGAACTAATAATATCTGGTAACTTCCTTTAGTTCTATAGACCAAATGGGCTAGTTTTCGTTTCGTTATTGAACAAAAGGGACCAAAAATAAATAGAATTATAATCATTAAATTAAAACTATAATAACATAGTCTAAGATTTTTTATTCTTACTAGCATTATGGATCTATGCTATCTGAAAAATAAATGAATTATAATGTCTCTCATTTACCATGATCTCGGGCCATAAAGTGACCCGGTCCTTTGGAAGGCCTGCGTGGGGCCGCCGAAGCCAACAGCACAGAGGCCCTTTAAGAAGTTAATCTAAAGGCGATGGTTCACATAGCGGGTATCATCCTCGGGTGCAAAATATGATACATCCAAAGACGGTATCCGCCAGGTGTAGAGACAATTATTAGGCTATTGTGATGGCTGGATGGACTGAGTAATCGGGCTATAGTGGAGATTGCGGACGTCTGCCATAAACAAGTCAATCATAATGTTAAGAAAAGTGGCAGACGATAGCTTGCTGAATTCTAGATGGGTTCCTTAAAAAGCCGGAGTAAATTACCAGAGAGAAGCAACATCGGCGCAAACGACTGACGGGTGTCGAGAGATGCGGCCCCGATTTCACCTTCACGAAGACTGCTCGTGAGCTGGTTTCCTCGCTATTACGCCATTAGACACTTCCACCCCCGAGTCTACATCCTAAGATTATTATAAAAAAGTTTTAACAGTTCTATGACGTAACAGTCCTATAGAACAAATGGGAGTTACTAGAATAAAGTATGCCGCCCCATCATTTTGCTTATAATCATGTTTACTGTAGCCCTTTCCCTTCCCTAATCGTAACTTAAACTTGGACGCATCTTGAGACTGAAATTAAATTTCTACCTGTGGAGTTTTAGGAAGAATAAACTTAATGGTCGAAATTATAGAGTTTATTGTAGACAGTAAAATACAAAGTTTCTTTCGAGAATTTGTCTATTTTCGTGTGAAAAATTTATGGATAGAGTTTTCAGGAAGAATAAACTTTCTACTCGAAATTATAGAGGCTCCTTTATTTTTGTATATTACTGACAAAAAAAAGGTAAATATCCCGTTTTAAATGACTTTAGTGTTGATAACCATGATAGTTTCAAAATGTTTATAGTAATATACAAAGTTTCTTTCGAGAATTTGTCTATTTTCGTTCGAGTTTTTAGGAAGAATAAACTTTATGTATATCAGTCATCTAGTACCCATAACAAAAGCTCTTGGGGCTAGATGATGCTGTGTGGATTGTCCAGCATTATTTATGCTCAAAATATTGAGTTATTGTAAACTGCCAGTAAAATACAAAGTTTCTTTCGAGAATTTGTCTATTTTCGTGTGAAAAATTTATGGATAGAGTTTTCAGGAAGAATAAACTTTCTACTCGAAATTATAGAGTTTATTGTAGCCAGTAATGATACAAAAAAAGGTAAATATCCCGTTTTATATGACTTTAGTGTAAACTATGATAGTTTCAAAAGTTTTATAGTAATATACAAAGTTTCTTTCGAGAATTTGTCTATTTTCGTGTTAAAAGTTGTTACAGATTATTCATAGTTCACTAGACTCGCATGAAGTTTTGAACCTTTTGGATTACGTCAGATTATTAAATAAACCCCTAATTAAAGAGTTTTATGTCAGTGTTTAGTTTTTGAGAAACAATCAAACTATACTTATTGTACTGTATATGGGTTCTTAATTTAAGCTGTTGTTATTTAGTAAATCATGCCTTTTTCATAATAATAATTGGCTCACTAAACTCGCGTGAAGTTTTGACTCTTTTGGATTACGTCAGACTATTAAATAAACCCCTAATTAAATAGTTTTATGTCAGTGTTTAGTTTTGAGAAACAATCAAACTATACTTATTGTACTGTACATGGGTTCTTAATTTAAGCTGTTGTTATTTAGTAAATCATCCCTTTTTCATAATAATAATTGGCTCACTAAACTCGCGTGAAGTTTTGACCTTTTTGGATTACGTCAGACTATTAAATAAACCCCTAATTAAATAGTTTTATGTCAGTGTTTAGTTTTTGAGAAACAATCAAACTATACTTATTGTACTGTACATGGGTTCTTAATTTAAGCTGTTGTTATTTAGTAAATCATACCTTTTTCATAATAATAATTGGCTCACTAAACTCGCGTGAAGTTTTGACCCTTTTGGATTACGTCAGATTATTTAATAAACCCCTAATAGGTTGCGAGTATGAATTACACAGATTACACTACGGCACGCCACAAAGTATTCGGGTCTGCGACAATTTAAGCTTTTGGGTTATATCAAATGACACGTTAGATGTAACCTAGACCAAGTCGTAGACGACTTAAATGGTTTAAGAATCTATACTAATATTATAAAGAGGAAAGGTTAGATTTTTTGTTTGTTTATTTGTAATGAATAGGCTCCGAAACTAATGCATTGATTTGAAAAATTATTCCACCTTTGGGAAGCTACACTATCCCCGGTGAACATAGAGTTTATTATATTTTCAAAAAAGTTAGGGATCCGTACTGAAACCTTGCGAAGCCGGGAAGGTCCGCCAGTTCACTATAAATGTTTATAAAGCGAATATTATTAAGATGTTTTTATTAATTATGTCGCTCGACAGGCAAAAGGTAACGACAATTATATGATTAAACTTTTGAAACTATGATGGTTTTTTTGATTGCGCAAGAAATTGTGCCGAAATATTAAAAATCTCAAATATCAAATCATGGTAAATTAATAAAATATACCGTTATAAATTACTTTTAAATTATATTATTGATAATGAACTGGTGACCCGCCCCGGCTTTGCACGGTTGTACATAAAAATAAGGTTATTCTACATAAAAACCTTCCTCTTGAATCACTTTATCTATTGCTGAAAACTGCATTAAAATCCGTTGAGTACTTAAAAGATCTAAGCGAACAGACAGCGGAAGCGACTTCATTTTATAGTATGTTAAGAAGTAAAAAATAACTAGTCAATTGTAGGTACGTAATAAATAAAATTTATATAAAATAAAAATTAATAATACGTACCTAATAAATACCTACTATATGCTTGAAAACTAAAGTTTTCAACCAGTGCGTCCTACCCGTTATGACCTACGGAGCTGAGACGTGGACACTCACGATAGGGCTGGTCCACCAGTTCAAAGTCGCTCAGCGAGCTATGGAAAGAGCTATGCTCGGAGTTTCTCTGAAGGATAGGATTCGTAACGAATACATCCGACAGAGAACCAAGGTTATCGACATAGCTCAAAGAATTAGCAAGCTGAAGTGGCAGTGGGCCGGCCATATTTCGCGAAGAATCGACGGCCGCTGGGGCAAACGTGTTCTTGAGTGGAGACCACGACTCGGTAAACGTAGTGTAGGACGCCCTCCGACCAGGTGGGATGACGACTTGCGAAAGACTGCAGGCAGATGCTGGATGCGGCAGGCTGAGGACAGGGCGCAATGGCGCTCATTGGGGGAGGCCTATGTCCAGCAGTGGACTGATATAGGCTGATGATGATGATGATGATGAAATACCTACTTATAAATAAAATTGGAAAATTAAATTTTACTTACACAATTAAATACGACACGACACGGACACTCTTCGCACAAACACATAACTCGTGAATACTACAAAATGTGTGTTGAACAAACTATGATCTAGCTAGAGCTGTTTTTATCATTACCATCACCATCAGCAACCGTTGGTCCACACAGCAAGACGTCAATCTTCCATTAATAAGAGCAGATACTCTTTAAAACATTGGTCTTCTCTATGATATCAAACTAATTCAAGAAATAAATGTAGAAATATGGGTTTTTTTTTATCGGGTTTATATTTTTCGCGCTCATTCGTGCTTTGCAGACATTTTTTATTACATCCAAGCATTATAACGGCTTAAGTGATTTGAAAAATGAAATATCAAATACTGGTCTGGTCTCCTAGATTCTTAGGCTACATCTTGTAGGCCCTCTCATTTGAAAAAAAAAGGTTAAAAGCGAGGACCGAGTCCGGTTTTTATTAGTTTAAAAAAAATCACCTTTCACTTCCCATGTCAATAATAATTACAAGTCAAAAAGGTTTTAACACTTTGACTGCGATTTTTTTTCGACGACTGCGATCTTTTTTTTAACCTAAAAAATTCGTGCTGCCGCTCTACATAGCGGTTGTGTTGCGCCGCACATGCGTTTCGTTCGAAAAATATTACGGCTGTGCTGAGTCACACAGATCTGTATTTTCTCAGCCGCTGCGCTAGTGTGAATTTACGCATATTAGTCACTTGTAGAAAACACATACCGTGTGATTTCAGCAGTCAAAGTGTTAAATCGAACACCAATAACTGAAAACTTTAGGTTAAATATTTTTTTTGTCAGATTTGCTAATGCACCGTATTATAATATTTTAGCAAAAATATTTGCCTACGAAAATTTGTTTACCCCAAAATGTGATCCGAGTTTAATATAATGTTGGCCAACTAATAAAAGGAGGTCATGCGTGAACTGCAGATTAATACGGGTTCAGGGTATTAGGGGTCTGTGTAGCGGAAAAGTAGAGGTTACATTTTATCCAGAAAATGCCAGAAATATCAGATTTATAGTGTATAAGCGACGGCGGCGCTCTAAGAATTAGCAAGCTGAAGTGGCAGTGGGCCGGCCATATCTCGCGAAGAACCGACGGCCGCTGGGGCAAACGTATTCTTGAGTGAAGACCACTCGGTAAACGTAGTGTAGGACGCCCTCCGAACAGGTGGGATGACGACATGTGAAAGACTGCAGGTAGATGCTGGATGCGGCAAGCTGAAGACAAGGCGCTATGGCGCTCATTGGGGGAGGCCTATGTCCTATCCCCTACGTAACATTATTTGTTAAAAAAAGGTTGTATTTTTGATGTTTAAATATTTTAATATGTAGACCAATTATGTACCGTTAATTATATAGTCATCAATCTCACTACTTTGATGACGTAAATTTTAGATTTATTTAAAAGTCATAGCACTTAAAATTATATGTTATGTTTGTGTCTAAACTGGATCGAGTAGATTTTTATATTTTTTTGGTGTATTTTGTATATTTTATTATGATTATTTTTTATGTACGTAAACTTGTTGAAGTACTTAGCAATTACTGATAAATCTAGTCAGAAGGGTCATACATACACACATACATCCAAAATTTTAACATTAATAATCATACGAAAGTTCGTCAAGTTTTAAGCTCATTGTTTTAATCATTTGAAAGTAGTGACAGTTTCTTTATTTCTAGTGTAAAAAAGTCCCAGGAAGGTAAAAAAAATATATTTTTAGACTGAAAAAAAAAATGAAATTTATAAATTATTAGTATTATTAGTTATAAAGTATATATGTATTTATAGTAGATAGGTATTTGTATGTAACATAATATGAAATTTCATGTTGTAATTAACTACATAGGTAATAACGCACACAGATCCCCTTTTTCAGTCCAACGATCCTATCCATCCACGGTTGTCTGGTAGAGATCGCTCTTGAGCGATAAGACCGCCAAATTGTCACATATCTTGTATTATTATTTTTTTACCTTGTTCGTTTTATTTTTAAGTGTGCAATAAAAGTATTGTCTATCTATCTATCTAACTAGATAACATGGTTGTCTGGTAGAGACCGCTCTTGAGCGATAAGACCGCCAAATTGTCACATATTTTGTATTTTATTCTGTTTTGTTTGTTTTTTTTATTATAAAATATTTATCGATCTACCTATGTAACGATTTCTGTGTAAGGAAAGAAGATTTACTTATGTTTTTTTTACACAAAATGTATTTTTTTACAATCTACTAATAATACTCTGCCATGTCTTTTAGTGCCGAGATCGAAGTTCGTATCGAACCGCAATTGTTTGTGTCCTTAGCTCTTATCTTAAAAGCTTTCAATGCTAGATATGATAATGTTAAGAGCTTCCTGTTTTGCATTATAATGGATGAAGTATTTTCCATTTTGCTACTGCATTTTAAATTCAAGGTAAAATCCTCGATACTGGTAAAGCTATAAAAGTCTTAGAACACAAGTTATTATTACTAGAATTTGATCTCAAGGCACTTTGACTGCGGTTTTTTTTCGACGATTGCGATCTTTTTTTTTACCTAAAAAATTCGTGCTGCCGCTCTACACAGCGGTTGTGTTGCGCCGCACATGCGTTTCGTTCGAAAAATATTACAGCTCTGCGGAGTCACAAAGATCTGTATTTTCTCAGCCGCTGCGCTAGTGTCGATTTACGCATATTAGTCACTTGTAGAAAACTCATACCGTGCGTTTTCAGCACTCAAAGTATTAAGAATAATTTATTCGGTTGTAAAATATTGTTACAAAGGGTTTTAGGTTCCAAAGGTAAAGAAAATGAAACCCGACAGGGCACTACAACCTTGGACCCCTAGTCGGATAATATAAACCGAAATTTCCGATTCGTTTGCACGCGAAATCAACTCTTATGTCACTTGCATAAGAAAGCGTATGTACGAAAATCGATCGAATAAATAGATAGATAGAAAATTATTTTATTGCACGCTTGAAAAATACAACCGATATAAGAAGAACAAAAAAATTGCAAACTAAGTGACAATTTGGCTGTCTAATCGCTCAAGAGTGATAAGACCGTCCAAACAAGTCGCGAATAATTTTGAATAAGCCACGAAAACATATAAGACATTGCGATTTTCATTTCAAGAGTCACGTACTCATTATATTAGGTACAGTTCCCTTATTATCACAACAGCATACTTCAAACTGTGGCCGGGCGTATGTACCCTATATGGACACATTTTGTCCAAGGTTTGGCTCCAGCGTGTGGATACGACAGATGATTTAGTTTTAATTATTATTTATTTTATTGTAAGAAACGAATTTAATTTAATTTAAATCTTAATCTCATTTATATTTTTATTTTTATGCCATTTTAACTTATTTTATAGTAATAGTGTTTTAATATTTAGTTTATTTTAATGTAACTATAACTACTATGGATTTTATTATCTGACATAAATAAATACAAATACAAAATTATAATTATAGTGCGAGATTTTCCTTTCTCTTGGTTGCGAAAGCTACCAGCATTAAAATATAATCAATAAATTTCGTATTCTCTTATATTCATTGTAAACACCCAATTCCACTCTACTCCACTTAGATAATCCATTGAACAATCATTAGCTACGGCTTTCCTCGAAGCATTTTCCCGCTATCTATAACTATATCTTTATTTCAAATGATAGCCTATACCTTATATATTTGCCGACTTCTTAGTCGTAGGTTATAAAATGGCTGACTCGTTTCTTAACTTTTTGCGGCGGACGAATTAAAAGACGAAACTTTATTTTTTTTAATTTTAATGTTTTAAAACCTAAAACTTGACGAACTACGAATGACAACACAGCTAAGCGATATTATCGTTAAATAGACTCGTGGCTTAGATGTCTAATACACAACAAGAAGAAAAAAAAAATACTATATCGAGGCTTTGGTAATAGGGTATTTTGTAACAACATAACAATCATTCATATAACATATCTAAATACATATTGCACATGTAGTTTTATCAATAAAAACCTGTAGAATAACTCTACAAGTAGATATATTTGTAGGAACCCTATTTTATTGTAGGTTGGTCTGCCATGTTTTTTGTTTAGTAGTAAAAATTGTTGTAATTTCTTGAGTCAGTCTGTTTTAAGACAGATGTTAGGTACCCACAAATGTCTCATCTTATTTTTATGATACTTAGGTAACTTGTTTTTTGAAATTCATGACTGTTTTGTTTACTGAAATATAATGTTATGTATTATAGAGTTATTCCGCATTCGTCTCACTGGCTTCGACCCAATTTAGTCCAAATTCGGAATATTTTGAAAGTAGTTTATTTTATAGTATGGTAGTAAAGTTGCTACTCATCACTACTTACTTACAACATTAGTAGTTAAGGTCCTTGAAACTCAATAAAATACAATACAAACAATTAAACATCATACATACATTGTCATGACTACCATAACTTTTTCTGAATATATTAAGCTACATATTACCTATTTCTTCCCATATAATCAGTCTTTTAAAAGACAATCATTAATCAATTTAAGTAGGTCCCTAAAACAATATAATGAGACTTTCTCATAGCTTTGTAGTTATTCACGTTCCCAAAAGAAATTCAAAATGAATATTATTCCAATATTCCTCCCACACTTAGCCTCTATCTCAAATTCAAACCCTTTAACGTCTCAAATTTCTACTCCGTTACACCCCAAAGATTGCTATTATGATACTTTTGCACATTCTTAGTTTTTCTAAAAAATTTAGTCACCGCTTTTCAAATTGACTTATCATATCCCGTATTACAAAAGCTTGCTCAGCATAAGTAACACTTTTCTAAGGTTTTTGTTATTATATTGAATTTTTTAAATGAGTAACGTTAACTATAGAGTCTGTGCAAAAAGAGAAGTCTCTTAGGAATGGAGGGCGCGCGTGTGCCAATGTACTACTTTTGTTGCGTTAACATGTTAGTTCACCGTAAGGTCTCGACTACGACGGTTCTCTTTTTGCACAGACTCTAAGCATTCTAAACCTTTAAAAATTACCCCCTCACAGCCCAATACTTCCCCACTTAGCCCTTCACAACATCCCGTCAGCTAAGCCCCCGAAAACTTTCCAACTCCATTTAGTTTCTTCGAAATATTTATTTTATGTGACATCAATCCAATAAATTTACCCCTCACAGCTTAGCCCTTTACAGCTAGGTCCCTCTCAGCTAAGCCCCACAAAACTCTAGACCTATCTCCTCTGTCATTAGGGTTATTGACCTGTATATTTATTTTAAAAATTAGTTACATTTTTATCTTCCCTTTCAGCTAAGCCCCTTAAAACTCAAGACAATTTCCCTCCTCTATCATCAACGTATCTGACTCAAGACCTACAATTCCCCTCCTCTATCATTACGTGTATATATAGTTACATAGACAACTAATAGACAAATCCATCATGCAAGCTACTTACAGAAGGATGCGGCGGGTCCTGCCCCTTCACATTGTGCAGCTGCTTGTTGTGCGCGGTGGGCGTGCGCTCGCCGGTCGTGGATGCGCCGGCGCATGCTCCCGCGCTGCTGCCCGCAGGGGATTTCGCTTGGGGAGAGCTGGTCGATGTTGTTCTGAGGGTTGAATTGATCACAGTGAATACAAGGTCTTTTTAATAAGACAAATTCGCTTACACTATATCACTGATAACAACTGCTAGGTACCTGTAGTTACAACGAATATGACGTGTTATTTATAAAATTAATGAAATAAATGATTAATGATTTTAATGAGGTGGTGGGGTTAGAAGAGAGTAAGGTAACTATACTAAGTAACTATCCGAATAGTAGGGTAACAAGGAAAGTAACTCAGTCATGGACTGTGACTATAAGGTGGGACCACAGTGATTACAAGGTCTTTTTAATTAGCCAGATTTGCGAACTTTACAATAAAATTTACCATAGTGACTACTACTAGATCTTTTTAATGGATAATGAGGTGGTTTGGTTAGACGAGAGTAAGGTATTATGGAAGGTAGCTCAGTCATAGGTGGACTGTGACTACAAGGTGTGACCACACTGACTACAAGGTGTTAAAATGAGTCAAACTAAAAAGTACCACAGTGGTCTTTTTGATGGATAATGAGGATGTTGGGGTTGGCGATAGAGTAAGTATTATGGAATTTAGCTCAGTCATAGATGGACTGTGCAAGCTCTCATGATACGGGCTGGGCGGCTGGCTGTTCATTGACGCGTAGCAAGTCAACGAATCGGAGTTTTATCTACTAATGGAATTGCATAAAATTCGCTGTGTTCTATGGACCAATGAAATAAGAAACAATTAAAAAACCCAAAAAGTACGAGGTTTACGTTTTTTGTTCATCCAAAAAGTGCTCAACGCGCCTAAAGAAATTTCACATAAAAAAAAATGTAAAAATCTAATTTTAATTCCACAACATTATTATGGTGCAATCAATTAATGAAATGAAATGCAATAAAATGTTAAAATCTCTTCTTCGCTGCCTTGCTCCGCATCATTGGACAGGCATCCCTGATACCTCGTATGCTCAAAATATATGCAAGGCACGAAAAAGGGAAGAAAGTGAAAGAAATTTACAGACTGCCTTCACAGCCTTATAAAATGAAATCCATCCTCAAAATTACGTCACAGTATCTGCCAGTATTTATTTACATACCAATCCTACAGGGTAATGACCTCTCATGTTTTTATTCCCTTTCTTTTGCTCCTCGGGAATCACCAGCATAAAGCAATTTCTAAAAACTTTTGTAGCACCTTAAATAATAGATTTACTTACTCGAGTTGCGCTCTGCAGGTGTGGGTAGTCAGGACATGAAACAAAGACATTAAACATTGTTAGACTATTTCAAACAATGGAACGTTCTTTCTTAACTGTGTTAGATTCTCTTGAGGGTGGAAAAAATTCACGGAGAATTTTATAGGCAACGAGTTTTGACGGTTACTAGACTCTCAAAAATAGGAGATTATATAAAACTTTTGAAACTATCATGGTTATTAATACTAAAGTCATTTAAAACGGGATATTTACCATGATTTAATTTTTGAGTTTACCAATATTTCGCCACAGTTTCATGCGCCATGATCACGGAATAACTGAAGGCACTGCGAGTTCGTTTTTATGGGCAGATATACTACCGATCTACCCTCATTTTCTGTCTTTTGCTACGAACGTCACCACTACCACCGGAATCATTATTATCGAACGCAGCTCTAAAAAACTCAAAAATCAATTCATGGTAAATATCCCGTTTTAAATGACTTAAAAAGATTCTATGTTCAGCTGTAAATATGTTTTTTTTATTATTATGTATTTTCTTATTCATATTATTTATTGTGATTTATGCATAGGTAATTGTTCTTATGTGTAGTATAACTATTTTTTATATATTATATCTGAATATATGTAGATATTGTACTAAGTATATCAGTCATCTAGTACCCATAACACAAGCTCTGCTTAGCTTGAGGCTAGATGAAGCCGTGTAGATTGTCCAGCGTTATTTATTTATTTATCCATGACTGTACGTATCTTCAATCTTTTCATTCGCTACGAGTAGATATTTTTGCTGATTAAATAGAATTGTGCCAAAATTTGCGCCATATTTTCACCCAAATTATTTTTTAGGGTCCCGTCATCTTTGACAGCTGACATAAAATATTGCCTGTTCAGGCATTTCGAAATAAAATCGGATATTTTTTGCGTCATTGGGGAAAAGATACCCCCGATACCGCTCATTGTTTATAATAAATTATTGACACGGGAAAAATATATTAGAGAAAATATTTCTCATTTTCTTTTATTTAGGACTAGCGGACCGTCCCGGCTGCGCACGGTACGCTTTGAACTTTTTTGAAAATATAATATAGCCTATGTTAGCCGAATGCACCCCGAGAGGTGGGCTAACGCTGCAACACCCTGGGTCCCTGAAGGAAGCCGCGGGCGAGGTCGGCCAAGAAAGCGCTGGCGAGACGACCTTAACGCCTTCCTCGGAGATTGGTGGGAGATCGCACGTGACCGCACTGAGTGGAAAGATTTGGGGGAGGCCTTTGCCCAGCAGTGGGACGAAACAGGCTAAATAAAAAAAAAAAATGTTCACCAGTAATAGGGGAAAGTGTAGCTTCCCAAAGGTGGAAGAATTTTTCAAATCGGTCGAGTAGTTTCGGAGCCTGTTCATTACAAACAAACAAAAAATCATCATTCTTTATAATATTAGCATAGGTAGACTAGTTTCTGCCCTTCTAGTTTCACTCGCGTTGTGTCAATTGAAAATTGTTTTTTTTTTATTTTTATAAATGTATCTTTAAATGCTAGACAGTTTTTAGGACATCCTTTTAAGTATGTTAGTATACTTGTGCCAGGATGTAAAAAATAATAATAAATAAATAAAATAAATAAATAAATAATGCTGGACAATTCACACAACATCATCTAGTTCCAAGCTAAGCAGAGCTTGTGTTATGGGTACTAGATAACTGATACACATACATAATACAATACATTACATAGATAGATATTTTTTATTATACATAGAAAACGATCAGAACACCCAAAAAATAACAAATAACACAGAAAATAAACTAAATGAAATATAATTTTTAAATACAAATAAAAAATTAATTAAATTAACCCTTTATTACTCGCGTGGGATGATTACTTACTACTATTGTTAATTGGACGTACAAAAATAACTCTATGGGCTTTTTATTTAATAGATTTAATAGATAGCACTGATACCTATGTGAATTTATGTTAAATGTGTGTTTGTGTGTGCATGTGTATATTTTGTGTGTCTGGCGGCTGCTCCTGAGGTCTATGAAAACGTTTAAAGTTTATTTCTAACCCATGAGAAGTGATTTATGGGATAAAATACCTTTGTTTGATTCCAAGCCCTAAACTTTAAGCTATATGTATTTCTATGTAAAATTTCAGCCATGGAAGTGGGCGGGGCACATAAGCCGAATGCACTCCGAGAGGTGGGCTAATGCTGTGTGACTGATGCATAAAAAAATTTAATAATGAGACAGCCGCTGCTGAATCTGGTTCCGCTAGAATGCTAATGAATGTACCTAAATCAAATCTACATATTTAAATTAAGTTCAATCATCAGTGCCTCCCTTCGATCTTTGAATTTGACGCAATCCATCAAGATGTGGTGCACATCATCTAGGACTCCGCAAACATCACAGTTTGGGGAGTCCGTTTTTCTCATAAGGAACCCAAATTTCTTTGATGGATAATATCAAAACAAATATAATATTCAATATTAATATTCTCATTCAATCATTCATAAAAAGGTAAAGTATAAGTAGATGTTCCCGGTTACAACAGGTAGAAAACCCGAGAAGTCACCCTTGTAAAAATATATCCACGACTGCCTTGGGTTATTCCCAAGAATAATGGAAGGACCTTACTACCTATCCCTATAAATTTGTATGACTGCTTATACATAGAATAATAAAATAAATAAATAAATAATGCTGGATAATTCACACAGCATTATCTAGCCCCATGGTAAGCAGAGCTTGGGTTATGGGTACTAGATAACTGATATACATAATACAATACATTACATAGATAGATATTTTTTTATTATACATAGAAAACGACCAGAACACCCGAAACAAATATCTGCAGATCGTACACACATTTGTTCCGAGGCGGGAATCGAACCCGCAACCTCCTGCGTCGCAGGTGGACCTTCGCCCACCGCGCCACATCGGTCGTCATATATAGAATAAAACAAAGTCGCTTCCCGCTGTGTCTCTGAAAGATGATAGATAATGCATTTATTTGACACTGCAGCACATGATGCAAAGGTCATAAAAGTCAAAGGTCATGTTTATAGTATTACTTATTGTTTCATCATCATCATCATCAGCCTATAGCAGTCCACTGCTGGACATAGGCCTCCCCCAATGAGCGCCATAGCGCCCTGTCTTCAGCTTGCCGCATCCAGCATCTATCTGCAGTCTTTCGCAGGTCGTCATCCCACCTGGTCGGAGGGCGTCCTACACTACGTTTACCGAGTCGTGGTCTCCACTCAAGAACACGTTTGCCCCATCGGCCGTCGGTTCTTCGCGAGATATGGCCGGCCCACTGCCACTTCAGCTTGCTAATTCTTTGAGCTATGTCGATAACCTTGGTAACGATAACTTATTGTTTACCATTACTATAAATGGTAAACAATAAGTAATACTATAAACAATTAAAAAGTAGAGATTTAAAAATTGTGTGCGTGCTGCAGCCTGTAAAATGGTAATAGCTCAGCGAAAAGCTTTGCTCTAAGAGCAAAACACTGATTTTCAGTATTACCCTTTGAAGCGACCAATAGTCTGTCCCTATGTATGCTTAGATCTTTAAAACTACGCAACGGATTTTGATGCGTTTTTAATAGATATAGTGATTATAGAGGAAGGTTTATAAACAATTTGACAAATAGATTTCCACGCATGTAATATATTATAATAAGCCGCGGGGCGTAACTAGTTACAATATATTGCATGTCCAAAGCTAGAGATAATGTCACTGGACATTTTGTAGGCTATTTATATTTGTCCTACCTACTAGCTTTGTTTTCGGCAAGCCAAAGACAGTGCTATGGCACTTATTTGGGGAGGTTTATGTCCAGCGGTGGACAAGTAGGTATAGGTAGACTATGATGATGACTGTTTTATTTTAATAAGAGTAAAGTAAAAGTAAAAAGTAAAAAATAATTTATTTCTTTAGGCTTACAAAATAAGCACTTAGACAATATACTTAATAATCTCCACTAACTTTATGAATTGAACATATTTTTATTTATTTATAACATTTACACAGAACATATGTATGTACATATGTATGTAATATACGTAACTTTTGAAGAGGTAACTTTTCTTTATGATTTTGCAAATAGGGGGTAGTCTCTGGAAAGAACAGTCCGATTTTCAAAGTCCTTTTACTAAAAGAGCTGCATTATCTTGTAACCAAGCTGTTTTATCTAGTTATTGCACGAACAAAACTGCGAACAGCTGCTAGTGATTCATAAATTAAAGTGTTTCACTATTGACTTACCTAAATAAACAAAAAAAGGTATTCCCTCTAGAGCACCCTAAAACTAACTACATGAATATTAAACAGGGTAACTAACTAGGTAGGTACAGTCACTGCCAAAAATAGTTGAACAGATGGAGACTCCAAAACACCGTACACACATAAAACCACAGAAACCGCTGAACCACTTCACTCCTATAGTCACTAAACGCTATCATCTCCAGAGAGCTCTAAATAAGTACTTATGATGTAAAAAAAGTAAAACTTCTGTGTAACAACAAATGAGGATTTCAACCCGAATAAATGAAATCAAGGGTATTCTAGACTAGTCTTTGCTGGACTCGACCGTACAGTATTTACGTCATCATCAGCCTATAGCAATCCACTGCTGGAAATAGTCCTCCCCCAATGAGCACCATTAGCGCCCTATCTTCAGCTTGCCGCATCCAGCACCTACCTGCAGACTATCGCAGTATATACGTAGTAATGAGAAATTGACCGTGTGGTGCCTAAGAAGTTACACCATCCCAACTTTTCCCGCGGGTGTCGTAAGAAGCGACTAAGGGATATGCACCGGGGGTGGGCAGCGCCTCCTGCAGAACAATTTTACCACTGAACGGCGATCTCAAACCCGCATGCCCAGCGTGGGGATTATAGGCATTCGTATGATAAAATACAATATTACGCGTGGTTTTTTTTTCAGTGTACCAGTATAGGCTGTAGATATTGCTGTGAAATACCTAAGCGTTCCTACTCATAAAAAAACATTTTTATTTTAATTTCTAATTTTTTTAATTTTTTTTTTATTAAAAACATTTTTAATTTTTTGATTTCTGTAGTCACTCGGACATTCAAAAATTATATCGGCTTCTGAGGTTTTGTGTGTATACCAAATATTGGAGTCTTCATCTGTAAAGCTCTTTTAGGCGGTGACTGTACGTACTAACGGCCAAATACACTGTAAAGAGACTAACGAAGGGTTACAAGTTAGAAAGGGCACTTGACGTCCTAATTAAATTTTGGTTGATTACGAGCTGTTTTCTTTGACTAGCAATTAGTTATCGGATGGTTAATTTAATAAGATAAAATAACAGAGAAATTAACAATAACAGACAATTAATTACTTTTGGATCTGTCATGGTTACCTATTCTATAAAAAACGAATTCATTCTAAATTCATTTATAACGGGGTACCTACTTACAAGTTTTAAAAAAACGCTAAAAAAAGCAGAGATTAAATCTTTCTATAACGACCTAAAGAAACTACTGGAGATCCTTGGAGGAGGCAGACACCGCCAAAGGCGGTCCATATCAAGAAGTAACGTACTTACCTATCTCATGCACGACACAAGAAACCTAACATATTTTCTATTTAATCCTAAAATCATAATGTTCATGATTGGCTGTGGAATGCACTACCAGAATCCATCAGAAAAACAGTGTCCAGTGAAGGGATTCTACCTGTCAGAATCGTGAATATTGGTACTTATTATTTTTTTATTAACTAAGTATTAATAAGTAGTATATTATACATATATATATATATTTAATACTTATTTATCTTTAAATACTCATATTATGTTAATTTTTATTCTAGCTCTATCCTTGGTACACCCCCTGCCTTTCTTTAATTCACACAATTATTTCCTTTGATTTCAAAGGTTGCCTGGAAGAGATCGCTTCTAAGCGATAAGGCCGCCCATTGTACTTGTCACATGTAATATCTTTCATAATGTTCTGTATCTGGTGTACAATAAAGTATTTTTGTATTGTATTGTATTATTAAATTGTTTGTATTATTATTGTTTAAAAATTGTACCTTCTTGTGATATGAAATAAACCTCTTTTTATTTTATTTATTTTTACTTACAACCTTCGGCACATTTTCAAGCGGTAGGTCACGCAATAACTATTTATACCTACAGTTTTGCCAAAAGTACCTACATAAGTGCTGTAATATTGGAAAACTCAAAAATCTAAAATTATGGTTAATATCCCGCTATAAATTAAAAAGAATGAAAATGAAAATGAAAAGTTTTTATTTCTTTAAGCTTACAAATAAGCACTTAGACAGGTCATATTTATACTATTCATTATTATCAATTAAATTATTTTATAGTTCACTTCAATTTTTTGTCCACCAGTGGAAGAAGTGAGAAGAAACCACTAGTATGTTCATAACTTATGTGTCTAGTACATTTGATTTGCTTATCTGTAAGTTGATAGATTTTGAGTTGGAGCAAAACTCGTTCCAAGCTTTTTTATCTTCTAGGTAATCTGATATTTTGTAATAAGCTTTTTTACAAAGAATATGTTTCACAATTTTTTTAAATTTATTTATTGATGATTTTTGCAACTCACTTGGAGTTTTGTTGTAGAAGCGTATACATTGCCTTTTAAAAGATACTTTTATCTTGTGTAGCCTAGTTGTGGGCACAGCGAGTTTATTCTTATTTCTAGTATTTATATTATGTATATCACTTTTTTTAGTGAACCGATTGATATTTTTATGAGTGTACAACAAGTTTTCATAAATATATTGACACGGTACTGTCATTATATTTAATACTGAAATAAGATAATAGATTACTAATTTTTTTTTAAAGTGTTGAGTATCGTAAATTCCCTTTTTCTAAAAATGTTATCCATAATGTTTTCATCTTATATCTTGTTAAGTAGTGAGTTGTGTTTGATATTCTAGTTAGATACTAATTTTTCTCTTATATTTTTCTATACCTTTACCAGCCTTTACCTGTATCTTATTAGAATAAATATATCTCCATTTTATTTCAAAGAACTGTAAAAAATTATGATCCGACTTAAGGTTACGAAAGGATTTCTAAAACATGCGTATTAAAGATAAATTTATGTATACGCAGTTGGCGTTCTTTTCTAAATCACTATATAGTATTAAACAGAGTAGCTTCCCGCTGTCTGTCTGTCCCTATGTGTGCTTAGATCTTTAAAACTACGTAACGGATTTTGATGCGGTTTTAATTAAAAGATAGAGTGATTCAAAATGAATTTTTATAAATAAATAATGCTGGACAATTCACACAGCATTATCTAGCCCCATGGTAAGCAGAGCTTGTGTTATGGGTACTAGATTACTGATATACATAATACTATATATTACATAGATAGATAGTTTTTATTATACATAGAAAACGACCAGAACACCCGGAACAAATATCTGCAGATCGTACACACAGGTGTTCCGAGGCGGGAATCGAACCCGCAACCTCCTGCGTCGCAGGCGGACCTTCGCCCACCGCGCCACATCAGTCGTCAAACCATTTGTCATATAGATTTCCACGCGGGTGAAGCCGCGGGGCGCGGCTAGTCAATTAATAAACATGTCAAATATGCCCAAAGCTACATGGCATCCAAGAAAAGGTTTGGGCATTAGTTTGAAATACTTATTTGTCTTAAATTCTTACCAATTTATCAACGAAATGAAATTAGTGATGTGAAACCCCGTACCTACTCTCCCGAAATAGCTTTTCCACATTATCATCATCAGCCTATGCTAGTCCACTGCTGGATATAGGCTTCCCCCAATGAGCGCCATAGCGCCCTGTCTTCAGCTTGCCGCATCCAGCATCTACCCGCAGTCCTTCGCAGGTCGTCATCCCACCTAGCCAGAGGGCGTCCTACACTACGTTTGAGATGTTTGTTGTATGTTTGATACAACAAACATCTCGGCAAACGTAGTGTTTGTTTGTTTGCCAAGTCTTAGCCAAATTACGTGAAACTGAAACTCTATCTAAAAAGTACTTACGTTTTATAAGTTTTCCTTACAACTAAAGTTAGCTAGAACCCACTTAGTTCAAGTTTTCTTCGAACAGGGCTCTACCTGCAAGCTTTACGCTATAGTCGATTTCTCCGAATGGGAGACAGAGCGTGAAATCAGTTTTCTTCATGAAATATCTCTTTCCTTAAACGTAGGCACTATTTATTAAACTGTGGAGAGTTTAAGAATCTTCGATAACTTTGACAGGAATTTGTGAATGAACTTTCTAAATATTTTGTAGACTAGCGGACCTTCCGGTTTCGCACGGTTTTAGTACGGATCCCTAACTTTTTGAAACAATAATATAGCCTATGTTCACCGCAAATAGTGTAGCTTTCCAACAACGATGAAATAATTTTTAAAATCTGTCCAGTTGTTTCGGTTATAAAGTTTAGGTACGTTAGGTTACCTGCCAGTTATAACTCTTCACCACTTGCTATTTTCAACCCTATCTAACGACACCCTAGCTCTAGACAGGTGAACAATACCCCATTGTCCTTTCGTCTCGAGAAGAGCGGATATTACACGCCAGTTCTGCGCCCCCCTTTACGCTCTATCATTTCTCGTCCACCCTATACTTGGTATTGATGTTCTATTGTGTGGATTGCCTTTTGTTTCGTCTTGAATAAAATTCACAAGAAAACATTCAGAATGTATGGTTGTATGAAAAACGTATGGTTCTGTTTTTTTGTTTATGTTAACGCCGCACACAACCGACATGAATGCAGCGACAGTACAACCAACGCTGCAACTTCAGGTCGATCATGCCCTGGGAGTGCACACCGCGACTTGCATCGGCTCCTTTTTATACCTCGGTTCATTTATTAAGCATTTGAATATTGTAAATCTTATAAATATTGTAAAAAATACATCTATTAATTATATCTTTCAGTCATCTTGTACCCAAAACACAAGCTCTGCTAATTTGTGGCTAGGCTAGATAATTCTATTCCCAAGCTTGTGTTGTGCCTGAAAATTTCACGTGTCAGTGTGAATAATAATTTTCCAACATTACTTATTATTTATTTATATTATATTTACTGTGCGACACGATTTTCCAGTTTCATTTAGAAGTTGTAAAAAAGTCAAAGAGTCGCATTTGAGGAGAACTTGCAAAGACGATTTAAGGAAACTTCGCAACTGTTATATTTTCTAATTCGTAAGACCCGAAACTTTTCTACAAAGTGATATTTATGCAAAAAGTTGTGGAATTTCGCTTTTCTCTGTCAACGTGGTCATCATCATCATCAGCCTATATTAGTCCACAGCTGGACATAGGCCTCCCCCAATGAGCGCCATAGCGCCCTGTCTTCAGCTTGACGCATCCAGCATCTACCTGCAGTCTTTCGCAGGTCGTCATCCCACCTGGTCGGAGGGCGTCCTACACTACATTTACCGAGACAAAAAAGAAACAAACAAACAAAGATACAGATGTAGTAAGCAGCCTTATCGCTAAGAGCGATTTCTTTCAGACAACCTTTGCTATAGTATAGGTATAGACAGTGCAAATACATTTGAGAATAGAATGAAGTTGGTTCCATTCACGACCATTTTACATTTCCACATGGTGAAACTAAATTAATGTGGGTATAATTATTACGTATAATTGGCGTCCTACACTACGTTTACTGAGTCGTGGTCTCCACTCAAGAACACGTTTGCCCCAGCGGCCGTCGGTTCTTCGCGAGATATGGCCGGCCCACTGCCACTTCAGCTTGCTTGTCAACGTGGTGTTAAAAACATAAAAAGCAGAGTGACTTACGAAAAAGGTTTATAAAAGTACATATCAGAATCTGACGGAAAATGCGTCGCGTATTATCGGTCGCGTTACGCCAGAACAGGGATATATATTATATAGAAACATTGATGCAAACAACCGATGATGATGTGTTAGTGAGTCGAGCGTACAGCGCCTGTTACGTTTCCGTCAATGCATAGTCGGTCGACGTAACGTTTCGCGATACGTGTATTTTGTATAATGCATTTAGACTACTCGTAACATCAGCGGATATCGTTTGTGCACAGGTAATGTGGCAGGTCTAATTTGACCGAATAGACGCGATCGATCATACGCTCGACGCATTTTCCGTCAGTTATGAACCGACCGAATAATAGCTGCATATTGTTGTTACTCGATTCTAAATATTTTTTATTTATTTATTTTATTTATTTATTTATACTTTTTGCACGAAAAACATAACACAAAACTTATTTTAGAAAATTTAAACAAAGGCGAACTTAACCCTAAAAAGAGTTCTCTTCCAGCAAACCTTATTGGAAGAGAGAGACAAAGTGAAGAGAGAAGTGGGTACATGTGCATAAATGAAATGAAATAAGAAATAGACAAAAGATTAAATTTTAACTTACTTATTAATTGTACTAATATATACTACATAACAATAACAAATATAAAATACTATATAACCTAAATTCCAAAATAATAAATTCAATACTTACATAAATACATAAAATACAACAGAATTATGAAGATAAATAATGCTCTTTGACAATAAATATTTTAAATATTTTTTGTAAGCAAATAATTAAAATTTCAAAACGAAAATAAAAATTTGTGGAAAATATTTTACGAAACTTATCATTCCAGCAAATCGCTGAAGTTCTAAACAATTCTGGGTTTTGCGACGTTTCATTCTTAATTATTATTCTTATCGTAAGACTTTTCGAACTCTAACTTGAGCTCTTATCGCTTCATGTGTGTGTGTAGCATTCTTGATGCCGACGCCATATTTTAAATTACTTTTTTTCTGCCATAGCGGAACATCTTCTCGAGTCTGGTTCAAACCACTGGATCGAGTTAAGAGCGTGCCATACCTCAGCCAAAATTCGAATTCCGCTTCAGTTCAGAGCAGAATGACAAGATATGATTTTCTTGTGAGTGAGAAGCACAGAGCGATAGACGTGCTCCGTATTTTTTATCGACGTAAGCGCCAAAACTGCCTAATGCCTAATTACAAGTTATTTACACAACTAATCTAAAAATTAAAAAGACGAAAACGAAGAAATTCTACTACGTTTCTCGACAAAACAAAAATCCAACAAAAAAATTAGGTGGTTCCTGAGATAAATAGCAAAATGTGTGCAAAACATGTATTTTTCAAAAAATAAAAGTATCGAGAAAATTTTCACCAATCGTGTTTTCGAAAAGACGGAATCCAAGATAAAAGTTCGAATTATCATTTACCTAAATATGAAGGTGGCAGCTTTCACAGATTCTGAGATAAATAACGATTTCTAACTATAAAATTACATAAGGTACACTCTTAAACAATCCACAAGTAATCTCAACAGAGCGACACTACATACCAAGAATGGTACTGCAGGCTATTGAGATTACGAAAAATAGGAACTTCAACCGAGACGATGGCTTCCAATTATCTGGAACCTGGAACCCTGTTGTGAGAATGTGCAAAAACCGCAGAAGTGATGTACCAACCGCGTCGCGTTCTGATACCGTCAGTGTTGTGTGTCGTGATCGAGCTGCGTTCGAAAATAGTTCGAGTAAATATGCCGTTGTAAATGACCTAATAACCATGATAGTTTCAAAAGTTTTAAGTTTCTTTTTGTTTTTCAGCTAATCTGATAATCTCGAGGTGGTTCCATAATTTAGTCATTATGATTTTCTCCATAATTTAGTCTGTTACCTTGATGCCTGTTATCGTTTAGATTTTCTCTGCTTTTCTCTGTTAAATATTTTTATCTTTTCACTCCAACACGTTTTTCTTTGCGCCTCCGGTTAGGTTGCCATCTGATACCAGTCTTGTAGCCATTCCGTCGACCTATGTGTTCAGGGTCACAGAGGTCATGAGCTCTGTTTACTAGAGAAGATACTACCGTCTTCAGATGTGACGGACGATGGTGTGACGCTGCGTTTAGGTATCGGTCCGTGTGTGTCGGATTTCTATACACAGTGTGTGCTAAGGTCCCGCCGGATTTTACCGTCACTTTTAAATCGAGGAAACGATCTGTTCTCGTTTTTAAGTTTTCATTAAATCCTCTTTGTTGACATAAAATATCTTGGATTTTAGAACCACGATAAAGATAAAACGTCACGAATACAGGTTGTTTGATACGAGCATTATATGGGTCAAAGGCGAAATGAAAATATTCAAAGTGATTTTTTATGTAGCCTACGCTCTTTTTGGGGTAAGGATTTTTACCATACAGCTTGAATGAGGGTAAGTGAAGAAAAATAAAATATAGCCTGTATTTTTCACGGTTGTTCTGAAAAATTAACATAGGATGTTTTTAAATGGGCGAAAATCTGAAGGTATAGGGCGCGCTCGATGGGCAGGTCCGCCTTCGACGCGACACTGTAGGTTTTATTCCTGCCTTGGGAAAAAGTTTCAACGATCTACAAATATTTGTAACCGGTGTTCTGGGTATTTACTACTTACTTCAATCAAATTTAATAAAAAAAATTAACGAATAATATCACAAACAATAGAAGCTCTTTTTATTAATTTTAAAACAAAGAGAATCAGGTAACGTGTACAAAATTAAATATCGACTAGCAGAGTAACAGCGTCCGTCAAGGTCTGTGGTCAGCGTGAGAAAGAGGATGTGCCCCGGTTGTGCGCTGCGCGCTGACGTTTGAAGGTTTCGTTCGGGATTCATCGGCTTGACTCCGGTGGCTTGGCTTCGGACTGGAACTTTTTGACAGTGACAAGCCTTGCACTGTATAATAATAATAATTTGTATCTGTGTCTTCTTTCCTATACAGAAAAACTTGTATTATATAAATAATAATAATTAAGTAATTATGTATAATAGTAAATTAGGTAGATTATAAAGACATCAAGTGTTGTCTTGTCTAAGTTGTCTAATTAGTGCTTATTTTGTAAGCCTAAAGAAATAAATGCTATTGACTTTGCCTTTGTATCAACATAGATCTATGGTGGAATAAATGAAATGAAATGCAACGTACCTATCGCAACTGGTGTATTAGTGTATTCCTGTATTCCCTTACGAGCAAAACTAAATATACCTAATAAAAGCTATGAGAGGCAAAACCTGATCCAATTAATTCTAGCAACCTACTTCGTAAATAATAGGTCTTATTGTACGACTTAATGGCTATGAGAATGAGATAATGAACGCGGTGCGGCACTGCGGGCTTTGTCAGATAATTATGTTATAGAGGGCACTTAAAAGAAAAAAGGAACTCAGAATTAGAGCGTTACGGGGTGTATTGTTCAGCGTGATGGAACAATGAGGAAAATAATCATGCCTCTGAGGTTTAGGATATGATATCGTATTCAATTCAATGTGCCTATGTCCAGCAGTTGACTAACATAGGTGGATGATGATGATAATTATTCAATTCCATGCACTTATTTCAGCTTAAGAGTGTATAATACCTCAAACTGCTACTTTTCAACTCCGCCGGATGTCCATATCGTCTAAACTACTGAATATTTAACTTTGAAATTGATATATGGTAAAGTTCAGGACTTAATCTATCGATCATATGTTTCGAAAACACGATTCTATAAAATTTTCTCGATAGAAAAAAATCGCAAAGTTACCTCTAAATTTTTACTAAAACCTAAATTTCTCAATAAATACAGAAGTTCAGATCTTGACAATAAGCGTGGTAATAGAATTAAGTATAAATAAACATGTTATATGTTTCGATTTTTTCAAATAATGTCCTAATTAATAGGTAATAAGCTAAAACTTGATTTTTGAACTTGCGTTGCAATGCCCTGTCCCGCTCTTATGAACGCAAAATCATATGTCTAGCCTTTTCACACAAAGTTGAGGTTGTATGGGCCCTTAATACGATACAGAGATACATAGTTTTTTATTTATTTATTTTAAGCCATTATTGTCCCATTGCTGGGCAAAGGCCTCCCTATTCTCCATACATATGTAGTTGAGCCATAAATTAATTAAATAATTACAAATACATCATAAGTTAATGGGACATATAGTTATCACAAGTGCATGCCACTATGTGTGGGCATCCAGTGCTTCATGAAAGTATTATCGTGTATTATCGTGTATTTCGTTATTCGTTTCATCGAGTTCATCGAGAGTCGACATAAACACATTGTATATAATATGATAATAGATTCCAAGAAGAAACGAGTCAGCCATTTTATCACCTTCGACTATAACATTGGAAAATATGGGGCCTAGATTCATTTGACACAAAAAAAAAAAAAAAAAAAAAAAAAAAAGTATTTATTTCAAGCATTTACACTCATATTAAAAATAAACAAGATAATCTTAAAAACTAAAAGGATTGCTGGGAAGGTGGCGCTCACAACAGTGCCTGGTGTACGGGCAGTCCACTCTCCCAGCTATCATTACGAGAACGGTATTGGAGCTGGCCCGCAACCTGCGCACCAGGGAGGCGGCGCGCTTGCGCATGGTGGTATGAAAACAGTCGACTCGCGCCGCCGCAAACATCCCTGAGGCGCTGCAGTAGCGGGGCAGCCCCAAGACCGCTCTCATCGCATTATTGTACTGGACGCGGATGGCGCTGTACGTCGCAAGCGTATACTTCGCCCACAGGCCCACAAAGGTAGATGTAGATTCTAGATATCTTAAAAGTGCTTCGAAATGCTTCGAGAAGAGCCGTAGCTTATAATTATCTCAGTTGAGAAGAATGAAATTGCGTGTTGACAAATGTACCACGCAATTTCATTCTTCTCTGTGTTTTGTGTTTCAACTGAGAATACGAAATTATTGATTACTACTTTCTGCTAGTGGCTTTACAAGCGTTATGTGTAAGGAAATGTTTAAAATTTCTATCCCATGGCTGAGAATGACATCTACGCAAAGTTTCAGCCGCAGTTCAGTAGTTTTGGCGTGAATAGCAAACGTCCATTCATCTAAACTTTCACATTTATAATATAACTAGCTGTTCCCCGTGGTTTCACCCGCGTTAAACTCGAATTTCACTTTATTAGGTGAATTTTTACACCTTGTTTACCACGTTATATTATTGGAGTTTTAGTAAGAATCCCTAACTTTTTGAAAATATAATATAGCCTATGTTCACCATGGATATTTAGGCTTCCTAACGGTGATAGAATTTTTCAAATCGGTCCAGTAGTTTCGGAGCCTATTCGTTACAAACAAACAAACAAACAAAAAATCAAACCTTTCCTCTTTATAATATTAGTATAGATATAAGTGTGATGTAATGATTGTAAAAGTGTGTGTTAACTTAATTGACTACACTGCGTAAATCACTTAGGTACGGTCTAGTTGAAATAAACTATTTTAAATTTTGTCCACGAGTCTCGAATATTTGCATATTCTATTATTGAAATTTGAGATCTCATTATGTCATCATCATCATTAGCCTATAGCAGTCCACTGCTGGACATAGGCCTCCCCCAATGAGCGCCATAGCGCCCTGTCTTCAGCTTGCTACATCCAGCATCTACATGCAGTCTTTCGCAGGTCGTCATCTCACCTGGTCGGAGGGCGTCCTACACTACGTTTACCAAGTCGTGGTCTCCACTCAAGAATACGTTTGCCCCAGCGGACGTCGGTTTTTCGCGAGATATCGCCGATATCTCATTATATAAACTAGGCTAAAACAGTTTTATCTAACTAGCTTATTGCCTGAACTTAAATTTTTCATCCTTTGTTATGATAACAGTAGGGTTTTTTGTAAAATCCTTACTTATTTGTATATTCAGGTAATAAAATACGTAACAAGACATACGAACGGGCACACAGCGTCAGGGTGGGGTCCCTTTTCACTTTTGAGGATGTAACTCTAAAAACAATGGAAGCCATAACCCATACCCATTTCACACACGCAATTAGACGTCTAATTCATCAGGGCAAAAGGGATGGGTATAGCTACTACATTTAATTATTTACTAGTAATGTAATGAAACGATTAACAGCCACGCCCGTAGTCATCAATTATGGTTTGTAAGTGTACGTAGGCGAGTTTCTATTGCTATACTATGTGTTTTTTGAAACTTCATAAAATGAATGGATACAAGACAATTTTTTTTTTATAAAAATCGAATAAAAAGTTGAATTAATAAGCTATCTCAAAAAAAGGTGTTTTTCCGAAGAAATAAAGAGAAGTTTCGTTAAATAAATAAATAAATAATGCTCGACAATTCACACAGCATTATCTAGCCCCATGGTAAGCAGAGCTTGTGTTATGGGTACTTAATAGATAACTGATATACATAATACAATACATTACATACATAGATATTTTTATTATACATAGAAAACGACCAGAACACCCGGAAAAAATATCTGCAGATCGTACACACAATTGTTCCGAGGCGGGAATCAAGCCCGCAACCTCAGACGTCGCAGGCGGACTTTCGCCTACCGCGCCCCATCGGTCGTCTAACTTCTTCATTCACAGTCCATAAATAACATATTAAAATTACATATAAGTCAGTCATACATATGAAATGAAATGAAATGGAATTCCTAGTTTACTTATAAACAAGTTAACGGTGTATTTTATTCAAAATAACGTCATTTGAAAGCTACACGGACATAGTAAGGCTTAACACTTTGACTGCTGAAATCACACCGTATGTGATTTCTACAAGTGACTAATATGCGTAAATCCACACTAGCGCAGCGGCTGAGAAAATACAGATCTTTGTGACTCAGCACAGCCGTAATATTTTTCGAACGAAACGCATGTGCGGCGCAACACAACCGCTGTGTAAAGCGAAAGCACGAATTTTTTAGGCTAAAAAAAAGATCGCAGTCGACGAAAAAAAAGCTAATTTAAAGAACACATGAACAAAGTGTCTTCACCTTAAGTATAGAGACATTAAGAAAAGTGCCAATGGACACGTTCTTAGTAATATGTTGATATAAAAATAAGTTAAAACTAAATTACCCATTAGCCAATTCTATGGCTAGATTGTATTTATACTGTATATTAACTATGTGGCGCGGTGGGCGAAGGCCCGCCTGCGACGCAGGAGGTTGCGGGTTCGATTCCCGCCTCGGAACAACTGTGTGTACGATCTGCAGATATTTGTTCCGGGTGTTCTGGTCGTTTTCTATGTATAATAAAATATATCTATCTATGTAATGTATTGTATTATGTATATCAGTCATCTAGTACCCATAACACAAGCTCTGCTTAGCTTGGGGCTAGATGATGCTGTGTGAATTGTCCAGCATTATTTATTTATTTATTAAGATTTATTTAAAATGTGTATACTTGACAATAAAAAAAAAAAAATAATTTGGAAGCTAAGAAGTCCACCTGGCTGGTATTATAAAAAAAATATCGAATCGAACAGATTAAACGAACCTATTAAAAATGTGTTGTCCACGGTGTCCACGGCTGGACTGTGTGACTAAATGACTATAAGAAATTCGGATTATTTAACAACCGCCAACACCTCGTCACATGGGGCGCTGGTTGATGCAATATATTTATCAACTAGCTGCGCCCCGCGGCTTCACCCGCGTGGAAATCTATATGTCAAATGGTTTATAAACATTCCTCTTGAATCACTCTATCTATTAAAAAAAAACGCATCAAAATCCGTTGCGTAGTTTTAAGGATCTAAGCATACATAGGGACGAACAGATAGCGGGAAGCGACTTTGTTATACTATGTAGTGAAGTGTCAACCGCCACCTCATCGCACTAGTGCCGGTTGACACGATTTACGACGGGTAATAATTATACCCACATTAATTTAGTTTCACCATGTGAAAATGTTAAATGGTCGTGAATGGAACCAACTTCATTCTATTCTCAAATGTATTTGCACTGTCTATACCTATACTATAGCAAAGGTTGTCTGAAAGAAATCGCTCTTAGCGATAAGGCTGTTTACTACATCTGTATCTTTGTTTGTTTGTTTCTTTTTTGTCTCGGTAAATGTAGTGTAGGACGCCCTCCGACCAGGTGGGATGACGACCTGCGAAAGACTGCAGGTAGATGCTGGATGCGGCAAGCTGAAGACAGGGCGCTATGGCGCTCATTGGGGGAGGCCTTTGTCCAGCAGTGGACTGCTATAGGCTGATGATGATGATGATGATCTGTATTTGATGTGCAATAAAGCTTATTTGTATTGTATTGTATTGTATTGTATTGCTTTGTTATTCCTTATTCCCTCACCTCACCTCAACGGCCTATATTGGTTCACTGCTGG
This sequence comes from Eupithecia dodoneata, assembly GCA_947044415.1. Lineage (NCBI taxonomy): Eukaryota > Metazoa > Arthropoda > Insecta > Lepidoptera > Geometridae > Eupithecia > Eupithecia dodoneata. Next base: position 2,672,622 of record OX345683.1, on the reverse strand, counting down.
ACGCAGGCCTCCTCCGATAAGCGCCATACTGGCTTTTATCTCATAGGGGGTAATGCCTATAATCCCCACGCTGGGGATGTAGATTGGGGATTGCAGCTCGATGATAAATTGTTTTGCAGGAGGAGCTGCTGCTGCCCGCTTCCGGTGGATATCCCTTAGTCGCCTCTTACGACACCCGCGGGAAGAGTTGGGGTGGTGCAAATTCTAAGCCGGCACCACACGGTTTTTGTTATCATTAGACGTCTACTTAAAAAAAATTAATCACTGATAACAAAGGAAGTTAATAACAGTGACGAAATTACAATAACGACAACAATCGACAGTGAAATAGCTTTTAGTAGCTTTAACTTTATGATACATGTCTATTTGTTTTGGTAAATTCTTTGTGGATGTATCAACTGTGCAAATCACTACTCGTCCGGGCTCTACCTGAAAACCAGCGTAGCATTGGTCTAGCCAAATGCTACCGACCGCTGCGGCAAACGTGTTCTTGAGTGGAGACCACGACTCGGTAAACGTAGTGTAGGACGCCCTCCGACCAGGTGGGATGACGACCTGCGAAAGACTGCAGGTAGATGCTGAATGCGGGCAAGCTGAGTTGGTCAACCATTTTTTACTCTATTCACTACTACTATTCTCTTACTTACAAAACTCTACATACATAAACACTTTTGCTTAGGGCTTGATCTTAGTTTTATTTTTATTTTTTCGTTTACTTATACTTATTGTTTTAGTTTTAGATAAAGTAACTGATTTTTGTTTAACCTCGAATTTCGCTTCACTTTCGTTTCGATTTGATGTTTTAGTTAGTTTAGTTAGTTTTGCTTTTCTTTCAATTGTTCAACGTAATCTATGTTTAAACTATACCTACCATTGTACTTTAGTCGCACTCCCGGTGTCTGTGAGGCAGAGTAGCCCTCGCGTCTAAACACAAGTTTTACTTAGAGCGAGGAGTCGATGCATTTTCAGCACTAAGGTTCTAGGGTAGAATACTTTACCTAAAGGTAAACTTAAATGTTATAGAGATAATCGAAATTAGTTTTAGATAAGTACTCTGTTAACCTTTAGAAACCATTTTTTTGAAAATAAATACTTTTTATTATGTATATATTTATATATTCCAATCTTAGGAGAAATAACAAAGTATTCTGTTCTAACGAAAAAAAAAAAACAAATATTCGACTGAATCCTGCTAAAACATTAAATTCCCAGCAGTCAGTGGTCTGATAATAAGGTTGGTAACAGCCCCGTGATGATAATATTCCAATATATTACACAAAATGGCGACTTTTCATGGACTTCTTGTGTTATGAAATTAGGGGAGGGTATGAAACTAGAGTTGTCCTTTAGCCGTGAAATAACTGGGCCTTGTGTAGCGCCAATAACGTGTAGCCCAATTCCACTATTTTTAAACTTTTCAATAAATTGCCTAACAATGTAAAACTGCTTCCATTGACCATGTTCAAAAACAAACTTTATAATTTTTTTATATTAATAATAATAATAATAATGCTGGACAGTTTACACAGCATCATCTAGCCCCAAGCTAAGCGGAGCTTGTGTTATGGGTACTAGATGACTGATAAACATAATACAATACATTACATAGATAGATATTTTTTATTATACATAGAAAACGACCAGAACACCCGGAACAAACATCTGCAGATCGTACACACAATTGTTCCGAGGCGGGAATCGAACCCGCAACCTCCTGCGTCGCAGGCGGACCTTCGCCCACCGCGCCGCATCGGTCGTCATATTTAAATGCTATTATGATGTAAACGAATTCTTATTAGATAAGGACATTATAAATTAACTAAGCAGTAATGTAAGTAACAACAATTATGTTCTATTTGTAATGACTATTTTAATAAGAGATTGATTTTATTTTTCTTTGTGTCAACCTACTTCTAAATGTTTTGTGACCATAGCCTACCGTAGGTAAAAAAAATTCGCATGCCCTAGACTAAGGCGAGACATCTACGGTACATATTTTATAACTAAGACCTCTGTAACCCATGTGTGCAAGTAAATGACCTGTATTCTGTATTTAAAACAAAGACAACAATGACCCCATACGATACTGATAGCTATTGAGTCTTTCGTTTAATTGGTATTCTATTAAATTATCATTGCTGTCTCAATGACTTATTGAGCTGTGTTAATATACGTAAAGAAAGTTCTGATAAATCATTTACAAATGATGTGATATAAATGACGATATATAAATATAAATAAATAATGCTGGACAATTCACATAGCATTATTTAGCTCCAAGCTAGCAGAGCTTGTGTTATAGGTACTAGATGACAGATAGGTATACTTAATACAATACATTACACAGATAAATATTTCTTTATACATAGAAAACGACCAGAACACCCGGAAGAAATATCTGCGGATAGTACAAACATTTGTCACACTCCCGAGGCGGAACTCGAAATTTAAAAAAAAATCGTCGTCTTCATAACTGAAGGCACTGCGAGTAAATTTTTCATTGGCAGACATACCGATCTACCCTCAATTTTTGTCTTTTGCTACGAGCGTTACCACTACCACGGGATTTTATCCATAAAAATGTAGTTTTTTTAATATATTTTTATTTTATTAAAAGTCGGATTTGATTATAGTTTGACCGAAACCGCTGTACCGCTCCTTAGGAAAATGCGGCGAGGTGGGGGGCGAGGAAAAAAGAGCAAGAGTACGCGTTGACGGCAGACTGATGGATCGGAGCGGCTGATATCCCCCCCCCCGCCGGTTTCGGTCAAACTATAATAATAAAATCCGGCTTTTATTTCGACTTTATCCAATCCGTCCCAGCACTACCACATAAATTGAGCCACGCAAGCAGGTCTGAACCTTATTACATAATAAAGGCCGCTGATATCATTTGTTCAAAATGGTCCCTTTTAAATTAAAGCCCTGGTAACGGAAGTTTTTACTTTCTTTTATTAAGCCCCGTTGGTTCTCTTAACTCGATTTTGACACCTTTTGTGTCAATTTAGTCGAATTTTCATCACTTTTTCTCAATTTTACCGCTTTTTCAGCAATTTTCTAGACATTTTTACTGTAATTTATATAACTCATCGCGCCAACTCTACTGCCATGCGTGCCGTAGGATATTCAAGACCAAGTTCGGTCTAGCGAGCCATATTAGAGCTCATGATAGAAAAAATCATGAAAAAATCCGTGATTATATAGGGTCACCGTCATCGATAAGCAGGCCTATAAATAAATAATGCTGGACAATTCACACAGCATTATCTAGCCCCATGGTAAGTAGAGCTTGTGTTATGGGTACTAGATAACTGATAAACATAATACAATACATTACATAGATAGATATTTTTTATTATACATAGAAAACGACCAGAACACCCGGAACAAATATCTGCAAATCGTACACACAATTGTTCCGAGGTGGGAATTGAACCCGCAATCTCCTACGTCGCAGGCGGACCATCGCCCAACGCGCCACAGAGGTCGTCAGAATATATATATATATATTATATACTGTAATTTAATAAGTGTTGGTGATTCAGGTGGTCTAAAAGAAACGGACTTACGTGAAATAATAAAATTGGGCTGAGGTAGAACCTTCAAAAGGTTGGGTAAGGTAACAACCGCTGGGGCTGAAAGGTATAGGTAAGCCTATTTCTAATCAAGAAGGTACACTTCAGTCAGTGACTTATAAAATTAAAACATTTAAATACCGTGAGAAAACTCAAACACTTTTAATAGTAGAGGTGAGTCCGGTATACAATATCTAACTGAATAACTGTTGGCTTGGTTCAAAAATATCCAGCGTTATTGAAAAATCCGCGTACCGCTAGAGAATAACTGTACGAAGCGAGCGAGCATCGCGCTCACCGCTCACCCACCCACCCGTCAGTCACCCGTCACCCGTCACCCAACCATAACTAATCCAGCCTGCAATAACTATCACCTATTCTAGACACGCTAGCCTACCATCCACCCAACTGATTTGGTTAGAAATATCTAATACCTCTTGTCATCCCTGTCTAACACCATGATTCTAATGCGAGTAAACGGGATAGTCAGTTATTCAAATTACCCAATACCTCTTGTCATCCCTGTCCAACACCAGGATTCTTATGCGAGTAAACGGGATAGTCAGTTATTCAAATTACCCAATACCTCTTGTCATCCCTGTCCAACACCAGGATTCTTATGCGAGTAAACGGGATAGTCAGTTATTCAAATTACCCAATACCTCTTGTCATCCCTGTCCAACACCAGGATTCTTATGCGAGTAAACGGGATAGTCAGTTATTCAAATTACCCAATACCTCTTGTCATCCCTGTCCAACACCAGAATTCTTATGCGAGTAAACGAGATAGTCAGTTATTGGGTATCCATCCATCTTCACTGCGTCTAAGTTCAACCATTTTGGTTGGTACGGGTTTGCAATGTTGCATAACAGGTGGCGCGATAATACGGCCTTTTTTGGTGGGAATATATTTCCCTATATTTGTATAGGTTATGTTTTCTTTTAATGGTGGGAAACTATGTCCCTATATCCTATGCTGCAAAGCATTTAAATGGATAATAAAAAAAAATATAATAATTAGTTATTTATTCAGATTCAGCCTCAGAGTCGGTATCAATGTCAGATAAATCTGATAAACTATCAACTATTTTCTGCAATTTTTTTGTTTCGGAAACATCGATTGCCATCTTTCTTTTTCTTTTTGATGACATCTTGAAACTCGACGTTTCTAAAAATATCAATAAGATTTTTAATACGTGGTTTTGATTTTGAATGAAACAACTGAAAAAATGACAGAATGTTTTTTTTATACATAGATAAAATAATGGACGTAAAAGGGATATAGGGAATCATTTTCCCACTTAGGAGTGGTTTCCCTATGTCCACCGAAATGGACATAGGGAAAATGTTTCCCACTTAGGGGTGGTTTCCTATGTCCACCGAAATGGACATAGGGAAAATGTTTCCCACCTAGTTTAGTTCTGCAAAACTATCACAAACCATTCATTTCGTATAATGTTTACACTGTCATTCTATCAGAAATATAGTCTTCTTATAAATAAAAGGTCAATTATCTACTAGTAACAAGAATTTTTCTGCTGCTCAGACGAAAAACACTTCACAACAACTCAAATATGGCGCAAATTTGGTGAAAAATACCTGTCCTTCAAGTTTTAACTGATATTGACATTTGATAATGTGACGTTACAGAAGACCTTTTTATTTGACATTGACAATTCAAAAAAATAGAATTGTCAATATCAAACAAAAAGGTCAAGTCCTCAGGTGGTCATCAACATTCGAAAAAAAGGTCAAGTGTGAGCAACCTAAATCAATTTGACGTTGACATTTACATATATTTTGAGTGGACGTTGAAAACTTCTTGGAAGGCTGGAACAAATTGAAAATAGCTTGATTTCAGAAATTTCTATTTCTTTGCATACCTTTCGTATTTTTATTTTCTTTTCTATGTATATAGTAAAATATATCTATTGATTGTAATAAGTACCTGGGTATATCAGTTATCCTTAACATAAGCTTATCTTACTACATAAATAAATAGGTACCTACCGAATTGATTGATTTTGAATTTTATCCATAGCAACGATAAAAATACAACAGAATATGTACCATTCTGTTGTATTTTTATCGTTGCTAGATAAATTGCACTTCTTTATTTAGAATATAGTTAGTAGACGACGGTTTGTGCATGTACAAATGCACAAACCGTCGTCGTCAGTCCTTCGTTGGAGGATAACTTGCTAAAAATAGGGTTAACTTCATCATCATCAGCCTATGTTAGGCATCCCCCAATGAGCGCCACAGCACCCTGTCTTCAGCTTGACGCATACATCATCTACCTGCAGTCTTTCGCAGGTCATCATCCCACCTGGTCGGAGGGTGTCCTACACTACGTTGACCGAGTCGCGGTCTCCACTCAAGAACATGTTTGCCCCAGAGCGTTAACAGCGGCCCACTGCCACTTCAGCTTGCTAATTCTTTCTTAGAGCTATGTTGATAACTTTGGTTCTCTGTCGGATGTACCTATTCGTTACGAATCCTATTTTATCCTATCCTCAAGAAACTCTGAGCGCATAGCTCTTTCCATAACTCTCTGAGCGACTTTGAACTGGTGGACCAGCCCTATCGTGAGTGTCCACGTCTCAGCCTGTGTCTCAGCTCAGTAGGTAAGTATTATTATATATAAATACATATAATTATGTATATAAAATTTGGGTATTGTAAAGTTATTGGATACCGGTTGGTGCTAACGTTATTCGAACAAAATATCCAACTAATAACTGTTGGTAAAAAATCCAATAACTCCCACCTCTATTTAATAGGGTTTTTGCTCTAAAGATATATGAGAAAAAATCTAAAAATATATTATTGAGATAGGCAAAAACCTGTCGAAAAATGTTAGTTTTAATTAAGGAGGTCGAACGCTTTCAGAACACTATCCCAACATGGGTGGAAGTAGCGCTCATGCCACGTCGAGAATTGTAGCAGTAGAGACTGACAGGATTGACAATTCAAATTATGGGTTCACAAGTCACTATAAACGTGAAACGCTTCGATAGCGCCTTCTTATTTTACCTGTGGCGACATCTAGTTATAATTTTACGAACTAATTTGGATACACTTTTATATGGTTTGTTACAGTCTTATATTGTTTTGTCTTTTTTTGTTATATATCTGTCTTGTGTTATCTTCCGTGACGTCACCAAACGGCTCTACCGGAAGACCAGCATTGGTTGTAACATGCTTACAACTAACTCGTGCTGAGATAGAGTCCGTTTTGTGACTCAATTACAAAAACCTGTTTTGTCCTCTATTTTTTTGAATAATGTTTGTTTTATTTTTTTGTGTATTGAGTAACAAATAAATACTATTATATTCTAATTTTACCTTAAGTACGAGTAGGTAGTTCTAAAAGTAACCTCTTTTTAATCGACGAAAACAAAAGAGGTCAAGGCTCTCACCTGGAAGCGTGATTTTCTTTTATACCTCCTACCATCTTCGACCATCAATCCATCGCATTAAAAATAATATCATCATCAGCCTATGTTAGTCCACAGCTGGACATAGGCCTCCCCCAGTGAGCACCATAGCGCCAAAAAAACACAAAAACATACAAACCAAATGCAGCCAAAAAAAAACATTGAGAAGGGGGAAAAAAAGATATTCCTACAAAACCCAAGGACCGAGGGGTCGTCACCCCTCGAGTTGACGCCGGGGTAATGAGGCCAAGCCTCGAGGCCCCTCTCTGTGCCCCCACCAGGGCCGGAAAGAAATTTATTGATTGATCCAGCATCTACCTGCAGTCTTTCGCAGGTCGTCATCCCACCTGGTCGGAGGGTGTCCTACACTACGTTTACGACGAACACTTTTGCCCTAGCGGTTCTTCATTAAAAAGAACGAAATCGAAATAAGAATTATAAATAACTCTTCATTTCGCATAATGACACCAGAATCTCAGACAATGGCTCCGTCACAAAGCTGGGGAAGTAGTTATCCTACAAAAGAGGGGTTTAAATACGTATATACGTTTTATATAGGTATAGAATAATAATTATGTAAAGGTGAACGCACAACTGAAGGGAACAGAATAGAAACATGTATTATTATTATTATATATTTATACAAATACATGTCTTTTTATCATAATAAATACATATAATAAATACATCCGACAGAGAACCAAGGTTATCGATATAGCTCTAAGAATTAGCAAGCTGAAGTGGCAGTGGGCCGGCCATATTTCGCGAAGAACCGACGGCCGCTGAGACAAACGTGTTCTTGAGTGGAGACCGCGACTCGGTAAACGTAGTGTAGGACGCCCTCCGACCAGGTGGGTTGACGACTTGCGAAAGATTGCAGGTAGATGCTGGATGCGGCAAGCTGAAGACAGGGCGCTATGGCGCTCATTGGGGAGGCCTATGTCCAGCAGTGGACTGATATAGGCTGATGATGATGATGTCTTTTTATATACCTATCTGATCTCATTACACTGCACAGTCATTCATTCGATTGTATTCAAAATATTATGCAAATACACATCATTTTCAGGTCAGTGTATCGTTCTTCTGGTCGCCTCAAAGGGTAATACTGAAAGTCAGTGTTTTGCTCTTAGAGCAAAGCTTTTCGCTGGGCTATTACCTTTTTGACAGGCTGCAGCACACACACAATTTTTAAATAGTTGCAAATTTCTTTATGTATATAGTTTAAAAATATTCAACTTTTATGAGTGTCAGATTAAATTTTAACTCCAACTTTTGATCTTTCAAAGCCAAATTCTTGGAGAGAAAAATAATTTTAGAATCAATCGTAAAAACGCATGAAACGTAGAGATCTGTTTGATCTGCAAATATGTTTTTCGGGTCTTTGTATTTTCTGTGTTATATTTTTTTACAAATATTTTCATTTGTAACGTAGTGCTTCATTATTCATCTGATAAACCAAGCAAAAAGAGATACAATCAAAAAAATATTATCGATAGTCATAATATTGAAGTGAACACAAAAACTTCTTATTTGATAATAATTTGTGGTATAAAATTGGACTTCTCGAAAAGCTAAGCCTAAAGAAATAAGAGATAATGTTTTTTTAAAATTTTACCTTTTCACGCATAAACGGCTGATCCGTATGGTGATTATGTAACTCGCGACCGGTTTGCGACAGGCGTAAATGAAGCAATCAGTGCTGTCAAACTTAAATTTTGACCAATTTTGACGTTGTAGCTGGTGTCAAACTAATACAAAATTGACGTTTGACAGCACTGATTGCTTAATTTACGCCTGTCGCAAACCGGTCGCGAGTTACATAATCACCCGGCGAATCTTACTGAAATTTGTCAGGAAGATAGGTATCCCGCAGTCAAACTTAGGCAACTTTTTATCCCGGACAAGCGTAAGCGAGGCCGCAGGCGGAAGCTAGTATGTATATATTTCCGTTGAATTAGCAAAGGTCAATACCCCATATACCTACCATATGTTTAATCTCACTAATGTCCTCACGCAAGGGCCTAATGTGGCCCTTTTCACTAAATTAGTATAATTAACTTGACATTTTAATAAAGACACCTTTAGTACCTTTTTAGGGTCGACTACATGTCGTGAAGTACGTGCGTAAGTAACTTTTTAAGTAAGTATTTTAAGTAGGTTATGTAAGTAAAAAGGTTTTTAACTTCTGACAGGAATTTAAATAAAGAGGGAATAAAGAAGTTGTTTAATAATGATTTGTAGCCATCGCCTTTAGTTTAACTTTCTTAAAGGGCCTCTGTGCTGTTGGCTTCTTCCCCACGCAAGCCCTCCAAAGGACCGGGATAAATTTATGACCCTCGATCATGAAAATGAGAAACACATAGTAATAATCATTCATTTTAGACCATAGGCATAGAAATATTAGAGATCTTATTTGACTTAATAATATATAATAAAATACCCGATAAACTAAAAGACGAGGAAAAAGACAAAACATTTCAAATAAAATTGAAACAATATCATATAAATAAATGTTATTATGACTTAAATGAATTTTTTAATGACAAATGACAATTATTAAAATATATATAAATATATAATAATACACATTATATGTATGTATTTTAATAATTGTAATAAAGTTAATATCTCAATAATATAAGTAAAAATTACTTAATACTTATATTATTGACTTAAATAAAACTATGTGATTGAATTTAAATTTTCCGCTCTCTCTTTCTCTCTTATCTATTAAACAGAGCTTTTTAGAAACCCGGCTCACTTCCATTCACAGTACATATTGCCACATCCTGCTTGGGAACCATTGTGTTTCTTATTCATTACCTAGATACTAAGACCTATATGTACACAATGATGCAATAAAATAAATATGAAATATACATAAACCTCCGGCCAGGTGGGATGACGACCTGCGAAGGACTGCAGGTAGATGCTGGATGCGGTAAGCTGCAGACAGGGCGCTCATTGGGGGAGGCCTATGTCGAGTGGACTACCATAGGCTGATGATGACGATGCACGGCGGTGCAGCGACAAGTGAACCTTCGAAACTTGACACCCTTCGGCCAAAACTATAATATCTTAGTAAATAATAATAAATAATACTGGACAATTCACGCAGCATCATCTAGCCCCAAGCTAAGCAGAGCTTGTGTTATGGGTATTAGATAACTGATATACATAATACAATACAATACATAGATAGAGATTTTTTGTTTAAAGGTCACAATAGTGAAACTTTTTTTTATTTTTTTTTATTTATTTATTTACCAACTTAAAGATATTGTTACATAAAAAAGCTTAAAAATAACACGAAGGAAACCACAAAGGTTTGTATATGTGTTATTAGCTGAGAGTCAGCTGAATAAAATCTCATAGGTTTCATCATCATCATCATCATCATCAGCCTATAGCAGTCCACTGCTGGACATAGGCCTCCCCCAAAGAGCGCCATAGCGCCCTGTCTTCAGCTTGCCGCATCCAGCATCTACCTGCAGTCTTTCGCAGGTCGTCATCCCACCTGGTCGGAGGGCGTCCTACACTACGTTTTCCGAGTCGTGGTCTCCACTCAAGAACACGTTTGCCCCATCGGCCGTCGGTTCTTCGCGAGATATGGCCGGCCCACTGCCACTTCAGCTTGCTAATTATTTGAGCTATGTCGATAACCTTGGTTCTCTGTCGGATGTATTCGTTACGAATCCTATCCTATCATAGGTTTGACAATAAAGTTATTCAAATTCAGGCAAAAAGATTATAATTTTTTTGTTTTTTTTTTGTTTGAGCAATGGTATACTGCCTCCAATACCTTGATCGTTAATATGACTTGAATCTCTTGGCGAGGACTATAGTTCCAAGTGGTAAAGCTATAAAAAGGCGCGTTATAGCTTGAAAAACTTATTTCCCGTAAATCCAAAGATTTTCCTAAGTACCTACTTAAGGGCCATAAAACCCTTAGATGTATCGGAACGTCCCTACATCGTACTTAAGACCTCTACAACAAAATAGGGATCTTTTACAAGCTCCCTCACCTTAAACTGTACCTGATTAGGTCGAGGTATAGTTGGGAAATTCCGCAGTGTTGACCGAAAGATGTGCAAGCGAAAATACCTTACTTTGGATGTTTTAAATAAATAGAACGGCAAATTCACTACATAGTATAAAACAAAGTCGCTTCCCACATGTATACTAGATCTTTGGAACTACGCAACGGATTTTGATGCGGTTTTTTTAATAGATAGAGTGATTCAACAGGAAGTCATTATTCATTGTTAGGTGACCTCATGTTACGTTGGAATTAAAATGTTTATTAATACAGAACTATTTAGAAACAAGAAACTTACGGTAAAATTAAGATAGCAGACCATTTTATGTAAAAACAACAAATTTGATCATATAAAACCAAAACTAATGTATTTAAGAAATTTGAAACCGCCAGTACAACCAACGATGAACGACACTATATCTAACACAGTTTATTAACAAAATAATAACATACAACATTTGAAACTATCTATTTTTATTATTATTATATATATGTATATTATATATTAATATATAAATTATATATTTTAAGGTTATTAACACAAAGTCATGTTTAACGATTGGAAAACACAAAAATCTAATCAAGTTAATTTCCCATTATAAATGAAAATATGATACCACGTAGGTTCGTGTTATTTAATAATGAATGTCATAACTACATGAATGAATATTAACTGATGGCTTAAAAAAAACCTGTAATAAAGTTAATATCTCAATAAATAAACAAATGTATCTGTTTATCGACTTAATAAAATAGAAACGCAAAAAAATCTGTAAAGGTGAATTTCTGCTACAGGAGCCCCGACTAAAACTACAATGCTACAGGTGTGTTCAATTTAATCCCCCAGACTGCAATAAAAAGCCTTACAATCCGACGATTCTATCACTTATTCGCAAAGTCTTAAGGTATAAATTCCGTTGTTCTTTTCAGCTATTGTTACCACGGCTTAAGAAAGGTTGGGTAGGTAGGTACTTAGGAATTGGGTATTTTTAGAAAGGAATATCTGTGAAAATCCGCTTTGGATTTAAGTGCTTTTATTCACCGCGGTAAGAGAACAAATTTTGGTATCAAAAAAGTTAGGGATCCGTACCAAAACCGTGCGAAGCCGGGAGGTCCGCGACTTTATAATAAACTGAATATAAGTCCTCAACCTAAAACGTGGTTTCGAACGCTAAAGGGTAAAGTCTAGCCGGGACGGACTTCTTTCAAATAAAGGTTTACGTTTCCACGAACAAAGTGTCCGTTGCGTAGTTTTAAAGATCTGAGCATACATAGATAGGGCTGGTCCACCAGTTCAAAGTCGCTCAGCGAGCTATGGAAAGAGCTATACTCGGAGTTTCTCTGAAGGATAGGATTCGTAACGAATACATCCGACAGAGAACCAAGGTTATCGACATAGCTCAAAGAATTAGCAAGCTGAAGTGGCAGTTGGCCAGCCATATCTCGCGAAGTACCGACGGCCGCTGGGGCAGACGTGTTCTTGAGTGGAGACCGCGACTCGGTAAACGTAGGTTAGGACGCCCTCCGACCAGGTGGGATGACGACTTGCGAAAGACTGTAGGTAGATGCTGGATGCGGCAAGCTGAAGACAGGGCGCTATGGCGCTCATTGGGGGCCTATGTCCAGCAGTGGACTGCTATAGGCTGATGATGATGATGAAGCATACATAGGGACAGACAGACAGCGGGAAGCGACTTTGTTTTATACTATGCAGGTTATGATTGCACTTACGCCCGATTACCTCGCTTTACGTGGGCGGAGCGGACCCATTCAGGTGTCCGTTTAACTCACAAGGGTAAACTGCATACTTGTATGTATTTCCAACAAATAGTCGAGCGGAAAGTGTTATGGTAAATGAACACATCTCAATGATGTTAATGCTTGGCCAGATGTCGCTCAGTTTCGCACCGACAATAGTATGTAAGTAATTCGTTGTTGTGCATAGCTTTACTTAAATATTGACATTGTATGGAATCATGTTATATTTAGACTTACATAAGCAAATAACCATGTATTAGACACATAAGAAATAAATAAATAATGCTGGACAATTCACACAGCATTATCTAGCCCCATGGTAAGCAGAGCTTGTGTTATGGGTACTAGATAACTGATATACATAATACAATACATTACATAGATAGATATTTTTTAGTATACATAGAAAACGACCAGAACACACGGAACAAATATTTGCAAATCGTACATACAATTGTTCCGAGGCGGGAATCGAACCCGCAACCTTCTGCGTCGCAGGCGGACCTTCGCCCACCGCGCCATATCGGTCGTCATATAAATATGAACATACTAGTGGTTTCTTTTTCATTTCTTCCACTAGTGGACAAAAAATTGAAGTAAACAGTAAAGTGACAGAAGACACACACAAGAATGGTGACGGAGAAAAATGGAAAACATGAAATTCTTTCACCGTTCGGAAGCTACACTATCCCCGGTGAACATAGGCTTTACTATATTTTCAAAAAAGTTAGAGATCCGTACTAAAACCGTGCGAAGCCGGGAAGGTCCGCTAGTGTTCTATATTTTAAAGCGTATTCTCGTAATTGCAGAAATTGTTTCTACGTCCTAGCAATGTAGGAGCTACGACGTAGACATTGCTACGACGTAGACATTGCTATGACGTTTCGTAGAAGCTCTACGTAGCGTCGTAGAACTTGCTACAACTTAGCATAGAGCTAATAAAATAAATTTAATAATAATGCTGGACATTCCATAAATACAAAAAGAATTCATACAGCCGAAAATAGAACCTCTTCCTTTTTCCGAAGTCATTAAGAATAACTAATTTGATGATGATGAAAATTCATTCTTTTGACGACCGATGTGGCGCGGTAGGCGAAGGTCCGCCTGCGACGCAGGAGGTTGCGGGTTCGATTCCCGCCTCGGAACAATTGTGTGTACAATCTGCAGATATTTGTTCCGGGTGTTCTGGTCGTTTTATATGTATAAAAAAAATATCTATCTATGTAATGTATAGTATTATGTATATCAGTTATCTAGTACCCATAACACAAGCTCTGCTTACCATGGGGCTAGATAATGCTGTGTGAATTGTCCAGCATTATTATTATTATTAAAAAAACCGGGCCAATTCTGACCATTGCATCCATGAAAAAACCATAGGTATTAAATGTGAGGAACCAATGCACAAACAACTCAATATCACGCCAACCGACTTTGATGGTTCTTTTTTAAAACTAAGATTTCATTATTTAGGAATTTGAATTTGTTTATATTAAAAAAAAAACACGCCAAATTTTTAAGTCCCTATCTTTTATTTAAATTTGTCATTGTAAATCCCGTGAAGACAAAACGCTGAATTATTATTAGACTACGGAACTCTAATTTCAACAGAAGGCGGGTTCCGTAAGTTAATTTAGTATGCTCGTGACCTTTTAGCACTAAATAATGGAGGGGAGGGTTACAGGGTGTCTTATACAGGCTGTTTCATTCATACAGTCTAATTAAACATAGCAATACACAAGCTCTGCTTGTTTTCGAGCCAGTTTGTGTATAATATATTGACAATAAATAATCCAATAATCCAAATCAACCGATGTGGCGCTGTGGGCGAAGGTCCGCCTGCGACGCAGGAGGTTGCGGGTTCGATTCCCGCCTCGGAACAATTGTGTGTACGATCTGCAGATATTTGTTCCGGGTGTTCTTGTCGTTTTCTATATATAATAAAAATATCTATCTATGTAATATATTGTATTATGTATATCAGTTATCTAGTACCCATAACACAAGCTCTGCTTACCATGGGGCTAGATAATGCTGTGTGAATTGTCCAGTAATATTATATTATATTAAATCGCGTTACAGACAGAACTCATACATTCTACGTGCGAGCAGATTTTTCAATGCAATGGCAAATTAAGTTGATTTGTTCAATACTTCTCCAAGTAACTTCAAATATATTTGTAGTAATATTTTCTTTACTGTATAACTTCACATATTCATTTTGTTTATCCACTACTTATTCTTTTAATATTCGACGGTCGGATTTGCATCAAATTGTTGTACTTAGAAAATTTATAAAAATCATAAAGTGGCCACTAACATCTCAAGTCTTCCTACATCCTAACTTCCTAACTAATATTATAAATGCGAAATTGTGTTTGTTTGTTCGTCCTTCACGTGCTAAAATAAACCACCAGTCGTCTTGACTTTGGCAGAGATAGCTGAAAAAATTAAGAGTGCTTAGGCAACTTTTGGTCCTGGAAAAATCTTCTAATTCCAAGGGAAGTTTACAGGAATTTCTATTTCTAACTAAAAAAGGAGGTTCTCAGTTACATTTTGTACCTTTTCACTTTTTTTAATATTTTATCTGTGCTACGTGTTTTCTAGTAAGTAGGTCCTCATCATCATCATCATCAGCCTATAGCAGTCCACTGCTGGACATAGGCCTCCCCCAAAGAGCGCCATAGCGCCCTGTCTTCAGCTTGCCGCATCCAGCATCTACCTGCAGTCTTTCGCAGGTCGTCATCCCACCTGGTCGGAGGGCGTCCTACACTACGTTTACCGAGTCGTGGTCTCCACTCAAGAACACGTTTGCCCCATCGGCCGTCGGTTCTTCGCGAGATATGGCCGGCCCACTGCCACTTCAGCTTGCTAATTAAGTAGGTCCTATGTAGTCCTATATTATAATATGTGTAACTAAATTTGTTTGTGTGTTGTGTTAGTGTTTAATAAATAATTTTCTTCTTCTTCTTTTTTTCTTCTCAATTCACGAAAAACTACTGAACGGGAACAAAAGAAATTTTGAAATATTTTTTTTTAATTTCTCTAGAAATGTGAAATTCGTATTTAACGCAAAGAAAAAAATCTAAAATTGTACTTGGGGGGTCCATTAAAAGCAGATTGGAGCACCCTTCGTTTGATCATGTAAGAACAGAACACCCTGTATTACCTGCAAGGGCACGAGGAGTTTAAATTATTAAATAGCAATGAAAGGTCCCTTAAACTGTTCTACACAGATTAAACCTCTTATTATTAAGGACATAGTTTGTTAAGATGCATAGCTGTTTGTTGGATAACTTTAGACGACCTATATGGCGCAGCGGGCAACGGTCCCGCGACGCAGGAGGTTGCAGGTTCGATTTCCATAGGACAAATATTTACACAATCTGCAGATATTTGTTATTTTATTTTATTAATTAACCAAATCCTCAGCTCTTAAAAATAAATCTATATATATAAAAGAAAGTCGTGTTTGTTACAACACTTATAACTCGAGAACGGCTGGACCGATTTGACTGAAAATTGGTGAGAAGGTAGGTTAGAACCAGGAGTCTAACATAGGATATTAAAAAAAACCATTTGACAAATCGATTTCCACGGGGGCGAAGCCGCGGGGCGCAGCTAGTTTACTTATAAATATCAGTGACAGCCAACAAACGGATTAACATTATTATTATTATATAGAAAAATAAGGACGACATCACCAAAAATGCCACAATAGAGTAGAGTACAAGATATCAGCACAATACATCCCCTGGTACTGTCCACAATCCTATCCATCCATAGTTATATAATAAGAATAATAATAAATAATAATAGAAGATATTTATTCACAGATCATGATCAGTTATCTGGTAGAGTTCGCTCTTGAGCGATAAGACCGCCAATTGTACTAAATTTTTAAGTTTTTACTGTACATAGTTTATAGTTAAAGTGCAATAAAGAATTTTCTATCTTTCTATCTATCTACATTAATAGAATAAAAAAAATGAACAGCCTAAAGACAAATATAAGGAAAAATATAATTTTAGCTAAAAATTTGGCATTCATGTAAAACAAGATAGGCATCAGAAAATTACCTATCAATATGTAGTAGTTAGGTCATTTACTCCTAATATTTAGTTATGTTGTTAGGTCATTTACACCACCTAAATTATGAACCTAAAATGTATATAAACCTATTTACTTATGAATTATTTAACCTTTATACAATTTGATAATTTAATGCATAAAAAAAAACAAAAAA
Organism: Eupithecia dodoneata; assembly: GCA_947044415.1. Taxonomy (NCBI): domain Eukaryota; kingdom Metazoa; phylum Arthropoda; class Insecta; order Lepidoptera; family Geometridae; genus Eupithecia; species Eupithecia dodoneata. The sequence goes on along the minus strand of OX345683.1, from coordinate 2,655,558 downwards.
ATTCCAAAAAGTTTTAAATGCTGGACAATCCACACAGCAGCATCATATAAATAAATAATGCTGGACAATTCACACAGCATTATCTAGGCCCCATGGTAAGCAAAGCTTGTGTTATGGGTACTAGATAACTGATATACATAATACAATATATTACATAGATAGATATTTTTATTATACATAGAAAACGACCAGAACACCCGGAACAAATATCTGCAGATCGTACACACAATTGTTCCGAGGCGGGAATCGAACCCGCAACCTCCTGCGTCGCAGGCGGACCTTCGCCCACCGCGCCACATCGGTCGGTACTATGACGATAGACACACAGACACAGAGCTTGTGTTATGGGTACTAGATGCAGTCAGCATCTAGTACCCATAACACAAGCTCTGTATAGCTTGGGGCTAGACGACGTTGTGTGAATTTTCCAGTTTTTTTCATATGGTACCAATATCAAAACTTTCAGCTAATCCGCATTTTATGAAAGCCCACGTTTCTCATTTCCCCACATGTTCAAAACTTTTTCAATAAAACAAAGGTTGCAAACGTCGAACATTTTTCAATGGTCTCCCTTGTTCAGAGCTTAGAATTTTATCATCATCATCAGCCTATATCAGTCCACTGCTGGACTAAGGCCTCCCCCAATGAGCGCCATAGCGCCCTGTCTTCAGCTTGCCGCATCCGTAGTGTAGGATGCCCTCAGACCAGGTGGGATGACGACCTGCGAAAGACTGCAGGTAGATGCTGGATGCGTCAAGCCGAAGACAGGGCGCTATGGCGCTCAATGGGGGAGGCCTATGTCCAGAAGTGGACTAGTCTAATTTAGGACTAAAATAGGATGATGATGATGCTTCTTATATGAACGAAGCATTTATTATTGCATAATTTAATTATTTATTAATGTATTCATTAAATACATAAATCTAATGACCACACAGTTAGTTACCAAATTTCATCTAAAAACTAGGAAACCGTGGAAGTTAGCGATTGCAGTTTGAAACTACGGTGAATTCACGTCGAATTCACAAAACCGTGATGTAATCGTGGTAGGTAGACTGCAGAGCGAACGGATAGTAAGCGTTTAAATCAAACTCCAGGAATTCTTTGGTCTCAAAGCTTGGTTCCAACCGACAACCGTTGGGGTAAACGTGTTCTTGAGTGGAGACCGTGACTCGGCAAACGTAGTGTAGGACGCCCTCCGGCCAGGTGGGATGAGGACCTGCGAAGGACTACAGGCAGATACTGGATGCGGCAAGCTGAAGACAGGGCGCTGTCCAGCAATACTATAGGCTGATAATGATGATGACCATACCTAAATTCTTGTTTCGTAGGTATAATAGAATATAACTAGATGTGGTAGTAAATTCATTGAAGGATAAGAGTGGAACAAAATGTGGTCTATACAATACAGCAATCAATTCGTTTGGCCGATTGTCTAAAATTATTTATTTATTTATCAGAGTGGAAAAGAGCCATCCTACAAAATGTGCTTTTTAGCGGGTATTTATAAATAAAATAAGGTAGTTTTTTAGGATATAAAACCTTCAAGAGTTCGAAACTTCTTGTCTGCTGTGAGCCTAGAGAGTTTTATAAAACTTGGCTGGCAAAAGACGTATTGGAATAAAAAAGTGTGTTGAATGTGATTCCATTTTCTGCCATTTTATAGTTTCGTGGATATCTACTACTGTAACGTAACAGGTTACATACCTACCTACTTTAATTTCTAACTTCAACTCGATTCCTTAAGATCGACTAAACTCGTGGCTAGTCTAGTTAGTCATTCGTCAGCGCGCTTACTAGACGCTAAACTCGCCAACACGCTTGAACGGACCTCCTTTTAAGCCCCTCTGGCAGAGCTACATATCTTGAAATCTTAAATATAATATAGCCCTTCAGGCTCCCTATTGTTATCTTTATTTTAAGAAATTTTTAATCCGTTTTTTAATTGTTTCACTTAGAACCCTAATTTAACCCTGAGTTGCTGCTCGAAAACCGGAAAGTAGCACAGTGGACTTTCCGATCCGAGTAGTAACTCAGCGGAAGTATTCTAAGCCGGGACACTACCGAAACGCTCGGAAGTCTACCTGACTCGGCAGTTCTATATTTCATTGAATATTTGGATGAAAGCTTTTAACACGAATCTGTTTCAATTTTCAGCTTTCAGTTTAATAAATAGATATTTCAATATAATAAATGGTTGTTGGAATAAGCGGTTATTTAATTTTGCACCTCTGCCATAGTTGATCGCTGACTGTTCACACTGCCGGCGAGAACTCGCTTCACTAGTTTGTCGCTGGGCGACAAGAGCCAGGAAAATAACACTCGCTCAGCGATCAGAAAACTCACGCCGAGCGGTCATTTCTCTACAACGTGGACTGTAGTTTGACCCGGCCGCCCCGCGAGCGAGTGATAGCCGAGCTACACAACTATCGGAACTACGTACTCGCTCCCCGCTTCACGCCGACTCGTTTCTACATTCTAGCTCTGCTTGCTACTCGTTCATCGTTCCCGGTGAGACAACTGCCTAAGAATAGATGGTTACTGAAGTGAGAACCAAGTGCTTAGACAAGTAAACTGTTAATTAGGTTATGGTAATGGCTGGGTTGGTCATATTCCATGCGGCCATGTATACTCGGAGCTGAAGACAGGGCGCTATGGCGCTCATTCGGGGAGGCCTATATCCAGCAGTGGACTGCTATAGGCTGATGATGACGTAAATACTGTACGGTCGAGTCCAGCAAAGACTAGTCTAGAATACCCTTGATTTCATTTATTCGGGTTGAAATCCTCATTTGTTGTTACACAGAAGTCTTACATTTTTTACATCATAAGTACTATTTAGAGCTCTATGGAGATGATACCGTTTAGTGACTATAGGAGTGAAGTGGTTCAGCGGTTTCTGTGGTTTTATGTGTTTACGGTGTTTTGGAGTCTCTATCTGTTCTGATGAACACAATCTCTCTCTTGGGGTAGATGATGCTATATTAATTTGTCCAGCATTATAATATATTATCTAAGTTAAACAGAATGGGAAAATCCAAAACTATTGGAGATACCTACCCTACCTGTAGATAAGAAGACTTTCACCCCCTCGGAAGACTAACAACCCCCCTGCTATGGTCGATACCTTCCGTTATTAGCAAATGCGAACCGTGGGTAACTTTATCTCCCTTTAGCAGACGGCGGTAACTTTGTTACGGGAAGGCACTAGTGTTGTGTACATTAACTTCCGCGCAATCGGTCAAACAGGACCGAAGCCGAAACGATGCAGTAGGTAGCTCATTACAAATTGCTGCCCATTTTTAGGGTTTCGTACCCAAAGGGTGAAACGGGACCCTATTACTAAGACTCCGCTGTCCGTCCGTCTGTCACCAGGCTGTGTCAAATTAACCGTGATAGTTAAACAGTTGAAATATTCACTGATGATGTATTTCTTTTGCCGCTATAATAAAAAATACTATAAAACAGGATCAAATAAATATTTAAGGGGGCTTCTAAACAACATACATGATGTTTTTGCCGTTTTTATAGATAATGGTACGGAACCCTTCGTGCGCGAGTCCAACACGCACTTGGCTGGTTTTATTCCCTTTTGCACTACCATATCAATGGAAGTTGGAACACAATTTTTTCTAACGTTATTTTATTTATTCAACGTACAGAACACAGCACAATCACATTAAATTATGAGGTTACATAAAGCTTGATCAGAACTAGATTTCAACATTAGACACATGTACGTGCTGCTATAATATAAATATGATCGAGTAGGTAGAGTTATTACTATCTCATTACAGGTTATTAAGTAAAACAAGAAAGAAAAAAGGTAACAGACAATTAGAACTACGGTTTCTTAAATTAGATGACATTCTATATATACATAATTGTAATATTCAGTTATGTAAGATTCCAATAATAAAAATTAATAGAGACGGAATTTTGAAAACACTGTTCGGCCTCGCAAAGCCGAATGCCGAAAGAACGCATCCAGTGACATCCCTTTTAACCTAATCGTATCAATTATTGCTGACCGGAGATGTAGAGGCTATATTTTACAGAATCCAAGATTAATGTGGGATTACTATATATTTATTTATATATGTATATTTACCTATATTTAGTGTATTTGTTATCAATTATTTATTAAAGTGCCACCGTCTATATTGTTCGTTCATGCCGAGTCCATCCCAAGGTTGCCTGGAAGAGATCGCTCTCAGCGATAAGGCCGCCCTTTATACCTTTATTCTAAGTTTTTATCTCTGTATTATTTTCTGTTTTCTGTGGTGTAATAAAGTGTTATCTATCTATCTATCTATCTACCTATTTATTAGATTTTTTCTGTTTCTTGAGAATTGGTAAGGTTTTCATTGTCCCGGGTGTTCTGGTCGTTATCTTTGTATATGACGACCGATGTGGCGCGGTGGGCGAAGGTCCGCTTGCGATGCAGGAGGTTGCGGGTTCGATTCCCGCCTCGGAATAATTGTGTGTACGATCTGCAGATATTTGTTCCGGGTGTTCTGGTCGTTTTCTATGTATAATAAAAAATATCTATCTATTTAGTGTATTGTATTATGTATATCAGTTATCTAGTACCCATAATACAAGCTCTGCTTACCATGGGGCTAGATAATGTTATGTGCATTGTCCAGCATTATTTATTTATTTATATCAAAAAATCTACCTATGTAATGTATTGTATTATGTATATCAGTCATCTAGTACCCATAACACAAGCTCTGCTTAACTTGGGGGCTAGATAATGTTGTGTAGATTGTCCAGCATTATTTATTTATTTATTATAAGGCTTGTTTTGGAAACTAAAGTATTTTGTGGTGTATTTTCTGTTCACTTCAATTTTGGTCCACTAGTGGAAGAATTTCAAAAAACTTTTTCTTTGCACATGTGAGATTATGCGTTTTAGTTGTTAGTAGATAACCTTGCCGTTACCTTGTCGTTTTCTGTTATTATTGTAAATTATTGTTAAGTTTTCATCATAATTCTCTTTGTTGACTTAAAATATCTTGGATTCTATAATTTACTGAGTAAAAAGTAACAATCAAGATAATATTACTTCTTTCTACAAATTATCACCTGATTGGCCATGGACCGGAGTGCATTTTTATTTTAATAATTTTAATTAAATTGTGTTTCAGTGTTAAACTTTTATGGATAAATATAATGAAAAATAAGAAATATGTATAAAAGGAACAAGTATAAATAAATTAATTGACTTAATTTATTTATACTTATTCCTCTTACGGCAAGCTGAATACAGGGTGTTATGGCGTTCATTAGGGGAGGCCTATGTCCAACAGTGGACTATTATAGGTTGACGATGATGATTCATCTTCAGCACAATCAAGTCCAAACAAGACCAACAATGAAAAATTACGAAATTGTCAATTTTATATATTTACTAACGTCAAAACGGATATTATTATAACACTGGTCAAACGGCACTTGACCTTAATTCGTCCATTAATGCCCACAGCTACTGTATCCCGATACCTACAGTAATTATGTCAGTTTACCCTTCACAGTAAAGCCACTGTCACACTGCTGCGCACGGTTTGCACGGCCACGCGGCGCATTTTAGCTGTTCATTCGTTTGAAAACTTAGATCTACGTTTTCACTGCAACAGACTCTACACACACGCTGTGTACCGTCAGGTGGCGCGTTTGAGTTGCGTGAGATCGTCAATAGTCGCGTAACTGACAACTTAAGCTCCGCGCAAATGGGCCACCGACCACAGCCACCGGTGGCTGTCGCGCGCTACCACCACATTTGTAACAGTATCAGAAGCGAGTGGCCGCCACCGGCTACATGTATGCGGCGCGTCTATACAAAATATATGAAAATGTATGTTAAGTGGCTGTCGCTGGCCACCAGTGGCTGTGGTCAGTGGCTCGTTTGCGCGGAGCCTTAGGTCTACGGTACCGGTTTACGTGTACCGCGTGCATAGCGTTGACAGCGTTGGGCTGCGTGGGTACTATATTCGAGCAAGCTACGTGTGTAGCAATGACGTTATTAATCTCGTAATCGTGCAGAGCGTGTTCGTGAGTTGCAATGGACGTTATCACATACATTTTCTTGCAAAGCGAAGAACACGCGTGCGTAGGTTGTCCGTGCGTGGCGGTTGGACAACTTCTTAATAATGGATAATGATGTTTTAATTGAGATATTGTAATATGTAGTTGTTTTGTATTTTTAATGTGTTTTCCTTTTTTTTGTAATTGTTTATTTTGGTGTGTGGCTATAAATAAATTCTTTATTCTTCTTTATTCTTCTTCTTTATTATGTAATATTTAGATATAAGGTGTTATTTTGTTATTATTAGTGCAATAAAGTGTGTTTAAATGATGATTATTATCTTTGAAACGATTATGTATATACACGATTATCCGCCTTGGCAGGAGGCTGGGTTCGATTCCCGCCTTGGGACAAATGTATGCACGATCTGCAAATATTTGTCCCGGGTGTTCTGGGTATTTTCTATGTATAATTAAAAATGTCTGACCGATATACTGAATATAATACCTTCATAAATAATGCATAATAAAAACTACTGAATGGATTTTAATGAAACTTCACAATAATATAGCTCACATATCAGAATAACACATAGGCTTCAATTCATAAAGATATATAGTATATTATCCAAAATACCTATCACCACGCGGGTAAAACCTCTGGGCGCAGCTAGTCAAGAATAAATTCAACGAAAGCTTATTAGAGACCCAATTACCTTCCGTTACGATTATTCACCACAAATTCATGAAGCGTCCATTTTGCTGAGTAACGATTATGTCAACCTTTGAATTATTAGACCTGATGTTGATATGAGGGTTATTTTGGCTTTTTATATATTTGATAGCCGCGGAGTCAGCATTAGGGTTATCATCATTAATGATTACGAAGCTGAACATCCTACTAATATTAAATAAATAAATAAATAATGCTGGACAACTCACACAGCATTATCGAGCCCCATGGTAAGCAGAGCTTGTGTTATGGGTACTAGATAACTGATATACATAATACAATACATTACATAGATAGATATTTTTATTATACATAGAAAACGACCAGAAAACCCGGAACAAATATCTGCAGATCGTACACACAATTGTTCCGAGGCGGGAATCGAACCCGCAACCTCCTGCGTCGCAAGCGGACCTTCGCCCACCGAGCCACATCGGTCGTCAAATATTATAAACGCGAAAGTTTGTGAGGGTGTTTGTTGCTGTTTCACGCAAAAACTGAACGGATTTTGATGAAACTTCACAATAATATAGCTTATCAGAATAACACATAGGTTACAATTTATAATGATATTGTATATATATATGGACGGTTTGTTAACAAACATTTCAGATCGTATTTGGCTGGCATATAGGTTGAAACCCGTTTGTATTTCAGAAAATCCCGCCCGCCCAACGTCGTCATAGTACACAGTCACAGATTACCATCACCATCAACCTATGTTAGTCCACTTTTGGACATAGGCCTCCCCCAATGAGCGCCATAGCGCCCTGTCTTCAGCTTGCCGCATCCAGCATCTATCTACCTACAGTCTTTCGCAGGTCGTCATCCCACCTCTATTGGAGGGCGTCCTACACTACTACGTTTACCGAGTCGTGGTCTCCACTCAAGAACACGTTTGCCTCAGCGGCCGTCGGCGGTTCTTCACGAGAAATGGCCGGCCCACTGCCACTTCAGCTTGCTAATTCCTAGAGCTATGTCGATAACTTTGGCTCTCTGTCGGATGTATTCGTTACGAATCCTATCCTTCAGAGAAGCCACAGATTACCAGCGAGTTATAACTCGTTAATTATAAACGCGATTAAAATTCCAACTTGTTCCGTAGTGTCGCTAATGGGTTATTGATAAATTACTAGCACGTGCGCGCGGTTTGCACCGCTTGCGTAGCCATCGATTTATGGCCACTTTTAATTACCACCTTTAATTTATTTAAACGAGTTTAGCGTAATTGGCATAAAGTATTTCTTGTTTTATAATTAATAGGGTCATAATGGAAAACTCAAAAAACTCAAATCATAGTATAGACCATGATTTGAGTTTTTTGTGACTTTAACCTGTAGATTGTTTGCAACAGTCTTGCAGTTCGCACAACTGTTTAAACTACCCAAAAATCGGGGTTGTAGGTACGGCCTCTGTTTATACTAATATTATAAGGAGAAAAGATTTGATTGTTTGTTTGTATTGGATTGGATAGGCTCCGAAACTACTGGACCGATTTGAAAAATTATTTCACAGTTGGGAAGGTACACTATCCCCGGTGAACATAGGATATATTATATTTTAACACTTTGACTGCGATTTTTTTTCGACGACTGCGATCTTTTTTTTAACCTAAAAAATTCTTGCTGCCGCTCTACACAGCGGTTGTGTTGCGCCGCACATGCGTTTCGTTCGAAAAATATTACGGCTGTGCTGAGTCACAAAGATCTGTATTTTCTCAGCCGCTGCGCTAGTGTGGATTTACGCATATTAGTCACTTGTAGAAAACACATACCGTATGATTTCAGCACTCAAAGTGTTAAAAAGTGAGGGATCCGTACTAAAACCGTGCGAAGCCGGGAAGGTCAGCTAGTACTAAATAAAGTGATGTTGCGGTCTATTCTATAGTCTAGTTCTATACTAATATTATAAAGAGGAAAGGTTTAATTGTTTGTTTGTATTGAATAGGCTCCAAAAATACTGGACCGATTTGAAACATCCTTTCACCGTTGGGAAGCTACACTATCCCCGGTGAACATAGGATATATTATATTTTCAAAAAAGTTAGGGTTCCGTACTAAAACCTTGCGATGCCGGGAAGGTCCGCTAGTACTAAATGAAGAGATTTTGCGCTCTATTCTATGTATATTCTAGTCTATTATAGAATACAAACCACTGGTCAGTTATTAATTTATTTATCAACGAGGTTCCGGCCCCAGCTCTAAAATTTTAATTAAATATCTCGAGCCGAAAATTGGCTTTTATTCTGCCGCTACAATTAAAAAGTTAGGTTGGCTTTAGTCCGATGACCTCTGTGGCGCGGGGCGAAGGTCCGCCTGTGACGCAGGAGGATGCGGGTTCGATTCTCGAGTTTTCAGCTGATTGTACCTTACTTCCCTTTAACGAAATTTGCCGTAATTGGTTTCTTATAAAGCGAGGGCATGAATCCTTTCACGACTTTTCTCTATCGTGGTTTAAGACCTGGCCATAACCGCTCTTCTGAAAAATCATCCCGTATATCTCTTTCAGTAATTTAACCTAAAGACGACTGATGTGGCGCGGTGGGCGAAGGTCCGCCTGCGACGCAGGAGGTTGCGGGTTCGATTCCCGCCTCGGAACAATTGTGTGTACGATCTGCAGATATTTGTTCCTGGTGTTCTGGTTGTTTTCTATGTATAATAAAAATTATCTATCTATGTAATGTATTGTATTATGTATATCAGTTATCTAGTACCCATAACACAAGTTCTGCTTACCATGGGGCTAGATAATGCTGTGTGAATTGTCCAGCATTATTTATTTATTTATTATTTATTTATAAAGAAGTAACATACATCTCATCCCATTTCATTTCACAGTGACAGAGGAACCCGCAACATCCATTTTTACCCTTTTAACCGCTAACCTTCAAAAACCCTCTAATCCATACTAATATTATAAAGAGAAACGGTTTGATTGTTTGTTTGTTTGTATCGAATAGGCTCCAAAACTACTGGACCGATTTGAAAAACTATTTCACTGTTGGGAAGCTACACTATCCGCGGTGAACATATTAAAATTAAGAAATGTGAAATCTGAATTTAACGCGGTTGAAACCGCGGGAAACAGCTAGTTCTTAATACACCATTAACATTTTTATTGCTTTATTCTACACGTTTTCATATATCCGAAACGAGGAACATCATGGATAATAACATGTCAAGGTACAGGGTGAAAAAGGATTATTGCTGTTCTATGAAACGTGATGTTTCGTATACGGGCCTTCGAAAATGATTGATGCAAATGCTCAAGTGGTATAGCCAGATGGATAGACAGAAAACACTTTATTATACCCGACAAAACAGAAAACAATACAGAAATAAATACTAAAAATAAAGGAAGTATAAAGGGCGGCCTTATCGTTGAGAATATTCTCTTGTCGGCAACCTTTGAGTGGATACGATCGTTACGTATTTATAGCTGACAGTGACGTAATTATTGAAGATAATTAAGAATGTATATTAAAAATAATATATATTATATTACGTACTGTAAGATTTAAATAATTATGTAGTTAAGTATTTATCGTTGTCAGCGATAAGGCCGCCGATCGTGCCACTATAGTTAGTATTAAGTTCCTTTTTTTATTTTTTTCTTAAATACCATAATACCTTATATTAAAAACATTAATATAAGACAGCTTCAAGTGCTTGTGATTTCTCCGGAAATCATACTATTCGCATGTACCTAGTGGCGACATAACTAACTATTTACTTAGACCTAAGAATGAATGTATGAATGGCACCTTTCAAATAAAATATTTGTTAATACTCACAAACCGCTTGTTTTATTTAATTTCAAAAGATACCCGCCCTTACTGAAAAATGTGAGGTACATTAATAAATAAATAAATAATGCTGGACAATTCACACAGCTGTGTGAATTGTCCAGCATTATTTATTTATTTATTACAAGCTCTGCTTACCATGGGGCTAAATAATGCTTTATTTAGCCCCATGGTAAGCAGAGCTTGTGTTATGGGTACTAGATAACTGATATACATAATACAATACATTACATAGATAGATATTTTTTTATTATACACAGAAAACAACCAGAACACCCGGAACAAATATCTGCAGATCGTACACACAATTATTCCGAGGCGGGAATCGAACCCGCAACCTCCTGCGTCGCAGGCGGACATTCGCCCACCGCGCCACATCGGTCGTCAAATAAAATGAAGGATATTATATAATTATTGGGAAAAAAAACTTCAAAATCACTTACCTCTGTGCATAATACTCGAAGAAAGCGACCAGTATCTCAATAGAACGAGTCATAGCAGCCCACATTTCGTGCGTCTTGCATTTTGGGTTGATGGCGGAGGATAATGAAGATCTAGACGGACCGTCTGACATCTAGACTGTTTTACATCAGTTCAGCGGATTTAGAACATTGCCACTTGGTTTTAAGGTCCCTTTTTCACTGACACAAGTTTTTTATTTGTAAACTTTGACGTCGATTAGTTTATCTCCTTCCAAGACATTCACTTGTATATTTTATATGAGAACTCACATAAAACACTAAAACTAAAAAGAAAGCTACATCAAATTATATAGGTTATAAGTAAAATGAAAAACCTCTAAGCGCTTATTTTGTAAGCCTAAAGAATAAATTATTTTGACTTTGACTTTGAATGAAAGGAATAACTTAAAAAATAGAAATTGTTTTTGAGGTGCTTTTTTTAACCCTTTTTTTGCGTGATGAAATCCGTCATGATATAAATAAATAAATAAATTGGTCCCCGGTGGAAGATGATAAATAAATAATGCTGGACAATTCACACAGCATTATCTAGCCCCATGGTAAGCAGAGCTTGTGTTATGGGTACTAGATAACTGATATACATAATACTATATATTACATAGATAGATATTTTTTATTATACAGAAGATGATGTCAGACTCCTACTATGACTAAAACCTATCCTACGGTGTTCATCGGGCACATTACGATAGGGATATCATAAAGTGCCCGATGAACACCGTCAAAACAAAACAAAACACGTCCCGGACTATCAGGAATAAATACAACCCAAAATAAAACGACTAAATTGCTGATGCGTTAGATTACTTGTTGGATTTGAACAAAGTTCAACCAAAAATAACTAGCATACCTACAGGTTGTCTGTAAGAAAAATAATTCCCTACTGTATCATAATCATTTATGATATAGTAGGGATTATTGTACGGAGGTGTACGTACATTAGTATGTAGTTATGTAAAGTTAGTGAATGAGTGAAATCACTGAGCACTTTTCAAAAGTTTATTAAAATTAAAACACGTAAAGCACATAGGAAGTTAACGAGCCTTCATACGGTAGGTAGTATCGCGTCGCGTGGTCAGTGTCGCACTGGTTAGTAGGGGCGGAAATATGCCGATTCAGTAAGTTCGGTGCATTCATCTGTACGTCCTCGTACAATTATCATTCATTATTATCATTTATTATCATTCATGGCCTTTGCCTAGCAGTGGGACAATAATGGCGTAAAATAAATAATAATAAATAAATATCATAATCATGTATGGAAAATATCTAAATAGAAACATAAACAATAATAAAAAACCTCTGCTTAATTCTGAATGTTATTCTGAGTTTAATGTGAAAATTAGAAGGCAAATTAGAATTAATTGTTCAAAGCAACGCAATTTAGTCATAAAATAAACATTTGAAGTCCGCAATCCTCTTTTATGGTTAATTATTTTGTAATTAAAATTATTATATTTTTAACGACGTGGCATTTTCTTGGTAATAAAAGTTTTGGAGAATTTTAAAAGTATAAAAGAGTTTTTTCTGTTTACTTTTTAGAAGCTTTTCCTTGTTTTGGATCGTTAAAAGTTTGTTTCATAGAAATACCTTTGTTTAAGTTCTAGAAGAGTTAAGAAGAGTTTTTGTAACAATGACAAACATTACCTATTCTATAAGTGTGTCTTTTGTTAATTTAAGTTGTCTATACTAATGTTATAAAGAGGAAATGTTTGATTTTTTGTTTGTTTGTTTGTATTGAATAGGCTCCAAAACTAATGGACCAATTTAAAAAATTCTTTCACCGTTGGGAAGCTACACTATCCCCGGTGAACATAGTCTATATTATATTTTCAAAAAAGTTATGAATTCGTACTAAAACCGTGCGAAGCCGGGAAGGTCCGCTAGTTATGAATAAATGTCTTTCTATTTCTATTAAATAAGTTACTTTGCTTATCAAAATATTTTTAGGAACACTGACCGTCCTTTGCAGGACAAATGGGGAAGTATCCCGTCTTTCATATTAAAATTATGAATTAAATTACTTGGTCTCTTATTAGGGTTAAGCTTGCCTCTAATTTTTTTAATTACGTGTCTCTTTATTTCCCTCAATTATTAATAGAAATGTATTATATAGATAAAGATCATTTCTTTTCTTTTTGACGACCGATGTGGCGCGGTGGGCGAAGGTCCGCCTCGGAATAATTGTGTGTACGATCTGCAGATATTTGTTCCGGGTGTTCTGGTCGTTTTCTATGTATAATAAAAAATATCTATCCATGTAATGAATTGTATTATGTATATCAGTTATCTAGTACCCATAACACAAGCTCTGCTTACCATGGGGCTAGATAATGCTGTGTGAATTGTCCAGCATTATTTATTTCTTTGCATAAACATATGTATTGTATTATTAAGATGTTACAGGTAGGTATCAAACATGTTTTACCGATTACGGTGTATAAATTGAGAGATATGGCATGCAGAGCCTCTATAACTATAATAATCATTGTTTTATAGAAAAAAATTATAGAATTAATGTCAAAAAATATATAAAAAATCCATAATTACAATTTCATTTTCATTTTTTTTTTCATTTCATTTATTTTCCAAAAATATACTTACATAAAGATTTCTAGTGAGACCCAAACTAAGCACAAGGCTTGTGTCTTGGGTGTCAGGGGAGCACTAGTTTAGACTAAACAATAGTTTTCGTGGACGTAAGTAGATACATTATTACAATAAACAAGTACATGCAATAGTTCAATAATATATTTTAATTAAAAAGTTAGAATTTATCATTTAGAAAGTCGCAAATATTTGAACAACATTTGTGAATTAAAAATTCCTTAAATTTAGTTTTAAATTCATAGTGATTAAGTTCTCCAAGTTTCGTATGAATAACATTTCTTAGTCTCGTTTTAGGGTAAAGCCCGCCATTATTTTTTTTTATTACGTGTCTCCGTATTTTTTATTATATCAAAAAGACATGTATTATCCATGTTTCGTATAACCTCTCGTTCTGTCAAAAACTAGGCTACTAACAATTTTACCCTAGGGCGAAATATGTCTTCCCCCTCGATAAATATTAAAATAGCCTTCCTTTTTGCGTTATCCTATCCATTTATCGAAATACATTTCGTCCATAGAATAGATTGGTTGTCGTTTTCGTGAAAAATGTATTGCCAGGGTTAAAATGGCGCACGTCAAAACTGTCAAAGGTGAATAATGTTGTATAGGTAATATTTTTGTGCCTTACCCATTTTACCCAAGGAAAAATATAAAAAATAATAAAGATTTTTCTATAGTGTTCTTATAAATAGATAGCAAAATCCTTTATTGCACAGTTATATACAAAACTTTATAGGCACAATAAACAACTTCAGAATTAAATAACAACTTATATTGATTAGAAACACGAGCCATGTGAAGTTTTAATACAATTTCTATGAACACAGAAATATTTTAAATTAGCATCTTGCGGTAAAATTAAGATAATAATAATGCTGGACAATTCACACACAGCATTACCTAGCCCCATGGTAAGCAGAGCTTGTGTTATGGGTACTAGATAACTGATATACATAATACAATACATTACATAGATAGATATTTTTTATTATACATAGAAAACGACCAGAACACCCGAAACAAACATCTGCAGATCGTACACACATTTGTTCCGAGGCGGGAATCGAACCCGCAACCTCCTGCGTCGCAGGCGGACCTTCGTCCACCGCGCCACATCGGTAAGATAGCAAGCTGTTTTATATAAAAGTAAATTTAATCATATAAAGCCAAAACTGATGAAATAACGAGACTTGAAATCTGCCAGGGGATTAGCTAACCATGAACGCCCTTGTGCATGTTATTCATAGGACTACTACAAAAGTGGTTAAAAACCATGTAGACCGGTATATATTTTTTTAACTCAACTTAATTTGATAACTGATACCAATCCTACGATCCTAACACTCAACGGTTGTCGGGTAGAGATCACTCTTGAGCGATAAGACAGCCAAATTGTCACTTATTATATATTTTTTATCTTGTTTGTTTTATATTTAAGTGTGCAATAAAATAATTGTCTATCTATTTATCTATATCGTGTTTATTATACTCATAATTTGGTTACTTAGTTCAAATTCTACCAGAAATTTAGTTTAAGTACGTTACGAGTACAGTAAACACAATCTATGGGTACATACATATATACATTTACATTAATAATATATAGGTTTGTTTGTACGTAGTAGAGTACGCTACGCCACCTACGCAGTTTCAGACACTATTTACCTACTTTAACGTAGGCCCGGGTTACTGAACTTGCTATTTTTTATTTTTTATGGATTTATGACTATGTTTATAGCTGGCAATAAAATAAAATGAAATAAAAAACAAAACTATATAACCTTAACTTACACAAAATCCACGGCGTAAAATAAAATTAAAAACAAAACGTTCCTAATTCAAACTTCCGACTACCATTCAATTTTAAAAATGTTCTCTCAACAGATGACAGTTTTTGTGATTAGAACGTAAAAGCGCGGGGTGCGTAACCGGGCACCGGTTGCCGACTGAAGGTTGCCAGCTAATGCGCATGACTGCTGGATCCCGCCGTTTACAGCCATTTTACTTTGACCCACAACGAACCTTTGAGTTATAAAACAGGTACCTACTACAGTAGGTACTATAAAGCAATAGGCATCATAACTGTTTTTGAGAATCTACTCCGAAATATTTTTAGACATCTGCTGACTACAAAAATAATTATATTTCTGCAAAAAACCTGTATTTTTTAAAATAAATTGAACTTTTTAAATACGATTTCAATTTTGCTGTAAAACGCCGACTATTAGTTTTTATACTTACTTTGAATTGAATAAATGTTTTGACGAAATAGAAGAAAGACTGCTGGCAGATGCTGGATGCGTCAAGCTGAAGACAGGGCGCTATGGCGCTCATTGGGGGAGGCCTATACCAACAGTGGGCTAAAATAGGCTGATGATAAATAATTCCCACTCGGACCTCGCTTTTTCTATTTGTCTTTTTTATTCTATTTGCCAAATGAACCGTAGCGTAAGCCAGTCAGTTTCAAAATTTGAGATCAAAGTAAAAAAATATCAACACTATACTACCCAGCCCTGTGCACTGTAAGGGCCACATAATGTATGTAGCTAATAACCATACTACCACTAAATCAAATCTAAATACTTGTACCATAAGTATATTTTTAGCCGACTTCGAAAACGGAGGAGGTTCCTAATTCGACTGTATTTTTTGATGTTTGTTACCTCAGAACTTACGATTGAGTGATTTTTTTTTATTTGAAAACTGGTGCTTTCCTTTCAATTTGCTTCAGTTCTGACAATGAGAACACCATATAGTCTTAAATTTGGATTCCAAGTATTTGCACGACAAATGGACGAATATCACGCCAACGGATTTCAATGATTATTTTTGAAAACTAAGTCCTTTAAGTCCTAAGTTTCGATGATTATTTTTTAAAACTAAGCCCATTTTCATAATTAAGGAATATGAAGTTGGTTTATAGTTTATTAAAACACGCCAAATTATGATACGATAATAGGATAGTGGACAAAATTGGAAATTAAAAGTTTAAAACTATAGCTTAGCATCTATTTCACCCCGAAAATATATTCTTTTAAGAAAAATAGGTCTTTTACATTAGTATTTGAGTTTTTAGAAAAGAACTTGAAATTGACCGCGAAAAAGGCCAAGACTGTCATGGCGTCTTGAATGACGTCACACCTCGCGAAACAACCTGTTCAATTTATACGAAAAAGACAGCTACAACATGTCGTTTCGCGAGGTGTGACGTCACGCTACCATGCGCTTCTCTGATTGTTGTTTAATGTCACGTGATTAAGCGCCTCATTTTGTCGATTTTATTTTACAAAAATATTATTAATCAAAAGTGCTCTGTAGGTATAATTGCTTTCTTTATTTTGTGCTTTAGTATTATTTAATGTATTGTGTTGGTATACGTGACGTGACGCGTGGGTTTGGTTCCGACGGAAGATCAGCGTTGTGCTGTGCAGCTATGCACAATGGCTATCACAACACAATGCTGAGTCGGACGCCATTTTGTAGCATATATGTAAGTTTTTTTTCCAATTAGTAGTTATGTAGTCTATATGGTGTTAGTTTAGTAAATTTGTTAAATAAATAGTTGTTTGCTACAAATAAAGATATTTCTATTCTATTCTAATCTTTTAATATTTTAATAAAAAGTTGTTTTTTTTTTGTTTACTAATTATCATGGTTAATCAATAGAAACTCTAAGCCACCCGATTTATTCCTAGTGGAAACAAGCCTATTAATTTTATCACCTTCATGTGGAGCTTGGAGGTCAAAAAGACTTTCCGGCCAACCATAAGAATAGACAATCATAATATTGTCTATGTTCATGCGCCAACCTCATTATTCAAAGTTGTTTGATCCTCTTATGTTTGTTGTTCTCCGTTTGCAAGGCTCTCAACCATTTCACACTGGGTTCTAGGCAATTTTGCTTAATAGATTAGCGAGCGATGACGCAAGCTTATTTGAATTGCGAACTAATTTCGTTGAATTAGAGTTGTTATTACAGTGTGCTTTTTATAATTTAGAGCTTTTCTTGTGTCAAAGTGCATGATTAAGTGCTATGCGATTTTCTACGCAGAAGACAAGTTTTTATTTGTCCACAAAACAGAGAAAGGTACTTGGAAATACAAATTCAATACAAAAATGATTAATGTAAAGCAGATGCAGATTATAGCAAAAAAATACATTACATGCGACAAGTACAATGGGCGGCCTTATCCTTATTCTTATTATAAGGGATCTCTCCAGGCAACCTTTGGGTGGAAATAATTATGTGAATTTATAAAAATGAAAAAAAAATACAAAAGAAAATATTTGGAAAATGCAGTAATAGGAAATAAGTAGCGATTTTACTTTGTTAGATCCTAACTGTTGTTGCTTAGTATGATGTCCCTATAGATTCTGTGATAAGAAAAAAAATAAAAAAAAAATAATAATGCTGGACAATTTACACAGCATTATCTAGCCCCATGGTAAGCAGAGCTTGATTATTATTACGACATTTTGCCTTAAGAAAAGTTAAACAACCAAGATTCATAAGAAAATGTTGGAGAAAAACTGTCTCGTCTTAGTGATTATATTTACTATCTTTTGCCTTAAAAAAAAATCAAAAATATTAGCAACCCAGATCAAAAAGTGCAACAATCTCTGACGAAAGCAAAAGTTAGAAACCAATGATTGCAAATGAAAATGAAAAATATGTTCATTACTACATTTTAAACAGAACTAAAGTTAATAAAATAAATATATATTTTTTTTTGCTGGACAATTCACACAGCATTATCTAGCCCCAAGCTAAGCAGAGCTTGTGTTATGGGTACTAGATGACTGATATACATAATACAATACATTACATAGATAGATTTTTTTTATTATACTTAGAAAACGACCAGAACACCCGGAACAAATATCTGCAGATTGACACACAATAGTTCCGAGGCGGGAATCGAACCCGCAACATCCTGTGTCGCAGGCGGACCTTCGCCCACCGAGCCACATCGGTCGTCAAAGTAAATACAGAATTGGTATGGTAAGTAGAGAAAATTAATTTACAAAGTGCTAATGATTCCCACACTAGGCTGGGCCTGTATCGTGGGAACCAATATGATTTACCAGGTAAGTAGTGCCTCAATTTAATGACAAATCTATACAGACAAAATAAAGTTTGATTTACAGATATTCTCGAATTATCTGTAAAACTTGGAGAAGATTTCGCGAAAAGTTTTTGAAACTATCATGGTTATCAACGCTAAAGTCATTTAAAACGGGATATTTACCATGATTTGATTTTTGAGTTATCCAATATTTCGGCACAGTTTCATGCGCCATGAACGCGGAATAACTGAAGGCACTGCGACTGCGAGTAAGTTTTTATGGGCAGACATACCGATCTACCCTCATTTTTTGTCTTTTGCTACGAACGTGATGGTAAATATCCCGTTTTAAATGACTTTAGTTTCGCGAAAAGCTTCGCCTATTTAGATTCGATTAATAGTCGTTCCCTATCCGAATTAACTAGAATGTACTGGACACTTAAGTTATGAACATACTAGTGGTTTCTTCTCGCTTCTTCCACTAGTGGACAAAAACTTAAGTGAACATTAAAATAATGTTATTATATACTTGATAATGAATAGTATAAAATATGACCTGTCTAAGTGCTTTTTTGTAAGCCTAAAGAAATAAACTTTCATTTCAATTTTTTTAAAATAAACTACGCGCGTGACCGCACTGAGTAGAAAGATTTGGGGGAGGCCTTTGCTTTTTTTGCCTTTGCCTTTGCCTTTGCCCAGCTGTGGGACGAAACAGGCTAAATAAAAAACTACAATAATTAATAATGAATTAGTAGAGCCAATATTTAACCCTAAAACGCAACTTTATAACCATGATATTCGCAACAAATTCGCTACCTTTGCAACTCGCGGGGCGCAGCGCAATACCCAGAGCTCTACACAAATTGGTCAGCCCGGCAACGGAGCAGGTCGTGCTAGTAAATAATGTGGAATCCACAGTTGGTTCGGGTATCGCTTGGCTTTGTTTTGAGCGGTCAATAGGTTAAACTGGATTGAATTGGAACATGATTGGAACGATTTGGTTTGAGCTGGTAATTGTTATGGTGTTGAAAATGGTTTGCGAAATTAAATAGGGGTAGGTAATTGAGGGTTAAAAGGTGCGATAAGTCGACGGAAAAGGATGGAATTTCCGTGACCTGCGAGATGCTTTTTTCTAGATAATAGAATTATTATCTGTTATATTTATGTACTAGCTACGCCCCGTGGTTTCACCCGCGTGGTGATAGATATTTTGGATAATATAGGTACAATATATCTTTATGAATTGTAGCCTATGTGTTATCCTGATATGTAAGGTATATTATTGTAAAGTTTCATCAAAATCCATTCAGTAGTTTTTGCGTGAAAGAGTAACAAACATCCATCCATCCATACTTACAAACTTTGACGTTTATAATATTAGTAGGATTTGCTCACATTGATCCAAGGCCGGTGGTCGTACATGGTCGCCTTCTCGAAATCGTTTCTGAATACACATACCTCGGGCAGATTCTGCAGTTCGCAGTAGGACGACGCCATCCGCTATTTTACACTTTATTTTGTATTTTTATCTTGCTTGTTTTATATTTTAACACTTTGACTGCTGAAATCACACGGTATGTGTTTTCTACAAGTGACTAATATGCGTAAATCCACACTAGCGCAGCGGCTGAGAAAATACAGATCTGTGTGACTCAGCACAGCCGTAATATTTTTCGAACGAAACGCATGTGCGGCGCAACACAACCGCTGTGTAGAGCGGCAGCACGAATTTTTTAGGTTAAAAAAAAGATCGCAGTCATCGAAAAAAAATCGCAGTCAAAGTGTTAAGTGTGCAATAAAAGAATTATCTATCTATCTATTTTCTATACTAATATTATAAAGAGGAAAGGTTTGATTTTTTGTTTGTTTGTTTGTAATGAATAGGCTCCGAAACTACTAGACCGATTTGAAAAATTCTTTCACCGTTGGGAAGCTACAATATCGCCGGTGAACATAGGCTATATTATATTATCAAAAAGTTAGGGATCCGTACTCAAACCGTGCGAAGCCGGGAAGGTCCGCTAGTTATAAATAATCTTAAAATTTCATATAAATTTTGACTTAACGTTATGATAAACAAAAAAATAAATAGAATAATAAAATAAATAGTTTTTTTTGTCTTATCTGTAGTCTGCCACCCGTGTGGACACGCGCGCGCCAATGGTTCTGTAAGAAAACCAGCGTTGCTCTACTTCTTATGTAGAAGTAGAGCAACATTATGCTGAGACAGGACCTATTGGTTCGCTTTGTGGAGTCGCTTGTTGCTTTTATATAATACATACGTAGTTAATTTTATTTATTTCTTTATGTTCTTGTTTACCTTATAGATTATTATTATTTAGTAACAAGCTGTACCTACTTGTGAATCAATAAATGTATTTTCTTTCTTTCTTTCTTCTTTCTATAAACCTACATAATAGGGATTTTTTTGTATTTGTTTTTGTATGTACATAATACTATGTATTAACCATGTTATAGCGATTACAAAAACACTGATTATTAGAAAAAAATAATAATAATATAAATAATAAATAATGCTGGACAATTCACACAGCATTATCTAGCCCCATGGTAAGCAGAGCTTGTGTTATGGGTACTAGATAACTGATATACATAATACAAATACATTACATAGATAGATATTTTTTTATTATATATAGAAAACGACCAGAACACCCGGAACAAATATCTGCAGATCGTACACACAATTGTTCCGAGGCGGGAATCGAGCCCGCAACCTCCTGCGTCGCAGGCGGACCTTCGCCCACTGCGCAACATCGGTCGTCTAATAACAGTAAAATGTATTTTACTACCGTACGCAGTTACTTTAGAAAATTGCTTTTCATGTTAATGCTACATGAAACCTGCCAATTTCCTTTCAAAAACATTGTGTTGGTAAACAAACGGCTTTTGTAGCGTAGTGAATACTAAGCCCTAATCCGTCATAATTATTAGGGTTCCGTACCCAAAGGGTAAAACGGGAACCTATCAAATATCCCTATCATCATCAGCCTATAGCAGTCCACTGCTGGACGTAGGCCTCCCCAATGAGCGCCTAGCGCCCTGCCTTCAGCTTGACGCATCCAGCATCTACCTGCAGTCTTTCGCAGTTCGTCATCCCACCTGGTCGGAGGGCGTCCTAGACTACGTTTACCGAGTCGTGGTCTCCACTCAAGAACACTTTTGCCCCAGCGACCATCGGTTCTTCGCAAGATATGGCCGGCCCATTGCCACTTCGGCTTGCTAATTCTCAGAACTATGTCGATAACCTTGGTTCGCTGTCGGATGTATTCGTTACGAATCCTATCCTTCAGAGAAACTCCGAGCATAGCTCTTTCCATAGCTCGCTGAGCGACTTTGAACTGGTGGTCCAGCCCTATCGTGAGTGTCCACGTCTCAGCTCCGTAGGTCATAACGGGTAGGACGCACTGGTTGAAAACTTTTGTTTTCAAGCATTGCGGTATGGATATACATTAGCCTATGGCAGTCACAAAAAACGTGGCTTTCTATTGGTAAAAGAATTTTCAAAATCGGTTCAGTAGATCCAGAGATTACCCCCTACAACCCCACAAACTTTACCTCTTTATAAATAAATAATGCTGGACAATCCACAGCATCATCTAGCCCCAAGGCACAGATAATAAATAATAAATAAATAAATAATGCTGGACAATTCACACAGCATTATCTAGCCCCATGGTAAGCAGAGCTTGTGTTATGGGTACTAGATAACTGATATACATAATACAATACATTACATAGATAGATATTTTTTATTATACATAGAAAACGACCAGAACACCCGGAAATATCTGCAGATCGTACACACAATTGTTCCGAGGCGGGAATCGAACCCGCAACCTCCTGCGTCACAGGCGGACCTTCGCCCACCGCGCCACATCGGTCGTCGATACTTAAAGATAAGAAATAAAGTACCTACCAATTGATACCCTTTCCTTCAATTGTTGTCCACATTTTTTCATACAGTCCGTAAGAGCCATAAAATTATACGTAACTAGCTGCGCCCCGCGGCTTCGCTAGCGTTGACATTATTAAATAAATATTTTCTCATCATTTAAACCTTCCCTGAACTACGACAAACGTTTCGAAACCAAAATCAGCAAAATCGGCGCAGCCGTTCTGGAGTTTTAGCGAGACTAACGAACAGCAATAGATTTTTATTTGAAAAGGTTTCTATATTACGAGGATAACCAACTAAATCTAGACAACCATAAATCATCTAGCCTAGATCTTATGTACTAACTTTTTTCTACAACTTTCAAACGTATACTTCGCGTAATAATTCGCCTGGTTGCCATGGCAACACTCATCGATTGATGGTACCCAACCCACCCTTTTCACACTTGCATGGCTGGAAGTCTCACCATCTCTCTCCCTCGCACTGTATTCGAAATTCAAAATGAGCATTCTTAAACTACTTCTTGTTTTGTATTCAGGAGTATTGTTTTCACAAGCGTTCGATTTTCGAATGCCAATCGGGTTTGACGTTTTCTTTTTGTCTTGCGAAACAGAAATGGCGGCAAAAATATTGGAAAATAATAAATTATGTAGGTCAGCGAGTCAGGTGAGGTAAGAAAAACCCTGAATTCAGCATAATAAAGATATTGAAATAGAATCCATACCAAGTAAAGGAATTGTACAAAAATACATATAAATTAGAGAGTTACTTACCTACTAATATTATAAAGAAGACAGATTTGATTTTTTGTTCGTTTGTTTTGAGCAGGCTCCGAAACTACTGGACCGATTTGAAAAATTATTTTACCGTTGGGAAGCTACACTATCCCCGGTGAACATAGGCTATATTATATTTTCAAAAAACTTAGGGATCCGTAATAAAACCGTGCGAGGTAGGGAAGGTCCGCTAGTATTCATAATATTGAATTTTGCTCTCATTTCACATTTATATTTTTGAAGGGATTTTATTCTAATATTAAAACTACTTCCTGCCCGCGGCTACGCACGCGTTGTTTCTTTTGAAAACGTTTAAGCTTTATATATATCTCTACTACACTACAACGTGTAGAATTAATTGATCTTTAAGGCGGCACACTAGCGCCATCTATTTTACCTTATTATTAGCTTAATAATACCTTAGAATCATAAAATCCCCCAATGATTTTTTTTTATATTTCCTTTGTTCAACTTAATAATATAATAAAAAATTACCTTATTATTAGCTTATAATACCGAGGCATCATAGTCCTCAATGATTTTTTTTATAAATTTCCTTTGTTAAACTTAATAATAGAATAAAAATAGGTGGCGGCGCTATTTTGCCTCGGGGTACCGCCACAGTATACATAATAATATGGTTTTGATGAAGCCGAGTTCAGACAGCCGCATACAACAATATGATCGGGGCATTTTTCAAGAAATAAAATTACACATGACCGCTCGTCTAGACGCCAGAACCACTACTGACGACAGCACAGCACCGAGAAAACCCCTTACCTTATGCGTCCTATACATGTTGGGCCAATGCGTTGGGCCAACGTGTAGAGACCTACTTGGCGCATGTTGGAAGTTGGCGGCCAACGTTGGCTCGCAAACCGAATAGTGTCGGTTTTTCGTGCACAGATCAAAGGATCTTGGCGCGCTCAGCAAACAGTGTTCACACGTTGGCGCATTGGCCAAACGCATTGGCCCAACGTGTACAGGACGCATTAGAGTGCATTAGAGGTTTCGTCGATACGCACGTTTGTGTGAGTGTGCCGGTTTGAGTTCTTTGTTCCTAGTTTCTATACCGTCTGTCCATTCCATAGGTATACTGTGTTACCGCTGCCGGCGCTGCGTCGTTGCATTTTCCCTTGTTATCTACAAAGGAAAATGTACCCTATGATAAATCGTAGCTATGCAAGAGGTTCTTGAAGCAAGCCAAGCGAGACGCCGCGCCGTTTGATTAGTTCGTTAAGGCGACGCTATTATTACTACGGAGTTTCTCTGAAGGATAGGATTCGTAACGAATACATCAGACAGAACCAAAGTTATCGATATAGCTCTGAGAATTAGCGAGCTGAAGTGGCAGTGAGCCGGCCATATCTCGCGAAGAACCGACGGCTGCTGGGGCAAACGTGTTCTTGAGTGGGTACCACGACTCGGTAAACGTAGTGTAGGACGCCCTCCGACCAGATGGAATGACGACCTGCGAAAGACTGCAGGTAGATGCTGGATGCGGCAAGCAAGAAGACAGGGCGCTATGTCGGTCATTGGGGAGGCCTATGTCCAGCAGTGGACTATCATAGTTAATTTATTAGATATTACTGAAAGTAATATCTAATAAATATGACTGGTCCAATACGACACCACTGGGTGAAATTACTTACACTCTAGATTTAGTTATTTTGGTTTTATTTTCTTCGTTGTAATTGTATTTTCTTTTTTTGTAATTTTGTGTATGTGTTTTTATGGACCTTTGTTGTCTGATAATAAATAATTTGAATTGAATGGAATAGGCTGATGATGATGATTATGTACAAAATCTGCTAACAGTTACATAAAAAATCTTGCAAACTCAGAACTAGGGCTAACAGCTGCGTCCTAGATCTCTAACTAGAAATGACATGTGCCAGCTGCAAAGATTCAGAACACTGCCTGTTGCATTTCCATTCTGCGAACTTTCATTTGTAACTTTAAATAACTTTCAAAAGACTTTTTAAAGGAACAGTTTCTTATTTCAACTGAATTTATATACGAGTAGCTAATTGAAATGAAATTATGTCATAAAGTATTGATACAACGGTATGGTGATTATGTAAATCGCGACCGGTTTGCGACAGGCGTAAATTAAGCAATCAGTGCTGTCAAGCGTCAATTTTGTATTAGTTTGACACCAGCTACAACGTCAAAATTGGTCAAAATTGACGTTTGACAGCACTGATTGCTTAATTTACGCCTGTCGCAAACCGGTCGCGAGTTACATAATCACCCGGCGGGTATTTATCGCGTTTATTATGTATGTGTTCAGATAGCGTAAGTTTAAAAATATTGAAGTCATAAAGTTCAGCTAGTAACTGTAAAATAGCTATTAACTGTAAGTTAGTAACTTGATCTCGAACAATCTAAGTACTTAGTATATTGTTTCTAGATAATAACGTAAGTTCCAGATAAGCTTTCTCGGTAGCTCTGACATTTTGTGAGTTTCACGGGCATTATTACAACTTTGTTAGTACAAAACTTTGCTGAATAGGTCTTAAGTCTATTTAGAGAAGATAATTAGGTAAGTAGGACGCCCTCCGACCAGGTGGGATGACGATCTGCGAAAGACTGCAGGTAGATGCTGGATGCGGCAAGCTGAAGACAGGGCGCTTCACCGGGGATAGTGTAGCTTCCCAAAACGGTGAAATATTATTTTAAATCGGTCCTGTAGTTTCGGAGCCTATTCAATACAAACAAATAACAATCAAACCTTTCCTCTTTATAATATTTTATAGTATAGATCAGCCTGCGTTTTACTCTGTCACGCCTAAACGGCTAAGCGGAACATAATTTTAAATATTTTAATAAATATAAATAACAGAAGAACACATTTATCTATACTATTTATTATTAATATTATACAGAGGAAATGTTTGTTTGTTTGTAATTAATAGGCTCCGAAACTATGTACATGACCAATTCGAAAAATTATTTCACCGTTGGGAAGCTACACTATCCCCGGTGAACATAGGCTATATTATATTTTCAAAAAAGTTAGGGATCCGTACTAAAACCGTGCGAAGCCGGAAAGGTCCGCTAGTTAATACTAAAAAGCTTATTGAAGGTTACATCAATGGTACATAGAGCTTTAACTAACTAAAAAAACTAAAAATATCACCGGAAGCCTATCACAGCAGCAGATACATTCAAAAGTCTTACATTCCTTTGAGCCAGACAACAAACAGCACAAAAGCTTTGTGCAGCTCTGAAATTAAAATGGAGATACTTCTTGATGCTTTTTGTGGTATTTTGCTGTTTTAACGAACCAATTTGGTATTGAAATGGCGCGCTAGCCCGCGGCTTTGCAAGCTTTTGTTAAATAGAATTAAATTAGCCTTGTCTTTATTTCTCTTCTCTCGTCATCCATATCCATACCTCACTGCTTGAAAAATTCAAGCAGTAATTATGACCTACGGAGCTGAGACGTGGACACTCACGGTAGGGCTGGTCCACCAGTTCAAAGTCGCTCAGCGAACTATCGAAACAGCTATGCTCGGAGTTTCTCTGAAGGATAGGATTCGTAATGAATGGATCCGACAGAGAACCAAAGTTATCGACATAGCTCTAAGAATTAGCAAGCTGAATTGGCAGTGGGCCGGTCATATCACGCGAAGAACCGACGGCCGCTGAGGCAAACGTGTTCTCGAGTGGAGACCACGACTCGGTAAACGTAGTGTCGGACGATCTCCAACCAGGTGGGATGACGACCTGCGAAAGACTGCAGGTAGATGCTGGATGCGTCAAGCTGAAGACAGGGCGCTATGGCGCTCATTGGGGGAGGCCTTTGTCCAGCTATTAATTTATTTTTTCGTCTACGTCACAGACCAGTCCAGATCCACTACGCTTGGCTTAGTGACCTGGATTAGTGACCGCAGTAGACGTATTAAATATACAGAAGGAAGCTCCTCTGGTTGATTCCCTTAGTCAGCTCTTACGACATCCACGGGCTGAGATAGGGGGTCGATTCTTACGTCGAGATCACCCTCGGCTAAAATATACGCATCTATGCTGGTTTAGAATGAACTCCAATACGACATAGAAGCTACATAATACACGTAGCTAAGAAATCCTCAATATCATAATTCATCACCAATAATTTATTCAAATTGGAAGTTGATTTATTAACAAGCACGATGTCTTTAATTTGTCAAAATAAAGTTTACCTTCGTCACAGATAAATGAATAGTTACGACGCCTCTTTATATTGGGAACTCATATAAAGAGCCATCTATGATCTTATCCATGCAATGTTTAGAAAAATCTCCCTTCACCTAACGTTGGCATCCCTGTGGGTTATTCAGATTCAGCTTTTTCAAGTTCTTCATAATGTCAAGAGATGGCACTGCTGCAAGCTCTTTACAATATCAAGAGATGGCACTGTTACAAGGTTTGCATAAAGTTAACCTTTAGTTTCGATAGATGGTGTTGTTTACAGTGACGCCTATGTCTCAGCCTCCTGAAACAGATTGCGCTGAGAGAAAATTTCAAAAGATGTCGCTGTTAAAGCTATACTGAAGTTGATGAAATTATCAAACAGATGGCGCGGCATGAGAATTTTATTTAGGAGGAATTTCAGCAAAGATGGCGCGATATAAATGCCTATGTAGACAGCGTATTTGAAAGCAAACACGCTGCTATGTATTAGCAAGTCAATAGATGGCGTTGACCACTAATCCGGTTATATCATCAAACTTTATTCATTTTCGATATAAATGGGTTTCGCAAAGCATTTGGCGTTGAGGGCCACTCGACGGTAATTCCGAGGACGTGTGTTATCTATAGGATGTTTTGGTTGGACGCTGAATGGGATTCAGTTCAATTGGTTTATTTATATCAGATCTTTCAATGGTCCGTATTTTTACATTATTAAAATTGGAAGTGGTTTTTACTGGATCCGTCATTCTATGCCGGCCGGGTGATTATGTAACTCGCGACCGGTTTGCGACAGGCGTAAATTAAGCTATCAGTGCTGTCAAACGTCAATTTTCTATTAGTTAGACACCAACGTCAAAATTGGCGTTTGACAGCACTGATTGCTTAATTTACGCCTGTCACAAACCGGTCGCGAGTTACGTAATCACCATACGGGTTTCTACAATCCTTGCTTTATTTTATCTCAGCGACCCGAAGACTGGGCGTCGAATAAGAGATGTATAATATATTACGTACGTAGGTAGGTACCTACCTACTATTGATTTAATTGTGAGAGAGGGACTATCAATCACATTATCCTAATGATTTCCCTTCGAAGCTATGTAAGAAGCTATGGTAAACCGATTCATTTCTAAACGTTGGTTCTTCCTCTAGATAGACGAAAGTTCAAGGTTGTTCTGTTCATGAATAAGCAATTCTTACACATATGCCATGTCGCTGTTTAGTTGAATTACTAGACAACCGTCTTTGGTCTGATAATATACGTTCTTTAGAACGTCAGATTACGTTCTTTTAGAAGGCAGGTACCACTGAATTTCCCAATAGTGCTTACAAGAGGAATAGACACTTTAACCAGAGGAAGTTAAGGTAACGCTTTTTAAAGCCTACTGCCAGGGTTTCTACACTGGGAACTTATGCATCAGCTACACCAAACGGACGCTGGAGACCCTACGTGTACAGTACAAAAAGGTATTTAGGATGATGTTGGGACTGCTTCGATATTGCAGTGCATCGGGACTGTTTGCGGAATATCAGACGGATGGCTTTGCTGCCATCCTCCGTAAAAAGACCGCATCCCTGATGCACAGGGTACGTGACAGCCCCAACACCATCCTAAAAACTATATCATGTAGAATCACCTCTCCCCTGTGGAAATGTTTCATGGGGAGAGTGATTTAATTTAACTTCGTTTTAATTTCTAGTATTAGGTATAACTAACCCTACTAATAAGTTCTTAATATGTTTAATTTTACTAACAAACTATGGATCAAGTTATCTGAAATAAAATGATTTTATATATTTATATTTATAGGTAATACTACTGACGAGAACGCACGGAGCGTTCTCGTCAGCGTGATTTAGCCCTCGTCGAATTTACTAGCGACATCTAGTTGTGCATCGAAACTAAAATCAAAAATTAATGTTCTACTAGAAATATCGTCTAATCTAAATACTTGGCCTTGGAAAGAAATTAGTAATACGTTTTTCAGAAGTTGTGACCATCGATACTCGGTTCGAGGTGTTTTGTGTAAACAACGTACCTAACCACTTTGTTTACATAAAATATTTTGTTTACATAGAATAGAATACCTAATGATTTATTGCCTGGACTTATAACTACTTACAGATACTACATAATATACTAAAAACATAACTTATATCTATAATTAATAAGTACATAGGTACTTACATAACGCTAAGCTTGAGTCAAGCTCTTGTATATGAAATCCTTACGAATCCACCTACGCGCTCCTCCTGGAAAAAGTACAGAAAGCAAAAATCCTAAGGTTCCTATATAAGCATAACCAGGGATACTACCTTTTATGTACCCGACAAATTTCCTACTTGGGTTTCTTGGATTTAACTCTCTCCAAACGCGTAGAGCCCATGATCAGCTGACGACAGTCATCAAAGTTTTTCGTGGTATTTTCGACTCGCCTGATTTGGTGAATGAGTCACTTCGACTCTATGGACCCGAAAACTACCTGCGGGGCAGGAATCATGGGCTCTTCGCTCCGCCTCCCTGCCGCACGGTCGCGCGCGCCCGCTCTCCCTTACCCTCGAAGCCCTAAACAGACTCCTGGTGGCCTTTCCAGATACCGACATTTTTGCGGACGAGTGGAGAAGTCTAATGTTTAACTTTTTGTGAATGCTATTTTTGTCAATGTTTTAATCTCTAAAAATTTATTTTGACCTATTTTTGACTTACCTATATTTCATTCTTAATTTTATGTTGACTCTTCAATAATTTGAATTTATAATTGACATTATTGATTATTTGATTTTATTTTAACTGTATTTATAACATGTGTTCTTAACTTTTATATTATACCTCTGTAATTAGTATAATTGGCCCAAGGTCGTTCTGATTACATTAAATAAATAACATACAATTCACATAGTTAAATTCATTAATAACTAAGTACATTCTCAGGCAATGGGAGTAAGCTCAGCAAAACGATTGTGGTTTGGTGGTGATTTTGGTTGTGGTTTTAAACCACAAAAGCAAATAAATATTCGTAAAGAATACTTAACGATACTGCTGCGCTCATCATCTCAGCGAAACGCAAAATATCGATACACTTAATGGATTTTGGAACCTTTCATTAATTATCGTTCAGCACTATACTGAGCTCACACCAACCCCATTTTAGCACACGGTAATGTAAATAAATAAATAAATAATGCTGGACAATCCACACAGCATTATCTAGCCCCGTGGTAGCTTGTGTTATGGGTACTAGATAGCTGATATACATAATAAAAAAAGGTTCCAAAGGTTGCCTGGAAGAGATCGCTTTTAGCGATAAGGCCGCTGATTGTGCCACTAGTTATAATTAGTATTAAGATCCTTTAGTATTTTATTTAAAAAAAATGTTGTATTGATGGTGCAATAAAGTTATATTGTATTGTATTGTATAATACAATATATTACATAGATAGATATTTTTTATTATACATAGAAAACGACCAGAACAACCCGAACAAATATCTGCAGATCGTACACACAATTTATCATCACATCGCCTTAGGGCTTCATAAAAAAACCTAGTATGATGTTATTACAATACAAAAAAAAATTGTTCCGAGGCGGGAATCGAACCCGCAACCTGTTGCGTCGCAGGTGGACCTTCCCCCACCGCGCCACATAGGTCGTAACCTATCTATTTACATAGACCTTAACTTCTATCGCTTCTATAAAAAAAAATGTCGCTAAATATATTTTTGTAGTTCATTACTTACCCTGAGGTCGTGACATAGTCAAATCTGAATATTCCGCATGCCATCTCGCAATTGGAGAGCCTACCTAAGAATTCCACGTTGCGGGCCTTGCGGGTACGTCGCTACGTCGGAATGCCAATCTGACGTAGCCTTGACTCCATAGGCCTACTGTGAAACTTGATTTGGCTTGATAGAGCCTACTGTATCAGCGACACAGCCGCAGTGGATGTAATAAACATTAGTGCAGTGATATGCATTATCATCTTAAATGCTATAACTTCCCAGTAAGCACCTATCGGCTAATAGAGTTTGTGTTATAAGGGTACATTTAATAGATGATTGAAATATTATTTAATACAATCACAAAATCCTATTTAGTAGTTATCGACTTAGGGCTTAATAAAAAAACCTGGTATGATGTTATTATCTCAATAAATAAATAAATTTCACTCTGAAAATTTATCAAAGTTGCTTCCCGCTGCCTGTCTGTCATTATGTATGTATGCTTCGATCATTAAAACTACGGAACGGATTTCGATGCGGTTTTTTAAATATATAGAATGGGTGATTCATGAGGAAAGTTTATAAACCATTTGACACATAGATTTCCACGCGGGCGAAGCTACAGGGCGCAACTAGTATATAACATACATAATTTTATATTTTTATTATCTATAGAAAACACCCAAAACAAATATCTACCTACAACCACTCCTTTCTATAGTAACAAGCGGGTAATGGTTCACTTTTTTATAGTGTTAGTCCCTGAGAGAGAAAAATAAGTAGATGTTGTACAAACTTTTGTTCGAGACGTGAATTGAACCCCGACCGAACAACCAACCTGTGCGAATGTGCGTCACAGTGGTCGTCAACATAAGAAAACGAAATACCAATCTTCGGAATACGTTTTTCAAAGTAGGCCTCCATGGCGATTAAAACTTTCGCATCTGTGCTTGTTTTAAAAATCCATTCCATCGTCGGCCATTTTCCTTTGAGTCGCTGCATCCCCCATTGCTTTTACGAGCAAAGAGTTTTTAAGTAGAGTAGTACAGTAGTAAGTGTACCTACCTAGTTTTCGACACAAGAGCTGTATTTAGGTTACCAAGTTTTTACCGTAGTCTATACTAATATTATAAAAAAGGAAACTAATATTATAGAAAGGTTTGATTTTTTGTTTGTTTGTTTGTAATGAATAGGCTCCGAAACTACTGGACCGATTTGAAAAATTCTTTCACCGTTGGGAAGCTACACTATCCGCGGTGAACATAGGCTATATTATATTTTCGAAAAAGTTAGGGATCCGTACTAAGACCCTGCGAAGCCGGGAAGGTCCGCTAGTCGTGAATAATAATAATAATAATAAAGATAAACTTAGCAAATATCTTGACTTGGCTAACGAGGTTGTCAGCATGTGGGATGTAGATTCAGCGACTATAGTCCCGATAGTCGTTTCGGTTAACGGCGTAATAACGAAGAGCCTCGATCAACACCTGAAGAGACTCTCGCTAGGAAGTTGGATCAAGGGCCAGATCCAGAAGGCGGTACTCTTGGACTCGGCACGTATCGTCAGGAAGTTCCTTTCTCTGCAGCCCTGGTCACCGGCCGCTTTAGCCTAGCTTCGCGGTCGGTGATCTACCGTTTTGATATATTTTTTACTGTATAATAGTTTTATAATATTTTATTGTATTTTCTATAGTAAAAAATGTATTTTATACGAGAATTTAAATAAATGAGTGAAATAATAATAAAATAATACATAGTTTTAATGTTCTCATCATAAGTTCATAGCAAAGTTCCGATTATTTTCGTAGTTTTGTCAGAAAATACGGTTTATAAACTCCTGCACTAGTTTATGGCAGTTCTCAATCGATTTTTATAATAGAATAGAAAAAACATTTATTTAGATACAGGTATAAAATACAGGCATAGAATAAACAAACAAAGAAGTTTATCATGGGGGTAAACGACACAAATAGGTGATATTAAGAATAAAATAAGACTACCTCCATAGACAGATTTATATATCATTTATCATGGGGAATATATATTGTTGCTCGACAACCGCTGTGGCAAACATGTTCTTGAGTGGAAACCGACTTGGTAAACGTAGTGTAGAACGCCCTCCGACCAGTTGGGATGACGTCCTGCGAAAGACTACAGACAGATGCTGGACGCGTCAAACTGTAGACAGGGCGCTATAGCGCTCATTGGGGAAGGCCTATGTCTAGCAGTGGGCTAACATAGGCTGATGATGATGATATATATTTTCGCTTTCGTGCTGCAAGTTAATGATAATATAAATAATATATTATTAAATAAATAAATAACCCCGTGTTGGGCACAAAAATATTAATTTAATTCGAGTGGACGGTTACAAACTATATACTATAATATGGATTAGAAGGAATCCGGAAATCCATTTTTATCTAACAGGTTATTATATATATGAAATGAAATGAAATGAATAAGGCTTATTTGACACGACACATTACAATTTTAAAACACAAAGGAAAACTAAGAACTAGGCACAAACTTAATTACTAAAATAATGGTGTCGAGTCAAAAAGTTGTCAATGTATTATAATTATAGCATATTCATTAGTATTCACAATAAGAGTACAGATAACCTATTAATTATTTTCTAAAATATTCCTTGAGAATTTGAAATAAAGCTGAAAATAGCAGACGCGTTATTTATAAAATGTCTCACTTATAAGCAACGAGTTTTTAGTATTTTGGCGCCCAACATGGGGCAAAACTTGTGCCCCGTGTCGGGTGCCAAAATATAGATAAACTATGAATTACTTTCTAAAATATTCCTTGATTACTTGAAATAAAGCTG
Source organism: Eupithecia dodoneata (assembly GCA_947044415.1). NCBI lineage: Eukaryota > Metazoa > Arthropoda > Insecta > Lepidoptera > Geometridae > Eupithecia > Eupithecia dodoneata. The sequence continues at coordinate 2,621,396 of OX345683.1, read as the reverse complement.
AAAATGGCAGACTCGTTAAATATAAAACGTCTCACATAAAAACAACGAGTTTACAGTATTTTGGCGCCCAACATGGGGCAACTTGTGCCCAGTGTCGGGTGCCAAAATATAGATAAACTATGAATTATTTTCTAAAATATTCCTTGATTACTTGAAATAAAGCTGAAAATGGCAGACTCGTTAAATATAAAACGTCTCACATAAACGCAAAGACACGTAATAAAAGCCAAGTTACTTAAGGTGAAATAAGTCCCAAAACCCACGTTTTGACTTAACGGATAATCAATTTTAAGGGAACAAAACACCTATTTTTCGAATATATTTTGATGAGGATCAAAATTTTAGGATATTAGTTAGTATATTATGGGTGTCGCGATTGATTAAACTTGACTCGATAGAAAAAAATGGCAAAGTTTCCTCTAAATATTAATTTTTACAGAGATATCTTAACGGAAAAATCTGTTTTTTTTGCTAGTTATTTAATATTATTGTAATGAAATTTCTTCTACGTGTTCCCTTATAAACTTTAGACGATTATGGTTTTAGTTTTTTGCGAAATAATATTATTTTAGAGCAATAACAAATTTTAAAGTAAAAACCAGTGAAATTGCGCGCGGGCCGGTCATTCCGCCGCACTTGCGATCCTTTCTCGCCTTCCCCGCGCGGCGTTCATTCGTCCTTGTCTCGAAAAAGCGAACTCACTTCGCCTTATAAAAGGTGACCAGTCATTCAAACGTCCCAATATAAATTACTTGAAAGACTTGAACAATACGTAGGTAAGCTGTCATCTGTCAAATGTCAGCCTCAATACCGCCATATTCACTGAATTGATGGTTTCTTTTTCATAATTATTGGAAAAATACGTTTCTTATTCAAAGCCGTCGTCCCGTAAATCGATTCCAGTAGGTAGGTAATATTTAGATTGTTTCGAAAAAACTAAAAACCGACGAAAATTCCTTAGGATTTATACTGTTTTTTTAAGTTTTGGGTGTTTTGAAGGTAGGTAGTTAAGTAATAATTAAATATGTACCGAACTAGTTAATTAGTATTCTTTAGATGAGTATCTTAGGCCGTGGTCACTTTGGATACGATTTCATCCGAATTTGATTCGCGTGTAAACATACGACTACGCAGGAATGATCCGACCTTCCAAGGACTATGGGAGCGCTCACACAGCGTGCGATCAGTCGCACGTATACGTACGTTTACTTACGACGTCCGAATACAATCCGAACTTGTTGGGATTTATCACGTACGTTCAGTTTTACATAAAAAATGGACACAATGGATGGATGGAATATTTGACGGAGAAAAACGTATTCAGTGTGAGCACTCAATTCGTACGAACAGTACTCGTACGTTTACGTACGAACAAATTCGTATCCAAAGTGAGCGGGGCCTTAGACTTAGGTTAATTTGGTTTTGTTCATTCCAGAAGTGGTTGTTTTGTTAACTTTTAAGTTTCTTCACTGTTACTAAGTCAACCGACATAAACATTGATAAAAGTTTTTAAAATCGGATTAAACAAATACCTATTTATCCCTCGGGATTAAAATCCTTATGGGACCACTTTAGGATCATACTCCATCATCATCAGCCTATGATAGTCCACTGCTGGATATAGGCCTCCCCCAATGAGCGCTATAGCGTCCTGTCTTCAGCTTGACGCATCCAGCATCTACCTGCAGTCTTTCGCAGGTCGTCATCCCACCTGGTCGGAGCGAGTCCTACACTATGTTTACCAAGTCGTGAGTCGTATTCTCAATATTATAACGGAATAATTTTCTAAATCGTCGATAAAAGTTAACAGATAAATCGACAAATATATATAAAACTATATACAGCCGAACATAGAACCTTTTTTCTCGTTTTGTTGGTTAAAATATAATTTGGAACAAAAATTGAAGCCATAGCATAGCCATAGCCAAGTAAACGATAATTATTATAAGAGAATGATTCTCTTAAAATCAAACTTCTAAATTGATAAAATTGAGACTAACTTTTAATAACATTACGTGCTTCGTTAAATTGCCTTTAATGGTAAATTAGACTTTATATTAATTTCGTTTTATAGAGCGAAACTTAATAAAGTTACCGTTTTATTTTGGCGCAAGTCCAAAAGGGTTTAAGATGCCTCTTTATATTAATAATTTTTATAATTTTGTTTAGGCCTGATAGAGCCAACTGGGAGCTCGAAGTTTCTCTGAAGGATAGGATTCGAAACGAATATCCGACAGAGAACCAAAGTTATCGACATAGCTCTAAGAATTACCAAGCTGAAATGACAGTAGGCCGGCCATATCTTACTGAAGAACCGACGGCCGCAGGGGTAAACGTGTTCTAGAGTGGAGACCGCGACTCGGCATACGTAGTGTAGGACGCCCTCCAGCCAGGTGGGATGACGACCTGCGAAGGACTGCAGGCAGATGCTGGATGCGGCAAGCTGAAGACAGGGCGCTATGGCGCTCATTGGGTAGGCCTATGTCCAGCCAGTGGACCATTATAGGTTGTTGATGATGTACTAGAAGCTAGAAGCTCGTTACCCTGTCAACAAAAGCCTTTCTATAGCCATAACTGAGAGAGCTATAGCAAAAGAAAGAGAGAAAAATCAGAGAATACCAAATTCAAAGCGTCTGTTGCATTTCAAACATTTTGGCTCTTATTCCAATGCAGTTACACTCACTTTAGATACTGCCCTGCCTCTGTATCACTGAACGATACATTTTGAGCCTTATCTCGATGCAGTATATCTCACATTGGATAATACCAGGCACTTCCGAGTCTCCCGATAGGCAACTAGTCACCGTATGCGGGTATTGCCAACTCCGGTCATATTGGCACCCGGCGGTTACTAAGAAAACTCGATTGGAAGTCGATTGAAAATTTGGTTTCTTACTTTTAACCGTTTAGGTTAAGACATACGTGTCAAATATTCTGGAAAATGTGTAACACATAGATAATACTTTTTCGCACATTTCGTTTATAAGAACAATGAAAAATAAAAACTGAAACTAAAGTCATTTAAAACGGGATATTCACAATGATTTGATTTTATTGATTTTGTTACTCCGTGATCATGGCGCATGAAACTGTGCCGAAATATTGGAAAACTCAAAAATCTAATCATGGTAAATATCCCGTTTTAAATGACTTTAGTGTTAATAACCATGATAGTTTCAGAAGTTTTATTAAAAACTGAAAAACAAGATACAATTGGCGGTCTTATCGCCCAAGAGCGATCCCCACCAGACAACCATGGATGGATAGGATCGTCGATATTACCATGGGGATCTGCGTGCTTGTATATATTATGTCATGTCTTTGGCAAATAACAAATCTTTATCTTCAAAAAAATTAAAACAAACCGGTTTTCGTAAGCTATTAACCAATAAATACAAAAATCTAAATCGCTTATTATAATCATAAGCCTAGGTTAGTCCACTGTTGGGCATAGGCCTCCCCTTATGGTCGCCGCCCGTAGCGCTGTGTTCAGTTTTTCGCAGGTCGTGATCCCACCCAGCCGTAGGGCGTCCTACGCTACGTTTGCCGAGTCGAGGTCTCCATCTTCTCGCTAATATGAGGCTAGAAATTGTATTGTACTTAACTTAATGAAATGTATGTATTATTTGTATATTTAGTATATGTATTGACGACCGATGTGGCGCGGTGGGCGAAGGTCCACCTGCGACGCAGGAGGTTGCGGGTTCGATTCCCGCCTCAGAACAAATGTGTGTACGATCTGCAGATATTTGTTTCGGGTGTTCTGGTCGTTTACTATGTATAATACAAAATATCTATCTATGTAATATATTGTATTATGTATATCAGTTATCTAGTACCCATAACACAAGCTCTGCTTACCATGGGGCTAGATAATGCTGTGTGAATTGTCCAGCATTATTATTATTATGTATATATGTATATTAAAAAAATCCATTAACTTAGTGTCCACCAAAATTTGGATTGTGTGTCATTTCTTTGGTAACATTATGTAGAATAAAAATATCTTAGTATTTTAATTGGTATCTAATTAGTTAATTTATATAGGTTTGTTAAAATAATCTAGGTTCATTGTCTACTTTTATTCGAATTATTCCCTTATTTCCATAATAAGACATCATTAAAAATAACGAAGAAGCGATGAACAAGTCTCATTTCAAGCTCTGGGTTCCGTACCGTTTTGAAGTTGCAATTTTTTGTTTAAATAATAACTTGGGGAAGCCTATTGTTAGTACTGTCATGTAGAAAATCCACTAGCTTGAAGGTAGATACAGGAAAGTTATTAATAAAAATGGAATTAGGCGACCTCTGTGGCGCGGTTAGCAAAGGTCCGCCTGCGAAGCTGTAGGTTGCGGGTCCGATTCCCGCCTCGGGACATATGTTTTTAAGATCTACAGATATTTGTTTCGGGTGTTCGGGTCGTTATCGATATATAATAAAAGATATATATCTATGTAATGTATTGTATTATGTATATCACCCACGACACAAGCTCTGCTTAGCTTGCGACTAGATTATGATGTGTGGATTGTCCAGCATTATTTATTTATTAATATTTCAAAACCCTATATACCAAACTCTTTGGCATTTTCTGTTAAAGATAATGATTTTCGAGTGTTTATGTATTGTAATGTATGAAGTTTTTTTGTTTTTTACTTTTCATTTACTGTTTGTGCCCTACCAACACTTAGTAGTACGTAAGTATACCTTTTTCCCCATGCTTAGGTTTCCTGGGAGAAATCGCTTTCAGCGATAAGGCCACCTATTGTACTGCTTAGGTTAATAATGTTATGTTTTTAAGTGAAATGTACATTCGTTCATTCATTGTCAATGTGTATAACCGTTAAAATATACCTATCTAGAACAAAAAAAAGAATGAATTCTTCTTCCTAGAAAAATATCCACGATCCCAAAAAACAATTCTCCTAAAAACCCTTAAAACAGAACGTTTATAAGATAAAAGACAGCAAACAAACCGTAAACAGAGAACCAAGACATAAGGGTCGGTACATATCTGACGGAAACAGCGTCGAGCGTTATCATCATCGGTCGCGTTTATTCAGTCAACTTAGACCTGCCACATTACGCGTCTAATCAGTTCGAACGGCCTGTACACCAACTATCTCCGCTGATGTTACACCTAGTCTGAATGCATTGATCAAAATACATAAACACGTTACGTCGACCGACTATGCATTAACGGAAACGTAACAGACGCTGTACGCTCGACGCACTAACGCATCATCAGTTGAGTCTGAAAGGTTGAATGTTTTATTATATACTAGCGGACCTTCCCGGCTTCGCACGGTTTTAATACGGAACCCTAACTTTTTCTAAAAAAAAATATATAGCAATAAAAATATATATAATAGCCTATGTTCACCGCGGATAGTGTAGCTTCCCAACGGTGAAATAATTTTTCAAATCGGTCCAGTAGTTTCGGAGCATATTCATTACAAACAAACAAAAAATCAAACATTTCCCTCTTTATAACATTAGTATAGATTTGCCTGTTGTGGCGTTACGCGACCGATAAAACGCGACGCCTTTTCCGTCAGATATGTACTGACCCTAAGCGCCATCAATCACCAAGGCAGAACAGAGCTCGTTATACAAATTCGTCGCTTGCTTCTTGATAGAAATCTTTATTTTTTACTGTTTATTACTGGGAAAGGTTTTTGATATTAGAATTTGATTGAATTAGATACGGCCTGAAGATTTTTTTACGGCATTTACTTTTTGGAATTGGTTTCTCAAATAGAATTTGCAAATAGTACTTACATTTTATTTTCAGCAGGTAGGTTGACTAGATTGACTAGACTAGGTGTTTGACTAGATTTTTAGACTAGGCTAGGTACTCATTCATTGTACAGTTATCATAAATTTTACAGTAGGTTAAAGTGCGTATGTAGCTACTAAATTAAAGATAAAATATTACATGTTTATTATAAATAAAAGAAACCGACCACTTACCAGTTTTCATCTCTTTTTTTATAAATAACCCTAAAATCGTTTACCTTACTGACATTCCCACCTCCATGATTGACACAAATCGTTCGTCAAGCCAATATCAACTTGTCAAGCTGTCATCCATAGACAATCTGCGTTGGACATAAGGATACATTATTCAACATTGTCTATGCTCTGGGCCATTGACCAATCATGTGATTAATTCAGTATTGAACAACATACTCCGTACATATTAGTATAGGTAGCTTAAGTATATCGGATATCGCCGTAGCCAGTAGACAAATGGCTACGCGTATTGCAGAAAGTCGACTTCACACTTTTTGATATTAATTTATCAGGGACGAGTAAATAAATGTTACTCGTCTCTGATAAACATTATAAAATGCTAAAGTTAGATGTTTAGATGGATGGATTGCTGTTTGTAAATTCTTCCGGCCAATACTACTGAACGGATCGGGCTGAAATTTGGCATAATAAAATTATAATGTAGTTTTAGGCCTGAAATAAGTCAATTTAAACTTGTAGGCACCTCACGGTCCTTTAGATAGCTTTCACACACAGAGCAGCATCTTTCTAAGTTGAGAGAGAGGTAGATGGCGTCTCTTTCTAGAACATGCAAATTGACCGAGAGAAGCGAATTAACGAGACTAAAACCTAGTACTTATTAAGCTTGCTGTTATGCTGCACTTACAGTGTTTAATTTTTAAGAATTTGAACTTTTACTACTTAAATGAACATTTAGCTATTGTATTTATTGAAATAAAGAACTTTTCATTTAATTTCATTTGATAAAATAGATTACACTTTATTGCACACCAAAAAAAACAAAAGAAATACTAAACTATAATATAATATAATTGCAAAATCGGCGGCCTAATCGCTAAGAGCCATCTCTTCCTGTGAAATTTGATCTTATGACGCACTAACTGGCGTAAAACTATTAACTTTCTTTTACAGGTATGCAAAAATTTTCGTTACAAAGCGAACTGTGTGTACACTTGTCGTTTCCCAGACTCTGCGAGTGACATGAAACGCCAGATTACTGGGCCAATAACCATTGTTCAGCGTCTAGTGAGTTCAAGTAGCGCTTGGACTTTGGTTCTCAACCTTTACATTATATACATCTATTATTACATCATACTTATATGTATTATAAATGAGAAAGTGTGGATGTTTAGATGTATAAATAAATAAATAATTCTGTACAATTCACATTATCATCTTCTACCAAGCTAAACAGAGCTTGTTTTATACCTATAAATAAAATAAATAAATAAATAATGCTGGACAATTCACACATCATTATCTAGCCCCATGGTAAGCAGAGCTTGTGTTATGAGTACTAGATAACTGATATACATAATATAATACATTTCATAGATAGATATTTTTATTATACATAGAAAACGACCAGAACATCCGGAACAAATATCTGCAGATCGTACACACAAATGTTCCGAGGCCTATAAACCATAAAAAAACAAGTTCTGTTTAGCCATTACCACAAAACCAGGTAACTGATATACATAATACAGAATATTACATATACTACCTGAAAGCTATATTTCGGCCTAATCTGTTCAGTAGTTATGGTGTGTAGAGGTAACAAACATCTATACCTGCTATATATTTCTACGAACTCTGTGGCGCGGTGGACGAGGGTCTGCCTGCGATGCAGGTTTGATTCCCGCTTCGGAACAAATTTTTGTACGATCAGCAGATTTTTTTTCAGGGTGTTCTGGACTTTTTCTATGTATAATAAAAAATATTCATCTACGAGTATGTAATGCATTTTTTTGTTGTTTTAAGTATTATAACATATGTATATCATAATTGTATTAAGTAGGTACCTATAATATCAGTTAGCTAGTACCCATAACAAAAGCGCTGCTTAGCTTGGGACTAGATGATGCTGTGTGGATTGTCCAGCATTTTATTAATAGTCAACTGTCAAATAAACTTTGAGTAACGCTGGCCGATCGCCTTTGTCGATAGGGTTCCCGCATAGAGCCTTTTTAGAGGTCCGTATACGGGACCCAGAATGTAACGTAACAGGTTACATACCTACCTACTTTAATATCTAACGTCAACTCGATTCCTTCTGATCGACTAAACTCGTGGCTAGTCTAGTTAGTCATTCGTCAGCGCACTAACTAGACGCAAGTAAACTCGCCAACACGCTTGATCACATCACTACGGACGGAGATTGTTTATGGTCTCGCAAGGCTGACGTTTGCCTGTTCCGGTTGCGCGTGAGACGTCAGACACGCCATTTTTACGTTGCTGGTCGTTCGATCAAGACAATACCACTGTGCACGTAAAATCCTAATCAATCTACGATTGAATATATTTATTTTAAATAACATAAATAGTGTGTGTAGTTTAAACCCCTGTTGGGTAAGTTTTGCACTGATTTTTATTGTAGGCTGTAGACACTCATACCATTGCTCAATGAATGACATGGGCTTTGTTCATTTTTACCATGTCATCTCATTCCCTACACGGGCTTAGGTTTCATACATCTTACATTCTATTCTGTTGCATTTCTTTTCATTTCATTCTATATATTTTATGTTAAATTTAGTAAATCCTCTTTTTGTTTCTTTCGCACCTGTTGTATTTATTTTCACCTCACGTTCTGATTGTGACTTCCACGGCATCATAAACATTTAGTGCTTTCGCTTTTGTGCTGCCGTGGGGGTCCATCACCCTACGAGGACCTGGCTTTAATGCCGTGCTTTATGCGCATTCCAGGGTTCAAAGTCCACCCTAAGGGCAGTCTCGTCTCCGGCCGGACTTTCCACGAGCTGCGTTACCCTTTTGGACCTGTAACTCCAGCCAGCGCTTACACCTTTCGTCGAGGGTCTCTGGTACACCCGCGGCGCAATAAAGGAAGTACTGAGGAAGAAGGAGAATAAAGTGCAGACCTTTTTATAATCAAGTAGAATCAGCCATGTGTAGGATTTAACGGACCCCCTTTTAAGCCCCTCTGGCAGAGCTACATTACTTTCAATCATAAATATAATATAGCCCTTCAGGCTCCCTATTGTTATCTTTCATTTTAATAAATTTTTAATCCATTTTTTACTTGTTTCACTTAGAACCTTAATTTAACCCTGAGTTGCTGCTCGAAAACCGGAAAGTAACTCAGCGGACTTTCCGATCCGAGAAGTAACTCAGCGGATATATTCTAAGCCGGGACAAGAGGAAAAAGATCGAGGCTTTTGAGATGTGGTGTTGGAGGAAAATGTTACGCATACCGTGGACAGCAAAGCGAACTAACAGATCCATTCTCGACCAACTGAATATCAGAACCAGATTGTCGACGACCTGCTATCAATGAATTCTCAGCTATTTTGGCCATATCGCCAGAAGGCAACCTGACAACTTCAAAAAATTTGTGGTAATGGGCAAGATAGAGAGGAAAAGACCAAGAGGACGGTCACCAACCCGCTGGTCTGATCAAATTAGGGCAATAACGGGACTCACTCTGCCTGCAGCCCTGAGACAGGCCGAAGACAGAATGGTGTGGAAACGGTTCTTCAGCGTCACAGTGAAAGCTTACTAGGACGGGCACGACCTTCAGCAATGAAGACTACGACATAGAAGAGATACGGGACCCTCTTTGTTTGCATCGTAAAGGAGGTTATTGCCAAACCGATTTATAGTTTCTTTAGTTGGCCTATCTTTTACGAGATAAGTTTTTATTATATTTTTTTGGAAAGTTTTAAAAGTTTTATTAGGTCATATAGATATTGGTATTAAAAGTGAAGAATTAATTTTATGGACAGTCAGATAATAATAATGTTGGAAAATTCACACAGCATCATCTAGCCCCAAGCTAAGCAGAGCTTGTGTTATGGATAGGTACTAGATAACTGCAGATATACTTAATACAATACATTACATAGACTCTGATATTAACTTATAATAACAGTGCTTTATAATTTTTTTTTTATTCTAATCTAGCTGCGCCTCGGGGCTTCTCCCGCGTGGAAATATATGTGTCAAATGGTTTATAAACCTTCCATTTAATCACTCTATCTATTAAAAAACCGCGTCAAAATCCGTTGCGTAGTTTTAAAGATCTAATCTTACATAGGGACAGACATACAGCGGGAAGCGATTGTTTTATTATTATGTAGTTATTTCAAAACCTTAAGTCACAAAGTTTGTTAACTGTTTCATTGAATTGTCAGAAAAACTAACACGTCAGTTAAACTAAACTCGATTTAAACTCACCAGTTCTCAACTCAGAAAACTTCATAGTAGCGCCAAATTCACATTTCGAACGGTATTCGAGTCCAAACTTCCTCTGTTTGGATACAGAACACTGTGTTCTGAATTTCAATTCGAATTTCGAACGCCGAATTACCGCGTCTTCTGACAGTGATAGCCCAGTTCCAAATTCGAATTTGCAATTTGAGAGTCACTTGGTTTGTCTATGCTCGATTTTCAAATACAGTTTGGAACTAATAATCCATAAAATGCTTCAGATGTGCCTACTTTCTTATATTATAATAATAATGCTGGACAATCCACACACCATTATCTAGCCCCATGGTAAGCAGAGCTTGTGTTATGAGTACTAGATAACTGATATACATAATACAATACATTACATAGATAGATATTTTTTATAATACATAGAAAACGACCAGAACACCCGGAACAAATATCTGCAGATCGTACACACATTGTTCCGAGGCGGGAATCGAACCCGCAACCTCCTGCGTCGCAGGCGGACCATCGCCCACCGCGCCACATCGGTCGTTATACATTTTTTTTATTTTGGAAGTAAGTACCTGTCTTAGTCTGGTCTTTAATATCAAAGTAATAATAAAATAGTAGTGTAGGACGCCCTCCGACCAGGTGGGATGACGACCTGCGAAAGACTGCAGGTAGATGCTGGATGCGTCAAGCTGAAGACAGGGCGCTATGGCGCTCATTGGGGGAGGCCTATGTCCAGCAGTGGACTAATATAGGCTGATGATGATGATGATGATGAATAATAAAATAATAGAAACAAATTAGAACTGGTATTTACAATTAATTGAAAGAACTGCAGACTGTTGGTAACAATCTACCGTAGCTCAACCTTTGTAAAAAGGCTAATTACAAAATCTCGGATTGTGTAGACGATAAAAAAAACTTGGGACGAGTTTTGCTCCAACTCGTAACGAATACATCCGACAGAGAACCAAAGTTATCGACATAGCTCTAAGAATTAGCAAGCTGAAGTGGCAGTGGGCCGGCCATATCTCGCGAAGAACCGACGGCCGCTGGGGCAAACGTGTAGACCGCAATTCGGCAAACGTAGTAAGACGCCCTCCGACCAGGTGGGATGACGACCTGCGAAGGACTGCAGGCAGATGCTGGATGCGTCTAGCTAAAGACGGGGCGCTATAGCGCTCATTACGGGCGGCCTATGTCCAGCGGTGGACTACTATAGGCTGATGATGATGAATAAGTTGCTAAATTAACAAAACTGGCCATATTTACTTACTTTTTATTTATTTATGTATTTAAGTAGTGTATTATTTATTTTGGAATTTGTAATATTTATGATTTGTTTTTTAGTATTCTTATTTTGATAACCTATGGTACACCCCCTGCCTTTTCTTAAATTCATATAATTCTTTCCATCCAAAGGTTGCCTGGAAGAGATCGCTTCTAAGCGATAAGGCCGCACATTGTACCTGTCGCATTTAATGTATTTTGTAATGATTAATTTGATTATGGTGTACTATAAAGAATTTTTGTATTGTATTGTATTGTATTTAGAACAATTCTACTTACCAAAATGGTTTCCGAAGCGACAGCTTCAATTTACGACAGATATAAAAGTAAGAGCGGCTTTGTTCCGATTTATTGAGCTGTTTTATGTACCGCTGAAGTATTTATTTTCAAGCACGTGAATTTATATTGAAATAGCAATATAAATGACGACCGATGTGGCGCGGTGGGCGAAGGTCCGCTTGTAACGCAGGAGGTTGCGGGTTCGATTCCTGCCTCAGAACAATTGTATGTACGATCTGCAGATATTTGTTCCGGGTGTTCTGGTCGTTTTCTATGTATAATAAAAAATACCTATCTATGTAATGTATTGTATTATGTATATCAGTTATTTAGTACCCATAACACAAGCTCTGCTTACCATTGGCACAGCCATGGGGCTAGATAATGCTGTGTGAATTATCCAGCATTATTTATCTTAGTCTACTACTGAACATAGGCCTCCCCCAATGAGCGCCATAGCGCTCTGTCTTCAGCTTAACGCATCCAGCATCTACCTGCAGTCTTTCGCAGGTCGTCATCCCACCTGATCGGAGAGCATCCTACACTACGTTTACCGAGTCGTGGTCTCCACTCAAGAACACGTTTGACCCAGCGGTTGTCAGTTCTTCGCGAGATATGGCCGGCCCACTGCCATTTTAGCTCGAAAATAAGCTTGCCTGTAGGTAATTTCAAGATGGCGTAAGAAAAAATTCGTTTTTGGTTTTGCCATTATGCTAATAACGCGAACCCAAAAATAGTCACGTAATAAATTAAATTTGTTTATTTTAAGTAGAAGCGCTTGGTTATTATTATGAGAAATTATTGGGGGTCGTCGGATAGACCGTTTGAGTTTTTAAACAGCTTTTTGATTTTTGTTTATTTTTATCAATTTTGTTGCTTCGCTCCACTTAAAGGCTTTACACAGTAGTTATAATGTATATTAATGTACATTACATCCATCCATCCATCGGGATGTATTATATAGCTTTAAATTATCTTAATGTTTCACACACAGGAAATGTAATGTATTTTTCCCTTCATTTTTAAAACTTTATGAACAACATTTTCGAAACGAATATACGGAAACCTATTGAGATTTATTAAGATGTATATTTTCGTATCGCTCTGTATCTTAAGATACGAAGATGTCAAAATATACATTAAAGCTGTCGTGTGTGAGCTCCTGACTATTGACCGTTGACCCCCACCTCTCTTCCGTATAATAATATTACACAAAATAGGCCTAACTGGTTACTTGAGCCTTTTATTTTTAATACAATGATTTTAATAGTAATGTTCACTTTAGATATAAAAGGAATATCTGCCAAATCAGCCTTTTTAATGTAACACCTTTTAAATAAGCCTTTTTTATTTAGCAAAACGAAAATAATAACATAAGGTGAAAGCCATATCTATGCATTTGTGTTCTTTTAACTTAATCATTGTAATATGTGCCTTTTTGAGTTAAAAAATATGAATTTGGATGTTACTTGTGCCTTTTAGGTTTATCGTAGCTCTTTGCTTAATAAGGATAGATTTTTCTTTTAAATTCAGGCAGATGCGCCTTTTTTTCCTGATTCCGAATATGTATCTAACTCAAATCTGAAAAAAAAATTAGATGTGCCCTTTTTCGTTACAAGGGCAGTATATGTATGGAAATATGTAATGAGCTTTGCCATAATCACTATGCTCGAATTGTCGATCGCAGTAAATTTGTAGTATATATATATATTTTTTTTAAATAACTTGGGTTAGGACTAATGGCTCAACAAAAGTGAATAAAAAGCATACAGCCGAACATAGAAACTCCTCCTTATTAACCGACTTCAAAAAAAGAGGAGGTTCTCAATTCGACTGTATTTTTTTGTCAATATCACGCCAACAGATTTCGATGATTCTATGTTTGAAACCCTTTTTATTATTTAGGAATTTGAAGTCGGTTTATAGTTTCTTAAAACACGCCAAACTATTATTGTTTGCTTCTATTTGTATAATACTAGCAGCGCCCCGCGGCTGGAAATCTGTCATATGGTTTATAAACCTTCCTCTTGAATCACTCTATCTATTAAAAAAAACAGCATCAAAATCCATTGCGTTGTTTTAAAGATCTAAGCATACATAGGGACAGGCAGACAGCGGGAAGGGACTCTGTTTTATCCTATGCAGTGATTTGATTGTATTCTGTTTTGTGTGCCAAATAAAGAGATAAATAAATAAAACGGTCAACAAAAGGCCAACGTACTTAATACCGGCCTCTGCTCAGAAACAGTTAAACTATTGAGATTTGAGTGGACTCGACTGTAGGGCCATCTGAAGCGCTTTAGGCGGGGAAATAGATTTTATGCCACATTTTATGGAACAGGCAGATTTTAATATTCCTCGTTTTTAATTCGAGAACTGTAGCACACGCTTCTTTTATTTAACACTTTGAGTGCTGAAAACGCACGGTATGAGTTTTCTACAAGTGACTAATATGCGTAAATCCACACTAGCGCAGCGGCTGAGAAAATACAGATCTTTGTGACTCAGCAGAGCTGTAATATTTTTCGAACGAAACGCATGTGCGGCGCAACACAACCGCTGTGAAGAGCGGCAGCACGAATTTTTTAGATAAAAAAAAAGATCGCAATCGTCGAAAAAAAACCGCAGTCAAAGTATTAAGGATTGTATGGTTTCATATAGTCACTTATTCGTTGTCTATACTAATTATTATAAAGAGGAAAGGTTTGTTTTTTTGTTTGTTTGTATATGAATAGGCTCCGAAACTACTGGACCGATTTGAAAAATTATTTCACCGTTGGGAAGCTACACTACCCACTGTGAACATAGGCTATATTATATTGTCAAATAAGTTAGGGATCTGTACTAAAAACGTGCGAACCCGGGAAGGTCCGCTAGTAAGAAATACATGTGTATCGACCGAGTACATGATCCCGACTGCCGTGCGTGAGTGAGTGGGATCGCTGAACGATATAATAGAATCGTTTACACACTATCGTGGTCAAAAACCTGTTAGATTTCTCCTTAATTATATTTTTTCGTATAGTTTGAAGTGTCCGTTACTGAAAAAAATTACTTCTAACAAAGGATCCCTAATCTTATTTTTGTGTTGTTGTATTTTTGTAATAACCTGCGGTTTTTGTACTGCTAAGGAAGATAATACTTAGATTTGTATCAAATAATCCATTTTCATACCATTAAAATCGAAAAAAAGGTCGAATATTTTTCGCTTACCCGTTACGAATAATGTAACCAAAGGTTCCTCGTTACTTACCTGAAAAGGAAAAATAGCAATCAGTAAAGTAAATACACAATATAATATCACAATTATTAGCACAGAGGGAGGTCTGTATGTCATACTTAAATAATAAATAAATAATAAATAATGCTGGACAATTCACACAGCGTTATCTAGCCCCATGGTAAGCAGAGCTTGTGTTATGAGTACTAAGATAACTGATATACATAATACATTACATAGATAGATATTTTTTATTATACATAGAAAACAACCAGAACACCCGGAACAAATATCTGCGGATCGTACACACAATTGTTCCGAGGCGGGTATAGAACCCGCAACCTCCTGCGTCGCAGGCGGACCTCCGCCCACCGCGCCACATCGGTCGTTGCTTTTCACGATAATCTAAGACTAGCGTATCATCTTATTATTTTTGTTTATATTTGTGTATATTTGATTATTCGTTTTATTAAATTCGATGCTACTCTACACTATTGTATTAGGTAATACTTACCTGTAAAAATAGTTGTAAAGCTTTGAATAAATACATACATACATACATCATTTACTTGAATAAAACCGGCCAAGTGGAGTCGGACTCGCGCACAACGGGTTCCGTACCTTTATCTATAAAAACGGCAAAAAAAATCTTATCTGTTGTATGGGAGCCTTCATTTAATTTGATGATAGCCTGTTGCCGTTATCAATATCGAGCAAAAAAAATCACGTTTTTTGTATGGGAAAAAATTAAATTACCCTTAAATATTTATTTTGTTCTGTTTTTTAGTTTTGTTATCATAACGGCAACAGAAATACATCATCTATGAAAATTTCAACTGTCTAACTACCACAGTTAATGAGATAAAGCCTGGTGACAGACCGACATGACAGCGGGGTCTTAGAAATAGGGTACCGTTTTACCCTTTGGGTACGGAACCCTAAAAACTCGCTTTTCACGATAACCGAAGACTAGTTTATTATCATTTACGTGAAAAAGTTTACACAAGCTTGCAAAGAAAATGTAAATCTTAGGTATATGTAAGACATGTCGTCCCTAAATACAAAATATTTCTAGACTTCGCCTTATCATAACACGAGCGAAACCGGCGGCGTCAGCTTATCTACCCTTATATATACCCTTTTTACAAACGACGTTATCTCAGCTAGTTCCGTTAGGGTTGATCAAGGGTTGAACTGTACTCATACGAACTACCCTCTTAGTAGCTTGCTTTTTCATGATTTTAAATTGTATTTCAGTTATTTTAACATCATCTTCATCAACCTATAATACTCCATTGCTGGACATAGGCCTCCTCCAATGAGCGCCATAGCGCCCTTTCTTCAGCTTGACGCATAAAACATCTGCCCGCAGTCTTTCGCAGGTCGTCATCCCACCTGGTCGGAGGGCGTCCTACACGTTGCTTACCGAGTCGCGGTCTCCACTCAAGAGCACGTTTACCCCAGTGGTAGTCGGTTCTTCGCGATATATGGCCAGCCCACCGCCAATTGAGCTTGCTAATTCTTTGATCGACATAGCGTCGATAACTTTAGCTCTATGTCGGATGTTTTTAAAAAACAATACAATACAAATACGATTTATTGCAAATCAAACACAGTAAAATGTAAAGAATATAAAAACAAAGATACAGACGCACAATGGGCGGCTTAATCGCTAAGAGCGATTTCGTCCAGGCAAACTTGGGATGGACACGTAGCTATAGTATAGGTATAGACGTTGGCGTGTAAAAACATTACTAAACAGTGAAGGCTTGTTTGAATGACCATATTGTTTGACATTTACATATATGTACATATACCTAGCTCAGGAGCTAGATATATCATCATCATCATCAGCCTATATCAGTCCACTGCTGGACATAGACCTCCCCCAATGAGCGCCATAGCGCCCTGTCTTCAGCTTGCCGCATCCAGCATCTACATGCAGTCTTTCGCAGGTCGTCATCCCAACTGGTCAGAGGGAGCTATATAATGAAGCCAAATAAATATTATGTATGTTTCAACCCTAAAGGGATGAACATCCCTGGTATATATTCTCACGATATCGAAACCTCGTAAAGGGGTGCGAAGATCTCTTGGTTATGAATAATACGGTTATCTGGGGGATGAAAAATTCAGGACTTTCGGGAAGAAATGTCATCATTCTGGAAACTTTACTAAGTGGAAAATGGGCCACTTGATATCTAAAGGTTGTGGGTTCGATTGCGGTCGCTCAAAATTATTATTTATTATTATTATTTCACTCATTTATTTCAATTCTCGTATTAAATACATTTTTTACTATAGAAAATACAATAAAATATTATAAAACTATTCTACAGTAAAAAATATATCAAAACGGTAGATCACCGACCGCGAAGCTAGGCTCAAGCGGCCGGTGACTAGGGCTGCAGAGAAAGGAACTTCCTGACGATACGTGCCGAGTCCAAGAGTACCGCCTTCTGGATCTGGCCCTTGATCCAACTTCCTAGCGAGAGTCTCTTCAGGTTTTGATCGAGGCTCTTCGCTATTACGACGTTAACCGAAACGACTATCGGTTAACGGCGTTATATTTATTTATTATTATTATTAATTTATTATACATTTACCCAGACCACTCGCACACTCACAATAGTTATTCTGTTTATACTATTTTAATTTATAATAACCACCGTATAAGAATCTATTTTACATTTATCTCTCAGAGTTTTCTATCTTACCCCTAAAACTAGTCGCCTAACCCCCAACAACACCCCGTTTCATCCCCCAATTAATAATTTACTATTTCAGGCGATATCAGTGGTATTGGGGCTGATTGGACGCCTATTCAAGTAGGAAGTCCTTAATTGAACCCAGAACTAACAGTTGTTTTACACCAGTTAGCTAGTTAATTCAATTCAATATGTTTATTTCAGACTAGCTGTTTTCCGCGGTTTCATCCGCGATAAACTCGAATTCCACTTTATTAGGTATTTTTTACACCTTGGGTTACATTAATGAAGTTTTAGTGTGGATCCCTAACTTTTTTGAAAATATACTATAGCCTATGTTCACCGGGGATAGTGTAGCTTCCCATTTTTTGAAAATATAATATAGCCTATGTTCACCGGCAATAGTGTAGCTTCCCAACGGAGAAAGATTTTTTTCAAATTGGTCAAGTAGTTTTGTTTAGAGCCTATTCATTACAAACAAACAAACAAAAAATCAAACATTTCCTCTTTATAATATTAGTATAGACACAATGGCACAAAAACAGTTACAGTGTCCATATTCGAGCACAAATATATAAAATCAAATCAAATTAAAATTAAAATTTCTTAAATACCTAATTTTTTTATTGTCCACGGTTGTCTGGTAGAGATCGCTCTGACGGTTGTCTGGTAGAGATCGCTCTTGAGCGATAAGATCGCCAAATTGTTCCATATTTTGTATTTTATTCTTGTTTGTTTTATTTTTAAGTGTGCAATAAAATAATTATCTATCTATATATAAATTAAAGTCACAATTAAAATCATAAATAAAAAAATTCAAATCAAAACTAATCAAAGCTAACTGGGACAACCTAAATTTGCATGGTGTAGGAAAATACTCAAATCAAATCACATTTATTATTTTCAAAGTTAATATACACAGTCCACCACAAATGTCATCGATGCTTAGAAACACTGTAAAAAATTAAAATGGAAATGGGCTGGCCATATTGCGCGCATGGATGATAACAAATGGATCAAAAAAATAACAACATGGACAGGACCACAGAACAAAAGAACCAGAGGCAGACCAAAGGAGAGATGGATAGATGAAATTAACAAATCAGCTGGCATAGACTGGTTAATCAAAGCTCAAGACAGAAAAGCATGGAGTAAAATGGAGGAGGCCTTCACTCGATGAGAGGTCCTTAATACGAATCATTAATTTTTAATTTAATTTAAATCTAATCTTTTATATAATTAACTGTCATATAATATTATTCTATTCATTATGAAATTTTGTAAATTCTATGTATTAAGGAAATAAAAAGGCTTTATTATTATTATTATTATACACAGTCCATAAAGCGAGGCACATTTTAATATATATACAGACTAAATACATACAGAAAACATTAATCGTCATCATCATCAGCCTATATTAGTCCACTGCTGGACATAGGCCTCCCCTTATGAGCGCCATAACGCCCTGTCTTCAGCTTGACGCATCCAGCATCTCCCTGCAGTCTTTCACAAGTCGTCATTCCACCAGGTCGAAGGGCGTCCCGTTGTACACAACGTTTACCGAATCGCGGTCTCCACTCAAGAACACGTTTATCCCAGCGGTTGTCGGTTCTTCGCGAGAGGTAATGATAAATAAGTAAAATTCTTATATTTAAAACGTGTTTAAAACAGTGGTGTTCTAAATATAAGACGCCATCTTGAATCCGTAGACAATGCAAACATAGCCACAAACAAAGATATCCAAACTTATTCAATAAAAACCTTCATATTTGCTATCAGCAATTCTCGATCCCGAGGCAGTCAATTCGCGTACGCCACTTCCACGTCCGGTCCACCCCGCATTTCCGGTCTCCGCCATCTTGTTTCCGGTGCACTCGTCGCTTTTCGTTTGGGTTCTTAGAATATTTAGGTGTTTATCTGGCAACCCTAGATTGGTTTGGTTTGGTTAACGCCTGAGTTTGCGTGCTAGCCCTAGCATGAATATTGAACAATGAAAGCCCTAGGCAAGGTTTTATTGTTTTAAGGTTTTATTTGAGCTGAAGTGGCAGTGGGCCGGCCATATTTCACGAAGAACAAACAACCGCTGGGGTAAACGTGTTCTTGAGTGGAGACCGTAACTCGGCAAACATAGTGTAGAACGCCCTCCAGCTAAGTGGGATGACGACCTGCGAAGGACTGCAGGCAGATGCTGGATGCGGCAAGCTGTAGACAGGGCACTATGGCGTTCATTAAGGAAGGCCTATGTCCAGCTGTGGACTGCTATATACTGATGATGATTATTATGATGAAATCCCACAGAGAAACAAATTAATGAAGATTTCATTACAAAAACTATAATACTTTTAATCAAGATAAAACATTTAATATTGACAGCCCTAACAGACTATTGTCCGACAAACTTCAGCTTGTTTTGCAGCATTGTTTTGCTAACTTCGGACACTCCAGATTCCAAAGCTTTAGAACTTCGGATATTTAATGGATTGAGGAATTTTCCAGAATTTTCAATAGGTACTCAACGAACCTTCATTTTATCTGGCCGATTGGCAAGTAGGTAATAACTTCTCTGAATTAATCCTATTTTATTGTAATAAGTTTAGAAACAAGTTTACAATAACATTTATGCCTTAAATAATAAAGTTACAGTATTGAACCAGATTGATCTGACGACCGGTGTGGCGCGGTGGGCGAAGGTCCACCTGCGACGCAGGAGGTTGCGGGTTCGATTCCCGCCTCGGAACAATTGTATGTACGATCTGCAGATATTTGTTCCGGGTGTTCTGGTCGTTTTCCATGTATAATAAAAAACATCTATCTATGTAATGTATTGTATTATGTATATCAGTAATCTAGTACCCATAATACTAGCTCTGCTTACCATGGGGCTAGATAATGCTGTGTGAATTGTCCAGCATTATTTATTGATTTAATTACTTTCACGATTGTTTATTTACTATGTTTCAATCACAGTCGCACTTCTTGCCAAATAACACAATAACGGCCTTATTGCCAAAAGTGCCAAAAGAAACACTGCGATATTACTTTTATTACTTCTTAAGGTGAGACAAGACGGCGCGGCGGCGGCGTTAGATTTGTTTCGTATTGTCAGAATGTAGGTACACAGTTGGACACGACTCGGTAAACGTGTAGGACGCCCTCCGACCAGGTGGGATGACGACCTGCGAAAGACTGCAGGTAGATGCTGGATGCGGCAAGCTGAAGACAGGGCGCTATGGCGCTCATTGGGGGAGGCCTATGTATGTCTAGCAGTGGACTACTATAGGCTGATGATGATGACTAGGTACACAGTTGTGATGTAGCTTATTTACTGGTTTCTGTTTTCGATGCTTTAGGGTGGAACGCGTTTAGAAACGATTTTTGTAGTTTCTTGGTTCTACTATGTACTTATCTGTTAGATTAATCACTTGTAGAACCCTAAAATTATCAAAAACCGTTTTTGTTTTGTTCCGTTTTAAATTCAAATTAAATACCGACCAGAAAAAACATAAATGTTTTTAAAAAAAAAATTAACTTAATATTATAATTTTAATTTACAAATGTTAATTATTAGACTTATAGGTCTAATAAAAGACCGAAATAAAGAAATAATTTGAAAAATAAAAAAATGTGTTAAAGACATTCGCATGGTTTAGCACATTTTTTTCAAATTAATTTCTAAATAAATGATACCCTTTCAAAATCTCGCCCCTCTAGCGTCGCGAACAGAAGCCAACTTCATAGCTGGTAGCTAATGAGTTATAGTTACTTTTAGAACCCAGAAACTACAAAAACTGCTATTCTCAATGTATCGCCCTAGCGCCACGTTCCTGAGTTCGCTTTTTCGAGACAAGGACGAACGAACGCCGCGCCGTGAAGCCGAGAAAGGGAGGCAAGAGCGGCGGAATGACCGGCCCGCGCGCAATTTCACTGGTTTTTATTTTTAAATTTGTTATTGATCTAAAATAAGACTGTTTCGCAAAAAACTAAAACCGTAATCGTCTAAAGTATTTACATATTAGGGAACCCGTAGAAGAAATTTTATTACAATAATATTCAATAACTAGCAAATAAAACTGGTTTTTCCGTAGAGATATCTCTGTAAAAATGAAGATTTAGAAAGTTTGCCATTTTTTCTATCGAGTCAAGTTTAGTCAATCGTGTTTAGACTTCCATAACTTACTAACTAATATCCTAAACTTTTGATCCTCATCAAAATATATTCGAAAAATAGGTGTTTTGTGTACGTATGTGTGGGACGTATTTCACCTTAAGGCACCGAATACAGAAGCCAGTAAATAAGTTATATTGTGTGCCTACATTCAGTATGTGTTCAGATAATCGGATGAGACGCTTCTGTTGTCTATTGTCACACTCAAGCTTCTATTGTCTTTGGATTTGTTTCGGTGGATAGACTTCTGACTGCTCTAAGGATGTGTTTATACATACACACTACTACATGCGCTCCGCGGCTTCGCCTGTGTGGAAATCTCTGTGTCAAATGGTTTATAAGCCTTCCTCTTGAATCACTCTACCTATTGCTGAAAACTGCATTATAATCCGTTGAGTAGTTTTTAAGATCTAAGCGAACAAACAGCGGAAGCGTCTTTTTTTTATACTATGTAAAGATAATAAAAAAATTGAATGTCTCGCATTCTGTAGTCATAGTTATCATCATCATCCTCATCATCAGCCTATGATAGTCCACTGCTGGACATAGGCCTCCACCGATGAGCGCCATAGCGCCCTGTCTTCAGCTTGACTCATCCAGCATCTGCCTGCAGTCTTTCGCAGGTCGTCATCCCACCTGGTCGGAGGGCGTCCTACACTACGCTTACCGAGTCGTGGTTTCCACTCGAGAACGCGTTTGCCCCAGCGAACCAGTACAGCAGAACCAGTTTGTAGTCTTAGTCACTTTAGCTATTTCCAAACAACAGTCAATTGGCAAACTCCCCCAAAAATATCGTTATTTATAACGGGACTAAAGTCCCGTTAGTGAACAAAATTCAAATTTTTATCAAAACTTTTGCAATTATTTCGTTCCATTTCCGCGTAGCGCAGCATTCCATCCCTAAATAAAACATTAGAACCAAAAACCTCTATTTGAACCGAAACTCTGTCAAAACTGGAACTTTAGTTCAAATTACTGTCGACACACACAAATTGTTCTCTTCGGCGACCTAGTTCGAACTTATTTAGAGCCCGTGTTTTAAAACTAGCCTCCCTTACGCAGAACTAAATATTTGAAACTTACTCCGAGACAACACGGTACATGAGCAAGCTGGTGTTTTACGTAGACGAAGTTTGACGAGTTCTGAAGGTCTACTTTGAAAAACGAACGAAGTTGTGCGGATGACATCGTCCGGCCCCCTGATTATGTAACTGCGACCGGTTTGCGACAGGCGAAAATTAAGCAATCAGTGCTGTCAAAAGCCAATTTTGTATTAGATGACACCAGGTACTACGTCACCCAGCAATCGAGCACTAGGTTTCCCTCTGCCGGACAATCGGTGAACTAAAAATTGCTTGCTAAAATTGCGGTCGCGGTCGCGTCGCTGTTGCTGTTGCTTTTACATAATCAGCCTGCGGGTGATTATGTAACTCGCGACCGGTTTGCGACAGGCGTAAATTAAGCAATCAGTGCTGTTAAATGCCAATTTTGACCAATTTTGACGTTGTAGCTGGTGTCAAACTAATACAAAATTGACATTTGACAGAACCGGTCGTGAGTTACATAATCACCATACGGATCGCTGAAACAAACAATCTTACCACTAAGCTGCTTCGGGCGCGTCACCAACACCTACAATTTTTGTTATGATAGTGCGTAAGACCACGTACTCGGGGTAATCTCTAAGAATGAATTGAATGGAATTCCTATAGATTTTCAACTCGTCGCGCGTCGGTCACTTGATTTCGTGGCTCAGCTGGTGAGAGCGTCCCTGTACCTAGAGGAAGATCGCGGGTCCTATCAAAATGTTTTTTTTTTGGGTTATTATTTATTCTTAGACACGCGTTTTGAATTTCTAAGAAATAAATTGTCAGAATAATTTTCATAGTAACAAATGAACGTATCGGTCGTTTTTCGTTTGTGAGATTCGACGTCATCCGTAAACTTCGTTCGTCTTTCAAAGTAGACCTCCTGTGTCACCGAAGAAGCTATGATTGTACCTTTTTTTGAAAATATTTCAAGACTCTGGTCAATGCAAAGTCGCTCGAATTTCGACACAATTTTGGTTGTAAAAGCCTTCACTCATTTAGTTCGAAAATGTATGACATAATTTGTTAGACGTTTTTGATCGTCAATTAGAACCTCTTTCGCTATGCTTGTGCTGTGAGTATTATTGAAGTTTGTGTTTTGGTTTTAAGTGCATTGATGTTACTTCGATGCTTTTGTTATTGTAATCATTTTATGTAAAGTTTTTATTTGTGCCTTTGTTGATTTAAAATATTTTCGATTCTTGATCCACATATATGTAAGTCTGCCAATATTTGCCCGAGATATAATTGGAAACTCGCTATAAAGGAGTGCAGCTGTTTTCACGGTTTATTTTGTGAGTTTTCGCTAAATTTCTTATTTTTCGGATTGCGTATTAAAATAGTTTACACACAGAATTAAATACAAACGAGGCGAGGCCTATGTCCACGGCTGGATATAGGCCTCGCCTAATATGCGCCATAGCGCCCTATCTTCTGCATACAAAATGTGGGTAGGTATTCCAGTGTCAGAAAAAGACATCGATCTCTCACAAAAAGGCTCTTCTTAATCTCTCAATCTGAAAGTTTAAAGAATTCAAGCACATATCAACCCCTGTGCCCGGAAGGGTACCCCCCCCCCAAAGGGGGTAAGATCCGGCCATCCGAGAACCAGCAATTTCCGATTAAAGCGACCAGCGCTTTTGGAGCCGTGTTATTTCTTTAAAAGGGTTGTAACTTTGAGGAAATACTGATGAGGAAAGTTAAATAAAAACATTGTTTACGAAAAATCCGTTTAATTTTCCTTATTCTACACGGATTAAGAGATTAAGATAGATAAGTTTAAGATGTTATATTTCCCTTACATAAGAAACTATTGCAGATTATTGTAGATTTTCACGCTTGTATAGTCAGTTTGGTTTTTTGCCTATATATCTTATTTTGGGTAGCTTTAGTCGATCGGGTCGTCAACAGATTTAGCTTCGGTCATATACTCAAGAACACGTTTACCCCAGTGCAGCGCGGTGTTCGGTTCTTTGCGAGATATGGCCGGCCAACTGCCATTTCAGCTTGCCAATTCTCTAGCTATGTCGATAACTTTGGTTCTCTGTCGGATGTATTCCTTACGAATCATATCCTTCAGAGAAACTCCGAGCATAGCTCTTAGTCTAAATGTACATATTATTATCTAATAGTAATATAGTACCTACGTTAACAAAATATTAAAACATAAACATCAAACAATAAACATCTGGATCGTGGTAGATTTAATGGTAAAATATTTTCTACCTTCCAACCAATATCAGGTTTTGATAGATGCTTAGCATCTTTTTCATAGAGATAATTTATCAAGTATTTTATGGCTAGATTTGCTTAGTTCTAATAAATATTTACCTATATCAAACCAAATATCAATAAGGTTTAAAATGGCAGTCAAATCCAGCATTTTAGAATTAGCTTTCTGCCTTATTGTATCGCGAATAAGGTCCAAAATAACATAATCTCGTTGCATAACTAATTGCCATTCTCGTTAGCACTCATTTGGAGGTGGCAATTATTCAGTGTCGCACTAATAGAATTTCCTAAATGAATAGCGGCCATTTTCTTTTTTTGAGGATTAAACTTTTTAGCGCAAGACTTTTTATTCAGCGATGAACAGTTTTTTAATTACGAAGTATTTATACTTTTTTGATGTAGATTCACATGACGTATTCTTGAGTGTATTACTTAGACTATTTAGTATGACTACTTCGATGGTAGTATACCATCGAAGCCTCATGAAATGGCGCTCATTAAGAGGCCTACGTCCAATAGTTGACTATTAAAGGTTGTTGATGATGATGATGATGATACTACTGTCGAGGCTCTCGCTAGAAATTTGGATCAAGAGCCAAATTCAAAAGTACTCCTGGACTCGGCACGCATCGTCGAAAGTTCCTCTCTCTGCAGCCACCGGCCGCTTGAGTCTAGCTTCGCCGTCGGTGATCTACCGTTTTGAAGTAATTTTTACAGTAGATTTGAATTATTATATTGAAGTGTATTTTCTATTGTAAAAAAAAGTTATAACGAGAATTTAAATAAATGAAGTGAAATAATAATAATAACATTAACAACAGACTTCAAATTCTACTTTCGGGACAAATACAATTCCCTCGGGATAATAACTCAAATATAGAAATAGAAATAGAAAGACATTTATTCATAACAACTTAAATTAACATAAAAAAAGACATAATAATATATAATAAATATAAATATCAAAAAAATATCATAAATATCAAAGCTTTATCTCCTATAGACCTTACATGACTCGTGGACACGTCTCGAAATTCAAATTTCATAATTGACATAAGTTAATAAAACTAGGAAATAAGCTGGTCACTTTGATTTGTTCACTTCAATCATTTAAGGGGCGTCCGGAGGGACGAATTCTTCATACATACGTAATACCAAAATTATTTCTAATTCAAGCATATTTCCACTATAATATTGCATTATTTGTATTAAAATAGTATTTATCTAGGTTCCCAAATAGTTTTTTTTTTTCAAAATACTTACCTAAAATGAAATGAAAGCCAATCTCATTTTGCACATTTTTATGCGAAAATGGACATGTTTTCTTGCTATTTGTTTCGTATTAAAAACATAAATATCTTTCGTTTTATTTATTAAGGAACATAGCTTATATTGTCTAGTTACAGAATAACAATACTTTGTGAAGAATATAAAAAGTTTTCAGTCATAATTTTTGGTATTACGGAACAAACCAAATTTGAACGGCTAATATTGCTATCGCGCATGCATATGGCGCGGCGCAAGGGTTAAACAGGGACAGCGATATTCGGAGCGATTTTTGCAAGCGAGGGTCGCTGGACCCTTAAGGTAAAGTAAAGAAGCCAACAAGAAACCTTTACCTTGTTATGTAGGTTGTTAGTTCTCGAGACTATTATTCTGCTATTGTACCGATAGCAAAGAATCATCAAAATTAGCCCATAATAGACCGAGAAATTTACGAACATACTTAAAAAAATATACATACCGCGGAACATGGAACCTTCTCCCTCTGAAGTCATCGGTTTAAAATTAAAATAAATAGTTGGCACCGATAGTGTGAGAGGATGTGTCTTAAAGAGGAGCATGATCCTGAAAAATACCAATGACAGATGGACACAGGGTAAAAGGGGTGCCATTATTGCCGTTTGGACCCTAAAAAGGCATCTATTTATCACTGAGAGGACTAAAGAGAACTGCTTATTCATTTGGTGACAGAAAAGGTAGGCACGTACGTACAGTCAACTATAAAAATTGTTGACGGATCTATTGACGACTTCTGTGGCGGTATCTACTCTCTTCATATAAATAATGCTTCTTGTATACTTACCTATTATTGTATATGAGAGATATGAGATATGCAGCTCTACTGTGTTATTCCAACAATATATTGTATTCTTAACGACCTACTTTAAGTCTAGTTTGATTTTGTTTTGGGCATTCCACAGATAAAAAAGTTTGAATGACCACAGCCGTGTGGTGCTGGCTCAGAATTTGCAGTAATTAGTAATATTTATTGAAGGACATATTTTATGTATACTCTGAAGGATAGGATTCGTAACGAATACATCCGACAGAGAACCAAAGTTATCGACATAGCTCTGAGAATTAGCAAGCTGAAGTGGCAGTGGGCCGGTCATATCTCGCAAAGAACCGACGGCCGCTGGGGCAAACGTGTTCTTGAGTGGAGACCACGACTCTGTAAACGTAGTGTAGGATGCCCTCCGACCAGGTGGGATGACGGATGCTGGATGCGGCAAGCTATGGCCCTCATCGGAGAAGGCCTATGTCCAGCAGTGGATTGCTATAGGCTGATGTCGATGATGACCTACCCAACCTACCCACACGTTGACAGGTATAATAATGTCGGTTAGGTACTAACTTTTTAAGTTGAATGTACACTGTAAACGTAATAAATATTCCGTAAACCTCAAACAATGTCCCGTCTGTCTGTCGCATACAGATTAATAACAGCTTAGCTATCAGCTGAGCACGTTATGGGAGCTATACGTCTCAGAGGGTGCCAGAGCAAAATATTCACATACTACCTGTATGTGAATATTTTGCTCTGGCACCCTCTGCAATAGCTATTTCTCTTTTATATTACAATACAATACAAATACGATCTATTGCACACTAGCGGACTTTCCCGGCTTCGCACGGTTTTAGTACGGATCCCTGACTTTTTTTAACAATAAAATATAGCCTATGTTCACCGGAGATAGTGTAGCTTCGCAACGGTGAAAGAATTTTTCAAATCGGTCCAGTAGTTTCGGAGCCTATTCATTACAAATAAACAAAAAATCAAACCTTTCCTCTTTATAATTTTAGTATAGATCTACACAGAAAAAAAAACAGTAAAGAACAAACAAACAAAGATACAGATGCACAATGGGCGGCCTTATCGCCAGCGATTTCTTCCATTACATTTGTATGGGTAGCTATAGTATAGGTAAAGACGGGGTCGCGTATGACTAATGTTGCAAAAATTATTGCATGTGTTAAGGCAAAGTGAAACAAAGAAACCTCTATTTTATACGATGTCCTCTATGGCGCGGGGGGCGAAGGTCCGTCTGTGACGCAGGAGGTTGCGGATTCGATTCGTTTGTACGATCTAGATATTTATTTCGGGTGTTCTGGTCGTTTTCTAAAAATATCTATCTATTTAATTAATTGTATTATGTATATCAGCTATCTAGTACCCATAACACAAGCTCTGCTTAGCTATGGGCTAGATAATGCTATGTCAATTTCCCGGCATTATTTATTTATTTATTATATATCTCACCAAGACATATAAGTCCAACGTTGAACATGCTTCCCCCAAAGAAAATGAGTTTCACCTTAATCACCACGCTTTTCAGACGGATTGGTGATCGCAGTGAATGTGTTATTCAATTCAATTCATTTATTCCACCTACATGTTCATACACTTGATGTCATTTAATCTACTTTAAACATATTACTTATATTATTTATATATTTTATTAATACCAAAGTTTTTTGTGTAGGAAGGAAACACGATAAGGGATTTAAGAAGTAGAGATAAAACAAAAAAAAACAGAAAAAACACAGTCAAAGAGCATTATCCATCTTCATAATTCTGTTGTATTTTATGTATATATGTAAGTATTTAATTTATTTTTTTGGAATTTAGGTTATATAGTATTTTATATTTGTTATTGTTATATATTAGTATAATTAATAAGTAAGTTGAAATTTAATATTTTGTCTATTTCTTATTTCATTTATGCACATGTACCCACTTCTCTCTTCACTTCGTCTCTCTCTCCCAATAAGGTTTGCTGGTTTAGGGTTAAGTTCGCCTTCGTTTAAATTTTCTAGAATAAGTTTTGTGTTATGTTTTTCGTGCAAAAAGTATAAATAAATAAAAGTATAAATAAATAAAAAAGTGACTCCTATTTTAGCACATGAAAATTAACAAATGATTGGCTGTAAAGATGCCTAGAACTACGCCTAGAATTAATAATAATTGTCTAAAATTAAAGTAATTATAATAGAATACACCGAGTGACGTCTCGCTCGACGTTGAAGCCAGAAGAAAGAACCTAAGTTCGATTCTAATCGCATTTCGCTCGAAAGACGAACTGTTGAAGACCATTGATGATAGAATACATGTCAAGAATGTCATAATAAGTCAAGAATTATAAATCCTCTAAGTCGAATTTTATGTCTTTTTTATCCACGGGCTGTAGAGGGGTCGATTCTTACGCCGTGACCTCTGGGGTCTCAGATGGGCCTATGCCTACCACCGTACTACAGAGGTCGTCAATAAAGCCTATTTTCCCGTTCAAATTGATGTGTTCAGCTTAAAATGAATATGCCATTAATAGCAACACAATTTGCGATGTTCGAATCTGCATTTTGGGTAGGGTTGCCACCTACAGCACCTCGTGTAACTGAGTTCGTGCTCGAGTTCCAACATGTCGCCATATTCCTTATTTGCTTAAACATTTGTGTTACTAAGATGTAAGAAACAGGTAGGTAACATGTTTTACCGATATTTTTTTGACGACCGATGTGGGGCGGTGGGCTAATGTCCGCCTGCGACGCAGGAGGTTGCGGGTTCGATTCCCGCCTCGTAACAATTGTGTGTACGATCTGCAGATATTTGTTCCGGGTGTTCTGGTTGTTTTCTATGTATAATAAAAATTATCTATCTATGGAATGTATTGTATTATGTATATCAGTTATCTAGTACCCATAACACAAGCTCTGCTTACCATGGGGCTAGATAATGCTGTGTGAATTGTCCAGCATTATTTATTTATTTATTTTATTTTAATTTGTGATACAGACATAACTCAAAGCCTAAGTTTTACTCTCCTAGAACATCATTAGATTCCGTGTTTATGTTCACGAAGCATAAATTTCACTTGTCTGACAATACGAACTTTAATATAACAACCCTAGCTTTCAAAATTACTTGCAAATTATTCATACTAACTATGGGAATAAATTTTGAGAGCGTTCGTTTTGTACTAAACTAACCAAATATTTGGTTTCGTTATCTACTTTAAACAGGATTTGTGTGAATACTAGATATTTGGTCTGATTTTTTTACAAGATAAATGCCTCGGCATTAAGCCCACTTTTTGTATGCTTTGTAGTAAAGTTAAAGCAATAAAGTTTTTATATAAATAAATAATTTATGTAAACGTCGTCGTTATAAACCCAAAAAAATATTAGTGGTAAATATCTCACGATATTTTGTATCATAATAATTAGAACGTATATTATATAGGTTGTAAGGTAAATCGTAAGGTTTAAAAATGTTTTTAGTTTTATTTTCTTTCGTCTGTCGTCCGTTCTCAAACTCCATATTAAACTTTTTTGCACGTTTGAAATAAAACTTTGATCGTAGTTTGAGTTTTTTGTGATATACTCGCTGTTTTCTTGTTATTTTCTGTTACTGTTATCATTTCGTGTTAAGTTTTTATTTATAAAATGTCTTGACTTTCTTAGGTTCTGGAACGAAGACGTATCAATATAGTGGATTTTTATAGATATTATCTTTTTAACAAAGAAAGTTACAATCAAATTGTAGAAACAAATTATAACTAATATTTACAAATGAAAAAAATTAGGTAACTGCTAACTATTTCAAACAATCTACAGGTAGCTCAAATAATCCATATCAATACCAGTCGCGTGGTGCCCTCCGACCAGGTGGGATGACGACCTGCGAAAGACTGCAGGTAGATGCTGGATGCGTCAAGCTGAAGACAGGGCGCTATGGCGCTCATTGGGGGAGGCCTATGTTCAGCAGTGGACTAATATAGACTGATGATAATGATGATGCAGCCAGCGTCGCGAGGATGCTACATCCCCAAGACGCTGGCTGCATCACCCCGCTGTATGACAATGCTGATGCGCTGCGCCAGATACTCACCAGCTCTCGAGTCACGCGTCACGTCGACCAGATGCTCAGATGTTTTTTAAAACCCGCAAAGCCTAGGTACTTCACGGACCTAGGGTCTATTCCTGCTCCAACTGTGATCAGATTTTATGGAAATTTTATTTCTGTGGTACCTTCCTATTGTATTCAGTTATTCTTATTTTGTAGTTTTTCTTTAAGGTTAGTTTTAATATAAGTCATTTTGTATTGCATGCAATGTATTAGGTTTGTATTCTTTGTTTTTGTTACTTCTCCATTACTGTTTGTTTGTGTTTTACCAAATCTTTGTATAATATATATTTTTCTCCAATCCTGGTTGCCTGGAAGAAATGGCTTTAAGCGATAAGGCTGCCTATTGTACTTTTATTATGTATAGTATTTAGATATAAGGTGTTATTTTGTTATTTTAAGTGCAATAAAGTGTTCATTCATTCATTCAATCATTCTAAGGAGTTTTTATCTATATTTATTTATTACAAGGAAAACCAGCAGCACATACAGTAAATTAAAAAACAAGAAAATAGAAACCGATAAATATCGATAATTATCGATAAGGGATTACACTCCTAACTGGTTTAGGCCGGTTAAGTCCAGTTTTTAATTGAATTTAGTCTGACGTTGGCAACCCTACTCCTTATCAACCATACAGAACACTCGTAGTCGTTTAATTAATTACTACGTTGCCTGCATGCCTCGATATCCGATATCTATGCATACCTGTACGAACATTAAGCTAGGCTTACCAATACCTTCCTCACGGTTCTATAATCCAATATATAGGTATAACATAATTATATATAGCGCAGCGAGCTATGGAAAGAGCTATGCTCGGAGTTTCTCTGAAGGATAGGATTCGTAACGAATACATCCGACAGAGAAGCAAAGTTATCGACATAGCTTTAAGAATTAGCAAGCTAAAGTGGCAGTGGGCCGGCCATATCTCGCAAAGAACCGACGGCCGCTGGGGCAAACGTGTTCTTGAGTGGAGACCACGACTCGGTAAACGTAGTGTAGGACGCCCTCCGACCAGGTGGGATGACGATCTGCAAAATACCGCAGGTAGATTATGTCACCGAGGATGGCAAGAAGTTATTCAATGAAATTATGTTATTTTGGACGCCGCGCCGCCTCAATAAGTGGTGAGTGCCTAAAAAAACAATGTTTCGAAAAACCAGTGTCGTAAAATTTGATTGACTTAACACTTTGACTGCGATTTTTTTTCGAAGACGGCTATCTTTTTTTTGACCTAAAAAAATCGTGCTGCCTCTCTACACAGCGGTTGCGTTGCGCCGCACATGCGTTTCGTTCGAAAAATATTACGGCTGTGCTGAGTCACACAGATCTGTATTTTCTCAGCCGCTGCGCTAGTGTGGATTTACGCATATTAGTCATTTGTAGAAAACACATACCGTGTGATTCAGCCATCAAAGTGTTAAAATTTCTTTGGCCTATGTCAGCTAGCGACGCAGGAGGCTGCGGGTTCGATCCCCGCTTCGGTGTACGATATCATTTCAGGGTAGTCATTTTCTATGTATAATAAAACGACAAGAAATTATCTATGTAATGTATCATTTATCTAGTACCCATAAAAAAAGCTTTGCTTACTTTGGGGCTAGATAATGCTATATGAATTTTCCGGCATTATAATAATTTATTTACTTTCAATATTTATTTGATTTGGTTAATGTAACTATAGAACTTCATGGGGTTTTCTAACCCCTTTGTTTACAAAAAATATCTAGTATTTCTACGTTACGGTTTCATAGGTTTTAGTATTCACAAGTCACGTGTATACGGCCAAACTAAACAACAGGGTAAAACTCAAGCAACAAAGTTTTCTACGTGAGGCCGTGGACATTTTTGAAAACAAAAACTGCGTTGAAATAAAATAGGGCAGCAAATAAGCAAAAAACTAAAGTTGAGCTAGAAGAGTTTCGTAATATTTTCGGCACAAATCATGGTGAATAATGTTTCTTCTAGTAATTTTGATTGTCACAATAAAAAAACCTTTTGAGTTATGTTTGTTTTTGCGTAATCCTAACGAATGTTATAAATCTTTTGAAATTATATAACCATGGTTATCTATACTAATATTATAAAGAGGAAAGGTTTGATTTTTTGTTTGTTTGTTTGTAATGAATAGCCTGCGAAACTACTGGACCGATTTGAATAATTCTTTCACCTATGGGAAGCTACACTATTCCCGGTGAACATAGGCTATATTATATTTTCAAAAACGTTAGGGATCCGTACTAAAACCGTGCGAAGCCGAGAAGGTCCGCTAGTTACTAATAACAGGACATATAGGTACCTTGATTTGATTTTTAAGTTTTCCGGACAATCCACTCAGCATCATCTAGCCCAAAGCTAAGCAGAGCTTGTGTTATGGGTACTAGATGACTGATATTATACATAATACAATACATTATGAATTCTTTTTAAGATAACTTAATATAATATCGTTTTGTGTTGTGTATTTAATTGCGCCCCTAAGTAAACAAAAAACTTACAGCTAAGTTGGAAATTTAGGAAAAACTTACAGCTAAGTTGGAAATTTAGGAAAAACTTACAACTAGGTTGGAAATTTAGAGAAAACTTACAGCTAAGTTGGAAATTTAGGAAAAACTTACAGCTAGGTTGGAAATTTAGGGAAAACTTACAGCTAAGTTGTAAATTTAGGAAAAACTTACAGCTAGGTTGGAAATTTAGGAAAAACTTACAGCTAGGTTGGAAATTTAGGAAAAACTTACAGCTAGGTTGGAAATTTAGGAAAAAGTTACAGCTAGGTTGGAAATTTAGGAAAAACTTACAGCTAGGTTGGAAATTTAGGAAAAACTTACAGCTAAGTTGGAAATTTAGGGAATAGTTACAGCTAGATAAATAAATTTGAACTAAGAAACAAGAAATCTACTACAGCAACAAAAGTCGCGCACGCAAAATGAAAGCGAAGGTTTCCTGTACAGTACCCCAAAAACATTCAGCCTACAAATAATTTTCGGGCTCGGTAAACTCGGAGATAGCGTCACCGTCCAACGTACATTACAATTTATACGCCTATAACTGTCGAGATGAGTTATGCAGGATGTGACCACGCTTCGATGTCAGGGAATCAGTAGGTAGTGGGTAGTATCTGCCAGAATTACATCACGCGCACGGATATTTTAACTGACTTCAAAAAAGTTCTCAGTTTGACTATACATTTTTTTTTATTTAGGCAACACTTCGTCACAGCAAAAAAGTTTTCTGATTGGTCATTAACGCAAAAAGTATTAAAATTGGTTACAATCAGTCACAAGTAAATTTAGTTCTAATAAGTCACGCACGTGACCGCACTGAGTGGAAAGATTTGGGGGAGGCCTTTGCCCAGCATTGGGACGAAACAGGCTAAATAAAAAAAGTCACGTCTTAGTTTTGTAATAATTGGTCACATGGCGAATTTGTTTATATTCGTCATCCCGTCAAATACTTTTGATTGGTTACAAGGCCTGTTTTACTTTATGTTTGTTACCTTAGAACTTTCGACTGGTGAATCGATTTTGATGATTCTTTTTTTATTTCAATTTGATCTAGTTCTGACAATGGCATCCATGAGAAAGCCATAACATTCTTAAATTTTCATTAAGTTTGTGCGCGACAAATGGACGAATAACGCAATATCACGCCAACAGACTTCGATGCTTCTTTTTTAAAACTTCGTTTTAAACCCATTTTCATTATTTAGGAATTTGAAGTCGGTTTAGGTTTGTTTAAAACACGCAAAATTATTGTAGAGTAACTACCCATACGTTGTCCGATTTTAAGGTGGTACCCCAAGGTACACACTAGCTCCGCCACCTATTTTATCTTATTACGTCATCATCATCATCATCATTAGCCTATAGCAGTCCACTGCTGGACATAGGCCTCCCTCTCTTATTACGTTGATGAAAGAAAATTTCAAAAATATCACTGGACAGCTTGTGATAGCTATTAGCTTTTTTAATGCCTCATTATTCGTTTTATTTTGTATAGTTAAGGCAGAGATGCAAAAATAGAGTTTGGTAGCCACCAAGAGCAACTTCGTATCTCTGCCCTTACTGGTCTTAACACTTTGACTGCGATTTTTTTTCGACGACTGCGATCTTTTTTTTAACCTAAAAAATTCGTGCAGCCGCTCTACACAGCGGTTGTGTTGCGCCGCACATGCGTTTCGTTCGAAAAATATTACGGCTGTGCTGAGTCACAAAGATCTGTATTTTCTCAGCCGCTGCGCTAGTGTGGATTTACGCATAATTATTATTAGTCACTTGTAGAAAACACATACCGTGTGATTTCAGCACTCAAGGTGTTAAGAATCTTTTCCCTGTTAATGCTGACTATCAAATTAGTTTTATTTCGTTTTTGTTCCAGCAGAATTGATACCAATATCTTCATCAAAATGCATGTAAATTGTCCACGTCAATAATTTGCATTTTCTTATTATTATGTTTGAGACGGGCTCCACCAGAGCTGACGGATCCCTACTCTTCTAATACCAAGTCAATCAGTAAATTACCAAGAAAAATAACGAGGCAACAAAAAATACCATAACTTTCTTATTTCGTTATTCAGAAAACAGAAGAAGTCTATAAAAAGCTTTATCACTTCAAATTAAAATCCACAATACGAACAATAACGGCGTTAACGATCGGAAGTGCCGCCATCTTGCGGCGTAGCCTCATTTCCGGTTCTTAATAGACAATTATTTATTTCAGATAGTTTATTGTTGTTCTAATTGAGCTTAGATAACTGGTTTTAAGGTTTGTTGATGAGCTTTTAATTTAATAAAAGTGAAAGTGAATTGCCAGTGCGTCCTACCCGTTATGACCTACGGAGCTGAGACGTGGACACTCACGATAGGGCTGTTCCACCAGTTCAAAGTCGCTCAGCGAGCTATGGAAAGAGCTATGCTCGGAGTTTCTCTGAAGGATAGGATTCGTAACGAATACATCCGACAGAGAACCAAGGTTATCGACATAGCTCAAAGAATTAGCAAGCTGAAGTGGCAGTGGGCCATATTTCGCGAAGAACCGACGGCCGCTGGGGCAAACGTGTTCTTGAGTGGAGACCGCGACTCGGTAAACGTAGTGTAGGACGCCCTCCGACCAGGTGGGATGACGACTTGCGAAAGACTGCAGGTAGATGCTGGATGCGCACTGGGCGCTATGGCGCTCATTGGGGGAGGCCTATGTCCAGCAGTGGACTGATATAGGCTGATGATGATGATGACTATTCCCATTATAAATAAAATATAAAAGTACTTAGTTTTCACATCTGAAGACGAGACTGCTCCTCATGAATTTGTTTTTATTTTACACGCTCGGATGGTCATTTGTTTGAGGCAATTTTTTAAATTTTGCTCTTTTTTTCTCTCCGTAAGAACCATCCTCGTACTTCAAGGAATATTCTAAAAAAAAATTAGCGAAATCGGTTCAGCTGCTCTCGAGATTTGCGCTTAGCAACACATTCAGCGATTCATTTTTATATTATACAAAGAAAACACCTACTAAAAATATTTCAAGATCGTATAAACATTTGTCCCGCTGCGGAAATCGAAATTGCAACCTTCTGCGTCGCGGACAGACCTTCGCCCACCGCGCCACAGAGGTCGTCAAAAATCTTTAGAAGTTATTTTCCGTTGGCAACTCTTGATCAAAGAAAGTATATTTAAGTATCTACTTTTCTACATGTTTGACGTCACAAACGAGTAAGTGGCAGTATAAAAACGGCTCTCAAACGAAACTGGGTTAACACGCATTATGTACTTCATGTTTCAGTTTTCAAGCTTTCAATTCTGAAAAAGTATGAAAGCGTATGAAACGCTGCTTGTTCCTCTTTTCAACTCCGGACGGAAACAGTGTTTTTGTTTTGTTTTTGCAGTGCACTGTTAGGGGAAATTCTAGAATAATCTAAATAAAATAAAATAGAATAGAATTCGGGAATAGTCTCGTTTGAATCGCGTCTTGGTCTAATATTTTAGGATATGATTTTAAAAGTTGGAAACAGGCCCCCTTAATATCATCTCCAGGCCTTAAAATCATGTCCCAATATCCTCATGTCTTAATAAATACTAATGTTATATTTTATATTCATTTTTTTTGTTTGTTTAGTTAGAGCATCACTCTTCCTTGTCTGTGATGCGACTAAATAAAAAAGGTACAAACTGAAAATCAGCATTGTTCCGCGCCACGCGTGGTTCAGCACATAGCTGAGTTTGTCTCTTTTTGGCCAGCAGGTTAGCACGGTAGCCATGTATTATTATTATTATTGTTTCCCTGTAGGTTAATTTTATCTGTGCTGTATTTTACAGTTTTAATGTGCTATTCTATTGAAACCTGTTTTTTAGGCCAATTTTTTTTTCTTTCTTCTTTCTTTCATATACATAAATATCTCCATAATATTTATTACTTTTTTCTATTCACATAATACTTTAAAAAAAACCTTCTTAGCCACTTCCGCCTGAAAGAGGTCCGCTATAACTAAGAGGAAAAGAGTAATCATGATTCTGATATAATCACACTATTCAGCCACTCCTTAAATAATTTGTTCAAAAACCTTCAATGTTTAACTTCCCTAATAGAGTTATCATTTAACTCCACATACTGCAAAGAATAATGGTTTAATCTCCTTGACTGTAAGCTCTAAAGCTAGCTTAGTTAAAATATTCAGAAAGTATGCACAAGCAGCGGACGAACGCATGGATATTTCCGCTAAATTTATCCGCTCACATAATCACGAATCACCAATTTTATAATATCACCTTGTTTATAATGAAATGTTAGTTAGAGACAAGTAGGATTATTATTTTTATACACTCGTTTATTTAAATTCTCGTATAAAATACATTTTTTACTATAGAAAATACAATAAAATATTATAAAACTATTCTACAATAAAAATATATCAAAACGGTAGATCACCGACTGCAAAGCTAGGCTCAAGCGGCCGGTGACTAGGGCTGCAGAGAAAGGAACTTCCTGACAATACGTGCCGAGTCCAAGAGTACCGCCTTCTGGATCTGGCCCTTGATCCAACTTCCTAGCGAGAATCTCTTCAGGTGCTGATTGAGGCTCTTCGCTATTACGCCATTAACCGAAACGACTATCGGAACTATGGTCGCTGAATCTACATCCCACATGCTGACAACCTCGTTAGCCAAGATATTTGCTAAGTTTATCTTTCTCAGCTCTAACGAGGATAGCATCATGCGGTATGGTGACATCAGCGAGCACTGCCCTCCGTTCTAACCGATCTATCAGTACAATATCAGGCTTGTTCGCAAGAATAGTCCTGTCCGTAGTAGTTATTATTATATTTATTATAGATAATATTATTATATCCGCTAAATTCATGACATCCAAAAT
The DNA here is from genome assembly GCA_947044415.1 of Eupithecia dodoneata. NCBI lineage: Eukaryota > Metazoa > Arthropoda > Insecta > Lepidoptera > Geometridae > Eupithecia > Eupithecia dodoneata. The sequence goes on along the minus strand of OX345683.1, from coordinate 2,582,654 downwards.
ATACCAATCGCTAATCTGTGAATAGGTAAATTTTTATAGACTTCTGTATTCGTTTTCTTTTTAATTTTCTTTTGGTTGCTGGTTTTTTATCAAATTACTTTTAGAAATGTAAAGGTAAACAATTTTCTCCTTGTAATTTAGCAGTCTATTATTATTTGAAACTGTGCAGACTGTGGATTCCGCGGTGATGGGAAAGTGCCTTTGCATACGTTCTGTGTCGGTTACCGCCGATACCTGGCGGCAAAATAAATTTAAATCACCTCGGTAAGTACGTTTTTAACCATGAAATGTAAGAACAATCTAATACCACTTAATCAGCTAGTGCAAAAAAAGTCTATGAGTAAACGTTATTGATTTCTGATTGCGCCTGAATTCACTAATATTACTCTGCTTAATTCATCCGCTTATATATCGATCCGCTTAGTGTGAATACCCTTTCACCTAGCTAGACCCAGTGGATTATTCTCAAAGCAGTGAATTTATTACACTTTTAGCGCGGCGTGAGAGATGTTTAAGTAAAATGTTCTACGTGGGTGTTGACTGTTAGTGAAATTCACATTTCAGAGAGAAATATCGTCGTAGGATGTTTGTTAGTAAATATAAATAAATGGTGTTGGATAGCCCACTCAGTATCATCTAGCCCCGTGCTAAGCAGAGCTTGTGTTATGGGATACTAGATTACTGATATGTAATCATCTACACAGCCTATATCATAATAGAGGGAGGATAGGAGTAATATTTTGATTTTGTTTGCTTTAATTTATTTTTAGTTTTAAAAAGCATAATGTTTTTATAGAATTTTGTTTGCCTGGAATTTTTATAAATGATCAATTATTATTAGTTTTTCTTATTGTGTAATTTTATGTATATTTTTTTATGTTTAGTTTGTTCTAATATATAGGTATTGTAATTAACTAGTGTAATTGGTTGTAATATAGGTAATCGTGCTAGTTAATATAATTAAATACTTAAATATATCAGTCCACTGCTGGACATAGGCTTCTCCCAATATATAATACTGAACAATATACATATATAATGATATGTAATACTGAACACGATATGTTACATATATGTTTTTTTTTTATTACCACAAAAATTTCGACTGGGTGATTCTCATGTTAAAACTAAGTTATAAACCTATTTTTATTCTTTTGGAATGTGAAGTTGGTTTATCCTTTTTAAAAACACGCCCAATTATTGTATATATGCCTATCCAAAGAGATTTTACATATAGAGACGTCATACTCATTGTAAAGAAATAAAAACATTGCGATATTTTACTTTAGCTACATACTAGCGTCGACGTTCGAACATACAACGCCGCATGGCATTATCTCTGTCACTCATAAACATAACGCATTGCTTGTTTCGTTTGTGTTCAAAGCGGCAACGCCACGCGGCAATGATTGTTGAGTAAAATAAAATTCACCATTTTACATTTTAACATATTAAACAGTACTTACGTATGAAAAGATACACCCCTTCTGGTTTTTATAGTCCTTGTGTAGTTATTGCACTTTCGGAACACACAACTTGGCATTTTCGAGGTTTATTTAAGTATATTCCGTAAGTAACCTCGTGTTCAAGAAACGTGCGCGTCGCGGCCAGTAGCAGGACGGACTGAGTTCAATTAGGATACGTACCTGATTTTCGTTTTGTAAGGCAGACCTCAATACAACGTATCTACGTATATATAACATCATTGTGCCTATCTACAAAAACTACCGCCGGTTTTGTTTGACCATGTTGACGTAACACAACCGGACAGAGAGACGTAAGTCATCACTACATAGTATAAAACAAAGTCGCTACCCGCTGTCTGTCTGTCCCTATGTATGCTTAAATCTTTAAAACTGGACAACGGATTTTAATGCGTTTTTTAAATAGAGAGTGATTTAAGAGAAAAATTTATAAAACATTTGACACATAGACTTACACTCGGGCGAAGCCGCGGGGCGCATCTAGAAATGTATCCAACTATAGCACGTCCCGTTATATATCTTTATTTTATCTTTAGAAATTTGCTGGTATTTGACGGTACTGAATATTTGGCGTTCCTCTATGACAGGGGTCTAATATCAAAGTATTTTAACATCAATTTACGCGAACCTCCGTAAATACAGCGTTTTACGTTTCCGGTAATTGAAAACAGTATGAAGCTGTTGTAACGGCACATTGTACGGAATTTTCTAGAACATGAATGTTTTTAAAGGTTACATCATTTTTTTCTAAAATAAAAAAAAGATACCGTAGAGGTCGTCAATATAATATATTGACGACCTCTGTGGCGCGGTGGGCGAAGGTCCGCTTGCACCCACCTAGCTAAAGAAAACTAGATAAATGGATATATAGAGAATACTTTATTGCACACTTAGTTTATAAGAACAATGTAAAATAAAAACATAAAAAACAAGATACAATTGGCGGTCTTATCGCTCAATGTCTACCAGACAACCAACTATTCCACAAGATTTAACTTTCACTTATTGAATATCGGACTTCAAGGTTTAAGCTCATATTTAAATTGGTATTTCTGTGCTGCATGGTAGCGGGATTGGATTCATCCTCACCATCATCATCATCGACCTATGTTAGTTCACTGCTGGACATAGGCCTCCTCCAATGAGTGCCATAGCGCCCTGTCTTCAGCTTGCCGCATCCAGCATCTATCTCCAGTCTTTCGCAGGTCGTCATCCCACCTGGTCGGAGGGCGTCACTGGGATTGGATTAATGTGCGCGCTACTTTAACCGTGCCAGGGCATTCTACACTTGGATTGGATTGATGTGCGCGCTACTTTAACCGTGCCAGGGCGTCCTACACTGGGATTGGATTAATGTGTGCGCTACTTTAACCGTGCCAGGGCGTCCTACACTGGGATTGGATTAATGTGCGCGCTACTTTAACCGTGCCAGGGCGTTCTACACTGGGACTGGATTAATGTGTTCGCTACTTTAACCGTGCCAGGGCGTCCTACACTGGGATTGGATTAATGTGCGCGCTACTTTAACCGTGCCAGGGCGTCCTACACTGGGATTGGATTAATGTGCGCGCTACTTTAACCGTGCCAGGGCGTTCTACACTGGGACTGGATTAATGTGCGCGCTACTTTAACCGTGCCATAGCAACATCTTTAAATTAATTCTCTCACCAGCGTAATTCCCCTCAATTTTCAATAACACGCGTGGCTTAATACACGTCACGTTTTAACGATTCAAGTATGTAGGTTACTACGTTATTAAAATAAATAGGGAGGGAAGTGGTATTAGTTTCTTAATACATTCACCGCCCAGGCTCGACAGAGCGATCTGGAGATCACGTTGCCGCAAGGACTTGCAGATGGACCATGTGCGTTTTTGTGTTCGTTTCGGCTCATGTTAGTTTTAAATATAAAATGATTTCCTTCGATAGGTTTAAGATTTACTGGTAATTTTCTATAAAAACTTTTTGATTTTGAAAATCTAGCTGCGAACGAGTATGGAATAGAATAGAATAGCATTTATTTAAATTGTATTTGTATTTTCTATGTATTGGTGTTCTGGTCGTTTTCTATGTATAATAAAAAATATCAATCTATGTAATGTATTGTATTATGTATATCAGTCATCTAGTACCCATAACACAAGCTCTGCTTAGCTTGTGGCTAGATGATGCTGTGTGAATTGTCCAGCATTATTTATTTATTTGTATTTGTAATCCATGGTCTTCATAAGTACCTATATACTACGTTATTTAAGCTGAACTTCTCGGAGATTTTAACGTTCAAATCTTTCAGAACCAATAAAAGCCGAAATCGAGCTCATATGAAAGAATACATCTGAATCGAGAAATTCTATCGACCTATTTTGAAGTTGATTGAAAAACCTGCAAAGCCACAGTCCTTAGCTACACCAATAAAACTTTTGACACTATCATGGTTATTAACACTAAAGTCATTTAAAACGGGATATTTGTTTGACGACCGATGTGGCGCGGTGGGCGGAGGTCCGCCTGCGACGCAGGAGGTTGCGGGTTCGATTCCCGCCTCGGAACAATTGTGTGTTCGATCTGCAGATCTGCATATATTTGTTCCGGGTGTTCTGGTCGTTTTCTATATATAATAAAAAATGACAATCTATGTAATATATTGTATTATGTATATCAGTTATCTAGTACCCATAACACAAGCTCTGCTTACCATGGCGCTAGATAATGGTGTGTGAATTGTCCAGCATTATTTATTTTTTATTTATTTACAATCGAATCGATTTTTAAAATCAAATCATGGTAAACATCCCGTTTTAAATGACTTTAGTACCTACTAATCTACACCGTTCTTTAATATCTCTCGTTAAAACCCCGTAGCTGTTCATAATGTTAACCGCCTCATATGTACGAGTCACCACTTGACCCCCTTTCCCCTGTTTTATATTTAGTTGACTTCATAACGGAGTTTTTCAATTTCAGCAGTGGTTTTTGGCATTTCGAAAGCTAAATTTTAAAGTTTGTTTTCAATATTTTTATATTTAAAGCTAGTCAAGTTGAATTGGGAGGCAAACTCTTGTAATAAGTGGATAACGGGGCTGGTTCACTTCTAGAATTAAGTTTATTTAAGTTTAATAGTTTATAGTTAATTTATAAGTGATACTGTTTGTTATCCCTAAGAAAGAAAAATAAAAATAAATAAAAAAAAAAAAAAACTCGTGTATTGAAGCTTAGTAGCTTTAGGTACACGATTTAGTAATCGTGTACCTATCTTTGCTTTTTTCGAAGCAGAAATGATTATTACACTAGAATTCTACATTATTTTGGAGTAACAGCTGTATTGGTTACTAGAAAAAATAAGGACAACTACAAATTTAATAATGAACCCAAGTGGAAAAAAATATAAAACACAAGTAATGTCCACCCGGCCGAAGCCGGGACAATACATTAAAAAAAATATATAATAATGCTAGACAATTCACACAGCATTATCTAGCCCCATGGTAAGCAGAGCTTGTGTTATGGGTACTAGATAACTGATATACATAATACAATATATTACATAGATAGATATTTTTTATTATACATAGAAAACGACCAGAAAACACGAAACAAATATCTGCAGATCGTACACACAATTGTTCCGAGGCGGGAATCGAACCCGCAACCTCCTGCGTCGCAGGCGGACCTTCGCCCACCGCGCCACATCGGTCGTCAAATTACAATACTAAAAACATACACAAGACAGGAAAAATTAAATTACAGAATGTGTTGTACAATGGGCGACCTTATCGCTATAAGCGATCTCTGCCAGGCAACCTTTGGATGGACCTTTGGAGAGACGGACCGCTAGTTTATTATATTCACCAGTTCATAAAAAAAATGTTTGCAATGTGCGCAGGTAGATGCTGGATGCGGCAAGCTGAAGACAGGGCGCAATGGCGCTCATTGGGGGAGGCCTATGTCCAGCAGTGGACTGATATAGGCTGATGATGATGATGATGAATGTGCGCAAAATAACTGACAGGTTAGATATTTACTTGTTACTTGTAGAACCTAGAAAATACAGACCGAAAAGAAAAAATATTTCTCGCGGAATTCTTGCGGAATGAAATTTCTCCTCCAAGAAAAACCTTCAGCAAGTGGTAATTTATAACAGAAATACATACCTGTGTAAGAATGTATAGGTAAGCACTTAACGATTTGATTGATTGACGTAACATCCATCTTCTAGCGAAATTAGAATCGAACCTCCGAAATACTTGAGGAATGACCGAAAATTGAACTTAATACTATTCTCAGTTGCTATTTCGACCGATGTGGCGCAGTGGGCGAAGGTCTGCCTGCGATGCAGGAGGTTGCGGGTTCGATTCCCGCCTCGGAACAATTGTGTGTACGATCTGCAGATATTTGTTCCGGGTGTTCTGGTCGTTTTCTATGTATATAATAAAAAAATCTATGTAATGTATTGTATTATGTATATCAGTTATCTAGTACCCATAACACAAGCTTTGCTTACCATGGGGCTAGATAATACTGTGTGGATTGTCCAGCATTATTTATTTATTATTAGTTGCTGAAATCGAGTGCTCTTAGCCGATCTTTGCGGTTTCCGAACGAATTTTATGATTTTTCAAGAAATCATCGTAGGTATACATTATGATACATTATACAATACAATATAATACAAAAATACATTATATGCGACAAATACAATGGGTGGCGTTATCGCTTAGAAGCGATCTCTTTCAGGCTACCTTTGGATGGAAAGAATTATATGAATTTCAGAAAAGGCAGGGGATGTACCACAGGATATCTAAATAAGAACATAACAAGAATACTAAAAAACAAATAATAAATATTACAAATACCAAACTAAATACTACACTACTTAAATACATAAATAGTAAGTACCAATATTCATTCTTTTGGCAGGAAAAACTCCTTGACGTGAGCTTTAAAAACTGGCAAGGATATAGTTTTTCTAATGGACTCTGGTAGTGCATTCCACAACCTTATGGCCTGGATGGAGAAGGATTTGTCGTAGAAACTGGTTTTGTGAGGATGCATTATCGGGGGCGTCAACCACAGGTGCGTCGACCACTGGGGGCCTAAGCCACGAACCCTTATGTATGGCATATCCCTCTACGACTTATGTTTTTCTGTATTTTTGTGTGTTTTCCTTTTTTTGTAACTCTCTCTCTCAACATTGTGTGGCTGTAATTTTTTTCATATTTTCAAGTTTTTTAAATGATTTTTTAAATATTTTATCTGTGATTTAATTAGGAAGTTTTTTAAACTGAAACAAAAGCGTTTGAATATTTACTTCCCGACAAGGTTCCATACAAAAAACGCACAGTTTTTATGAGAAATGAGACGCCAAATATTTACTTCGAGAAGGTTCCACTTTATTCTGTTTGCGCTGATATTGTACGACTATTTGCGAGATTCGTAGCCGTGCTAGAAAAGAACGACCTTCTTTAGTTCACAGAATCTTAGTAGAACTCATTCCAAAGCCTCGAAGGTAGCAGATAATCTTACCCAAATACAGCATCAATTTTGACTTACCTGAAAGAGAAAAAGATAATTAGTTTTTGTGACCATAGCGTACCGTAGGGAAAAAAATTTGCATGCCCTAGACTAATGCAAGACATGTACGATACATACTTTATAACTGAGACCTCTGTGACCCATATGTAAATAAATGATCTGTATTCTGTATTTAAGTGACAATTAATTGGCGAGACGACCTTAACGCCTTCCTCAGAGACTGGTGGAAGAACGCGCGTGACCGCACTGAGTGGAAAGATTTGGGGGAGGCATTTGCCCATTGCCCAGCCGTGTGCTAATATATACAAAAAAGTGGCAATTGGCAAATTCATCGGGTGTGGGTTGTATCCGATGAATTTGCCACGGGCCTAGAACGATATAGTTACGCCACTGGCCGTAGGACTCCATGGCTCTAGCTGATTTTGTTCTTAACATTATTTATTGTACATTATAAAAACATTGTACATTGTACATTAGAAATAGGCCTCCCCCAATGAGCGCCATAGCGCCCTGTTTTCAGCTTGCCGTATCCAGCATCTACCTGCAGTCTTTCACAGGTCTTCATCCCACCTGGTCGGAGGTCCACTTATCATGACTGTGTTGAAATTTCTAGATTGTTCTATTCCCATAACAATAACTACTAAAGGTGCAAGCCCACTAATCCAATGACATGATTCGCCAGCATTACACGGTCATAAAATCGTAGAACTTGATTCTGGCGGAACGCCAACTTTGTTAGAAAGCGCTTATTCACTTCTGACGGCGTTAGCAATAAAAAAGTTAAACCGAGTAAATTTTATTAAAGCCCAACCTCCCTTAATGAGGCTGTTATTTTCAATCGCTTACTATTTTAGAAAGGCTATCATTTTAATACAACACCTCGTCAAAATAAAATGACAACTATTATAATAAATAACACTCCCCCGCGATGCATTGAAGCCTTCTATCAGAGGTCAAGATACACTTTGGGTCAATGATTCACTGAAGTAAATTTGTCATAAAGTAATTAACTTATTCCGAATATTTATAATGGATACTAAACAAAATCTGACCTAAGCCGAGCAAGGGGAAATGATTAAATTATAGACGAGTTTTAATACAAAGTTTACTATTCCATACGATCGATGTGGCGCATTGGGCGAAGGTCCGCCTGCGACGCAGGAGGTTGCGGGTTCGATTCCCGCCTCGGAACAATTGTGTGTACGATCTGCAGATATTTGTTCCGGGTGTTCTGGTTGTTTTCTATGTATAATGAAAAATATCTATCTATGTAATGTATTGTATTATGTATATCCAGTTATCTAGTACACATAACACAAGCTCTGCTTATCATGAGGCTAGTTAATGCTGTGTGAATTGTCCAGCATTATTTATTTATTCTTGTAGGGCCCACACGCAGATGATACATAATTTGGTGATCTAAGTTCACTTATATATTTCAAAATTCAAAAATACATAAACACTTAGGCAATTCAATTCATTCGATAGTTTAGATTAGATTAAAATAATAACCTGTGCGTATTTTGTAATAGGTCAGTATCTTCCTAATTCGCAGGTGTGATGGACCATATCGAAGGCAGTTTTTACCCGACCGCGAAAAAAGGAAGGAAATGTCTTTGGATTCACCTACGTAATAAAGATACAAATCCCTATTCTAGCCCTTTAATCTTACTTAAACCTAGTTTAACATCATTATTAATATCCAGCTTGATTAGTGAGTGATTATGATGCAAGGGAATAGTGCCGTCGTCGCCAAACCAGTTTTGATGTGAGAAAAGTTTATTAAACGACCTCTGTGGCAGAGGACGAAAGTACGGCTGAGACGCTGAAAGATGCGGGTTCTAGCTATGCAAGAAAATGTTTTTACAGACGAACTTAAGAGGTTTGGTTATTAAAATAGGCCTAAATTGAGATCCTACTTTGATAGTGGTTGATTTTACTTTTGAAAAAAAAGCAAAAAATAGCAAAAGACAAAAAATGAGGGTAGATACCGATCTACCCTCATTTTTTGTCTTTTGTTTTTGTCGTTTGTATTAACAAAGGCCTCCTTGTTTGAAGAAGATACGTTCAGCAGTGGACGTAGGTATTGATAATCATCATCATCATCATCAGCCTATAGCAGTCCACTGCTGGACATAGGGCTCCCCCAATGAGCGCCATAGCACCCTGTCTTCAGCTTGCCGCATCCAGCATCTACCTGCAGTCTTTCGCAGATCATCATCCCATCTGGTCGGAGGGTGTACTACACTATGTTTACTGAGTCGTGGTCTCCACTCGAGAACACGTTTGCCCGTCTGCTGTGAGAAGACAAATAGGCTTAGGTCTCAGCATTAAATGCTTCATTGACACGGGTGCCAATGCAGCGCTGATTTTTAGCGGGACCAGAGTACTGAGTGCAGCACTTACTTTACATATTTTCGCATTCGCCTTAAGCTAAGTAATGTAAGTTGGAAAACTACAATACCTCAGGCACTTTAAAAACTGTCAAAAGTTAAAGCTACATGTTTCGTAAAATTTGAATTATGGCCGAAAGTTTGAATGATTGTAGTCAAGTCTTATTTTGACCTTTTACAGTTTGCCTATTTCACACTCCATTCTTTCGGTCGTGGCGTTAGAATCGACCGCTCCAAATCAGCCCGTGAATATCGTAAAAGCCGACTAAGGGAAGCTACCAGAGGCAACCAGCTTCTTTCTGTACCTTAAACATTTCTACTGGCATTACTGGATGGACCAAGGCAAATAGATGCTTCATATCTTTTTTTGTCTAGATATTCAGATAAAATCATCACTACATAGTATAAAACAAAGTCGCTTCCCGCGGTGTCTGTCCCTATGTATGCTTAGGTCTTTAAAACTACTCAACGGATTTTGATGCGGTTTTTTAATAGATGGAGATTCAAAATGAAGGTTTATTAACTATTTGACACATAGATTTTCACGTAGGCGATGCCGCGAGGCGCAGCTAGTTGTGTTTAAATAACAAGGTATGTAAACAAACTGTACTTAAATGTTTCGTATAATTTTGAAGGTCCGGAAGATAGGTAGTTTTATGGGCAATAAAGATAAACCTTTATGGAAAAGCCTATAAAGATACGTCTCTATTCATCCTGTTGTGCTAATAGTTTAAAAGTGAAAGTGAGCTGTATTTTTGTGCAAGAACAATGTCTACGAAGGTATGAAGGAGACAAAGGGTGCAAACACACACATTGAAACGCGACGAGATGCAACGCGTCGACATCCCTGTATGGTGATTATGTAACTCGCAACCGGTTTGCGACAGGCGTAAATTAAGCAATCAGTGCTGTCAGACGCCAAATTTGAACAATTTTGACGTTGTAGCTGGTGTCAAACTAATGCAAAATTGACGTTTGACAGCACTGATTGCTTAATTTACGCCTGTCGCAAACCGGTCTCGAGTTACATAATCACCCGGCGGGTTCCCAATGCGCATTTTTGACGCGTCGCCGAGTCGTCGTCGTTGCGTCGTCGGGTGTTTATGTTGTGATTTCTAGTGATAGAAAATCATTTAGTGTAAATAATCTTAACTTAATATGAACCGCGTTCTATCGGGTCGCGTGGCGTTTCAGTAGTAGCCCTGAAGTTTTATTATGTCTACCATGTGTTAAGTGTTTTATTTTGCACTAGATGAGTTTATCTTGATGCATTTGATCGACAAAGGAGTCTCACAGCAAAACTGCAAAGGTGCTATTTAGCACATAATGTAACGCAAGTTATCAGCGTAATTATGCTAATTCACTATTAATACGTAGGCTGTTCCATAAGAGCTGCAAAACAAGGATGATCGCAGTTATCTTTGGAGAGAGAGGCATTGTCGCTAGAGTTGTATTAGACAAGCAGAAGACTGTCAATGCTACCTGGTACACTGATGCTTGTTTGCCGCAAGTTATCCGCGAGCTGAAGAAACTGCGACCAAACTCGCGTCTGGGCAGTTGGCACTTGCACCATGATACCGCTCCTGCTCATTGAGCGACCATTACTCAGGAGTTTTTGAAGCAATCTGGGCTTACTGTGCTGGACCACCCTCGTTGTAGCCCCGACCTCGCGCCATGTGATTTTAGTCTCTTCCAGCTGAGCAAGAGCCAGTTGAAAGGACGACGATTTGCAACTGAGTGCATGGGATGAGGCCTGTGCCAGTGTCACAAAGGATCAGTGGAAGAGTATGTTTAATACGTGGTTTGAACGCTTGCTTAAGTGTATTAACAGTGACGGTTGTTATTTAGAAAAAGTTTAATAAATAGTTAGATTTTTGCAAGACTTATGGAACATCCTACGTATTATAAGTAATAACGCTGATAATGTGCATTACATTATGTGCTTAACACTTTGACTGCTGAAATCACACGGTATGTGTTTTCTACAAGTGACTATTGTGCGTAAATCCACACTAGCGCAGCGGCTGAGAAAATACAGATCTGTGTGACTCAGCACAGCAGTAATATTTTTCGAACGAAACGCATGTGCGGCGCAACACAACCGCCGTGTAGAGCGGCAGCACGAATTTTTTAGGTTAAAAAAAAGATCGCAGTCGTCGAAAAAAAATGGCAGTCAAAGTGTTAATAACGTGGTAGCCTTGCTGCGACAAACGAAAGATAAAACATCAATTAGGCCTTTAAGGGTTACATCCCACAGACCGCTTCGCCAAAGCACTAATTGTGTTAAACGAAACTCATCCAAAAGTTAATTTTAAACCGCGGTTTGCAAAAACTTTTTATTTAAATGGAGTTGCAACCGACTAGCTCATTCCCGACCTTAATCTGTTGTTATACGGTCGAAAGTTTTTGGCAAATTATTCGTGTGTAAGCCAAATTAGACCTTAAAGCTTCTGGTTGTGGTTACCTTGATACGAGGATAGCTGTTGCTTAAGCAGGTTTAACGTGGAAGTTGACTTGCAATTGCCCGCGGCTTCGCATGTAACCTGTTATGTTTAACCTGGCTACTACAATACTATACAAAAATGCTTCATTGTACACCATAAATGCAGATCATTACAAAAAAAAACATTACATGCGACAAGTACAATGGGCGGCCTTATCGCTTCGAAGCGATCTCTTCCAGGCAACCTTTGGATGGAAAGAATTATGTGAATTTAAGAAAGGCAGGGGATGTACGAAAGATTATCTAATATGAACATAACATGAATAAATTAAAAAAAATATATCAATAAATGTTACAAATACCAAACTAAATAATATAGGTACTACTTAAATACTATAAATAGTAAGTACTAATATTTACTATTTTGGCAGGAAAAACTCTGACACGAGCTTTTAAAACTGGCAAGGGTTTTTCTAATGGTCTCTGGTAGTGCATTCCACGACCTTATGGCCTGGATGGCTACTAACTACCTCTGTGCAAAATTTCAGTCTGATCCGTTCAGTTATTTTGGCGTGAATATAACCAACATCTAAACATTCAAACTTTCGCATTTATATCAGTGTAATCGTGCGATTTCGCTTCCATTTCCAATGCTTTTCAATATTCGACATTACATTTATTTAGATAAAGAGAAAACACTTTATCATACCACACAAAACAGAAAACAATACAGAAATAAACAATAGAATAAAGGAAGTATAAAGGGCGGCCTTATCGCTGAGAGCGATCTCTTCCAGGCAACCTTTGGATGCACAATATTATTAAATACAGTGATTTAATATATGTAGTTACAACTAAACAAAAGAAGCAAATTAGAGCGAGTATTTGCAGTTGCAACAGTTTAGCTAAGTGCATAGGTACTGTTGCAAACAATCTAGAAGCAGCTCAACTGAAGCTTATCAATACTTATCAGAAGCGTCCCTAAGACGCTAATCTTATGGAAGTAAAATTAATGAAGAAAATCGTGAAGCTAACGAAATCGCGTGAAAAAGCTAACGAAATCGCGTGAAAAAGCTAACATGCAATTAATCTTGTCAGTTTCATGGGAAATTATTTATAGGTTTTTCCGAGACTAATTAAAATGTAATTGAGTCTAACGCCATTATTATTAGCTGATGAATTTGTTATTTTGCGAGTGACAGACAAATAACAGGAGAAGCTTGTTAGCTGGTGAAACTATAGGCTTCTGCGCGCGGCTTTGAACGCATTTTCAACCGACTTCAAAAAAGGAGGTTCTCTCTTTGACAGTTTTTTTTTAAATTTTACCACAGACTGGGTGAACCGATTTTGATGATTATTAGCTTGTTGTACCAATTTCGTTTAGTTCTAAGAATAGGATCCATGAGAAAAACATATAAATCTTAAATTTACATTAACTATTGCGACAAATGGACGAATAACTCAATATCATCATCATCATCAGCCTATAGCAGTCCACTGCTGGACATAGGCCTCCCCCAATGAGCGCCATAGCGCCCTGTCTTCAGCTTGCCGCATCCACCATCTACCTGCAGTCTTTCGCAGGTCGTCATCCCACCTGGTCGGAGAGCGTCCTACACTACGTTTACCGAGTCGTGGTCTCCACTCAAGAACCTGTATCGGTTCTTCGCGAGATATGGCCGTCCCACTGCCACTTCAGCTTGCTAATTCTTTGAGCTATGCCGATAACCTTGGTTCTCTGTCGGATGTATTCTCAAACCACAATATCACGCCAACCGATTTCGATTATCTTTTTTAAACCTATTTTAATTTAGGAATTAAAAGTCGGTTTATAGTTTTTACAAAAAAAAACACACAAAATTAGTTTGTAAAGTATTATGCTACTTGGCAAATAACTCCTTTTTTATATCTTTATTTATTGATGGAGTTTTGTCACAAAGTGACTATCCCCCATATCTTTAGTCATTACCTCAAATAATTCTCCACTCAAACTTGTTCAAGGGCGTTTCGAGCATTCCTCCAAAACATGCTCGAGTTTGGTATGCTTAGTCGTTAATTTGGTTATATATCAACCACTCTTATATACCTTCGCGATGGGTAATTGTAGGTTTCATCGTCGTAAATGTAATTGAGATAGTCTCCAAAATCCATTGTAAATAACAACAAACTATTCCGAGGAGCATTCAAGGTAGGTAGCGAGGTACCTTGAGATGACAGTTCGTTATTCCACTCGTATGAAAAAATTCTCGAAGGCTCTTTCGAGTGAAGGATTTTTTTACGATCAAGCATACCGAAACGCATTTGGAGGTTGAGTAGAGTTTGAATCGAAGTCGAGGTAATGACTAAAGATATCAGGGTATGTCACTTCCATATGAGATCAATTCTTCATTTACAAACATGGCAAAATATGTACACTTAACAAAAATGAAACAACAATAACGTTTGCCACATGACATTGCTAAAAAAAATTACTCCTTGCCAAGCGAAAATCAGAAGAAATCTACTTTCGAGGCTCGGAAGCGTTTCGGAGTGGCGAAATGTTGGACGCGACAGGGCTCCGTGTTCGTGGTTGGCGCTGACGGGACGCGGCATCGAGTGTCCAGCATTGCGGAGCTGTCGGCGGTGCCGGTGTTAGTCCCGGCAGTGGCGCCTGCGCCTGCTAAAGAAATAGCTGCACCGTCTAAAGGCCGCCGAGCTGTCCCCTCTAAGAAGTGATTCCCTGTACATCACGCAGTAGTTCTCATTGTGGTCCGATCAGAACTTGATAATTTATTATGTAGGTACGGTAGTTTTTATTCATTTTTCTCGCAACACATGCAGGTAGACAGGAAGTACACTTTGAGACTTCTATCTAATTTAGCGCTACGGTATTCCATTTAATTTTTTCCATTTCTTTTTTTTGATTTGTACACAAGTAGGTATTTTATTTTGCAACAATTAATTTTTCGTCTGACACTTCTGACAGTACTGTAGCGAGCGAACGTCAAATTATCTTTATTAGCTATCAATGTCATGTTAACGTTCCAATACGCTTTTTGGTAAAATTATGTGTTCGCGTGTGTTGCCAACACTGATCCTGTTATCTGGTTGGATCATTTGAATGAGTCCTAGAGTAATTTATAAATTTTTGTGTTATTGCTGTATTATAATTTGTCTTTGTTCGTTAAGTTTACCAGTGTTGTTTGATCATCTCATTCTTTCTCTCTATCCTTGTTAGCTGGCAGATGGGCACAGATGGCAGATTGGTTCATAAAAGTAAGGTATTTATTTTATTTTAATATTATTAGTATCATATATATATATATTTTAATAAGGTATTTAATTAGTCATTATTATATACATATATAGACCATATGATAAATAGTAGTAGTGATGACTTTTTATCCTGTTCGTCTTCGGGTAACGATGATAGTTTCGTAAGCATTCCAACTCTCTCTGATACGTTAGAATCTACTTTTTCTGATGTTTCCAAAAACTTTAACGTAGTGCATATTAATGCACAAAGCGTCCCGGCTCATTTTACAGATATGCTGGCGTCTTTTAACCAGGCTAACATTCACGCCATTCTTATTTCAGAGTCGTGGTTAAAACCGTGTCTGCCTTCAACACTTTATTCCCTTCCTGGCTTTGATCTCATTCGTAATGACCGTACTGGTACCGTGGGTGGAGGCGTAGCCATATACATTCGATCGCATATTCCCTACACTGTTATAGATATGTCTGCGCAACCACCACCGTCCAGTGCGGGTGAACATCTCTTTATTCAAGTACTCCTTTCCCATCGTAAGATTTTGCTTGGCGTTTACTACTCTCCTTCTCTCCGTATTAACTTTTTTTCCTCATTCGAGAAAATTCTAGATGAGCTCACTCCTCTGTATGACCATACCATTATCATGGGCGATTTCAACACGTGTTTGTTAAAACGTGACTCTCGAGCACGCTCATTAGAGAGTTTGGTCCAGTCCAGTAACTTGTCAATTCTTCCTTCAAATCCAACTCATAATTTTCCCAACTGCAACCCTTCTCTTCTTGACCTTATTTTGGTTTCTTCCCTCTCTCACGTCGCAAAGCACGGTCAGTGCTCAGCGGATGCCTTCTCCTATCATGATCTGCTCTTTCTCTCATACAAAATTCGTCCCCCCAAAGCCAAGCCTCAAATTCTTCTTCAGCGCAATTTTGGTGGCATGAATGTCGAGACACTACGTAAGGACGCTCGAGACGCTGACTGGTCCGAAGTTTTGGATGCAGTTGACATCGACGGCAAACTCGCTAATTTTAATCGCATTTTAATTAACTTGTACGACGTTCATGCCCCTGTTAGGGCTGTTAAGATAAAGCATCTTCCTGCTCCTTGGCTTACCAGCGAAATAAAAACTGAACTCAGTAAAAAACTTGCAGCCAAGGCTAGGTACAAGCGAAAACCGACTGCCGAGAATAAAGAGCTATTTACCAAGGTCCGTAATCACTGCAATAAGGTGTGTAGGGATGCACAACGCCGACATATCCATAAATCCGTTGAAAATAATGACCCCGCTAAGGTATGGAAATTCCTTAGATCATTAGGTATAGGTAAATCGCGGCTTGGTAACAGCTCGAAAGATCTGGACATCAACGCCTTGAACCTACACTTTTCCTCTTGTTCCAAGTTCGACGGTACTATTAAAACCCAAACCCTAAATTCTCTATCCTCTTTACCTACTCCTGACTTTCCTCCTTTCTTGCTTCGGGACTTTACCGATTCCGAGGTCATAAAGAGCATTTCCTCCATTTCTTCTAATGCGGTCGGTACAGATGGCATTAGTAAGAAAATGATTATTCCCATCCTTCCTGACATTGTCCATGTTATAGCACACATACTGAACTTCTCCATAAATAGTGGAACTTTTCCCAGCACGTGGAAAGAAGCGCAAGTTACTCCACTACCTAAAAAAGCTAAACCATCTTCCTTCTCCGATTTCCGTCCTATTTCCATCCTGCCTTTCCTATCCAAAGTCCTGGAGCGACTTGTGCACCAACAACTTAGTTTCTTTCTCAATATAAATGACCTTCTTAATCCCTTCCAATCCGGTTTCCGTCCAGGCCATAGTACCACATCTGCTCTAGTCAAAATTACCGACGATATTAGAGATGGCATCTGGAACGGAGAAGCAACCGTCCTCTCACTCCTGGACTTTAGTAATGCCTTTAACAACGTCGATTTCGATATTCTGCTAGGCATCCTTCGATCTCTTAATATATCTTCAAACGTAATTCACTGGCTTCGTAGTTACCTGTTCGGTCGCCGGCAGCGTATCAGCGTTGACAATAACATCTCCTCTTGGTGTCAACTAAGTGCTGGTGTACCTCAGGGCGGCGTTCTATCTCCTCTTCTTTTCGCTATATTTATTAATTCTATCTCTAATCAACTCTCTTCTTCCTACCACCTTTATGCAGATGACTTACAAATTTATACCCAGGCTCCAGTCGAGCGATTAGGTGAAGCCATCCGGGTTATCAATAGGGACTTAAATAAAATTCTCGATTGGAGTAATGCTCACGGGTTGAAAGTCAACCCAGCGAAAACCCAGGTTATCCTAATTGGTAGTTCACGGATGGTGTCAAGGATTGATTGGGATCATCTTCCCCATGTTCTTTTTGACAATGTTCAAATCGAGATAAGTAAAACCGTTAAAAACCTTGGGATTCTTATCGACAACCAGCTGAACTGGGGACCGCAACTGGCGGAAGTTAGCCGTAAGACTTTTGCGTCGGCCGCTTCGTTAAAACGTCTGCGAAACTTTTTACCGACATCAACCAAAATTGCGCTCGCTCAGTCACTTCTACTCCCCATTCTTGACTACGCCGACGCCAGCTATCCTGATCTAACCCAAGCACAGCTTGATAAGCTTGAGCGGCTTCAAAACTTCTGCATACGCTTCATATTCGGTCTGCGCAAGTATGATCACGTCACAGAGTACCGCAATAAGCTAAAATGGTTACCAATCCGTCTTCGCCGGGACGTACACTTCCTCTCCCTCCTGTACTCTATCCTCTACGCCCCAAATACTCCTCGCTATCTCAAAGAACGGTTCAAATACCTGCATCAAACACATACCCGTTCCCTTCGCTCTACCGATACCCTTTTGCTACAAACTCCTCGCCCCTTCCATGCCTACAGTTCTTCATTCACCGTACATGCCACCAGACTATGGAATGCATTACCTACCCCAATAAGACAGGCTAAATCCCTCCCTATATTTAAACATATGGTCTATGAACACTTTCTTTCTTCGATCTCAAATAGTTAATATTTTATGTATTAGTGTCTATAATCAGTATTTTATTTCCAAGTATATATGTATTTGTATGTTTTTTTTTTTGTATATAATTTATATTTACATTAGTCTATAATACGCCACCGTCTATACCTATACTATAGCTACGTGTCCATCCAAAGGTTGCCTGGAAGAAATCGCTCTTAGCGATAAGGCCGCCCATTGTGCATCTGTATCTTTGTTTGTTTGTTCTTTACTGTTTTTTTTTTTCTGTGTTTGATGTGCAATAAAGCGTATTTGTATTGTATTGTATTGTATTGTATTGTACTTTCAAACATCTTAACTTGTTGATGAACTGGCGCAATGCCATCATAGTATACGCTGATGGTGATAACTTGACTTGGAGAGGTCTTCGAACGTCTTTTCGAAAGGAATAGTCTAGAACACTTGCCAAACTCGACGTGGGATGTTTGTAAACAAACCATAGATAGATAGAATATACTTTATTGCACAAAAGTTGTACATAGGCGAGCATAATGCTAGATAGCATTCTCCACCTGCTAACCTTTGGGTAGTGTGGACAACAGTTTAGTAACCATGACACAAGAAAGAAGAGTTTCCTACCTGAAACTCGAATCCTACTAATATAAACGCGTAAGTTTGTAAGTATGGATGGATGTTTGTTACTCTTTCACGTAAAAACTAGGTACTGAATGGATTTTAATGAAACTTGACAATAATATAGCTTATACATCAGAATAACACATAGGCTACTATTCATAAAAATATATTGTATATTATCCAAAATATCTATCACGCGGGTGAAACCGCGGGGCGCAGCTTGTAATCTATATATTTTAAAACAAAATCGGGTTTGTTCGAACACTTATAAAGTTATTATAACACGAGAAAGGCTGAACCATTTTTCATGGTTTTTGGTTTGTTGTATTTGTCTTCCCAAATAGCAGAATATTTTTAAACTTACGCGATCTGAACACATAATTATAAGTATTGAGTCATCCCGTGACCACGACAGAGTGTAAACCTGTTGAAACGTCGGGAAAAAGGTAAATAAACGCGATAAATATCCGTTGTATCAATATTTATAAATAGCAGAATATAGATAGTTATTGAAAAATTTAAGAAAAAATTCAAACATTTTCCCATTTCATACGGTTAACCAACTAGACGTTTACTAGGAAGATTTTCAGGAAATTGGCTAAAATATGGCGTAAACAAAAATAATTTTCGGACAGCATCATCGGTCGCTAAGTTAGCAGAGCCTGTGTTATGGGTACCAAATGACGTAATTAGTACGTCATTTCGTACCCATAACACAGGCCTTCCTCCCTGTATATTCTTTCTTCTATTTAAGATGCTATGTTACTTGGAAAAAAATAATATATAGATAGATAGATTATTTACTCATACAAATAGGTTACATCATTAAGGGCGTACTCTACTTCAGCCGGTCGGCCCAGGTGATACATGGGAGCGCTTGTTGGTTTCTCGCGCGAATTGTAGATATTTACTCCCCACAAACATTATAATGGTTATTTTAAAAAAATGTAACAAATGAAATGTTATATATACCTAGTTCAATTACCATGCTTATTCTTAAGATCTTAACTTCTGTATTTATTGAGAAATTAACATTTTAGTAAAAATTTAGAGGTAACTTTGCGATTTTTTTCTATCGAGAAAATTTTAAGAAATCGTGTTTCCGAAACATATGATCGATAGATTAAGTCCTGAACTTTACCATATATCAATTTCAAAGTTAAATATTCAGTAGTTTAGTCGATATGGACATCCAGCGGAGTTGAAAATAAACAATTTGAGTATACACTCTTAAGTTAGTAGTGCCTTAAAGACTATCTTATGTTTGTCTTAGCACTATAGTTCTCACTTAATTTAAAAATAAATTGATAATCTAGGTACTGTAGTTAACGGACGATCTGACAACAATACAAATTAATCTATATACTTGAGCCTTTTGATCGGTATCGTTAAATAAAGTGTGATTTTTTTTACAATTTGGCGGGTTCGATTCCCGGTTCATACAGGCGATTATTCAAAAATCTTTGAATGCAGTTTAAAATTTTTTTTAAATCAAAATGAAAACTTCTTTCAGTAAAATGTTCTGTCTACAATATTTAAGGTACTTTCCCTCCATATGGTATGGCTGTTGGACGCCCTGGATAGTTCCACTGTTAAAGTGGCCATCAACAGCTTCCGAGCTTCTATCTATCAATAATGGTTCAGCCGTTAGGGATGCAGCCATCCGCTTCCAACGGATATAAGACATTGTGCTTGGATACGCTAGTACCCGGGAAATTGCTTAGGAAGTGAAAACCGAGGAAAACATCTCGAGCAACCTACATTACTAAGATCTAGGTTAATTATTTCTTGATTGTGGAAACTGTAGCGTTCTGTATAGTATATGTTCAATTTACACCGGTGCATAAAAAACAAATAGGAATATTTATTGAGCACTAGCAGCGCCCCGCGGCTTCGCTTGCGTGGAAATTTATTTGTCAAATGTTTTATAAACCTTCCTCTTAGAATCACTTTATCTATTGCAGCATCTACCTGCAGTCTTTCGCCGGTCGTCATCCCACCTGGCCGGAGGGCGTCCTACGTTTACCGAGTCGTGGTTTTCACTTAATAACACGTTTGCCCCAGCGCGGCCGTCGGTTCTTCGCGAGATATGGCCGGCCCACTGCCACTTCAGCTTGCTAATTCTTAGAGCTATGTCGATAACTTTGGTTCTCTGTCGGATGTATTCGTTACAAATCCTATCCTTCAGAGAAACTCCAAGCATAGCTCTTTCCATAGCTCGCTGAGCGACTTTGAACTGGTGGACCAGCCCTATCGTGAGTGTCCACGTCTCAGTTCCAAATTTAAAGATCTAAGCATAGGGAGAGACAGTTAGCGGCAAGCGACTCTGTTTTATACATATATATAATAAATAGCATAGGTAGTTCTTAGTTGCTACACCCATGATAATCTTGGTGGTTTTTTAAATCTTGGAAATTATCATGTCACTCAAAGTCACCACTACCTATTTATTTTTCTTTGCTTTCACATTGTATTAGGATTGCAAAATACTCGTACATTCTTGAATAGGTACCTAGGTAAACAAATATTTAATTTATATTACAATACAATAACTCTTTATTACACACCAAATACATAAAAGATACACAAGACAGGAAAAGAAAAAACAAATACAAAATATACTGTACAATGGGCGGCCTTATTGCTAAGAGCGATCTCTGCCAGGCAACCTTTGGATGGACATGAAGTGCTAAAACAGGTATAGACGGAATATTATGTTATCAATTAAAATAAAACATTTTTGTAGAACAACATTGAATCGAGTTTGCAACCTTATTTACAAATACAAATTATTTGTCAATGTACACATTACTGGCGGCTCCCATTTACATTTTTTATAAGGTTTTGAAAATACCAGCAGCATTCTTTATTTAAGTAGAGAGTGAGAACGCTACGTATTGCGCTTTCACACGACTCTGATCAAAAAGAATAGCTTCTTCGTTAATAAAATAAAAGTGCAATTTAATAATCAAAGGCCGATATAATCAGATTACGCCAAACTTAATTATTTTTCAATAGCACTCTCATCAGTAATTTGTCCCCATTCGAAGAACGAAGCTGTTTCGGCGTTGGCGAGATGCCAGACGATATCGAGGGAGCATTTCACGCCGATAGTCAAAATTAATTGCCAACTTTAAGACTGGGTAGTTTCACACGACTTGTGACATGCTGTGCTGTTAATAAACCGAGTACATTTTTGAGTGACAGGGGCTTTTATGGAGCCTTTCATTATCTGGATATTCCTGCACAAAAATAATTTAGCTCGAAGTTAAGATCACTTGCACAAAGTAAACAAAGTTTTATGTGTATGGAAAGAGTTTGAAAAAATATTACATAATTAAACTACCATGGAAAACACCCGAATAATTATTAATAATATTCTAGAATAGGTCCCATGGTGACCGGCGGGCATCAAACCCACAATGTTTTGAGTGTCATCTGAAACCATTCACTGTGTACCAAAGTCGACACCTTAATATTTTCCTTTGCATTTAAGATCAACAGTGTCTGGAAGGATACATACAATCATAAAATATCAGGTAAAAAAAAAACATTTTTTTTATAATATATTACAGGCTAGCTTATTATTTATATTTATTTTTAATTAATTCTTTTTTGCCAATATGTTCAACTAGGTTAGCAGGTGGAGAATGCTATCTAGCATTATGCTCGCCTATGATAAAAAAAACTAGTGCAATAAAGTATATTCTATCTAACTTGTTCCATTCTGAGTAAAATTCTACTTTCTCAGCACGTCAACATCATGTGCTAACGCCTCGCCACTCCACTCACTTTATTGGCACTGCCAAAGTTGAGCCTCGGCGTCGTTGTTTAGAGCAAGCCTTGATCTTATGACAAATTAAACACAAAACAGTGGGTAGCTACGCCGACGCTACGGGCCTCACAATACAATGGTTATTACTTTATGTAAGAAGTTAATAATAATAATTATCATTTATTTCTTGACATCACACGAAAAGTACTAAGTAACTTATCTAGAGGCTATATGATACATATATACCTTACAGACTAATATACTTTCACAATTATAAAATTTGAAATGGAATAGCGAATTGCGAAAAGCTTCTGGCAAATGCTGGATGCGGGAAGCTAGGATAGGGCGCTGCTGTGGCGCTCATTACAGGCCGTAGTTTATCAGCAGAGGAACCAAAGCCACCGTTATAGATGAAGAATTTCATTAAATATCTCTTAGAATTAGTGAGCTGAAGTGGAAGTGTCATAGCTTTCACAGTTGATTACTGCTTGGGAGTTAAAGGTAAGGGAGACCGCACACAATAGGCCTATCATGGCCGCCGTGATACGAAAGCCACCCCAAAGCTAATAAAAAAAAAAGGGAGACCGCGATGCAACGCAACACGTTGGGAGACCATTCACTCTATGCACTGACGATATTGTAGCGGTCGCAGGTAGTCGATGGAAGGAGGCGACTCAGTACCGTTTTCATGGCGTGGTATGGACGAGGCCTAGGTCCAGTGGGCGTATGTGGACATGATGATGTCCATCAGTGGATCAATACAAAACAATACAAAAATTCTTTATTGTACACCATAATCAAATCAATAATTACAAAAATACATTATATGCGACAAGTACAATGGGCGGCCTTATCGCTAAGAAGCGATCTCTTCCCTGCAACCAGGCAGGATAATGGGCACCTGCTCTCAACAAATTGGTATAATTTCTATTTGGATTAGGTACTTTTGTGAAATGTATTCTTAATAACATGTTATTATGAGCGTTACCTCCTAATACATCGGTATTCTTAAACCTACTGAAAAGGAGGTCTCGAACACAAAACAATGTAATAATGAATCATAAGCGAATGATAATAAATATTTTTGTATTTTGTAATGAATCTCACAGGCGCCAGTCAAACAACTTTAACACTTTGACTGCTGCAATCACACGGTATGTGTTTTCTAAAAGTGACTAATATGCGTAAATCCACACTAGCGCAGCGGCTGAGAAAATACAGATCTTTGTGACTCAGCAGAGCTGTAATATTTTTCGAACGAAACGCATGTGCGGCGCAACACAACCGCTGTGTAGAGCGGCAGCACGAATTTTTTAGGTTAAATAAAAGATCGCAGTCGTCGAAAAACAATCGCAGTCAAAGTGTTAAGGAAATATTATAAAGGATTATCCGGTTTTTCACGGATAATAGCTATCAAAGAAGGGTGGCGTTCTGCCAGAAACAACAAGTATCTACGGATTTCTATTTACTCACTATATCCGGTTATTTAGCCTGAAAATACTAGAGCTTGCCAAGAAAGTTAAGCAGTAACTTTTTTTATTACACTCTGTGATCTTTTCATAGCTGTTTGCATAAAAAGAAGTCAGAAAGGGTGTTTTTAGATTAAGCGAAGTGATGGAGAGTTTCAATCTGTGTTGAAAATATATTGAATTATCTGTATTTATTTATTGTGTATTCGGAAACAATTTCGAGAAGGTGGAATGTCCGACCACCGGCCCTGGATCAATGTGTCCATTGATCATGACTTTGGTTTTATCCAAATTCATCAAGACCGATACATCGGGAGGCTGAAGCTAGGCCGTCCAGCATCTGGTTCAGCTCCTCTAGCGACTCCGCCAATAGGACTATGTCATCAGCGAATCGTAGGTGTGAGATGTAGTTGCCATTTATGTTTATGCCCTTACCTTTCCAGCCCAGCGTCTTAAACAAATCTTCCAACGCGCTTGTGAACAGTTTCGGGGATATGACATCCCCCATATGCGTCAAGCTGAAGACAGGGCGCTATGGCGCTCATTGGGGGACACCTATGTCCAGCAGTGGACTAATATAGGCTGATGGACTAATAAAGGCGTTCAGCCTGTCGAGTTATTAATTAATTGATTTTGTATCTAGTTAGGTTCTAAACAGTGTTTAGTTAATCTACGATTGTAAAAAAATTGTGTTAAATAAAAAACAAAAACAATAGATATCCCTAATACATTTCCACGGAGGCGAAGCCTCGGGGCGCAGCTAGTATTTGTTTAATACATAGTTATTATTACGTTTTCTCTGCTAAAACGTAGTAACTTGGCTTTAGCATTTGTTGCCTACGGGCGCCTATTTTAGTCTTGGTTTATAATAACTGAAACTGTTCCATACCATACGCCCGGGTCATATTAATCAACCAGTTCTAATTGCTTTAAGGCTGGCCTATTTTGGAGTTCTAGTCCAAAATATAAGAGGAATGCGGTTATTTTAGAATATTACGAACTTAAGTCATTTTTAACGGGATATTTACAATGACTTATTTATTTATTGAGATAATAACATCACAACAGGTTTTTTTATTAAGCCCTAAGGCGATGTTATAACTACTTATACTAAAAATTACATATTTTTGTACATACACACAATACTAAATAATTTATAATTTTGTTTCAATAACATTTTGTGCCTTTTTCATGGCTTTCGGCAGGTTTTCGTAAAATATGTCCACGCTGTTTTTGGACAGAACATTGAGTAAATATATAGCGAGTGACATAGGGGCAAACTTAAGTAGGTTGGTCCTACAAGTGGGCACCTCCAGCATGGCGGGGCGGAGGCGCGCGCCCAAGTAGTCGTTGTTTATGATATGACAATTTTTATCCCTATATCTTTAGATACTACTAACTCTTCACTCAAACTCGGCTGCCGTGCCTAGAGCATTCTTTCAAAACATATGTACACGAGTTCGGTTAATCGTAAGTAGGCTTCATAGTCATAAGTCGTAAGTAGGCTTCATCGTTATAAATTTAACTATTCTTATGAATATTTTTACTATACATAGAAAACGATCAGAACACCCAAAACAAATATTTGTCGATCGTACACACTTTTGTCTCGAGGCGGGAATCGAACCATCTCCTGCGCCACAGGCGGACCTTCGCCCACTGCGCCACAGAGTTCCTCCAATAATAAATTAATTAAATTGAAAAAACTCGCTCCCGCCCCCTACTTGAAACACAGCCTTACCAACTCTTGCCACCCGACTATCAACATTTTAACAAAGTTACAGAGCGGTTGAGATTGCCTTCTCGTAACCTGAGATGTAATGAGGAGGCGCGGGAAATTTAGGTCATTGTTGTAATTTAAAATTTTCAGTGTAATGCACTTATGGGTCCGTTTTGCAAGGGGCGCTATCTAGCGATCTACAGCTTGAGATCATTTTTCTATATTAGTCTACTGCTGGACATAGATGAGCGCCATTGTGATCTTTAGCTTGCCGTATCCAGCACGTTTTCTAAGGGGCCCTATCTATCTAGCCACCTATAGATTGGGACCATCATCCTATATTAGTCAGAACATAGATGAGCGCTATAACACCCTGTCTTCAGCTTTGCGCATCCAGATTCTGTGACCAATCTTTCACAGGTCATAATCCCACCTAGCCAGAGAGCGTCATACCTTACGTGTGCCGAGTTGCGGTCTCCAGTCAATAACACTTTTACCCCAGCGATCGTCGATTATTCGCGAGATGCGATCGTCCGCCCATTGCCACTTAGGTTTAAGATATTTATTTACTTCTCAAAAGATTAATAATCACTGGTGAGTAACAAAATAAGCTTATTATTATGTTAGTGGTTCGGTACGAGCTATATTATTAAAATGATGTGGGTAGTTAGCAAAAATACTATACAGAGCAAAGTAAAGGCGCGCACACACTATACACAATTTCTGAAATATTAAATAACATATAGGTAATAATGTAAGCTTGACTATTTTTAGGGACAAAACACTTCAGCTTGATTGCTATAATTTGAAAGCATGTTTGCTTTTGAAACCGGTGACTTTTTATAAAAAAAATACCCAAAAGCCAACCTTTTCAGGAATAAAATATTTTTATTGTGAAATTGTGTGAATATTCGTAGAATCACACAAATAAAAACTAGTATTTACGATTGAAACAGTTAAACTAACTGCAGACTGTCGCCATAAATGTAGAGGTAGCTCTTTTTTTTTTTTTTTTATTAGCTTTGGGGTGGCTTTCGTATCACTGCGGCCATGATAGGCCTATTGTGATCGCCACTTTTACATCAGTCCCGAAGCCGTGGCGTTCATAGTTCGCCACTAACCCTTGCAGCTGCTAGGAACTGTAGGATTTTCTTCGGGGTGATGTCTTTCAGCTCGTCTGGGCTATGCAAATGCTTGCCCAGATGGATGCTGCGTTTGTGCATCAGTGCTCCACACTCACTTAGCAGATGGAGGGGCGTTTCATCCGCCTCCTCACAAAATCTGCAGGATTGTGTGTCGCTTAGCCCTAGTTTGAACATGTGCTTGTTAAGGCGACAGTGTCCAGTTAGGGCTCTTGTCATGATGCGAAGGTTACCTCTGCTTAGCGCTAGGATTCGGTTGGTATACCGACTATCGAAGGCTTTTATCAGAGATTTTGAATGATCCATGCCCGAGGAGTTTCTCCTGGGAGTGCTATGATATCTACCCCTGCTTTTTGCGAGTTGCTACCTAAAATGGGTAGTCATTAAACAATTTAAGTTACCTACATCCAATTTTAAAAAGTTTTATCTAGGAAACGATACGAAAGACAGCTGAAGACAGGGCGCTATGCACTCATTGGGGGAGGCCTATGTCCAGCAGTGGACTGCTATAGGCTGATGATGATAATGATGATAATTATCTAGATAACGACTCATCTTATAATTTTCTTATGTTACTAGCTGCGCACCGTGGCTTCGCCTGTGTGGAAATCTATGTATCAAATTAATTGATAAACCTTTCTCTTGAATCACTCTATCTTTTACAGAAAACTGCATTAAATTGATAATTGGTTTGTAAGCCATAGATTTTCACGAACAGACGAAGCTGTGGGGCGTATCTAGAAATAAATAAATGACTGTTTCAAATATATATCATAAAAACTTCGAGGTACATTCTTGTTTTTAAGCTGTAGTTCTCTTGTTGTTGTGTTTTTTCAATAAAATAAACACTTTATTTGTCTTTGCCACCCAACCATACCTTACTTTTTTCTACAGCTCGAAAGCGAAAGAAAGAAACATTTTAAATAGCACTCCTAGAAGCAATTTCACGTATCGTTTAACTGTCTCTACGTTCTACGTTCTTTACGTAAACGTCTACGTTATATTTGAACAGACCCATTAGTCTGATTGAACCATCCAGGTAATGGTTTCTTATTTATTTATTTATTTATTTACGTAATCAGAACGGCCATAGGCCAATTATACTAATTACAGACTGTTAATCTAAAATATAGTTAGATTAAGGTTAGAACACAATATAGTTATACAATCAAATAATAATCAATCTGAAGTTATCATAGGAAATAATCTACTATAGTTTCAAGTTATTATAGTCAACATAAAAAGTATAAAAACTAAATTATCTGATTCACAAACAATAATTAATTATGAATTATAAAATTAGAAATTAAATATAGCTGAGTCAAAAATAGGTAAACAAAATGATATAATAAGTAAACATTATCAAAAATTACATTCACAAAAAGCTAAACATGTAAGCATCAGACTTCTCCACTCGTCTGCAAAAATGTCGGTATCCGGAAAGGCCACCAGGAGTCTGTTTAGGGTTTCGAGGGTCCTAGGTATGGGAGAGCGGGCGCGCGCGACCGTGCGGCAGGGAGGCGGAGCAAAGAGCCTATGTTTCCTGCCCCGCAGGTAGTTTTCGGGTACATAGAGTCGAAGTGACTCATTCACCAAATCAGGCGCGTCAATAATACCACGAAACACTTTGAAGATTGTAGTCAGCTGATCATGGGCTCTACGCGTTTGGAGAGAGTTAAAGCCAAGAAACCCAAGCAGGAAATTTGTCGGGTACATAAAAGGGTAGTATCCTTGGTTATGTTTATATAAGAATCTTAGAAACGCTTTCTGTACTTTTTCCAAAAGGAGCGCGTAGGTGGACTCGTAAGGATTCCATATACAAGAGCTTGACTCGAGTTTGCTTCTGACCAGAGTAGAAAACAGTAGCCGTAAAACATGCTCGCTACGAAATTCGCGAGCATTTCTTAAGATGAACCCAAGTCTCTGGAAGGATTCCTTAGCAACTATGGTAATATGGTCATGGAAGGTAAGCCTCTGGTCGAATGTGACCCCCAAGTCCTTGACAGTGGTTGATCGAGGAATTACGTCACCATCTAAAGTATAGTCAAAGAGTATTGGGTGACGCATTCGTCCAAAGGTCATTACTGAGCACTTATTGGTATTAAATTCCATTTTATTGGTAAGGCCCCATTGACAGACGGCGTCAATGTCCCCCTGTAGAGCCAAGCAGTCCTCCAGAGACTCGATGGTAGTGTATAACTTAAGATCGTCCGCATAAAGAAGGCACTTCGCAAAGTCTACGGAGGCAGGAAGATCATTCACCATCAACAGGAACAGCAGAGGTCCCAGTACTGAACCCTGACTCACCCCTGACCGCGTGTGATAGGGCCTAGACTCGTAGATTCCGAGCCTAACATACTGTTGTCGATCGCGTAGATAGTCAGCTATAAGTTGAAGTAGACCAGGTGCGAAGCCTATGGCGCTGAGTTTTGCCAACAGCATGTCATTGTTGACCCTATCAAAAGCTTTTCGGAAGTCAAAGTACAGCACATCTACTTGTCCCCTCTTATCAAGCTGCTTGGAAATATATTCAACAAGGGAAAGTAAGTTGGTATTCACTGACCTGCGACTTCTGAAGCCATGCTGGTCAGTGTCCAGGAATCTCTCCACTTGCATGTATATTTGTTTGTGCAGGACATTCTCAAATATTTTAGCGGCAGAGGACAGTATTGCTATAGGCCTGTGTTCATCAACGGCAAGCCTGTTTGAGGTCTTAGGTATCGGAGTTACTCTGGATATTTTCCATTGGGGAGGGTACACACCAGTTTTCAAAGCGAGGTTGAAAATATGGCGGAGTGGGGAGGTAAATGATCGCTTGGCTTCTTTTAAAATATTAGAGGGTAGACCATCTGGACCAGCTGAGTCACTTGATTTTAGTTTAGTTATGGCTTTTAGCACATCCAAGTCCTCTCTCTTATGTCTGTTTATAGTTTGACTAGCGGATCTTCCCGGCTTCGCACGGTTTTAGTACGGATCCCTAACTTTTTGAAAATATAATATAGCCTGTGTTCACCGAGGATAGTGCGCCCCAGCGGCCGTCGGTTCTTCGCGAGATATGGCCGGCCCACTGCCACTTCAGCTTGCTAATTCTTAGAGCTATGTCGATAACTTTGGTTCTCTGTCGGATGTATTCGTTACGAATCCTATCCTTCAGAGAAACTCCGAGCATAGCTCTTTCCATAGCTCGCTGAGCGACTTTGAACTGGTGGACCAGCCCTATCGTGACAATGACTTCATCAATATCGTATTTGTGCGTAGCGAGTTCGTGGCTTGCAGTGGACATATTACATACATTTTCGTGCAAAGTGAGCTAGACACGTGCGTAGCGTCTCGTGCGTAGCAGTGGTACAGTCAGCGTCAAATTGATATGAGCGTCTAGAGTAGTCAAAATGATCTGAAAAACATGGAAGCATATTTGATAGAACCAGTTCGAATCATCATATTGTTGTAAGCGCCCAAGGTGTTCAAAATATCTAACTACTCAGGTTCAGGTGGGGGTACTCCATTTTCCGCATTTGGACTCCAGTTGGTCCTTTATGCGTAGTATCTTACTACTCATTGTTTCATATTTATATGAGCGGTCAGGGTGTTCAACATAATCTAAGCAAACCAAGCTCTCAAAGGTAGTATGCAAACTCATAATTGCTAAGATTAAAGTCATTTAAAACGGGATATTTACCATGATTTGATTTTTGAGTTTTCCAATATTTCGGCACAGTTTCATGCGCCATGATCACGGAATAACTGAAGACACTGCGAGTTCGTTTTTATGAGCAGATATACCGATCTACCCTCATTTTCTGTCTTTTGCTACGAACGTTACCACTACCACCGGTTTCATTATTATCGACCGCAGCTCGATCACAACCGCGCCGCGTTCTGATACCGTCAGTGTTGTGTGCCGGTGGTAGTGGTAACGTTCGTAGCAAAAGACAGAAAATGAGGGTAGATCGGTATATCTGCTCATAAAAACGAACTCGCAGTGTCTTCAGTTATTCCGTGATCATGGCGCATGAAACTGTGCCGAAATATTGGAAAACTCAAAAATCTAATCATGGTAAATATCTCGTTTTAAATGACTTTAGTGTTAATAACCATGATAGTTTCAGAAGTTTTAATTGCTAAGATGATTTTGGACTGCAGTTCTTTTCAGTTTCAGTTATTTTATTGACAACGTTTATATGTCACATGTCATAATCTGAATTCGAATTAAATTATCAATAACACCTTGAAGGCTCTGGTGAAATTCATTGATTTGACAATTGTTTTCCATTACTTGACACTTGCAGAAAAGCGTTCAACCAGACACAGTCGATATTAACAAAGAATTATCATCATCTGTATAGAAAACATCTTAAATTGAGTTACCATTTAACACCTTAAAATATAAATAAACTACATAATACTAAATTAAAAACAAAGTAAATTGAGTTACCATTTAACACCTTGACATATAAATAAAATACATAATACTAAATTAAAAAAAAAAAAAAAAAATTTAATCTATCGAATACTATCTACAAACACTTAAACTAACATAAATAACTATCTAACCATGTTGTCCAAACCATACCACTTACCAATAACCTTACTCTCAAAGCAACTGCTAATTAACACGTAATAGAACCGCTAACAAGCAACTTGTATTGTTTCAGTTAAAGCGATGAAAAAATATTTCAGCCTACCCGCTTTTACATTATTATTTTTTCTACATAAATTGAATCTGGAATATTTCCATAAAAGTTAGGATATAGTTTTAAGAATAGATATAAAATATATACATTTTAGTACATAGTATAGATTTTTGTGTTGTATAAAGCAGTAAGTAAGTCACGTACCTACGAAAACATAAGTCCGCTCTGCATATTTATTTAAGATAATCTTAAATTTTTCTATAAGTGAATGTATATTCTTTTGAGAAATAAATTTCTAAAACCGTAAAACAAAACAGAAATACTAGACAGCAGAAACATAAATTGACAAAGGCTAACAAATAGTCAGCATATCTTTTCCTTGAAAAGCTTTAGACCTTTCGAAAACTCCTCTTCACCTCTGAACCCAAAGAGAAAAGACAAAGAGTCCTAATTAAAAATAAACCGGTGCATTTTTAACAGAACCATACAATACCGCCAACTAAAGTGTGTAACGAACCTTGAAATTGGCTGGGGAAACTCTTTGTCACTGCCACGGGAGAATAACCACACGGTCTATAATGATAGTGGCTAAAGTCCTACAATTTATAATGGTAGAGATGCATGAAATTCGTAATGAATACATCCGACAGAGAACCAAAGTTATCGACATAGCTCTGAGAATTAGTAAGCTGAAGTGGCAGTGGGCCGACCATATTTCGCGAAGAGCCGACGGCCGCTGGGGCAAACGTGTTCTTGAGTGGAAACCACGACTCGGTAAACGTAGTGTAGGACGCCCTCCGACCTGGTGGGATGAGGACCTGCGAAAGACACCAGGTAGATCCTGGATGCGGCAAGCTGAAGACAGGGCGCTATGGCGCTTATTGGGGGAGGCCTATGTCCAGCAGTGGACTGCTATAAAGGCTGATGATGATGAGGGATGGATAGCTTCTGCAGTAGTTTGTTTTTTCCTATTGTTTAAATATTAAGTGGTATATGCAAACAATCCATAAACAATAATCAGAACTCTTCAGGTAAAACGTACGCCCTGTCCACGGATTTTTTTTTTTTGGTATAAGCATGACTATGAAGTTCATCAATTGTTGATACGTGAGTGAATGAAGACTGAATACAGAATTAAGTACATATTACATAGCCATTGCATGTATGAAATGCTTCATTAATAATAAATAATGCTGGACAATTCATCCAGCATTATCTAGCCCCAAGCAGAGCTTGTATTATGGGTACTAGAGAGCTAATATATATTAGCTCTCTAGTACCCATAATACAAAAAAAATCTATCTATAATAGAGGTAGATAGATTTTTTATACATAGAAATGGTGTTCTGGTCAACACTCGTAACAACAGAACAATCTGCAAATATAGATTGTACAAACATGCTTATATGGGCGGGAATCGAACCCGCATCCTTCTGCGTCGCAGGCGGAACTTCACCCACCGCGCCACATCAGTCGTCGCATTCTAAGTCATTTTCTTCTATGTGGAATAACTTATCTCTCAGGTAAATAAACATAATAAAGATACAAGTACGTATGCAAATACCTACGAGTATCTCCATAATGAAATGGGCAACACAATATCCAATATTATCAACAGAGAAAAATTCACAAGGGAGACACAACCCCATTTTACATGGCTGTTTATTCAGTGTTGTTTTCCATCAGTGGTTTATCTTGTTTACAAGGACATGAGAATATTTTATGGGAAACTAGGTTCTGCCTTCAGGTACGCTTGTGATTTACTTCGAGATTTTTCTTATCAGTTTTTGAAGAAACTTCTACTTTTTCATGTCATGGCTACCATGACAAGAAAAAGTAGAAGTTTCTTCTTTTTCATGTCATGGCTACCATGACAAGAAAAAGTAGAAGTTTCCTCACAAGAAAACGACCAGAACACCCGGAACAAATATTTGCAGATCGTACACACAATTGTTCCGAGGCGGGAATCGAATCCGCAACCTCCTGCGTCGCAGGCGGACCTTCGCCCACCGCGCCACATCAGTCGTCGAACACATACAATATACCTTTAGTTTTGGTGATGATCGTTAGTTTTTCACGGTAAAACTACTAAACGATTCCGGCTCAATTTTGCATAGATGTAGGTCTAATCATACATAGGCTTGCAAAAGTGGGTAAAAGCTTTTTATGTGTAGACGTTAAACTATATAATAGACTAGATCATGACATTCGAAATTCAGATAATATAAATAATTATAGTATTGCAATTAAAAAAATAGCGGGCCGGCCATATCTCGCGAAGAACCGACGGCCGATGGGGCAAACGTGTTCTTGAGTGGAGACCACGACTCGGTAAACGTAGTGTAGGACGCCCTCCGACCAGGTGGGATGACGACCTGCGAAAGACTGCAGGTAGATGCTGGATGCGGCAAGCTGAAGACAGGGCGCTATGGCGCTCTTTGGGGGAGGCCTATGTCCAGCAGTGGACTGCTATAGGCTGATGATGATGATGATGAATTAAAAAAATGTTAATTGAGAAATCATACTATACACTTGACGAAGCTATTGCTGATGATCTCACTATTATACCTACCTAATCATTGTATGAACTCTGCTTGTACCAATTTTAACTGATTATTAACTTAAACCGTACGTTTTTGACGACCGATGTGGCGCGGTGGGCGAAGGTCCGCCTGCGACGCAGGAGGTTGCGGGTTCGATTCCCGCCTCGGAACAATTGTGTGTACGATCTGCAGATATTTGTTCCGGGTGTTCTGGTCGTTTTCTATGTATAATAAAAAATATCTATCTGTGTAATGTATTGTATTATGTATATCAGTCATCTAGTACCCATAACACAAGCTCTGCTTAGCTTGGGGCTAGATGATGCTGTGTGAATTGTCCAGCATTATTTATTTATTTATTTTACTCTGTAACATAAAATATGTATAAAATTTTCAAGTGTACTAATGTATCTTTATGGAATAAATAAATACAATACAATACAATACAAAGGCTACTTTTCATCCCACAAATCAGTCCCTAAAAGAAAGAGACTAGAAAGCTACACAACCACGCTTTGTAGTAGGTATATCTCGTTCAAACAGCAAATAACCTCAGAAGTACAATGAAATTCCTAGTTCCCCTCGAAAACATCCATTGCCGTTTCGTCCTATTGTTCGAATTGGAGTCATATTTCTGAAGTGGAAAATGAACTGGTTGCTCTGTCACTAGCGTAAGTACTAACAAGTTTAAGTGTAATATAAGTAGCTTCGTATCATTATGACTAATATATTTTACTATCCACTTTTTTTGGTAAGTAAACCTACCAATGACGTAATCATGACGTAATTTTACGTACCTAATTCTCCAAAAAACAATTCAACTTCAAATTCTTTTTTGTTTTGTCGCCGCTTGCTTTTCGCTACGACTCTGCCAGTGTCTGTCTTATGCTCGGTTACGAATCATTAAGAACTTTATAAATTTTGCATCAAGATTTTTTTGCTAATACAAAAGGACAATACAACATACGTATAAATAAGCAAAATGACAACACAACATATAAAGCACAATGATTATTATTGGTAAATCTAGGTATATTCTCTAATGTCTGGTTGGCCGTTTTGGTGCATTCGGAGTGAAATTGACAATGACAGTGACAAGAAAGTTTCACAGCGCCCAAGGAAAAAAAACAAAAAAAGGTTTGATTGAAAACTAGCTTCTTGTGATCGCTCGGCCGGGTGATTATGTAACTCGCGACCGGTTTGCGACAGGCGTAAATTAAGCAATCAGTGCTGTCAAACGTCAATTTTGTGTTTGACACCAGCTACAACGTCAAAATTGGCCAAAATTGACGTTTGACAGACGTAAAGCCTGTCGCAAACCGGTCGCGGGTTACATAATCACCCGGCGGTTGTACAAAGAGTTGTGGCAACACAGTCACAGCGAGCCATAAAAATAAGAAGTTGAAGTTGAAGTTGAAATTATGCATTTTAGAATTAGGATAAAATAATATTTGTTTGAAGACACCTACGTTTTTTTTATTTTTAGAGAGGATAAACTACTATCTATCTACAGAGAGCAGAAAATATAGATGGATGGTATTAAATTTTGTCGGTAATTGTAATTTTGTAATCTAGCACTACCTACTAAACTGTTGTCCACACTACCCAAAGGCTAGCAGATAGAGAATGCTATCTAGCATTATGCTCGCCTATGTACAACTTTTGTGCAGTAAAGTATATTCTATCTAGCGTACAGCAAGCCACTCTTTTCAATTGGGTTGGTTAGGTAACTGAAACTTTAAAATAACTCAAAGAATCTGACGAATGCTGAGTTTTAAATCGTCTTCAAATAATTTGGCGTGTTTTAAAAACTACTAGCGGATCTTCCCGGCTTCGCACGGTTTTAGTTCGGAACCTTAACTTTTTTGAAAATATAATATAGCCTATGTTCACCGCGGATAGTGTAGCTTCCAAACGGTGAAAGAATTTTACAAATCGGTCCAGTAGTTTCGGAGCCTATTCATTACAAACAAAACATCAAACCTTTCCTCTTTATAATATTAGTATAGAAGTATATATAAGTAAAGATAAGTGCTCGCTGATATAAACCGACTTCAAATTCTTAAATAATGAAAATGAGTTTAAAACTCAGTTTTTCGTTCATTTGTCGCGCACATACTTTATGCAAATTTAAGAATTATATATTATATTTCCTCATTTATGCCATTGTCAGAACTGAACCAATTGAAATAGAACCACACGGGAAGCACCAAAATCGGTTCACCCAGCCGGAAGTTTTAAGGAAACAAACAAAAAATAAATAAATACAGTCGCATGAACTTCCTTTTTTGAAGTCGGTTAAAAAGTAGTTTCTGTGTTGTGTTCGGTTGTATGGTAGATTTTTTGTGTTCGCCTATTTTTCCGTCAATTGTCGACCGTTTTAATGATTCGTTTTACTATTGTATTGTGTTGGTTATTATTTATTATGTTATCATTTTATTCCCAGGAGATTGGTATTTGTCCTGTAAATCTTAAAAAGGCAGATTCAAAGTGGGTATTTAGGTTTTTTTCTCCCAAAAAAAATTAATTAATCAAGTTTTACCTATGTACTTATCAAGTGCCAAATGCCAAAAGGTGGTATGGGTGGTGAAGATACCTCTAAGCAGTTAAACGATTTTTTATAAAGAGTTAGCGGACAGCTAACCACATAGAAACACTCGAAAAATATGTACAACCCGCTTTAAAGTATAAAAAATAAAACTTGTTGCAGACAAAAGTTTTTAAGTACTACTTCTTTAAGAAACTTATTACCACAGTTTTAAGTGAAACATACCGTTTTGCAGTGCAGTTTTGCCGACATTCCTATTTCAAAAGAAAACTCGAGGCTTTGTTGCGTCAACTAATACAATTTCTTTGTTTTGAAAGCTGAGGCTGGACCAATCTGTTTGGAAATTGGTTCAAACATTGAATGTTGTGTTAGCGAACACATCACACTTTGGTATTATATTAATATACCATAAATCAGTATGCATAGGAATGGGATATTAATTAATCATTTGAAACGTAGAAGGCGTAGGTAAGGTAAGGTATAGGCGACCAGTGGGTGCACGGGTCGCGGGTCTGTGGAAGGCCCAGTATGAGATGGCGTGACGAGCTCGAGGCATATCTTCCATCTTAGCCTGTTGCAGCGTTGGATCGCGAGGAGTGGAAGGAGAAAAGGGAGGCCCTTTCCCAGCAGTGGGGCAATAATGGCTCAAAATAAATAATAATAAATAATATGTCTTTATGGTGTTAGTTAATTAAGGAATTAGTTTAGTAAATTTGTTAATGCTACAAATAACGATTTTCTATTCTTATTATATTCTAAATACTTACAGTGACTGTGAGAGGTACTTGGACAGGCCAAGCTTGGAGATCTTGCTGCCCTTGATGCCTTCATTGACGATGTTGGTGACCGTCAGGAAGTTCTTCGTCATCGTCGAGGATTCTTGTGATGACGTAGACGTTGACGTCACTAGCGCCATGAAATATGTGTAATATATGTTATTTTGTAAAAAATATATATAATGTTTTTTTTAATTGGAGTAGGTGAGATAGATATCTTAATCTTTAGTATTTGAGGTGTTTAATTTTTATTTTCAAAACGCAGCATAGATGCCTTTTTTGCTTGCCTCTAATTGATGTTATAAATAAGACTTTCAAGTAAGGTAAAGTTAGTGTTTTCGTAAAAATACTTTGAAGAATAACTTACTCTTTTTTGTATTGGAAACCCAACATGGAATATTATTTTAAATAGTAAATTTAATACGCAACTATAACACGCGAATATAACAATAGCGAACGTTTAAAAAACAAAATATTTATTATTTTATTTAACTTTTAATATTTTTGAAAATAATTCAAACAAGACACTGTCTCTCTCTTTGTTATATCACAGATTCATTTATCGTTGTAACTTATTGCTTTTATTTGCTCATAACAGTTTTTTTTTTGTAACCTGAAAAGAAATTATTTAGTTTAATGTATTTTCAAACATTTCATAGTATCAATTTTTTATTATTGTTTAGTTACTGTCCAAAAGTACTGTATTTTTTTTATATTTTCTGACACTTTCCTACTCTAATATTTTTAACATCCAATATGAAAAATAAAAAAATACTACCACCTGTAGATGGATATATAGAAAAATATTTATTTTTATTGAACACTACACATAAAACAATTACAATTTTGGTCACAAGGGAGACTAACCCTCGAATATTTCGACGCAAATCAAATATAATTTATACATGTCTCAATACAATACAATACAAAAATACTTTGTATTGTACACCAGATACAGATCGTTATAAAAGACATCACATGATACATGTAAAATGGGCGGCCTTATCGCTTAGAAACGATCTCTTCCAGGCAACCATTGGATGGAAATAATTATGTGAATTTAAGAAAGGCCAAGGATAAGCTAGAATCAATATGAACATAACATGAATATTTAAAGATAAATAAATGTAATATATATATATATATATATATATTATATATGTATAATATACTACTTAGTTTATAAATAAATAATAAGCAACAAAACTCAAGTCGTATTATTTTGATAGTTTACTATGAAAATGTGTCAAACATTGTGTCAATAGAGACGAGACAATTCAGACATAAGCATGTCTGAATTGTGTTTGAGTATTCGAGCGTTGAGCATTCAAACCTCCATTTAAACTTGCAAAAAAAACCTTTTAGCAGTTCATTTTTCTCCGCCCAAATAGGTTGAAACTTCCACTTTTTTCGCCCTAAGCTCGTGATCCCTTAAACCCAACTTTAGACTCCGTAACTTAAAGTCTACTTAGTAATTGACAATTTATTTCTTCGGTAGTTGCAGAAAGAGGGAAGTGAAAAAGGTGAAATAATGAGCTTGGATTAGTTTCAGTGTCAATAAACAAACGTCAAAATAAAGTTAGATTTTTTTTAAGTCGTAGAACTTAGAACTCCACCTTTAGCGAAGCAAATTAAAGAATAGAATTAGTATTTACGATTGAAACAGTTGAGCTAGCTGGAAACTGTTGCAAACAATCTAGAGCTCAACACATTCATATGAATAGTCGAAAGCATCCTCAAGACGCTGGCTGCATTGCCCTGCTGTATACTAATGACAAAAATTGCTTAAAGATACAACGATTGCTTAAAGATAAACATATGGAAATTATCACAAGCTATTATTTGCATAGCTGTTTGTAGTGATGAAAGCAAAATGGCTGCAGCTACTATTATTGCCGCTCATTGGCTCTTATTTTGCAAGTATTATGAATGCAACCAATGAGCGAA
Organism: Eupithecia dodoneata; assembly: GCA_947044415.1. Classification (NCBI taxonomy): domain Eukaryota; kingdom Metazoa; phylum Arthropoda; class Insecta; order Lepidoptera; family Geometridae; genus Eupithecia; species Eupithecia dodoneata. The sequence continues at coordinate 2,543,374 of OX345683.1, read as the reverse complement.
CGAGGCAAGTATCTCACTTTTATAGTAATCAATAAAGCTTGTGTTTTGAGCACTAGGTACATTAATAAATTGGTAAACTTTATAAAATACAGTAGATAGATCGTTTTTTGTTATACATAGAAAATACGAGCCCCCACTCCCCCGGACAAATAAAGCAGATCTTATAAACATTTTCCCAAGGCGTGCATCGAACCCCTAACCTCCCGCATCGTCGGCAGGCCGTTGCCTGCTGTACTACTGGGTTGTTTATAGATATAAAGAGTTATTCACTGAATAGCATAGATAAACCAGCTAGATGTTAAGTGGTATAAACCATCGTCTACCTCTATCGATATCGCTATCGAGCATTACCACGCTAGTACGTGTGCACGCCCTAAGCGTCGTCGATCTGAGGGTTATCGAGTAGTTCATTGACGATGACGACCTCTGTGCGCAATGGGCTAGGGCTAGGGCTGTGGGTAGGTCCGCCTGCGACGCAAAAAATATCGATGTATGTAATGTATTGTATTACGCATGTCATTGAAGGTTTTACATTTCATTTTTATTTAATTTATTTATTTAAAGCCCAAGTTTTGGGCTATAAAAGAAGTGTTTAAGAGCACACTACCAGTCTCATTGAAAGCTAAAGCGATGAACATCTGCCTTACCCCGTGCCTCACCTATGGTTGTCAGACTTGGTCGCTCACCAAAAAGCAACAAGATAGAGTCAGAATTTGTCAAAGATCTATAGAGAGAAGTATCCTGGGTATAAAGCTTAAGGATAAAGTTCAAAATAAAAAAATAAGAAAAATAACAAAAGTTAAAGACGTAGGTCAACATGCACTGCGCCAAAAATGGAGATGGGCTGGGCACCTACAGCGGATGACACCTAATAAATGGGCTCAAATAATCACAAACTGGGTACCTAGACAATGGACAAGAAAAAGAGGACGACCGCTGAAGAGGTGGGACGATGATATAATAAAAGTAGCGGGCAAACTCTGGCCCCGCACAGCGATAGACAGAGAGAAATGGAGTAACTTGGAGGAGGCTTTCACCGCTCTAGGCGGTCCTAACACTATCTAAGTACATAAGTTAGTATATAAGTAATTTAGGAAATTTCTTTTTATATAAACAAATAGTATACTTACTTAAACCTTTATTAGTTAATATTGTTAACATTAGTGTTTTTTGGAACAATAAAGCTCTTTTTTATTTTATTTTTATTTTATTTTATTTTATTTTATTTATTTATTTCTCAAACAATCAGCGCTACGGTACGATCTGCTCTACCATAGCACATGCTGAATGGAGACCGATTTTGTTAGTTTCTGTCTTCTGTTAATCTAAGTTTAATAAGACAAAATAAAAATCTTTTTACTTTTACTTTTACAATTTACATTGTGTCGGAAATTTTACATAGCAACATGTTATTAATAAGTAAATTAAAATACCTACTAGAGCGACACTTTATACTAAAATAAACACTAGACAGAAAAATGGAGTACAATATTAACTCACTTTCTGTTTAAGATTATTTATCGGGTATATTTTAATTTATAATCCCCTACGTTTCCATCTATAGCTATAATATTATCTATATTTCGTATATCTACCATATATACCATCTATAGCTATAATATATATTATATTGTCGACCGATGTGGCGCGGTGGGCGAAGGTCCACCTGCGACGCAGGAGGATTCGATTCCCGCCTCGGAGCAATTGTGTGTACGATCTGCAGATATTTGTTCCGGGTGTTCTGGTTGTTTTCTATGTATAATAAAAATATCTATCTATGTAATGTATTGTATTATGTATATCAGTTATCTAGTACCCATAACACAAGCTCTGCTTACCATGGGGCTAGATAATGCTGTATGAATTGTCGAGCATTATTTATTATTATTATTATTTAATATATCTACGTTTCCATCTATAGCTATAATATATCTATAGCTATAATAACTGTTAATCTAAAGTTTACCAAGGGTATATAACCACCCCTTTCGGCTTAGTATAAAATGTTACTTCTTGTGTTTCCAACAATAGTAATAACATTTACTTTATTTTACTAACAATGTTGCTCCCTATCAAAAACCATTTCTTTGATAGGGAGCAATTTCATAAATTCCTTATCTATGGAGGGTAGGGTCCTAATTTAAATGGACTCTACCTGTATCGTTTAAAAGCCAATTTGCTACGAGTACTATATTATTCGATAAAGTACTTTGAAAGGGCTGAATTCAATAAAAAACGTTTTTTTAGTAAATAAAACGGGCAACGACAAAAATTTATCTCTATATATTTAATATATATATTTCTTGGCCTCCTTTCTGTTCTTTGACAAAAACATACAGCCGAATTGAAAATTTGTACCTTATTTTTTAATGATATATAGATAGATAGATAACACTTTATTACACCACACAAAACAGAAAATAATACAGAGATAAAAACTTAGAATAAAAAGTATAAAGGGCGGCCTTATCGCTGAGAGCGATCTCTTCCAGGCAACCTTGGGATGGACTGGACATGAACGAACAATATAGACGGTGGCACTTTAATAAATAATTGGTAACAAATACACTAAATACCTACATAACAAACATTATAATAAACTTACATAGACATAAGATAAGGCTATCAATATTTCATCATCATCATCATCATCAGCCTATAGCAGTCCACTGCTGGACATAGGCCTCCCCCAATGAGCGCCATAGCGCCCTGTCTTCAGCTTGCCGCATCCAGCATCTACCTGCAGTCTTTCGCAGGTCGTCATCCCACCTGGTCGGAGGGCGTCCTACACTACGTTTGCCGAGTCGTGGTCTCCAATATTTCATATGGATAAATAATGCTGATGCAGCAGTTGATTGCATGATTTCTTACTTTATCTATTAATTTATGTTTTGGTCATCAATTCATCATCAGTCATCGATCGATTTTTTCACCTCTAATAGTACGCACAAATTATTATTATTATTATTGTAAAAATTTTAAAGAACAATAATTTCTCTAGCATTTTAATTGTATTTTGTAGGAAAAAGTTTATGTACTTTAACTAAGTGTCACTATTATGTAAAATGCTACATATTTAAGTATCTATATTAGACTTAATTTAATTATCTTTAAGATAGCCGCGTTGCAGAGCGAGACCCTCTAGCACAGGTATTACATTACTTAAAAGAGGGTCCCATACCACTGAAATATATTAATTAACTAGCTGCGCCCCGCGGCTTCGCCCCCGTTAAATCTATGTGTCAAGTCAAATGGTTAAAATGATAAAAAGTATCCTATGTTAGACTCCTGGTTCTAAGTTACCTCTCCACCAATTTTCAGCTAAATCGGTTCAGCCGTTCTTGAGTTATAAGTGTTGTAACAAACACGACTTTCTTTTATATATATATAGATTTAAGTTAAAGCAATAAACTATTTGATTTGAATCGTGAGACAAATGTAATTAATTGCTTGTTCAAACGTAACAGACAGAAATAAAAACGTTCCGATTTGCATTTGATACAGGAATCAAAATAATAATAGCTAATAAAGTAGAAACAAGTTAAAAATATTTTATAAAAATGATTAAACTGTGAATCAAGTATACTGGTCAAACAATCATCATTGATGAGGATTTTATCTAAAATCATTAGGGTTTAAATGCCTGTCCCTTGGGAAGATAAAATAAACGACATGGCCAGGAACGTATCAAGGACTCTTGAAATGGGGGAAATTAAATAATATCTGGACATTATTTATATATTATAATGAAAGAAACTTTTGTGCCATAATATGTACTAGATTATGTGAATTTACAATGCTGCTTTAGTATTCAATTAATAAATAATGCTCTGCTTTCTTTGGGGCTGATGGAGTGACCATCAGCCCCAAAGAAAGCAGAGCTTACGTTATTTGTTATGTACTAGTGAGCTGAATATGAATAATCTATATCTATACTAATATAAATAAAGAGGAAATGTTTGATTTTTTGTTTGTAATATATTTTCAAAAAGTTAGGGATCCTACTAGAACTTTAATAATGTAACCCAAGTTGTAAAAAATGCACCTAAGTGAAATTCGAGTTTAACGCGGGTGAAACCGCGGGGAACAGCTGGTATTTTATATAATGATAGATATTTTTACTATACATGCAAAACCACCAGAACAGTTGATGCAAATATCTTAGAATGATGAGAAAAATCATTTATTTGTACTTATGTACAAAATACAGGTATAGAATAAACAAACGGAAAAGAAAAGAGTTTAACCCTTCAACTGTGGCGGCCATTTTGCATAAAATCGCACATCTGTGGAGGCAATTCTGGGTGGTCCCACGCGAGAACGGCGCATGTGATTCAAATGACGATATCTCTACATTTTTGTAGGAAGCTAGTATGTTTATCTTATATCATCGGAATCGCTATGAAATAAGCTATTACATCAATAATGTTTGGGTCCTGTATTACCTTGCAATGTATTAAAAATTCTAATTTGAAATCAGAATGAGCGAATTTATTCCAGTTTATTCTAAAAAAGTCGTGGTATTTAATTTAAAAAACCAATTATTCGTACATAAAGTTTTTATTTCACATACAATAATATATTATACACATTCACAAATAATAAAAAAAACACCTTCCCATACATTTTTTTCACGAAACAAGGCTTACAAAAACATGTTTTATTCCGAGCGGTCCGAGCGCCGGGTACAAAACAGCATCTGTTTCATCCTAAATTCTGAGAATACTTTAGGTCAATTGGCTTAGCTTATTATCTTAAATTATAGTTTGGTTCACGTACTTGTTACAGACAGAGTTTCAACTGTTAGAAGTGTTTAGTTTACGAGAAATCGAACAATAAACAAAACACTTGAAAAAAGGCGCAGAAAAGATCCACTCCAAGTTTGGATCACAGGATAAATACTGTTGAATTTATTTTAACTATTATTCTACAATGAGTTGATATTTACAAATCTATAAGCATAAAAAGCAATAAAAAGACATATTGCCCTAGTAAAATATTTCTAAAATCAAAAACAAAAGGAACTATTTCTCTAAGAAATTGGACTCCTAGAGCTCTCTCAACAGACAAGGACGGACAGTAGCATGATATCATAGAATGGATAAGACCAATAGTGTCGCATTTAAATTTGTACATGAAATGAAAATAAACTACAAAATTACAATATTAAAAAACCGTGACCAAAAATAATTAATTAAATAATTATGCAAAAAAAGGAAAACGCAACAAAAACATTAAAAAACCGTTACCAAAAATATTAATATAGGCACTCTTATCCGCGTACTGATCTTTCATCATAACAAAACTTACAAAAGAAAGAAAAAAGAATGAAAAGCACATCTCCAAAAAAAATATGTTATCAAAAATATTAAAATTGAATATACGCTAGTCTTATCCATAATATTCAACATCCGAACAAAGCTCACAAAAAATGGCGGTTGAGTGTCATTGAACCCAATTCCCCTGTTTGTTGAGAGAGCTCATTGAGCTCTGTTTGGGATGAGCGGTATTTTTATTTCAATATTACGCAAGGACTCCGTGGTATTTGTTAAATTATAAGCTTAGTAACAATAAAAAGATACATAACAATATGCGTGATAACAACAGTTTGCGATAACTTTTGTATTTTGTATTAGTAACAAACGAAAATGTATGGGCATGACGCCGACAAGACGCCGCAAAATGCCAAACGATGTTTGTTGAAAAAACTATTTAGGTCCAAAATCTGTATCAAATACACAATCTATGAACTAAAAACTATTTATTACTTACCCACTCATGTTTTAATGTCGAAAAACAATCACAACACAACTTCTTTTCACAAAAAAACAGCCAAACCGAACTTCACAAAACGGGCGCGCTTGCGAGAATGAAAGGCGACTTTTGAAAAATCCACCAATTGTTGAAGGTGCGTTTCAGTGAATGGACTTTGGTCGGATTGCCATCCTTGTCTTGGTCCCTACACTTTGTGCAATTTAGAGCAGTATAGGAATATGAAAACGACGACAAACGTTCACTAAATACGTCACAACCTACATTGGACTCCAGGAGTCCATCAACAGATGCGGTACTTGTGAAAGAGAGCTCATGGAGTCCAATCAACACTTGAAGGGTTAACATGGAGATAATTCGTTCGTAGTTCGCTCCATTCCCTGGTAACAGAGCGTAGGTATTGTAATTTTGCTCGCGCGCCGGACAGTCGATCATTGTACCCCGCTTTTATGTAGATACGAGTAAGTACATATTTTAATTGAAATGTTTTAATTAATAGAGACTAAGGAGCTTACGGTCAAACGGGATAACCGTTTAAGTTAGCTTTTAGATTGTATTTTTCTTGTTTTCGTAATGTATTTTCTTTGTTTGCTATGTATTATTTATATTTGACATATAAGAATATTTCTTATTAATAAAGAACTGAACTGAACTGATTAAAATGCAATTATTGTGAAATATAAACAAAAGAAAAAAAAAAATTGATCCAAAATCCAATCCAAAACAGAATCTGTATCGCAGCCAGACCTGAGCCCAACATTATTCATATATTTTTCCCACACTGATGACTGGGAACCAGCCTTTACTTCGCCCCTGTACCAAGGGCCGTCAATGCTAAGATATATCTTTTCATTTATAGAAAACAACACAACAAAAGAACACTTGACACAAATATCATCTGATTGCGGGTTCAATATACTAATACATTTGTCCTGAGGCGGGACCTCAGGACAAATGTTTGTCATGGGGAACCGAACACGCAGCCTCCTGCATCGCAGGCAGACCTGCGTCCAACATTTTTTATGTATTTTTTCCACTTTTATCATCATCATTAATCTATAGTAGTCCACGGCTGGACATAAGCCTCCCCTAATGAGCGCCATAGCGTCCGGCTTGCCGCAACTAGCATCTGCCTGCAGTCCTTTGCAGATCGACATCCCACCTGGCCGGAGGGCGTCCTACACTACGTTTTTCCACTCTGATGGTATCTAATCCTCACTCCGCCCCTGTACCAAGGGCCTTCAATGCTAACGACTTGTATCGGTCGCTTCGCTAATCTTAAACAGTAGAACGTGGGCTACATTGGAATTATACGAATTTGCTACCGCTTTGTACTTTTGTACCGCAATCAGCTGGCCAATTCAGATGTATTGTAAGTGTTACACTCATATTATTTTTGCCGCTCATTGGGTACGTTATGGTAACAAATAAAAAACAAACTAAAATAAACCAATGGACTCCTACTACTAAAATCACACTCCTACTAAATTAGAAATATATTCATATTCATTATTTTTTACTTGCTTGTTCACTTAGACCTAAGAATGAATGTAGGTAACATTCATTCTTAGGTCTAAGTGAACGGTTAGTTATGAATAGAATAGAAAATCATTTATTGCCTATAAATGAATTAACCTAAACTAATATTAAATACAAAAATAAATTACTGATAACAGGCAAAGGGAGTGTATTCAGCGTTGTGCTGCATGCCAAGACATGCAGCGCTGGTTTTCAATATACTCCCGTCGGGGTAGGTGGTCACCGAGGGGATGGCATAGCGGGCTAACAGTATGTCCCTATGCTTATTCATATATATCAATGATACAATTACAAAATTAGAAAAACTGTCATATTATGTTGTCACTAGGTACATGCACCCTGAAGGGGCACTGCAAAACTTACCTCGACTTTATTAACACAATATTTTAAGTAGAATTGAAAGTAATAATTGAACGATACATAATTTAAACAATAATAAAATTCATGTAAATAGCAATTATTTGATTGAATTTGAAGCCAAAATGGTCAGTTTTTTATTGTTTTGTCTTTTCTGTAGCAAATTGGGCAAACAAATAGTTACATTTTTCTAATTATAACAATTTTAACTTTTTATAAAAGAGTATAATTTTCTCTTCATTCAGATACATATATTATTACTAGCGGACCTTCCCGGCTTCGCAAGGTTTTAGTACGGTTCCCTAACTTTTTTGAAAACATAATATAGCCTATGTTCACCGGGGATAGTGTAGCTTCCAAACGGTGAAAGAATTTTTCAAATCGGTCCAGTAGTTTCGGAGCCTATTCATTACAAACAAACAAACAAAAAACCAAACCTTTCCCCTTTATAATATTAGTATAGATAAATATTTTTGCCAATCAATAGTATGTGTTTTGACTAACCAGTTTAAGTTTAGTTGGAGGCTCTTTAAGCATTGTAAAGTATTGCCCGTCCATACTCAATTTAAATACATGATGATACGAAATTATTTCTTTGATGAAACCATTCGACATGTTGTTATTCACACTCGAGCTGTTACTCACTTCGCGCGCAAACAATGCGTACGGCGAGAGGACCGCCAGTTATCTGGTTCCCCGGTTAATAAATAAACTTCCAATGGAACTACTCGACAATATAACCTAATAACATAAAATATAAACTTAGAAAGAAAGAAAATAATTTATTTGGCCAAAAAACAGGTTTAACAAAACAACACATTAAAACGGTAAAACACAGCAAACATAAAATTAAATTAAATAAACATACAGGGAAACAATAATAATAATACACCTGCTGACCAAAAAGGGTCAAACTCAGCTATGTGCTGAACCACGCATGGCGCGGAACAACGCTGATTTTCAGTTTGTACCACTTAGATCGCACTTCTTATCGAACCTACATCATTATCAGGGGGTTTGATTCAGTTACTGAACAATTTACTTACCTAATTCCAATTTATAATGTTATTGCCTGAATATGAATAATTTTATTCATATTTAGGCAATAAGATCATACCTATGAGATTTTATTCAGCTGACTCTCAGCTAATAACACATATATACAAACCTTTGTGGTTTCCTTCGTGTTATTTTTAAGCTTTTTTATGTAACAATATCTTTAAGTTGGTAAATAAAAAAAAAGGTATTTTGTTCTTATTCCGTCGTATAAGTAGTACATTATAATAAGTAGGTAGGTACTCAATACAAGTTTCGTTTTACTAAGCGAACTTATAATGTATGTTCTTTGAGAAAATAAGGAATCTTTAAACCGAAACCGATAAGGTTAGGTAAGACAAATGTACCTAACTCGTCGCGTACATCTGCGGACTTGGCAAATGTCTTCACACAACGCAGTCGGTCCGAAATTACGAAAGTGATTGAACGCCTCATTTTACTGTGATATCATCTTGAATTCAGATAGAAGCTAGGCTTGCAATTTAATAATACTAGTTTCTGCCTGCGGCTTTGCAAGCGTTGTTAATATGGAAACGTATAAAGGTTATAACTATCGCATGGGAACTTTATATAGGACAAATAGCAGCACGTATGTTTGATTCCAGGCCTAGAGCTATATTGTATGCAAAATTTCAATCTGGCGTAACAAACATCCATACATCCATCTAAACTTTCGCAATTATAATATTCATGTGATGAGATAAACGTGTTACATAATCACCAATACATTACATATAGGTATTTATTTATTATACATAGAAAATACCCAAAACACCCGGTAAAAATATTTACAGGTGGACATCTGTCCCAATCAAACAAGCAAACTCATGCGTCGCGGTCAGACATTCGTCCGCGCCATAATAGGAAAATGTACCTACTACCTAGCAAATAACTGCACGTCTTAGGTCTGACTTTGTTTTCGATGTGGTCGACGATATATCACGAAGGCTAGAAGACATCTATTCATTGTCTTGAGGAGTCACAGATTTTAATTGGCCAGAATAACAGTACTTAGCAGGCAGCGAGTTCCATTCCTTAGCGGTACTTTTCTTGAAGAGACAGGTTGTAATTGGCTGTAAAAACAATAGCGGGGAGGAAGTTCTATTCCTTAGCGGTGCGAATGAAGGTAGATAATAACAAAGACGACAAAGCCAGTCTTGTTTAGCTGTGATTCTAAGCTCTAAGGATGATGTATCACGAAGGTCTAGAAGACATCTATTCAGTCTTGTCTTTAAGAGACACGGGTTGTAATTCGTTGAAAAAACAATAGCGGGGAGCAAGTTCCATTCCTTAGCGGTACGAGTGAAGGTAGATAACAACAAAGACAACAAAGCCAGTCTTGTTTCGCTGTAATTATAGCGCTCTAAGGATGATGTATCACGAAAATCTAGAAGACACCTATTCAGTCTTGTCTTGAAGAGACCCAGTTTGTTACTGGCCAGAAAAACAGTAGCAGGCAGCGAGTTTCATTCGTTAGAAGTGCGAATGAAGGTAGATAACAACAAAGCCAGTCTTGCTTAGCTGTGATTCTAAGCTCTACGGATGATGTATCACGAAGGTCTAGAAGACACCTATTCAGTCTTGTCTTGAAGGGACACTGGTTGGAATTGGCTGAAAAAACAGTAGCGGGGAGCCAGTTTCAGTCCTCAGTGGAGAAAATAAAGTTATCAACAAAGACAAAACCAAACCGAGGTTTGCTTAGCTGTGATTTTAATGTTCTAAGGAATATGTATCACAAAGGTTTAGAGTCTTCTAAGCCTTCGTGATACATTTTCCTTAGAACTGAACTAAATAGGTGTCTACTTAAACAGTCTCGTCTTTAAGAGACACGACAGACAGGTTCTAATTGGCTAAAAAATCAGTAGCGGGGACGCTACTGTTTTTTCAGCCAATTACACTTTGACGCTTCAAGATTCTTCGAGTTTCATTCCTCAACGGTGCGAATAAAAGTTGATAACAACAAAGACAACACCAAACAGTCTTGCTTAGCTGTGATTCTAAGCTCTAAGGATGCACAAAACGATTGACCCATTTACTCCAGATTTCGTTACGTCACTACTGACGTCACGAATGAGGTCATGTTTTCAGCTGTGGTTTCCCTGATTCTTATTAGGGTTCTGTACCTGGAAGTTATCAAGGAAACCTTTTAG